>OZ007498.1:46076547-48476547 GCA_963931805.1 Microdon myrmicae | reverse complement strand
TAAACATTATTTAAACACATACATTACAAACAATTCGCTTTTTAATTAGAACATTGATCATCATCATCGGTACTACAACCGGGATCCGGTCTTGGCTTTATTTAGCAAGTGTTGAGGCTTGTTAAATTTTCCATAATAATTTATTTTTACGGCCAAATTATTAGCCTTGCGCCGAATTAGAACATTCTTTCTTAAACTATACATTTCCCTTACTAAACATTAAATAGTAAGTACATACATCACAAACAATTACCACATTTTCAAACTAAACTAAAATACAAACTGGTTATTATTGGTATAAAACAAAAACAGCTGGTGCACAAACCTGCATGAGCTAAAATGCGGCCATTACGTTGTCGATCAATTTAAAGGGCCAGTCATGGCTAAGTTTCTTCGTCGAGGCAACGGTGTCGGGAAATGGAGGGATGGCGGGGGAGGAGATGGCGTTTTTGATGCAAAGAAGTTGATTGACGGTTTTTTTCGAACGGAGAGAACGGCTTTTTGAAAAGAACAGAGTTGACGGTGCTTTGACACGACAGTGTGTGATCGGATGTCTTTTGAGTAAAATGTAAAAAGAAGGAGACAAAAAAGTGTACGGTGCGGTGTGATTTAAAGTTGTTCTTTGTTTTATTTTTTTAGTACGAGTCTTTGTTAAAAAAAGTTCAAGTTTAATTATTGTTTAAATTGTTGTTGTTGTTTGAATTATTGTTTAAAAATAAAGAGGCAATTGTTATACGACCCAGTGAACGAGTAGAGCGTTTTTATCATGTTGTGGAAGTGATTCGACGTTTTTTGTGGTTTCTGCGACAGAACAAATCTCCGTGTCCGCACCCTTAATGACTGGACTTGCATCATTCAATATTAACTTTTCTCGCACGCCAAGTTTACGCATCGACATAGGACTGTGGGGTTGAAGACGACATGGGTTCACTTCACTCCCCAAAACAATCTAAAAGTTCCGCGAGAGAGCACCACAAGAAGAAATGTTCACCAAAAGAAAACTCCAACGCACACGAATGAAGTTATAAGAAATAAAACGCTGATCACATGTGACACTCTATGAATAAAACAAGTCGATTGGTTTTATTTATCTGCATTCTTTTTATTTAATTTCACTGTTTGTTGTTGATTGTTTTGTTTATTTCTTAACTCTTTAATTTACACTGATCTTTGTTTAAATTTGCGTTGTGGCATCGGCACATGCGCACAACACTGTGAGTTTACAATTAAATTCACTTTAATCCTTTAATGGTGAGTTAACAACAATTCCAATCGAATTTCTCGACTAGTTGACAGAAAGGAAAAACGGCACTCCCACTCGAATATTTTGACACGGTAAAACGAAACTGGCTACTTAGTAGCGGGGCTTGTGAAAAGGTATCGTTAAGCGGTGCGACCGTCCGCTGTGGTGATAGAAATCTGACTCAACGATGCAATTCACATCCATCAGATTCAATGGCCGTGAATTGCATCGAGAGGGGGGGATTCTAGGTGTCCGTATAGGACAAGTACGATGCCCTGCGATGAGGACGATGATCGGCGGACATCTGATTAAACAGACGTACGATGATCAGGGGCTACGGCGATGTACCCATACATCGTTGATGATGTATGCCAGGGATCGAAATAGATTTTTGTTTCAAAGTAAACAAAAACGGTATTTCGCAGGTCAAATGGTGGCACACATGATGTATATGATGTGCCTATGATACTGTAGCGAGCTTAGAGTTCACTGGATTAATTATTTTTAATAAATAAGAGCCGTTAAATCGATTTTGAATTAATATAACGCTTTATTAGTCCGTTAATAACAACCGTTACTTTTAACGTACACTTAACGATTTCTTAACTTATCGCATCTTTGACTGCTTACGTCTTACTTCTTACTAGTTTTCATGATCTGTGTGCGACGTATTTATACCGTTTCCCCATTCTGATTCGGCGTTTCGTTTCCGTCCGTCCCATAGCCTTGAATGTTCTACTGTTCCTAGTCTCCAGTTTTCCAGTACTTTCTAGAATATTCTAGTACTTTGTTTCGGACTTTCTCGAATATTCTAGTACTGATTGTCATATGCGTCACACTACATTCCGCCGAGATTAGTTCGTCCCGAACTAAGTTCACTGGTCTCCCGGGCCAACAAAAGTCGCCAGTAGGTCGCGATGTACCACTTTCATCTTGGCGGTTGGCGGTGGAAGTTCTTGACCTTCTTCCAAATTTTCTACTGCTCTCCTTTTCACGTCAGCTCTAGCCTGCCGCCATTCTTTCTTTTCCTGACGACGGAATTCCTCTTGCACTTTAGGGATCTCATGCGAATAGTATAAGAGAAAATGCATGTGCACACCCTTAAGCTCTTCTGGAGTTTGCACATCACGTATGCGATCTAGATCTTCATCTTTAATTACACGCATATCACCTGGTATTGGAGCATCTGTCGATTTCATAACCGTATCCAACTGGTAGTTCCGCATCTTTTCAAATAACTGGAGGAGTTTGTTCTTTGGAGCTGACAGTAAACACCATCGTGCATCGTAGTAATAGACTTTCCATAGATCGTCGCACGTTAATTCTGGTTTCACGTGTTCTTCTCTATAGAACGCAATGAACGGCACCTCTAGCTGTTGATTACGCCTACAATCTAGGGCTTGCTTGATCTTTCCCCCATGAATATTCTTAGTTAAAACAACTGGATCTTCAATCGCAATTTTAATAATGAAGTTACTATGTACTGCGTTGTTTTCCCGTGCCCTTATTTAAATCTGCCAACTCATCAAAATACCTTAATTATATATGGAAGTCGGTTTTATTATACTCATCTAAACAAACAGAAAAACCAGTGGCTCTAAGCCAAACATTGGAACACAATCTGCTGAAATGCATATCAATAATTTTATAAAAAAAGATTATTACGTTAATTGCCGTCAACAGTGCAGAACCATAAATTAAACACAAGCGCAGCGGTGCGCAAGTTTCAAACGCTTTGCCCATTGTACGATTAAGGCGGATTATTACAATTAAGGAAGTTAAATATTTTCAATCGCTTTGCCCAATGTACCACTGAGGCGGATTATTACACTTAAGGAAATTAAATAGGAAAGGCTAAGTTTGTTATATTTATACTTAAATCCCCTCTGGTATGTGCCGAGGAAAACAGTATTTGACTTTAAAACCGATAGAATATAATTGAAATAATGATCGAATTGACTTAAAATTTACTGGAATCAAAGCCATTACAAGCCAGATAAAATGATGACGTATACATTGGTTTTTCTTTTAACAATACATGAGAAATATGTTCGGTCTACCCTCTTATCCCTTATGTCAATGACCAACGTTACCGACAGTAGTGTAGCGATCCTAAATCGCTATTCCTATCTAAATCCCCAATAACATCAAAAATTCTATCCATAACCCCATAACAAAAAACCCAAATTTCATATCGAATCAATGAGCGATAAATTAAACAAAAGTTAATTATCGCACATTGATTCAAATTCCACATAACACATCCAAATCCCATATTGAGTCACATGTACAAGGAATTTAACCAAAAGTTAATTCATCATACATTGACTCAATTCCTAAAAATCCTAACATCACGAAATGCTAAATTCAAAACGCATTTCATGATTCCCTTCCCAGAATCTATCCAACAAAAACCTTTAAACAATTCTCGGAACAAAATTCCAATCGAAGCACGCCAAGCCTTGCGTAAGCTTCTTGGAATTTTGACATTAAAATAGTTGACAAAAGTCAACTCCAAAAACTATAAAAGGGGAGTGCTTTTCAATTTCGCCATCAGTAGATCACCAGAGGCCGAACCTCTGGCCAACAAAATAATAATACAATCAGTCTCTCTTCAAACCCCGAAGCTCTGGCCAATTGTCGAACCACCTTTTCATTTAAATAAAATAAAAACAATACAGTCCCCTGAAGTCTTCGACCTTTCCTTTTTGTCTTTTATTTTACACACGCAAACCTCCGCGCCCTTCTCTCGGGTGTTCCGATAAAGCACGGCGCGGAGCAGTACAACAGTAACCAATGGCCGGGTACCCACATATACAAACATTGTTTTAACAATGTTAAAACAAATGTTTTGCAATCGATTTTAATTTGTTTATCAGAAACAAATATATTGTGAATATTTTATGTATTTTATATAATTATTTTTTATAAATATAAAGAATTTTGACTATCTGCGGCTACAAAAGACCTATTGAAATCGGCGCAGAGCAAGGTCAGGATCGGCAGGTGTGTAACAAATTCAGTTATACCTGCTAGAGGGATCTCGAGTATTCGGTTGACGAATAACCTGTACGGTCAACTTTCTATTTATAACTTGCGAGTTTATGGTGAAACCATTCGAATCCGGCATTAGAGAAAGCGTGGTTCAGTCAGCGTCCTTTGTGCATCTGAGCACCTTCAAAATGACGACTTTGTTGACACGTGCTCAATTCAACAGGTAATAATATTAAAATTAATATTGTTAATGTATTTAATAATATTAAATAATAAACAATATAATAATAATATTAATAATAAATAATAAAACTTGCAATCGAGTCCATCGTCGGCAAGGTTCGGCCGCTCGTGCCGAAGACCCAGACAGCATGTCCGCCCCTGGAAGAAAAAAGGTCACTGGTTGTTGCCACATTTGTTTATCGCAGGCTCTGAAAAAGCGGCGAAAAACAAGAAAGGCGTGTCGGCAATGTGAAATGCCGGTTTGCGACGAACACGCAACTACGTTGGTTGAATGTAATGCATGTCACAGAAGTCCTTCTGAATAAATTTGTTTGTTAATTTAAATGCATTTTTATTGTTTTTCATTAATTATTAGTTATTTAAATAGTTAATTATCAATAATTAATTATTAATTAACTATTTAACATTCAATTTTGCATCATTCTTCATCATTCTCAATGCTTTTTAAATGGGGTACCCGGGTACCCGGTCGGTGGCTCAGAATACAATTTTTTAAAATGTCAATTTGAAAGTAAAAACAAATTTTTTTTTCATTGAAATTTTGTAATTATCATTCAGAAACGTTTGAATGGAGATGATCTAAGACATGGGGCCGAAATTCGTCTACTAGGCCGAGCAATCGTGAAATTGCGACAAGATAGTGATCGTGATCGTGAAATTGCGACGAAATGGGTACCCGGGTACCCGGTCATTGACATAAGGGTTATTTTGAACGATAAATTATTCTCATATGACTTACCTCCAAGTCCGGTCCCGGAAATGAAATGTTTTTTAGTTTATCCATTTCATCTTTGTATTTCCTAAAGTAAAGAATAAATTACTACCACCAATTAACACCATATTTATTTATTTTTCCTAGAATTACCGATTCAGTTCTTCGATTTTTCGACGTTTTTCACCCTCCTTCTCCAATTTCGACTTCCAAGAATCATCTCGTTCGGCTACAATTTCTAGACAGTGTTGAAGCATGGTTATTACACCTTCTGTTGTCGCTCGAAATGTAATGGATTCGCCCTTAAATACAAGGAAAGAATTATTTAAATTTTTACAGAATATATTTCTTCTAGAACTCTTGATATTTAAATATCACTGACCTTAAAATCAATTGGCTGTAAGCCATCGCCAAGATCTAGTGGTTTCCCCGTACCCTTATTTAAATCTGCACACGCATCAAAATACCTTAATAAATCAAACTTTCCCTTTACTTTAATTAATTAGTTACCATCAAATCCTTACCTTTGGAGTGTTTCAACTTGACGAAAGAGTATGTCCTTAAAAGTTTCGATTTCACTTAATTTTTCTTTAAGACTTCGCTGTGTTCTTTTCAAACTACTGCCACTTGCAACAGAGAGTGTGTTTGACTGGAGAGAAACTGTGCTTCCATGGCGACGTAAGGATATTGTATCAGTACTAGCAGATTCTTCTTTGTATAATTGCAAGACTTCTACCCAGTGCATGCGATCTTCTGGAGTTTCAGCACGAAGACACCAGTTGTTGCTATTACTAACCATAACATCAAACCGCAATTCATCTGATTCATAAGTCTGAAGAATACAATTAATACAAATAATTTAAGACGTTATTAAAATAATATATATCGGGTTTTCCAATAGGGAAATATTTTTTTTAAATAAAACGCAAACCATTTGAGATATTTCAAACACTTTATTGTCGGCTTGAAGTACAATCAAAACATTTGTAGTGCTCCAAAAAGCCCTACCACCTTTTTTCCCCATTCCTACATCCAAATCCCAGCTATATTACCCTAAAACCCAAAATCCTATCAAAACCCGAAAAAACCCAAACACGATTCAAAATTCGCAATAAACGACTCAAACATTCGTTTATTGCCTAACATTTGCACCCACGGCATAATTAAATCCAAAACCAAAATTAAAATTAAAATTCACTATAAACGGATCCAATATTCGTTTATTGTTCTACATTCGCCCCACGGCAATAACGAAAACCGAAATCCAGAGATCGTTATCTCTATTTGAAAATTTTCCATTGAGAAAAACAAATAGAAAACCAAAAGCAGATACATTCCCACATCTGCGAAATAATTTCATAAGAATTCAAGAAACTGAATTCTTATCTTATGTAAACACTGAGCATCTCACTCAGGATACCAAAAATCGAGATTGTTGTACGAAAATGTGTATTTTCGGGATACAATTCTCGATTTGTTGTCCTTTATAAAGGAATGGTAAAAGAATAAGTTGATTCACCTACTCTTACATACGCCTGCCCATTATGGTACCACATCTCACCCTCCCAAATGGAGAAATTACGAGTGTTTGAACGAAAATGTTTCCGGTTTATCACTGGCTTACACCGCAAAACCAACTCATATAGATACCATTGTAACAACGACCTTTACAACACCGCAGGCATCGAACGACTGGATAGACGGATCCTAGAACTGTCGATAAATTTCATAGAAAACCTTCCTAACAATCCCAACCCGATAATAACGGACCTACCATCACGATCCTCCAATACGGGAGCTCACTACCGTAATTGTCTCCAAATCAGGACCCTCTTCGCCGCAGGCAGACTGGTTAACGATCTAAACGAGATCGTGTACCACAACACCGAACTGGCACCCAATCATTTCAAATACAGCAACATCCAACCATTCTCCAAGATCCTTACCTTTAACACAGAACCGAATGGCTCTCCCCTCCTTCAAGAACTTACCTGATCCTATCCCTTACTATCCTCAATCCCAACGAGAAATCCCACATCCATAACTAAAAATTGTAAATATTATTTTTAAGTCAAATTCGAATTGTCACTATCATTGCAATATCAAATATTGTAAATTGTATATAAGATTAGATTAAGTTAGATTAAGTTATGTTAAGTAATTTAAAGTAGGCTAAGTTAAAATAAACAGAGTTCCTGGTTTTTTCTGACCTTTTCCGGGAAAAACAAAATTATCAATATATATAAATCACATTAAATCTTAAGCACATCTAAAAAGAATTGTATGGAAAATGTTAACAAATAGCATGTAAACACTTAATATGTAACAAATCTATTATAAGTTAGCTGTATTACTTATTGTAACTATTCATTTTTGGTCAAATAAATACAGTTTTGAAAAAAAAAAAAAAAAAAAGAATAAGTTGATTCACTTCAACACCCGTGCTCACTTAAGTAGCACACTAAATTCATTCCAATTGAATCATTCGAGCAAGTATCCCGCTCTCAGCATCCAGTATCCCGCTCCCAGCATCCAGGCCTAATAAAAACTGTACAGGATTCGAGCTGACCAATAAAAGTTTACCGTAAGCAAATTGATCTTTAATTTTTTCCCAAAACCTCCAAATATTCAGGCAAATCCCAGCGGAGATAAGGGCTTGGGAAAGCCAGAGTAACCACAACCGACGGCAGGACGTTGCTCTTCCCCCTGGATCAGAGGAAGCACGGTGATGGCCCCTTGCTGGAATGTGTTGTTTCAGGAGCGGTCTATTAAAGAGATCACCCATCCTTTTTCAAGGATGAGGAGACGCGCTTGCTGAAATAGAAACCCACAACAGCAAATCACATTTATGAATGGAACTCGACTTCGTTCATATGGCCACCGCGGGCACGTTTGTAGCGGCCGATTCGTTGGGCCCAATTTTCGATGACTGGGCCAAACATTTCGGCCAAAACGGCCGCTATTTCGCGTTCAATCTTGGCTCTGAGCTCTTCCAACGTCGTCGGCTTATTGGCATAGACCAAAGACTTGACGTAGCCCCAAAGAAAGTAGTCTAGAGGCGTTAAATCGCACGAATGAGGTGGCCAACCGACTGGCCCATTTCTTGAGATAACACGCTCATCAAACTTACTCTTCAATAAATCGATTGTATCGTGTGGCATGTGGCTTGTGGCACCGTCCTGTTGAAGCCACATCTTCCAATTCGGGCCAAAAATAATCGGTAATCAGACGCGATAACGATGGCCATTCACAGTAACGTGACGATCGTTATCGTCGACGAAAAAATATGGCCCAATGACGCCGTCGGCATGCAAACCGCACCAAACAGTTATTTTTTGTGGATGAAGTGGTGATTCATGAAGCACATGTGGATTTTCACGCGACCGATAACGCATGTTTTGCTTATTGTCGAACCCATTGAGCCAAAAATGAGCTTCGTCACTGAAGATGATTTTGCGATGAAATTAATCATCTTGGCGCATATTTTCCAAAGCCCAATCGAAGAACGTACTTCGCTTCAAATGCTCCATCGGCTTCAATTCTTGAGTCAGCTTGATCTTGTATGGGTGTAAACCAAGATCCCTACGCAAAATTCGCCATAAAGTGGTCTGGGCGATGCCCAATTCTTGAGAACGCCGTGGAATTGACTGATTTGGATCGTTTGCTACGGACGCCTGAACGGGGCGTGTTCGAACACTCACAAGTGGATCGCGCAATTCCTCCACCACCTTACCATCATACTACATTAAAACTAATTATATCAAAAACAATTAATTGATGGGGTGGCGGAAGCCGCACGTAACACTTTCCATCGGAACTGACTATGTTGATTTTTATTTCATCACTCCACAATATTTTTTTCCACTGTGAGATGTTCCTATTCTCATGTTCCCTGGCAAAAGCTAACCTAGCCCTTCGGATTTTTAATGATGGCAATGGATTTTTTCTAGCCGATCTTCCAAAAAGCTGCCTCTCACTCAATCGCTGAAAGTGCAATTGGGTCCTCGCCGAAAACTTCCTTTCGTATTTCTTTTGAACTCATAAATGGATTTTCTTTTGCAGCTCGAACAATTAGCCTATCCTGGGCTTCAGTCGTTTTACGAGATCTTCTCCGTCTTGCTACGAGTTCTGTGGTTTTATGTTTTCCTACATATTTTATAGCAATAAATGCCATTGTTTTAGAGCAATTAAGCTTTTTTGAAATTTCTTTATTTCGAAGATTTATTATCGCTTCTCTCATGTTTTTTGTACAGCTTTTTTTCTTTCCCATATCTCGTCCAAATATCTTAAAACAAAGCAAGAACTTATAATTCCGTTTACTTTCAAACAAATTATTATATTTACCAACAAATATTTACGTTTGAAACGAAATTATACAAAAAGAAACAAATCGTTCTTAATTAGATCGCCAGCTAATTTTGTTTTACAAAACCTTTTGAATTTAATTTTATGTTTTGTTGTTATTTTTTTTTGTTAATATTATTCATATTTTAATTAATATACTAAAATACATATATATATAAAACATTTTACAAACTGTTTATAGCAAAGAATTTTAATAAAAAATTATTGTAAACAAAATTTCTAGAGTCGTTCTTAATTAGTTCGCCACAACTGTATATGAATGTATATATATGAATCAAATTTCATGTGTTGTATAATAATCGAATTGCTTTAACTTCTATCAAAGTGTTCAAAAAGTCATTGCGTTTTTCCCAATGGATAATGTTGGCAACTCCTATCTACATATAGTTATATGTCCGTATAACTTCCAATAAAAATAAACACAGTTAGATGTCCGTTTACAACCTTTTATTTTAATTTTATTATTCGGTATTTCACTGCCAAAGTGAAGCGAACAACTGAGTGAAGTGAGCGGACCAAAGGACTTGCAACCAGCTGTCGCAGCAGCCTGAGGAAATTCTCGAGGATCAGGAAGAAGGACGAACTTACAAGAAAAGCTACTCAAATCTTTGTGGAGCGATATTATAAATGCTAAAAGGTAAAGACTAATGATCTTGCCCGGAAAAAACAAATCATTATGGAAAATTTAACAAGCCTCAGGACTTGCTTAATAAGGCCAATACCGGTTCCCGGTTGTAGTGCCGATGATGATGATGATGATGAAAAGGTAAATCATAGATCAACCCATTAATCAGGACATCTGTCTAGCATACTGTGGCGACTCTAACAGATACACACACAATTCACAAGCAAAATAGTGAAGAGCACCGAACGAAAAATCGAATAAGAAAATACATCAGCCGTATCCTTAGCGATAACATAACAATTTACATCAGTGGAGTATGGTCGAGTTTAAAAATCAAATTCAAAAATCGGCCAGTAGCCTGATGGGTAACGCTTAGGTACAATTTTTGGTGATTCAAACTGTCATCGCGTCAGTTCGAATCACACGTTCTTCTTCACTTTTTTTTTTTTTTTTTTTTATTAGACTTCTCTCGGGAGAGGCGAACCTATACCGTCGAGTGGGCGCCCCGAGATGCCATCAAATAACTGTTGCAGTTCTTTTTGAACAGTTGCGGGTTGTAACGCTCCGGGAGCACTCGCGTGGGAAGGCAGTTCCACAGCTTCCCCGCTCTGTAACGGAACGAGTTCTGATACAGGGATGTTCGCGCCTTCGGCAGATGAACCACAAACGGGTGCGATCCGTCGGATTGTCTTGTGGAGCGCATATAAACCGAATTGCGTGGAACAATGCCAAGAATCTCCGAAGAACAGCACCCGTGATAATATCTGTAAAACAGACAGAGGTCGGCTACGCGCCTTCGATGTGATAGTGACTGTAGTCCCGACGTCAGCGCCGAGTTCCCGATCAGGCGGATCGCTCGTCTCTGTACGCTCTCAAGTATGTCGAGGGTATGTTTAGGAGCCGAGCTCCAAACATGAGAGCAATATTCGAGCGCGGGTCTAATTTGGGATTTATATAGGAGAAGAAGTTTGGCCGGAGTAAAATATTTCTTGGCTCTAAAAAGATAACTCAGTTTTCCTGAGGCTGATCTGGCGATACCCGATACGTGTTTATGCCATGATACATTCCCGCAGACCGTGACGCCGAGCAATTTCAAACTTTCCCCAGCCTCAAAGGCCCGGCCACTCATCATCAGCTGTGGAACCGATGATCCAGTTTTCTTTGTGAATGTTGTATACTGGGTCTTCGTTGCGTTGAAGTCGATAAGATTGGCCTTTCCCCACTGCAGGACTTTATCCAGATCCTGATTCAGAGAGTCAATCTGTCTACATCTCAGCTGGTGCGACGTTGATGCGCCAATCGGCCGATCACTCGAAAAAGAGGAAACAAGCGTACTATCATCCGCAAAACTGAACACTTTGTTATCCGTTGTCTCCAAAAAATCATTTATGTGAAGCAAGAACAAGGTTGGAGCCAAAATAGAGCCTTGGGGGACCCCCGAATTAACAGGATACAGATCAGAACACTCGCCGTCCACAACAACCCGGATCGATCGATTCTCAAGGAAGCTTTTCGTCCAGTCGCAAAGCTGTTGGGAAAGTCCATATGAACGAAGTTTGCTCAGCAATGCCCCATGCCGGACGCGGTCAAAAGCCTTGGAGATATCTAATGCGACCGCCCTTGACTCACCATGCCGTTCAATCGCAGATGTCCATATATCGGTTATAAGTGTCAAAAGGTCTCCTGTGGACCGCCTGCCACGGAATCCGTATTGACGATCATTCAGAAGTCCGTTGCACTCCAAATACTTAACCAATTCTGTATTGATGACTTTTTCCATTACCTTAGATAAAATAGAGAGCAATGCTATCGGACGGTAATTTCGTGGGAGACACTTTTTTCCCGTCTTTGGGATTGGCTGAACTCGAGCGATTTTCCAGCGGGCAGGAAAGGTCCTCCGTGCATAAGATAAGCGGAAGAGTCTGCCAAGAACCGGCGATAGTTCTGGAGCACAGTTCTTAAGGACTATTGCTGGTATTCCGTCCGGGCCGGTTGCCTTCCTACAATCCAGTTCACGTAGAATGCATTGAATAGTGCGCGGACGAAATCTCACATCGCGCATGGAAGACTGTACCGGCGAGATCACAGGTGGCTCCAAAAGGCCGGGATCGAGGTTGGAATTCGCGGAAAATAAATTCGCGAATACATTAGCTTTATCCTTTGGATTCGTGACTAATGTCCCGCTGTCTGTCACCAACGGGGGGAAAGAGGAGGATGCGAAGTTACCGCTGACAGCCCTTGCCATTGACCAGAAGGAGCGCGAACCAGTTGGGCACCGAAGGAGCTTATTGATCACCCTGTCGTTGTGAGCCTTCTTCACGGTATCAATCGCCTGGTTGCACGCGTTTCTGATTGTAACAAAATTCGTTCTGTTAACATCGGTGGGATTGGAGCGCCATTGCTTAAAAGCTCTATTTTTTGCCGTTGTAATCTCCTCGATTTTTTTATTAAACCAAAGTTTATCAGACGAACGACTTGATGGAATGTGGAATATACATCTCCATCCCCAGAAGAATAATCTCTGACACCGACTCAGCGCAAGCGTTAACATCGGAGTTTCCGAAGCACACTTCCGACCATGGAAAGGATGCGAAGAAATCTCGCATATCGTCCCAGTTAGCAGCCCCATACTTCCATACATGGCGAATCTGCCTAGGCCGGTTATTCGCTTGATATGCAAGTGCTTGCGCGACAGATACCAAGCAGTGATCTGAGTTTCCCAGTGGCGCAGAGACCTGTACGGTATAAATACTCGGTTCGGATGTCAAAAACAGATCCAGGGTGTTCACATAATCGCCTCGGGTATCCGGCACTCGCGTTGGTTCCCCCACGAGTTGAGTCAAGTTGTGGCTTACAGCAAACATCTCCGCCAGCCTCCCAGCCTCGTCGGTTCTGTTAGAATGTAACAACCAGCCGGAATTGTGCACATTGAAATTGCCAAGGACAACAATTTCAGAAGCTGGGTGGTTGATCGGTATCCAGTCGACGGTATATGAAAGATGTTCGAAGAATGTCGCCGGTCGATCGTCATTCGGGAAGCGGTAAAGACAACAAAGAAATTTAACGGAATTCCTCAGCACGACCCTCAACCATATGATGTCGATATTATTGGGTTCCAACGCCTCCATCCTCTGGCAAGCCAGATTGGACCGCGCGAACACGCAGACTCCGCCCTTAAAACAGAATCTCGAATGCAAGTCGTATCCTGAGCAACGAAGATATATCGAATCAGTTGACGAATCGACCTGTGTCTCAGTTAGGGCAGGGATATCAGGTTTCGTTGTTTGCAAATATTGGTGGACGGCGTTTACATTCGTATTGGTGAAACCGATGCCCCTGATGTTACAAAATGTCGTCACCAGTCGAGTGTGGGCCGAGCCTCGAGAGCGAGCCCGGTTATGCGATGACGAACCTCTTAAAGTTCTATTATTTATCATGATATCTGCATGATGTTCCCCCTGACATAGCCAATTATACAATTATGCATGACAACGATGCATACCAATTCGATAGATAGAGAGGGGAATCAAACCAGCCCTGTAGAAGATTTCCCCTATACAATAAATCTAATTACTAATAATTACGTTACTAATACAATGAATCGTTGTATCCCAAAAGTATCTCACATGGAGAGTCATACAAACCGATACAGAAACGCAACGATCGACGAGCTGCATAGGCAAAAGAGTATTCTGCTCTCTAACTTAAAACTGCTCTACAGACAGTTCAGCGATCCAAATAGCCAGGAAATAAAAACAATTAAGTCACTAATTAAAAATCTTCAAAAACTGATCCGTGACAACTATAGATCAGTAATTAATGAAGACTGGAACAACGGAATTTAAGCCATCAAAGCTAGTAGACCGAATATGTTCCCTCAAATAAATAAAGTCTTTCGAAGGAAAGATTATAATGACATCACATGTCTGCGATTTCCGCGGACTCCCGAGGATTGTCAAACTCTGCTGAACGCAGGACTTACCCTGGAACACATCAACTCTAACGAAGAGTTCATAATAGTCGAGGATCCGCAAAAAAAGGCGAACTCAATTGGTGCTTGTTTCGAAGAAGTGTATAGATTGAACGGATGGGCTCATTCTAACCTTGACCTGGAAAATAGGGCTCTCCAAAAACATATTTCGCTACGCAATGAACTTAACAATTGGCGTCTCTTAAGTCGAAGTTTCACTATCTGTAATGAAAATAATAGAGCGGATTCCCCACTTAGAAATCTAAACACTAGCATATTTGTACACAAGGATGAACTGACGGACATTCTTAGATCGATTAAGAACAGAAAATCTTCTGGAATAGTGTTCCAAACATTGTTCTAAAGCATTAACTCTTGAAGCAGTGAAGGTTTACACTATTTTGTTCAATAACACTCTAAACAATGCATGTTATCCTACCCAATGGAAATCTGCAGTAGTCCGTCCCATCCCCAAAAAGGGCAAGGACGGGAGCAATCCAGCCAATCTTCGCTCGATTAGTTTGCTTCCGAACTTCACCAAGGTATTCGAGAAAATTATAAATAAAGAATTGACTAACTGGTGTGAGGAAAATGGTATTATTCCGAACAACCAGTTTGGTTTTCGATCGCAACATGACACAGTTCATGCAGCGATAAAACTTGTTTCCGACATACAACGGAACAAGGCGAAGAGACAATGCACAGGGGCCTGTTTGGTTGACTTTGAAAAGGCTTTCGACACCGCATGGCTAGAAGGGCTCATATAGAAGTTATCAAATCTAGGTATGCCCGAATATTTATTATACATTATCTGCGATATGATACTGGGTAAACAATTTGTGGTGAAATGTGGAGATATAATCTCTAACAAGACTTTCCACATCAAAAACGGTCTACAACAGGGAGCAGTGAATTCTCCCATTTTATTTAACATTTACACTAGTGATCTAGTGGGTTCTCTCAACCATGCAATTGCGTATGCCGACTACATTGTGGTGTATAGATCTGGAGAAAAGATTGATGTCATCAACAGACTTCTGCAAAATGATTTCAACAAAATCAAACGTTTTTGCGACGACTGGAAATTAAAAATAAATTTCCAAAAAACAGAGACCATCCTTTTCAGAACGCCGCTGTCCAGTGCATCAAGGGATACAAAACGGAATTGGAAAACATCTTTACTTTGATAAGCATACAGCAGCTGCTCGTACAGCAGCTAAAAACGCATATGCAATGACACGAAGTCTGGCGCAAGACTTATGACCTTGCCCGGAAAAAAAAATTATTATGGAAAATTTAACAAGCCTCAGGACTTACTAAATAAGGCCAAGACCGGTTCCCGGTTGTAGTGCCGATGATATTGATGAATGACACGAAGACTCTTCCGTAATAGTCTGCTGGACCCCAAGGTGAAAATAATTTCATACTGAGCATTCATCCGACCAATATTGGTGTATGGCTGCCCGGTATGGTACAACATATCCCCATTTTTCATGGAGAAGTTTCGGGTGTTCGAGAGGCAGTGTTTGCGTTCCTGCCTCGGAATGTATAGAACCCCAGAGTCGCAGTATAAGAAATGCTATCCCAATAAAGTCCTGTATGACAAATCAGGACTAAACAGAATAGATAACTTCATTATCAAGATTATTCGTGGTCACACAACAAGGGCAATGTGCAATGAAAATGATCTCATAAAGGGAGCATTCTATCCCAATGATATGTATATGGAGTGTACTCTCCAGAATGAGTTCATTCCCCCAGAAGCGTTCCCTTTCTTGGATAAAAAAGGACTTATCCAAGACAAACATGGAGTCCCTATTATTTACCACGCTTTCCGTGGTGCCAGGGATAAACGAATTCTCTACGATAACGATATCTCTAATATTCCAGATCGCCTGCGTTTAAGTATGGTGATCGGTGAAAGAGATAAATCAATAAGAGATCGAGCCTATCCCAACTGGTGGTGGATCAGTGATGAAGAAAGGACTACACGTCCCCAAACATAGTATGCCTCTCAGGCGCACGGCTTTCCTCCCCCCTATCCCCAGTTCCCAATTATTTTTATTATATTTTTTTATTTTTGGTTTTAATTTAATTTTAATTTTTTATTTTTTAATTTTTATCTGTATTCCTTGTTTATGTTTGTCCGTTTTGTTTTATTTTGCTTGCCAACCCCCTATATATGTAATTAATTAAAAAAAAAAAAAAAAAAAAAAAGTTGTAAATAATACATGATGTAGAAAAAAATAGAAAAGAATTAAAAAAGAACACATCAATTATTGTGACATGTTATAAAAACAGTTATTGTACGCCGAAAGGCATAAGAAAAATGATAATGTATAATTTAGAGTGCTTGCGAAGAGCCAGTAAGTTAATCTAAGAATGATATTTGTAAAATAGAAGTTAACATTTAGTCTTAGGTAAAATATGTAATTGAATTGTTAAATAAATCTGGATATAAAACAAAAACCATTGATAATTACAGCCCCTCGCTGCTCTTATCCATATATCTTGATCATGAAACCCAGCCTTCTCTACCCCATGACAGCTTTTCCTACAATTTCCACAAAGCTAACTTCCGCTTTTTAAATGAGCATCTTAGCAAAACAGCGTTTCGCTTTAATCATTCGGGGGTAGAAGAAGCTACTGCCACTCTCTATAAGGAGATCTCCTATGCCGTCGCCTTTTATGTCCCCTATTCTCGTCACATGTCATCGGTTTCATCGCCGCTATGGTACAATCGCACACTCCGCGCTCTTAGGAACATGAAAAATAGCTTGTGGAACATTTTCCTAAAAGCGCGTTCCTTCCAAAACTACTCCAACTATCTCGGTTCTTTTTATAAATTTTCTGAGCTCTACAACTCCCTCTACACCAACTACCTCACAAAAACACAATCTAATTTGATCAATGACCCCAAATCTTTTTTCCACTTCATAAATTACAAACGTAAATCCGACGCCTATCCTAACTCCCTTTCTTATGGCGCGACTAATTCAACCCCACCCCTAACTATTGCCAATCTATTCGCGTCGTTTTTCAATAAATCCTTCACAGACATCTCCTTCGAACACAATCCGTCTCACTTCAAAGACTTGCCCGAATTCTCCCTCGGCCCCTTCACCACTCAAATTATTCAGCGTCACATAGTTAAGGAGAAATTAAACTTACTCAAATACGAGTTCAGCCCTGTGCCGGATGGACTCCCAGCTGTATTTTTAAAGAAATGTTCCACTTCTCTTTCTCCCCCGATATCAAAGATATTCAATCTATCCCTTTCACAAGGGTTCTTCCCTAGTATTTGGAAATCCTCCTATGTCACCCCCATACATAAAAAGGGACATAAAAACGATATAAGCAACTACCGCCCCATCGCCAAACTGTCTCCTATCTCCAAACTGTTCGAAGGAATTCTTTACAACGCGTTACCTTTCCGTTGTAAATCCATCATCTCATCCAACCAGCATGGTTTCCTTTCGGGCAGGTCGACCACAACGAATCTGATCGAGTTCTCACCCCATACTCTTCGTGCCTTAGAGAATGCCAACTAAGTCGATGTAATCACCACCGATTTCAGCAAGACCTTTGACAAAATCTCCAATAATCTCATCCTTTTTAAGCTGCCCCCCCCCCCCCCCCCCCCCCCCTAGGTTTCGAACCCCTATTGATCAAGTGGTTACCTTCTTATCTGAAAGATCGATCCTACCGTGCCAAATCCAGATCCTCCCTGTCCAATCCCTTTCTTCCCACGACAGGGGTTCCGAAAGGCAACCATCTAGGTCCCCTCCTATCTATCCTTACCATCAATGATGTTGACTCCATTATTAAATACTCATCCATCTCCCTCTAGGCGGACGCCACCAAACTCTACAAAACGATCATCTCTCTTCTCGACTCCTCATTTCTCCAAACGGACCTTCTCAACTTGGTGCCGTAATAACTGCCTTGAACTCAACGTTGTCAAATGTCACTCCATCACCTTCTGCCGCAAACGTCCCCCTGCCCCCCACGCTCCTACTTCCTGCTAAACCAGCAGATATCATCTGTACCCTCGATACGCGACCTCGGCATCTTATTTGACAGTGAGCTTAGCTTCATCCCGCATATTGATGATATTATTCTTAAGGCCAGCTCTGTCCTTGGGTATGTGAAACGCTGGTCTAAAGAATTCTCTAATCCTTACGTTTCCCGTTCTCTCTACATAGCCTTCGTCCGCCCCCTTCTTGAATACGCCAGTCTGGTCTGGTCACCACATTGCTCGTCCCATATCCGCAGAATCGAGAGCGTGCAACGTCGGTTTCTGCGTTTTGCCCTCCGTGGACTGAACTGGGAGAATCCTCGGATTCTTCCCCCATACACAAGCCGGCTCCATTTGATCAACCTCAGTACACTTGAGGAACGCAGAACTCTTGCCGATATCCTCTTCGCCCACCATCTCCTTTCGGGCACAATCAACTGCCCAAGTTTGCTCTCCATCATTCCACATCACACTAACCCCCGTATCCTGCGAAACCCTCGTCTCTTCTATCAAACCACCCATCACACTTCTTACGGCTCTAGTGAACCCATATCGCGAATGCTGCGACGGGCAAACTTCTACCCCACCTCCTTCGATTTCAACTTTATCTCTACTGCTCTCAAACTTCATCTCCTCTCTTGCCCCTCCTGGCCACGCCCACTCCCCGTCTACACCCTTATATCCTGTACTAAGCGGGATGAATGAATGAGTGTTAATTGATAGATAAACCCAGTAACCAACTCGCCAAACACCCCCCCCCCCCCCCCTCCCTTTTTTTTTTTAATCATAGTTTATATATCTAAGAATAGTTTTAAGATAGTTGTTAAGTTTTATCGCTTGTACTAAGCTGAATATATGAGGGTTCTGCCCTCACTAAACTAAAACTAAAAAACAAAACAAAATATACATATATATAAAAAAATCCGCTTCGAAAGGGTTAAGCTCCTGTTTCATCTGATCTCCCATATAACAATAGACACTTCTTCTCATCCTTCGCTACCAATATACCTTTACACTAATCACATCCATAGAAGCCTCAGGAATGCGCTCTCAGGGTTAATGTAACTACCGCCTTACCCAATTCTTGTCGGGGCACGGTGGGTATCGAAAATATCTAAACTGTATTGGACACGATAATTCACCTCTCTGTCCACTATGCGAAGAGGAGGGGGGGGATGAAGAGGATACCAAACATGCCATTTTCTATTGCAGCCGTTTCGTTCAATGGAAAAGCAACTCTTGGGGTTAAGGTGCCTCGTAGAGTGCATGAGGCGGTCAGAGTAGTGTTGAGCCGAAATCTGCACTCCAATAACTCTAGTGCAGAATTGGTTACGCACACTCGAAAGAGCAAGACGAGAAGTTGCAGAAAGCAACAAGAGAACGGTCTAAAGATTAACCAGCCCCCGAAAGAAAACCTACAATCACTCCCTGGGGGAGGATAGTATGAAGTGCAAGAGTATGTTTAGGCGAGGGCGATTATATACCGCTTTGTGAATCGTGCACGCCTGAGGCTCGGGCCCATGACAATTTTAGAGCCACATTTTTTGGCACATAATATACCATGCATCTTTTGGAATCCTTTCTCTACTTTGAAGCTTAAGGTTTGCAAATGCCACATTGTGCACGTGAATACAGACAGAAAAAATATCTCCATCACGTTCGTTTAGTGGGGCTAATACTCCAATCAAAGGTACAACACGTATAAAACCGTTCCTTCTATTCCATTATAAAATCACAATGTTGTACTGGTAGTGCACTCATAAAGTACAAAGAAAACTGGCTAATAACCGAAGTCTTGGTACTCCGGCTAATCCAAGGGCATTAAACTGGATGTAGCTTCCCGCACGAATTCATTCATTACTACAAAACACATTATAAAATGAGAAACTATAAAATATTCTCACTGCACTCACCTTTATATTTGCCTTGCAGAGGCTGATGGCGCCGCGGCAACCAAAATCACTTTCCGATTCACTTTTATAATAGGATAATGTGCCATCTTTTAGAACAATATATCTCGGCTGCCATCCGTAAATGTAGTTTGTCCACTTGCTGAGATATCCGCGCAATTCAATTGTGTTGTCTATAAATTCCTGATCCGAATCTTCGCCGGCGGATGCGTTTCCATCGAATGTCGAAGCAAGTGCTGTATTGCATGTTGCTGATAAATAATTGTCATCCATTAGGAAGATGTTTGATGGCTTGTGCGACGCAACACAAATTTCTCAAGGATTAACGGGCACAACAGGCAAGGGAACCACCTCTGTCACCGGGAATGCAATTGTAGTTCCAGTTCAGGCTAATCACGATATGGTGTCATTTAACCTGCCGCAGTTGCATGACTCAGTTTGATATTAATTGAAATTTACTGATTTTTTTATTTATGATTCAGCGCGTTCAAATTGTCGATTTAATTATCTTCGGTCAAGTGTTGAGGTTGATGATGATGCCGTTTAAATGTTTGTTAATCTGCTGATAAAAGAAAACTCCGAAAGCGACTCCGAAGACACAACAGTAAGCGATTGGAGCAAAACAAATTCAATCTATCAATAATATTCTTGCAATTGACATGGATTCCAAACGTCAGTGTCTGCAGTCTGACCAATTGTAGAGGCTTCAGCTTGAAATTGGTTTAGTTTCATGCTAAATGTAATGTGGCCGTTAAGAGATTTGAACAACAATTGTGGTTATTGGGAGTTTTCTAGTTATATGATTTGTTAATTACAACGAAGGTGAGATCTTATTTTAAAGATATTCAATTAAAATGTATTGAGCATCAGTTTCCTCAATATTATTTCCTTTGGTAAGAGTATATAACTAGCAAAAACTCCTTCAAAATTAATAAGAATAGTGGCATACAAGAAACAAAACAAGTGAACACGAAAATATAATTGTTTTAAACAAGAAAATGTCCTTTATATATTGATTTTCTTAATTATTTTCCTTCTAAAATGTAATTATCTGACCTGCCAGAGAGAGATGCGATACAAGCTAGGATACGTCCAAAGACAAAATTGTCTTCCACCCACTGCTTTACCTTGAAGAGCTCCTGCCGATTCCAATACTTCTTCATTACTCGATCACTGCTCTTTTCGTGCAGGATGTTGCTGAGGTGGTCTTTTTGTGCATTATTGCGGATTGGCAATTGAATGTGCTGGAATGTACTGGAGAAATCTAGTACATTCGCAGTGTATACCAGTTACGTAGCAGCTGGCACCAGCTGGCCGATTGTCACCATCGATGAGATCATAGCGTCCCTTTTTGAATCGGCAGTTATGCCCAATGAGTCAGTCTGCAATCAACCTTCGCGGCGCTCACACAGCCAGACGGAACAGTAAACCATTCCCAGTCGTTGCCATCCGCAAAATACCATTCATTGTGCATAATAGCGTTCCTTAAGCAATAAAGAACAACTTGACACTACAATAGAGAACAATGTGTTATTATTAATTGGTGACGTGCTCCTCTACATTGACCGCGCTGCTCTCTCTCCTTTGCGACAGCCATTGTTCGTTGTGACCGTCCATCGGCGGCCAACGAAACGCGTACCACTTCAACTCACATTTTCTGGTCCTTCGAGCCGGATCCAGTGCCTATTTGGATCCACACCATCGCCGCCCAGTTCGCGGCACAACATACCAGTGACAGGTACACACGTCAGAAGATCATTAAAACTTTGAAGTGCCCTTAAAGTGTGAGCACTTTAATATCATCCCTTAAATAAAGTACATACAGATGTATCTATCCATACAAAACTGAAAGGAAAGGTTACGTCACCTGAAAATAGAACGAGCACTGAAAATTGTACATCATCGCCGCCAAAAGAGCGCCAAAACCACAACACACTACAGATAGTGCACCATCAGTTGTAGACACTGCAACTAGATCGACAACTGCCAGTCACCTCGACACAAATCAAGGAACTGAAGCTGCAACATTCATGAAATCATAATATCTAAAGGATCTGAAGGTATACTAAACGTTTTGTATCTGTTATTCATAATCAAGCAAGCAGCAACATTTGTTGAAGTATCAATTTAATTTTCAATCCAATCATCTGTGAAACAAACACAAGATGTCTGACTGGGACACTGTTACGGTTTTACGGAAACGGGCTCCGAAATCACCTGCCCTCAAAACGAAAAGTGCTATTAATCAGCCACGTCGTCAGGGCGTTCAAGCGGATACTCAACAGAAATTTGGTGCCGGTACTAATAAGCAGCACATCAACACTAAAAACAGGGTTAAATTGGACAGGGAAACTGAAGAACTTAAACATGACAAAATACCTTTATAAGTCGGCAAGATCATTCAACAGGGCCGTCAAGGGAAAGGATTGAGTCAAAAGGACTTGGCAACAAAAATATGTGAAAGGAGACCACAGGCAAAAGTAGAAGGCGATCTACCGAAGCTGCGCCCAGTGCAGCAGCGAATGCCGGCGATATCCGGACAAAATGCTGGTGAATCCCTGAAGGGAATGGAGAGTGCTCAAAGGAAACGGGGAAAGGAACAGGACCCTAAGCCTAACCACAGTGAGAGTGACAGCAGGAAGAAAGTGATACATCGAGTGAAACCGGTGACAGGGAAAGTGATTCGACGCCGAAACCTGGTAACGATGCTCCTCGGACTGGTGCACCGGCCATCTCCCCGCCAGCAAGTCTTTCGCCGCCAATGATGTTCCGGCCACCTCTACGGCACCCGGAAACTCCACCAACGCCTGACATGCGCATGTCGCCCGGCCCCCCACCCGGATCGTCATCACGGATGATGCACCTGGAAAATCCCCCCCGTAGGGATATCGAAGCCGTGACGACAACCATTGCAGAACCACCCCAGAAGGGCAATGAACCCAACCAACCTATCAATGAACAAATCACGATTGAGAAACTCATCTTCGCTCAGTTCGCGGCACAGACTACCATCGCTCGCACCTTCCTCAACATGCAGGAAAAGGGACAACTAACGACTACCAGCATAGAAACCACAAAACGAGACCTCCACACCGAATGGGAAGCCATCCGCAGGCGGCATTACCAAATCATTTACATGGCACCCCCTGAGTACCAACAGCATCACCACTTCGCAGAGGACTTCATCGGCGAGAGCGAAGAAATATACCTCGAGGAACAGACGAAGCTCCTCGAGGCCCAGTGCGCTCTCGATTCAGCCTCCCCAACCATGACCAACAGCGCCAATCGCCTCCACCCTAGCGAGCTGCCCCCAGTGCAGCTGCCAATGGTCGCCACAAAGCCAGCGGAAAAGGAACCGCACCCCAGACCAGTGAGTCCCGACCAAGAAACAGACCAGAATGCCGCCGGCCCAATGATCAACCAGACCCGTGTCCCGATACACGGACTACCGCCGGAACCCCTAAGGCAACAGGCTCCATGCACATTCTGCGGGACCTCACGCCCTAGATACGCTTGCGGGGGATTCCGATCACTCACACCTGGCCTTCGGAAGTCCTTCGCACACAAAAGAAACCTGTGCACCAACTGTTTGGGTCGCCACCGCCTACGCGACTGCCATTCCAGCAAGACGTGCCGTCGATGCCGGCGGAGACACCACACTCTGCTGCATGTCTTGACTACCGCCATCGGCGGAACAGGCCAGAGGATCCACCCCCCGGATCGACCGTCATGAAGGGCCCTGTGCACACACAGTCAGCACCCCTTCACAGCATTCCGCGTTGCTACCAACAGCGAAAGTCGCGTGACATCGGAGAACCAACGAAGAATTGAAGTCCGTGCACTCCTGGACCCCTGCTCCAACGGCACCTTCATTTCGTCGTCACTCGCCCGAAAGGTGCACCCCCGACGCCAAGCATCATCCGTCGTCATTTACGGTGTTGGCGGTGCCCGTGGCCTTGCCACAAGGACTCCAACCGCCATCAACATCACTCCTCGACTCCATGGCTCGAAACAATGGACACTGAGGCCCTTCATCCTGTCCGGGCTATCGGTGTATGAGCCACCACCACAATCAACGACGAGGGATCTCTCGTTCGTGGCGGATCTGGAACTTGCAGATCCAAACATCGCCTCCGCCGATAAGGTGGACATGATCATTGAGGGAGACATGTACCCTACTCTCATTCTGGAGGGTCTAAGGAAGGACCCACGTTCCGGCCTCGTCGCGCAGGCCACTGAACTGGGGTGGGTGCTAACAGGCGCAGCGCCCACCATATCATCCAGCCTAAAGGTGACAAGCCCTGTCACCAGCCATCATATGGCCATTCCTCGTGGGTTGCGAACCTACAACTCCGACCCAGAGGAACTGGCCGACCCTACGACTGATGATTGCAGCTCCCATCAGAAGACCAAAAGGAGTTCTCGCCGGCATCGGCCCCAGGGGCCACCTACGAGGCCCATGCAACTACCAGCCACCGATCACTTGCGCGACCCAACTACAAGACATACCCCGCCCGCTGAACCATTGCAGGGGCAAGAGGCAATCGGGGAACCAGGAGCTTACCCACTCGAACACTTCAGGGCATCCCACCACACCCAGGACACCACGTTGTCAAGCTCCTGCCCGGGTCCAAAACTACCCAGGCCAACCGCTGCCACGTGCAACCACCAAAACAGGACCAGGAACGCGCAATGCCCCGCTTGGCGGGCGGCGCTCCCCAGCAACCAGCGGTCTTCCGAACTCCAACAAGAAAGCACGCCCCTCAGGGCATCAACAGAGGCTGCACCCCAACGAACCCGGAAGGTACTTGGCTCGTGACTGCCATTCCGCCAAGCCACGCGGACAGTGCCAGGGACGTCATCGCACCACACTCCACACGACAGCCTCACACGCCAGCGGCCGCATCCCGCCGGCTACTAACTTCGGACGGGCGCCAACGGGCGCATCACCTTTCACCACCACTGGCCTCGACATAGCGAGACCCATCACCAGTCATCACGTGGCCACTGATCGTGGGTTGCGTCCTTACAAATCCGACCCAGATCAATTGGCCGGCCCCGTGCCCACAAAAGTCACCGTGCGCCTTCAGTGGAAAGGATCATCCTGTCGCCATCTACCCTACAGGCCATCTCAGGCCGCCAGGCCTTCAGCGCTCCTCAGGGCGGGCGGCCCTGTCCCAACCGACCATCCACGTGATAGTGGACAGCAACATCCGACCACCATAGACTCAACGACCAAGACCAACCGGCACCAGCAGACTGCACACTCCCGGCCCCTAGCCACCGTCCCCTGGAACAAAATGATTCGCCAATGATTGGCGAAGGCGGGCGAAATGTTGCGGATTGGCAATTGAATGTGCTGGAATGTACTGGAGAAATCCAGTACATTCGCAGTGTATACCAGTTACGCAGCAGCGTCATAGCGTCCCTTTTTGAATTGGCAGTTATGCCCAATGAGTCAGTCTGCAATCAACCTTCGCGGAGCTCACACAGCCAGACGGAACAGTAAACCATTCCCAGTCGTTGCCATCGGCAAAATACCATTCATTGTGCATAATAGCGTTCCTTAAGCAATAACGAACAACTTGACATTACAATAGAGAACAACGTGTTATTATTAATTGGTTCCAGTTCAATTGGTGGCGCGCTCCTCTACATTGGCCGCGCTGCTCTCTCTCCTTTGCGACAGCCATTGTTCGTTGTGACCGTCCATCGGCGGCCAACGAAACGCGTACCACTTCAACTCACATGCATGCTTCGGGTGACGCTTGTGTCGCAACTGCAGAATGTAATGAGACCCATTGATATACTCCAGAGTGTTATTTAAAGTATGGTGTACAATCGACCATCTTTCATCATTCGGCCAAGGCTAATAACCTTGCCCGGAAAAACAAATTGTTATGGACAATTTAATGAGTCTCGGATATGGACCAGATACCGGTGGAGAGACTTGCTAAATAAGGCCAAGACCGAGTCCCGGTTGTTGGCCGAATGATGATGATGATGATACAATCAACAACACGACTTTTACAGGCAAAGCCTCCCGCTCCGAGTAAGATTATTATAACTAAGCGGAATGGTAATTTTAACCTTTTCTTTTTATGGATCAGCTTCCGCTTTTTATCTGGGACTCTTCTCTTCTGACCCAGATTTTGGAGAAACTTCCATTTACTTGGAAAGCTCCCAGTAAAAATTGTCTCAGATGACCCCAGGAAAAGCCAATGGACGTAGTAAACTACAAGGGTGAAACAAATATAAACGGTAATTTTACTCTTTTGCTTAGCAACAAGTTGCGAGCTAGATAATCTTGTGCGTGTCTGTTGTTTGGTTTATGACGAATATGGGAACCGGTTTGGATAGCGGTCGCGCTCGACTTTGTAGTCATTACAGCCATGAGCGAGCAAGAGGTACATATGTCTGTTACGCAACGGATTAATACAAACATTTTAAGAAATGTAGGCTGTTATTGGTCTGCGGTCGGCGCATTTTCGACGACTCTCTCTCTCAGCTCTCTTTTCCCTTCGTGGACTGTAATTCCGACGCCAATCGGCCTAACGATTTATTCGTATCTTTATCTGTAACTATAATTGCTTAATCACCTTTTATTATTTGTTATGCACTGATTTTTATTGTAACTTTAGAGGGTACACTACAGTAAAACAGTACATCGCGTGCACTATCTATGTTATCAGCCTCTTTACAACGAGGAGTTCCCGTGGCAACTCCACTGCTCCTATTACTACTATTTATTGGCCTGTAGGAACCCGGAAGTTCATGACCTCACCGACTCAACTCCGCCATCGTTCCCTGTCCTGTTCACTCTCCTTCCACGCTTGACCAACTGATCCGATCTCCCCAAGGTCAAACCTAACATTGTCCTCTCATCTCCGTCGCGGCCATCCTGCCAGTCTCTTTCCCGTTGGTCTACCATCAAGAATTCTACGCACGGTGCTATCGTTGCCCATTGGCGCGACATGTCCGGTCCATCTTAATCTTCGCGACTTGATTACTCTCACTATTGTAGGTTTTTGGTATAGCTCTTCCAATTCGTGCTTGTGGAGTTTCCTCCATTGTCCTGCCTCCTCTTCATATTTACCTCCTTTTCATATCTACGCCAACAATGGCGTTAAACCCTCGTCCATTTTTACTCGATTGAAGACACAGTTTGGTGATGATACACTGTCTCAGAATCGTGTGTATACGTTAGGCAGAGAATTTAAATGGGCGAGAACATATCGAAAATGAAAGTCATGATCGACGCCTAAGGACAAGTCGTACACATGACAACATTCGTGCCGTTCGAGAGCTTATTGAAAGTGATCGCCGCTTAACGATTGGAGAAATCTCATCAGAAGTGGGTATTAGCTATAAAAAACGCCGCATATCGAAACAAAAGACGAGGTATTCTTCATGACAACGCCAGGCCTCACGGCGTGTTCATTACAAGGGATACAGTGGAAGAAATGGGGTGGTAACCCTCGAACACCCCCCTTATAGCCCAGACTTGTCTCCCTATGACAATTTTTTTGTTCACACCCTTAAGGGAATCACTTGGAGTAAATGAATTCGAAAGTAATGAAGAAGTCGAGGAGCACATGCGCAATGCATGCGAACATACAGGGCAAAGTCACTGATTGCTTTCAACCGCCGAAGTCCAGGACGATCCAAGTTGACATGCAGTCTCCACGCGACACCCCTGGATAGCTACTTTGGCCCCCGCCCAATGTGAACCAATGCATGCAGCGACATCCTGAGAGAGGTTGGCGCAAGGCTTATAACCTTGCCCGGAAAAACAAATTATTATGGAAAATTTAACAAGCCTCGGATATGGACCGGATACACGACGACGACCACGGAAACGGAAATGGCTAAACGATTTAAGAATTTTTTCGTGGAACGTCCGCACACTATACAGAGCTCGAGCTACACAGCAGTTAGCCGACGCCCTGTCCAAATATAAGGCTGCCATAACAACATTACAAGAAATAGGATGGGCGGGGAGTGGTGTTATTCAAAGAAACTAGTATGACATTTATTACAGCTGTCATGCCAAACTCCATGTTCTCGGGGAGAGCTTTCTAGTCAGACAAAAACCGAAGCCTGCCATTATCGACTTTAATGCAAGAGACGAACGGCTATGCACTCTTCGCGTGCGAGCATAAGCTTCATAAACCTTCAGGTACTGTAGGGGACGAAGTCTGGTGCGCCTGCGTGGGCGCTGGGTTCTACCACGACCCAACAATGTTTAACGCACTATAAATTGTTTACGAAGAGAAACGAAGTAAAACACACAGATGGTAGTCACAAGAAATAAAACGCACGGTTATTTATTCTGTTTTTATCGTTTATTGTTTAACTTTGCATGTCTGACATATTACCCATAGAGTTTTGCGGATTTCCAGTCAGTGTACACTGTAATTTAATTTTACTCGCTATAAACCAACAGTTTTATAAACAATACTTATTTCAAACACTGTTGTTGGAAACGGTTAGATTTTGGAACTCAAAACTTATTTCAAACATTTAAAGGCTCACGACCGCGGAGGGAAAACTTGCGAGGAAAAGCGACTCCTAGATGTACGCATCCCCGGTGCGCTACGGGGAGTGGAAGAAGACACAACCGTCTGGCGGTTGGTAAACGACTCACCGAGGGTTGAATTCCGACTTGCATTTAACCCTCAGTTCGAAGTGGGATTGCGAGAAGAGAGAGAAAATTTCTCTCTATGGTGTGGTAAAAAGGAAATGAAATGTTCCTTTCGTCCAGTGACCAATGGGAGACGATCTCTGGTAAGTAGATCGTAGTGGGTATGTGTGATGGTCTCAGCAATGTTCTAATGGATCACTGTTTTCTCATGCAAATAAGGTCATGAGAAACGAAATCTGAAACGTAGAACCGAAATTTGAACAAAGGGCATTATTCGAGATGTGCATTGCAGCTGTATAAATAGACGCATTGCTATTAGGTAAAGGTGCTAATGGATTTCGATGCTTAGGTAGGAAATTTGTTTATGGGATCTCTGCCGGTGGACAGAATCGGATTCTTTTGTTTGCATGTTGTGTATGGAGAAGAATTCGATTTTCGCCGGCAAAGCGCGAAAATAGTGATTGTTTGTCAGTTAGACAAACAGATCATGGGCCGGGTCTATTGCAGCTGAGCAAACAAGCTGCTTGGCGTTGCTTTGTCGTTGGACAAACGGGTCGGCTGGATATGTGCATGCGGAAAGATTAAAATGCACATGTGGGGCGGAAATTTGCCTGGCACCTAAGGGTGCCGTATAGTTTTTTCTCGAATATATGATGCATGTGTAATATAAAGAATTGTTTCAGAAAATTAGAAAATGCATTGGATGCATGAATGGTAAGAATTCTTTTACGGGGTATTCGCAAGTAAATTGACCACGTGTTGATAGATCGCCGCCACTCCTCGAGCCTGATGACGGTACGAGCGTACCGAGGTGCCAACGTCGACTCGGATCACTATTTTGTTGTTACAATTTTCCGAGCGCGGATTGCCTTACGAAGACGTATTGCATCCGCGGATCAGGTTCGAATTAACACGGCTGCCTTACGCAATGAGAATACCAGTAACACCTTTGGTCATGCGCTAGGACTCGCCCTCGAAGAGCTCGACGGAGGAAGAGTATGTCCAGGGGCCAGAATGCCGGGCGTAGAAGAGAAATGGACACACCTTAAGAATACTGTCATTAGTACTGTCAGCTCCATCTTAGGCAGTAGTCGTAGGGATCGGAGCGACTGGTTCAATGATGAGTGCGAAGTAGAGACTGAACGTAAGAATGCTGCATACCGGGCAATGTAGCAGTCTCAAAGGACGCGGGTACGCGAGTAGAAATACAAAAAGCTCAGAAGATCTGAAAAATACTCCACAGACAAAAGAAAAGTGCCTGGGAAAAAAACCTGGTCTGTGAAATAGAGAAAAGTAGAGAGCGAGGTCCGCACCAGGCGTGGAAGTTCTACCAAATAATCCTCAGTATGACGCGGTACACACCACGCCGCACTTACTGATCCTGAAGGCATTTTGGAGCGATGGGAAGTGCACTTCAATGAATTGCTAAATGGTCAGCTCACAGAAGAATCGGTAGCTCCGTCAATGCAAGATCAAGAGCAAATACTGCCGCCACCAAGCATTGAGGAAATATTAAAAGCCATAAGACACCTCAAATCAAATAAAGCCCCGGAGCTGATGGTATCTCAGCTGAGCTCATCAAACTAGAAGGGGCAGCGTTACATCATGCAATTCATGAGATTGTGGTGCACATATGGGAGCAAGAGGCCATGCCGGAAGATTGGGGTCGTGGAATAATTTGCCACATACATAAGAAGGGAGATATCACACTGTGCAGCAACTATAGGGGTATAACATTCCTGAGTAACGCCTATAAGATACTCTCCACTATCCCACAAGATCGGATAGCCCCATACACTAAAGTCATCATTGGTCAATATCAGAGTGGCTTCATCCCAGGCAAATTAGCGATTGATCAGATATTCACCCTTAGGCAGGCGATGGAAAAATGTCTGGAATTTAAGATCCCATTAAATCATCTATTTATAGACTTTAAGGCCGCCTACGACAGCATAGCCAGGGTAGAACTATATAATGCCACGACAGAGTTCGGCATTCCAAACAAGTTGATACGACTTACTAGGTTGACCATGACCAACGTAACTAGTCAAGTAAAAATAGTGGGATTGCTGTCCAAACCAATAAACATCTTTAATGGACTCCGACAAGGGGACGGTCTGGCCTACCTCCTCTTCAAGCTGGCGTTGGGGAAAGCAATCCGCGACTCTGGCGTTACAACAAGAGGGACTATTGTCATCAAGTCCAGCCAGATGCTTGCCTACGCATGAGACATCGACATCATCGGTAGAACCGAATCGGCTGTACAGGACTCCTTCACCCAGTTCGAACAGGCGGCACAAAAACTGGGATTGCACATACATGAGGGAAAAACTAAGTACATGGTGGCAACTTCTGCGAAGAGAAGACCTAACGTTGGTCAAACTATCGGGGAACGGGCGCACGCATTTGAAGTAATGCAATCCTTTAACTACCATGGATCATAGTATCAGCCGATAACAACATGGAAGAGGAAATATGTGTACGGCTGATAAAATCCAACAAAGGCTACTATGGTCTATCAAGGCTCTTTAAATCGCTAAATTTATCCAGAACATCAAAGCTACTACTGTACAAGACCATGGTCTTATCAGTACTCATGTATGGATCCGAGACCTGGGTGCACAATAAAAGGCACTTTGAACTCTTAGCCGCGTTCGAGAGGAAGGTCTTAAGGATAATTGTTGGCCCCGTATGTGAGGGAGGACGATTCCGGAGACGCTACAGCCATAAGTTGTACGCGATCTACCTTGCAGCTAACGTTGTTAGAAAAATCAAGCTCGTTGGACTTCAGTGGGTGGGGCAGCTAACTCGGAAAAGCGAAGAGGAACCTGCCCGGAAAGACCTTTGTGGCATGATGTATGGAAGGAGACGGTGCTGCGATGGAGGGGTGACATAGATTAGGACACCCAGAGCCTGGGAGTGCCAAACTGAATGACATCGCCTCGAAATCGGGACCGGTCGAGAGACTTGCCAAATAAGGCCAAAACCGGATCCCGGTTGTAGTGCCGATGATTATGATGACAATCCATTGAGGGCAACTAACCATAAAGCCAACTATCATGCCGATTTTAAAAGTCTATTTATGGTCCGATTTTTTTCCTTCTTTTTCTTCTCGACAAATATCTGACCTAATCGTTAACCACAACTGTCAATGGATTGCAATTGAATATTTCTAAGCACTCTCTCTTGCCATTTCTTAACATATGGACGTTGCCTAAAGAGTTTAATGAGTCTACCACTCCTTTTATAAGCTTAATTCAAGCAATATAAGTACTTATAAGGTATAGTATATATAACTTTACAAACAAAAGAACGTAAAAACTAACTTAACTAAGTTTAACTTAAGCTAAACAAACAGGACATATTATGATGGCAAGAGTAGGAACGGGAGGCAGGGCGGGTTACAGAGAAAAATGTAGAAAGCATCACTTAAGAATAGTGTTGAGAATGGTTTAGGAGGCGGTGCTTGAGAGTATGGGTAGGGAGGTCAAAGTCAAACAAGGTGGAGTAGGAGTTGACATTTGTCAGCATCCGCGAAAGGGGTTCGTTGAAACCATAAGAGGTGTGTGTGGGGGGGGATTGGAGAGATGCGCTCCTGAATGGTTCTAGGTTGATTAATTTGAGACGGTTAATGTACGGAGGCAGGATTAAGGGGCCTTCTCATCCAACCCCTCGGAGAGCGAACCGAAGGAAGCGACGTTGAATACTTTCGATTCTACGGATATGTGTCGTGTGAGAAGGGGACTATACCTGGCTAGCATATTCTAGCAGTGGGTGGACGAAGGTAAGGTAAAGGGATCGAGTTATGTAGGTGTCGGAGAATTCCTTAGACCATCGTTTTATGAACCCGAGAGCAGAGTTGGCCTTCCGGATCGTCTCGTCAATGTGAGACAGGGAGTAAAGCTCCCCGTCGGAAAGGATCCCTAGGTTTCAAATAGATTGGTATAATGTTGTGTTATTATTTGTTTGCCTTATCTCCTGGTTGTGTAGGCCCGCTCGGGGTGCTTCCGGTGGCTGGGGGCCGGTTGGACCTGGCCCCGTTTTCGAAGCTGCTGGGCTGAGGAAATTGAGATGGGGCTGAATTTCCCGAAGGGGGCAACCACGCTTCCGATGGGGGTTTGAATAAAACCCAAAACAATGCCGGTTGTTTATTTATTTATTTATTTTAAAATCTTGGGACTCTGGCCAGGGGTTTAGCTTCTAGAGACTGACTGATGGCCGTGGCTTCAGCCTCCTGGATTTCGACTGATCACGAATCAAAAATGTGCCGCCCTTTTATACTCTGTGGCGACAGAGATTTGTTAAAAAGTTTGCTTAAAAATTCCAAGAAGCACAAATAAGATTTTATGTGTGTTTCAATTGGAATGGGGTTCTAAGGAGAAATTATTAAATGCATTTAGAATTAGGCATTTCATAATGTTAATGGTTATTGGGAATTGAATCAACTTTCGGGTAAATTTGTCGTGCATATGATTCAATTGGGGAACGCGATTGGGATTATGGGTAATGGTAAGGTAATTGGGAATTGAATCTGTGTGCGACATATTAACTCTTGGTTTAATTTGTAGCTCGTATGATACACTATGCGAACAAGATGGGGGTTATAGGTAATAATGGGGTTTTGATGGCAGTAGTGATCTAGGATCACTACATTGATGTCCCGCCTCCGTTGTCTACCGAGGTTGATTTTTTTACAATGTTAGCTTCAATATCGATCGCGTACAGCTCATGGTTGTAGCGTTTCCGGAGTCGTCCTCCCTTACATTTCATAATGTTAATGGTTATTGGGAATTGAATCAACTTTCGGGTAAATTTGTCGTGCATTTGATTCAATTGGGGAACGCGATTGGGATTATGGGTAATGGTAAGGTAATTGGGAATTGAATATATGTGCGACAAATTAACTCTTGGTTTAATTTGTAGCTCGTATGATACACTATGCGAACAAGATGGGGGTTATAGGTAATAATGGGGTTTGGATGGGAGTAGTGATCTAGGATCACTACATTGATGTCCCGCCTCCGTTGTCTACCGAGGTTGATTTTTTTACAACGTTAGCTTCAATATAGATCGCGTACAGCTCATGGTTGTAGCGTCTCCGGAGTCGTCCTCCCTTACATTTCATAATGTTAATGGTTATTGGGAATTGAATCAACTTTCGGGTAAATTTGTCGTGCATTTGATTCAATTGGGGAACGCGATTGGGATTATGGGTAAGGGTAAGGTAATTGGGAATTGAATCTATGTGCGACAAATTAACTCTTGGTTTAATTTATAGCTCGTATGATACACTATGGGAACAAGATTGAGGTTATAGGTAATAATGGGGATTGGGTGGGAGTAGTGATCTAGGATCACTACATTGGTGTCCCGCCCTGCGGGGTCTACCGAGGTTGATTTTTACAACGTTAGCTTCAATATAGATCGCGTACAGCTCATGGTTGTAGCGTCTCTGGAGTCGTCCTCCCGTCGAGTTAATTGTCCTGTATCTTTCAAGAGGTGCCTAAATGCTGAAACGAAATGCTGAAATCTCAGTAATTAGAACTTTTAATCGAACCGTCACAATAGTTTTGTTCTGTTACATACTTTAGAGACTGCATCACTTGCGTAAGGTACTGGATCATATCTGTAGAAGTCGTGTTCAAAATTATCCTTACTTAATCAAGGCCGACATATGTATATGAATAAAACTTTACTTTAACAATAAAGGTAAAGAGAAAGATTTAATAATAAATGGAATGATAGGAGTTTTGAGGTTTGGCTCAATTGATTTTTGACCTACTAGCACAATTAAACTTTGATAAAAAGTTGATTAAAATTCATCAATATTGGGACATCGCATGATTTACACGTGCTGACATCCGAATCGCTACCAAAATTCTACATCAGCGATAAGCACGCACACAATAAGTCAATCAGCTTTTAATAATTTCACTTTTATCGTTAAATCGCGTCACGAGGCAAATAAAAATCATTTGAATTCCAATCCGAAATAGCATGTGATCTTGTAAGCTACCCACACCTCTCACTTCACGAGTAGTCACCTTACCACGCCTTTTTGCAAAAACACTACGAAAAATCGTCACGTCCAGTTGAGTATTGTCCAGCCTAAAGAAAAACGAGAATCTAAGTAACTTAATTTGTCTTCCAAAATATAATATACCACGCCCCAAAAACACCCACTTTCATCAAGTTGCATTTATAAATAAGGTCACAATTGGAAGCCCCATGCACACTTAATGAATTTTATCGATTTATCCTTAATCGTCACGATCCGGAAGTCTGCTTCGGAGTTAGCAGCACTTTGAACACCAGGAGTCATCGCTAGAAACTCACCTAGCATTCTCTAGTTCCAAATCGAGTTTTGTGGCCGACTCACTTCTGGCAAAGTGTCTAGATAGAGTCCGATCTGAGAGGCAGTAGCGTTCCTCTTGATTTAGTTGCTAGTTGGCCGCACGCAAGATCGGTTGTGGTAGACTGTAAAATTTATCCGGTGTTGATCTTGCAACCATTTCCATTTCCGCGGACATGTACTCGTATCTAGTGCCTTGTGATCGTGTCATTGGCCTAACCCGCTAAATTTTTGCTTTACCACCGATAGCAAGTGTGTAGAATAGTTGAGAAGGCTCCTTCGCGTTGCAGCCGTGTGGATGCCAATGCAGGCGATACATTTTAAACTGGATTCGCGGACACGTTTGAAGATCTGAACAATGTAAGTTGACAACAATTCTTTGATACTGACCTGGTTTCTTGTCCGTGCTTTGTGATCTAATCAAACGAGCTAGTTAGTCGTCTGCAATTCAAGTTTACTCAAAACGTTATGCAATATGTTCAAGGATTAAGCCGTTTTTCTTCTCTATAGCTGGTTGTTGGATTAGATATGCAGAATTATCTGACACATAAATGCGTCCAGTTGTGGTATTAGTCCATGGAAAAAACGCGACTGGAAATAAATTTAATGCCCATTAATGGCACTTGTAAATGCCGCTTGTATTTTTTGTTGTCAATTGATAGTAATTGCATTATATATGCCAGAAGGTATAATTAATTGGTGTTGTATAAAAAGTTCACAAGAATAAGAACGTTTTAAAAATATTTTCTCCGCAATGTCCTGCCAAAACCATTGTTTCCAATCATTCATAGTTTAGTTCTTCTGTCAAACGAAAAATATTGCTTTAATCGATTGTTTTGAAAATAATTGGATATTGCCAAGGACATACTGAAAGTCTTGCAGTGATCGGAATCCTTTATTGGTCTTCTCTGGTGTAGTTTTTTTCTTATTACCATGAACTGTATGACCTTTTAAGGAGTGTTAAGCACAAATTTTCAAAAACTGTTCTTTACGTTTAAAAGTATTATAACGTCTCATTTGAATATGGATTTACCCAATTCCAGCTTTGGAAAGTAAAATTTAAAAAAAGTACACAAGGAATTAAAAATTTGACTTTTTTTGTTTTATTATCTAGAATTTGGCATTCGATGTTTAGAATATCATCATTTAAATGTCCACAATGTAATCTCTTGCATAACTCAATCCTTTGAGATATCTTTCGATGACTTTCACTAAAAAGCACGATTATCCAATAAAAGTAATATAAAACAAAGTATACAATGAATTATGTTTTAGAAAAAAAACAATTTTTTAAATGCTATTGTCTGGAGTTATTCCATTAATTGTTTAGTAAAATATATTTTATTTATGTACCACGTAATTCCACTACTCAATCTTTGTAAAATAATTTTCGCTTACTTTCCTGCACCGTTTCGGTTGGTAACTCGCCCAGGATTTAACTAATATCAGTTTTATACTGTTCAAGAGTTTAAAGATTGTCCGTGTAAACATGGTCTTTCGCCTGATTCCGGTGACCAATTAACATCACCAAATCTGGATATTACGCAGATTGAGTATTTTTTTCGCACAATAAAGACAAAAATGGTCGCGTTTTGGTGCCATCTTGTTTACCACCTACTTGGTTAGATTGGAACTTTCAATTTCTGGCTAAAAAGATTCAGCATATGGCCATAGTGCTGGGAATTGACAACAAATAGTTACTCCTTCTTCTTTTTCGGCGAAGCACAGACCAACGATTTATGTTTTAAGGCTTGAAAGCACTACAGCTCTACCAAGCCACACCGCACACCAAACAGTCACTTTTTGTGGGTGTAATGTCTTCTCCACAATCACTTGTAAATTATTACATCAGTAATAAAAAGCACTACAACTTTACCAGGCCACATCGCACACCAAACAGTCACTTTTTGCGGGTGTAATGTCTTCTCCACAATCACTTGTGAATTATTACTGACGTATCCATCAAGTAAGAAATGAGCTTCATCACTGAAGAAAATTCTGTTTGAAAATCAACTGACAAGCACCCGATCGGAGTATATGAGGTGCATTCGATTATCACCAGGCTTCAATTCTTGCACTTACACCTATACAGATAAAGATGTATGTCCAAGTACAAAAAGTTCCGCCATAATATTGTATTCCATCGGGGAATCTAAATCACGAACAGACCGAAAAAGCCCTAACTCATCAGACCACCACCCCGGATAGGAGAGGAATTGCTTCTCCCAACTACTCTTTACTGAAGTGTAAGTACTGGGCTAATTGCTACCCAGTTCTTGTTACGGGTTAGTTAAGCGGACGGTTGGCTCTCAGTGGGTTCGCAAAATTCCAACGGTGTAGTGGACTGTATTAAAGGCGCCTGGCTGACCTGAAAATAGGTAAATCCAGAGGAACGCCTTTCTCTCTAGGCCCTATCCCGCGCTAGAAGTTACCGTCTTCTACCCGTCCGGTCTGTAGTGCTACCACATTTTTTTTCTCTCATGAGGTTTCTCTTAGCACTGGCGGGAGAAATGGCTTCGTGTACCTAAACAAAAAGGAATCGATTTTGAGCACCCCTTTCCACTGGTGGGGGGAAATGTTCTCAGGTACTTGGAAGAGTAAAATCAGATTGAACGTCCCTTGCCAATAGTGGAGGAAGCGTTTTGGGGTACCTAAAAAACAGAGAGCGGATTGAAGCAACTTCCCTCTAAATGATACAAGATATCTTTCTATCATCATCATCATCATCATCGGCACTAGAACCGGGATCAGGTCTTGGCCTTATTTAGCAAGTCTCTCCACCGGTATTCGATACTTATCCGAGACTTGTTAAATTGTCCATAATAATTTGTTTTTCCAGGCAAGGTTATTGATCTTGCGCCAAGATATCTTTCTATCATCATCATCATCGGCACTACAACCGGAATCCGGTCTTGGCCTTATTTAACAAATCTCTCCGCCGGTCCCGATTTCGAGCCGATGTCATCCAGTTTGGCACTCCCAGGCTCGGGGCGTCCTGGTCTACGCCATCCCTCCGTCGCAAATAAGGTCTGCCGCGCTGTCTTCTTCCATACATCCTGCCACAGAGGACTTTCCGGGCAGGGTCCTCTTCGCTCATTCGAGCTAGGTGTCCCGCCCAGCGGAGTCTACCAAGCTTGATTTTTCTTACAATATTAGCTTCAAGGTAGATTGCGTACAACTCATGGTTGTAGCGTCTCCTGAATCGTCCTCCCTCAGATACGGGGCCAACAATTCTCCTTAAGACCTTTCTCTCGAACGCAGTTAATAGTTCAGAGTTCCTTTTATTGTGCACCCAGATCTCGGATCCATATATGAGTACTGGTAAGACGATGGTCTTGTACAGTAGTAGCTTTGATGTTCTGGATAAATTTAGGGATTTAAAGAGCCTTGACAGACCATAGTAGGCCTTGTTGGATTTAATCAGCCGTTCGCGTATGTTACGGCTCCAACGCCGTGCTTCCTCTTTCGAGGGAAGAGCGAGGAGGTTATTATATTTATTAAAGAATTTACGTGTTCTTTATTAACATGTTATTAATAATAATAAAAGATCACTTTTATTTAAATATTTGTTTTATTTATTTTTATTTTATCGAACTCAGCTATCTCAAGCTGAGCTCTCTTCTTTCTACTTTTTTCATATAAAGTTACTTGTTTATATAGAACATTTTGTTCTAACTGACTGTGGAGTATAAACTGAACAAAACAATCTAGAAGTCTCTGTGACTTAGAATTTTGAATAAACTTTGAACGAAAATCAAAGTGGCCATGTTTTGAAATGAAAAATGTGCTTGTTATGAAAAGGGGCATATTTATGAAATGTGCTGTAAGTGACTGGATATAGAATATAGTGTCTGTTTATTTATGAAATGTGCTGTATTAACTGAGAATGTAAGATATGTGAGGATATAGTTTTAAGGGTTGTGTTTGAAAGGACATGAGTTAGTGTTAAAGCGAATAAGGGTAGTATTCTGGAATACAACACGTATTTCTTCTTCCATATTTTTATCGGCTGATACTATTGACCCAAGGTAGTTAAAGGATTGCACTATTTCAAATTCGTGCTCCACTACCCTAATAGTTTGACCAACGTTAGGTCTTCTCTTCGCAGAAGTTGCCACCATGTACTTAGTTTTCCCCTCATTAATGTGCAGTCCCAGTTTTTGTGCCGCCTGCTCGATCTGGGTGAAGGATTCCTGTACAGCCGATTCGGTTCTACCGATGATGTCGATGTCATCTGCGTAGGCAAGTATCTGGCTGGACTTGATGACAATAGTCCCTCTTGTTGTAACGCCAGATTCACGGATTGCTTTCTCCAACGCCAGGTTGAAGAGGAGGCAGGCCAGACCGTCCCCTTGTCGGATTCCATTATAGATGTTTATTGGTTTGGACAGCAATCCCGCTATTTATAGTTACTGCACACTGTGATATCTCCCTTCTTATGTTTGGGGCAAATTATTCCACGACGCCAATCTTCCGGCATCTCCTCTTGTTCCCATACGTGCATCACAATCTCATGAATCGCGTGATGTAACGCTGTCCCTCCTTGTTTGATCAGCTCAGCTGGTATGCCATCAGCTCCAGGGGCTTTATTTGAATTGAGCTGTCTAATGGCTAATTTCCTCAATGCTTGGTGGCGGTAGCATATGATCTTGATCTTGCATTGGTGGAGCCTCTAATTCTTCTGTGAGCTGGCCATTTAGCAATCCATTAAAGTGCACTTCCCATCGCTCCAAAATGCCTTCAGGGTCGGTGATCAAATTACCGTTTTTATCCTTGCAGTAAGTGCAGCGTCATACTGTGGATTATTTGGTAGAACTTCCACGCCTGGTGCGGACCTCGCTCTCTACTTTTCTCTATTTCACAGACCAGGTTTTTTTCCCAGGCACTTTTCTTTTGTCTGTGGAGTATTTTTTCAGATCTTCTGAGCTCTTTGTATTTCTCCTCACGTACCCGCTCCCTATGAGACTGCTGCATTGCCCGGTATGCAGCATTCCTACGTTCAGTCTCTACTTCGCACTCATCATTAAACCAGTCGCTCCGACCTCTACGACTACTGCCTTAGGTGGAGTTGACAGTACTAATTACAGTATTCTTAAGGCGTGTCCACTTCTCTTCTACGGCCGGCACTCTGGCCCCAGGACTTACTCTCCCTCCGTCGAGCTCTTCGAGGGCGAATCTTAGCGCATGACCAAATGTGTTACTGGTATTCTCATTGCGTAAGGCAGCCGTGTTGATTCGAACCTGATCCGCGGATGCAATACGTCTCCGTAAGGCAACCCGCGCTCGGAAAACTGTACCAACAAGATAGTGATCCGAGTCGACGTTGGCACCTCGGTACGTTCGTACCGTCATCAGGTTTGAGGAGCGGCGGCGATCTATCAACACGTGGTCAATTTTGTTGCGAGTGGCTTCATCCGGTGATACCTAGGTGGCTTTGTGGATGTCTTTACGCGGAAACCTGGTACTCGCGACGACCAAGTTTGTCGATGCTGCCAGTTCGATGACTCGTAGTCCATTGTCATTAGTATACTCATGCAAACTATGGGAACCTATGTAGTGCCTGAAAACCGGCTCCCGACCTATTTTCGGGTTCAAATCACCAAGAACGATTTTCACAACGTATCTTGGGCAGGCATTGAGGGCCCGTTCGACGTTCTCGTAGAATTCTTCTTTTTCGTCGTCAGGGAACTCCTCAGTAGGTCCGTGAACGTTTATGAGGCTTATGTTCTTAAACTTGCCTCGCACGAGAAGAGTGCATGCCCTTTCATTTATTGCATTAAAGTCGATAATGGCAGGCTTCAGTTTTTGGCTGACTAGAAAGCTTACCCCGAGCACATGGTGTTTTACATGACAGCTGTGATACATGTCATACTCATTTCTTTGGTTAACACCACTCCCTGTCCATCTTATTTCTTGTGATGCTGTTATGTCAGCCTTAGATTCGGACAGGGCATCGGCTAGCTGCTGTGCAGCTCGAGCTCTGTATAGTGAGCGGACTTTCCATGTAAAAATTCTTAAATCGTTTAGCCATTTTCGTTTCCGTGGTCGTCGTCGTGTATCCGGTCCATATCCGAGGCTTGTTAAATTTTCCATAATAATTCATTTTTACGGGCCTGGTTATTAGCCTTGCGCCAACCTTTTTCAGGAATGTCGCTGCACGCATTGGTTCACTACTTGGCGGGTGCCAAAGTAGCTATCCAGGGGTGTCACGTGGAGACTGCATGTCAACTTGGATTGAGCAGGGACAAGGATCGACCTGGCCTTCGCCGGGTTGAAAGCAATCAGTATACCATAGGTTAATTAGTACAAGTTAATTAAATCTATCTTAGCTGACCTATTGGGATTCTGGTGTTTATAACAGATATGTTACTGCTCTGGGGGCGGCGCCTTCTCCGGCGCCGTCTCAGATTCCTTCTCTTCGTGTGGACTGTATTCCGGCGCTGGGCGGCCCAACGATTTATTTGGTTACCGTACCGTGCTTCCAGAGCCGGACTCTGCTCTAGACAAAGAGCGTTATTGTCTTGCCCAGTACGATTCTTGTATTCTCCAAATAAAACACCGCCGCTACAATTGCTTAATCTTTATTACTCTGTCAAGTCTCTTTACAACCCAGAGCTCTCGTGGCAACTCCTCGCTGCTCTGTCGATGTGGCCGCCTTATTTAGGCCCGCAGCCGCCCTCTCGTTCGCTCGTTTCCTGGGTGCAGCTTTCTCTACTGCTTTCCTGGTATCGGTGCACCGCTGATCGTTGTTTCCCAGGAAATTGTGTGCTGGCGCTTGCCTTGCTTTCCTGGGAATTTGTGTCGACGTGATTCATCGCTAACAGTCTCCCCCACAGTCCCTCATGTGACGCCGATGTCATTGCTGGAGCCAACACTACGACTCGGCGTGTTGGTCTTCGCTGTGTTCCCCATGTCGTCCTCACGTCCAGGACTCTGATCCTTGCGTCGGCTCCAGAATACACAGCCTGTACTTCCCCGCGGAGCCAGGTACTGCGGGGCAGCAAAGAATCCAAAACCAGGACTACATCTCCAACTTATGGGTCGGTGGTATCTCGTCCGGAGCTCCTTTTTGGCATCAGAGTTGGCAAATATTTTTCAATCCATCTTCTCCAGAGATGGCCTTGTGGGGGTAGAAAGTATTGTATTGGCACTTGGTTCACTTCCTTCGCACTTGTAGCTCCGCTGAAATCCAAGTCGCTAATTAAATTGTACACAAAAATATATCCCAGTGTCACGGGAAGAGTAAATGAAACGCTGGAGCACAGGAATGTTGTTTCGATGTTAATCCGTTTTTTATTGTTCTGTCTTTCTTAACTTAATTTAGAACTTATGATTAATGTTATTAAATTGAATTTTATAAATTTTATACAAGATGAAACATTTCTTTCTCGACACTGTGACCGCAGTAATTAAAATTTCGATTTAACTTATTACGTGACCGTAGATTGTACATCGACTCAGGAGACGTGTGCTCCATTTGGGTGATGATTAGCGACTGACTCAATTAGGGATGAAGATGGGAATTTGCTTTTGCACAACGATCAGCCAATGGTAATTGCGCTCTCTTATGCATGCTTCAATTCTCTACGCTCATCCAGGTGGATAAAATATTTGCGTATTCTTTCGACGTCGATGGGCATAGAAACGACGAAGAAACCAAAAGGAAAGAACAATAACCCGGGGTTGATCTGGCTCAGTGTGTGTGTATCAATGCAACTCTGAAGATGGCCCACTGACCCAGTGCGGGGACTGTGGTGATCACAGAGTGCATTGAACTATGAAAAGACAAAATCGTGAAGGACAGGAAAATGTATCTGGTGCTATTCACCTGTAAGAAGAGATCATTGATTCCCAGCGAATAGAGTGTCTAAGGAAAGTGAATAGGACGCCGAATTGGCTAGGGAAATCTGATCGTGGGAACTAAATTAAATACTTTGATAATTTCCCTAGCGATTGCATGATTATGCAACCGCGTCGTTTGATCAGACTATGCCGTTGCTAATCGACATGAAATGCGATTTCCGGTTGAAATCTTATGGGTTAGCGAAATGGAGTTGCCGTATGGCGGAAAGATAACTAAACTCAATTATGCATTATCTGCATAGAATAATGAGTTTAGCTATCCGTCCTTTTGGGAAACATGTTTTGCAGGTGAATTAACTGAACGGCGAGACAGGGGTTGATATGACGCGCTGAAAGCGGTCGAAATAAGGTTGAAATTTGGTTGAAATTGTGGGTTGGTTCTCCATGTAGTATAGAGAACCCCCACAGTCTGTCAGCCGCTGCGCTGTTCTCCGACTCGCCTTACCAACGAGGTCGTGGTCGTCGAATTCACCAGGTGCCATCGCACCACAAGAACGCCGCAGCAGAAAATCGTTCGGGGTGAGACTTTCTTTCTTCGTTTGGATCCAAATCGAACCATTGTGGTGGCTCTGTAGTAGCCTTTCTTTTACCAGCTCCATTCTCTTCAGGTACACTAGTTTTGACCACATCCTTTACCGCTCTGTCTGGTGGTTTAGTTTGTTTCTCTGTCTGCTGCCGCGCCGTTGGTGTTGTGTTGTCAATAAAACCATAATCCATTTGATACCTTGCCATAAAGTCATCTTCGGTTTTCGGAAACCATGCTTTCTTCTTGGTGTCCTAAAGGAATATAGCTCCATCCCTCTCTGTGTATGTCCGTACACCATTTTCAAAACCATACATAACCCCATTCGCGGATACCTGGTTCTTTTGTATCCACTGATTCTTGCTAACACCCCAACGATAATATTCAATTTAGAATTGCTCAGCATTCGTTTCAAGAGCTTTAGGAATCCATTGATTTATTTCCGTGCACCAGCGATAGTGTTCGTTTCCCTAGAGACTCATCAGTCGATTGGCACTGTCGTCGGGTTGACCACCATGTTCTTGCCGAGACAGCCACTTTTCTTCGACACCACACCAGTTTGTATTTGAACTGAGTTGTTGCCCGGAAAAACAAATTATTATGGGAAATTTAACAAGCCTCAGACTTGTTAATTAAAGCCAAGACCGGATCCCGGTTGTAGTGCCGATGATGATGATGATGATGATGATGTTGGATCGATGTAAATAGCTACTCCCTCACTGATGTAGGATATATTTTCAAGTCTGTTTTGCCGATTTGATGTTCCGGCGGAATGTACTGTACGTGGAGTTGTCAATTCTTTCTTTTTTCTTCCCGTTCCGGGTCTACATGGAGCTCGTTCCGTTGGTGGTTTCGGCTTACGTTCACTTCTTATTGATTCGATTTCGAAGTGACGTCTAACGAGCAATTCCGTTTCATCTTTCTTTGTATTGCCGTAGTTGACAAATCTCACTGGCGCGCTGTTTTTGGCCTGGCACCCGTGCAAGACCCATCCCTAATTGGTAAGTGAAGCAACTGGTTCGGTGCTTCTCCCTTTCCTCAGCCTCCTTGTAACTATCAGGCCCCAGTTGTCCTGGCCGATAAGTAATTTAGGCTCTTGCTGAGTGTAGGTCAACTGGTCTCCGAAGTCTCGTAGCTACTTGTATCCTTCAACGTTTCTTTCTTCACCTCCTGCTTCAAAAGTTTAACATTGGGGGTGGTTCTTACCTCGATAAAATCCCCAGTTCGGCTGTGGGCTCCTTTGATTCGCGCTTGGACTCTTTGCGAGTCGTTCCTCCTGATGCCCAGTGTACCGACTGTCTCTAGAACGAGAGCTTCTTGTCTTTCCAGCGAATCCAGCAGCGAAATGGTGGATCCTTCATCAAGCGGAGTCAATCGGGTCGATCCCCTAGATCGGTAGAGATCTACTGGAACCATCTTTAGGTGTGATTTGGTGCCACTGGCGGTGCGCATGGCAATAACCACCTCTCCTCTGGTTTGCTCGGGATCGTTGTTCGATGGAGAGATGTCATGGCGTGACCTTCCTTCACTTCTTGGTGCCGTCTTCGGTGAAAATTCGCTTGGGCGGAGGATAGCGTGGTGCTTTCTTGCGCACTTATCACACGGTGGAGCTTACAATCAGATCTTCGGCGTTTGGAGGGAAGGCATTTAAAGCAAAATGTTTCCTTCTTCGCCAGATCCCTTTTCTCGCCAATACTTGCCCCCTCGAACATGGGGCATCTGAAGACGTCGTGTTCTGTGAGACAAACTGGACATTCCAATTTGCTTCCGTTCCTATGTGCGCCACTTTCTCGAACGGAATGGATTGCACTCCTTCCCAAGTCGCGCCCTCCTTAGGCGTTGATGCTAGGCTCCCCTCGGCTCCCAAGATACTTCAGGTGGGGCGATTCACCACACATGTCTGCCTCCAAGCTTACGACATCGCTGAAAACCCTCAGCTCCGGCTGGTCCTCCCTTCGATGACTGTGGTGATACATGAACCACCTGTACCTCATGGATGACAGTATCTTGGCAGGCAGTTCCTTTACCGACTCAGGTGAGTTCAAATACTGCTTCTTGCCCAGCGCCCTGATGGTGGCCACGGAGTTCATCACCTGGCCGGCAAAGACTCCAATCTCGTTCGGGTCCTCTGTGACTCGAGGCAGTCCTTTTAATTTCGTCAGCTTCACCAGGGCTAACGCTCCCGGTCTTCTGAAGCAAGTCTCCAGTCCCTTCATTACCTCTTGTGGGTCGTCGGCAATGAATAGGAGACATCTTTCGGCTTCTCTCGCCCTTCCCTGAAGAGCTCTCCGAGGACGCACTAAGGTCTACGCGTGTGCGAATCCGACGGACGTATCTTCAAACGACCTTCTGAAAGCCAACCGCTCCTCGATGGCACCGTTGAAATGGGGTAACTCGATCATTTGCCTCGAGGTAATTGCTTCGGGGGATGCTCACAAGAGCCTGACTGTGGCTAGGGCCAAATCCTGGATGTCGCTGAGAGCTTCCCTCTCGTCGTGTGGACTGTATTCCGGCGCTAGCCGGCAAAACGAACTATTTGGTTAGCGTGCCGTACTTCCAGGGCCGGACTCTGCCCTAGACGAAGAGCGTTATTGTCTTGCTCAGTACCATTCTTGTATTCTCCAAATAAAACACCGCTGCTACAATTGCTTAATCTTTATTACTCTGTCAAGTCTCTTTGCACCTCGGAGCTCCCGTGGCAACTTCTCGCTGCTCTGCTGATGTGGTCGGCTTATATAGGCCCACAGCCGTCTTCTCGTTCGCTCGTTTCCGCTTCCGTGCTGGCGCTTGCCTTGACTTTCCTGGGAATTCGTGTCGACGTGATGCATCGCCAATAATATACATACCCAACCACGAGCAAATAGTGAAGAACAATATGGAAAGAAAATGGAATAACCAAAACATGGGAGCCGTATATCATTCCAATTAATATAGCGATTCCACATCAGTTGTAAGTGTACATGAGAATAACGACGGATTCGCACACGCGGTCGTTAGTCTGATGTTTCAATGGCTCGCTTCTCACCCGATTCATTGTGTGGTCTATTCACCTTCTTCACTCTCCATGCTAAATGGTATAGGATGACCTATTGACTCGTGGGCTGCAAAAACAGAACTGAGGCGCTTGAAAAAAAAGGTGGAGAAAGGTAGACTTGCGAGACAAGATCAAGTATGTCCTTTATCAGGTCTCTATTTTCTGGCTGTCTTGCGATGATCAGAATCATCCATATCCGTGAGAATGTCAGCCTCGGGATATCTGAAAACAGGGGGTGGTAATGTTATAACAGATAGATCCTCCGGTTGGAACGTCCTGTTGCGATCAACCACCGTCCTTCCGGGAATTGTGGCTTGTTACGAAATTTTACTTGCACAGAAATATGGTAAGAGTACTCACTGTGTGGGCCCCGGGATTGACTCGGTGGGGGTGTCGTAGTTTTTTCTTTTTCTTATGATCGAGGATGGGTACTCACTCGGTTCCTGTGGTGTCTTCGCTCCTGGCTATCCTAACGGGTTTTCCTTGGTTCAGTTGTATGGTTTCCGGGGTATCCTAGGTTCCTTGGTTCATTCTCACTTGAACGCACTATTGTATATAACACACGCCAGTCGCGACTTTATATGTAAATTAAACTTTTGATTATTTGGTTGGTAGCCCAATAAATTGCCAATACGCGAAGTGTTAGGTCACAACAGGCCCACATTGACGCCCAACCGGTACCGAAAGAAAAATCAATTGTTCCACTTTTGTTTGTTTTGATATCGTCTTACAAATTTTTAATTTTAATTACACTTAGCCGTAAAATAGACATGCGGATAAAAGTTCAACATTTGCTTTCTCCACTAACTTAATTCTTAACAATGGCTTTTCGAACCGTCGACGGTTTTTTGACTCCGCGAGTCTCAATTTTCAAAGAACAACACGAAAATCGCTCATTCTCGTCCTTTTATACTGGGAGACAAATTTACTCCCACATTACCATTTACTGATTCACTCATTCCGGCTCTCGCTGGCCCCGTTCCAGTGAATCGTCAGGTGCAGAAGTATATAATGACAGGTAACGGCAATTTTGCTGGGAAGGGTCATTGTACTTAAAAATATGTGTGAAAATTATTCCTTATCCTCGTTAAGAGAATTTTGTAATTACTTTGGGGTAAGAATTTCCACATTTGGGAGATAGAGGATGGAAAGAGTGGAGAAAGTTTGTATGTACTTTTTCCTTTTGAGTAACGTCTGTTCTTTTTGAATAGATTGTATTGTTATGTACGATGGAAAGTTTAACCGTGAACTGCTTTTGGGATAGGATTATGTTATGTTGCCTATCTTGGCGTATCTTATGCACGAAGGGCTTGTCCTACCTGCTGAAAAATTGTTCAAGTTCAACCAATCCCAAAGACGGGTCAAAAGTGTCTCCCACCAAATTACCGTCCGATAGCACTACTGTCTATTTTATCTAAGGTGATGGAAAAAGTCATCAATACAGAGTTAGTTAAGTATCGGGAGAGCAATGGACTTTTGAATGATCGTCAATACGGATTCCGTGGCAGGCGGCCCACGGGATCCATTCTGATAGTTATAACCGATATATGGACATCTGCGATCGATCGGCATGGTGAGTCAAGAGCTGTCGCATTGGATATTTCCAAGGCTTTTGACCGCGTCTGGCACGGGGCATTGCTAAGCAAACTTCGTTCATATGGACTTTCCAACAGCTTTGCGACTGGGCGAAGTGTTTCCTCGAAAATCGATCGATCCGGCTTGTTGTGGATGGCGAGTGCTTGGATCCGTATCCCGTTAATTGTGGGGTGCCGCAAGGTTCTATTTTGGCTCTCAATTTGTTTTTGTTTCATATAAATGACGTGTTGGAGACAACGCATAACAAAGTCTTCAGTTTTGTGGATGATAGTACGCTTGTTTCCTCTTTTTCGAATGATCGGGCGATTGGTGCATCAACGTCGTACGAGCTGAGACGTAAAAAAGACACAACTGATGATGAATGACCAGGCCCTCGAATTTTGGGAAAGCTTGAAATTGCTCGCCGTCATGGTCTGCGGGAATGTAACGTCGCATAAACATGTATTGTACATCACCAGGTCCGGCACCATGAGCTCTTCTCCTAAACATACCATCGACCTAGTTGAGAGCATACAAAGAAGAGCAATCCGGCTGATCGGGGACTCGGCGCTGACGTCAAGACTGCAGCCGCTATCACATCGATCGCGCGTAGCCGACCTCTGCCTGTTTTACAGATATTATCATGGGTACTGTTCTTCGGCAAGATATATATATATATATATATATATATATATATATATATATATATATATATATATATGTCGACGGCAACAGTTGATCGTTGAGTATTTTTTTCTCCTTGGAATTGTCGAAGAACATCCACTTTTCGCGCATATGGTAGCAAGGGGAGATGGCCGAAGGTTGGCGTCGTGGAATAATTTGCCCCATACATAAGAAGGGAGATATCACAGTGTGGAGCAATCATAGGGGTATAACATTGCTGAGTACCGCCTATAAGATACTCTCCACTATCCTACAAGACCGGATAGCCCCATGCGCTAAAGCCATCATTGGTCAATATGAGTGTGGCTGCATCCCAGGCAAATCAGCAATTGATCAGATTTTCACCCTTAGGCAGGCGATGGAAAAATGTCAGTAATTTAAGATTCCATTATACCATCTGTTTATAGACTTTAAGGCCGCCTACGACAGCATAGCCAGGGTAGAACTATATAATGCCATGAGAGAATTCGGCATTCCAAACAAATTGATACGACTTTGTAGGTTGACCATGACCAACATAACTAGTCAAGTAAAAGTAGCGGGATTGCTGTCCAAACCAATAAACATCTATAATGGACTCCGACAAGGGGACGGTCTGGCCTGCCTCCTCTTCAACCTGGCGTTGGAGAAAGCAATCCGTGACTCTGGCGTTACAACAAGAGGGACTATTGTCACCAAGTCCAGCCAGATACTTGTCTAGGCAGATGACATCGACATCATCGGTAGAACCGAATCGGCGGTACAGGAATCCTTCACCCATATCGAGCAGGCGGCACAAAAACTGGGACTGCACATTAATGAGGGAGAAACTAAGTACATGGTGGCAACTTCTGCGAAGAGAAGACCTAACGTTGGTCAAACTATCGGGGAACGGGAGCACGAATTTGAAATAGTGCAATCTTTTAATTACCTTGGGTCAATAGTATGAGCCGATAACAATATGGAAGAAGAAATACGCGAACGGCTGATCAAATCCAACAAAGCCTACTATGTTCTATCAAGGCTCTTTAGATCCCTAAATTTATCCAGAACATCCAAGCTATTACTGTACAAGACCATGGTCTTACCAGTACTCATGTATGTATCCGAGACCTGGGTGCTCAATAAAAGGCACTCTCAACTCCTAGCCACGTTCGAGAGGAAGGTATTACGGAGAATTGTTGGCCCCGTATGTGAGGGAGGACGATTCCGAAGACGATACAACCATGAGTTGTACGCGATGTACCTTGAAGCTAATATTGTAAGAAAAATCAAGCTCGGTAGACTCCGGTGGGCGGGACACCTAGCTCGAATGAATGAAGAGGAGCCTGCCCAGAAAGTCGTTTGTGGCAGGGTGTATGGAAGGAGACAGCGCGGCAGACCTTGTCTGCGATGGAGGGATGGCGTAGAGCAGGACGCCCAGAGCCTGGGAGTGCCAAGCTGGATGACAGCGGCGCGAAATCGGGACCGGTGGAGAGATTTGTTAAATAATGCCAAGCGGAGCCCGGTTGTAGTGCCGATGATGATGATCCGCTTTTCATCCCCAGTCACAATCTGATGTGAAAACCCCTTTGTGTGGTGGCTTTGAATCAGCAGCTCGTTATTTTTCCTCAATAACGATGTTGACTCTGTAGCGGACACATTGACAGACACGACTCTACTTGTTATGTGGACATTTATTCCACACAGAGTAAAGAGTATCAAACCCAAGAGAAATATGTGGTTCGATTCCGGGTGTAGAGAAGCCATTAAAGCTAAAGAGTTGAGCTTCCGGTTGTATAAATCAAACAATACTGAGGAAAACCGGAAAAGATTTAAGAGAGCTAGCAATTACTGCAATGCGTAAACTCAACGCGCCAAGTTCATGCATGACCAGAGAGTGAGACAAAAAATACTACACTCTCCCACTCTCCGCTCGTCCGGATGGCATCCCATCCTCTTGAAAATATGTTCCTCTTCACTCGCTAAACCGCTGCGGAAACTCTTCCATTTCTCTTATTCTCCTGGCCGCTTCCCAAATAGATGGAAGTCGGCGAACATTCAGCCAATACCCAAAAAGGGTGATAAATCATCCCCTTCTTCTTATCGACCCAGAGCATTAACTTCTATTCTCTCCAAGGTAATGGAACCTCTTATCAACCGTCAACTTTCGAAATATCTGGAATCAAATGAGCTCCTCAATGACACCAATATAGCTTTCGTAGCAACAGCTCCACAGGAGATTTGATGGGGTACCTTACCGAAAAGTGGAGCCATTCCATCCACTACCTCGGTGAAAGCAAGTTAGTGGCATTGGATATTTCAAAAGCCTTCGACAGAGTTTGGCATCCAGCTCTTTTGTCAAAATTGCGTTCATATGGAGTGGACAATTCCCTGATCCAATGGATAAGAGACTATCTTTCCTGCCCGTTCAATCCAAGTGGTTCTTGATGGTGTCAAATCTGTCTCCAATCAAATTAATGTAGGTGTTTCCCAGGGTTCTGTACTCTCACCCACTCCCTTCCTCATCTTTATACATGATCTCTTGTCAATTACTCACAACTCAATTCACTCGTTTGCTGATGATAGCACGTTGAGTTTCTCATACTCATACGACCACTCCCCTCCAAACTCTTCGAACATCTCTACCAACCAGCAACTTATGCTTGATACATTGAATTCAGACCTCAACAAGATATATCAGTGGGGATTATCTAACCGAGTAGAATTCAGTGCCATAAAAACTCAGTGCTGTCTCTTGTCTTCAAAGGTGAGTCCCAAAGTAAATATGCTGTCTATGGACGGCACTTGCATCGACGAAGCCAAGGAATTATCAATCCTCGGCACTCGAATTAATTCGACTCGTAACTGGAATTACCACATATTTGAAGCTGCGAAAAGTGCAGCCAAATGTATGGGGTTCCTTAAGAGATTCAAAAGATACTTCACTCCAGCCACTATTTACAAGGCGTATATTCGTCCAAAAATGAACTTCAACTCCCATATTTGGTCAGACGCATCCAAAACTGCACTACAAGTGCTCGACAGGATGCAAAAACGAGCAGTGAAACTTATTGGGGACCCAGCCGTAAGTCGATCAATTATGTCGTTAGAACATAGGCGCAACGTATCATGCCTATCTCTCTTCTATAGGTATTATCACGGTCGTTGCTCAACTGAACTTGATGAATGTGTTCCGCATCTTCAGACATTTTCCCGCGATACTCGTCAATCTGAAAAATGCGCATCAATTCACGTTGAAAGTAAACGTCAGGCACACTGTTAAAGTTTTATGTCAACAATTAATATTTATCACACAAAACTTACCTCTGTGTGTCTTGATTGTTGGATAGTCTTTTTCCCTCTGTGTCTTGATTGTTGAATAGTCTTTTTCTTTAATTATAATTTAATATATTTAATTGGGTTTTATTTCTTTTTCATTTATTTTATTTCATACGAAACTACACGAAACTACACTAGTCTTTTGCTTTAATTTTAATTTAATACATTTAATTGGGTTTTATTTCTTTTTCTTTTATTTTATTTCATTTTCTATTCTATTAACACAACCCGCACATGTTGACAACACACGACTGCCCGCTTTCGCTAATCCAAAAACAATATTTAAATTCGGTAGGAGCGCACCGCACAATCACTCGCTACCATGACTCTATTCACAAGAAGGAAGTCAATCTCGTGTCTTTCGCCACATATGCTTTTTTGTTCCGCTTCCACGATAGTTATTTCTAGGAAGCGGCGGAATTGGCTAATAGGGGGCGACTATGGATAATAAAAGGAAGATGACTATTGCAATGTGAGTGGGGTTTTAAATGGGGGTTTACTTCTATTTAAATTATCTACTATTGTATTTGGGGATATTCTATTGCAAAGGGAATTTAGTGATTTGGAGGGAAGGGAAAGATATGTATATGAAGACACGAGTTGATAATAATTCAAAGGGGGAGTGACAATTAATTGACTTTAATTATAAAACAACACAAATAAACATAGAGATTCATTCTTTAGCCGAACCACACGAGTGTGGAATACTCTACCTGATCATGTGTTTCCTCGTCGTTGTGATGTCCAGACATTCAAGACCAATATACTTCGACACCTCCTTTTCTTATCCACTTCCTCTCAATCTGCTCGCACTGTGCTCTGACATTTAAGGGTACTTCAAAATCTCCTTTTGTGCGCGCGTTAGTGTAAAAAAAAGCTCGTAAATAAAAAAAAAAACCTTTCTACGTCTCCCGGTTTCAGTACAATTGCCTCGCTTCTAAGTCTATCTAATGGATATAAATCGTAATTTTACGCCGCCATGACGTCACAGAAAAAAACGTTCATAACGAAACTTGCGAGACAGTAAGACCATTTAAAATTCTTTTGGCGCAAGGCTAATAACCTTGCCCGGAAAAACAAATTATTATGGACAATTTAACAAGTTTCGAATAAGGACCGGATACCGGTGGAGAGACTTGCTAAATAAGACCAAAACCGGATCCCGATTGTAGTGCCGATGATGATGATGATTTAGAATACTTTAGAAATTTCGTGGTGTCGGTTTTTGTTGTTGTTTGTGGTAAAAAAAAAAAATATATTAATTGGCTTCGCCCACTCAATGGCTATCGTCGTACCAGTCGTTGTGAATCAATTGAACATTTTTACATAACTGCATTAAAATATTAAATAAATAAAATAGATCTGTATAGTTGTTGGCGGAACATGATTAAAATCGGGAGTGAATATCCGAAAAATAATCGTTTATTTAAGAAATTCACAGCATATAGACAAACACGCCAATGCGTAAAAAGAATAATAACTCACCATAGCTAACTCAAGTGTAAAACGAATCGATTAATGTGCCAATGATATCATCGATTCAAAAAAGTCAATCACCCATGGAAATGCAGAAATCCAATATCAACAAGAATATCATTCGTCAAGCAAAGCGAGTCCATCAATAAATCCCACGGCATTTGCTGACCCCATAAATGTTAACCGATCAACTTTTGGTCAGCACGTCTCACTGGTCACAGCAGATTAACTTCCATTAAAAGTTTCCCGAACCAACACAGATCGATATCCGACATCCTTAACAATAACACTGTCGTTAACGACAGCAATGACATTAACAATAGCAACATCATTAAGAATATCACTCAAGTCCAACCGCAGCCCCAAACAAAGTGAAGTCACAGCAAGTTTGTTAGATTTTAAATGTCTATTATACATTTCGCGTTCTGATCAACCAAGGCGACGCCGACTAGCATATTCTTCACACCCAGTAACTAACAAGAAACACATTGCCGCACTTTGAATAGATCAAAGAAATTCACGAAAGAGCCCGGACGGTACTTCCAAGAAATCACCTCGATAGTTCTTCGTACTTTCATGAAAATAATGAGACCCACAAATCGGAGAAAATCGATGTGAAGGAGCATGTTTTAACTACAGAAAAGCAGAACGATTAAAAGTAATCGCTTCAAGCCATAATATTCGTGGAGCACCAATCATCACTAAAAGGTAGATAAGTGTTGATCCACCGTTCCCACGGAATCGTAACGAACGACCAAGAATTCGGGGGTTCTGAAAACGAAAGGTATGTAAGCTGATTTTGCTGATTATCGGGGAATGCGTAAAACACTCAAAATCGATAATAACCGCATCAAAATATCAACACATCAATCCCACCAGGAATCTTCCACACACCCGAAAAAGGATTCAGAGAGTACTGGCAACACAAGAAGAGATAACAACCATGGCCAAATTTTTTCTTCCTTTTTTCGTTTTCTTTGTTCTGTGAGCTAGTTCCGAGCCACCGCAGAATCAATTGGATGAGCTCATTCGGAGCGACCATACATCATCAAATTAACAATTATAATTTCAAAAAAAAAAGGACAAGCATCTCTTAGGCAAAATGTGACACAAGCACGATTCTGCATTAGTCGCTGGACTCGTTCCGTGTCCCATGACTCCAACGTACGTCGGCCCCATATTCCTTCTTTCTTCATGTAGACCTGCATAGTAGACTACATGGTTTTATCAAGGTTTTTTTCGAAATGCCCCCTGTGCTCGTCGTTCCACTGCACCGGCACATAGGTGCCATGCTTCCTTCTTTTATTAACGTGAAAAGTTGATCCACTGCGCTTCACTAAGCGATGTACGGCGTCTATGCTAGCGCAGTACGATTCTTCGCGCCACTATCTTTCGATAAATCCCAGATTAGGTCGGGATTGGGCAACGAAACACCAGTGCTATATTTGTTGATTCAATTAACTAGAGCATATTAATAACCCGACCAGTGGTAAGCGTACTAATACTCTGTTTGCATCCTACAAGACAAATTACGGTCCCAATGGTATGTCAGGAAATGCAGGCAACTGTTCATTCGACCACAAGCATCTCTTGTACGTGCGAATCTCGTACGCTGGAGTGTACTACAACATTTTGGTAAAACACCACGATGAGTGTATTCCGATTTCTTTTCATACTTTAAGGATTCAAATCTCGAAAGGATCCGTCTCACATCAAACCCACAGGAAGCTGGCGTCTGACCCACGTCCCCATCATTCTGGTACTAATATAAATGAAGTGTCGTATGAAGGCTTCGTCGAACAATCACGCATCTCACCACAGTTAGGTAAACAAACGGATCCACGCTTGTCTGCAAGGCCGGAATCACTAGAAGCTCCTCCTCAAGATCGAGGAGATTCTGTTTCGCGAACGAGGCATATGGCAAGGATTACTCTAGAGGCTTTCTTCGAAAACAACGGGTTTCTTCCACCTGCAACCGAACCACGTCGATGAGGTGCAAGCACACCTCGAGGCCGTGCTTGGGTATCAGAAAGACTAAGTTTTTTTCTTTTTACGCAAACGCCCTCACAAAAGGGGATTTTGAAGTACCCTTAAATGTCAGAGTACAATGCGAGCCGAAAGAGAGGAAGTGGATAAGCAAAGGAAGTATCGATGTATATTGGTCTTAAAGGCGTGAAAATTACAACGACGAGGGAACAGATGACCAAGTAGAGTATTCCATGTGCGTGTGGTTCGGCTAGAGAATAACTCTCTATGTTTATTTGTGCGCCTGAATTCCACTTTCAAGGTGAACTGATGCGCATTCACAGATTGACGGGTATCGCGACAAAATGTCTGGAGAAGCGGAACACATTCAGCAACTACAATTGAACAACAACCCTAATAATACCTATATAAAAGAGATAGGCTGAGTCCCCAATAAGTTTCACTGCTCGTTTTTGCATCCTGTCGAGCCCACGTATCTGTGGATACGTGTGGTTGTTGAAACCAGTATGGATGTCACCTTTGGTCAGGTGTAAAGGTGGACTTTGGAGACACGTGTCTGTGGGCACGTGAAGTTTGGTTATAGGTGAGTATGTTCCTTCGTGGAACGAAGACATCTCAGCCGATGGTGATTTGTGTGGCTCGGGGAACCGCCACAGGGCCATTTCAATGGAACGGAATTTCGCGTTGATTTGTGTAACATCGACTTACGACTGGGTCCCCAATAAGTTTCACTTGTCGGTTTTGCATCTTATCGAGCACCTGTAGTGCAGTATTGGATGCGCCTTACCAAATATGGGAGTTGAAGTTCATTTGGGACGAATATCATCATCATCATCGGCACTACAACCGGGAACCGGTCTTGGCCTTATTTAGCAAGTCCTGAGGCTTGTTAAATTTTCCATAATGATTTGTTTTCTCCGGGCAAGGTCATTAGTCTTGCTTGGGACGAATATACGCCTTGTAAATAGTTTGCATCTCTTAAGGAACCCCATACATTTGACCGCACTTTTCGCAACTTCAAATATGTGGTCGCTCCAATTAAGAGTCGAATTAATTCGAGTGCCGAGGATTGATAATTCATTGGCTTCGTCGATATAAGTGCCGTTCATGGACAGTATATTTACTTTGGGGTTCGCTTCTCCCGACAAGAGACAGCACTGAGTTTTTAAGGCATTGGATTCTACAGGTGTTTGATAATTCCCATTGATATATCTTGTTCGGAATTCAATGTATTAACATAACATACGAAGGCGAGGACGGAACAGCACACGACTGCCGACTGGCGGACTGAGGATCGGTAATTTATTTCTGTCCTTATTCAAGGAAAGAAAATGATACAAGACATCTGGCCCGCCGGCATTGGATGGGATGACAAGATCCCAGAAGAACAGCAAGTGTCTTGGAAGAAGTATTTGCGAGAGGTATTGTGGGGGTTCTCTATATCACACGGAGAACCAACCCACAATTCCTACCTAATTTTGACCGCTAACAGCGCGTCACCATAACCCAAATCCCCCATTCTAAACTCGCAAAGAACACACTTCCCAATCTGCAACAGCATCCATTCCCAAATCTGCAATAGCATATATACCCCCAAATCTTGCAACAAAATAATTAATTAATTTCCTACTTAAACTATACATCTCGCTTGCAACCAAGCAGCGTTAATTTTCCCCGAAAACCATTCCGGCTCACTTCCTCCTTAAACCAGTTTCCTCGCTTGTAACCAAGCAGCATTTAGTTTCCCCGAAAACCATTTCGGCTCCCATCCTACCTAAACCATCTGAAATAATACCAATTCCCCTTACTGGTAAGTCACCAACACGATGCGTTGCATTTCCACGGAACAACCATCGCAACGATCGAGACCCATGTTCCTTTACCTAGCCGACAACCCATGCCCATACTTGGTTATGCCGCCGAAACCGATTTCTCCGTACACACAGCAACAGAGGAATCTAATTCAGCCTGTACGGCAGAAAATTCCCCGAAACATATTCTCTATGTGCGCATAGCAACCCTACTTCACATTCTTAGTAAGCGGCAGTGAGTTTGCTTAGCAATGACTCCACCGCCACGACACCCGGAATGGATTCTTGCCTCCTTTTAGTCAGTCGAGATTTAACCGCCACCTGGGCCGGCCAATATAGTCGAATATCATTCATTGTGGAGCGCGAAGCGCCGAGAGTAAAGAGTCAGGATTGATTCCCAAACAGGATACAAAGTGTATAAAGAACGTTAATCTGTTCGGGTCGCGTTTAGCGAATATGGTCGTTTTTAGGTCCTAACTAAATCACAAAGAACAGATTGTAATTGCTTAACTACAGTTAATATACAGAGTGTATAAAAAACGTTAATCTCTTCGGGCTGCGTTTAGCGAATATGGTCGCTTTTAAATCATAATTAAATCACAAAGAACAGATTGTAATTGCTGAACTACAGTTAAGTACGTTAATGTTAATGATTAGTGTAATACCATTTCGTAAACCAAATAAAACAGAACATCAGAAATATAAAGAAAAAAAACTAAGTTCAACGAAGCCCGAGTGTTTTATTTGTGGTGTTTCCTCCTTGCGGATGACAGTTTCGCATCAGATTTTTAAGTGCTCGTGACGTGCCCGAAGTGCAATCTTCTAGTGGACGGCTACCAGTGAATAACTTCAATATATGATCCAATTAATCAAACTTTTAAAATAGTTGCAAACGACCTAAACTGACTCAGTGGTGACTGTTCCTTGGCTGCGAGTTCTGAACAAGAAAAGGGAAATAAAAAAACACAAAGTACGAGCGAGCTTATCATTGCCAGTGCCATTACCCGCAACTATTTGTCGTTCCTGGGATTTCCGTCGGTGGGTGACAGTGAACCCGTGCCGTACGTCGGCATCCATATCCTTACCCCCATAGTATCCCTCCTCAGAGAATTAAAGATTCCTCGATGCTTGTCGTGGAGCCGGGAGGGGGGTGAACTTCACACGTTCAGCGGTGCCAGCGAAGAGGCGTATGCAGCAGTAGTCTATTGGAGAACTGTGGACAACGATGGAAGTTAGTCTGATAACTGGTAAAGCACGAGTGGCACCAACTAAACCAGTCTCAATGCCACGAGTGGAACTACAAGCAGCATTGCTAGGCAGCAGGCTATTAGCAGCAATCGAGGGAGAGCTCAGTGGGAAGATATCAGGCAAATGGTATTGGTCGAACTCCTGCACAATTTTGCAGTAGATACAGTCAAGTCTCCGCAAATTTAAAGCTTTCGTGGCGCACCGCCTTGCAGAGATCGAAAGACTTACCGAATCGCGGGACTGGAGACGGGTGGTGACAAAAGAAAACCCAGCCGACGGCGCTACAAAAGGGACACCTAAGGAATTCAGCAGTGACCCAAGATGGTTTAAGGGTCCCACTTTTTTGTACGAAGATGAAAGCAAGTGGCTCGACCGGTGTTTCAAAGCAAAAATGAACACCAGTACTGGGGAGGAGAAAAACACGGAAGTAATAGCTATGGTAGGTGCCGCCGAGCGGTACATGCCAGATCCAGAACACTTCTCCAGTTGGATACGGCTGTTAAGAGCTACGGTGCGCATGTTCCAACTCATATATATGCTAAAACGTCGGAATCGTAATCGGCGAAAAGATACCACTACAGATAAAAGGGGTGGCCGGAAGTCGAAGAGAGACTACTTTCAGAAGAAACTGCGCATGTCTTCGTCAAAGAATAATAAGAGAATCATCATGCCCATAGAAAAGGAATGTTTAATAAGAGCTGAAGAAGAATTACTCAAGTTAAGCCAACGAGAGAGTTTCGACGAGGATATGTCTCCTTTGTGGAAAGCGAAGCCACTGCGAACCTCAAGTCGGCTGCGAAAAATGGACGTTTACTTTGATGGAAATGGCGTCCTGAAGTTGAGAAATCGAATTGGGAAGGTGTGCATACTCAATTGGTACGTAAATTCTGTTATATTGAATGAAAAGCACATAATCAGTCACCTCATTATAAGACACTACCATGAGAAGTTTTTTTCACGGCAACACAGCCACGGTGATGAACGAAATTAGGCAGAAATATTGGATCCTGGGCTTAAGGAGTACGATAAAGAAGGTGATACATCAATGCCAGTGGTGCAAAGTCAACAAAGCCAAGCCCCAGTTGCCACCTGTCGGCGATCTACCCAGCAAACGGCTGTACCACCATAAGTTCCCCTTCACCAGCAAGCCAGTGGACTATTTCGGTCCAATGAAAGTCGCTGTTGGAAAAAGAACAGAAAAACGCTGGGGTGTTCTATTCACATGCTTGATCACAAGAGCTGTGCACTTGGATTTGGCGAACTCACTCAATGGCCTTGCGGCGAATGATGGCGAGATGAGGAGCTCCGAAGGTGATATGGAACGACAATGGGACTAACTTTGTGGGCGCAAATAGAGAGCTGGAAGAGGCGGCAAAGGGGGAAAGGATCCAGTGGAAGTTCATACTGCCCAGATGTCTGAACATGGGAGGAAAGGCTCGTGCGCTCGGTAAAGACAGCTTTGTTTGCCGTTCTGCGCACGAGTGTCCCGCCAGAGGAGATTCCCCATACATTAATGAGTGAAGTGGAGCATGTCATAAATTCACGCTCGCCTACTCCCATAAGTGCTGATCCGGAGGAAAAACGGGGTCTGACACCCAAACATTTCTTGCTGGGGCGATCCTGCGGAGCAACATCACCTGGCGAATTCAATGACTGCGAGCTCGTGGGAAAGGCGATCTGGGGGACTGCCCAGCGGTTGGCGGATCATTTTTGGAATAGGTGGGTCAAGGAATATCTACCTACTTTGATGTCGAAGAGGATTTCCGGCCGACCCCCTGCATACCCACAGGTCGGGGACATAGTCCTGGGGGTGGATGCGTCACTACCACGAAACACTTGGCCTCGAGGGCAGGTCCAAACCGTGTATCAGGGACCAGATGGGAGAATCGGGATCCTGGATGTAAAGACAACATTTGGAGTACTGCGAAGACCGACCCGCCGGATCATCGTTTTGGTTCCCATGAAAGTGTCGCCTCAACAGGATGAAGTACGTTGCACTGCGGGGGAGGCTATTGGCGACGTAACATACGAAACCGAGGACGGAGCAGCACACGTCTGCCGACTGGCGGACTGGGGATCGGCAATTTATACCAGTCGCTCTTTTTGTTCCTGTGACAACATCCGAACGACGGAACGGGGACAAAAGAGAGAATAAGGGGGGGTGTTATATATCTTTTTAACAACGTAACGTTTTCATTACGTTATTAGAATAACAATTGAAAATGTAAATCTTTATTTACTAAACTTACCCCGGATTAGTCTGTCTGGGAGGGTGAGTTCGTTGTGGGAGTTCTGCTGCTTCTGCTGGTTTCCGTTTTATTTAAACGAGTTTTTCCATTTTGATATTTTATTTAAATATTCTTTTGTTTCTAATGTTATATTTTGATTAAACTGGCGACCGAATATAATGTTCAATTAGGCACACAATCCTTTTTAACTTTTTCTATTTTTATATTTTATTTAAATATTGCCGGAGAGCACAACCACACGCATTCACGACACAATTGTAAAAGGGACGAAGCCTCGTGTATGCCAATTCATATCCATTTTCATCGTTTCCTTTCTCAATGCACCGTTATGTGAGAACGGTACTTCTCACAAAGGACACTTATTGGGGGAACGAACTGTTGTTGTATTCAGTGTATAATATTTGGGACCTTATGGCAAACCAAATATTATCTATTGGGATAGGGATCAGGGATTTTTAGGGATGTTATTTTATTTTAAAAATTTGTCTATTACTTGGTGGGAATGTGTTATTGTATTTTAGTATGATGCTTTGTTATAGGGAAAGGATATGGATTGGCAAGTACAGCGTTTGGGATAATAGTGAAGAACGTGTGATTCGAACTGACGCTATGACAGTTAGAATCACCAAAAATTGAACCAATGCGTAACACATCAGGCTACTTTCCGTGCTTAGAATTCGATTTTTAAACGCAAGTATATTCCACCGATGTGAATTGTTATTTTATCGCTATGATATACGGCTCTGATGCATTATCTTATTCGATTTTCGTTCGGTGTTTCTCACTTTTTGTTTGTGTATTGCGTGTATCTGTTAGAGACACCACACTACTCCCTCCTCAGTAACTTCGTTACGATCAATTTCGTGTGCAAGCGACGGAGCGAGAGATCGTCGGAGCAGGCGAGTGAGCCGGTGCTCTATGCGGAAGTCATGATCGTGTGTGAAGTTCTGTTTAGTACGGGAAAGTGTGTGCTGTGTGTACAGATCACGCTGGGGTCACCAATTATAGCGTTTGGGATAATAGTGAAGAACGAGTGATTCGAACTGACGCTATGACAGTTAGAATCACCAGAAATCGAACCAATGCGTAACACATCAGGCTACTGGCCGTGTTTAGAACTCGATTTTTAAACGCAAGTATATACCACTGATGTGAATTGTTATTTTATCGCTATGGTATACGGCTCTGATGCATTATCTTATTCGATTTTCGTTCGGTGTTCTTCACTATTTGCTTGTGTATTCTGTTAGACACACCACACAAGGATTTTAATTGTAATTTTGGGGGGGGGGGGGGGGGGGGGGGGGGGGTGATAATTATCTGATATTAATTATATAACAGGGGTTATGGTCTCAACCGACCTCAGTAAAGCATTCGACAAAATCTCCCACAATCTAATCCTCTTCAAATTATCGGCCTTTGGCTTCGAACCTGGAATGCTGAAACAGATTTCTTCCTATCTAAAGGATAGACTTTATTCCGTTCGGTGCAAGTTCCATGTTATCCAACCCCTTCCTTGCCGCCTCTGGGGTCCCTCAAGATAGCTACCTGGGCTCTCTCCTATTTAGATATACTTGCCACTAATGATATTGATAAAGTCATTAAGAATTCCAGCTTGTCCCTATACGCTGAGGATACCAAGTTATACAAGATCATCGGGTCACCAGTTGGTTCTGCACTGCTGCAATTAGACCTTGACAACTTCTCGACTTGGTGTGACAAAAATTGCTTTGTACTTAACATCGCCAAATGCCAATCTATAACCTTTTCCCGTAAGCGCATTTGTTATAATTATATGTACAATTTAAATATAATATAGTTGAGGTATGTCATCAATATTTTAGGGTAATAGTAAACGACTTACGGTTAGAGCGGACCGTTGAGCGGTCGCTGTGTTGATTGGAGATAGCAACTGTTGTTCGGCTTCAAGGTGCAGGGGAGTTGATGAAATGCTCCCCTGTTTTGTTATAGTTGTGTTCTCCTTACTGCTAAATAATTATCCTTGTTATGGAATCCTTTCCTTTGGTTTGGTTGTGTATTTGGGTAATGTTTTCGGCTTTAAAGTTTAACGTCGAATGTCAAAACTTTATTTATTTTCACCGTTTAGATTTTTTTTTTTATTATTCGGCGCCAACGCCGGTTTTTATTATTTTCTCTACCAAGTAGAATTTGTATAAAGTAGTTTATGCAAATTAACTACTTGGCGAGTTGTTCTCCGTTTAGAGGTAAAGAGGGGAAACTAACGAAAGGGGATTAGTGGATGTTGGGGGGACCTGGACTTAAGGTCGGTCCGTAACACATTCACTCATCCTCACGTTCCTATTCCCTTCATAACCAACCCCTGACCATTGTCCAATCTATTCGAGATTTTGGGATCCTTTGCGATAGGGAGCTTTACTTCCTCTCTCACATTGATGAGACGATCTGGAAAGTCAATTCTGACCTCAGATTCGTGAAACGATGGTCTAAGGAATTCTCCGACCCTCTCGACGTTACTCGATCTCTTTACCTTACCCTCGTCCATCCACTGCTTGAATATGCCAGCCAGGCATGGTCTCCTTATCGAAAGATACATATCTGTAGAATCGAAATTATTCAACGTCAATTCCTTCGGTTCGCTGTCCGAGGGCTAGGATGGGAAAACCCCTTAATCGTCCCCCGTACATCAACCACCCCAAATTAATCAACCTAGGAACCCTCGAGGACCGCAGGGTCCTGACTGACATAGTGTTCATTCATCGGGTCGTCTCCGGCTCGGTCGACTGCGCCTGTGGGGGTAAAAGTATAGATGCCGACGTACGACATGGATTCACTGAAATCCCCAACGATGTTTCGCAGAAAAATATTCACCAAAGAGGAATGAAAAATAAAGACGCTGGAGTTGTTTGCTCTTTTAATTTTTTTTTTTTTTTTTGTATTATTACTTATTTTGAATAGAACACTCTGGTGGTGTTCTTAATATACAGTATTTCACAGGATCACTTTCGTATTTAATATTGTTTATAAAATAAGCTCACAGTAACGACTTCCTTACTATATCATTTGTATTTATTACATACTAACTCGACACCATATGTCAGTCACGTTTATGAAAGAATTAACGTAAAATTAATTAAGTAATGGACAAGGAGAATCCTCTTGCTTTGTTCGCTTTTTACTACACACACTCAGATTTGACAGCGATATTTTGTTAAACTCCGATTAAATTCACACGGTCCATTGGTGATGTACTCCTTCAAGTACTTTCAGAATCGACTACGAAATCGCCACAATACACTTGCATTGAAAATTGACTTTAATAACAACTCGTCTGACTCGTACATAAACAAAATCACGTGTGTACGCACTCAAGCTCGACAGTGGTTGAAATTCGACTCGGTGCGGCGTGACCGACACCGATGGAGATTAAATAGCGACTGATCCCAATTAGGGATGGAAATTGGGATTTGGATTGTGCACCTCAAGCAACCAATCAAGATCATTCTTACATCTGTGCTCTCTCATGTTCCCCGCCTATCGAGGTGAATAGTCGACGGACAAGGGAGAATGAGATATTCAGAACGTAAAGTGCAATGATCTCGGGGTGGCCGGGCTTGTGTGTGTGTACCAATGCAGCCTCTGAGGATGGCCTGTGGGGGCGTGTGTATGCGCCAGCACGGACGCGGTTTCACTTACCATTACCACTTGTCCTGCAGAAGTGCGAGTCGCCAAAAATCATTCACGAAAATGTCCGAGAATCGAGGGGGGAGTAAATAAAACGCCACGGGTTCCGTTGTTAATTGTTTCTTTATTATTTAGCACTAATATTTTGTACATGAAATATTGCTCCGCCGGGATGTTCCTAATCCGGTGAGGTACCTATGGTTAGTGTCTTAACATGTCACGTAAACTATCGCGCATTGTTATATGAGGTAAAAGATCTTAAAACTCTTGAGTTCACCTTTTAACAGATCTACCGTCCGGCTGGATAAATCTCGACTTTTTGTGTGACTCCGGCGGCGGTTGAAGCTTGACTCACTGGCGGATGATAAAAGGGGAGATGCGCGCTTGATGGCGGTTGGATAGTGACTGACTAATGAAATGGAAGAAAAAATTTCATAGCAGAAATAAACTTACTGTCACTTCCGAGTAATTTCGAGAAGAGTTGGTATGTTCGCATAAGAATTCAGTTCCAGCGAATCCTTGCCGTACAAGCTGAGTTGGATTCGTTGGTTGTGAATACCGGGAAATTGAAATTGCTTGGATGCAAGCAAGGAATATCGTTTGGGTAAGATACTAACCGAAGTAATTTCGGGGAAATGTATGCGGCTTGGTATAGTTGGTGTCGATGGTTAATGTTCGTTGTAGATTTGAATATGCCTTTTATTATGGCATATGAATTTCGGGGAAATTAGGATTGCTTTGTCGCAAAGAGGGAATATGAATTAAGCAGAGAATTGACTGAAGCAATTTCGGGAAAATGTATGTGGGGTGATGTAATTGGGGATGATGGTTAATGTTTGTTGTAGATTTGAATATGCGTTTTTACGGCATATGAATTTCGGGGAAATTAAGATTGCTTGGTCGCAAAGAGGGAATATGGATTAAATAGAGAATTGACAGAAGCAATTTTGGGAAAAATTATATGTGGGGTGATGTAAGAGATGATTTAGAATATATTCTATTGAATTGGATTCTGTTGGGAGTTTTGGGAAATGCCTTTCATTGCAGATTGGGAGATAAATTCTTGCAAGTTCGGGCTGGATGTGCTTGCAGATTGGGATTTGTTTTTGCATGTTTATAGGTTAGGGTTGGTGACGCGCTGTTGGCGGTCGAAGTTAGGTGGGGATTGTGGGTTGGTTCTCCATGTGGTATAGAGAACCCCCACAGGCCCACTGACCCAATTCGGTGGCTGTGGTGATCTCAGAGTGCATTGAACTATGCGAAGATAAAAATGGAAAGGAGAGGAAAATGGTTTGTGCTATTCACCTGCAAAAAGAGATCATTGATCCTCAGAGAATAAAGTGTCTGGGGGAAGTCAAGGGGACGCTAAATCAGCTAGGGAAATATTACCATGGGAAACACGCTAAGTAATTCGGTAATTACCCAAGCCGTTGCACGATGCTGCAACCGCGTCGTTTGGGTCGACTTGGTTTTTGCTAATCAACATGAATTGCAATTTCCGGTGGAAATCTCATGGGTTAGCGAAATGGAGATGCCGTATGGCAAAAGGGTAGCTAAACTCAATTATGCATTGTTTGCATAGAATAATGAATTTAGCTATGCGTCCTTTTGGAAAACATGGTTTTCAGGGGGAATAGCTTGTAGGGGGAATTGGAGTTGAGGTGACACGCTGTTAGCGGTCGAAACAGTGCTGAAATAGTGGTTTGGTTCTCCATGTAGTATAAAGAACACCCACACGCCTACCTCATTACTTAATTCCTCTAAACACAAACCCTCAAAATACGCGCAATCCCCGCCTTCTCTACATTACCCCTCACCCGACCTCTTATGATTTTAACGAAACCCTTTCGCGGATGCTGAGAAATGACAACTTCAATGCCGGCTTGTTAGACTTCAGCGTTTCTACCCATACTCTCAAGCATCGCCGCCTAAACCATTTTCACCACTAATCTTAAGCGGCGTGTGGAGTATGTTGCTAGTGTGTCGGCGTACGACACGCATTCAGACAAATACCACCACTTTATTATAAGCACTAATTAATCCGCCGGGTAACACAGAAAAGTCAATCCACCGATGTACACTGGAATAAAGCGCACTTTTATTGAATTTTTTTTTCTTTATTTTGATGAAGGTTATAAAGTTTGTACAGCCTGGACATTCGGTGGTTTAATTACAATAGAAGAGGCTTGTTCCTCACACACGGATATCAGTTAATGGTTATTGTATTCCTTAGCGAGAAAATTGTTGAGGTCCGGCGCCGTGCTTCCTCGGAATGAGGGAGAGCGGGGACCTTTCTTCTTTATTTATTATTTTATCTATGTATCTGTTTACAAATAATAACAGTACTTTTTATGTAATTATAAAACATTCTACAATTAACCTTATACTCAGAAAATATTTACTTTAAATCAAAACGAAATTTACTTCTCAAACTCAAATCTCAAACTAAAACTGAACTACTCAACCTCAATCTCCAAACTTACAACTCAAACTGATTTTACAAATGAATTTTTTCTCTACTTATAGAACATTGTGTTCTAAGTTACTGGAAATTATAACATGAACAAAACAAAATTTATCAAAGACTCTGTGACTTTTAAATTGAATAAAATTTGGACGAAAATCAAAGTTACTATGTTTTGAATGAAATAAAAAGGTGCAGGTTATTAAATGTGCTGTAACTGGCAATATTGTGAATATTTATGAATGGTACGAGTATGTATTAAGTGAGAATGTAATATATGTTAAAGGAAGTTTTTAAAAATGTGTAAGGAGATTCAGTGTTAAATTTAATAAGGGTAGTATTCTGGAATACAACAAAATGCTTTAATTAGCTAATTGAATTAATCCGCATGAAGAAACGTTTAATTGGATTATCGTATTAATTCACAGGTCAATGTTTATTTTACAGTAGCCACAACGATAACACTGTGGTACAATTATTAAAGGCGTGGTCAATGTTTTACTTTACCGGAACAACAACGAATGAAGTTGACGACCACTCGACTGGCTCAATGATAATCCTCGACTTTAACGTATGACTTGACCGGCCGCGGTGGCGGTAGACATCTGACTCCTCGAGACGTTGGCTCGATCTTACGGCTAGTCTCAACTGGGGTGGGTTTTCCTGTTTGTGGTGAATAACGATTTTCCTCCACTATCAATCCGACAGCCAATGAAAAAGCGATTTTGGGTTTCGCTGGGAGGAATTCAATTGATATCATACAGATAAGGGGGCTGCCCGTACCTTGGAAGTGAGGACAGCGAAAGATGCGTTGAAGAAGAAAAGGAGGAAAACCGATCAGCGGCTGTTCAAATAGATAAACATTCGTAGAGGCTGAAAGAATTTCTGTCGTAAACGATAGAGGGTATATTGTATAAACAATCCCACAGGCAAGCGCTAGGATGCGCATTTGTTTGTATTAGCGAACGAAACATGGGACGAGACCGTTGCAAGTTGTTTGATGTAAACACGTTAGGGTCGCATCCAACTCGTTGCATGTTTATCGCTTATGCAACCGATCAGAGGTAATTGGCTACAGCTGTATAAGCAATCGATTTGCCATGGCTTGATCATGGGACCAGCGGTTGCTGGAGAAAAGCAAACACAGTGGGATTGCTGTGTATATGGTAGGCATGGACGCCGGCAAGGGGACCGGGGTAGATTTCCTAATGGCTTGCAATGGTCATGGGTGCCGACCAGAGAATCCAAATATGTTTAAGGGAATACAGCGATGTGGTTGATGCTGTGGCAAGATGATGATCTTGCATTGGGTTGGTTTACAGGTAAATGAATTGATTGAAGGGTAGCTTAACGCTGCCTGATTGCAGATAAGTTAATAACATTTATTGGATGAGAAATGGGGAGTTCAATAAAGGGAAATGGGTGGTTCTTGGGATATGTTAAAAGAACCCCCACAGGCGTTTCTACACTTTCCTCTCTCACCTACCCCATCTCCCGACTCTACTCCTGCCTTCCTAATATGTCCTGGTTATCTTAGGTTAAGTCTAGTCAAGATAATTCTTAAGCTGTTTAGTTTGTAACTTATATATACTTTAGTTGTAGGTAATTATGCTGTTTGAATTAAGCCAATAAATGGGTTGATAGCCCCACTAAACTAAACTCCAACAACAGACGCATCTCCCGAATGCTGCCAAAGGTCCTCTAATTTTGATTTCAATATTAACACTCTCACTCTGAAACAGCCCCTCCTAAATGTCTCCCTCTAACCTCTTCCATTTCTCTTCCTATATTTCACCACCCTTAAGTTAATATCTTAATTAATAAATTATTGATTAATTTAGTTCGTTTGTTAGCACATAAAAATTTTTGTTTAAGCTTTGACTAAACTAATAAATAGAGTGGTAGCCCCACTAATCTAAACTATAGTTACTTGGGAGTAGGTGCCAACAATCATATCCTGCGTATTTATAATTCTCAGGACGGATGTGTAGTCATTATTGAATACCCCTTCAGCAATGTAGTCCGAGATTTCAACGATATTTAGCCTAGAATACAGGTGCCTTAGAATTAATCGCCCCAGGTTACCGGACTCGCTGGTTAACTTTACGTGGTCTCAACGTTTTCAGTTATGTACAATTTTTCTTTTTCCAGTGCAGTTTAAATATATTATATTTTCGAAATATATGAAAAAAGGTTTTTTTTTGAAGATCTATTTCTATTCTATTTATTGGCCTGTAGGAACCCGAAAGTTCATGACCTCATCGACTCGACTCCGCCATTGTTCCCTGACCTGTGTGCTTTCCTTCCACGTTCGACAATTTTTTTGAAGATCTGGAATTATAGAATACTATCTTAAATTATAAAACAATATTAATTAATTACTCTATAACCCAGTAATTAAATTAACAAATACAAAGACGTCTTCACTTTTGATTTTTGAAGTGTGCTATTACTTTAATATTTCTCATATATCATAAACACTGCGAAACGGAATACTCACGATGTTGTACAATCTAATGTGAATTTAAAACATTCAAGTATTTACATTCCGCATGCAATTGAAAAAAAGCAGAAATTAATATAATTCACGTTCAGTTTTTCAGTAATTCACTGACACTCTAGTTTATGCTGCAGAATAGTAATGTTGATGTAGGCGCCGTTGGTGTCGGTTAAATCGTGCCAATTGCATCGTGTTGAATTTAAATTCGAATGAGCAGCCATCGAAACTTCTACTTTCTACGTACTACACGGACAATCCGTCTAATCGTCTACCGTCCTCCGGTATTACAACAGACACGTCTGCATTTTGCTGCGAATAAAATTTCAATTTCAAATTTCTTTTTATAAAAAGGTCGGAGCTAAATTTCCCCACACATTTCAATCGAAGTGAATCGAAACCAATTGAAGGCATTCGAAAGTACACTATTAAAAGTAGTTTCTGTTCTAATTAGCGATTCATTCCAGGTGCCTCTTAATTTTAACCAATCGATGTGAATTCGTGAATTTACGTGCACTTGAATATTGGATTTGAGTCTATGGCGGACGTGGTTTTCATATCAATTCAGCAAGTAGTTCGATACGGAAAGTAACAGTTACAAATGTAGTCATAGGGCTATATAACTAAATGGGAAGGACGTGAAAAATAAGTAGTAACATGTTGCGATAATGTAAGGTGTGATGACAAGTTAGAAGCGAACTTTTACCAAAGAATGAAAGTGTAAACCAAGAGTTACAATACGTATGTGTTAGTGCATATTTACCTGGGGATTATGGAGGAACAATACCAACCTAGAAGTATAAAGTAAAGCAGTTTTTGCGTTTATTTTTATTGATAGAAGAGAAGATTAAGAGATAATAGTTCTAAAATATGTTGTCAATCATATTGGGTCCTTAAGTAAGTTCTCGTTGAGTTCAATAAGTTTTTGCCGGCCTCAATCGTCCAGCACCCAGACTGCGTACTTTGCATGCTATTTCTAGCAGAGCCGTAAATCTGAACAGCAATTTTATGTCCGGATTTTTTTTGAACAAAATGCAACAATATATTCCTTGCAAGTGTAATATTTTTGTTATTCTATATTTTTGGGCATTACTTTAGTCACCACTAGAGCAAATCGTATGTTATGATTTTCCCCGGTATACCCGTTGCCAGTCGATATTGCTACGGCTAGGGTCAACTGGTTTATGGGTATCTCAGGGGTCCAGCAATGTAAACTGACCAGGAACTCTTGGCACGTTCTTTTGTAACAAAATAAAATAAGGAGTACTCCCAGTTATTGCTGATGCAGGATTCTATCGTTTACGTCCTAGTTGAAGGTGAGAGAATTTATTATCTATAGAGATAAACAACCGCTTGCTTCTAATATTGTTATGGCACCATTTTTCCTTTGCTGCGCTGTTAGCTGATGTTGGTAATCGACTTAGTAAAATTAACATAAATTAATTAAACGGTTCGTTCTTTTTTTTTGTTTGTAATGAATTTCTTTATTAGTTTTTTTTATCTACATGGATGGTCTGAAAAGTTTCCAAGTTTCAAAGTTTGCAAGTACAGGTAGTTCCCGACTTACGACCGTTCGACTTACGACTATTCGCACTTACGACCATTTTTTTTTCCAATTTTTCTCATGGAAAATACTTAAAGAAGACAAATATGTAGTTGCGGGGAATCCCTAAAATATATGAGAAAAAATTAAAAAAAAAAAACAAAGTAAAAAAATTCGATTTACATATATTATTTCAGTACAAATAATACATTACATTAGCTAAGTCGGAATTTTTTTTATATGAAATTCGACTTACGACTTAATCGACTTACGACCGATGACCAGGAACCTATCTCGGTCGTAAGTCGGGGAATACCTGTACGTGCCTATTGCGTATGGTCTTTGAGCGTATGTGGCCAGATAAACTTACGTTGGGCATTGCGGTTCCGGCTGGATGTAAAAGGCTGTAATATGACTCAAAAATTGTGCTTCGAAGGTTCTCGAAGACATAACCTGTCGAAATAGAACACCACATCGCTTTATATGTCTTTCCCACAAACCTAAAACTGTCTTCAAATGAGACTCACGCTACAATATTTTCCTTGTATATACATTTAGTGAGCGTTGACGGTCGCGGTACGGAACTGAATCGAGTTGAATTGGCGGAAGGCGTTAGCTATTACGCAAAACTGCCCAAGGAGAACGAAATATCATATCTGGCAAGAAGACGCGGCTTCCGTGATCTTTCGGAAGGCGTGGGCCAGCGGCTTATGAGCCGTTTTAATAATGACGTGTCGTCTCTCGACCACATGTAGGAAGTAATTGGGAGAAGGCGTTAACTATTACCCAAAACTGCCCGATGAGTACGAAATATCCTATCTGACAAGAATATGCGGCTGCCGTCTTCTTTCGGAACGCGTGGGCCAACGGCTTATGGGTCGTTTTAATAATAAGGTGTCGTGTCTCGACCACATGTACGAGGGTTGTTAAGGATAATTTTAACAATTATTTATTTATTTATTGTGTCCACAAAACTTATCCCAGTGTGGTCTTGTGTTGTGTCGTTTTTATTCTTCTGAGGTTAATCCAAATAATTCCCAGCCATCACTTCTTAACTTCTTATTTTTATTACAGTTTTACTCTATATTCGCAGCACGTATTATTTTAGTTAATCACTTTAATGCACTAGTCACATATATGATTTAAAATATTATAAGACCACCGGGAAATTGCGACACAGACGGGCACAGGGAAATTGCGACAAAGAGAACACAAATCAGAACACAAAAAAGACGCCTCACTCTTATTTTAATTGTATTTTCTTTTTCCTTTTTTATAAGTAAGTAATAATACTTCCTTTTTTTAAAGGAAACTTTTCACCCCCACCACGTATAGCATTTTGAAATTTTAAACGCGTTTTTATATACACTTTTCTTTTTCCTTTTTTTATAATACTTCCTTTTTTTTTCTTTACAATACTTCCTTTTTTTTTCTTTACTTTTAACGTCGTCAATACAACCGAACCGCACGCTTTCCCTGCTTGTTGAACAAGACTCAAATCTCGCGTACTTCGTTTTCCATATCCTTTTTTGTTCCGCTTCCACGATTGTTTATTCCAGAGAAGCGGAATTGGCTACTAGGGGGCTGGGCTATGGTTGATAGGGAGACTGTGGCTAATAGAGAGAATATGGCTATGTGCAATGTCCGCGCTTTGGGTGCCGCGTTTGCTCATGTTAGACTAAAAACGTGTTTGAATGAATATTTCCAACGGCCTTACAATAACTTCTATTACTCACTAATCTCAATAAAATGGATTGTTATCGGTGAAAATGTATTACCAGACCCAGCCAACTGCTTCAAAATTATGGCACGTTATAATCAACTTATCAGGAAAACACTGATTTACTACTCCAACCTATTAAAATAATGAAACGGAAATTATAAAAGGCAGATCGGTCTTGGGTGTGGTAACAAAAGCAGATTAACTTTTCCGGCACCCTCGTATAATGCGATGGATTCTCAATAGATTTAGTTTTTTGCCCACTCGGCGGTTAAAAATGGACTTCCCATTTCGATTTCAAACATTTTTAAGGTGAGGTTCTCATCTAGAAGATTTAAAAAATCGATTTTTTTTATTATGTTTTCATTGTTTTGGTAGCTTATAGTGTGTGAGTAATTCCCCAAAACCGTTTTACGAAAATTATTTTATAAACAGGTTACAGCATAACAAGATCAAGTGAGCTCGTGAAAAATACACTTCGAGGCGTCTTGTTCAGTAGCCCCTCAAATGTACAAATTGCGGATTCGCGACTAAATACCGCGGGGAGAATCTAGTACGTTCACCGTCTAGTACACTCCCCGACAAGCATATTCACCACACGCCTGTCAGCCGCCAGCTGACAATTCGTCATCGCCTAGGGGCGCCATCGGACTGTCACCCTTTTCAAAGGTGACCAACGGTTTCCAGTTCCCCTCAGCTCTTCGTCGCGATTGCACCGCTCGCCAGTCCACAGGTCGTGATTTCTCCCAGCAAACAGCGTCACGTGTAGCTAGATTTGGCGAGGAAAAGTATAGCGCATAATCTTGGGCGTCACCTCCCTCGTCGCCTCACCACCAGGATCACATCCTAAAACACTTCTGGTCCTTCGAGCCAGAGTGAACCAGCGACCTATGGATTCCAGAACTACTCCTCTGCTCAGAAGTATTGATGATAGCACGTTGAGTTTCTCACTCGATTGAAAATCCTCGACCAAACTGTGACGATCTCTTATTGTCAGCGAGCAAGATCAGAGTGACAGCAAACATCCGCCGGAAGTGCATCCGTTTTAAAAGCTAATCGATTTGCACTCGGGTTTTTGATCAACTTTTCATGTGTCCCAATTAACGGATACTGGGTGGCAGAAATGGCTGATATAACCTCGCCGTAATTATAAAAATAAAGTGTCAACGCCGGAAGTCTACTGCTGCGAACACTGGTACATCAGCGAAATTGAAAACAGCAACGCCACTACCACCAACTGACGATCAAACTGTGACGACCCCGTATTGCCACCGCGCGACATCGTAGCAACAGCAAACATTCCCCGGAAATCCTTTAGAAATGCAAAATAAAATCGTTCAGTTGTTTTTTTGGATTACATGGGCGTACGCGTTTTCCAAAGCAGATCCTGGGCCACACATCCAGCAGTTTGTCCCAACATACACTTGTACACATATACAAGCTAATGAGACATAGTACTATAGAACCTGACATAGTAATTAGACCTGCTGGTGCCATCTGTAGGTCAGGCCGGAAACTTTTCACCCCCACCACCTATAGCATTTTGAAACTTTAAACGCGTTTTTATATACACTTTTTAACAAGAGGGCACTTGCGGTTTTCCAATTGATCGCTCTTCAAAACTGAATCCTATATGGCTGTTTTTGTGTATTGGGGGCTTAGTTGATATTTTCATATACCTCCTTCCAGAGCACCACAGCTTGTTTTACCCGGGAAACGAAACCTGTGACGTACTCTGTCTGGAATTGTCGCATTTCAGAGAGTTGTTCATATAAATCCTTGTTTGACTGCTGCGGTAACAACGCGCTCCGGAGTTGCTGTTTAAACTCACTGAAAAACACTGGAGTTGTCTCATTGAAAATCCGGTAGGCTACTCCGCCTAACTGTATGGACAACCACCCCAGGAAGCATTGTTCTGTGGGGAGGAAGATTTGTGCCAGGCTGGGGCACTCGGTTCACTTCCTTCCACCAGCTTAACGAAGACAAAGTTCCGCAGGAAAGAAAGTCAAACGCACTGATTTAAGCTATTAATTAGATTGTCACTTCATTTGTTCCTTTAATGGCTGGCTCAAAACAAACTACTTTAAAAATAAGCACTATTAATGTCTCCGCTAATGTAGACATCACACTTTATCAGACTACGAACGGAGGATATTGGCATTTGCCATTTTTCACACACACGACTGGGGCTGAAAACTTGGCTACGAGATGTACGCATCCTCGGCGCGCAACGAGGAGTGGAAGACGAAGACCCGACCGGCTCGGTAGGGTGATGGAAAACGACTCAGTGATACAACCCTCGTTTGGGGTGAGTTTGGTGGTGTGGTGAAAAGGAAATGAAATTTCCTTTGACCAGTGACCAATGGAAGGCGATCTCTTGCACGTAGTGGTGTGTGTGTGTGTGTGTGTGTGTGATCGTACCCATCACCGTGTTTATCGATGCATTGAGCAAAGGATAAACGAAACCTGAAACGAGGCAAAAAAAAAAACAAAGGGATCGAATAGATCATCGTTTACGCTGTGCATTGTGGATATCATAGTCGGCAATTCATCGGAGAAATTGTGCTGAAAACAAATAAGGGCATCATTACAGTCGTGAATGAGTGGTGCGGATGCGTTAATAGATGCACGGCCATTAGGAAAAGGTGCTAATGGGTTTTAATGTTTATGGCCTCTCAGACTGCAGTAGGAGCCGAGTTCTTGTTTGTACTAAGGAATGCTAGAGGATTCGGTTCCGATGATAATGCTTGGGATGCGGTAATTGTTTGTCGATTGGACAAACGAATCGCGGGTCGGCTTATTGCAGCTGTATAAACAAGCTGTCCGACATAGCATTTTACGATGACAAGGGTGCCAAATGGTTTGGGATTTATGATCCCGCATGGTGTGAAGAATTCTTTACAGGAAATTTGAATAACGCATTAAATGCGTGAATGCTGGATTAGGGATTTTCAGATAATGCGTTGGAAGCATTAAATGTCCTTGAGAAAGGAAATGTTTCAGGTATGCTGGTGATTGGGATGCAAATATGGGTTGCGAATATGGGGGGTTCTTCAGGTGAGCTTTAAGAACTCCTACAGTTCCTCCTCCTTAGACAAACATCTTAGGCTCCTAGTACAGATCTCTATGAACATTTGTAGTTCCCTAGCTCCTGTAGGACCCTGTTGTCCATTATATACCGGCACCGTTCTTTGGACTAGTTCCCGAACATTATCAGTTCCCAACATGGTGTTTGTGGGCTGGGCTGATTTGCAAGAAGATGCGTTTCTTTCTTCCCTGGTGACCGGTACTTCAGTCGAAGATTATATATCTTCGAGCGAAGTTTCAGGGGAGGATGGAGTCTGGTCTTCTTTCTTTTGCTGCCGCCATTTAATTACTGCGGAGCTTACGGTAAAAGAAAACCTAACCGAAAGGGAAACGAGAATTGCTGCTAATGTGGTGTGAAAGAAAAGAAACTGAACAAACTACAACAGAGTGACTTGCATATCTCCTTTTTAATTCAATTATTTCAGGCTTACCTCAAGTTTTACAACGGGATTAGTATGTGCGTATTCTCTGTCCTCGTCTGAATTTCAGCTCTCGAGGGCACCGAATTTTTAAAGATGAGTACGTTTTGTGTATTTACGTGTTCCACTTAGTATTTCGCCGAATTGAGTCAAAAAATATTTAGAAAAAAGTTGGCAAAGTAAGAAATTCGATTTTTCCACATCAACTAATCACAGTGAGTTCCTGCGAAAGAGCCGTTCGGTGGCATTTCATTATTTAGTTCAGATTTGCCCATTTGGGAAAGCCCATCACTTTTTTTAAGGACTCGACGTGGGCGCCATCTGCATATTACCCAAAGAACCAAAAATAGGAAAAAGTTTTTTTTTGTTCTCGTAAAATGTAAAAAAAAGTTTGGCGTTGTTATACAATAAAAGAGTTCAAAGAGCGTTCTTGAAATTAATGTTGTAATTCGCTGTTCCTTATTAGTAATATTAAGTTCAAAAAATCCTAAGAATCAGTTTAAACTTCATGTTGACGTTTTTTACCAGTGACCTTAATTAAAAGAAAAATGTTTACGTAACAAGTTGCGAAGTCATAATCACTTAAAGTTTAAGTTAGCCAACGATCAATTGCTGACTGTGCAGCATACATACAGCCGCAGATTTCTAAGCTAATTTTAAAAACCCTTACTTGAAGTATATTGAAAGTTAGAATAAGCCCTTAGCAGGTATTAACTAGTCACGGTTCTGTATCAGATGCACCTCCATGTGTGATATCATAAACGTGCCCACGACACTATATAAATTTAATAAGATTAACAACTAACTCTTAGACCTTTAACTACCAGTAACAAGTGGTATTAAATTCAAGTGTACGTTCTCGTATCGTTAACGCGAAACGTAACAAATTCCAGATTCGTCGTTTAAGGAGTCGATATCAAACGAGGTATGATTGAACGACTAGCTAAATAATTCGACAGATACAGGAGAAATTACGAGTTCTGCAATGGTTTTAGTAAGTATGTCAGGTAATTGTATCGCACAGAACGACCAGGAAAAATAGTTATTCACATTCGGTGTCGAACTCTTGGAAACTGCCAACACCGAGGAATTGGATCAGCGCCAATAGCGCAATTAACATTATTTCACAATTTAAATGGAAACTTCGTCTAAATTCCACATTTCGCTTTGAGCCACCGGACAACTTGTAGTCCCGGAGTTTATAAGAATAAATAATTCGTGAGTTATATATTTTTATTACTTTGAGTTTCGTCCTTTAATAATGATGGATTTATATGTTCAGTTAATTACCAATAATGAAATCGAAATTTACTAGTCACGTCTGAACAATTTAAATGTTAATTGTTTTATCATGTTAAGTGGTATCAACAAGTGATAGTGGTCATAAATTAATTATATATAATTAATATAATTAATATTTAATTTAATTTTAATTTAAAAAAGATCTATTAATAATATTGAAAGTGCTCGATATAAAGGATATTACTAATGAACATTAAACTATAGCAACTATAGCAACTATAAACGGTTCGTTGAAAAGATTGTGTTAAAACGTATTGCCATTGCGAAGTTCCATTATACATTTCATTTGTTTGCTAAATAATTCTACAGGTACTATATACTACTAGATAAATGAAATACATAGCTACTCAAATCTTATAACACTACCTACTAAGGCTTTCCTCCCATTACATCACATATAATGTGAATAAAGGCATAACATGAAGTATCGCACTTCCATCTACAAAACCTATTTGTCAACGTGTGATTTTGGAAATTCATTATAGTATTATTTCTTATTCGCATATCAAGTGCCGATGCATAATTTAACTTTTTTCGTGAGAATGCTCTAGTTTCTAAAAGTATCATCATTTCAATTAAAAAATAGAGTACGATAATTGTGCCTGAAGTACACAACTTGACGCATAGATGGCTGTTGTTATTTGAAGAAAGTTATTATAGTCGAAAGTGCAACACTAACCTCACCTCAATCTAAATTTGAAAACCCTTTTTTTTTGTTACGTAGTATTTTTGTGACAATTTTCAATGATGAACGCTCTCGGTCAATTTTTAAAAATGAAAAAAAGTTGGTCATCAATATAATCTCCACTACATCTACTATCAAAGCTAAATTGGATTCTGATCCAGGTGAGTCTGCTTGTTCGTTGAAACCATAAAATATTGCATGAGATTGCCTAAAGCCAGTAAGGAAATAAATGAGGTTACCACGCCCCAGAAAATCCATAAAGTGGATTGGATGGTGGACACATGTTCATCATCATCATCAGCACTACAACCGGGATCCGGTCTTGGCCTTATTTAACAACTCTCTCCACCGGCCCCGATGTGTTTGGCATAACCAGGCTCTGGGCGTCCTGGTCTATGCCATCCCTCCATCGCAAACAGGATCTGCCGCGCTGTCAACTTCCACACATCCTGCCACAAAGGACTTTCCGGGCAGGCTCCTCTTCGCTTATTCGAGCTAGGTGTCCCGGCCGCCGGAGTCTACCGAGCCTAACATCTTTTGCAATATTAGCTTCAAGGTAGATTGCGTACAACTCATTATTGTCGCGTCTCTGGGATCGTCCTCCCTCACATACGGGACAACAATTCTCCTTAAGGCAGCACCAAAAAACTTGGTCGTTGCAAGTACCAGGTTTTCGCGTAAAGATATCCACAAAGCCACCTAGGTATCACCTGATGGAGCCACTCGCAAACAAATTGACCATGTGTTGATAGATCGCCGCCATTCCTCGAGCCTGATGATGGTACGAACGTACCGAGGTGTCAACGTAGACTCGGATCACTATCTTGTTGGCATAGTTTTCCGAGCGCGGATTGCCTTATGGGCGATTCCGGAGACGCTACAACCATGAGTTGTACACGATCTATCTCAAAGCTAACATTGTAAGAAAAATTAAACTCGGTAGACTTCGTTAGGCTGGACACCTAACTCGAATTGGGAAAGAGGGGCCTGCCCGGAAAGATCTTTGTGGGGGGTGTATGGAAGGTGACAGCGCGGCAGACCTTGTCTGGGATAGAAGGATGGCGTAGACCAAGACGCCCGGAGCCTGGGAGTGCCAAACTGGATGACAACGGCTAGAAATCCGGAGACTTGCTAAATAAGGCTAAGACCGGATACTGGTTGCGGTGCCGAATATGACGGTGATGGCATCTTCGACGGATAGGTGATCATAGTTGAACGAAAGGCGGCCTAGGTAGTCGCTAATGAGATGAAAGTCAGCATTATGGCAATCGTAGGGGTAGAGATTGGAGGGGTGGTAGTCTATAAATTTAAGGACGAAAGCGATGGGTGAGACAGATGTATTGATAGGGCCTGTTGTGAGGATGAGGTCTAACTGCCTATCCAAGAGGTTGTGGCGGTGCCGCCAAACCCCACAGTACACTTACCTAAAAACCCCCATTACCTCATCCCAAGACGCATACGTTTTCACCAATGCAATCGTATTAGGCACCTGAAAATGCTTCACGCATTAAAGAGATCAAATCTATGATCTTTAAGTCCCTGTAAAGAAAACTTACCTTTCATTCATTCTCTCCGCATACCAATTCTCTGTAAGATTTCTTTCTTACCTTATCAGGAATCCCAATCTCACCAAGTGCATTTCCCCCTAGACGAATTCCTGAGAAGAAAATGATTTGGTTTACATACATTGTAACCATCATAACAGGGACCAAAACAAATATACGCATCGCGCGTCTTAAACCATAAATTAAATCATACAGCATGGGCAAATGCAAATAGGTATGGTATGCTTACCCTTGCCAACGATGCTATGAACACCAATTCCCTGTGAATACGCTAAAACCAATTAGCACCATGTGCATGGGTATTGCAGCTATCGTTACAGCTGCAATGCATAGCTTAGACAATGATCTACCCGATCTCCTTGTCTTCTTATATGTTTGGATCTGTTTCTGATGACTAGTGGCACTGAACAAACAGAAACCTATTAGCATCCCACGAAATTCGATTTGTTTGTTTCAACGAACACACATCTCCTGGATGCATATTATGCCCCTTCGTGGCTTCGACCCATGAAAAGAGCCGACGTACACATATACATGTATACCATGACGATCTCCTCTACGGGATCCGGTATTCACCACAGTGAAAGCGAATGCACCCGAATTTCCCTTACTAAGTGAATCATCTCTGCACGAGATGATTATCGCCGAGTCTCATCATAACCTTCAGTGCGCGCACATCGGAAGTCGTCTGGTAACCGCCGCGATCACACGGGGGTGTGCACGCCCCCGAGTGTAAAGTTTAGTCGAGAGTAATACCCTTTAGAGCAACTAATAACAATTACGAATTAAGTGATTAATTACAAGTATACAAGTGTAGACAATATCGTCATCTGGTCAGTGAAGACGCCGGCGAACTCAAAGTTATGTAAAACACAAATTTAAGATTCGGTTACCAGTTTAATAATTTTTGTATAGATGCATCATAAAATGAATAAGGTCAGTTGGACTACCAAACAAGCCCCAAGTGTTTTCGTTTTTTGTTTCTCCTTGGTGGACAGTGTACGGTGGAATTCATAGTGACGATAGCGGAAGGAAGTGAATCAGCGTCGTGCGTCGGCGCACCATACTTCCCCGCCACCAGGTTTCGAACGGTGCTGACTTGACAGGGTCAAGAATCATATAGTCGATCAAGGAAGAGACATTCCTTGGTTGAGGTGGGGTGGGGGGTAAAGCGTGGCTGACCGTCAGATAAAGCCCAATTGAGTTGTGGAAGATTAAAATCTCCAAAGACCATGATGCGAAGTCAGCGACTGAAGTAACCCTCAGGTTTTTGTCTGTTAAACCCGTTACTTAGCCTGTATGGTTTTGTAAAATATTGACGGGCGTGATTTGAGCCCACACAATTAACATGTTAAGGGTAAATCAGACGGTGTTTATTATCCAAAAAATAATTCCTCACATTTAATTTTTTTAATTGGTTCCTTTTATATTTCGGCCGCAATTGGGTATAACATGGTCCATTTTGAAATTCCAATCTTCGATGCCGCCTTCGAGCATTTTGAGTTGGATTTTGTAAGCGAAGCGTGTAATATTATCATTCAATTCATTAATCACAGCCGGCTTATCCATGTAGACTTTGAATTTTACAATCTCAGGCATTAAATAGTCCAATTTCGTAGGACGATTTTCGAAGAAATACGAACTGACGATTTTAGCAACACATAAACCGTTGCGTTGTTGCTTCATCGCGGCTATTGCATACACTCTCAGCTACTGCCGCCATATTTTCTTCAACACCACGTGTTGGGTGAGATCCATTTCGTCGTGCACTATCCAGTAATGAAAATTCAAAATTTTCAATGGTATACCGACTTGTGGCCGATTATGTGGACCATAAGTTGGTTTAACCAACGTACAAAACTGATTTTCGTAATACTGCTAAATAATTTGTAGACGCCGTACGCAACTATGATGGGTGTTTCCCTGTTGAACTGTCGAACAATACTGAATATTAATACCATGACAGTTTGACCGTTTGACAGTTAGACAGTTTGATAATTTGACAGATTATCTGTGTACCAGTTTGATTTGTCATAAAATGCATACCGAAAAGAATCGCCTGTATCACTCAAATATAAACTTATGTGCAAAATAGTTGCAAACGTCAAAATACGCCGGGAAGAACAAACTAAATTTGTTTTTGGGTAATTAGAGGTTTAAAGGCCGCGAAATTCAAAAATTATATGGAATATTGCGGTGTTTTCAATTTAGATCTAATTTCTCTCCTTTTACTAATACAACTTGATCCAGTCAGTTGCAGTAAATGTTCCGTTTAAGAATTTGCATTCGCGTGTTAAAGTTGAGTGTGTAAATTGTATCTAGGAACTCACGCACCTTCCCACATAACTACAAGAGGTGTTTATTTCCTTTCAGGTCAAAAACAAACACTGTACAACGTTAGACCATGCAGATTCAAATTACTCTCCTTAAAGTAGATCAATTGTAGGAAAGAAGCAAGAGGAAACCAACTAGATCTAATAGTGGATCGAAAGACAGCTATGTTAATCACAGTGCGTGTGCGCTGTGATATGTTATAATGCTGCAGGCGACTGATTTGAATGTCTTGTTGACTGGGTGACAAATTATCCGATAGTTGTTGTAAAGTAGAACAGAAACTGTCTGACCTATTTGCCTTGATTTAAAACACCACATTTTTGACCTCTTCTGTAATACGTAACCTTTACGATTTGAGCATTTGTTACCTAGCAGTTGAAGATGGTCTTTGCGCTATACGTTATCTGGAGCTTAAAGTTCAATTTAAAGTTTATTTTTCCTTTTTTTTAATTTCGATGCAAGATAATATCGAATTTTATGTTTAAAAATTACATTTCAGGATGGTTTTATAATGGAATTTGTATCTAATACCTCAGAGAAAAAAAAAACTATTACATAAAGTATGCAGTAGGTAAAATAGCTCCTACATGAGCTAGAGAGTCCCGGGATTTCTTAATAGATGGCGCCACTAGAAAATGAACGTGACTCATTTCGAGAGGTTCACTAGTTTAAGTATGAAGTTTCGTGACATTTCGTTAATTCGTTTACAAGCTATTGTCGTTGGAAAAACAGGAATCGATATTCAATCATTGTTTTTTGATCAGAAAAACTTCTGAACAATCATTGTAGTGGTTGCAGAAAGGTTATCCCTCAACTGCTCCTTCGAGAAGAACAGTTTATCGGTGGTTTAGTGAATTTAAATGGGTTGTCGCATCCTGCTGAGGTTTTTTCCTAAATTTTCTATACCAAAAATATCTGCGTTCTTGTTTTTGGTCTTTTACCATTTTATCTATTGTATTTTGTATTTCATGCAGTTCTCGTCTAGACATTTTACCTTCTGGTTCCTTGTTTATAATTACATCATTAAAATGTCATTACTCTTGTACAGACTGTTTTCCACATGTTTTAACAGCATGTAAAACCACGTGGATGCAAATGCTCCGCCCATTTTATGTTCTTCTTCTTCTTCTTCTATATATATAAAATTCTCTTGTCACAGTGGTTGTCCTCGAACTCCTCCAAAACTGCTCAACCGATTTTAATGAAGTTTTGTATATATATTCGGTAGGTCTGAGAATAGGTTTTTATCTATTTTTTATGCTCATAAGTGCAATTGTTTAATAAATATTAATAATTTATTAATTTTCAACCTCGGTCGATAACTGTGTAAGTGATAATTGATTAGTTATCCCCACCCGCTGATATCATAATCATTCAAATGTAAATAACATATGAGATAGAAAAGAATATTCTACCAGTGTTTGGCCCACGGTCCGCATAATAACAGCCGGCCCGCCACCCCTGGCCAATGGGAGCGCTTCCTACCCAAGCCACGCCAACGTTACTGACGGTAGAAACTGACGAGTCTCCTGAAAGCGTTCTATGGATATCTTGCCAACCGGTGTAAATAAGAAGAAATAATAGTATTGTTTACTTAACTGACATACATTATAGTATTCTGTAAATATTATAACATTATGTAATTTTACCATTTCAGTGTAATCTTCAAGTGAATTAATTAATTTGGATTTGAATTTTAGCTGTGATTATTTTTTCCTGTCTTATTGAAAAGTAAGTGAAATTATTATTTCTGAGCGTAGTTCTCACGTTTATTCTTTTAGTATAACCTAAAAAATACTTAACACATATCACGAGCTCCCGTCAAGAACAACTATTGTATTAAACGTATTATTTATTACTTATTAATAATTTGTACAATGCCAGCTAGACGCAGAGGAACTTCTTTAGGCCGTCAAACACGTGGAGCTGCACGCAGCGAACCGCTAGAGCCCAAAGAACAGAAGAACAGAAATCCAGCAAGATAATACTAATGTGCGAGTGAACATGGCGCGATTGCGTCGATATGAATCAGCAGATGCGCGAACTGAACGAAATGAAGAAAAAAGATTAGAACAGAGACAAGCGCGCCGTTTTACAATCAGCAGGCGCAGTGCAAATGATCAACAACGCCAACGTGTCTCCGCTGCATTGAAGTCGACGAGATTGCCCCTTCCCCCCACCAATCAACACCATAGATATTGAGTGTAACGAATTGGTAAGTCTCTGTAAGCTAGCTATAGGATACAATGTTGTAGTTAAAAGACTGGCAGGTAACAGGCATGCCATTCAAACCTATGCGGTGGCAGACCACGACAAAATTAAAGAGGTATTAAAAAGAGCCACCGCGGTATTCTACTCGTCGCAATCTTTATTAGAAAAGGAATCCATCATAAAGTAATATATAAGGGAGAAGTGCGCAGGTTCCGGGTGTTGGAAGCATGTATCGTACGCATACTCCTTCAGCAAGGAAGGGGTTTGTATGCGATTGCGGTCTATGCACCTGAGGAGCACCAACATAACCTATTTATAGCGGAGCTCGAGACACTCTTTCGATGCTTACAATTGCACCTGGACAAAAACTACTTTATCCTAGGGGGAGATATGAACGCCAAGCATAGAAATTTGGGAAATTATATATCTAATGCCGGAGGAAATCAGTTGGCTGGCTGGTTAGATCAGTATCATATTGAATATAGAACTGACCTGCTAGCTACGGAATACCCATCGTTCCCTAGAGGTAGATCGTTCTTAGATATCTTGCTAATTAACTCACGACTGAGACTACTTAACACCAACAGACGAAACAGAAACTGTTTGCGGACGATTGAATACGACAGTGACCACTGTGTATTCACGGCAGTAATAGAGCTGTGGCGCTTCCGCCAAATCCCACGGTTTACCTTCCTAAAAAACCCCCATAATCATCACCCAAGACGCTCAAGTCCTCGCCAATGCATTCGCGTTCGGCACCTAAAAATGCTGCACGCATTTAAGAGATCAAATCTATGATCTTTAAGTCCCTGTAAAGAAAACTTACCTCATGCATTCTCTTCGCATACCATTGCTCCTTAAGTTTTCTTTATTAACTTACCAGGAATTTCCAATCAATTTCGGCATCTACGTCGCCAGTCAAATTCCCTTAGATGAATTCCTGTAAACAAAATAATTCGGATTGCATTCAATGTAACCGTCATGACAGGGACCATAAATATCGCGCCGTCTATTTTCCCAGCCGCGTCATATACCTTTTCATACACATTGCCTGGCAACCTTTTTTGTTTGTCTTATCAATAAACAACCCAAGCAGCTGCATATAATTAGCGCAATAGACGCCGAAACCAAATTCTCCAGCATTTCCTAATGCAAATTTGAACCCGGTTTCTACTGCAGCCAGAGATGCCATAAACATCCAATTTGCTTTTAGCACCTTTTTCTCCTGACGTCGAAAATAGCGACGAGGCATCGTGTAAACAATGACCCGCATTACCAGCGGCGCATTTGGTCATTTTTCCCTATTGTCCTTGCCGCCTGCCTGCTTTCGAACACATGCAACAACATTGAATCTGTTCGATCGCGCACATATACCACTGCACCACTGGTCACACCCTTAAGAGAAAAGTTTTTCTCTCTCTTCCTTTTTTTCTTACCAAAAGCATCTCTGTATGAGATGACGATCGTTTAGTCGTAGTTCAATCTTCAGAGCGGTCGGGTCGCTCGTCATCCACCGTACCTGCGCAGGTACAGTGGGTTAAAACGTTTGTGCCGCAGTTCGTGTGTGGAATGTCTAAGAATCTATTAAAATCAGCCAACACCAGTATAAGTAAGGACCTTTCATAATAAAAAGTTTAAGTATAAATAGCATCGCCGGAGTGTTTTTGTTTCTGTGTTGTGTCCGCTCGGTCGCGAAGGTCAACCATCGTTTTCTTCCCCCTTGCGTTGTGAGCAGTGTTCGCGTGAACAATTTATGATGGAGAGGAAGTGAACCTAGTGTCCGTGTTAAGCACATTACTTCCTCCCCACAGAGCTTCCGAGCAATCTCGCAGATCTGGAGGAATTCGTGATCCCGCAACCCTACAACTATGGCGCAATGCGATGGCCGCGGTTCACCAGATCATTAACAAGAGAACTTCGTTCGAATGACTTTAATCTGCCAGTAAACAGAAACCTGACAAATGACGAAATCGATAAATACATCCAACAAATGGACAAAACCGTAAAACGAACAATGGATAAAACAATTCCCAAAACAACAGATACAGATCACATAAACATGTACAGAAACACAACAATAAACGCACTCCACAAGAAAAAGAGCAGACTGCTGTCGAAACTAAAACAATTACACAGACAGTTTACAGACAGACAAGACCAGGAGATAATATCACTGAAATCTCATTTAAAAAACCTCCAACAATTACTTAAAGCTAATAATAGATTAGCAACAAATTTGTATTGAAACAACAGAATTCGGGCTATACTAATAACCCGAATATGTTCCCACAAATAAATAAAATATTCAGGAGAAATAATCAAAACGAGATTCAGTGTCTCCAAATTCCACGTACTGAAGTAAACAAGCAGCTGCTAACCAACATTGGCATAGATACAGAGAACGCTATCCTCAATAGTGAGCTCTTCGTGATCGAAGATCCTTTGGAAAAGGTGAACGCTATGGGAGCTGTCTTTCAGGAAATGTACAAGGTGAATAAGCATTCGCCGAAATCACGACTTGAGGACAGAATTCTACTGAATCACCTGCACCTCCGAAATGAAATTTCACATTGGCAATCGGAGAATCCGGGTTTTACCGAATTCAGTGACGGTAATCTGTCAATTGACATTAATGCCAATGGTGAGGCTAATAGCCTTTTAATCACAAGGGAAGGAATCCAGACTATCTTCGACTCATTAAGAAACAAAAAGCCAGTGGGAATACATGGAGTACCTTGCATCGTACTCAAGAATCTGCCCCCGATGGCAATAGATATATACACGGTCCTGTTTAACAACGCGTTGTATACTGCATATTATCCCGTGCGTTGGAAAACGACTATCATTCAGCCCATCGCAAAAAAGGGCAAAGACTGTACAAACCCAATGAACATGCGTTCGATAAGTTTACTCCCAAGCATCAGTAAAGCATTTGAAAAGACTATTAACAAAGCTCTACTAAATTGGGTAGACGACAACAACATTATTCCAAATAACCAGTTTGGCTTTAAGGCGGGTCATGAAACCACATATGCCGCAGCTAAGCTCGTCTCTGACATAGAATGGAATAAATGTAAGAACCAATGCACAGGGCCTGTCTGATCGACTTGGAAAAAGCCTTTGATACCGCCTGGATCGAAGGGTTATATTACAAACTGGTCAGATATGGCATACATAAGCCTTTACGATATGTTAAAGGACAGGAGGTTCGTGGTCAAAAATGATAATGTGACCTCTAATAAAACGTATAATATCAAAAATGGCTTGCAACGGGGAGTGGTACTTTCTCCGATTCTTTTTAACATTTACATTAGTGACTTATTAGATGCACTTCCGCAGGCTATTGCGTATGCAGACGATCTCATAATTTACAGAACAGCTCCGAAAGTTGAGATCATAAATAGTTTAATACAGCGAGACTTCAACAACGTGCAGCGCTATTGCGATGACTGGAAACTTAAGATCAACTTCCAGAAATGTGAAGCCATCCTATTTAGAACTCCATTATATAAAGCCACGAACGATACAAGGAAAAACTGGTGAAAGCTAATTATCGTGGGACCGCATGGAGTTAAACTGGAAATCAAGAGTTTAGTTAAATACCTTGGCATTTGGCTAGACCAATATCTGTATTTCAACAGACATATAGAGGCTGCTTTGCTCAATGCGAGGGAAACTTTTGCTATGGCAAGGAGGCTATTTCACAGTAGCCAACTTGATAGCAGCGTAAAAGTCATATGCTACATGACGCTAATCAGGCCAATGCTCATATATGGTTGTCCAGTATGGATTAACATAGGTCCAAATTTGATGGAAAAGATTCGGGTATTCGAAAGAAGTGTTATAAGATTTAAGTTAAGTTAAGTTAAGTGCTTTTAAATAAAATTAAAAATTAAAAAAAAAAAATTATAATAAGTAAGTTAAGTTTTAAGAAACAAAAAACCAAAAAAAAAATTCGACACAAAGTAAGTACTGCCACAAAGTTCTGTGCTAAGGACCAGTAAGTTAAAATATAATATAATTAAGCTAGAATTTAAGCATTTTTTGTCTAGCATATAAATTAGAAATGAGAATATAAAACGAAATAAAAAATGTTGTAAAAATGAAATGAAAATGATTGCCCCTTCCCCATTGCAGGACCTTATCTAGATCCTGATTCAGAGAGTCAATCTGTCTACATCTCAGCTGATGTGACGCGGATGCACCAATCGGCCGAACACTCGAAAAGGAGGAAACAAGCGTACTATGTTATCATCCGCAAAACTGAACACTTTGTTATCCGTTGTCTCCAACAAATCTCACCTTCTCGCTGCAATGGTGTATCCGAAACGACCCACTTTATGGACAATGTAACTTCTTCTGTTGGATGGCGTGGCATAAGGGAATCACCTATGTTTTCGCTAGTTAATCGGAATGCCCTATCAGCAAATTCTGTCCAAAAGATATGTTGTTTATCGTTTTTCTTAGCACCCACCAAATACTCGATTAGAGGTGACTGGATGTGTGCAGCGTTCCGAAGTGTAGGGAGGTACACATTCCTCTGTCATCAGCACTCTTCTTTACCGCCGTAGGGGTCTAATCCCAGTATTCGTATCTGTGGGGGCGCAGTCGTGGCACCGGCATGGGTGCGAGTTCTACTCCGTCCTATTCGCCGTTTATTATAAAGTTCCGCCGATTAATAAACTGAAAATTGTCAAAGGGACAACGCAAGAGTCACTGAACATCCAAACAACGATCACCAGGGGAACAATACAGAAATTAAAACACACTGCTACAGATTTAGATGGTTCTTTCATTTTAATTTATTTTACACTGTTTGATGACGGTGACACAAATACACAACTTGAAAAAAACGATTTGATGTAACTTTAATATGTAGTTTAAATGTTATTTGAAAGGGGAAACACCGAATACATTTCGTTGTTACCGAACGCGACTCTCGACTCACGCGATTATCGCTCCCCTGTGCGCACCAGGGTAGCGATAGGAGACACGACCTGGTCAGGTCGAAGGGTGGAAAAGAACTCAGTGATAATCATCTCGTGCAGCGATGATTAGCATTTTTGGGGTGAGTTTATTGTGCCGTGGTAGATATCCTCTCCAATAAGGATATCGTTTTTACCTACCACCAGAGAAACGTAAAGTCTCTCTTGGTGGTATGTGTGCGATCATTCGGATCTGTGTGGCTTACACATGCACGAGGGCAATGGGTAAACGAAGCAGACAGGCGGTAAAGACAAAAGAGAGAAATGACCTAATGCGGGTCATTGTTTACGCGATGCCGCGTCGCTATTATCGACGTTGGGAGAAAAAAGGTGCTAAAAGCAAATTGGATGTTTATGGCATCTCTGGCTGCAGTAGAAACCGGGTTCATGTTTGCATTAGGAAATGCTGGAGAATTTGGTTTTAGCGTCTATTGCCCTAATTATATGCACCTGCTTGGGTTGTTTATTGATGAGAAAAAAAAGGTCGCCAGCCAATGTGTATGAAAAGGTACACGACGCGGCTGGGAAAATAGACGGCGCAATATTTATGGTCCCTGCCGTGACGATTACATTGAATGCAATCCGAATCATTTTGTTTTCAGGAATTTGTCTGGTATGATGAGGAGCCGGTTTGGAGGAGTTAAATTGAGAGGGTCACGAAGAGACCAGGAAGGTGAGCTGGGTCGCGTAATGTCAAGTCGAAAAGAATCGAGTGGAGTCGCGAGAAGGTGAATGGAGTCAAAAGGTTAGTCGTGTCGAGCGAGAGGTGAAACTGAGTTGAAAATGGGGTCGAAAAGAGACCAATGGTAAGAGAAGGGTCAAAATGGGTGTTGGAATGAACCGTGTGAGGTTAGATGGAGTCGAGTGTTGTAAAGGGGGTTGAAAAGTGAGTCGGGAGTGTCGAAATTGAGTCGTGTGTAGTCGAATTGAGTCTACGGCGGAACCGGAGTTGAAAAGGAGTCGAATAGAGTTGTGAATATTATTGAAACGGTTGTACTGTGGTATGTAACCAGATGGGGCTTACAATGTTTATTGTTTGTTTTTTAAAAGGTATAAAATTTGCACCAACCGTTTCTATTAAATTAGATATGGTAGCACGCACAAAAAAAGGTAAGGAAATTATGGTGCTGTGGTGCGTTTATTTTGTGACAGTTGTTGATATATATAATTGTGCCATTTCCATTGCCATTTTGTTTTATGTATATTGTTTACAATGTTTACTATTTTTTTAATAATATCGCTTTAATACGTGTTTTGTTTTTAGTTCGTTTTAATTGTTTGTTTTGACTGACAATATATTAGCACGCTTAAAAACTATAAAGGGAGGAAATGGACAACAACTGAGGTTAAATAAATGTTGTTGCATCAAGATAAGTATATCTGTTTAATATGTAAAATATCAAATTAAGTGACAGAAAAAACAAAAATTTGGGGAGAACAACAAAACCAAAGGGAAATATAAAAATATGTTATCTTGTTGCTTCTTGTGAATTATCTTGTTGCTTTGTGAATTATTTTTAATTTAAAAAATGTTACTTTATGTTTATATTTACTTTTTTGAAATTATATTGACTTTCTGGAACTCGTTTAACTAATTTTAGCACAATGTGACAAAATATCTGAAGCTCTAGGTATTCCTGAATTGTGGTTATGTTAAATGAGCTAAATTATTTTTTTCTTTTGTTCATGTGCGGCGCCATTTAGATGTGATAACATGTTTACGTATATATACCAGGTTCAAGATTAAGATTCAATAAACTTGAATAATCTTTAAAAGATTGATTTTATTCTTGTGATCCAAGATAAGATAATTCGTATGAATTTGGTGATCATTTTACGATCTGAAATGGATGGCTCTCGCGTTTATATTTCTCACTTTCAATTTCGGTTTTTCATTTTTTTTAAGATTGATGTCTGAGCATTGGGTATATTTTACATTTCCTTAGTTGTTGGAACAATGTAATGTGAAATTATGTAATTACTTATTAATACCAAAACATATCGGGCAAAACCCGTATTTATACGTCAATAATTTTAATTTTAATTTTAAAGATACCAGATGGTAAGTAAATAACAAAATAAACGTTTTACAAAGGAAGGTTGTATTGTGCGTTTTGTTACTGCTGTTGGGTTGAAACGGTGTTTTTGAACTATATAGACTAAAGACGGATTATTTGCTTTTCGATATAACTTTTAAAATATCGACTGTCTATTAACAAACATTTTGATGGCGTGTTCTAATTTATTATTTATATTTGGCGGCTTGGAAGGGGCTCACCCAAGAAGGAAATGACGATTTGCGAACTGTATGAAAAAAGAAAAAGGGAAACCTGTGGTCCAGCGTCGTGTTGTTGCTTTGTGTTGCTAGTGATGATCCGGTGATGGAAACTGGTGCTGATGTTGGGGCGATGTTTTTGCCCATAGATTGTTTTTTTGGCAATTGCCGCCACAATTGCTCACCGGAAAAGTCACTGACACAGTTGCCGCTCCGAATAGTCACTGTTGGAAGTTCAAAGTTCGAAATCATGAAGTTGCGCGTTGACTCACTGGTAGGTCACCTGTTTCTTCAGGTAATTGTACCGTGTGGTTTGGCGGGACCGCCACATATCTACTCATATTTCACGTCGATCCACCGAGATCCCCTAAACTTATTTCCACAAAGAGTGCACCGTAAATTTTCTTTGTAAACTCCAAAGCCTCCTAAGATGAAAGCCGTTCCTATAAACGAGGCGCAGAATTTATGGCACAAATCAATAAATGGAACTGGTTATCCTGTATTTGTTGAGCGTCTCCATAAACGATTGCACCTACAAAATAAGCAGTAACGATTTCGTTACGTAGGAGTACACGTGCTTGCCCCGTTAACTAATCAAGCGACTCTTAACTCAATCTGAAGAATGTTCATACTCTGTGTCTTTGCACTAGTACTTGTTGCAGGTTTTACTGAAACTCCTTGTTGATATACCAAAAACTGCAGGATGCTCGCAAGATCTTAGTACTGTTTTCAAAAGCCTTTTATATAAATTTTTAATGACAGAATAGTTAGTGTTCCAAGAAAAAGACGAAGAGCGAGTGAAATGAAGTGGTTAAATTAATAATAAGTTTTGTTTTACTCTTTTTTATGTTAATATACTTTAATTTGGTTATCGAGATACTTTGCTGGCAACTCCAGAAGATATTTGTTTATTCCAGAAAATATTTAATGAGTTCTGAGCAACAAGCTCTCTATTCACTAAGCATTAAAACCATTTTAGTAAGTAACCCCCATTGCGTGCATAGCACACGCACCTCCCAAGGAGGAAACACTAGTTTCTAGATTTTGCACCTTGTGATGCCTTTGCGACAACAAAAACAACCAGTTCAACTGGAATCCTTGCCGCTCAGACGACATAGGTGCATATATGACATGTTCTCACTCGGTCAAAAACGATATTAGAAATCGAAACTGAAATTGGGATCTCCATGCGTCAAAACTCTTGATAAAGTAGATCGAGAGATTCTATTCACAAACTGTTTCCCTGTAAGATTCTTCAAAGTGGTGGCACTTGCAATAGATCTGCGTGCCGTGGCATATACCACGCATAATACTTATCAATTGTCCCCTTTTAGTGTGGGCACATTAGACTTGTAAATCGTTCCTGACTGAAGATTTTCACTATTCATTGGGAAGGCCACACCATACAGAACAGATGGTGAGGAAGGCAACAGGGGCTGTAAATGAGAAGGGGAGTTTGCGTGATGGTATAAAAGTCGTTACACTCCTTTTGCAGTCATTTAATGGTAAGAAATATAAATAAGATTGAAAAGTGAACACTTATCGGTTAAACGAAATGGTAAACTGGGTTATTGACTCAGATATCTCTGTCACACCTGAGATTTGTTACTTACATCGGATGGCACGAAATTGGGTCACTGCCATCTAGTAAAGTGATTAACGAGCAATGATGCAAAGATGGGATGGTGACAGTGATTTTAAGAATTTCATGTACAAGTATTTTTTGTTTAATTAATGCGACTAATTACGTGTGTGAATTTTAATTCGGTATTTAAATGTGAAGAGTGTTTCTGTTTTATCATAAGCCTTAAAGCAATTACTAGCACAACAAGAATGAGGTAACTTTCGTGCGTAAAACAGAAATGTGCGTAAAAGCCTGGGTTTTGAAATACCCTCAAAGCAATCTGCAGTAGAGCTTGTTCTCACTGCCTTCTTGTTTGAAGTCTAATAAGTGTAAGTAAAAGCGCTTGGGTCCATGTGGCCCAGGTCTTGTTACTAATTTCAAAAACAAGTAGTGGGGGGCGCAACTAGCACGATGTAAACCTACTATATATGCAATTAACACTGTGATTTTAGTGTCCTTTTGACAGCAGCCATAAAATAATGAATTCATTTGTGTCGGCATATTAGTTTCATTCGCCAATCTCTGTCCAACATTTTACAGTACCAGCAACATTATAACCAAAGAAAAACCAAAGGAGGACACCACCTGAAGTGACAAAATGGAAAACAAGTCAACATCAAGCAATGAATGAAAAAGATGGTATTGCTTGGAAAATAAATGGACTTTTGATGTGTGACACCATTTGGGACATTACAACGGAAAAGAAGAAGAAAAAAAACCCCACCACGTGGGATAAAAGATATTGTTGGGTTGTCGATCATATGCGTATCACTGGAAAAAATCAACTCCGCCGACAACTAAGAGAATGTGACGAAATCATAAGAAGCTCTTCCCAAAAAATACCAAAAATCATAATATTGCAGCAGCTTATATCTGGGAAGAATCCGGAATAGGACTATTATGTAGTTGTACCAAAGTAGTGTAGGTTGGCTTGCTGGACTGTATTCGAAAGAAATGAGTACACAACTGGGAAAACACCGGATGGGTACCAGAGAAGAACAGAAATTTACGGAGACTCGGAGGTAGTTCCAAGTCAGCGTGTAATATAATATAATAGAAATACAGAGACGTAACATTTTGGGACCAGACACAAGGAGTTACAGAAATTCTACTAGTCCGGCTTTCACTTTTTTTCACAAACGCACGCACAAAAGGGGATTTTGGAGTACCATTAAATATCAGAGCACGGTGCGAGTGCAAGGAGAGGAAGTGGATGAGGAGAGGAGGTATCGATGTATATTGGTCTTAAAAGCCTGGAAATTACAACGTCGAGGAGGAAACTCATTTATTATTTAGTATTATTAGACTTCTCTCGGGAGAGCCGAACCTATAGCGCCAAGTGGGCGCCCCGAGATGCTACCAAATAACTGTTGTAGTTATTTTTGAACAGTTGCAGGTTGTAACGCTCCGGGAACACTCGCGTGGGAACGGAATTCCACAGCTTCCCCGCTCTGTAACGAAACGAGTTCTGATGCAGGGATGTTCGCGCCTTCGGGAGATGAACCACAAACTTGTGCGATCCGTCGGATTGTCTTGTGGAGCGTATATAAGCCGAATTGCGTGGAACAATACCACTAATCTCTGAAGAACAACACCCGTGATAATATCTGTAAAACAGACAGAGGTCGGCTACGCGCCTTCGATGTGATAGCGGCTGTAGTCTCGACGTCAGCGCAGAGTCCCCGATCAGGCGGATCGCTCGTCTCTGTATGCTCTCCTGCCGCGGAATTCGTATTGACGACCATTCAGAAGTATTCCAAATACTTAATTAACTCGGCACTGATGACTTTTTCCATTACCTTATTTAACATAGACATTAATGCTATCGGACGGTAATCTTATGGGAGACACTTTTCCCTTCTTTGGGATCGGCTGAACTCGCGTGATTTTCCATCAGGCAGGAAAGGTCCTCCGTGCATAAGAGAAGCGGAAGAGTCTGCCAAGAACCGGCGATAGTTCTGGGGCACAGTTCTTAAGGACTATTGCTGGTATTCCGTCCGGGCCGGTTGCCTTCCTACAATCCAGTTCACGTAGAATGCGTTGAATAGTGCGCGGGCGAAATCTCACATACCGCATGGAAGGCTGTACCGGCGCGATCACAGGTGACTCAAAAGACCGGGATCGAGGTTTGAATTCGCGGAAAATAAATTTGCGAACGCATCCGCCTTATCCCTTGGATCTGTGATTAACATCCCACTGTCCGTCATCAACGGGGGGAAAGAGGAGGAAGCGAAGTTGCTGCTGTCAGCCCTTGCCATTAATCAGAAGTAACACGATCCAGTTGGGCACTGAAGGAATTCGTTGGTCACTCTGTCGTTGTGAGCTTTCTTCGCGGTATCAATCGCCTGGTTGCACGCATTTCTGATTCTAACAAAATTCGTTCTGTTAACATCGGTGGGATGCGCCACTGCTTAAAAGCTCTATTTTTTGCCGTTGTAATCTCCTCGAATTTTTTATTAAACCAAAGTTTATCAGACGAACGACTTGATGGAATGTGGAATATACATCTCCATCCCCAGAAGAATAATCTCTGACATCGACTCCGCGCAAGCGTTAACATCAGAGTTTCCGAAGCACACCTCGGACCATGGAAAAAATGCGAAGACATCTCGCAAATCGTCCCAGTTAGCAGCCCCATACTTCCATACATGGCGAAGCTGCCTAGGCCGGTTATTCGCTTGATATGCAAGTGCTTGCGCGACAGATACCAAGCAGTGATCTGAGTTTCCCAGTGGCGCAGAAACCTCTACGGTATAAATACTCGGTTCGGATGTCAAAAACAGATCCCGGGTGTTCGCATAATCGCCTCCGGCATCCGGCACTCGCGTTGGTTCCCCCACGAGTTGAGTCAAGTTGTGACTAACAGCAAACATCTCCGCCAGCCTCCCAGCCTCGTCGGTTCTGTTAGAATGTACCAACCAGCCGGAATTGTGCACATTAAAATCACCAAGGACAACAATTTCAGAAGCTGGGTGGTTGATCTGTATTGTTACGTACGTCGGCCACCACCATCATTTGAAAATTTGTGTTTAATATAATTTTGTTTTAACATGGTATGATGGTAAGGTGGTGGAGGAATTGCACGATCCTGAAGTGAGTTTCTGAACCCACCCTGATTCGGGTGTGGATCGTGCAGTTCTTCGAGTTCGAATTTGTTTTTCGAAGTGGACGTGAGTGGAGAGCGAGAGAGATGGAGGGTTGACCCTTTTTGAAAGATACGTTTTCGAGTTCCGTTGACAGAGTTGAAATAAGGAAGTGAAAGAAAGGCAAGAAGTAAAAGGTGTTCCCGTTTTTTTTGTTCTTTGTTCTTTCTTGGAGACGTGAAATTAATGATAATAATAATTGTAAAGGAAAAGAGAAAAAAAAAAAGAAATTGGACTCGAAATAAAAATTATAAAACACTAAAAGTGTTCGTGGAAAGAAAGTTTGTCTTATTTAATACGAAAGTAAAAAACGCGAGTGTTTAAAGATCGGGCTGGCCAGTCGCAGCCATATCGAAGGCTCCAAAAATCCAACGATTGGTAACCCCAATTGTCTTTCAAAGGAAACGAAGACGTCTTGCATTGAGGAAGAAGCGTCAAGTGACATCCAAGGAAGCTGCGGCTGAATGTGCTAAATTGTTGGCCCAAGGAAACGAAGACGTCTTGCATTGAGGAAGAAGCGTCAAGTGACATCCAAGGAAGCTGCGGCTGAATGTGCTAAATTGTTGGCCCAAGGGAAGAAGAACCAGGACTGAGTCGGATGGAAGCTGCTACTCCGACCTCCAACTCTCCCCGGCAAAGTAGTTGAAAACGGCGGTAAAATCCAGGTAACCAAATTATTACTTCTTTAATCAAATTTTGTGTGGCTGTATATGCTACAACTGGCGCTGCGGACAATCCAGGATTCGAGGAAGCCCGAGGTTGAAAACTCGTAAGCGCTCGCAAAGCCCGAATCCTGAAGGAACCTGGGAAACATCAAATTCTGGCCTACTGAGTACCAAGAAAGAAGAAAGAAAAACGTTTCAAAATTATGCAGTACACTGTTGCTAACTGGCCTGGGAGCGGTAATCGAATAGCGGGATAACGTTGCACTGGCGCTGTGGATGATTTTTTTTGTGGCGTTTGGTGCTTTTCATCGTTTACAACTGTGAATTGTGATACAGTAGCTGCAAAGCGAACATTATTTAAATGAAGGATTTACGTAAAATTGGAGTAATTTATATGTTAGATGTCAAATTTAAATACTTGAATTTAAAACTTATAAACATACCATATTTCAATTACGAGGTCTTAAACTTAGAATTATATACTTAATATATTACTGTCACCAGATCGAAATTTTGTGAGATCCTAAATGCTTTAGTGAATCCAATTTTGTCGTGAAAATTTTTTTTTTTTGTATTATTGTAAAACTTTATATTTTGAATTTCTGAGTTTACTTGAATACTCCGTTTTGTTAAGCTAAATGTACTCGATGTAATATTCTTGTTTTTGTTTCGAGATTTGTATATCCCACTGATTGTGAATCGGGTTGAGGTTTTTGATCATGTATATCATTTATTTATTATCATTTATTTATTATTTATTATTCATTTATATGTTAATTTGGAACTCCAAGATTTTAAATTATTAGCCACACTTTTGTACAGGTACTCTCTCCTTCTGCTTTTCTTCCCTAACCAGTTGCGCGGTGGATTTTGTTTGTTTTTTTGCTGCGTTGCAGAATTATCTGAAGGTGTATATTGTTTTTGTGCGCGACGAGGGGCGCGTTTGAGAATTTTTTTCCCTTCTCTTTTTCTTCCTTCCCCCTTTCTCTTTCTCTCCATTCTCGGGCGGTGTAGTGGTCGCTTGTGTTGTGCCGTCTTTCGTTCGTTCATGGTGAGGGAGCGTGTTTATTGTTGTGTTTCGTATCCTTGCTGTTGGTTAGTTCTGTCGACGGCGAGGTTGCTCTCTCTTCTGGGGATCCCGGGTGTTGTTTTGTTTCGGGGTTCCGGGTTTGGTCCTAGCATCGAGAAATTTTGAAGTTTATAAATGCAGACAAGGCAACGTCAGAGAGATGTCCGAGAGGGCACTCCTGCCCGGGCACGACCCGAGGCATTTCCCGAGCCGCCGGTTGACGAGGTGGATCCGGAGGCGTTCCATGATTCGAGGGACGAATTTGTGGACGACCAATCGCCAACACGCCCCCCTCCCACCGTCGGTAAACGGCCTGTCGGGAGCATGGAGGACACGCCGATGCCCTCGTACTTTAAACTGGGCCCACAACCATGTCCTGTACGGACCATGCTGGGCACAGATAGGGTTTTCGACCTTGTGTCGAAGGCGGTCCCCATGTTTTCGGGACAGGAAGGACCGGATACGGCCGAGAGACTCTCTTCGTTTCTCAAGGGCTGTAGAAGGACCTTGGATGGGCTGGCGGTGGAGGAGGAACATACCTTCCTCCGGTGGCTGCCCTCTAGGCTGAGCGGCGAGGCCTATCGGATGTTCGAGGAGAGACCACCCACGACATTCCTTGAAGCGGAACAGCGTCTTAGAGAGGCCTACGAACCCCGGGTGTCGTATGAGGAGTTGTGTGCACAACTTTCCAAAATGCGACAACTTCCTTCCGAGGATGCCACAGGCTTCGTTTCCCGAGTGAAGCGGGCCGTGGTACGGTGCGAGGAGGCAGCTGAGCGCTTTTATGGTCGCCAGGGTAGGTCCGTCTTCGCCAGCCAGCTTGAGGGCATGGCCAAACCGGTGTTGGTAAGGGGTCTGAGGGAGGAAGGACTAAAGCACTTCCTCCTCACGTTGGGTAATGTCCCTTTTCGTAGCCTGGTGGACCACCTAACCGGATTTGAGCGAGCTCGAAGGGAAATGCTGAGGCAGGACGACCTGTTTGTGGATGCGCGGCCGACAGCGTCAGAAACATTAGAGTTAGGACCGGGAAGTTGCTCGACCCTTTTGGAAAGTTCATCCTCCACTTCTAGGGATTACACCGCGGCGCCGGCGCCGATTTTATCGAACTTAAATCCCCGGGCGGTGTCATTCGTGTTGCCGGCCGAAGAGCCTGATAGTCGTCGACGAGGGGAGGATAGTTTCGTTCGAGAGCAGTCGTACGGGCCTCTCAATTATAGACGGGATGCTGGTGCCTATGCTCCGGCCTCCTCTGGCGAGGGAGCGTGGTCAAATACCGTGTCTTCCTCGAGTCGGAGTGAAGGGTCGCAGGGTTTGGCTCAAGGGGCGTATGTGCCTGGAGATCGATCGGGTCGGGACAATCCGTTCAGGGATCCGGTTGGTCGATCGGCGCACCCCCTGGAATCCCAGACAATATGCAATTTTTGCAATCTGAGGGGTCACGTGTACGACGAGTGTCTACAAAGACGAAACACTCCCTTCTGTCGCGAGTGTTGGCGGTATGGCCACGATATAGTGGACTGCCCGGATCGTCCGACGAGGACGCGCGGTCCCCAGACCACATACAGGGGTAGAGGTCAGCAGGGCGGATTCGCACGGCAGGAACCGCCTTATCAGCGACCACAGTTTCAGCGGAGAGCCCTACCAGAGCCGCAGCCCCCGTCTACGGGCGGCGGGCCGGCGACATCAGGCCCCAGAGTATTCAGCGTCCGGTGCTGTTGCGAGTTTTGTGGCCGCCAAGGTCATAGCTTGCACGGGTGCGAATACAGGCAAAGGTGGGAACAACAACAGAGTTCCCAGGGTTCTCCCCACAAGCGGCACGGCGGAACAGCACCTGTTGCGAGCCGAGAGCAAGACACCCGTGTGGAGACTGGGGCGGGCGCGAGAAATAGGCGCAGAGGGCGTCGGAGGCAGCGTCGGCGAAATCGAGGCGCCGGTAATGATAGCGCGGAAAGTAGGGATTCTCGGAAGGTGGATGGAGATGATGGGCGACGATCGTCCGTGTCGAGCGGTGGCGGTAAGCGACCCGACTCCATGGACTCAAAATCCTCAAAGGCGGATGCGAGACATGATGCCGCATCAGGCAGCGCGGGGAGCCGGGAATGGCAGCCCCGGCGCATTGGGCCCAAAGTGGGCAGAAAGAATAGCTCCAGTTCCGCTAGTTCGGTGTCCAGTGGGACTCCCGAGCGGAATATTCCTGAACGGAGGAGCGGATCATTGTGCGAGTTTTGCGGTCGACACACTCACAAGGCGGCAGAGTGTCGACATAAAGCAAAATGGGAGAGTTCGGGAAACTCCCCAAGGTCGGGTCGGCAAGATCCTACCCGACCGCACTAAAAGCGAAACCCAGCTCCAACTGTTCTCAGTTTTCGCCGACTCGAGTCCCGATTGTCGCTCTCCCTCTAGACATTGGCCGTAGGAACCCTACGCGCCTAATCGTGGACACCGGCGCTGAGATCAGCCTGTTGAAGCTGAAGGCACTCCATCCTGGATATGGCATGGATGTGCATAAATCTACAACGCTCCAAGCGCTGTTTGTCAAAGGTAAGTCGAGGGGATGTTGCACTGGGAATCTCAAGTTGCACCATGAGATTCCCTGCAGTTTCCAAATAGTAGACTCCTTGCCGGGTTTGGAGGAAGACGGATTGTTGGGGTACGACTTCCTGTCTCGGAATTGTAAGGTAGACGGGCCGGGTGGTTGTTTGGTTTTTCCCCGAACGACCGTAAATCCCGTGCCATTCTCCATTCAATTTATCAGCAATGGGACGGGAAGGGTTGAGCGTGTGGCAGCCAAACGGGGAGACGTGCCAAAGGGACCTGTTAAGGTCGATACTGCGGCAGGTACTCGCCCGGAGACCCTACCCATACAGGGGAGGGCTGCGAAAAGCTGTTCAACCACGTGCTACCCACGTGGTCATCCGGATGAACCCCAAACAGTGGACGTTAATAACATATAGTTATAGACAACGTTCTATATAAACGAACAAATAAGGGAAGGATAAGCCTTCCTAGAACTTGGAGCCCCTGATCCTAGCTGGCCAGACTCTGGTTACCCTCCGGAATCTTCGTCCTTGTAAAGGACCTTCGTCGAGGGATACCAACTTGAGAGTCTGACGAAAGTATTTAAGGCCAGGCCTAATGCTGCAGGCGCAGTCCCAGCGCAGACTGCAGAGGCAAACCCCAGTGCTAGGGGTTGGATCGCATATATGAAAGTGCGAAAGCGCACTATAATGTCGGGTGATGGTAGGTTTTGCCGCCGAAACGGGACAAACCCCCCGATCTACCAACCCATGGACCGGGGCAAGTACCGAGTCCAAAAGAGGAGGATTGAATTGAATATATGGGAACGGGACGTTTTCGCCGGCCGGGTGACATTTTGGAGTGGTTGAACGAGAGGGGATCACCTCGCCTTAGCGGGGGAGTCCTAACCGGATCGTGTGGGCGGTCGAGCTTTTGGTCGAACCATCGGATTGAGTGTCGGACCCGCCGCGGACGTTTGTGTTGTCCTTGGTTTTGTGGAGTGCTTGCCTGTTGTTCCCCCTCTTACATTAATAACTACTAGTTAATTTATTTATTTATTTATTTATTTATTTTTACTAACCCTAGTATATAGGTAGCCTAAAACGTACTAACATTAGCATTTAAGCATTATTTATTTTGTTCCACTAACCCTAATGTATAAGTAGTACTAAATATATAGAAAAAACGTACTAACATTAGCATTTAAGCATTATTTATTTTGTTCCACTAACCCTAATGTATAAGTAGTACTAAATATATAGAAAAAACGTACTAACATTAGCACTTAAGCATTATTTATTTTGTTCCACTAACCCTAACGTATAAGTAGTACTAAATATATAGAAAATCCTTACTAACATTAACACCTAGGCATATTTATTTATTTATCTATTTATTTATTGGTTGGTTTGTTATTTGTTTATTGTTTGCTCTCCGCCGTCCACTCTCCGGCGTGACATTCCTCTCCTAAGAATGCCACGCGGTCTTGTGGAGGGGGGAGGTGTGTTACGTACGTCGGCCACCACCATCATTTGAAAATTTGTGTTTAATATAATTTTGTTTTAACATGGTATGATGGTAAGGTGGTGGAGGAATTGCACGATCCTGAAGTGAGTTTCTGAACCCACCCTGATTCGGGTGTGGATCGTGCAGTTCTTCGAGTTCGAATTTGTTTTTCGAAGTGGACATGAGTGGAGAGCGAGAGAGATGGAGGGTTGACCCTTTTTGAAAGATACGTTTTCGAGTTCCGTTGACAGAGTTGAAATAAGGAAGTGGAAGAAAGGCAAGAAGTAAAAGGTGTTCCCGTTTTTTTTGTTCTTTGTTCTTTCTTGGAGACGTGAAATTAATGATAATAATAATTGTAAAGGAAAAGAGAAAAAAAAAAGAAATTGGACTCGAAATAAAAATTATAAAACACTAAAAGTGTTCGTGGAAAGAAAGTTTGTCTTATTTAATACGAAAGTAAAAAACGCGAGTGTTTAAAGATCGGGCTGGCCAGTCGCAGCCATATCGAAGGCTCCAAAAATCCAACGATTGGTAACCCCAATTGTCTTTCAAAGGAAACGAAGACGTCTTGCATTGAGGAAGAAGCGTCAAGTGACATCCAAGGAAGCTGCGGCTGAATGTGCTAAATTGTTGGCCCAAGGAAACGAAGACGTCTTGCATTGAGGAAGAAGCGTCAAGTGACATCCAAGGAAGCTGCGGCTGAATGTGCTAAATTGTTGGCCCAAGGGAAGAAGAACCAGGACTGAGTCGGATGGAAGCTGCTACTCCGACCTCCAACTCTCCCCGGCAAAGTAGTTGAAAACGGCGGTAAAATCCAGGTAACCAAATTATTACTTCTTTAATCAAATTTTGTGTGGCTGTATATGCTACAGTATCCAGTCGACGGTATATGAAAGATGTTCGAAAAATGTCGCTGGTCAATCGTCATTCGGGGAGCGGTAAAGACAATAGAGAAATTTAACAGAATTCCTCAGTACGACCCTCAACCATATGATGTCCATGTTATTGGGTTCCAACGCCTCCATCCTCCGGCAAGCCAGATCGGACCGCGCGAAGACGCAGACTCCATCCTTAAAACAGAATCTCGAATGTAAGTCGTATTCTGAGCAACGAAGATATGTCGAATCAGTTGACAAATCGACCTGGGTCTCAGTTAGGGCAAGGATATCAGGTTTCGCCCTTTGTAAATATTTGTGAACGTTTACATTCGGATTGGTGAAACCAACGGCCCTGATGTTACAAAATGCTGTTACCAGTCGAGCGTGGGCAGAGCCCCAAGAGCGAGCCCGGTCATGCGATGACGAACCTCTTAAAGTTCCGTTATTAATCATGATATCTGCATGATTTTCCCTCCGACATAGTCCCCACCGGAGATCCGAATGGGAGACTAGTTTACCTCCGGAATTCTTTATATCAGAAGGTACTATCATGACATATCTCCGTGTCAGTCCGAGCCATCAGCCACACATCCGAAACACCGTCGAAGATTTCTCTCGGCGATATCGCGGTATATACAGCGTGACGGGGTGGTATCTCACCTTGGGACCGACTACCACCTAAACCAACCTTTTCTCAAACCGGTCCATCATCCAAGCCCCGAAAGATGGCCAGGGATTTCTCCCGACCATTTCACGGGGCCTAAAGCTTGATGGGGTGGTATTTCATCTGGCGACATGGCGTTGGGACCCCGGCTATCACTCGGCCTTTAGTCGCCTCTTACGACAAGTCGGCCTAGCTGTGAGTATATTCTAACGCCCTACTCACAGGTAAAGCATTCCACATTCGTGTGGTTCGGCTAAAGAATGGCTCTCTATGTTTATTTGTGCCCCTGAAGTTCACTTTCAACGTGAATTGATGCGCATTCACAAATTGACGGGTATCGCGAGAAAATGTCTGAAGAGGCGGAACACATTGTTGAACAACGACCGTAATAATACCTATAGGGAAGAGATAGGCATGATATCTTACGCCTATGTTCTAACGACGGAGTTGATCGACTTACGGCTGGGTCCCCAATATGTTTCACTGCTCGGTTTTGCATTCGATCGAGCATGTGTATTGCAGGTTTGGATGCGCCTGACCAAATATTGGAGTTGAACCCCATTTCGGGACGAACATATGCCTTGTAAATGATTGAATAGAGTGAAGTATTTATTGCATCTATTAAGGTACTCCATACATTTGGCTGCACTTTTCGCAGCTTCAGATATGTGGTCGCTCCAATTAAGAGTCGAATTAATTCGAGTGGCGAGGATTGATAGTTTCTTGGCTTCGTCGATGCAAGTGCTGTTCATTGACAGTATATTTACTTTGTGGTTCGCCTTTGACGACAAGAGACAGGACTGAGTTTTATGGGCATTGAATTCTACTCGGCTAGATAATATATCTTGTTGAGGTCGGAATTCAATGTATTAAGCATAACCTGCTGATTGGTAATGACGTTCGAATCAATAACCACTTGAATTGAACGGCCGGAAAGATAGTCTCTTATCCATTGGATCAGAACATTGTCCACTCCATATGAATGTAATTTTGATAAAAGGGCTGGATGCCAAACTCTGTCGATGGCTTTCGAAATATCCAGTGCAACAACGATGCCTTCTCCGAAGTACTGGATGGAATTGCTCCACGGTAAGGTACGCCATCAAATCTCTGTGGATCTGTTGTTACGAAAGCCATATTGGCGATCATTGAGAAGGTCATTTGGCTCCAGATATTTCGAAAGTTGACGGTTCATCAGTGGTTCCATTACCTTCGAGAGAAAGTTGGTGTTATGGGTCGATAAGAAGTGGGGGACGATTTGTCGCCGTGTTTGGGAATTGGCTGAATGTTCGCTGACTTCCATCTATTTGGTAAATGGCCAGTAGAATAAGACAAATGGAAGAGTTTCCGCAGTGGTTTAGCGTCTAAAGAGGATCAACTCTTCAAGAGAATTGGGGGAATGCCATTCGAACGAGCGGATTTGTTTGCGTTTAGCTCCTTGAGTGCGCAGACAACAGTACGCGTTCGGAAGTGAATCTGACTCATGGTGTGCTGCTTATGCTTAAGTTGAGGTGGAACTGATGTGGTATCAAGCAGTGTTAAATTGGCTCCAAAATGTGCAGCAAATAGATTTGCTTTCTGCATTGCTCTGGTGACTGGTCTATCGCGACTATAACTGAAGGAATAGTGTTTGCCGTTCATCTCACGACGGCGGGAACATCTCTGCATCAGAACTCGTTCCGTTAGAGAGTAAGAAAGCAGTGGAATTGACTCTCCACGCGAGTGTTTCCGGAGCGTTACAACCTGCAACTGTTCAAGAAGAACTGCGACGGTTGTTTAGTAGCATCTCGGGTTCGTCTCTCCCGAGAGTATTATAATAATATTAGGTGTACCGGTATGAAATGAGCGTTTTTTTTAAATAAACCACATTTTAAATGGGAAAGTAAAAAACATTTTATTTGAAGTATTGGCCATTGCTTTCTACACATTTCGACCACCTTTCTGGCAATTTTTGGATACTACGCCAATAAAACCAGTCATCTTTTGAGGCAAACCATTCGGAGACCCAATTTTCTACTTTTTCGTAGGAATTGAAATGTTGATCAGGCAATGAGTGTCCCATCGATGAAAACAAATGGTAGTCGGAAGGAGCCAAGTCTGGTGAATACAGCGGGTGGGGTAACACTTCCCAGCCGAGAGGTTCTATTGTTTCTTTGACGGGTTTTGCTGTATGACTCGGGGCATTATCATGCAACAAAATTGCCTTTCCGTGTCTTGTGGCCCATTATGGTCGTTTTTCGACCAATATATGGTTCAAATTGATCATTTGTTGTCGGTAGCGTTGCGCATCTACAGTTTCGCCAGGTTTTAGAAGTTCATGATACACCACCCCCTTCTGGTCCCACCAAATACAGAGCATTGTGTTTTTTCTCAACAGATCAGGCTTTGCAGTCGATGTTGACGCTTCTCCTGGATGTACCCATGATTTTTTGCGTTTAGGACAATTCGTCACAACTCGATGGAATACAATACAATTCAATGCAATACTGACTTCCTTTCGTGTCGTAGAAGCAACGTTCCACATGTGGTGTTTCGCTTTTCCATCGGTCTGTCATTCAATTCATGTGGCACCCAGTTTCCACACTTTTGGATCTTTCTCATAGCTTTTAAACGGCCAGAAATTGTTGAACATTTGTGCCATTTGTTTTTGACTTAAAGTGTCATCTTGATCCAATATTGCTTGCAATTCGGCGTCTTCAAACTTTTTTGGTGGTCTTCCACGTTCTTCATTTCGCACATCAAAATCATTATCTCTAAACCGCTTAAACCATCTTTTGCATGTTGCTTCCGATAGAGCATGATCACCATAAGCCTCGACAAGCATTCGATGCGACTCTGCAGCACTTTTCTTCAAATGAAAACAAAAAAATAATGCTTTCCGCAAATCATCATTTTCTGGTACAAAATTCGACATTTTTAACAGGATTTAAAAAAATGATGTTGTTTGTACAATGACTTGATGCATACTAAAAATGTGTGACAGATGTCATAGCAACCAAATAAGAAAAATATAAGGGCTCGGTCACAACAAACGTTCCCTATCGATACATTTGTATCTTGACGCTCACTTCAGGCCGGTACACCGTATATTTAAAAAAAAAAAACTCTTGCCTAGGTATTGCTTGGTAACTTAAGCAGTTTTTCTATTGTGTCTAGAAGATAAGTGATAAGACGAAGACACTTCTGGTTCCTTGGCTCCTTTGGGTTTTGTCGCTGTTTTTCCAACATTGAGGAAAATGCCTGTTTGAAACTAGGTGGTGAAGAGGCTTCTGAAGATTTCCGGGCCTTTAATTAAAGCAGTGTTCATCACGTTTGTATATAAAAATAGATGTATATAGCTCTTATTTGATCTCCTTGCACAGGCAATGCAGGATGTGACTATTTTTCTATTTGCTTTTTTCAACAGTTATATAAGAATAAAATTAATTTACCTAGTAACATTTGTTTTACATTATTAACTTTCTCCAATATCTTGAATGTCATTCAACTCAGATATTCGCCACTCACATCGAAATTATTTTTTAAAATTCCTTGGGTTTTTCAAATTCAAATTTGTACTCGGTGCCCTATATCCCGCGAACATTGACATTATTTTTTCTCAACGACATTTATTTGCTTGATATTCAAAAACATGCTTTAAATATTTGCAGAAAATATTATTCTTTTCATTACTCAAATATGTGCGAATAATTTCCTCGAATATTAATATTTTGTTCGGCTCTAACAGGGAAGTTATGCCTCAAGAAACTGTAGCCATGGGATAGAATGCGTCATACATCGCAGCAAATCTAACCGAAGATAAATCTTTCTTAGAAGTTTCTTTGCGATGCACAAGCGGCGAACGCAACTTCCACTAACAACTGGATATTGTTGGTGGGCCGGGGTGATGACGTCAGGAACAAGGTGGTCTCTGCTTGAATTAACTGCTATATCCAATACAAAACTCTTGCGACAATGAGGTCGATTAGCACTGTCCACAAGCATGGTATCTGAGTGGCAGGCCAAAGCAATGGCGTCAGGAATTCTGCTCAACTATCTTGGCGTGCAACGGTTGTGGTTGCCGCTGACTAAAAACAATTGAGTTTAATAATATAAAAGGGAAACGAATACCTTAAGTTATCTGCCGACAGAATCTCCAGAAAGGATCCACCAACATCAAGCAACAATGAAACGTGTTGGTTTATTGTTGTTAAAATTGAACTTTATTTAATTAATTTCCTTTAATTTGTTTGGATTACATCGAAACTACGACCTGTATCGACTACAAGCTAACGAAGAGAGTTTGTTATTTATTTTTCTCCCTTGACAACCAACATAATTGATTCTGTCAGCTAGTTAGTGACATTTGTTATTCTGTTGCCACGGGTGGCATTCAGTTGCGAATTCGCTGGTTGTGTCCAGTGTGAATCCGCAACAAAGTCTGTTAGGGAAACTTTCGTAGCAATATGACTCGTATTCTCTGATAACTCAAACCTTAAGCGATGATGGGAAAAGACCTTTGCCGAACCTACTATAATATACTGTTGAGTTGTAAATTGAAAGTTGTGCAAATTGCATTTTGGAATTCAATTGATCGTCGACATACAATAATACATTTAAAAAACAAACGATATGATTGAGTACGAACACCTTTGCCATATTATTTACCTTCACCAATATTATTTTTGATCTAGATATAAAACATTATAACATTGTAAAATAAATTACATTACAGAAATCAGAATGAATCGAATCCGGCTGTGCAATACGACCTCAGTTATAGTATTACTATTCCTTCTTACTGGACAGAGAACATATGGCCAAAGCATAAAAAACAACGCATTGAAGACTGACTCAAAGACGAATTTATCAGGCAAGTTACATCGGAACGAAGACTCAAATGCACCGCATTCGAGGAAGAAGAGATTGATATGGATAACAGACGACGGTAGGTTAGCGTTGCCACCTGGTACGTCGCTTACATTTACACCCACGATAGCACTTCCACTAGTTAGACATCCACCTGAAGGATTTTTCTCGAACTTCTCGATAAGTTTTCCAGTTACAAGTAAGTTTACTCTTTGTCTACCTACTTCACAGTCAGTTTTTAAGTTTCTTCTGATATAGTTGACTTCGATAAACTAGGCTTGACCGATAATCAAAATCCATTGGGCGATTTACCTCCAATATTTTCTCGATCATTTGGTCATGCAGCTGGCGAAATGCTAGGTAAGTGTAATCCTTATAATTTATATTACGAGAAATCTCTAGTGCAGTCATTTTCAGGTAATTATATGGCTCGTTACTTGAGCTACAAAGCAAAGCGTGATTTATCCTCACAAGAACGTGAAATGAAGCGAAAGAATTCTTTTAATATGAATTATCACGAGGATTCGGACGATATTCCGGAACTGCCGGCATTGCCCGAAAGATTTAAACATGCTTTTCATGGCGGTGAAAGGTAAGAAAAATCATTAATACTCGTACTTATGATAAATTGACTTAATGTTAAGTCTTTTCTCCCCTTAAAGGGTAATCCTCTATGGTATTGTAGAAACATTTCTGACTACATTTGGATTGGATGGTAAAGCTTGTTTATTGAGAACCATATGTGAGGCACATTCAAAAAGGCTGGACCACTTTGGATTCTTCGGAGAAATCACAAAACTCTTTCTAAGGTAATAGTTTTAAAGAAAACTTAGAGCTCTGGTCAAAGCGGAATAAAAATAAATAATTCATATAAAATACCTGATTATGATTTAAATTCCCTTTGTTTCATATAGAGTTAATACTGATTAATCAATTCATCCCTCTCCGTAACACTAAACATATTACTCCTTAAATTTCTCGGTCATTTCGTACTGCTTCTTTAATTTACAACATTACCTCCCTTCCCTCATCGAGGAATAAAAAATCCTTGTTTTGTTTGCTTTTAATATTATATTTCTTATCTTAGCTTACTCCCCGATCAGGCGGATCGCTCGTCTCTGTATGCTCTCAAGTAGGTCGAGGGTATGTTTAGGAGCCGAGCTCCAAACATGAGAGCAATATTCGAGCGCGGGTCTAATCTGGGATTTATATAGGAGAAGAAGTTGGGCCGGAGTAAAATATTTCTTGGCTCTAAAAAGATAACTTAGTTTTCCTGAGGCAGACCTGGCGATGTTCGACACGTGTTTATCCCATGATACATTCCCACAGACCGTGACGCCGAGCAATCTCAAACTTTGCCCAGCCTTGAGGGCCCGGCCATTCATCATCAGCTGTGGAACCGATGATCCAGTTTTCTTTGTGAATGTTGTATACTGAGTCTTCGTTGCATTGAAGTCGACAAGATTGGCCTTTCCCCACTGCAGGACTTTATCCAGATCCCGATTCAGAGAATCAATCTGTCTACATCTCAGCTGGTGTGACGCAGATGCACCAATCGGCCGATCACTCGAAAAGGAGGAAACAAGCGTACTATCATCCGCATAACTGAACACTTTGTTATCCGTTGTCTCCAACAAATCATTTATGTGAAGCAAGACAAAGTTGGAGCCAAAATAGAACCTTGGGGCACCCCCGAATTAACAGGATACAGATCCGAACACTCGCCGTCCACAACAACCCGGATCGATCGTTTCTCGAGGAAGCTCCTCGTCCAGTCGCAAAGCTGTCATTCTCTAGGATGCTAAATCTATTCGTTAGTTCGTCTTGATATTCCGCCCTTTTACGTAGGTCTTTTAGTTTATCAACCTCGAACTTTGTGCTCGTCTCCCGTGACTGTCCATGTGGGTTTGCTGCAAGCCGACTTCTAATTTTGCCCATCACTAGAAGGTGATTGGAGTCGCAATCTGCTCCTCTATATCAGGGGTGGCCAACAAGTCGATCGCGATCGACCGGTCGATCGCGAGACCAATTTTGGTCGATCACTCGCAAGTTCGGGGTTTGCGAAAAGTATCTCATAAAAACATTTAACTTAAAAAGTACAAATACTTTTTATTCAAATGTTTTCTGTGATTAGCTCATAGAAAGGATATAATTTTTATATTATCATTATTTTTATTAGTTTGTTTTGACATTTGAAATGGTTTTATTAAGTTCTTTTTCTTTGCACTTTTGCAATTCTGTTTTCTATTTAAAGCTTTTGTCGGTAGATAACTTTTTTGCTGCTGCTACTTTTTGCTACCTATATAAAATTTATTTGAATTGGGATATTACAAAATCAGCATAATACTTCGGCTTATGATAAAAACTTATACAATACATATAAAAACGTATATAAATGATGTTTATTTAATAAATCTGAAATACAGTGCGTTTAAAATTGACTTGTATTTACACTTCTGAGAAATTTATGACTATTAAAATAATAACATTTAAATTGCATGCCATTAGGATTAATTCTTGGAATCTAATTTTGCAGAATATAGTGTTAAATTTTCATTCTGAAGTTAGTGTTTGTACGCTACAGTCAATTTCTCTTGCGGATTGTTTCATTTGTAAGTATTAATGAAATATTAGTGTTCTTTAAATTAATTGTGCAAGTATATAAGAGATATATTTTAAATAAAATTATTTAAATCTTAATTAAATATTTATAAGCATTATTTAAAATAATAATTTAATTATTCGCAACTATTAAGTATGATTAGCTATTTCGTTTTATCGGCTAAACCTACACCAGGTATTAATTGTAATTTATATTGTTACTGTTTAATACTTTTATTACATGCCCTATTATTAAGTCGTATATTTTTTGCATTTTAGTATACCTATTTATGAACATGGATAGCAAACCAAAAAAATCGAAAACATATCATTTCAATGAAGAATGGGAAATTAACTATTTTTTTACGATGATGAATGATAAATGTTGCTGCTTAATATGTCTTAGCTCGATAGCCATTGCTAAAAAGGGTAATTTGGAGAGACATTTCTTATCTTTACATAACAAGTATCAAACAGATTATCCACCAAATTCCGAATTACGAAAACGTAAAGTTCGGGATCTTAAAACTCAATTAACAAATCAACAAAATATTTTCAAAAAGCCAATATTGAAGTCACAAGCAGTAACAACTGCATCCTTCAAAGTAAGCTATCTATTAGCTAAAAAATGTAAACCATTTTCTGATGGTGAATTTGTAAAGGAAATGTTCTTGGAAATCTCGGATTCCCTTTTTAATGATTTTAAGAACAAGAGCGAAATTACTGCTGCAATTCAAGATCTACAACTGTCCCGAAACACAGTGATGCGACGAATCGAAAATATGGGTGGAAATTTAAAGGAACAGTTACAAAATGATATTAACAGATGCTCTTGTTTTTCTCTTCAATGTGATGAATCGACAGATATAAGTGATACTGCACAGTTACTTGTTTTCATTCGTTTAGTTTTTGAAGATTTTACATCTAAAGAAGAATTGTTGGGTATGATTTCTTTGAAAGAAAGGACTAGAGGTGTAGATATATTCAACGGGTTTAAAAGTCTGCTTAATGATAAGAAAGTACCTCTTTTTAAATTAGTTTCAATAACAACGGATGGCGCAGCTGCAATGATGGGCCGCAAAAATGGATTTATAGCCCTATGTCGAAATGACGATGAATTCCCAGATTTTTTGAGTTACCACTGTATAATTCACCAGCAAGTATTATCCAGCAAGAGACTAAATACAAAAGAAGTAATGGACGTCGCGTTTGAAATTGTTAATTCAATTCGTGGAAGTTCTCTCAAACGTCGTCTTTTTCAACTAAAACTCGATGATGGTCAGTCTGATTTATTATTGCATACTGATGTAAGATGGCTAAGTAGAGGTAAATTTCTGCAACGATTTCGTGATTTATTGCCTGAAATAATAGAATTTCTTAATGAACAAGAGAAAAAATATGCATATTTAAATGACAAAACCTGGCTTAGTGACTTAGCATTCCTTACAGATTTTACTTCCATATTAAGCCATTTAAATTTAGAATTACAAGGTAAAAATAAAACAATAATTGATATGATTAGCAGCATAGATGCATATAAAACCAAATTTATTTTGTTGATAGAAGATTTACAACAAAATAATATGAACCATTTTCCAAATATGGCAGACAACTTACAAAAAAATAAAAATATTATTTATGAGATTGACAAGTACGTGGCCGAAATACAAAATGTAATGGAAGATTTTGAGAGGCGATTCCAAGATTTTAAAAAAATTAAAGAAATTGTGGAATTTACATCTTTTCCTTTCAAAAAAGATTTAATTGTGAAGGAAATTAGCAAAAAAATTGCAGACTTATTTGATATGGAGCAAAACGCCTTCGAAAATGAAATTATAATTTTACAATCTGATTTAGTCTTACAAGCCAGAAAATTTGAAGAAAATTTTTGGAAATATGTTAACCGAGAAAAGTATCCCAATATTATCAAATGTAGCGAATATATTTTTTCTTGCTTTGGATCTACGTATCTGTGCGAATCGGCATTTTCATATTTACAATTAACTAAAACTAAACTTCGTTCCGCCCTGACCGATTCTCATACTGTGGACTCATTGTTATTGTCTTTGTCAGGATATACTCCAAATTATGATGCACTAGTAAAGGAAATGCAGACTCAGGTTTCTCATTAATTTAAAAAGTTTGAATGAATAAATGTTATTAATAAGTGCTCATGTTGTTTTAATTCCTCTGGACATAAGTTTTTTAACCCATTAAATAACTACTCATGTATGTAGATTATTTACCCCTTAATCATGGAGCTCGCCAAAGTGCACGTCGGTATAAAAGCACATTGCAAAAACATCCCATTCTTACCTAAAAAATAGGTCGATCGCGACACAATTTATAAATAAAAAGTAGATCTTATGTGCACCAAAGTTCGCCACACCTGCTCTATATGATCGAGGATATTCGAGTGGTGTCTTTTGTCTATGAGGAAGTGGTCTATTTGGTTACGCGTTACGCCGTCGGGTGATATCCATGTGGCTTTATGGATTTGCTTGTGCTTGAACATCGTGCTTTTCACTACCAGCTCTTTGGACGCTGCGAACGTGATAATTCGAATTCCATTATCATTTGAAACGTCATGTAGGCTTTCTTTACCTATAGTTGGTTGGAAGATATCTTCCTTTCCAATTTTCGCATTGAGGTCGCCGAGGAGGATTTTAACATCGAACGATGAGATCCCATCAAATACTTCCTCTAGGGTCTCGTAGAATGTGTCCTTCGTTTCTTCGTCGGTAGATTCTGTTGGGGCGTGTACGTTTATAAATACATAATTGTACCATGGGCCCTGTATTTTTAGCACCGACATTCGGCCATTAATAAATTGCACATCTTTTACATGGGACGTAATCTTCTTGCTTATGATGAAGCCAGTTCCGAGGTTATGTGTACCGGTACCTCCATACACCAGTGTAAACCCGTTGGTTTCGATTACTTGATGTGGGAGTCGAACTTCCTGAAGCGCGACGATGTCCATTTTATATTGTTTCGTGTTTTCTACGACCGTCTGTATCGCGCCTGGTTTATATAACGTTCGAACATTCCACGTGCCGACGCGTATATCCCGTTTTTTCCGTATTTCCCTACGTCTTCTTTTTGCCGAGTCTGTGTTTTCTTGATGATTTGTTCCCTTATGGTAATGTCGGCTCATCACACCTACGCCTACCGGGGTTTTCGTGGGATTGTTTTTTGTATATTGGTTATTCATTTTTGATCCCACGAGTCTTGGGGTTTCAAATAGTCCGCCACATCAGGGCCCCGTTTTGATAAGGTCTGCTTACTGCTCTGATTCGACCCGGTGTCAGAGAGGCGCCGTTATAATACAGCCGGTATACCCCTGGCAGCAAAACATCCAATGGGCACGGTGACGTGTAACACCCTGGATTAGGGGTGGTAGATCTTTGTGTGTTACTCCTCGCTAGCCTGTCTGACATGGGTGACCCTACTGGAAGCATATGCTTCCGTCAGCATAGCCTGAGTGAGTCATTGTACTTTAAGCCCCCGCACCACGTCAAGGTTTCTACCAAGCGGGGGATGTATTTCTAGGGGTGTATTTTTTATTTAAATGTGCCTATTGCTTGGTGGGAATATGCTATTGTACCTTCAATGTGATGCTTGATTTAGGGAAAGGGTACGGACTGGTAAGAATTTCAGATGCGTTTTATGGGGGGGTGATAATTAACTAATGTCAATTATCTAACACACCAATTTGCATCGGCAGTTCCTTTCCCTATTCATTCTCTCGTTTTCCGCCCGTTTAATTTTGAATCATATTTAAGGGGACCTCATAATCCTGTTCGTGAACTTTTTTATATATAAGGGTAACATTTACGATTGCATTACAAGAGATAAAATTCCACGCAATTAATTTAAAAAAAATTGTTTATATATATTTAGTGCAAAGCAATCACCGTTCGCTCAATTAATACCAGAATATGTAAAGGCACAAGAAATTGGTGAACGAAAAGTAGCACCTGGAGAATGTTTTCCATACTACAAGGATTGTCCAAAGAGCATATTCAAAGCAGTAACCAACAGCAAATACAGGTAAATTCACGTATGTGAAAAATATGAGAATGTTTAATAGAATAATCCTTCTATTCTCATTATACAGTCAAAAACAAAACGAATATTACGAAGTCGAAGCCGAAGAACTAAACGAAATCAAAGACAGTTCATCAAACACCATCTTCATGTAAAACTTTAGAAACCCCTTTGGAGTTGTCCTAGAGGCCATAATTACACGAACTTAACCATTCCTGAGACATACATCTTGTTTTGACTTATTTATTTGTTGACTGTAAACATATCTAGTTGTTATTTAGTTTTACATAATGTTTGTTCATAATGTTTTTTTTAATATTATTTTACACTAAACCACGAGTGTTTCATAAAAGTCATTCTTTAGAATAAGATTAAATTATTGAAATGTAAATATTAGATAATTTTTTGTAACATATTATACATGTTTTTATACTTATTCGAGTTTGTATTTATTTTTGCTTTTTCAAAACTATCTATATGAAATTGTATCTTATTACAGAATTGTTCCTCAAGGTTGCATATTATACATTATATTTCTTATGTTCATCAAAAATTTCTTATCTGTCGCCCAAAACCTGTGCGCACCAGGGTAGCGATAGGAGCCTCGACCTACTCGGGTCGAAGGATGCTAAAGGACTCGGCGATAATCATCTCGTATCATATCCTCACCGTTTTTACCTACCACCAGAGAAACGTAAAGTCTTTCTTGGTGGTATGTGTGCGATCGTTCAGATCTGTGTGGTTTACACGTGCTTGAGGGCAATGGGTAAACGAAGCAGACAAAAGGGAGAAAAAATGTGCTAAAAGCAAATTGGATGTTTATGGCATCTCTGGCTGCAATAGAAACCGAGTTCGTGTTTGCATTAGGAAATGCTGGATAATTTGGTTTCAGCGTCTATTGCGCTAATTATATGCAGCTGCTAGGGTTGTTTATTGTGGTGAGAGAAGGTCCCCAGCCAATGTGTATAAAAGGGATTTGTTGTACACATGAATGAAGCTGGGAATAGGCGACGCAAGGGTAATATTTCCTGATATGGGGTTGTATTATATATAACCGATGAATTTTCTTTCAAGTAATTTATGATAAGGTAATAAAGAACTCTTACAGAAATTGTAAGCGAAGGAATGCTTGAAAAGGTAAGAATTCTTTTGCAGAAGCTTTACGATTATAGCTTTGCTCCAATTAATGCGTGTAGCATTTTCAGGTGTCTAATGCGATTGCATTGGCAAAAACTTATGCGTCTAGGGATGAGGTAATGTGGGTTTTTAGGTAATTGTACCGTGGGGTTTGGCGGAACCGCTACAACTCCTCTGTAGGTCCGTGAACGTTTATGGGGCGTATGTTCTTAAACTTGCCTCGCACGCGAAGAGTGCATAGCCTTTCGTTTATTGCATTAAAGCCGATAATGGACTCTTGCGGCAATAACGCGGTCTGGAGGCGCTGCTCAAACTTAGTGAGGTCTTCTGCATGGAGCTGTCGCATTCTGGAAACTTGTGAATACAACACTTGCGGCATCGGCCCGCTTCGGAGTCAGTGTTCAAATTCCTGAAAGGTTACCAGGGTTGCCTCTCTAATGATTCGATAAGCTTCTCCGCCTAACCGTGTGGGCAACCATCGTAGGAAACTTTATTCTTCCTCTTTGGACAAACAACTTAAGGTCATGTTACAGCTGTCTATAAACATTTGTATTTCGACAGCTGTGGTAGGGCCTCTTTATCCATTGAACACCGGTACCGTTCTATGGACTAGGTCCAGAACTTTGTCCACTCTCGGCATGGTGTTTGTGGGTTGATCCATTGTGAGAAAAGAGGAAGTAGCCGGGGAGTTTATTCTTGATTGCTGTCTCGTTTGCATCAAGAGATACGCAGTTATAGGTAAATCACCCCAAGACTAAACCAAAACGAATGGAAACCGTTCATGAGAAATGCACCACGAAGGGAGACAGCCACTAAAAATGATGTATAACCAAGAAGAAAGAGAGATGAGCAACGAAACCAAATATCTGTAAAATGTTTATATATCATAAATAATGGGGAGAGTACTCACAATTATACCTTCTTGAATTGTTTTGTCTTGTTGCGGCTGTTCTGGTTGCTGGGGATGTTGAATCTTAGGAGCCGAGTTTTCTTGTTCTTAAGAGAACGAAGGTGCGTAGACCGCTTGGGGGGATGGGGGCGTACATACAGGGCAAAGTTACTGATTGCCTTCAACCCGGCGAAGGCCAGGACGATCCTTGTCCCTGTTCAATCCAAGTTGACATGTAGTCTCCACGTGACATCCCTGGATAGCTACTTTGGCACCCGCCAAGTAGTGAACCAATGCATGCAGCGACATCATGAGAAAGGTTGGCGCAAGGCCAATAACCATGCCCGTAAAGATGAATTATTATGGCAAATTTAACAAGTCTCGGATATGGACCGGATACACGACGACGACCACGGAAACGGAAATGGCTAAACGATTTAAGAATTTTTTCATGGAACGTCCGCTCACTATATAGAGCTCGAGCTGCACAGCAGCTGGCCGATGCCCTGTCCGATTATAAGACCGACATAACAGCATCACAAGAAATAAGATGGACGGGGAGTGGTGTTATTCAAAGAAACGAGTATGACATTTATTACAGCTGTCATGCAAAACACCATGTGCTCGGGGTAGGCTTTCTAGTCAGCCAAAAACTGAAGCCTGCCATCATCGGCTTTAATGCAATAAACGAAAGGCTATGCACTCTTCGCGTGCGAGGCAAGTTTAAGAACATACGCCACATAAACGTTCACGGACCTACAGAGGAGTCCCCTGACGAGTAAAAAGAAGAATACTATGAGAACGTCGAACGGGCCCTCAATGCCTGCCCAAGATATGATGTGAAGATCGTTCTTGGTGATTTGAATGCAAAAATAGGACGGGAGCCGGTTTTCAGACACTACACGGGTTCCCATGGTTTGCATGAGAACACTAATGATAATGGACTACGAGTCACCGAACTGGCAGCATCGAAAAACTTGGTCGTTGCAAGTACCAGGTTTCCGCGTAAAGATATCCACAAAGCCACCTGGGTATCACCTGATAGAGCCACTTGCAACTAAATTGACCACGTGTTGATAGATCGCCGCCACTCCTCAAGCCTGATGACGGTACGAGCGTACCGAGGTGCCTACGTCAACTCGGATCACTATCTTGTTGATCGAGTTTTCCGAGCGCGAATTGCCTTACGGAGACGTATTGCATCCGGGGATCAGGTTCGAATCATTACGGCTGCCTTGCGCAATGAGAATACCAGTAACACCTTTGGTCATGCGTTAAGACTCGCCCTCGAAGAGCTCGACGGAGGGAGAGTAAGTCCTGAGGCCGGAATTCCGGGCGTAGAAGAGAAATGGACATGCCTTAATAATACTGTCATTAGTACTGCCAACTCCATCTTAGGCAGTAATCGTAGAGATCGGAGTGATTGGTTTGATGATGAGTGTAAACTAGCGACTGAACGTAAGGCTGCATACCCGGCAATGCAGCTGTCTCATAGGACGCGGTATTATATTTTAATTTGGATATATTTGGTATAATGGCCAATGTTATATTTTTAATTTGGATATAGTTAGTGATATACTTAAGATGTGGCTGCGCCAATGCAACGTAATATTAAAATGTGATGTGGTAATAGATGTGACGGTATAATGTAATGTGGTGACAGATGCAATAAAATGTAATGTAATTTTAATGTGATGTATTTAGAGAGGGAAATGCAATAAAGATGTAATGTAATAATAATGTTGCATCAAGTTGTAATAGGTAATAAGGTTGCTGCAAAGTGTTCGGGATGTAGGGGTGCGCCAATTGTAACAGTTTGAAGAGTAATAGACGGTCAATTGTAACAAGTAGATAGCTCTGTTATGTTATCTTTGGGCTGCAGACTGTCAGGGTTATAATCGAAGAAATGCCACAGGATGTCCATTACCAAATGCAGTCGTGCTCAGAAGAGAATGTGGTTTGCAGCACAAGTTGAAGATGACCTCCACACCGTGATAACTTAATTTCAGAGGAATTCAGGAATCTGAAATTTCACCCCCTTTTTTACTGCACACAGTAGTGCCTCAGTCCTCTTTTATGCCGCTATTGCAACCTTCCCGTTCTTTAAGAGCGGTCACCCACCGTTATTGGCCGGCCGTTATAATTCCTGTTGAACCGAATGTTAATAAATTCACTGGCTACCTGGGAATACTGCCGTGATCAACCTTGCTTGCCTGTGGAAGTTCCAGTCCGGAACAGGAAGACACAATAAAAAAACTCTCCAGCAGAGATTCCCTTCAATTTATTTTCCGCTTGCTTCAGCATGCAATAAAACAATGTCTTATGAATAGTTAACAGTTGTGACTACGGATCTTCAACCACGAAAAAGTTATTTGACGCATTCAACCATTAACACATTTACACAAATCCATTATACATTTTTCAAACAAAAAGCACTCCCGCATCGTTAAATCCTCGTAGTTATTCGTCGTGTTTTTCTTTTCTTCTTCTTTTCCTTTCGGAGCCAGGTGCGCCCAATTGTTGACCTTTTGTCGTCTTTACGTACTCACGGATATCTCTCGACTCCTCATCTTTCGAAGAGAAACGCGCCGCAGCTGTTCCTTCGGAATCCACAATTCGACGAAAACAAGATCGCGCATTCGTAATGTTGGAATTTAACGAAAGCATGATCGCGCACTCGGTTGCGATGACAATCCAAAATGTGGATCGTGGACTCTAATCCTACCTTAATCTCAGCATCTCAGCATATTTATCCTTATTTAAATGTACTTTTATTTAGATTTAAACTCCCCACTTGGTGGGATACTGTGGATAGGGGTGGTTACCACGCAACAATGGTCTATCAAGGCTCTTTAAATCTAATTTATTCAGAACATCCAAGCTACTACTGTACAAGACCATGGTCTTACCAGTACTCGTGTATGGATCCGAGACCCGGGCGTTCAATAAAACGCACTCTGAACTCTTAGCCGCGTTCGAGAGGAAGGTCTTAAGGAGAATTGTTGGCCCCATATGTGAGGGAGGACGATTCCGGAAACGCTACAACCATGAGTTGTACGTGATCTACCTTGAAGCTAATGGTGTAAGAAAAATCAAGCTCGGTAGACTTCGGCGGGTGGGACACTAGCTTGAATGAGCGAAGCGGTGCCTCCCCCGAAAGTCCTTTGTGGCAGGATGTATGGAAGGAGACAGCGCCGCAGACCTTGTCTGCGATGGAGGGATGGTGTAGACCAGGGCCCCCAGAGCCTGGGAGTGTCAAACTGGATGACATCGGCTCGAAATCGGGACCGGTGGACATTTGTTAAATAAGACCAAGACTGGTTCCCGGTTGTAGTGCCGATGATGATGATGGCGATGATCCGACTATCCATGTAATTCAGACCGCATGTCTCTCATCAGAGACCCAGTAGAGGCTGTCGGTAGGTATGTGGGGGTTTTTTAACCCACTTCCAAAGAACCACCCATACCCTATTACCTGTCTCCCACTCACCAGGCAAGACTTCCTACTTACCGGCCAATGGGCAGCGGAAGCTACCCTGCAGCATCTTCCACCTACAAGCAAACCTGGCATTAATATCATCGAATTTTTCTGATTCATAATACATGAACCAATTCATATCCTCTATCGGCTCAGCTCGTCACCAATAATCGATAAACACACGCAGCGTATTGTGGACACAGCTGCAGCCGATATTCTTCCTGCGGTTCATAATTAAACCATTGCTCCTATACCCTTGGGTTCGCAACAGTTGCGACCAATTCCCTATTATCGGCTATCAACCGATCATGGGATTTGGGCATGAATATGATCGTTGTTTAGGCAATCATACCGACGTTCATGCTCTATGATGACCCTTCTGAAAATCAAAGTAAACACACAGCACCTCACTGTGTTTGTTTTGCTTACCAACGCTGGTCCATGGTTCCTCTGGGTGGCAAATTCCTCACCACCATATCCATGTACCAGCATATTAATCCAAATAGATAACCCTTTGCCACCGTCTCACAGTGGGACGACCCATAGCAATAAATAAAAAAATCAACAGTTTTAGCGGTACTTTTTAGTGATTGGAAAGGCATCATAAATATATATATTTTATAAATCCAAAGAAATCATTTGGAATTGTGATTTGGTACAAACGTTACAGAGCGGTAAACTTTGACTAAGTACATTTTTCTCACAATCTTGAATTACAAGTGTTTTTTGATATAAATTAAATTTATTGTCAGTTTTAATTATACGTATAAATAAAAACTGGGGGGATGGGTGCGAACATTCAGGGCAAAGTCTCTGATTGCCTTCAACCCGGCGAAGGCCAGGACGATCCTTGTCCCTGTTCAATCCAAGTTGACATGCAGTCTCCACGTGACACCCCTGGATAGCTACTTTGACACCCGCCAAGTAGTGAACCAATGCATGCAGCGACATCCTGAGAAAGGTTGGCGCAAGGCTAATAACCAGGCCCGTAAAAATGAATTATTATGGCAAATTTAACAAGCTTCGGATATGGACCGAATACACGACGACGACCACGGAAACGAAAACGGCTAAACGATTTAAGGATTTTTTCATGGAACATACGCTCACTATACAGAGCTCGAGCTGCACAGCAACTAGCCGATGCCCTGTCCGAATATAAGGCTGACATAACAGCATTACAAGAAATAAGATGGACGGGGAGTGGTGTTTTTCAAAGAAAAGAGTATGACATTTATTACAGCTGTCACGCAAAACACCATGTGCTCGGGGTAGGCTTTCTAGTAAGCCAAAAACTGAAGCCTGCCATCATCGGCTTTAATGCAATAAATGAAAGGCTATGCACTCTTCGCGTGCGAGGCAAATTTAAAAACATAAGCCTCATAAACGTTCACGGACCTACAGAGGAGTCCCCTGACGACGAAAAAGAAGAATACTATGAGAACGTCGAACGGGCCCTCAATGCCTGCCCAAGATACGATGTGAAAATCGTTCTTGGGGATTTGAATGCGAAAATAGGTCGGGAGCCGGTTTTCAGGCACTACGCAGGTTCCCATAGTTTGCATGAGAACACTAATGACAATGGACTACGAGTCACCGAACTGGCAGCATCGAAAAACTTGGTCGTTGCGAGTACCAGGTTTCCGCGTAAAGATATCCACCTGGGTATCACCTGATGGAGCCACTCGCAACCAAATTGACCACGTGTTGATAGATCGCCGCCACTCTTCGAGCCTGATGACGGTACGAACGTACCGAGGTGCCAACGTCGACTCGGATCACTATCTTGTTGGTACAGTTTTCCGAGCGCGGATTGCCTTACGGAGACGTATTGCATCCACGGATCAGGTTCGAATCAACATGGCTGCCTTACGCAATGAGAACACCAGCAACACCTTTGGTCATGCGTTAAGACTCGCCCTCGAAGAGCTCGACGGAGGGAGAGTAAGTCCTGAGGCCAGAATGCCAGGCGTAGAAGAGAAATGGACACGCCTTAAGAATACTGTCATTAGTACTGCCAACTCCATCTTAGGCAGTAGTCGTAGAGGTCGGAACGACTGGTTTGATGATGAGTGCAAACTAGCGACTGAACGTAAGAATGCTGCATACCGGGCAATGCAGCAGTCTCATAGGACGCGGGTACGCGAGGAGAAATACAAAGAGCTCAGAAGAACTGAAAAAAGACTTCACAGACAAAAGAAAAGTGCCTGGGAAAAAAATCTTGTCTGTGAAATAATAAATATAATAAATAGAGAAAAGTAGAGAGCGAGGTCCGCACCAGACGCGGAAGTTCTACCAAATAATCCGCAATATGACGCGGTACACACCACGCTGCACTTACTGCAAGGATAAAGAGGGTAATCTGATCACCGATCCTGAAGGCATTCTGGAGCGATGGGAAGTGCACTTTAATGAATTGCTAAATGGTCAGCTCACAGAAGAATTGGAGGCTCCACCAATGCAAGACCAGGACCAAATGCTGCCGCCACCAAGCATTGAGGAAACACTAAAAGCCATTAGACAGCTAAAATCAAATAAAGCCCCTGGAGCTGATGGCATACCAGCTGAGCTGATCAAACAAGGAGGGACAGCGTTACATCACGCAATTCACGAGATCGTGGTGCACGTATGGGAGCAAGAGGAGATGCCGGAAGATTGGCGTCGTGGTATAATTTGCCCCATACATAAGAAGGGAGATATCACACTGTGCAGCAACTATAGGGGTATAACATTGCTGAGCACCGCCTATAAGATACTCTCCACTATCCTACAAGACCGGATATCCCCATACGCTAAAGTCATCATTGGTCAATATCAGAGTGGCTTCATCCCAGGCAAATCAGCAATCGATCAGATATACACCCTTAGGCAGGCGATGGAAAAATGTCTGGAATTTAAGATTCCACTATATCATCTATTTATAGACTTCAAGGCCGCCTACGACAGCATAGCCAGGGTAGAACTATATAATGCCATGAGAGAATTCGGCATTCCAAATAAATTGATACGACTTTGTAGGTTGACCATGACCAACGTAACTAGTCAAGTAAAAGTAGCGGGATTGCTGTCCAAACCAATAAACATCTATAATGGACTCCGACAAGGGGACGGTCTGGCCTGCCTCCTCTTCAACCTGGCGTTGGAGAAAGCATTCCGTGACTCTGGCGTTACAACAAGAGGGACTATTGTCACCAAGTCCAGCCAGATACTTGCCTACGCAGATGACATCGACATCATCGGTAGAACCGAATCGGCGGTACAGGAATCCTTCACCCAGATCGAGCAGGCGGCACAAAAACTGGGACTGCGCATTAATGAGGGAAAAACCAAGTACATGGTGGCAACTTCTGCGAAGAGAAGACCTAACGTTGGTCAAACTATCAGGGTACTGGAGCACGAATTTGAAGTAGTGCAATCCTTTAACTACCTTGCGTCAATAGTATCAGCCGATAACAATATGGAAGAAGAAATACGCGAACGGCTGATTAAATCCAACAAAGCCTACTATGGTATATCAAGGCTCTTTAAATCCCGAAATTTATCCAGAACATCCAAGCTACTACTGTACAAGACAATGGTCTTACCAGTACTCATGTATGGATCCGAGACCTGGGTGCTTAATAAAAAGCACTCTGAACTCTTGGCCGCGTTCGAGAGAAAGGTCTTAAGGAGAATTGTTGGCCCCGTATGTGAGGGAGGACGATTCCGGAGACGCTACAACCATGAGTTGTACGCAATCTACCTTGAAGCTCATATTGTAAGAAAAATCAAGCTCGGTAGACTCCGGTGGGCGGGACACCTAGCTCGAATGAGCGAAGAGGACCCTGTCCGGAAAGTCCTTTGTGGCAGGATGTATGGAAGGAGACAGCGCGGCAGACCTTGTCTGCGATGGAGGCATGGCGTAGACCAGGACGCCCAGAGCCTGGGAGTGCTAAACTGGATGACATCGGCTCGAAATCGGGACCGGTGGAGAGATTTGTTAAATAAGGCCAAGACCGGGTCCCGGTTGTAGTGCCGATGATGATGATGATAAATAAAAACTACATCATGATAAATAATAGTGATCAAGGTATGGAAAATCATATTTAATATATAGAAAAATGTGTTTGTTTCGTATTGTAGCGAGCTTAGGGTTCGCTGGATTAATTATTTTAAAATAAATAAGAGCCGTTAAATCGATTCTGAATTAATGTGACATTTTATTAGTTCGTTAATAACAATCGTTACTTTTTATCGTACACTTAACGTTTTCTTTATTATCGCTTCCGTAATTATCGCGCATTTTACTGCTCACTTCTCGCTCGAGACTTATCGCTTGTTTCACGTTCTACTTCTTACTCATCACTATGCTCTGTGTGCGGCGTGTTTATTATGTTTCAGCGTTTCGTTTCCGCCCGTTCCATTGCCTTGAATGTTCTACTGTTCCTAGTCTCCAGTTTTCCATTACTTTATAAAATATTCTAGTACTCTGTTTCGGACTCTCTAGAATATTCTAGTACTGATTGTCATATGCGTCACAGTATTTTTATGTATTGTGACGTTTGAAGTGCAAGTCTAATTGGAAAATTTAAAATGTTGTGATTTTTGTGTTTAGCTAAGATTTTTTAAAAAACATCAAAAGTGTCTATTGATCATATCCGTAAGCGAACTTTTGCGCAAATTTGCGCTTCTGCAAATTTTTTAACGTTTTTGTAGGCTTAACTCCATCAATCAAAAACGGTGACCTTTTCCAAAGATGGATTGAGAGTGAGAAGCCAGTGAAGATAATTGCTGTTGCTGAAAAATTAAGTGAATTACTGGGTCTAGAAGGGTCAGATGAAAATATTGAACCTGAAATTCAAAGAGTTTCCAAGTATTTTTGTTTGACATTAAAGAGAAAATGGGAAAATTGCCAAAGAAAGCGAAATAAATGTATGCAAGTTAATGAAAGCTGGCTAAACCTTAATTTGACATTGCCAGAAAATATTTTAACTCATTGGAGAAATAAAAATAGTTTAACAGCACCAGGCACGAGCAGAGGTATACCGTCAAAAAGATTTGAGGAACGCAGTGAACGCACGAAAAAACGTCGGGTTCATGAATTAGCTACGCAGCACAGTTCAGAGGAACTAAGCTATGCTGCTAACATTTCAAATCGGTTTTCAAAGTCTCCTCAAAAATCGAATAAGACGTTAACTCTGCAACAAACGCTAGCATTGTATTTAGATTTGGATTTGTCTAAGAGAAAATACGCTCTTCTACGATCTGTTGTAAATGGCCTTCACAAAGACTGTTATCCCAGTTACTATAAATTGAAATAATATAAATCTGATCTATTACCCGGAATTGCTGTTGCGTCGGAAACAATTGCTGAAGTTAACCTCCCATCGCTTTTAAATAAATCACTTATTAATTACTTCGGATCCTCTCATTTCAAATATAAGATTCAAAAGCTCATATATGCCTAAAATAGATCCACATATTGAACATTATCTACTTCGAAATGGTGCAGAAAGTTTTACGCTACCAACAGACTTGGCCGATATAGGTGGAACATCATCATCGGAGAGCGATAGCCATTACATATTTGTTATTTCAAATTAATTTATTATACCTATACATAATTCTTTTATATTAATGTTTTGAAGTTTATTAAACTATAAAATTGTTAACATACTTAAATTTTTAAATAAAGTTTGAAAAAACATGCGCAAGCTTAGAAAATAAATTTTGAGTTTAAAAATAAAGTTCGCTGCTCAACTCTGTTTTTTTTTTAAGAAGCTGGACAGGCCATTTTTGCAGGTTGATACCTTTTTTAGGTCGTTGCATAGATATCAAATGTAAGGAAAGATTAAATGCAAAATATTCATATTTTCGTTACTAAAACCAGAGATATTAATTTTGCCGTTTTTACCATAGACTCGTCCCACTGTGCGTCGGCGAGATTTCTGTTGACTTAATGTCAACAAAATATCTTCCCTCCTTGTACACCAGAGCCATACGGCTAAATCAAACAAGCGCATCTGGTGCACGTCCCTTAAAATAGCTCTTCTATTTACTTAGGATGCAGAATCCTATGTCATTATCAGGTTTGCAGCATCGACGATTCATGACAACAATGTCTGCAGCCCATTTGTTTGAACAGGTGCAGGAACGATCGTTGTCGGTATTGCAGGCAAAGAGGCATCGTAGTTGCCCTATACGGCATATGAAAATCCTCCCATTTAACCCGTTTTTCGATCGCCATTGGGCGTCGCCAATTGGATCTGGTTCGCTCCTCCTACGTCGATGTGATCCACCACCGTTGAATCTGACAGATGTGGATTGCATTGACGAGTCTAATTTCATATTCCAAGGTGCACGCACGCACTATTCGAGTCGCCAGAGGGTTGTCGCCGTATTTTCAATGTCGAGTGCATTTATATGAGTTGCTTTAATCCAAGTGCGTTTTTTCCTTACGTGGCGTTGTTTCAACAAGTGATTTCTGTTGTTGTTTATTACATGTAACCCAACATAACCTTATGTCAATCAAGGTGTGTGTTAAGTTGTGCTCGCGACCTGCAATTAAGCAAATTAAATTATTCGGTGTTTTGTATCACCGTACTATTTCTTGTGACGGAACTCAATAAAAGAACAAAACTTAATAAAAAGAAACCAAGGTGTTTTTATTTCTCTTTCGCTTGGGATGTCGTGGTGTACAACCACAAAAATCTCTATAAGTAGCAGTAAGTTAAAGTGGTTACCTGGTTCCTCCCTCGGGGTGACCCGCCGATGAATTTTGTTGCGCTTGGCCCAGGTCAGTGCAGCAGCCCAGACACAATCCTGTCCGTGGTGTCCCACTTGACTCGAAGATTGCTGCCCTGATTCCAGCAATAAGTAGTTTTTAAACTATCCAGTGTTGGCTCCTCTGGATGTTTTTCCGATTCAGCACCAATTGGTCACTCTTAGTGTGTTGAACAACCGCTGTTAATTGAATGTGTCCTTATTACGTTAGGAAAGCAACGACAGAGGCCACACAAATTCGCAGTACAAACCGAAAAAACACATTCTTTCTTATTTTCACGTTTAATTTCAAACTTCTGTCTTTACAACAATCCTTTAAAACTTTTACTTGTTATCAAAAGAAAAACAAAAAAGGAAACGGGCTCCTTCTGTATTCCTTCCTTTATAGCTGCTCAACTACTCAACGGAAAAAAATCAAAAACTGTCCAAAAAAAACGTTCTTTCTTCTTCTCCCGTTGTCAAAACGTCAACAACGGAATTCCGAACCGTATCTTTGAAAAAAGGTTAACCCTCCATCTCTCTCGCTCTCCACTCACGTCCACTTCGAAAAACAAATTCGAACTCGAAGAACTGCACGATCCACACCCGAATCAGGGTGGGTTCAGAAACTCACTTCAGGATCGTGCAATTCTTCCACCACCTTACCATCATACTATGTTAAAACAAAATTATATTAAATGCAAATTATTAAATGATGGTGGTGGCCGACGTACGTAACAGGGACACCGTCGCCGTTGAAGTTAATCTCAGAGGACCGCAGTTGTGAAGTTGTGGGAGTTTAGTGGATCTCGCGCCCATGCCAGTGGTCTAACTAAAACCATCCCCACGGGTACTCCGCCCTTTTTTTTTTTAAATACAACACCGAGCCTAACATTTTGACGTTTTGGTATCATTCAGGCGCTTGCAAGATAGTTAGAAGACTGCGACGTGACACATTTGTCCTTGTCTCGCTTAAGTCGCTCATCCCACCACTTTTCTTAAAATGGCTAACTCTACTTCTGTTGTATTTTGTGGCTCGGAGAAATTTTTCACTAGAATAGATAGATATATATATGAATTTTAAAAATATAACAACGTGCAAAAATAAGATTTTTTTTTTTGTAACCCATCTGTTCTTTTGTTACACGTGCTTCTTTTCGCAATGAATAATTGATCATTGATCGCCGAAAACATCAATGAAATTGTATAAATTAGAATGCTTGTGAAAATGACCTACTATATCCTAACAGAAACTTAGTCAGTAACCTGTTTCAACGATTCGATAACTCACTTTTATCCCTTTTGATTTTTATATCCGAGTCCTGCCAATCGTAGCTTATTCCAGTAAAACACAACAATCCATATCGATATCAAAAAATCATTTACTAGATTTATGGACTATAATCCTTTTGGATCAAACGGCGTGACCCTCCCATTGTTTTTTTACATTTAAAGTTATCTCAAATTCCGTCTGTTCAAGAGTCCGTATACAAATAAAAGTCAAGATTTTAGAGGTACATCGTGCTGTAATTATATTATAATGACTATCACACAGGACGTATAAAGAACATCTGGTCAGGAAATGAGTTAATCTTCAGACCCACGTATTATAATAAATGTATAGAAATATATACATACAAATAAATCCAAAAGATGTCGCTTCCTTATAAATTGTTTCTAATTCCTCGAATGAATCTTTTTGATCCATTGTTAATGAACAAACCCCAGTGACCTCACACCAACTCAACTTAGAAAGGCACACTAGACAGTACGCCTGCTGCACTGTGTTGTCACTTATTTACATTTCCATTTGGACCTCTTTCCGTTGTCGAAGATACTATATTAATTATGAATAACAAATTTGCAGGTCTATAAAATGTTATTCAATGAATATAATAATCGAATGCTAAGAAGTCAGCAGTATAGATGCATCAGCCCCCTCAAAATATAATACACAACTGCCATCATACCTTGCACAAAATTACGGACGTCAGAGAAATGTCACAGAAGTAGCAGGAAAACATAACTATATAAACAAATTTACTCCAGCGTAATATCACCTGTTCCATTAACATCAAATTCAATTAGCTGCAGGTGTACAGCAACTCCTCCCAGCTTAGCTTAATGTTGATGCGGAAGTGATAATATTCAGCAAAATGACAGCAAGGAATCCGCATACTCTAATGGCTGTACCAAGCGAGGAGAGTTTTGATTTTCTTTTCAAAATAGTGCTCATCGGTGATTGTGGGACAGGTAAAACATGTATTGTCGAACGTTTTAAAACGGGCAATTACGTGGAGCGTCACGGCAATACAATAGGCGTGGATTTCTCAATGAAAACTATCAACATTGACGGCAAGCAAATCAAGGTGAGACAATCATAAAAATGGTATAATATTCCTCATTGACCTGTTTCCTAATTTTAGCTACAAATATGGGATACTGCCGGTCAAGAGCGTTTCCGCACCATAACTCAGAGCTATTATCGATCAGCTAATGGTGTTATAATAGGTAAGACAGCACAATTACAGGCTTAGCGAACTGAAATACGCATTGACATAATTATACAACACCTTACGCTAGAATTCGCACCTTCTGTTAAGTATTGAAAGACGTCAATCCACCTCGATACGTTAGACAAATTTTTAGTGTAGCTGGCAATTTCAAAATTGAACGTCAATCATTTCATTAAATCTGCCAGTAAGGTTGCCTATCTACCTAAAGAAACATCAAGCATGTGTTTGTGGCCTACGGAAAGATGTTGTGAAACCTTTTGAACTGCAGTAATTATGGGCAGTAAAACAAAAACTGAAAACCACAAAGATGCACAATTCACATTTTTGTGAAACGCTTTGCAAGAACTTTATACTTACACGTGACTGAGTAATGTATTCTGCAAAAAAGAATATTCTGTAATTGATGACTATAATTCGAGGTGAATACATGACACGCTTTTTCTCAATAATGTTTTCAGAGGCGTTTCATTATTAGTTATACCCGAAACTTATCTCTGTTTATTTTATTTTATATTTATTTTTATTTTTCAAATGACAACAATTGAGTATATATCGTTTAATTTATCGTTGACTCATCTCTTTATTGATACAGATAAACACAAAAGCACACGTAATGTGAATTGGGGGGACGATCTCATCTGAGAGCTTCAAAAAAGGTCATTCTTTTGGATATGTTTTTCTCATGGAAGGAAATAAATAAAGAACTTAAACTTTTTGTCACGTGAAAACCCCCTTTTAACTAGCAGCTGCCAATCTTTACGAATGTTAGACAAAATTATTTTCCGCCATATGTTTTAAATACAAAAACATCGCTTTCTACAAAATATTTAAAGACGCGGCCGAAATATTTATTCGCATTCGATTTTATATAAAAATAGTAACATGAACGTCAACAAAGAAAAAAAAATTTGACAGCATTTCACAAATTTTAAATTGATATTCACTTTCTATTCAATATGTCAAAGTGAATTTTTTTTTAAATAAGCCAGTGGCTAAACCGTTTATGTAGGCAATAACATCCTAAAATAAAATTCAAGTTTTGCCGTGTTTTACAGGAACAAATAGTATTCTTCAATAGCACAGACAAGTCAGTTGAACCTGCACAAGCAGAGGCACATCCATATTGCAGTCATTTCAGTGCCACAGAGCAGGGTAGTCCTGTGAGTAGGGTGTTAGAATATACCAATAGCTAGGCCGGCTTGTAAGAGGCGACTAAAGATCGAGTGGTAGGGGGGGGGGGGGGGGGGGGGGGTCCCAACACCCTGTCGCCCGGTGAAATACCATCAACGGATTGGATGTCTTCAATCAAGCGGGAGAGCCTAAGTAGATTCATGAGCATTAAGGATTGCCCCTTTAGAGGCCTTTGTACCGCGACTTGAATTTGTGGTGTTGTGTTAGCCTGTATAGCAGATCTCTTTGGGACTTAATATGTTTTTGGGAAAGAGTTTTCATATTCTTTGATTGGATCCCTTTAACCTTATCAGCCCTGTGAGTAGGGCGTTAGAATATACTCACTGCTAGGCCTATGGCGGTTCCGCCAAACCCCACTGTTACTTACCTGAAGAACCCCCATAACTTCGACCCAACCTTATAAGTTTCGCTAATGCAATCGCATTAGCATCTTAAATGCTTCACGCATCAAATAAATCAAATTTATATAACCTAAAAGCCCCTGTAAAAGAATAGAATTCTTACCTTTCATGCATTTCTTCCCATACAAATTCCCTACAAGAATTCATTCCATTATACGGGAGCATAAAACAAAACCTATTAGGTACCTTCGGTTGCCAGGCAAATTCCAACCTTCCCACACCTGCACCGCAATCTCTCCCCGCAGCAAAAACATATCCTTCCCAAGGATAATTAATGCTTTCAATGCATTACCTGGAAATGCCTACAAAGAATTTTTACTACAACGGCTTTCTCCATGCATCAACGCATCGGCAGGAAATTTCTAAAAAGGATTCTGAGGCATTCATAATTCAATGCATCATATATGCTTGCCTAGAAGAATTCCTTAAAGAACAAACCTCATATCCCTGATAGAAAACATATCGGTTACAGTACCATGTAACCATCATAGTCAGGGATAATGATCGATGAGTCGGCTATTCCCAGCCTCACCATGTGTACAACAATGTTCCCCACATACACATTGGCTGGCGACCCTTTTGTCCAACGACAAAGCAACTCCTAGCAGCCTATTGCTGCATACAATTAACACAATAGCCGCTAAAACCAAATTCTTTAGCAAACATCATGTGCAAATACCTACCCCAGGCATTCTGGCGATACGATAAACAATTTAAATTGTTTGAATTATCCCCAATGCATTTCCCATGTAATGAGTTGCAGCTTATTTATTTAGCCGACCCTCATTACAGGCCGATGCATTGGGTCGGTTCTCCCTTTGTTCTTTTTTCCTCGTTTCAGGTTTCGTTTATCCTTTGCTAAATGCATCGATAAACACGGTGATGGGTACGATCACACGCATACCACCATGATCTCCATTACGAGATCTGGTTTTCTATTCCACCAAGAGAGACTTTACGTTTCTCTGGTGGTAAGTAAATACATATCCTTAGTAGAGAGGATACCTACCACCACACCACAAACAAGGGGTTGTATCACTGAGTCTAATTACATCTGCCGACCACGCTGCTCGCACGATCTCCCGCTCTCCATCGCGCGGCGGAGAAGCGTAGGTCGTGTCGAGAAAGAAGTGTTTCACCTTGTTTAAAATTTATAAAAATCAATTTAATATTAATAATAAGTTTAAGTGAAGTATAAAAACACGAACATATTTAATAATTGCTGAAAACAAAGAGAATTACCCTTCACAATTTTTAAGAAGTAAAAAAAACGGTGATCCCCAATTAAATCTGTGCGTTATTTTCTGTGTTGTCCGCTCCGTATTTTGGCTCTCGGTTTGTTGGCTTGCGAACGATACGTGTCGGAACTTTGTACGAAGTCACGTTGGCGGAGGAAACTGAACGGACTGTCCGTGTTTGGCACAATACCGAGTGGCCGAGTGGGTCCCAATGCCCTGTCGCCCGGTGAAATACCACCCCATCAAGCTATAGGCTCCGTGAAATGGGGAGAAATCGGGAGAAATTCCTGGCCATCTTTCGGAGCTTGGCTGATGGAACGGTTCGAGAAAAGGTTGGCTTAAGTGGTAGTCGGTCCCAAGGCGACATACCACCCCGTCAAGCTGTATGGCGTGGCTGATGGCCCGGACTGACACGGCGATAAGTCATGATGGTACCTTCTGATATAAAGAATTCCGGGAGTAAACTAATCTCCCATTCGGATCTCCGGGGGGGGATATGTCAAAGGGAACATCACGCAGATATTGTGATAAATAACCAAACTTTAAGAGCTTCGTCATCGCATAATCGGGCTCGCTCTCGAGGCTCTGCCCACGTTCGACTGGTAACGGCATTTTGTAAAATCAGGGCCATCGGTTTCACCAATACGAATGTAAGCGCCGTCCACCAATATTTGCAAACAAAGAAACCTGATATCCTTGCCCTAACTGAGACCCAGGTCGATTCGCCAACTGTTTCGACATATCTTCGTTGATCAGGATACGACTTATATTCGAGATTCTGTTTTAAGGGCGCAGTCTGCCTCTTCAGGCGGTCCGATGTAGTTTGTCAGAAAAGGGAGGCATTGGAACCCAATAGCATAGACATCATATGGTTGAGGGTCGTGCTGAGGAATTCTGTTAAATTTCTTTGTTGCCTTTACCGCGTTCGCGAATTTATTATCCGCGAATTCAAACCTCCATCCCGGTCTTTTGAGCGACCTGTGATCGCGCCGGTACAGGATATGAGATTTCGCCCGCGTACTATTTAACGCATTCTACGTGAACTGGACTGTAGGGAGGCAGCCGTCCCGAACGGAATACCAGCAATAGTCCTTAAGAATTGTGCTTCCTGGCAGACTCTTAGGTTATCGTATGCACGGAGGACCTTTCCTACCTGCTGGGAAATCGCTCGAGTTCAATCAATCCCAAAGACGGGAAAGAATTGTCTCCCATAAAATTACCAGCCGATATCATTACTGTCTATGTGATTTAAGGTGATGGAAAAAGTCATCAAAGCCGCGTTAATTAAGTATTTAAAGTGCAACGGACTTAAGAATGATCGTCAAAACGGATTCCGTGGCAGGCGGTCCACGGGAGACCTTTTGACACTTATAACCGATATATGGGCATCTGCGATCGAGCCGCATGGTGAGTCAAGGGCGGTCGCATTGGATATCTCCAAGGTTTTTGACCGCGTCTGGCACGGGGCATTGCTGAGCAAACTTCGTTCATATGAACTTTCCCAACAGCTTTGCGACTGGACGAAGATCTTCGTCGAAAATCTATCGAGTCGGGTTGTTCTGGACAGCGAGTGTTCTGATCTGTACCCTATTAATTCGAGGGTGCCTCAAGGTTCTATTTTGGCTCCAACCTTTTTTTTTGCACATCACCTGAGATGTAGACAGATTGACTCTCTGAATCAGGATCCTATATAAGGTCCTGCACTGGGGAAAGGCCAAGCTCGTCGACTTCAATGCGGCGAAGACACAATATACAACATTCACAAAGAAAAGTGGATCAACGGATCCACAGCTGATGATGAATGGCCGGGCCCTCGAATCTGGTGAAAGCTTGAAATTGCTCGGCGTCACGGTCTGTGGGAATGTGTCGTGGCATAAACACGTGTCGAGCATCGCCAGGTCAGCCTCAGGAAAACTGAGCTATCTTTTTAGAGCCAAGAAATATTTTACTCCGGGTCAACTTCTCCTGTATGAATCCCAAATTGGACCCGCGCTTAAATATTGCTCTCATGTTTGGAGCCCTGCTCCTAAACATACCCTCGACCTACTTGAGGGCATACAGAGACGAGCGATCCGCCTGATCGGGGATTCGGTGCTGACGTCGGGACTACAGCCGCTATCACATCGAGTGCGAGACTGACCTCTGCCTGTTTTACAGATATTATCACGGGGACTGTTCTTCGGAGATTCGTGGTATTGTTCCATGCAATTCGGCTTATATCCGCTCCACAAGACAATCCGACGGATCGCACCAGTTTGCCGTTCATCTCCCGACGGCGCGAACATCCCTGTAGCAGAACTCGTTCCATTACAAAGCGGGGTAGCTGTGGAATTCCCTCCCTGCACAAGTGTTCCCGGAGCGTTACAACCTGCAACAGTTCAAAAAGAACTGCAACAGTTACTTGGTGGCATCTCGAGGGGGCGCGTCGGCGCTATAGATTCGCCTCTCGCGAGAGATGTATATTTAAAAAAAAATTTGACATTTTCCAGTAGGTATTATAGCAAATATCAAACTGTCAAACTTTTATGGTAATTTTGATGCTTGGCTCCATTTCAAAAGTTTGAAGAGTTTCTGACTCAATGACTACCCTAATAAGCAAAGTGGCCATATTTGGGTTAGAGAGCAATTCGAGGATATTCCAGAGTTGCCATTACACATAAGCAAAACAAAGACTTGGTTTAATTTATGAGCTGGAATCATTGCTCCATATTTCTTCAAAAATGATGCCGGCCAGAACGTAAATGTACATAGCGCTAGTTATCGATACTGGACTATTTGATTCCTGATATTGAAACCCATGATTTCGAGGATATTGTATTCCAACATGATGGCGCTATTTTCCCACGGCCCGTGAAACCTTCGCATTGCAAGAACAATTCAGTGAACAATTAATTTCAGGCTTCAGACAGGTGAATTCACTGCTTAGATCATGTAAAACTACACCTCTAGGCGCCAACACTATTCGCGAAATACCACTCAAAAAGTTCGAATGCGTTATCGAAGCTTGGAACTCTAGAATGAACCATGCTAAACAGTTGCCGCCAACATTTGAAAGAAATAAACATAAAGAATGATTCTTAAATGAATTATCCACATTAACAACGGCCGGTCAGTGGAGCGCATTCCTGTTTTCTCCTACTAGCCTTCTTTTGACGTGACAACGTCTTATAAATCGGTATACCTTGGGATGCATTCGGAAAAAAGTTTGTAGCGTTACGGTCGGGTCCCGCTACGCCTGAGCGAGAGTAACCAATAACGCACGAGCCGCAGTGAGCGAGAGCGCGACTAGCGAGAGAGAGAGAAATAGTAGCGCCGATAGTAATCGATTTCGAGCGCGGCGGGAGGAGATAAAATAGCAAAATAAATAAACCGTAAAAATGAATAGCAAAACGAATAAAAGAAAAATAATCGACCTCTTCGAGTCGGACCACGATTCACTAATTTTTCAGAGTATTGTGAACTGTCGAAGAAGCAAGAATAAATCGTATCAATGGACGAAATACCAATTACTGAGCCACCAACATTAATTGCTCCTAAGTCAAATGCAGAGAGACAACGGGAATACAGACAGCGCCTTGCACTGTCGAGAACAGCTGTACAGGTTGAAAGTGCAATGACAAAAAATACACAGAGACAACGCGAATCAATGATTATGAGTGCGTTACGAAGCAGAACTATCGTTCGGATTCTGAAACAAACGCAGCTGGTGGAGTAGCGATTTATAGAAGATTATCATCGCCGTCCATGGCAAAGGAAATTCTTCGAGTTGAATTGTCCGATTCAGCTCCTCATATTAAAAACACGGGTGATGTGTGCTTGGCTGAAATTTCATGCTTCACTGTCGATAGGATGTACAAAGTATTACTCGGGGCAGTGGACATTCATCCTGGATCAACTATCCCGAACATTGGTTTGTTGTTGCACCAAGCATTACTCCCATATGTACACAATCAGAGTGTACCGACGATCTATGAAGTTGATGCAGACATACCAATTCTTCTTTGTGGCGACTTCAATATAAATGTCACAACTGATAGCGCATTTATTAACTTCATGAAGAGTACGTTCAATCTCGAATGCGCGTCGAATGTCAACAAGCCTACAACATTGGGAGGAACAACCCTCTACCTAAGCTTCTCAAGACACGTTACAGTTGAGATGTTACCATTGATATCCTACTTCTCGTATCATCGTCCTATCGTCAGCAGAGTAAAAGCAATCGAAAGAAATAATGCAACATAAAATAAAATATCGAACATAATTATAAAAATATGTAAAATATTAAGAAATAAAAAAAAATATTACTTATATATGTAATTATCATTTAAGGAATAAAAACACTTTAATTTTGATTTAATAACTTGTATTTTCAATGTTACATATTTAGGATACGTTTTCACGAATATAATGTCCGAGCGCCTTACGCCCAGACAACCAGAGTTTTTTTTTCTAATTTTATAATGTAACTTCTAGAAATAAAACCAATTTTACGACACATTTTATGTAATGAAAACTTTTCGGTAAAACTTCTCTTTTGGTACTAAATATAAATATGTTTTTTGACTTTCGCAGTTTACGACATCACAAAACGTTCGTCCTTTACGAGTCTGCACAAATGGATTGAGGAAGTTCGTCGCTATACAGCTTCTAATGTTCTACTAATTCTAATTGGAAATAAGTGTGATCTTGAAGAAGAACGAGAAGTCGACTTTGAGGAAGCCGAAGCGATGTGCCATTATATACCGGAAATCTTATTTGTAATGGAAACTTCAGCTAAAGCGAATACAAATGTTGAAGATGCTTTTATCTGTCTCGCTGCTGAACTCAAGGTAAAACACGTCTTTATTAAGTGACATTTTTTTAAGTAAGGAAATTCTTTACGAATAATCAGAAGTAAGTCTCGGGGCCACCATTTTGAAATGCATACCTGAACAATCACAATACAAATTGCCCCTTTATGTTACTAAGCAAATGAAGAAATTTCCATACGCATTCATCTGAAAAAGCGAGTTTAGAGAAAATTATCCAACCTTTTCCAGAGATTTTTTTTACACCTCTGCCAACTTCCTCAAACATCACTAATTCCGAATGATTTTTATCATGAGTGGTACATATTGCCCTCTTCTTGAATACGTCAGCCAGATCTGGTTACCATAGCTTGCATCCCATATACGAAGAACTGGGAGTTCCACTGTTCCAGCTTTGTAGCGGAACGAATTCTTATGCAGGGATGTTCGCGGCGTCGGGAGATAAACCACAAATTGGCGCGATGCATCGTATTGTCTCGTGTAGCGCATATAAACGGAATTGCGCCGAACAATACCGCAGATCTCCGAAGAACAGTACCCGTAATAATATCTGTAAAACAAGTATGCGCCTTTGATGTGATAGCGACTGTAGTCCCGACATCAGCGCAATGTCCCCGATCAGGCGGACCGCTCGTCTCTGTATGCTCCCAAGTAGGTTGAAGGTATGCTTAGGAGCGGAAGTCCAAACATGACAGCAATATTTGAGCGCCGGTCTAATTTAGGATTATATAGAAGAAAAAGTTGGGCCGAAGTGAAATATTTCTTGGCTCTAAAAAGATAACACAGTTTTCTAGAGGTGGACCTGCTGATGTTCCACGCGTGTTTATGCCATAATACATTCCCACACACCGTGACGCCGAGCAATATCATGCTTTCCCAAGGTTCGAGCGGCTGTTCATTCATTATAGGCTGTGGAACCGATGATCCACTTTCCTTTGTGAATGTTGTATATTGTGTCTCCGCTGCAATGAAGTCGACGAGATTGGCCTTTCCCCACTGCAGGACTTTATCCAGCACCCGATTCAGAGAGTCGATCTGGCAACATCTCAGCTGATACGACGTTGATGTACTAATGGGCCGATCACTCGAAAAAGAGGAAACAAGCGTACTATCATCCGCAAAACTGAACACTCGGTTATCCGTTGACTCCACCAAATCATTTATGTGAAGCAAAAACAAGGTTGAAGCTAAATAAGGTTGAGGCACCCCGGAATTAACAGGATACATATCCGAAGACTCGCTGTCCACAACAACCCGGATCGATCGATTTTCGAGGAAGCTCTTCATCCAGTGGCAAAGCTGCTAGGAAAGTCCGTGTGTACGAAGCTTGCTCAGCAATGCCTCGTCAGACGCGATCAAAAGCCTTGGAGATATCCAATGCGATGGCCGCTCTTGACTCGCCATGCCCCTCAATCGCAGATATCTATATGTTGATATATATATATATATATATATATATATATATATATATATATATATATATATATATCAACATATATATATATTATTCGAGTGCGTACTGCAATTGTCCACCAACAAATGGGCTGGGCCGGGGGGATGACGTCAGGACCGAAATCCGCAGTTCCTGGCATGCAACGATGTAACCAAATCTTTTGTATTTTGCGTAATACAATTGTCCACCACCCAATGTATCTTGTTGGTGGGCCGGGGAAATGACGTCAGGAACGATGATATGCTCTCCTGGCGTGCAGTGACACTATTTGCTGTTGGCTGGAACAATATCTGTAAATGTTTTTAAAATAGGAAATGATTACCTCTAGTAGTCGGTGGTAATTCCAAAATCATCTTCCAGACAATGCAAACAATGTTGGTTTTAAGTTATATAGTGAAATACCACGTTTTTTATGATTCCTATGATTTTTGTTGATTAAAATTGATTGCGATCTGTATTTGCCAAGCAGCTAACGAAGAAATAGGATTTGATACAGTTCGTTTGTAAGTTTTGTTTCTGTTGTTATGACAGCTGTTTGCTGACATTTGTTGATTAGTTGTCGTTGGTTGCATTCAGATGCGAATTCGCTGACTGCATTCAGAGCGAATCCGCAACATTTCGCCCGCCTTCGCCAATCATTGGCGAACCCTGTTGTTCCAGGGGACGGAGGACCAGGGCCGTGGTCTTCTGGTGATGCGGTGGTCTGAAGAGAGCCGTCCGCCCTGAATAGCTGAAGGATGTAGGATTGGTGACGACGAGAGTTCCGTCGCTGCAGTCCGGTACCTTTCGTCGCAGAACTGACCATGTGATCTGGGTTGGAGTTGTAATTTCGCAACCCGCAGAAGTACTACATCGAGACCGGTGGCGGTGATAAATACTGCGTCCGTTGGCGCATGCCTTTGGCATGTGAGGCAGCAACGTTGAGTCTGGTGCGGCGTCTTTCATGGCACCGTCCGCGGGCCCTGGCAGAATGACAGTTGCTGACCCAGTGCCTACTGGGCTGATTGAAGTACCGCCTCTGCTGGATTACGGAGAGGCGTGCTGGTTGATTCTTGAATGTTAGGGAGCGCCGCCCGCCAAGCGGGGCATTGCGCTCTCCTATCTCTATTGGGGTGGCTACATGTGGTAGCGGTCGTCCTTGATGATTCCGGTCATTGGCCGGAGTTTGACCACCCGGTGTCTCTGTTACGTTGCCTTTACTACTGGCAGTTGCTGAGACCACCGATTGATGGAAGATTTCCATACGAGTTATGCAGCGAATTACAATTGGCTGATATGTTCATCACCGATAGATTAGTGCTGTTGTGCCCCACAACACGTGCGCGGCGTCTGTTTCCATTGGGGCTTCGGCGTTGGTCCGAGCATCGGGACATGGACCGGATTGAGCTTTGGGCAGGCAGAGCTCCGTTCGGCGGTCTGCTGGCTCTTACTCACTGGGAGTATGTGCGGTTCCTTAACCACTTGTTTGGTGGCGACTTCTGGCAACTGCACTGAGGGCAGCTTGCTAATGTCGAGGTGGTCGGCGCTGTTCGCCGTAGTTGGGTAGACTGGGTCGAGCGCGAACTGGGCCTCGAGCAGCCTCGATAGTTTGGCATCGTTGCCTTGGTCGGCGCTGTTTGCCGTAATTGGAGAGACTGGGTCGAGCGCGAACTGGGCCCCGAGCAGGCTCGGTACTTGGACAGGTTTCTCTGCAGCAGGCTTCTTTCCTTCTTTCGGTGCATCGGATTTCTTGGCATCTTTCTTCGCTGGCGCTGGTGCACTGGCAGCTGCTGGTGCCTTCGTGCTGAACTCAGCCTTCCTTTGTAGTGTCGCGTTAGCGGTGGCTGGTGCTGCTATAGCGTTTGAAATAATAGTGAAGAAGATCGTGTGATTCGAACTGACGCTATGACAGCTCGAATCACGAAAAAAATTTTACCTAAGCGTTACACATCAGGCTACTGACCGGGTTTGGAATTTCATTTCCAAACTCGACTATATTCCACTGATGTGAATTATTTTTATTATTTATCGCTTGGTATACGGTTCTGATGTGTTTTTGTTATTCGATTTTTTCGTTCGTTTTCTTCACTATTTTTGCTTGTGAATTGTGTGTATCTGTTAGAGTTGCCACACTGCTGCAGTAGTTTTCACTTCTGTCGCTGCCTCTGGAACCTTCTTTATGTTCTTTGCGGCGTTAGTTTCAGGTGGTTGCGACATCATTGGCGGCGAACGACTTTGTGGTTGACTGACGGTGTCCGTCGCAGTCTTGAATGCGGTCGGACGGTCGGCGGTGAGGGCGTGCCTTGCCTCAACAAACTTGGTGACCTCGTCCAGATATATCTCCTCGGCCTGATTGATAAATCTTTCCACAAAGTAGCGGTAGCCGCTGGTCATCTCTGGAGTGGCCAGGAGTTTTATTTCGTCGTGTGTCAGTCGAATGTCATCCCAAGTGATCTGGGGGTTGTGCTGGCGTATGTCCACCGTGAACAACGTTGGCGGCCCGCTCTTCTCGAGGTTGAGAAAAGCACAGGACATCCGCCCCTGGGAGGCGAACTGGGTGCTGATGAGCTGTTCCGCCAATGTAGACTTTGCCACAGACAAGATTTGTCATCCGCTTCGATTGGGGTAACGTTCCAGGGAATTGTATGGGAATTTGGTTAAACAAATTCCCGGGAGTTAAAATGCAGTTGAAAATACACATTTCATGATATTAGGGTTTTGAGGAGTTTGTATTTATGCATGATAACTGAACATCTGGTACAATTTATCATTCATTTGAGTTTAACATGGGACTTTTGGTAATTGAATCAATGTGTGACAATTGAACATTTGGGACAATTTATCGTGCAATTGATTTGGGTTATTCTGCAAGTATCAATGGGGATGCAAAAAAGAGAAAGAAAATCGGAATCAATCAAGATTAAATTAAAGAAAAATAGAGAAATTAAAATAAAAGTAAAGAAGAATTCAAATCAAGAACATAAACTAAAAATAAAATAAGTACGGGTAAAAAAGGGAACTAACAAAAATTTAAAAACAAAATAGAAGAAAACACAAGGCGCAAGGCTAATAACCTTGTCCGGAAAACAAATTATTATGGAAAATTTAACAAGCCCCAGGACTTGCTAAAGAAGGTCAAGACCGGATCCCGGTTGTAGTGCCGATGATGATGATGAATAAAAGGAAAAAAATGGAATAAGTAAAAATCATTAATAATACCGTTTACCAACAAAAATCAGTAACTAATCTTTTGACTTTTCCCGGCTCTCATTTCACGTACAGTTGTGGAATGATTAATAAGTCGTGAAAGTCTCATCAGTCAAGGTGCACACTAGGGCCCAACACCAAGAATCGTTAATCAATCGACTCGAAAGTTCTCTACCACTCCAATTGAACTGCGAACTTCTTGAACTTGAACTTGAACATGTCAAATAGATAATGGGTGGTATCGAGTATGAAACCAAATAAAAAAATAATGATTCCTAATCACTTTATTCCTCTAAACCCCTATCCCTAACACTTTCATTCTATCCCTTGAAATAAGGTTAAACCTGAAACTGTCACTTCAAATATATAATTAAGTAATCATCGATCCATTTTTTATTTTGTATTATCTTGTATTTCTACTTCTACTTTTAGAGAAAACACAGTTCCCTGGACGTTGAAAATAATGAAAAAAATGGCATCACTCTAGGCCAGAGTAAGCCGTTAAAAAGTTGTAGTAACTCCTGCAACTTCACATAGAATTATGTTAAATGATTTTATTATTGTGATTTGTTTTTTATTTCGTTTGTTTTGTGTTATATTTTATTAATCCAATAAGTTTTTGTGTATTATAAGTTTTAATACAAATAACTAAACTTCTAACATATTTAAGTACAAAATAATAACGAAAATTTACCAATTACGTTTTTAGGAAGATTAGATTTAAATTGTTTATTTAATATTACAATGTCAATAACAATAAAAGTCAATTAACGGTGTCTAATTTTCGTATCCTAATTTTCTAATTATCCCCCACAACGCAACTACAATAACTTTATATTTCTAAGTTTACAAGATATTTAATCTCAAATAACGTTAAAACTCGATGAATAATGTGATCAAAATAGAAAAAGAAATAGATACAATATAAATACGCATATTATATTATTTATACCACAAGTTGTCTTGTGTTTTTCTCTTCTGTTATATAAGCCTTCAATTAATGAATGAGTTCAAACATTTTTAAATATTACGATTGGTAATGAGTTTTCTTTAAGGGGGTTTTCTACAATGTCCAATGTATACATGTGTTGTACTGAACTTATTTTTTAAAAGACTTTATTGATGCTAATTATCATAAGATAAGTATCTATGTCATTAGTGTACTTTGCGCAGAAATATACGAAAAAATGAATGTTATTGACTTCAAATGAATTTATTTATTTAAAAAAGATACCTAACTAATTAACGAGAACATATTGGCCAGATCAAGACAAAAACTTCTAAACTCATTTTAAGGGTCCTCAATAATATTAAAATTGATTGTCCAACCTCCACAACAACGCGTGCTAGTCAGTGCCAACTTTTTTTGAGTTTTGCACCCGAGTTGGTTGAGGTAATAGCGTTTGGGATTGATAGTGAAGAACGTGTGATTCGATCTGACGCTATGACAGTTAGAATCACCAAAAATTGAACCAAAGCGTAACGCATCAGGCTACTGGTCGTGTTTAGAATACGATTTTTAAACTCAACTATATTCCACTGATGTGAATTGTTATGTTATCGCTATGGTATACGGCTCTGATGTATTTTCTTATTCGATTTTCGTTCGGTGTTCTTCACTATTAGCTTGTGTATATCTGTTAGAGACGCTACACTACTCCCTCCTCAGTAACTTCGTTACGATCAGCTTCATGTGCGAACGACGGAGCGAACGAGAGAACGTCAGAGCAGGCGATTGTGCCTGTTGCTCTGTGCGGTAGTCATGATCGTGTGTGAAGTTCTGTTTACTACGGGAAGGTGTGTGCTGGGTGTGTACAGATCACGTCGGGGTCACCAATTTGGCGTTGCTTTTCTATCCGTAATAAGTGTCCCGCCGAACACTGTCCACACACTAAGAAAAGCACACTGGAGCGGAAAACAGCACACGAGTAAAACACGCAGTCTAATAGTTTTTGATCTTTATTAATATTTTTTTATTAGTTCGAATTCCAGTTCTTATTGCTACTTGACATCAATTAACAACGCTGGAACACCCGTGGCGATTCTATGAGGAACTTTTACAATGTTTTCTTTTATGCACTTCGAGCTAACTTTCGCCGAGCGTTTTCACGATCTTGATGGCACGATACCGCTCAAGGAACTTTGGCACATTAAACTTGGTCACCGCTACTCATCACTTAAACAAAATGCAAGTTACTTTGACACTCGACGTTACTTTACAAAAAAACACGAATTTGCGGTGGTGCTGAATCGAACACATTTCAGGACTATGTCTCACGTACACGAGACGAATACTCCTCTTCTCTCGGTTTTCCAAGACGACCTCTCTACACTGCAGCTCCAAGTAACTCTTCTTCACGACTCCTTATGATCAACTGTTCGATAAAGACTAATTGTCTCCATCCTAAAAATATCCCATTCGAATTACTCAACCCGCATCTGCAAAGGAAAATTTCCCCATCCAATCTGCTAACAGATTTTCCCATCATATCTGTTAACAGCATAAAATTTCCCTTTGCATCTCAAAAGGAGAATTTCCCATAGGATCTGGAAAGGAGAAATCTTACCTAATAATCATCATTATCACCATTCGTTGCTGGTGGTCGGAATCATGTTTCTTTTGTTTCGGGATCAGACGCCGCCGCTTATTCTCCGATCTTTCCTTAGTTTATTTGCACTACACATCTGGCATGCGGTCAAATGATCGCATGCACTTCGGATGGGTGCACGGACTATGGGATATGTTTAGGTTAGCCATCTGGCTTAAGCTAACAATGCTCTTGTGTCTTTCCAATGGGTAATAAAAAGGAACCGTGGGATTGGTATCGTTCCTTTGTTAGGCTTTTCGAATCATAAACATCTAGCGAGCAATCTACGTTAAGATGTTTATGATTGCATTCCATTGGACGGCAGCTAAGCGATATGCCTTGTTTGCATAAGTGTGCCTTTGCATTAGGTCATGCCAAGGATTTAGGTGCTAATTGCATTTAGCTACCAGCGTATGCATCCGTTGTTCGGTCTATTTACCGACAATGGTATTTCTTTGGGAACATCGCGTTGATGTTTAGGATGGGAGATTGGTGACCTGTATGCGATGCTTGCTGCATTTGACGCATTGCTTAGATACGATGTTTTAGTTGCCCTTTTTAATTGGGGTAGAATACCATGTATGTATGCGTTGAACTCGATATTGGAAGCTTTTGAAAGTCAAGTTCCTTGGTTTTTGCTATCGGGTTCAACGTTGTTGCAATTTCATATAGCCTTTGTTACAGGTATGTCTGTATGTGTCTGTGGGCACGTGTGCTGCGAAAGGTGAGTAGAGTTCCTTGGCGGAAAAGATAACCCACCTGTAGGGAGTTGCATGGTTCGTAGAACCGCTACAAGGTCACCCTAATTTGTGTACTCCATAAAACAAAAATATTTAACAAGTCAACTAAGGGCGACATATCATCTTGCGGTCCGAATCGAATTTTTCAATGAGGTCACAGAAGTTACCGGGCAAATATAGAAATTATTGCAGGAATATATTTGCACACTGTGTCAAAACTGAATACATTGAAATAGAATAGCTCTATTTTCCCAACTTTCCCGCCCACTAATAATATAGAACTTTAGTACCACCCAACAGCATTATAGACGTATAGGACGGGGAAGACAACTAAGTTGTCTTTTTTTACACATTTGTTGGCGATGCATCACGTCGACACGAATTCCCAGGAAAGTAACGCACCAGCACACAAGTTCCTGGGAAGCAATGATCAGTGGCGCACCGATTCCAAGAAGCCACTAAGGAAAGCAGCGCCTAGGAAACGAGCGAACCAGTAACTATAGGAGCAATGTTTTATCGGGTTTTCCAATAGGGACTTGACAACTTTTTTTTTTTTTAAATAAAACGCAAACCATTTGAGATATTTCAAAAACTTTATTATCGACTTGAAGTACAATCAAAACATTTATGAATGGAACACGACTTCGTTCATATGGCCACCGCGGGCATGTTTGCAGCGGTTGATTCGTTGGACCCAATTTTCGATGACTCAGTCACACATTTCGGCCGAAATGGCCGCTGTTTCGCGCTCAATGTTGGGTCTGAGCTCTTCCAACGTCGTCGGCTTGTTGGCATAGGCCAATGACTTGACGTAGCCCCAAAGAAAATAGTCTAGAGGCGTTAAATCGCACGAACGAGGTGGCCAACCGACTGGCCCATTTCTTGAGATAACACGCTCATCAAACTTACTCTTCAATAAATCGATTGTAACGTGTGCTGTGTGGCGTGTGGCACCGTCCTGTTGAAACCACTTGTCGCCCAAGTCCATATCTTCCAATTCGGGCCAAAACTGATCGGTAATCATGGCGCGATAACGATGGCCATTCACAGTAACGTGACAATCGTTATCGTCGACGAAAAAATATGGCCCAATGACGCCGCCGGCACGCAAACGTGGAATTGGCTGATTTGGATCGTTTGCTATGGACGCCTGAACGGCAGCGATATTTTCGACACTTCGACCAACCTCTCACTGTCTCACTGGCACGGCAACATCACACAACGAATATGTGGACTCAAATGTTTGCACTAAACTTGTTATTGCCTGTCTACTAGGGGGACCATGATCAAATTTTGAGTTTACTGAATAAATTGACGGTGACAGTTCGATGATTAGTGAAGGGGTGCGTTCATAAATTAAATTCAAAGTTGTCAAGTCCCTATTGGAAAACCCTATATTTGTCATAATTACATCATATTCACAATAATTATCACAAGCCATTATCTTGTTATCTTGTTTTCTGTGCCTCGCTACCACAAACCCATAAGTTGATCAAGTGTGAAATCCGTTAAGTTATGGCCCATGGGCCGCGTGTGTTAACCAAAATTAAACGTAAACGGTTGCGTTACGACCCCGGTATTGGAAGTCAAACCCCTCCCGATAAACTTACTAAAGTTAATAATAAAGTGCTAGATAAATCAAATATGTATTCAAACACTAACTTTTTCCAACCACTTCAAAGTCTAATGGAGGACTCACCTGAAATGGATTCGACCAACGTCGATTAGTGTGCAGAAGTGACGAAAGAAAACGTTCCGCCAATTGTGGTTTTAAAATCAACCAGTGCTAAAGTGCGAAGTATTTTGAGTAACATTAAAATAGACAACTACTTAATTAAAAACATATCGCTTGGACAAAAAACATATGCCCCAACAATGGACATATATAACAAAATTAGAACTGAACTCTTTCGGTTAAAATCTGAGGTTTTTACCCACTCGCGAAAGAATTAGACTTGATTAGCAACGATATAGTGAAGAATGAACTAATTGCACTCGGGATAAAGTGCTTAGATGTTAAAACCATCACCATAAATTCAACAACACGAGCCGTGTACAAACACTACCTGTAGATTGTTTACATCCAACGCGGTACTATAAAATTAAATGAACTCAAAGGTAACTTCTTTACATTGTTCAAAACTATCGTTCGCTGGAACTTCAAAAAACATCATCCAGGTAAGGTCACACAATTGCCGGCTCGATGCATTGTCACATAAATAGCGTCTGTACAATCTGTTCGGGAAACCACAAAACGAATGAGGCCATCAAGTGTGCAAATTGCGGTGGCCCTCATAAGTCCACCGATCCTGAATGTATTAGCCGAAAGCAGTACCTAGACATTCGCCGCAAATTATCCCCACGTGGACGTGGTACAGGAAATACAACGTTACTACAGCCTCCGAGTGACAAACAGCAGCCACTGCCCGACCGATTATCCATTGATAATTTTCCTCCACTACCGCGATCTGTGCGTCAATCTTCACTTCCTTCATCCACCTGGGCTTCTGGCCTCCATCAAACCCAGCAACCTTCCAACAGTGAGACGACACACACTAAGAAAAACCCAACTGAAACTCTAAATAATGATAACTTGTTCTCCTTTAGTGAGATTAACTCTCTTCTTAATGAAGTTGTAACCAAGTTGAATGCTTCTCACACTAAAGCTGACCAATTGAACGTCATTACCTCATTAGCTATTAAGTATCTATATTCGGAAAAATCATGTTAAGAAACTCTCTTAGCATCATAACTTGGAATGCGAGAAGCATCAAAAACAAATTTTAATATTAATATTGCATTTGTTTCAGAAACCTGGCTCAAACAAGACATTTCTTTCTCTCATCTAAATTACATATTGTAGCGAGCTTAGGGTTCGCTGGATTAATTATTTTAAAATAAATAAGAGCCGTTAAATCGATTCTGAATTAATGTGCCATTTTATTAGTCCGTAATAACAATCGTTACTTTTTACCGTACACTTAACGTTTTCTTTATTATCGCTTCCGTAATTATCGCGTATTTTACTGCTTACTTATTACTACCACACTTATCGCTTGCTTCACGTTCTACTTCTTACTCATTACTTATTACTTCCGCACTTATCGTCATGCTTCACTGTCTTACTTATAACTCAACTCCCGATCTGCGTGGGACGTATTTATACCGTTTTTCCTCATTCTGATTTGGTGTATCGTTTCCGTCCGTTCCATAGTCTTGAATGTTCTATTCCAGTTTTCCAGTACTTCCTAAAATAATCTAGTACCTTGTTTCGTACTTTCTCGAAGATTCCAGTACTGATTGTCATATGCGTCACAATATCAAGTAAATAAAAAGCAGTTACCAATTTACATTACATTTAAAACAGCGATGAACAGTAACATCCCTGGAAAGTCAACTGCTTTCAATTCAATAGAAACTGAGCTCTAACAGGTTGTTCGGTACACTTGTCTTTTTAACCGCCAGACAGATTGAAGTTATTCCTAAAGAGGTTTTTTTAAAGAGAATACGCAAGTTTTCACGACTACAATGGAGTCAACAGTGTCTGATGTTGACGTAAAAACTGGAGTACAATATGACCCAGCGCACGACTACTACGATAGTAATCCAATTCTTGGAAATTCATCCGTTGAATTGGACACATCTAAAAGTACCGATGAAGCAAAGTGTAAGGAAGCAACAGAAGCGTACCTTGTCTTTACCAGGGTACCCAACAAACTTACTATTGACGGGTTGGTGAATATCTGTTCGTCCTACGGCAACGTATCACATAGCAGTGCCCAAGGCAAGAGAGGCATGTACTTGGTCTATTTCCAGTCTGTTAAGTGAGACTACATACATTTGTTAAGTACCTCAAATAATACTGACTTTCTTTTAGTGACATGGAGAGGGTTTATACTGCACTCTGTAGAAATACTTATGGATTTCGTGTAAATTTCGGCAAGACCAAACCACAACTACAAGAGCAAGCAGAAAAACCAGAAGAATCGTGGGATGATTCAGAACCAGTAGATAATTCAATGAAGGGCAGCAGTGCGATAGATTACACTGAGGAGATAAACGCCAACAGGTGTGTGCGCTTATATATTTTTCACTTTCTGTGGAGATTATTTGTATGTTATATTTTTGACCACAGAACATATCACATTCCAAAAGAATATCCTCAACGTCCGAAAAGAGATGCGAATCCTCTTGTGACTGAAGAGGACTACACCTGGCCGACTAGTCATCTAAGACATGTGGATCCCCAAAGGCATTTTTTGATCAATCATGATGCTCACGAAGTAGAACGGTTCACAAATCGAATGGAATCGGTGTCACTCACGGATGGGAAATATAATTATTATACGGGAAGAGCTTTCTATGTGTACGCTTTGTTTTCTGCTCAAATTTAACTCGCAAAATGAAAAACAGCTATTGTTTATATATTTGCCCCTTAGTTTGTCGACGAAGGAGCAGAGTTTTATTCGGAAGAAGCAACAGATCACGAAAGGTGTTTATGATCCAAGAGAGGTGAGATGAATTCCGTGTGCACATCAAAATGACTAAAATCTTATATTTGTAGCAAATCTTTGCATATAATTCTCCTGCAAGTTCTCGGATTAAATTAGGGTTATGTGCCTATTGTCACAAAGAATGTCAATTAGTATGTGAACGATGTTCCACGTATTATTGCACCCCTCACTGCCAGAAAAGCCACTGGCAACAACATCGAATTAAGTGTGGGCAATCTTTGTGCGTCGCCAGGTTTAACAGAAATCTTTTTTACATTTTTAAGTAACTAATTCACTTACAATTTACAGAGATGTGATGTCATCTGATGAGAAGGAATCGCATCAAGAGGATGGCACATCAAATATGAACAGTGCGTATCATCCGCTTATAGCATGCGTACCATCGAACAAAAGTACAGTGATACTGACTGCGATTACAAAGACGAACCTGGTGTTCGTTCGAAACCTGGATGATCTACAAAAACATTTAAATGTCGACTTTCTCGTGAACTCCGAAGGAAAACGACAGCAACCCCTACAGGAAATGCCTAAAAAGGGTGACATTGTCTTGACAAAGTTCAAAGACGGCCGATATAATCGTGCCATGGTGTTAAACGTTCATGATTCCGACAACATCTATTTCATTTACATAGATTTCGGAAATGTAGACTCAAAACCTCTAGCTGATCTATACGAGGCTTCAGATAAACTAAAAGAACTCCCGCGTGCTGCCATACCTATAGTGCTCAGTGGAGTTCCTGATTGTTTCCTCACAACAGCGCTGAAGACTTTGATGTATTCCTTTCTAAACGAGCAGTTCACAATAAAGTTGGATGTACATACACCTGAATGTCAGTATAACAGCGCGGAACTTTTTATAAAGACAGATCAGAGTCTCAATTCATTAATAGTCGATTTGCTTCAGACGACCTCTGAGGAATCGGAAGAGATTATCTTTCGCGATGTAAGTACCTGAATGTCAAACATACACAAAGTCGTGGATTTGATCATTATTCCCCCAGAATCTAACTATTCTTCCATTGCCGGTCGGGGAGAAAATCAAATTGTTTATTACGGATAACACTTCTCTACAAGTAGCATTTGTATCATGTACGGTTGTGCCTTATGTTCTCGCCATACAGTCATTCAATCAGGACATCCAGGACTACATGAAATCCATTGATATCACGGGACCGTACAATCCCAGGTAACACTGCCTAACATGTGGGAAAGTATACATTCGACCCAAATACCGTCATTCCAGAGTCAATGAGATGTGCCTTGCGAAATACAGTACAGACGGTTGTTGGTATCGTGGAATATGTGTGGAATCTGTCGGTGATGGTCATCCGACAATTCTTTTCCTAGATTACGGTAACATGTGCCCCGTTTCAGTCAAGAATATTGTGAGATATACCAAAAGACTAGACTTCCCTCTCATGACTGCAGATTGCGAAATTCTTGGTTGGCGAACTATAAATTTAAACACAAAGATTAGTGGGAATAAAACCTTTATTTTTTAGATCTACCGGATCTGGTGTCATCCGATGTCAAGGACAAATTATCAGGATTGCTTCAACCGGGTACAGAAATCGTTTGCGATAAAGTCCACAAAGTGGATCAGGATAATTACAAAATTTCTATTGCAACGCTACTAGGTGATGTCCTCCAGGGTGAATCGTCTAGTACAAATTAGGATACTCCCTTAATGGTAGAAGTCACAAATTTTGTTTTATTTTATTGTGTTTTTAACAAGGATGTTTACAATTTGTTTTATGTTTTCCCTCGAAATTAGTTAAGATTATAATATACTGCCTCAAAAGAGTTTATAACAGTACGACTGAATTCTGTTCCTACTTTTTCCAGGAAGACGCCACGAACAACAGAACTACATACACACACTCGCAAACAGAGGTATTTGGAGAGTACGGCGATCATACTGCGGAAGACAACAAACGCCCTTCGTCCAGACCAGAGTCCGGTTCTGGAAATACGGTACGTTAACCAAGTAAATCGTTTGGTCGGCTAGCGCCGGAATACAGTCCACACAGAGAAAAGGAAACTGAGACGTCGCCTGAGAAGGCGCCGTCCGCGGAGCAATAACAGTTGTTGGTCCTTCGAACCGGATTTCAGCGATAAACGAGGATACCGATAACGAGATTGGCAATAGCCAGAAGGACGCTGCCATCCCCTACGGGAGGACTGTCTTCTCAACCTGGAGTGGGCATCACCGGACCAGATGCAGGCGCCACAGGGGAGGACAGAGCCTAGGACACCTGGCCAAGATCGAAGCACGACACGGAGCACGAGGCATAGCCTCAAGAGGCAGCTCGGTAAGGTCATCGAGGAAGGCAGACATCGAGGCTAGGTTGGAAGTCGCCAAGCGAGAACTAGAAATCGCCGAGGTGAAGGCGAAAGTGGCACGAGCGAGAGTCGAATTGGTGGAAGCAAGTTCCGAGGACGAGACTAGTCAAAGTGGGGCTGCCGAAGATAAGTACCAGCAGTGCCCTTGCGATCCATGGGACAATCTAGAGAGGCTGCCCGAAGAAGGGGGAGTGGGGCTAACTCGGGAGGACAGGTCGGCGCATCACGGACAGGAAAGGAGCGACATCCAGGATTTGGCCCAGAGCCAGGCTCTCGCGAGCATCCCCCGAAGCAACCACCCCGAGGCAAATAATCGAGTTACCCCATTTCAACGTGCCAGCGAGGAGTGACTGGCTTTCAGATCGTTCGAAGCCACGGCCGTGAGATTCACACACGCACAGAACTTGGCACGTCTTCGGAGAGCTCTTCGGGGAAGGGCGAGAGAAGCCGAAAGAAATCTCCTATTCATTGCCGAGGACCCACAAGAGGCAATGAAGGGACTGGAGGCCCGTTTGGGAAGACCGGGGCGTTAGCCCTGGCGGAGCTAACGAAATTAAAGGGACTACCTCGAGTCACCCGGACGCGATTGGAGTCTTTGCCGGCCAGGTGACGAACTCCGTATGCAGCATCCTTACGTTCAGTCGCTAGTTTGCACTCATCATCAAATCAGTCGCTCCGATCTCTACGACTATTGCCTAAGATGGAGATGGCAGTACTAATGACAGTATTCTTAAGGCGTGTCCATTTCTCTTCTACGTCCGGCATTCTGGCCCCAGGACTTACTCTCGCCTCGTCGAGCACTTCGAGGGCGAGTTCTAGCGCATGAGCAAAGATGTTACTGGTATTCTCATTGCTTAAGGCAGCCGTGTTGATTCGAACCTGATCCGTGGATGCAATACGTCTCCGTAAGGTAACCCGCGCTCGGAAAACTGTACCAACAAGATAGTGATCCGAGTCGAGCTTGTCACCTCGGTACGTTCGTACCGTCATCAGGCTCGAGCAGTGGCGGCGATCTATCAACACGTGGTCAATTTGGTTGCGAGTGGCTCCATCAGATGATACCCAGGTGGCTTTGTGGATATCTTTACGTGGAAACCTGGTACTTGCAACGACCAAGTTTTTTGATACTGCCAGTTCGATGACTCGTAGTCCATTGTCATTAGTCTTCTCATGCAAACTATGGGAATCTGCGTAGTGCATGAAAACCGCCTCTCGACCTATTTTCGCATTCAAATCACCAAGAACGATTTTCACATCGTATCTTGGGCAGGCAATGAGGTCCCGTTCGACGTTCTCGTAGCATTCTTCTTTTTCGTCATCAGGGGACTCCTCTGTAGGTCCGTGTGCGTTTATGAGGCTTATGCTCTTAAACTTGCCTCGCACGCGAAGAGTACATAGCCTTTCGTTTATTGCACTAAAGCCGATGATGGCAGAGTTCAGTTTTTGGCTGACTAGAAAGCCTACCCCGAGCACATGGAGTTTTGCATGACAGCTGTAATAAATGTTATATTCGTTTCTTTGAATAACACCACTCCCCGTCCATCTTATTTCTTGTAATGCCGTTATGTCAGCCTTATATTCCGACAGGGCATCGGCTAGCTGCTGTGCAGCTCGAGCTCTGTAAAGTGAGCGGACGTTCCATGAGAAAATTCTTAAATCGCTTAGCCATTTTCGTTTCCGTGGTCGTCGTCGTGTATCCGGTTCATAGCCGAGGCTTGTTAAATTTTCCATAGTAATTTGTTTTTCCGGGCAAGATTGTTAGCCTTGCGCCAACCTTTCTGTGGATATCGCTGCTTCCATTGGTTCACTACTCGGCGGGTGCCAAAGTAGCTATCCAGGGTGTCACGTGGAGACTGCATGTCAACTTGGATTGAACAGGGATAAGGATCGCCCTGGCCTTCGCCGGGTTGAAAGCAATCAGTGACTTTGCCCTGTATGTTCGCTCCCATCCCCCCACTAGTCTTTAGTTAGCTGTTATTAATTGTTGGAACTTTTCAATCTAGATTTTAATGATTTCCTGATCATGTCTGTAAGGGAACTGTTTATATTATAGTATCAATTTTGCTAGTACTCTGTTTTTTTAACGGTGAGTTATATTTATTGACATATTTCGATACATATTTGGGTTTTTTCAGAAACTTAATTACCATTCCTGGTAAAAAAAAAAGCAATTAAGCCATAACGGTTTTCCCTGAGTTAGTGTAGGTTGACAATATTTTCTTACAAAACTAGTAATAAAAGTTTATTACTCATTCCAAGAATTTACGTTAGATTATATAATTTTTCACAATACAGATTGTTTACGTTAGATGTGGTTTCTTGTATTAGTTGGTTCATTGTTCGTTTTAGGGTTCCGTACATTTGTTGAATGTATTTGTCGAACTTGTGGTTTGTCAGGTTTCTGTTTGCTCGAAAATTAAAACGTCCGAATGCAGTTCTTTTGTAAATGTTCTGGTGAAACGCAGTCGTCGCATTACCCTGTAGTTAAAGAGTTGCGGGACTATGAATTCTTCAAGTTCTGCCAGTTCGCTCGGAAGTTTATTACGGTTTTGAATGCACAATCGTCATTTTAGGAAAGCGTCGAGCTACTGGTATGTTGGGGGCTCCATGGTGTTTCCTTGAGCTGCCTGGCAATCACGTCCTGTGCGTGGATTCAGGCGCTGGGTGGTCAGGTAGCCGAGTATGTCGTCTCAGGAGCTTACGGGGCAGCCGATTGCATCCAGGGTTTTGACAGCCTCATTGGTGGCGTCGCGGAGTTGACGTAGACCCACCGCAGATTCCTTGTGGATAGCAGGTACCTAGAAGAGGGCGCTCAAGGCAGGGAGAACCACGGCACGAGTGTTGTCGTGGTGCTCTACCGGTTTGTCCCGAGCCCGATGGTAGTTTTCCTCCGGCGATGGGCGCGGGGTGTATTGATGACAGTGGAGGCCTTTGGTGGTATCAGGAAGTCTGGGGTGAGGTAAGTTTCCTCGGCCGACTCCAAGAATTCCTCCGCGAAGTAGCGATGACTTGATTTCTGCGGTTGCCAGCCGTATAATTTCCTCGTGCTGCTTCCGGATATCCTCTCATATGAGCGCGGGGTTTTGCTGGTGGGTCTCCACTGAGCGCAACATTTGCGACCCCCTTTTCTTTAGATTGAGGAACGCGCGAATCATCTGGTCTTGTGCCGCGAACTGGGCAGCGAGGAATTCTTCAATCTGGGACATTGTGGCCACTTGTAGGAGAGCGAACCGTCAGCGAAAGTGCCCTGAGTTGTTGTCAATTATGTATTCCCACATTCGCTACTCGATGGCGGTTCAGTCTATCGCGCGATATAGGCGATAATAATCCGGATCGAAAAACCAAGTAATGTGAGGGATGCGATCCTTGAGAGGTTGTGTGTCACGCCCAATAGTGTGATGGCTAGGTGATGAAGCAGCGCCCACAGGTCGAGCTGGGCAACGAGCGAATGTGCCCACAGAATGATGTAGGGGTAGTCCAAACGACCATTGCAATGCGATGAGGCGGTGGAGCTGGACAATGAGCGAATGTGCCCACAGGATGATGTAGGAGCAGTCCCAACGGAAATGGCTAGGCGATGAGACGGCGTCCACAAGTCGTGCTAGGCAACGAGCGAATGTGCCCACCGGATGATATAGGAGTACTCCCAACTCCGAGGAGGCGGCGTCCACAAGTCGAGATGGGCAACGAGCGAATGCGCCCGCAGGATGATGGAACTATTGAATGAAAATGCGTTGTCCCAAGAAAAACTGGAGAAGAACGCCCAAGGTGATGAATCGAGTTAGCAAGCAACCGTGGATGTGATGCTTGAAAGGCGTACCTTTTCTCACTGATGCATAGTCAGTTGGAGGGATACTGTTGTCAAATGGCAAGCAGATGCGAACGTACTAGATTTCTCTAGTTCATTCATTTGTGAATCCGCAACAATTATACTAAATTTTCGACAAAAAAAAGGAAAATAAATAATATATAAATAATATACAAAATATACAAAACGACGGAGGAAAAATATAAACTAAATAAAACAAAAGAAGGAATCACATATGTTGCGGATTCGCAACTGAATGCACCCAACGAAAACCCATGACAACTGTCAACAACCATATCACAGTTCATTTTCATCATCAGGCTGTCTATTAAATTCCTTTGTTCGTAATTTCGTAATTTTCGCTACGTGCTTTAATCGTTTTTGGCTTTTCCTTTATAATTATAATCCAAGCACATTAGATGCATCGTTATGTTTTTATGTATATTCTAATGGGAAATATTTCCCCATTTAATTAAATTCAGTATAACAATTCTCTACGCGTTTTACTGATTCGACTACAACTCGTGCTGTGGTTAATGTTGTTTGGTGTTGCGTGGTTCCCATTGTGCTCCGGTTAGTGTGCCGTGACCATTCGTTCCGTGCGACTCGTGGACACAGAGGTGATATTGGACCCCGAAGCTGCAGATGTGTGGGTGGTTTTTCGCGCTTCGTCTTTCTTTGTGCAAGCAAGTGCACGGGTTCACTATAATTCGCCACTCAACTGTCACAACTTCATCCAGCAAGGAATCAAAACAATCCACTGTTCATCAATGTCACTCATTTATTATGGTTCAAAACGGAGAAAACAAATGTTTACAGAATCCCAAGTGCTAACAAACATTACATAAAACCACTTGGCTACGTATTATAATATAAATAAAAGATTTAAATGCTACGTAATTCAAGAGGCACTTGGCATTGTACTTAAACTGGTTACTATCCAAAGATTTAAATGTTAAATAAATTAAGAGGCACTCGGTTCTGTATTTAAATGTATTTAAACTGGTTACAATCCAAAGGTTTACATGTTAAATAAATTAAGAGGCACTCGGCACTGTATTTAAATGTATTTAAACTAGTTACAATCCAAAGGTTTAAATGTTACTGTAAATCGACCGGACTTCACTGCTCGCAATTTTCGACTGTATTCTCAAAATTCTGGTGCCATTGCCATCTACTTTAGCCATCGAAGCGACAGAACGCAAAAATCCCATCCATCGCTTCGATGACCATATATGGTGCGATCCTCCTCAGCATCAGCACACAGGTCCTGAAACATTAATGATGCTTTCCGCTGCCACTCATGGTGTGTGTATGTCCACCGTAAGCAGACCGTGGATCATCGAATCCATAACACCATGAGCAACGGTCTGCAGCTGGCACCAGCATCCACACGATGTTTTTTTTTTTTTTTTTTGGGGTCCGTAGGAAGGTAGACATCTTCAAAAGATACCTCTAGACCGATCCAGGGGCATGCCGGGTTTTTACCGACTAAAACCACCTCCCGCCAGGCTGATTTTCCCGTTGATCCCCGCAGAACTTTCTTTTAGATATTCCATCGCGGGGCGGGACGGAGTTTACCTGCTCGTCATGTCGCAACTGCTGCATCATTTCACAGAGAATACCATTGGTTACGGACCATGCCTGTTTTGAACTAAGCATGTATTCTATTACTCCAGCCGGAGTAACTGTCCGACTCGTTTGTCTCTCCAAAATCGTTCGTGCGGTCTCGAATCTCACGCACTCGGTGAGTACGTGTTCCGCATTCTCTATTTTGCCTTCACAATACAAGCAGTATGGGTGATTCACACACGATGAGTGTGTCGTCGCACCGATGATGGTGGCCTACCCAGGATATTCGTGTGCTTGAAACAATGTTGCAACATTGCTTCCGACGTCCGGGCGAGGGATAAAGGAGCAAGCTTCGTTGCTTGGATAATTTGCTGTGTATTGGGTGCATGCTCCTCAATAGTATACTGGTTAGTATACCCGCCTGTCACGCGGGAGACCGGGGTTCGATTCCTCGTCGGGGAGCCTCTGGCGCAAGACTAATGGCCTTGCCCGGAAAAAAAAAACAAATCATTATGGAAAGTTTAACAAGCCTCACGACTTGCTAAATAAGGCCAAGACCGGTCCCAGGTTGTAGTGCCGATGATGATGATGATTGGGTGCATGCTGCGATCCTCGCGCAAGCATATGAGGGTAGCACCGAATGTGTTCCCCGGATGTATGCCGCGTCTATAATTTCTTACCAGAAATTCGATGACGCAACACAACCGGTGAATTGGCTTTAGAGGATTGGTATTTGATGTTGATACTATTCATGCCAGCCAGAATCATCGGTTCTAGGTATTGTTCTTATGTAAGGTACAACTGTCACCCACAGAGGTAGTGGCGTTAAATGGAACTGTCACAATACCTGCTTTCTTATGCCCCTTAGCGTGCCCCAGGCGGTGTTTTCACCCAGGTAACCGGCAAGGTGGATGGTGGCGTTCGAGAGAACCGCCACAGATGCACCAATTTCTAAATTGCGATACCATCACCAGCCGCGTGGCGGATCATTTATAGCGGGCCTTGTGACAGCTTTTCTTTTTTGGTTCTGCCACAGAAAATTAAATCTAATTTATTTATGTTACCTGTAATCTTGGAATGCAATGGTTAGGAATGTACAGTGTTCCCGCTCTCGGCCAGATTAGTCCTTTCAATGGTGAATGATTTAGTTAGAATCCATATATCATATTTTGAAGCTCCTCTATTTCCATGGGCACCATTGAAACAATTTGATATTTTAGAAACAGCTCTCCGGGTCAGTGATCAGCATTTAATTGCAAATAGATGTTCGTGACACTGTACAAACAATTATGGTTGATTGGTTTTGCACGTTCACACTCGGGTCATATCTTAGGATTAGGATTTATATGAAGGGTAAACTTTGGCGACCGAATCAATTGAAGGAATCTGACACTGAGAACTTTAAGTAATTACGAGATATATTTAAAAGTCTCTAAACAATTTTAACACTTATGAATTTAGTGCGTTTTTACAACATTCCTTTTACTTTTTTTATTTTCCAGTTTTACTTTTCTTTAATTTTAAAACAAACAAAGGGCACGGGTTTGTTATCTTTCTTCTTTCTGGCAAAACTCCACCGGGACCAACAACAACCGTACTCTTTGCTGCTCTTTTTCAATTTTCATCAAAAACGGAATTGCAAAACCGTATATCAAAAAAACATTCACCTGTTCTCTCCCTCGCTCCCCATCAACGTGCACTTCGAAAACCGAATTCGAACTCGAAGAGCCGCACGATCCACACCCGAATCGGGGCGGGTTCGAAAACTCACTTGTGGATCGCGCAACTCCTCCACCACCTTACCATCACACCATTTTAAAACAAATTATATTAAAATTACAAATTATCGAATGATGGTGGTGGCGGAAAACGTACGTAACAGCCTCAACATCAACTGTGGCGGACTGGTCATCGGTTTGATACAACTTGACCACGACCATGGGAGCGGGTGATCGGTATATTTATTTATAACGTTTATAAGCGCAATTCAATTTCCAGAGCATTACATTAGTTGTTGGTCGTTCGCTTGCCATCAACAAATTGAAGAGAAGGCATTCTACTTGTTAATATTTAAAATTCAATTGGCAGTTTGGATGGGTATACTTTTTTTCTGACGCTAACAGTACGGGCTTAATATTTATTTCCATAATTGCTATTAAGCGATAATATTCAAATATAAAAAAACAATCAATCAATCTTATTTTATATTCACATTTATTATTAGTTAGTTGTCCAGCAAACAGATGATATATTTGTTGTTCTAACTTATTATGGATATTGACAATAACAAAATTCAAATTTAAGCTAACACATATATTAAAAAAAACTAAGAGGCAATATCTAATACCTTAAAGCTAAAAAGAAACCCTTTACCATTTCATAGCACAGCTATAATTTACTTTTTCCTTTTATCTCTCACGCGTTTTCGTATATGTCGATCAGATCCAGGCTTGCTTAAATCATAACGAAATATTATAGCCCTAGTATCGAAAAAGCACTTCAGGTCCTAGAAGACACATATAAAGCAAGCTTGTCCAAACACCGGATTATAGGATCTTACCTTTGGATCATAACGATACCCTAGACTTTTAAAAAACAAATAAATGTCCTGTAAATCAATTGGTTCATAGTGCAAAATGGCTTCATGCAGCTGAGCATTCGATTTAACCAAATTGTGCCAAGCAACATGCAATGGCAGGAGGGCAGTAGATATCTGTAACGAGACAAATTATAATTACACAACATAAAACTGATAAACTTGGAAGAAATTATTGACGGTCACCTTTTTGCTGGTATTTGTTTGAAACACATAAACTTCGTTATTAATTTCCATGGATGTCTGATGATGATTTATTAAAACGTCGCCAGAACAGTCTTTAAAAGTTAGTTTTACGTTCGGACAATTAATTTCTGATGGGACTTTCATATCACGTATGCCATCATCATCCTCAAGAGAAGATACACTGCAGTGGGATTTGTCTACTCCATCAGAATTGCTCTCCTCTTCGTCCACTAAATAGGGATGCATTTGATTATATAAATACTCTAACATTTTAATCGCTTGTTTCCTTTTAAGTGGTTTAATTCCAAATCTGTAAAGTTGATCTAGCAAACTTACATCAGTCATCTCACGAAAATTAGGTTGCTGCACTACTTCTGTAGTTCGCACTAAATAAGTTCGACCATTAAATTCGAATTCTTTCGGAGATTCTGGTGCAATTTTGACTGGTGAATTGTTTATATCGTTTAGAGTTCCCGTCAGGAGTTGAGTTAAACCAGCTGGCTTTTTGTAAACTCTTTTTGAAGGGCTTCCGTAAATTAATTTGTCGATTTCATCCAAATCGGATAAACTTTCGTCATCACTTTTTGCGAATTCACAAAATTTACTTGCAGTTGAGAAGCGCTTAAGCGGAGCTGCGCTTTCGCCAGGCGACTCCCCAAAAGTGTCCGATAAAGTCCTTCGACATTTTGACGATCCGACAGTTTTTGTGGAAGACTTTTTTGGAGTCTTTGTAGGTGTTTTAAAGGGCGAAATCTCTTCAATAACGCCGAACTCCGAACGTTTACTCAAATCTATATCTAGCGAATTTAATGAATCATTAGAAAGTGATTTATTGGTAAATTTGAACTCTTCACTCTGAGTAGATCCCGATTGTGACTCAGCAATCAGATCCATAAATGAAAATTCATGATTTACATTGTTGTGTTCTTCGTTCACCTTTGTACTTTCCGGATGTGGGAAATTGTCCACATCGTGAGGGTTGCTTCGCTTGTCTGTGTCATCTAAGAAATTTGTTTTATTTGCTTTCCAAATTGAATAGTTTATTTCGTCATCAGACAATACTATGCAATCGTCTTCAATGTCAGCAGCATCTTGTGTGAGGTCTATTGTTTCATCGGGATTCATGGTAAAATATTCGTTAAAAGAAGTCGACGATCTGGTGGTTTTCATGTCATCACTCTTGAAGCAAAGCCCAGTTGATACCAAGTCCGTGGGTGATTCTGATGGGAAAATGCCGTTCGAATACAGCAGTGCGTTAGTCTCTAACGAGTATGGGAAACCTATAGGATCTTCCTCTATTAATTGAGACGTATTACATGGGAATATAGATTTATTTAGGTTTTTAGAGCTTGCATTTGAAGCAAAACTTTTCGTGGAATGTTGTGAAGACGTGTCGGATTGAGTTAAATCTACAATTATGTTTGCGGTTTCTAAAAATAACAAGGCTAATCACTCCAATTCAAATTGAGCATAGCAAAATACTTACCCGAGCTTTTTTCAGCAATATCTGCGATATGTTCCAAACCAGTCTTTACTGAATGAAAATATAAAAAAAAAAACAAATTCTTTTTGTATCACGACCAAATTTTTAAATTCTGTTAAGATTCCATAACTTAATACTATTATACATGAATGTCAATCACCGAAATGATTCTTCTACCAAATCTCGATATGAGACTTTGTGGCGGTCCTGCGAGCTTCACAAACCACTGTGGGTTAAATACCTTTCTGCCCAGCTAAAGGGGGCATACATACTGGCGTCCGCAACCCCACACAAGTGCCCAATTCCTCGACCGAGTCCTTATGCCTGCATGGATAACGAAGGGCACTACCCAGAAACGAAATTGTTTGACGACCCATTAGCTGGGCAAACACAAGTGGCCGACGCGCAGCGCCAGACGCCGACAGCCATCAAAACCCCATGCAATAAAAGTTTGGCCAAGAGATAAACAAATTTATGATCTGCTCTTGAACCAACCGCAATTTGGTTTTTCCGTATCGAAAGGACAATTGTGGGAACGGAAAGTAAACAATAGACCAACCGATACTCTTCCTAGAAGATAAAAACCTTGTAAATATCGCAGCCGAAGATAACGACTTCGGGCGAGGAAATCACAAGGGCCATAAACCACATTCGGGTAAAGTACATAAGGGATACCGCAGATGTGTGAAAACGCCTGACGATGCTCGGCATATCTCCAGCCACACGGACAGCGGAATCGTAGGATAAGAGAGGGTGCGATGGCCTGGAAAGGAAATATTCCTTGGAAAAGAGAGGACACCAAGGAAAAGCAAAATTGAAGAGAAAGGAAGAACAACCGGTTGAGTTTCCATCCCTACAAAAAAAGTGGTGAAGTCAGTTCAGTGATAATCTCCTTCGTGTAAGGGTCCGCGTAAGAAAAAAAAAAAAAAAAGAAAGTTAAAAGCGGTCGAGAGTGCGTCCGCGAGAACTGTAAAACATAAAGTGTTCACAAAAAAAGAAAGTTTGACAATAAAATATCCTGTTATTAAACATGCTCTTAAATCTATCTCCCATCAAATTAATGCAGGTGTTCCCAAATTACCAATAGTAATAGCATCCTTAAATCCATTAATCATTAAATTCCTAAAGTCAATACCCATAACTGGTATCATTCGCATATAACATTGCACAAAGCAATTTGAAACATTCCAAATTCTCATAATTGCAATTTTGCGTTCTACCAATTCCCACAAACGAATAAACTTGAAATGCATTCATCCCCAATCTCATACAAAAAAATGCAATATTTCATTTTCCCACATTTTTTTCCTAACCTTGGAATGCATTCATTTCCAAATCCAGCATCTCATCATCGCGCAGGTAATCCTACCTGCACCGTGTACGATATGAACAAATCAGATTCACCTTCCCATGGTGAAGAATTTGCAGACTTGCAAAATTTGCGATTCTCCGTCGTTGGCTTGGCCTCTGGCTGCGACTGGCGTCTGGAAGACAGCCACGACCGTGGGAAGTAGAGGAGGGTTCCGTTAGGAATTAGAGCAATCCGAATCCGACAGCCGAAGTGCAGCGGTACTGTTATAAATTAATTATACCAGAAAAGAATAAAAATAAACGCAGATGGCGCCACCAGGTTCCAAAGGAGACTAACCCAGCCGGAGGATCCAACCAAACTAGACGGGCTAACCCAGCCGGAAGATCCATCCAAACTAGATGGGCTAACCCAGCCGGAGGATCCATCCAAACTAGACGGACTAACCCAGCCGGAAGATCCATCCAAACTAGACGGGCTAACCCAGTCGGAAGAACCAAACTAGACGGGCTAACCAAGCCGGAATTAAATAAAGTTTCAATAAAACCAACCCAACAGTCGGCATTGTCATTCCAAAAAAACCAGGTACCCGTAGAAGTCCACTTGGGGGAAGGAATATAACATGGAACATAACATTTTGGCGCCCGAGTGGGGACAGGGAAGCCCGAGTCAGCCATCATCCGCCATTGTTGACTCATAAGTGCTTGAAAAAGCCCTGTCCAACCAACCTAGGATCGTATGGACCCCGGGACCTACCAGCCGGAGGACCACCATTCCAGCTAGGAGGACACCGGTTTGGATTCAAACCCCCTCTCTTCCGGAGAATCCTTGCAAAAGACTCTCCCGGCCGACACCCTACCTCGTTCCGCAACCAAGAGTGGAACCCACTCAAAATCCGTTCGTCCACAACGAGGACTACAACAGTGTTCTGTGATGGGCCAGCCTGGAAAACGAGGAAAACCACAACAGGGAGGCGGCCATTCTAAGGGAGACAAGAGGAGACCCTCAACGGGAATAAAGTGTAAAAAAAATATAAATATAAACAAATAAAAAAAAAACTTAATAACTACCTCGGACGTACTGGGCAAGACTCCCTTACCCATATTGCGCCCACTAATCTTTGGGAAGCTTGTTAATTGTTAAAACGACGGTAATTGAATGAACACAAAAACTCTTACGGGATAGCAAACGTCTTGGATCTCAATACACCCATAGTGTGCATTATTTAACGCGTTGTTAAATGGAACTGTATATGTTATTTGATGGCATCTCGGGGCGCCCACTCGGCGCTATAGGTTCGCCTCTCCCAAAGGAGGAGTTTAATTTAAAAAAAAAAAAAAAAAAAAAAGTCCATTGCTGGATCTCCTCTTTCGTTATTAATAGGCTATTAGCCCTATTATGGGGTGGGAGCGGACATACAGGGTAAAGTCTCTGCTTTCAAACCGGCGAAGGCCAGGACGATCATTGTCCCTGTTCAATCCAAGTTGACATGCAGTCTCCACGTGACACCCCTGGATAGCTACTTGGCACCCGCCACGTAGTGAACCAATGCATGCAGCGACATCCTGAGAAAGGTTGGCGCAAGGCTAATAACCTTGCCCGGAAAAACAAATTATTATGGACAATCTAACAAGTCTCGGATAAGGGTCGGATACCGGTGGAGAGACTTGCTAAATAAGCCCAAGACCGGGTATAAGCTCTTGTTTTTTGTTTTTTGCATTGAGTCCGCTTAATGTGTTATTTATGAGTGGCAATGTATTTTCGCGTAGGCATTTGGGGACACATTATGTCAACTTAAGTTGGATGGGCTTTTTAATTGTTTTTATATACATATATACTTCTCTTAGAAAAGGTGCGAAGTGTTTTTAAACAGTTGTAAACGTACCGCTCTAGAAAACCTAGAGCCGAGGGTTACGAAGGTAGGCTGAAAAGTAATGCACACATGCTTGCAGTACGTGGTAGGCTACGAAGGTAGGCTGAAAAGTAATGCACACGTGCTTGCAGTACGTGAATGAAATATCCGTCTCCGAGTTGAACAAAAAACTACGTACAATTTCGTTTTAAACCGTTTGACGGTATCTTAATTTTTTCCGCAAATTGCTATAATGTGTAAAAGTAATTATATAACGATTTCATTTTCTATCACCGTACATTTGGATCTTTATCTGATCACGACCAAAAGCCAACTCTACTCCATACAATAATCTACTTCTACACTAAGCCTCGGTATTGAAATGTAAAAGAGATTCTCACGTTTTGGAACAAAGTATCGAAAGTTCGGTAGACGCTGAGTCTACAATTTGTTACCTTTGCAAGTTCCATATGAACGTGGCAAAAATCAAACATGCGATTGGTCTAGCATTTGATATCGTGGATAAGAGTCCAATCGATTTTTTTCGGGGCATAGGAATCACAAGAGATAAAGACACTGGTTTTATCACACTTTCCCAGGAGCAATATATCCGAAATTTACTCACTCAACATAGTATGGTGGTTACTAGGAGATGCAGCATGCCGCTAAACCGAGGGGACAGTTTAAGTAAATGTCCAGTAAACTCGAATTGCAAAAGGATAGATGCAAAGCAGTACCAGTCACTGATAGGTTGCTTAATACACTTGATAAGAATTTGTATGTATGTAGCACTTGCACTTTACACACACAAATCTTCATAGCAACACACCTTCGCTTGGTTTTAAATGGAAACGCACGAAATGAACACACAGTGTCAAGAAAAATGCACTGCTTTAAGTTTAATGAATTTATTTTAATTATCCTTTACATTTATTTGGACACACACAATTTAATTTCAACACATACTAGTTTTAATTTTATTTTAAGCTCTATGGCTTGTTTAATTAAATTTACAAATACGGTACACAACTTCCGCCTTGGTTGACGGTTTTTTTTTTTTCTCGACTCCGATGTTAAAAGCGCGATCGGATTTTGGATTTTATGCCCGTCTAGGACAACGATTGGAATCAGACCCTTCGTTAGAATAAAATGTCCAAACCGGACGACGGTCGCACACACAGACGCCTTCTTATCTCTCCTTTGATCGTACAGGCCGACGGGTGCATCCATTGTTTACACGCACAATAGATCTTTTTCCCACACAACAGATGTGTGCTTCGCAGTACATTTTTTTGTTTATCTAACATTGAAAATGTCGTAAATGATAATTTACGATCTGCGAGACCTGATTGTGTGGATGCGTGCGATACAATTCTTAGAACCTTGTATTTACACAAGTATTCATGAGGTTGGACCTCGAGGAGATCGGATCGACTGGTCGAACGTAGAAGAAGAGCGCACGGGGCAGGGAACAATGGCGGGGTCGAGTCGGTGAGGTCATGAAGTTTCGGGTTCCTATATGCCAAGAAATGGCTGCCTTGCGGAACCCCTGACATGGGAAGAAAAGGATTGGGCAGGGAGGATCTGAATTTGACACTGTAGGATCGATCTTTCAGATAAGAATATAACCACTTAATCAATAGGGGTTCGAAACCTAGAGAGGACAGCTTAAAAAGGATGAGATTATGGGAGATTTTATCAAAGGCCTTGCTGAAGTCGTAATTCATTTTTTTTTTTTTTTTAATTAGACTTCTCTCGGGAGAGGCGAACCTATAGCGCCGAGTGGGCGCCCCGAGATGCCATCAAATAACTGTTGCAGTTCTTTTTGAACAGTTGCAGGTTGTAACGCTCCGGGAACACTCGCGTGGGAAGGAACGATGGCAAAGGTATGTTGTATATCTTATTGCTTCGTTACCATTGAATTGTTCTCTGTTGTGAGTAGCACATTATTTTTTTGTGCCGTCATAGATTTTTGCCAGATGTGGTATCTGGATTCCATGATTCGCCCGTGTATGCATTTTGTATCGAATGCACTTTTATAGGTAATCATTGTATTGGATATATTGACTAGGATTAATCAACATATGGGAGTTCACATGAAGGTGAATCTTGTTAATGGTAGGGGGTGGCCCCAAAAGGGCGAGTATTAGGGGAGGGTAGGCATTGCGTCTAACACACTTGGCGAAATCAACAAGACCGGATACTCAACATGTGGTGAGCAGATTAGCTCAGTTCAATGTTGAACCTCATCAAGCACACATGGCATCTGCCAAACATCTATCAAGGTATCTTTATAATAAAATTCATTATAAACGTTCGTTTAGGAAGACGGCAAACCCACTTAAGGGATACGCTGACGCTGATTGGATCATTGTATCAACGACCGAAAATCGTACACCGGTTATGTGTTCTTCCTCGCTGGTGCGGCTATATCATGGGAGCCCCGTAAACAGTAAACTGTGGCGTTAAATATGTAGTGCTGCCGAGCCCTACCATCCTCCCACAACCCCAATATACATGACCATCATCCCAGTTCCCGATACATTACGCACCCAATATCCCATCTCCCAATATACCTATCCCATCCACCATCCCATTTTCCCATACAATATACATATCCCATCATCACCCAATTAATCTAAACGATTTCCAAAAATCCTCATATTATCTACATAGCAGCTGCTATAGCAGTTGTCTAATATAACGATCTCAGAATCGTCACCAAGCAAATATAGCAAATACTCAATGGAACGATTCTGAAATCAAATCCAGCAACCAGAAGCTGCTAAGAAGAATAAATTCCGGTATCACAAGCCAAAAACCAGAAGCGAGCAAGCAACGGCTTCTCAGAATAAAACACCCTTGCTTCACAAGCCGAAAACCAAAATCCAGCAACCGTAGCAGCTGCTCGATTGTGATTGGCCTAAAGACACTCATGTGTTACCAGCTTTCAGGTACCTAGAGAGGAAGATGACCCTTTTATTCCCAGGCTCGACTTCGTTCATCGAAGAAACTTAACAAAAGAAACTGACAAAAGAGAGAATTTATATTTGTGCAAGAAGTCGAGTAATAACCACCAAAGAAGGCAGTCGAGTTTCATACGCTGCGGAGTGAGCACTAACATTTCGAATTTTAGACAGTCGAGGAATAACGTCCGAACGAGGAAGTCGTATTTTGTTTTACCTTTCAATAAGTCAAGTCGAGTTGATCCTCCTTGTGTGGAGCAATAACGAAAAAGAAAAAGGGTCTAGTTTCACTTTTCCTGCTCGCGGCAATTAAAAAGTTTTTGATTATGTTTTTTCTTCTCAAAGATAATAAATGAATAACCTGAGAAATATGAAAAGATGTGTTTTTAATTCATACACGAATAAAGATCATCCACGCTTATTCCATCGCTCGAGATGAGGAAGCACGGTCGTTCGGATTAAAAAATATATATTCACCAAAATATATATATATATAACAAGTAGTACGGAGACTGAGTACATGGCATTAGTAGCTGCTACGAAGAAGGTTGTGCACCTAAGGCGCTTGATTGACGCAATTGGTTTTGACTGCTTTCTGAAGGGACCTACGGAGTTAAACGGGGATAACTTAAGTGCACAGCAATTAGTAAAGAATCCAGTTTTTCACTCAAGGTCAGAGCACATAGACATTACATTCCACCAATTCGTGAAATTTATAACAAATCTTTAATATCACTAAATTATATTCCAACTGATGAATGATTGCTGATGTACTTACGAAGATTTTAGCAAAATCTAAACATGTGCATCTAACTTCTAAACTTGGATTAATAACGTAAAGTAAACAATATTTAAGAAATAGGTATGTTTTGAGGGGTAGTATTAGAAACCGAATTTGAATACATTTTTGAAATTTGCATAACCTTGGCAAACCAGTACCTTTTACTAACGTATTCTTATATACTTTGTATAATGTCTTACACTGTTTGTACGATGTATTTTTAGCAGCTTTTACAGTTTTTTGATTTGCAGTTCTGTAATAAAACTCTTCGGAATCGGATGTGTTCCGTCTTTTCGTTCTTTCTATAAACAAACCCCTTGGAAGGAACAACAGGTTATAATTACTGGAGCCGTAAGACGAACAGACACCGCATACGAGATACTCCATCAAGCAACCTAATTAGGGGAAAATCAAAACCAGCCGGTCGACCCCCGGGCTCAACGAGCCGGAAGCCACCCACAGCACCATTGTGGCGTTTCCGCCAAACGCCACTGTCTACTTGCAGGAAGAACCCCCCATAACTACAACCCAACTTCCATAGTCCCCGCTAATGCAACTGCATTAGGACCTGCAAATGCTGCACGCATCAAGTTTATCTAATGTATTTATCTAAAAGCTCTTGGAAGTGAATTCTTACCTTCATGCACCAATTCGCATTTTAAATTCCCAACAAGAATTCTATATATCCTATCGGATCATAAATCCAAATCCCAATCTTACCATAAGCATTTTCCCTATCGGAATTCCTGCAAAGAAACAATTTGGTACACACATAATGTAACCACATTTCTAGGGATAATAAACATTGCGTCGCCTATTGCCAGCCTCATCATGTGTACAATAAATCCCTTTACATACACACTGGCTGGCGACCTTTACCCAAGGGACAAAAGCAAACATACGCATCTTGCGTCTTACGGCATAAACCAAATCCTATAGCATAAGCAAATGCAAATAGGAATTGTGTACTTACCCTTGGCAGCGATGCCATAAACACCAATTCTCATCAAATAAGCTAAAACCAATTAACACCATGTTCATGACGCATTGCGGCTATCAATACAGCTGCAATGCATATCATAGACAATGATCTACACGATCTCTTTGTCTTCCAATATGTCTGTAGCCGCTTCTCAAGACCTAGCGGCATGAGCAAACAGAAACCCATTAGTAACCAATGAGATACGGCTTGTTTCCTTAGCCGAACTCACATCTCATTGATGCACATTATTCACTTACTTTGTTTTCAGATTCGTTCTCATGGCTTTGTCCCATGAAAGAACCAATATTCACGCATACATGTGTACCGCTACGATCTTCTTTATGAGATCTGGTTACCTACCCCCAAAGAGAGACTACGTTTCTCTTGGGATAGAAAATGCATTCCTAAATTAAGAGAGCCAGTACCACTGGCCGAATTTCCCTTGCCAGCGAATTGATATCGCTGAGTCGTAATACATCCACAGCCGGAATCGGTCGGGTCGTAACCCTCCACCGTACCTCGTGCCGGTACGGTGGTACACACAAAGTCGCGTATCAACCACCAATTAAAACGTTGAGCTTCATCCCCCATTTCGAGTTTAGTCTCTGCGCGAGTGAAAAAGATTCGCCGTCATTGTTTAATCCGTGATCCTACATAACCCAACGTTAACCTTGTAAATTATAATTAGTAATAAGAAGAACAAAGGATTTAACACAATGTGAACGTACCTCAAAACAATAAAGCGAACAAAAAAAAAGTTGTTTGTTGTTTCTCTTAATCCACTCGTGACGTTCGGTAAACGAACAAATTCCATCAGGATCTGCTATACGAAAGTGTACGTGTTTACAACTGCAGAGTTACTTTGTGAGCTGTTTCAGGTGTCATCGTTCGGTGTGAACAATTAATTTGGTGCTCGTTTGTTGCTGCGATAAAAGGTGGAACAATCAGTGGTTCACGGCGTGAACAATTTGTGGGGATGTGGTAGAACCCTGCGCCCATGCTGGCGCCACGACCCGGCCCCCACGCCATAACATATCAAACCTATAACAGACGCAAAGCCCAGCTTCGAGACTAACTAGGGGCGTACGTACTCTTCAGCGGTTGGGTTCATACGGGGAGCAAAAGCAAATGAAAGAGTTTTGAGACACTCTGTATTTAAACAATGTACTTAAGAAAACGAAAGATTTTCTCGGTAACTGAAAATACAATGAAATGCTGAAAAGCTAGAAGAAATTAAAAGAGTAGAAAGCCTAGCGCTAAAGCACATAATCTTAAAATAATTGATCTAACTTGAAAGATGTTTCAAAGAAACTGCGAGAAGCAATTTTTCTTGTGGAGAATTAATTCTTAATCAAGGACACAACCAGGCGGTAATCTTCATGCAAAATATCTCCTTTTAAGTGAAAACAATATAAATACAATTGAATCACACAAATCAAAAGTAATTTTATAACTCACCTTCATCACTGGAAAAATGTTCATAAGTTATAATCGGTTCGCAACCTGAATTGGTCATACTATCATCTAAAAATAGAATATTCATATTTCCGTATTACTCTGGAGAAAGGACGACGAGCTTACTTGTTTCCATTTCAAAATCACCATCGGAATCGGCAAATATATCAGGAGATGTGGCTCTTCTAGATGCAGATATGGCAGATAGGTTATTACTCGTAGATTGTATTATTACGGACTCGTGTGTTTTTGAAGTAGATGGTTGTACAAAAGAAATGGTTGTCGTTGATATTGAGACAGTAGGTTCTTGGAGTCTGGATTCATGCAGTACATGCGTATCAAATCTTTCTGCAGGAGCTTCTATAGCTGTTTTAGTCTCATTTTGTTGAGGTTGATGGTCATTTACAGAGGCTACTTCATCAACATGTTCACGTTTAATTTTCTTTATTGCGGGACTCCGCAAATCATTATCTGGGTGGGTTGCTAGCAGATGTTTGTTATTCACGTCTGACATCCTATCAGGCGTCCGTTCTCTTCCAGGAATTTTGTGAAAGTCCTTCAATAAATGACCAGCTGAAATGGTTGACGGTTCAACCAGACCAGGTACGTAGAAATCTTCAGTGGCTTGCTTTTCAAGCCAATCTAAATCAACAATACGGTCAGCGGTACAAACAATAGGGTGCAGAATTTCACTCCTCACTTGATGTGTTTGTCTCAGATCACACTTTTCTGTTATTTTTTCAGCTATTTGCTTTTCTATAATCTCATTAATTTTTCTTTCAAGTTTTTCAATTTGCCTTCTCGGATTTCTTAATGTTAAGGGGGTAAATTTGTTTGCCCATTTTGACTTTTTGTTCTTCGGTATCATATCAATGAAGTTATAATCTGTAATTAGGAAAAAATATATTTAAAAAAAATATTATTCTATTAAAAATTTAGGTGACATCGATTACCTTCCCGATCGGCAACTTGGAAACCGAAATTCTTCAGCTTATCTCTGATGCTCTCCTTATTGTCTAATTCTTTACTTGGGGGTTGTGAAACTGCCACACTACATACTTCTGCTTCCGATCGCGATAACGCCAATGCCAACTGCATATCATCCGGATTGATATTGTCCACAAGACAATGCTGAGTAGTAACCTCTGAGAAGAGTTCTTCGTTCCTTAAAAACGCCGATTTAATCTTTAATTGTCTCTTGGGACGACTTGTAGGCTTCAGTTTAGGTTTTGATTTGGTTGTTCTTTTTACATTGATTGGAGATTCAAAATCAGCTAAAATGCTTTCGGACAGATAATTGGAAGTTAATTTTGCTTGATATTTCATTGTAATATTTTTAGAATTTTGCACAGGACTGTTCGTGCAGCTATTTTCAACAGTAGTTTTTGGTAGTATTTCATCTGCTTCTATTGGTGATGGCATACAATCTGACAAATCCAATTTTACATTTCGACTCGTAGCAGGGAAATATGGAGATACGGTTGGTTCATTTTCAATGTCTTTTTTACTGCAGAATGAAATGATGAGAAATAAAAGAAAATATCTTCAGGTTCTGACTTTCATTTATTTAATCAACATTTACTACGTTTGTGAAATACAAATTATACCGTGAATTTCGTCCTCGACGAGGCATGTGTGTTCTTTTATTGTTCCTTTGTTGATCACTCATGTTGGCTATTAACGTTCGGAATAGAATTCATCACGTTCTTCGAGTGCTTTACGTATAGTTTCAGCCCGCCTGGCTGCCGGCATTGAGAAGAAATACCTCCGACTTCGTTCTTCTTCTGTTTCTGTGCAGAGTTCGTTGTAGAGTCTGGCACTTGCAAAGCGGAATATGGAGGTTTGACTGAAAATAATAAAATTCTATAAGCCGTAGAATTAAATAAGAGAATACAAAATCATACGAAAATATGGCAAAAGCAACAATCCCAACAACTATGCATCCACTAGCAAAATAGTTTCTATATACGAAGGACGGTGTTCCCTGTGTACGACGTGGTTTTCTCTTTTTGACATCGATATTTGGATCCATGCCTAGCTGTTCGCAGTAATTTTAAATTTCTTTAAACTATTTCCACGATTACACCATACGTCCCATTGCTGGGTTATGAAACTTATTTATCACCCTCTCCGACAGTAGCTGTGACAGTGACACTGACATTTCCAACTTCGGCTGTCAGAAGTGAAATAATTCAGACGTAATTTCATTTTCAATCTGTATCTGATAAGAATGCGGACCAGTAAATCAATCCAGCTACTGCTAGATAAAAAATTTCGAATAGATATACTGTTATGCCTGGACGAAAAAATCCCCAAACATGTATAAAATATAGGTGCCAAGGCCATTGGCCATCGTCTTCAAACCAGGTTTTGGCCTTCTTTACTTTAAAAACGCATTTATTTCTATGTTTAAATTACATGTTGTCTTATTATTTAGGATTAAATGCTATTATGACGCATATAACAATCAGTACTAGAATATTCGAGAAAGTCCGAAACAAAGTACTAGAATATTGTAGGAAGTACTGGAAAACTGGAGACTATAAATAATAGAACATTCAAGATTATGGAATGGACGGAAACGAAACACCGAATCAGAATGTGAGGAAACAGTATAAATACGTCGCACACAGATCATGGAGTAAGAAGTAGAAAGTGAAGCAAGCGATAAGTAAGAAGTAAAAGACGGGATAAGTACGGAAGCGATAAGTCAAGAAATCGTTGTGTACGGTAAAAGTAACAGTTGTGATTAACGGACTAATAAAGTTTTGGGGTGTCGATCCCCAAAATCGTCCTAGTCGTGGAGAGTTGGTTATTGAAGAGGCTGCAGTCGATAGAGTCCCTGGTGGCGGTTGTTCGGCCCGTTGGCGGACGTCCGGTTACGGCGGCGGTCGATGTCGAAGTGAAGTATTCGCGCCAATTGTCCACACATGTGGTATGTGTCAAATGAAATTGGCGGGAAAGATCCGGCGTCGGTTCTCGTTTTACGTGTGAGCGAGACCAACGTAGTACCGCGTCGACTCCACGCCAATTCAGCCGTGACTCTCCTTTGTGTGTGAGGGTGACTGAGAGTGTGCTTGACTTAATTAGTCGAAAGCTACTCTCGGTGTGAGTCTTTGCTTACGGCGACTGCGTGAAGGTTGTGGATTGTGCTGATCCGCCACAAAGTGTTATATTAATTCAAAATCGATTTAACGGCTCTTATTTATTTTAAATAATTAATCCACCGAAGCCTAAGCTCGCTACACTATTTATAAAATTACATATTTTTAATTAGCTTTGTAGTATTTTGACCTTTTGTTCAGGGAGCGTGTCTCCTAGTCCTTAAAAGGAGAAGGGATCTCTTTAGACCGCTGCTGAGAAAGTCCTACTGTGGTCGCCGCTAATGGTTCCTTTAAAATTTCGAAGTGTTCCTGGGGTACTTCTTCCAGGTACGTTGAATATTTTAGCGAGCTTAGGGTTCGCTGGATTAATTATTTTGAATAAATAAGAGCCGTTAAATCGATTCTGAATAAATGTGACACTTTATTAGTCCGTTAATAACAACCGTTACTTTTTACCGTACACAACGATTTCTTCGCTTATCGCTTCCGTAATTATCGCGTATTTTACTGCTTACTTCTTACTCATTACTTATTACTTCCGCACTTATCGCTTGGTTCACTTTCTACTTCTTACTCATTTCCACGATCTGTGTGCGACGTATTTATACCGATCCCTCATTCTGATTCGGCGTTTCGTTTCCGTCCGTTCCATAATCTCGACTTTTCTATTCCAGTTTTCCAGTACTTCCTAAAATAATCTAGTACTTTTTTTCGGACTTTCTCGAAGATTCCAGTACTGATTGTCATATGCCTCACAATATTTAACACTTATCAGCTCGGCACGATAGACATCTAGATGCTGCCGCCTGGCACAAAAAATATTAGGATACTGGGGCAGCGAGATCATTTTTTTTTAACTGTATTTATTAACCGCAATTTTAATTTGTATATTTAAGTGATACAGTGACTTAAAATTAATTTTGTAACAACTGTTTACATGTAATTATTATAATAATACATACATTTTCCAAACAATGTTTTAAGAGTTACAGGATAGATGTGTGTTTATACATTTAGTATGGTTTCGTCTTCCTGGAAAAGGTCAGAAAACCAGGAATTTCTTATTTTTGCTTTACTTAATCTAAACCTAACCCTATTACAAATATAGCTTAACCTAACTTAGGCTGATTAATATAAAATGAGCTATCAACAAAACAAAGTTTTATAATTAAGGGGATATAAGAATTACAGGTTATTCATTTTTGATCCCACGAGACTTGGAGTTTCAAATAGTCCGCCACATCAGGGTCCCGTTTTGATGTGGTAAGATCTGCTTACTGCTCTGATTCGACCCGGTGTCAGAGAGGCGGAGCCGAGTCGGTGAGGTCATGAACTTCCGGGTTCCTACAGGCCAGTAAATAATAATAATAATAATAAATAAGAATTACAGGATGTGGCGTGAAGTCAGTTATGGGTTAGAGGTAGAGTATTTCTTTCCGGTTGTTCCTTGGAAAAACATAGAATCTTGGAAAATGGTTGGACGTTACAGTATCTAAACTGGTTGGGGGTAAGTTCAGTGTTGTGGTATATGATCTCGTTTGAATCATTTACCAGTCTGCCTGAGATGAACATAACTCTTGTGTGGAGACAGTTGGGATAGTTAGTGCTGATATCTAGAGGGTTCGCTAAGAGTGAGGTTATTATGGGATTGGGGTTATTTCGTAGGTTTTCCATAAATTTGATAGACAGCTCGAAGAATCGTCTATCGAAGTGTTCTGTACCAGCGGTATTGTAGAGTTGGACGTTACTATAGTACTTATAGGAGTTAGGACGTCGATGTAATCCAGAGACATACCTAAGGCATTTTCTTTCGAATGCTCGCAGCTTCTCCATTTGGGAGGGAGTGATATGGTACCACTGGCGCAAGACTAATGACCTTGCCCAGAAAAAATAAATCATTATGGAAAATTTAACAAGCCCCAGGACTTGCTAAATAAGGCCAAGACCGGTTCCTGGTTGTAGTGCCGATGATGATGATGATGATGATGATATGGTACCACAATGGGCACGCGTACGTGAGTATGGATCTGATAATTTGTTTTTAGATGAGCAGTTTGACTTTGTGAGAGAGACTATTAGGTTTCCGCATGACTCTTCTACAGAGATTAAGCTGAATTGTGGCTTTGTGAAGGGAATTTTTAATGTGGGAGGAAAAAGAAAAGTTATTAGAAAAGTTATTCCCAGATATTTTAGGGTTTTTGAGGGTTTTATCAGAGTGTTGTTTAGTTTAATTTTAATTTTGTTGTGGCAGTGTCTAGTGTTGTTTGTACTGTGCTCGTTTTTGCCCTTGAACACAATGAGCTGTATTTTATTTGGGTTAAGGTGAATTTTCCACTTATTAAAATATGTTGATAGGTTAGGGAGGAAGTTGTTAATGCGGTTTCTTGCAGCCTTAACAAATTTGATGCTGGAGTAAATTAATGTATCATAAGCATAATTCACAATTACAACATTTGGAGATACGGGTTGATGAATATCTGAGATATATAGCAGATATAAGATTGGCCCTAAAATGGAGCCTTGGGGAACACCCGCGGTTATGTTGCGAGCTTCTGAAACAGAAGAATTTATTCTTACAACGAATTTTCTGTCAGAAAGATAAGAGGCTAAGAGCTTTGTTGTGTGAGAGTTTAGACTAAATATGGAGTGCAGTTTATACAGAAGCCCTGCGACCCAAACGCAATCAAACGCCTTTGAAATATCAAGAGATATGCACACGGTAGTGCTTTGGTTTTGGAGACCGGTTGTAACATCGTGTGTAAGTTTTAGTAGAGCATGACATGTGGATTGTCGCTTACGGAATCCGAACTGAGAATTGGGGATGAGAGTGTTCTCATTGGCAAATGAGAGAAGATTTTGATAGATCTTGCGTTCAAGTATCTTACTTAGTGTATTTAATAGAGATATTGGACGATAATTGCAAGGGTTATTACTACCACTGGGCTTCTTAAGTGGAATTACCACCGCAGTTTTCCAGTTCTCTGGGAACTGTGATGCATTAATCATATGATTAAGAAGAACGAGGATGGGAAGCAGAATTAGCGGGCGTAGCTTTTTAAATAGAAGGTGTGGGATTCCATCTAACCCAGTTGACTTTTTTTTATTTCCTGATTTTACGATTTCGGATAATTTGTCTGCAGTTAGAAAAGTTGTGGTGTCTAAGGGGTGTGAAGCTATGTTTGTGTTGTTAAATTCACCGATGAAAGGAGTAAAAGATGGGAATAATCTGTTTGAGATGTATTCGTTTACGGTGTCCTCGAGCCAGAAGTTGAGAGGGAATTATTTTGCTGATGAATATTTGAGAAGTGTTCTGCGAGACAATTTGCTATGTCCATATCGGATTGGGCAATATTATTGCTGATTGAGTTGAGCCGCGAGATCACTCTACTGTTCCTTTATAAAGGGGAACAAATCGAGATTTGTATCTCAAAAATGCGCGATTCCATACCCAATCCCGATTTTAGTACACTGAGTGAGATGCTCAATGTTTGTTTAAGATAAGAATTCAGTTTTCTGAATTCTCATGAAACTATGGTGCATATGAGGATATGTAAAGGAATTTGGGTTTTGTTTGTTTATGGCAATTTGAACATCTGGTTCCATTTTCCATGGGTTTGGTTTATTTAATTTATGAGGGGTTTTACCAGATTGAGATAATGTATTTCTGGATTTTGAATTTAGATTATGCCGTGGGGGAAATGCAAAGCGATAAACGAATATTTGATTCGTTTATTGCGAATTTTTGGATTTTGATTAGATTTAAATTTTGATGTAGGATTATTGGGATTAGGATGTATGAATTGGGGAAAAAGGTGGTAGGGCTTTTCAGAGCACTACAGCTTACTGGCTCTTCGCGAACACTAAGTTATACAATTTTATTGCATTAAAGGTTTGCCTTTCGGCTTTTTTTTTTGTTTGTTTGTGATTATGTTTATCATCATCATCATCATCATCATCATCATCGGCACTACAACCTGGAACCGGTCTTGGCCTTATTTAGCAAGTCTGAGGCTTGTTAAATTTTCCATAATGATTTGTTTTTTCCGGGCAAGGTCATTAGTCTTGCGCCAGAGGCTCCCCGACGGGGAATCGAACCCCGGTCTCCCGCGTGACAGGCGGGTATACTAACCAGTATACTATTGAAGAGCTGATTATGTTTATAATTATTTTAAATTACATAACATAACTGTGTATAAGGAAGGTCCTCTTACATTTTTACTTATTAGTATATAAATTACGTAAAAGAAACAGTTTTTTTTTTAATAAAGGGAAGTCAACAAGCAAAAGAGTTAAAACCAATAAAACCATAAGCGGATTAAGGAGAAGGGGAAGGATAAGAACAGGGAAGCGTGGCATCTGATATGCGTCCTATACGCCTGAAATGATTCCGACCTAATAAAAATACAGGACATTTTTTCTGAAAATTCATTTTTATTTTTCTACATAGTCTCCTTGTAACTCTATACACTTCTCCCAGCGATGCTCCCATCTCTTTAACTCGCCCAAATAGTACTCGGCGTTTTTATCTGCAAAATAACTGTTCACGAAGATGATTGCCTCCTCATTTGACAAAAATCTCTGTCCCCCAAGCGCAAATTTTAGATTAATTAGGAAACACATGACCAGGCAGAACATTCTGTGGGGGTTTTTAAAGCTCACCTGAAGAACCCTCCATAATCGCAACCAATATTTGCACCTCAATCTCCCCGCATCAAAGCATTTACTTTCATAAGGGCATTCTCCATGCATCAACGCATTGGCAGAAAATTTCCTAAGGATTCGCAGGCATTCATAATTCAATGCGTCATATTTGCTTTCCTAGAAGAATTCCTTAAAGAACAAACCTCACATCCCTGAAAGAAAACATATCGGTTACAGTGCCATGTAACCATCATAATCAGGGATAATAATCATTACGTCGCCTGTTCGCAGCCTCACCATGTGTATAATACATTTCCTTACATACACATCGGCTGGCGACCTTTTCACCCAACGACAAAGCAACCCCTAGAAACTTATTGCCGCAGCTGCATACAATTATACAATTAGCGCAATAGACGCTAAAACCAATTTCCTTAGCACGCATCATGTGCAAACACAAGAACGCTGTTCTTCCGCAGGCATTCTGGCGATACGACAAACAATTCAAGTTGTTTCAAGTATCCCAAATGCATCTAGCATCTAATGAGTTCCAACTTGTTTACTCAGTTGAACTCTCAGCTCATAAATTCCTTTATGTTTTTTAATTTTCCTGGATCCATTCCTCATGACCTCGCGGCATGAGCAAACAGAAATTCATTAGCACCCAATGAAATAGGGCTTGTTTATTTAGCCGAACCACATCTCATTAAGGCCCATAATCCCTTTTGATTTTTTTTTTCAGCTTGGATCTCATGGCCTTGTCCCATGAAAGAACCAATGTTCACACATAGATGAATACCATCGTGATATCCTCTATGGGATCCGGTTACCTACCCCAAAGAGAGACTTCACGTTTCTCTTGTAATAGGATAACATGCCCTAAATTAAGAGAGCCCGTACCGCCGGCAGAATTTCCTTTCCTAGCGAATTAACATCGCTGAGTCTTGTCCCACACACCGACCGAGCAGGTCGTGGCCGCTCCCGCTCCCCGGTGCGCACGGGGACGCGAATATTACTAAGTCGGGTCGAGTAAACGTGCTATTAATTAGAAAGTAATTCCTTTTTGTGTCTCCAGTATAATGCCGTTATCAATTAAAAGTTTAATGTCATACAAGTAGCGTGCACCGTCTTATATTTTCTTTTTGTCCATCCGTTTCATCGTCGGTGTAATTAGCATCTGTGTCCTGTAAACTAATTAAGTGCAGTATGATACGTATCAATAAACAACAATTAATAACCAAAAACAGTGCGCTAGTGTTTTATTATTTCTTCCCCTGGTGAACAGTTTTTTTTTTCTCTCTTGTCGTGACAGTGGAACTATTATGATGGAGGAAGGAAGTGAATCAGCGCCGTACGCCGGCACACCATACTTCCTCCCCACAATTCCACATTCGTGTGGTTCGGCTAAAGAATGACTCTCTATATTTATTTGTGTGCCTAAAGTCCATTTTCAACGTGAACTGATGCGGATTCACAGATTAACGGATATCGCGGGAAATTGTCTGAAGGGGCGGAACACTTTCAGCAAGTTCAGTTGCCCAACGACTGTGGTAATACCTATAGAAAAGAGATGATCATGTAACGTTGCGTCTGTATTCTAACGATGGAATTGATTGACTCACAGCTGGGTCACCAATAAGTTTCACTGCCCGTTTTTGTGTCCTATCGAGCACGTGTAGTGCAGTTTTGGATGCGCCTGACCAAATATGAGGGTTAAACTCCATTTTGGGACGAGTATCCACCTTGTAAATAGTAACCAGGTTGGATGGAGTGAACTATCTTTTGCATCTCTTAAGGAAGCCCATGCATTTGGCCCCACTTTTCGCAGCTTTAAATATGTGGTCATTCCAGTTAAGAGTCGAATTTATTCGAGTGCCGAGGAGTGATAGTTCCCTGGCTTCGTTGATACAAGTGCCGTTCATAGGCAGTATATTTACTTTGGGACTCACCTTTGCCGACAAGAGACAGCATTGGATTTTTTGGGCATTAAATTCTACCCATTGATATATCTTGTTGATATCTGAATTTAATGTATCAAGCATAAGTAGCTGGTTGGTAATGACGTTCAAAGAGTTTGAACGGGAGTGTTCGTATGAGTATGAGAACCTCAACGTGCTATCATCAGCAAACGAGCCAATTGGGCTGTGGGTAAAAATTGAGGAAGAGAGTGGGTGAGAGTACCGAACGCTGGAGAACACCTGCATTAATTTGGTGGGAGACAGATTTGCTACCAACAAGAACCACTTGAATTGAACGGCTAGAAAGATAGTCTCTTACCCATTGGATCAGGGAATTTTCCACTCCATATGTATGCAATTTTGATAAAAGGGCTGGATGGCAAACTCAGCCGAAGGCTTTTGAAATATCCAATTCGACTACCTTGCTTTCACCGAGGTAGTGGATGGAGTGGCTTCACTTTTCGGTAATGTACGTCATTAAATCTCCTGTGGACCTGTTGCTACGAAAGCCATATTGGCGGTCATTGAGGAGGTCATTTGATTCCAGATATTTTGAAAGTTGGCGGTTAATCAGTGATTTCATTACCTTCGAGAGAATAGAAGTTAGTGCTATGGGTCGATGATTTGTCACCCTTTTGGAAATTGGCTGAATGTTCACTGACTTCCATCTATTTGGGAAACTACCAGTAGAATAAGACAAACGGAAGGTTTTCGCAGTGGTTTAGAGAATGAAGAGGATTGGGGTAATGCCCCCTTCCTCGCAGATCCGAATGGGAGACTAGTGTACCTCCGGAATTCTTTATCTCAGAAGGTACCAGCATGACTTATCTCCGTGTCAGTCCGGCCCATCAGCCACACATCCGAAACACCGTCGAAGATTTCTCTCGGCGATATCGCGGAATGTACAGCATGGGGGGGGGGGGGGTGTATCTCACCTTGGGACCGACTACCACATAACCAACCTTTTCTCGAACCGGTCCATCAGCCAAGCTCCGAAAGATGGCCAGGGATTTCTCCCGACCATTTCACGGAGCCTAAAGCTTGATGGGGTGGTATTTCACCGGGCGCACAAGGCGTTGGGACCCCGGCTCCCATCGGCCTTTAGTCGCTTCTTACGACAAGACGGCCTAGCTGTGAGTATATTCTAACGCCCTACTCACAGGGCTGATATATACCTGCGATTAAACTATAATCGATAGACCATATGGTTATTTTTTTAAGGTCAGCCTGAATGAACCTCTAAACAATTAATTTTCATACTAATGCATGAAAAATTGATTTGAATTCAACATTTTATTCAATGTGCAGAACTTTTATAAAAATATTTCTTTCATAAAAATATGGTATTAACTTAACGACAACCATATACGTTTTACACCAAAACTCACCACACCATTTGACAGCGTTAATGCAAATCCGAGAACAATTGCATTTGACAGTCACAACATGAACTAAAGTCAATCGGAACGTAAACAAAAAGTTTGGGATAACAGTATTAATTAATTTGTGCAAACATTAACTAAAGCATCATGGATTACGATTTTAAAATGAAAACTCAAATTGAACGCACCAAAGTGGAGGATTTATTTAATTATGAAGGCTGCAAAGTAGGCCGGGGAACTTATGGGCACGTATACAAGGCAAAATGGAAGGAAGCAAGCGATGGCAAGGAGTATGCATTAAAACAAATCGATGGAACTGGCTTGTCGATGTCCGCATGTCGTGAAATTGCTTTATTACGTGAACTCAAGCATGCAAATGTAATAACACTAATCCGAGTTTTCCTGTCTCACACGGATCGCAAGGTATTCTTATTAATTGATTACGCTGAACATGATCTGTGGCATATCATCAAATTTCATAGAGCCGCGAAGGCTGCTAAAAAACAAGTAGTTGTGCCAAAGGGAATGGTAAAGAGTTTATTGTACCAAATTCTAGATGGAATTCATTATTTGCATAGTAACTGGGTTCTACATCGAGATCTGAAACCGGCAAATATTCTTGTAATGGGTGATGGAAATGAACGTGGACGAGTAAAAATAGCTGATATGGGTTTCGCTAGACTGTTCAATGCACCATTAAAACCCTTAGCTGATTTGGATCCGGTCGTTGTAACCTTCTGGTATCGAGCTCCTGAATTATTACTCGGCGCACGTCATTATACTAAAGCCATTGACATATGGGCAATTGGATGCATTTTTGCAGAGCTTTTGACTTCTGAACCAATTTTCCATTGTCGCCAAGAAGATATTAAGACTAGTAATCCATACCATCATGATCAATTGGATAGAATATTTAATGTGATGGGCTTCCCACAAGACAAAGATTGGGAGGACATTAAGAAAATGCCTGAACATCATACTCTCATAAAAGATTTCAAGCGATCAAGTTACGCTAATTGTTCGTTAGCCAAGTATATGGATAGACATAAAATCAAGCCTGACAGTAAAGCATTTCATCTTCTTCAAAAGTTATTACTTATGGATCCTAATAAACGTATAACATCTGAACAAGCAATGCAAGATCCCTACTTTCAAGAAGATCCACTGCCAACACAGGATGTGTTTGCTGGTTGTCCTATTCCATATCCGAAACGAGAATTTTTAACCGATGATGATCAGGAGGACAAATCCGATAATAAACAACGGCAACAGCAACAACAGCAACAGCAGCAGCAACAACAGCAGCAGCAACAGCAACAGCAGCAACAACAACAACAAGCCAATCAACACCATGAAAACAACAGCAAGCGCGTTCGTTTGACGGGGCCAGGACAACAACAAGGGCAAGTAAATCAATCTCAAGAATTCCATCACCAAACATCTCAGCAACAGATGATGTTTAATCAACAACAAAATAATTTTCAACGTTTCTAAGTCTAAGTTCAATTCATTTTAAATATTTTTATGTGACTGACTTTCCCATTGCAGTAATAAAGTAATGTGCATCCCTTGGCTTCGATGGTTTTATATTTTACACCCACAATGGGGATTATTTGATATTAAGTGAAAACGTATTGCAGACGAAAGAAGAATAAACCCATTTTCAGCTGAATACTGGTTTTCAACAGAGGAGAAGCAGAGTATTCCTCGAATGTGTGCTTCTGCTGAAGAATGTTTCTCCGCCCGTCCGTTTTATGTGAATCGCTAGTTGTGAGATATTACGGCAATATATTTGGAGAGTTAGGCCCCATTCTCCAAGATCAGGTCTCTTACAGAAAAAAAATAAGCAGGATAGATCGATTATAGCTCTGTCGGCACGAAGTTGCCACGGCTGCCTCGACACGCATGCCGAGTTTTTACCGACTAAAACCACCTCCCGCCAGGCTCATATTCCCCCCATGCAATGTCTCCGTAGGGCAATCCGCGTTCGGAAAACTGTACCAACAAGATAGTGATCCGACTCGACGTTGGCATATCGGTACGTTCGTACCGTCATCAGGCTCGAGAAGTGGCGGCGATCTATCAACACGTGATCAGTTTGGTTGCGAGTGGCTCCATCAGGTGATACCCAGGTGGCTTTGTGGATATCTTTACGCGGAAACCTGTGTAACACCACAATAAATTATGGTATTAGTGCCCTACACCGTTTGGGATGATAGTGAAGAACGTGTGATTCGAACTGACGCTATGACAGTTAAAATCACTAAAAATTGAACCAATGCGTAACACATCAGGCTACTGGCCGTGTTTAGAATTCGATTTTAAAACTCAAGTATATTCCACTGATGTGAATTGTTTTGTTATCGCTATGGTATACGGCTCTGATGTATTTTCTTATTCGATTTTCGTTCGGTGTTCTTCACTATTTGCTTTTTGTATTGTGTGTGTATCTGTAAGAGATGCCACACATCCATGTCCTAATATTAGCTGACAGTGGGTGTTTTCTTTTCACCCATGTTTCTATATCAGGTATCATGGTGTGGGTCTGTGGGGGTTCTTTAAGCATTTCCCAAGAACCACCCATCGTCCTACCCAACTCCCCTTTCCCAACCCACAATAAATTACCAATCATAGCCTCTTACCTGCATAAGAGCAGTACAAAGCTATCCGTCAATCATTTCTTACCTGAAATAGAAATCCACGCAAGATTATCATCTTGCCATGCCATCATACGAAACCATATCGGTTCATCTTACATGAATCATTTAGGAACCTGATCGGTTCCACTGGGCGGCAACATGTCCATCAAGCACACAGCAGTCCTCCTGTGTTTTCTTGTTTCAACAATCCGTTGGTCCAACAATACAAGTTGGGCAAGTTGCGCGCTTGCACATCTGCAAGCCAAATTTCCGATGATCGATAACCGATCATCGAGTTGGACACAACCATAATTGTTGTCCAAACAATCAAATCAACGGCCGTGCCCCACGATCCGTTTTCCTAATTCAAACAAACTCCAACCTACCCCTTGCCATCGCGAACAAATTTTCTGTTGACTTAACGTCACAGTAAAATCCATTCCTGACTTCGGCAATATCTTCTATTGCTTACAATGGCATGATTTTAACCGAACGTGTAAACAACCAAAGTTACCATGTTTCATTGGCTAAGGCAAACAAACGCGCATCTTAGCGCTTGACCTCCGACATAACGTTTATGTTTACACAATACACAGAAACCCATTCCTGCAGCAGGCAAATCACTATCGTGTACGATAGCAATGCCTGCAGCCTCTGTTGCTTGTTCATTTATTTGAACAGCTGGAAGATGGATCGCTCACCCTCACATCTAACCGTCGATGCATTTTCGTTTGTCCTTGCTTCCAGCGAATGGGCATTCTACCAGACCTGCACGGTCACATTGGAAATATTTCCATTAAAACCCAAATCGATCGTTCTTTCCTATCACCAAAGGAAAAGATCCGATTTGCTCCTCCTACATCGGTGGAAATCCACCACCGCCGCGACTGGTTGTATGTTCTAGGCAACAACGAGGAGTCAGATCTTAACCGCCGAGGCAGATTTTAGTTACGCAGTCAGATTTGAACTACTGAGCCGGAGGCACGTATCGTGAACGTCGTATGAAAAAGTCGGTTTCCAGCCGCCGATCTGGTCGGTTCGTCTTCCGCTCCCTGTGACACACCGTGGATGCGTAATTAACCAATCATAGAGTCGAAAGCAGTAGTTCAGTAACAAAAAAGTCGAGTTCTCTATTTTTACCACCCGCAGTGCGCCGATATAATTCGTGTGTTCAAAATTGCAGTGAATTTCAAAACCAGTATTAAGTTTCGAAGGCCGTCAAACATAAATACTAAATCCACGAACAGTAAACAACATTGTGAAATAACAACAAGACTTAAAAATAACGAACATTTAATACAATTAACATCTGGTGTTTAATTTTCCGTGCTGCAGTTCCTGGGTGTGTCCCCTTCATCGCTGTACCCCTGTAATCAGTTTCCCGTCTTGAACTCGTGGCTGAACTTGCGATTGATGGGGGTTGAAGTGAACCAGTCTCGTACGCCGGCACAATACTTTGCCCCCCACAGGTCTATCTTCCTTTGGTGGAAGAATCCCACCTCCGTTGCCATTCTCTTAGGCTTGAGAGCTCTAATTATGACCGCATTCTCCGACGATTCTCTTGAGAGACCTTATGCAATGCAGCGTTTTCTTTAGCTGCAATGTCAGGTGGCGTCCTCCCGGCCAAAATATTTATAGCATCTGCGGTTACCGTTCGGATGCACAACATACTCTTAGTGATGCCAGCCTATGTGCGGAATTCACTCCCCTCATGTACGACTTATACTGTACAGCTCCTGCCCATATGTGAGCTGCATACATTATAATGGAGGTGTTGACACTGGTTATGAGTTTCCTTATGTGGGGCCGCGGTCCTCCAACATTGGGTAGCAGTCTCGCTAAAACATTGCATACTCTTGCCTTTTTTCACCTGTTTTCGTCAGGTGTTCCTTGAAGCTCAACCTGTTGTTGAGTATAACACCAAGACATTTAATATAGGAACTGGATCTGATTATTTGTCTTGCTTATCCAGCTAGTTTCAGTCCGGCTATATCTAGCCAGCATATCTTCTATCCAAGAGATAGTTTGCTAGTATACGCACCAAGTGGGGTAAGACTTGTAGATCGCGCGACGCTTCTAGAATCCGATTCCAATTCACCGAGTTAAACTCATTTTTAACATCTAGTGTCACCACCGCGAATGTTTTTTTGTACCGCCTAGTCATGGTGCTCCAGCTATCGCATTGCGAGGGATGTCGCACACCACAGATAGTGCGTTACCGGTTGATTTACCTTTCCGGAATCCATACTGCGATTCAGAGAGCAATTACTCGCTCAAGCAGTTTTCCTGTCGTGTCCAACATGCACAACGGGCGATAAGACGACGGCGCCTCTGCATTCTTGACTCCTTTTGGAATAAGCACAAGCCGCTGTTTTTTTCCATCGTTTGGGAAACTGCCCTATTTGAAGGCACGTTGTGAAGAGACTGCTGAAGACTTCAGGCTCTTTTGTTAAAGCAGTCTTCACTACAGCGTTAGGGATACCATCCAGTCCCGGGGTCTTATTTTTTTGACAACCTTTGCAGCCAAGAGTACCTCTTCGGTGGTCATGGGAGGTATCTCTCCTTCAGTGATACTCCACTCCTCTTGCACTCTCAACACCTCATCACACTATGTGAAGAGATCAGCAACGATTCTTGCCATGTCAGTTTTACTTTTTTGCATTTGACTACTGTCGTTCTGTAGGCGCTGTCCCATGGGGTGTTATTTAATTCATCACTTAAGGAGCAGAACGCGTTATATTTACTTTTGCGGATCATATTCCTCATTTCTCCGTTTGTTGACGAATTCCGCATGCAACTGTGGGTAGGTGTTACGGTTTCTTGCTCTTTGTTGCAAGCGTCTTAACCTGTTGCACTCCGATCGCACATGGGCGATTTCTGAGTTCCACCAATACGTTGATTTGATAGCCCCTGCTGGTTGTCTTTGTCGTGGCATAGAACCATCACAGGCGGTAGTTAGCCACTTCAAGACTTTTCCAGCTGCCTGTTCGCATCGGCCTCTGCGTTAAACTGTGCGATTTTGTCTTCCAGTATATATTGGAGCAGTTCCGAATCGAGGTTCCTCTCTTTCCACCCATTTTCCCGGGCTTTCTTCGCCAATTTGCCAGTGATGAATCCCCTGGCCGGTGATATTTCGTACATCACGGGTTGGTGGTCACTATAGGTGTAGTTGTCCAAAACTCGCCACCCCATACTTCTTGCCAACATGGAGCTGGCAAATGTGATGTCGATTTTGGACCGGCCTCTCTCGTTTATGAAGGTGTCATCAGCACCATCATTAAGTAACACCACATCTAGGACCACGAAGGTTCAAGTAGTGTCTGGCCTCTACTGTTGGTCCTTGTGCTTCCCTATTCTACTGCCCAAGCGTTGAAATCTCCAGCAACTATAAGAGGGCTCTTATCTCTAGCTTCTTGTGTTATTCTGTCCAAAAAGCATTTGAAATATTTTATTTCCCACATTGGCGGAGCTTAACAATAGTAGAAATGAATTCCTCTGATCTTGGCATAGGCAATCCCTTCCAGCCGCTGGGCACTTCTGCATTCCACGGGGGAATTTCCAGTTGTCCAGATGGCCACTGTTCCGCTGCTGTCTTCCTCCCATGTAATAGTACCAGTGCCAGGCGTTTTGTACTGCTCATTTATGAGTACCACGTGGGCACCATATTCCTTAACCGTTTGGGAAAGTAGATCTTGTGCGGCTCCACAATAATTTAAATTGATTTGAATGCACTTAAACCTGTCCATTTTTATTGAGAAGATTGGACATCGCGTTTTGAAATGCTCGTCATTTGTAACTCCCTGTTGAGTGGTGGTTACCGCCTTCGCATCCTGGTTTGCAGAACATGCATTTGGGTTGTGCTTTACAAACCCATTGCTTTGTGGCCTTTTTCTCCGCATTTCAAACAGTTTTCCGAACGATCTTCCTCTGATTTGCAGTATTTTACCACATTTCCGTATTGGCAACATCTGAAACATCGTGTGGGTGCGATGTGTTCTCGAAGTGTGCATCTCACCCATCCAACCCGTAGGAAACCTGTAGCCAGCAACATGCTAGCATTTTCTCTTGGTAAGCGGATCTTGTACTTGTGCTGTCTTGTACTGTGCGTGCGTGTTTGTAGTGTGTCAGCAGTAGACCCTATGGGATGGGTCCAGGAATCCTCTATTATAGAGGAGAATGTTGTTGGGAAGGGTGCTTTCTTCAGTTTTGTACCGAAGAAGAAATTGTGGTGGTTTGATGCGAAAAGATCGAGAAAGAAGGGTCAAGAACGCAAGACTCCCGTACAAGTGGGTTCTCGCTGTTCTGAATGCTTTCGAAGTACTTATATGCTAATTGTAGCAAGTACTCGTCGATAGGGATACTGGAGGCACCTTCGTATAGGTGAGAGTTTGGGTAATGGCGACCGTCAGGCCTTCTAGAGTGGTTGGTGCATCTTCTGAGGAGTTTTCTTTCAAAAACTCGAAGTCTTTCCGTATGGGCCAAAGATATGCAGGACCATATGGGAAAGGCATATGATATTCCAGATCGGATTAGCTGCTTATAGCAGAGAAGCTTAACTTTGGCGTCAACTTTGTTGCTTCACTTCAGGATGTTGTGCAGTTGCTTAGACCGACCGAGGCCCCTTTGAAAAATGTGGGTCACATGTTTGATGAAATTCATTTTTGAGATATACATGACCCCAAGATATTTCATGCCGTCCTGTGGTCTAATCGTTGTACCTCCTATTTGTATTCGAATATTCTGTGATAATCGAGAAGTAGGTTGGGAGTGTTTACTACTCAGAATTATAGCTACTGCTCTGGATGGGTTAAGTCGGATTTTCCATCGACTGTAATACTGATACAGCTCGTCTAGGTGACGGTGAAGTCGATTTGTTGCGAGTTTAGGGCTTTTGGATGACGTGTATACTAGGACGTCATCCGCATAGCATATCTGCTCTTCTAAATCCAAATTGGAAATCAGGTATTAGGTTCCTGGCACTGATAAACTTATTTAGCTTCTCGTATATGAACTGTTCATATATTTTGCTGATGCAGGTGAGGAGCGAAATAGGACGAAAGATTGTGGGGGCATAATTTGCTTTCCCAGCTTTTGCTATTGGGCAGACAACAGCATGCTTCCAGGCTTGGGGGAAGTACCCCATGTTATAGGAAAGGTTGAACAGAATGGAGAGCTTTATAAAGAATAAAGCAGAACGCCTTCGTAACGAGTGGTACGACATGTTGTCGATACCAGGTGACTTCTTGGGTTTTTAAGATTTAACTAGATTTTGTAGGGTACGAGGGTTGCCTCTTATGTTTCGGGATTTGGCAACCCAGCGTTGCAATCCGGCAATTGACAGCTCTGTCGTAAAGTTGGACATTTTTCAGGTTATACGCACTCAGAACGTTTTGACATACGAGCGCTATTTGTGTTGTTTACAGTAACTTAAAAGATTCATCTCGGCCCAAAAATGGAATTAAATCGTCAACATTTTCGTGCGATTATTTTTTACAACTTTCGGCGTGGATTAACTCAGCAGCAGTGCATGGATGAACTTAATTCAATTTTTGGCGATGAAGCTCCATCAAGGACCAGTGTTTATCGATGGTATGGTGAATTCAATCGTGGTCGTAGTTCACTCCAAGATGAATTTCGTGAAGGTCGTCCAAAATCAGTTGTTGTTCCGAAAACCATTGATGCTGTGCGCGAACTGATATTGGAAGATCGTCATATGACCTATCGTGAGATTGAGACAACCTTAGGCGTTAGTGGGACCAGCATACATTCAATATTGCATAAACATTTGACTGTCAAAAAAATTTGTTCGCGTTGGATCCCACACAATTTGTCAATCGCCCAAAAAAAGGCTCGTGTCAATTGGTCGAAAGAAATGCTCAAAAAATACGGTCGCGGTGCTTCGAAACACGTCTATGACATCGTGACAGGTGATGAATCGTGGATTTACGTGTATGAGCCCGAATGTAAACAGCAGTCGACTGTCTGGGTGTTTCAAGATGAGCCAATTCCAACAAAAGTTGTTCGTGCACGAAGCACTTCCAAGCAAATAGTCGCCTGTTTTTTCGGAAAAACTGGACATGTCGCAACCGTACCACTAGAACAACGTAGAACAGTCAATTCTGAGTGGTACACAACCAATTGTTTGCCAGTTGTATTCCAAGAAATCAGGAAAACCAACCGCCGAAGACGGATCACTCTTCACCACGACAATGCGAGCTCTCACACATCGGCTGCGACAACTGCATTTTTGAGCACCCAAAACATCGATTTGATGGGTCATCCGCCGTATAGTCCTGACTTGCCACCGAATGACTTCTTTTTATTCCCGTACGTAAAAAACAAACTGAGAGGTCAATGTTTTTCGACACCTGAAGAAGCGGTTGCTGCATTCAGAATGCATGTGTTGGAGATACCTCAATCAGAGTGGCAAAAGTTCTTCGACAATTGGTTCAAACGCATGCAAAAGTGTATAGATTTTCATGAGGAATATTTTGAAAAACAATAAAGTGATTTTCGATGATCAATATTTGTTTTTGTTCTCTAATCCCGAAATATAAAAGGCAACCCTCGTATTTGGCGTGACGAAACCGTGACAATTATCATGTGTGTCATCTAAGTATGCACTGCTAGATGGGTTAATGACAACAATTGGCTCGTTAAAGTTGTCTAGTTTATTTTGGACCTCTCAATTAATGATTGCATTAGTATCCGGGTCACCACCGTGGAGAGTAATCCTGTGATTATTTTCAAAGGTCTCTCCGATAATATTTGCTTTATTAGTGTCATTATTAACAACAACACCGTTGTGTATGATTGGACTACTGATACGAGAAGTGCCACATATCTATTTAACATTTTTATAAACGTTATGGTCCATCTAGATACCCTTGAGTTTTTCTTCCAATTGTCGGGTACGATTGTTTCGAATTCTTAGTTTTATCAGTGTACCAATATCTTGAATGATGGATCGCAATAATGGCTCCCTTTGGGCAAAGCGGTGACGATATCTCATTCTGCAGAGCTTTTTAGGCTCGCGGATGAGACGAAGAGTGAAGTCGTCACGGGGAATCTGATGTCTTTTCAAGTTTGTACTTCGGGACATGAGTCTCAGAAGTTTCAACTAGAATCTCGTGAAGTCGAGTTACAGCGTTATTTATTTCAACCGTCGTTAGGTTCCAGTCAGTGGGAAGAGAGGGTTGATGGAGTTTTTCGTTCAATGTAATATTGAAGTTGTCCCAATTTCTGCGCTCATAATCGGGTATGTATCTAATATGAGCCCGGGATGTTACACACTCGGGGCTTCGCGCGCCCCCGAAGGCACGTTACGGGGGGCTGAACCTCGACCTGATGTGCGCGTGTTGGTAGTTGGATGACGACTGACTAATAAAGTAAAGAATCTATTCATCGTGTCGTGGCGGTTGAGTCATAGCTAAAATCGACTCGCCGCCATTTACTAGGAACTTCGAAAAGAGTTGCTATGCCTGTATAGGGAGTTTGTGTCCGAGAATTCCTGCCGCACTGGCTGGGCTAGATTCCTCGGTTGCTGTGTGTACCGAGAAATCGGTTTTGGGAACACGAGCAAGTATGGGTATGAGTTTTCGGGGGAAATTGGAATTGCTTGCAAGCGAGGGATATAATTTGGATAGAGAATTAACCGAAGCAATATCGGGGAAATGTATGCGGGTTGGTGTAGTTGGTGGTGATGATTAATATTCCGTTGTAGGTTTGAATGTGCGTTTTATTGCAGCATATGAATTTCCGGGGAAATTAAGATTGCTTGGTCGCAAGGAAGAAATATGACTTAAATAGAGAATTGATTGAAGCGGATTTGGGAAAAATTATACGTGGGGTGATGTAATTGAGGGAGATGATATAGAATATATTCTATTGAATTGTATTCTGTAGGGAGTTTTGGGAAATGCCTTTCATTGCCGATTGGGAGATGGATTCTTGCAAGTTCGGGATGGATGCGCTTGCAGATTGGGATGTGTTTTGCATGTTTTGAAACGGGTTACAGGTTAGGTTAGGGTGACGCGCTGTTAGCGGTCAAGATTGGTTGGCATTGTGGGTTGGTTCTCCATGTGGTCTAGAGAACCCCCATACCACCCATCGTCCTAATCCAACTCCCCGCCCCCAACCTGCAAATACCTGCACCAACCATAAACAGCTTACCTATTTACGAGCAATACAAAGCTCTATTCAACAATTTCATACCTGAAACATAAGTTCTCGGCAAGATTACCACCTTGCCATTATTTATTCTTTATTGGCCTGTAGGAACCCGGAAGTTCATGACCTCATCGACTCGACTCCGCCATCGTTCCCTGGCGCTCTCCTTCCACGCTTGACCATTCCACCCGACCTCCTCAAGGTCAAACCTTACATTGTTCTCCCATCTCCGTCGCGTTTGTCCTGTCGGTCTCTTTCCCGTTGATCTACTGTCAAGAATTCTATGCACGGTCCTGTCGTTGGCCATTCGCGCTACGTGTCCGGTCCATCTTAATCTTCGCGACTTGATTACTCTCACCATTGTAGGTTTGCGGTATAGCTCTTCCAATTCGTGGTTGTGGAGTTTCCTCCATTGTCCTGCCTCCTCGGCATATTTACCTCCAAAGATACCCCGCAATACTTTATTCTCGAATACGCTGAATTTGTTTTCTTCCCGTTTTGTTAGAGCCCATGTTTCGCATCCATATAGAACAATCGGCATGATTATGGTTCTATAGACACGGAGCTCTATGTTACGTGATAGCAGTCTGGATTTTAGCAGTTTACTGACTGCGTGCCAACTAGCGTTGCCGGAATGCAGTCTTTTGTTAATTTCCTTCGACATTTCTTTACTGGCCGTCAGTATCGTTCCCAGATATTTAAATTCTTTACCTTTTTGAAATATCTTACCTCTGACGTTTATATGTGTTCCCCGAGGTCCACCTGCTCTCGCCGTAATCATGTATTTTGTTTTGTCTTCATTTATTTCTAGGCCCACTTCTTCTGCCCCTTGCATGATGATTTCACAGTTTTTACTTACAGTTTCTAGATTATAGCCCAGAACGGCGATGTTATCCGCATATGCGAGCACTTGTGTTACCCCGTTCAGGGATGATTCGGCCATGTTGTCGTCTTGTACCTTTCTGATGACATACTCGAGCACAAAGTTAAAAAGACACGGTGATAGACCATCTCCCTGCTTTAGTCCGTCCCGGATTTCAAATGGTTCTGAGAGGTGCTTTTCTATTCTAACTCGCCCTTTGTTTTCGTTCATGCAAATTTGAATGAGGGCGGCATATTTTTTCGGAATTCCCAGCTCAACTACAATATGGTAGAGTCTTTGACTTGCGATTGAGTCGTAGGCTTTTTGAAGTCAACGAACAGTTGGTGAACCGTCTCTCCGTATTCCCACTTCTTTTCTAGCAGTTGTCTTATTGTGAACATTTGGTCGCTTGTTGACCGGTTCCTACGGAATCCACATTGGTAGTCTCCCAGTATTTCTTCTGCGTACGGTGTGATTCTCACCAGTATGACATTTGTTAGTATTTTGAATGTGGTTGGGAGCAATGATATTCCTCCGTAGTTTTCGCAGTCAGTTCTGTCGCCTTTTTTGAAGATGGGAACGACTATTGAGGTTTTTCATTCTTCCGAAGTGACTTTCTTATCCCATATTGTTTGAATGAGCTGGTGGATCTTTCGAGTGGTTGCCTCTCCTCCATGCTTCACAAGCTCTGCCGGTATGCAGTTGACTCCGGGAGCCTTGTTGTTTTTCAATCGATTTATTGCGACTACAACTTCGTTGATATAGGGCTCCGGGATCCGAGGCTCGGCTGTATGTACCTCTGGTGCGTTTATTTGTGGTTGATGGGTGCATACATTGAGCAGGTTTTGAAAGTACTGCTTCCAACTTGTCACGATATTGTTTGTTTCTGTGACCAGACAGCCGTTTGCGTCTCGAATTATGTTGACTCTCCCTCGGTAGCCATTTCTAATTGAATTTATGCAGGCATACATACCTCTGAAGTTCTTTGCCCTAGAATTTTCTATGATTTTTTCGATCCGAGTCTTCTCCCATTCGCGTTTTTTGCGTTTGAAGAGTCTCGTTGTCTCTCTCCGAATCGTCGCGTGCCTTTCTGTGTTGACTTCATCATATCTTTCTAAGTGGATGCTCTGAGGCGTTTACGTTCTTCGATCTTCGCCCTGCACTCAACGTCAAACCAAGGTTTGGACTTAGTTGTTTTCTTAAATCCTAATACCTTTTGGGCTGTTAGTTTGATTGTGTCTCTGATCGATGTCCATTTAGTGTCCACACTATTAGCTTCCTCTTCCTCACTGCTCCCATTCTCTAGAATGCTAAATCTATTGGCGAGTTCGCCATCTTTCCATGGCATCAAATAAATACCATCAATTAAACCATCCCGGTTCAGCTGTCATGAACCGATCGGTTACTATGGGCGACCACATGCCCATCAAACACAGGCCAATCCTCCCGAGTGTTCTTGTTCCAACAATCCGTTGGTCCAAAAGACAAGACATGGCAAATCGCTTGCTTATACAGCTGCAGCCGATTATCTCTGATCGGTTGCATAAGCGATAAACTAGCATCGAATTGGACGTGATCATAGTTTGTTTTTCCTAAACAATCAATACAAAGTATAACGCAACTCGCGCCTAACTTCCAAGAATTCTTTGCCAGTGTCAATATTCACACTGGAATGCGATCCTTGACTCGCTATGGATGCAATGCACAATTGACGTGGATAAATACACAACCGTCATTGTGTAATCACCCTGATCACCAGATCAGGTCCCACGGTATCGTTCTCCTGAACAACTCTCGTTCCATTAGCTAAGGCAAACAAACGCGTATCTTAGCGTTTGACCCCCGAAATAGCGTTTCTGTTGACATAATACTCAGAAACCTAATTCTGCAACAATAAATCGCTAGTTTAAACATAGCAACCTTTTTCGGCCGCTATACGAGCGACCATCTATTTGCACAGCTGACCTAGTTGAATTCAAATATCGTTTAGTCAGTTTTTGTTGTCCCTTTTCCTTATTCGACTGCAGCCGATATATGAAATACTGTTCTTCCTATGTACAGGTCCTTCCTGTTTGTGTGCATCTTGAATAGTGATATCCGCGCGAAACAACATCTAAAATCGACAAGAGGAGTCAGATCGTAACCACCGAGCAACGCACACGTACCGGGGACGTGGCGTTTACCGGAGTCTAATCGAGTCGAGAGTAAAAATTCTATCCCCGGTCCAATTTCTCCGCGACTAGTGTAAAGTGGCTAAACTAGAACGAAAAAGGTCTATTCGCGGACGTTGCACTTACTGCTTATCGTGTCCAGATTTAAAATTAACTTTTCTAATTGCGGCTAATTTTCATTTAGCTTTGTCAAAATATCGTTCGCCCAAAACAGTTCCCAATGAAAACTAATGCAATAAACCAGGAATAACAGTGTGAAGACTAATTAACCTTAAGATTAGTGTAACAATGTGGACAACAATGTTATATAGACTCCTTATGAAGTAAAATTAAAACCGATCAGCATTTTGTTGGAGGTAAATTCAGTAAATAAAGAAAACTATTGAACGAGAATTCACCCGTGTCTTTTATTTGTTGCACAATTGTGAAGAGGAGTTTACATCGGTATTCGTCGAGGTTATTAGAGAACTAGTGCCCGTGTTTAGGCACCCCTACCATCAACCCCACAATGTCTTTATAAGAGCCATCATGTTCCGATAGGGCAGATGGCCCAGACCATGGGAAGAAGGGTCATCAACCGGTGAATACATTGTAGGGACAGGTCAGGGGGGAGAGCAGGGAGGAGAAACGAAAACAAAACAGAACACAAGAGGACAGCCCAAATTACGTCCTCGCTAGGCGAACGAAAACCAAGGAAAAGAAGCAAAGCAAAGAGACAAATGGGCAAGCTGTAAACAAAGTAAATTATATATATGTAGAACAGATATTTGAAATCAAAATTTACTTCGAAATCAAAATTAAATTTGAGATCTGAATTAAATTGAAATGAAAATTAAATTGGAATAAAAATAAAAATTAAGATACGAAAAAGATCACCCGTTCCTGGTTCCTGGTGGATGCTGTTGCTGTTGTTGTGGTTGTTAGTGCAGGTCAGATTTCCGATCTCCAACTCTTACAACGTGTGATTAATCAATGATTAAAATGATGTGATCGACTCCAATTCTTTGGTATGAGTTTTACACTTTTATCATAAAGCTTCGACACGCACAAGCAAAAATTCAATGTATACTTTAGCAAATGTTATTCCAACACGTGTCGTGAGACTGGAATGCTGTGATTGACTCCACTGATTTCATCACGAATCCAAAATGCGTCGCCCTTTCATACTCTGTGGCGACAGAGATTTGTTAAAAATTTTACTTAAAAATTCCAAGTAGCACAAACAAGATTTTCTGTGCTTCAATTGGAATGGGATTCTGGGAAGTGGATGAACAAATTCCCGGAAGAAAAATTATGAAACGCATTTAGTATTAGACATTTCATAATGTTAATGGTTATTAGGAATTGAATCAATGTACGACAAATGGACTTTCGGTTAAATTTGTCGTGCAGATGATTCAATTGGGGAACATGATTGAGATTATGGGTAAGGATAAGATAATTGGGAATTGAATCAATGTACGACAAATTAACTTTTGGTTTAATTTGTCGCTCGTATGATTCACTATGGGAACAAGATTAGGATTATAGGTAATAATGGGGATTGGATGGGAGTAGTGATTTAGGATCACTACATGGCGGATCTGTAGCGATTCCGCAAAACCCTACGGTCCACTTACCTCAAAAAAAACCCCCTTAATTGCCATCCAATTTCCTAACTTCACTAATACAATCGCATTAGTACCTGAAAATGCTTCACGCATCATATATATCAAGTCAATGATCTTAAAGTCCCTGTCAAAGAAAACTTACCTTTGATGCATGCTCTTTGCATATAATTTCCCGTAAGAATCCTTTCTTTACCTTATCAGGCAGAACCCCCATTATTACGGTCCAATCTACATCAGTTTCCGCTAATGCAACAGCATTAGCACCTGTAAATGCTGCACGCATTAAGCTTACCGAATATATTTATTTTCAAGCTTCTGCAAAAGAATTCTTACCTGCAAGCATACCTTCGCATGTAAAACCCCCTATAAGAGTTCTTTATCTTATCCTAAATTACCTGAAAGGAAATTCATCGGTTCATATATAATACAACCGCATAATCAGGAAACCTTACCCTTGAGGTGGTTTATCCCAGCTTCATCATGTGCATCATAAATCACCAGACAAACACATTGGCTGGCGACCTACACCCAAGGGACTAAAACAAATACACACATCTCTTGGCACCAATTAATCCTACAGCATAAGCAAATGCGAATAGGAATTCAATACTTACCCTTACCAGTGATGCCATAAACACCATTTCCTGGTAATCTAGCCAAAACCTATTAATACCATTTCTTCATTGCCCCGTGTCTATTTATTTAGCCGCGACGCACATCTCAAACAAAGATGCAATTAGCATCCGACGAGTTTCGGTTTTGTTTGTTTTACCAGACTTGCATCCCATGAATGCACCTCTTCCTTTCTTTGTTTATATTCCTTTCCATGGTTTTGATCCATAAAAGAACCAGTTTACACACATATATGTGTACTGTGGCGATCTTCCGTATGCGAACTGTTGGTTACCCCAAAGAGAGACTTTACGTCTCTCTTGGAACAGAAAATACATCCTTAATTTAAGAGAGCCAGCTTCACTGGCCGAATTCCCTAGTCAGCGAATTTATATCGCCAAGTCCTTTTCCATCTGCCGACGACAACAGTCGTGCGGACTTCCGCTTCCGTTCCGCGGACGGGAGCGATAATAACTAGAGTCTTAATATAACCACTAATCAGAGCGGTCGTCGTACACCCCCTTAAGCGTGTACATCGGATTGCACACGCCTCCAACGCGTATATATCTCGAAGTCGAGTCGTGTCGAAACTCCGCGCCACTATTTTAATCAAATTAAAGAAATAAAAAAAAAAAACAAAACGATCGCAATTTTATTAGATTACATGTGAACAAGAATTTGAAATAAATTTCCGTAGATACAGTGCCTAGTGAAAATAATAAAGAACAACTCAAAATCAAACAGCTTGCGGTGTGTTTAACTTTTCCTGTGTTGATGTCGCGGAGTTTCGCTTTGTGTTTCCCTCTCGGTGCGCCTGTTTTCCCCTCAGAAACATTTTGCTGTTTGTCCTGTCGTTGTGTCCGGAGAACTGTTTTCAGCGGAGTGAATGATGGATGAGGAAGTGAATCAAGTACCCATGCTGGTACATACTTCCTCCCCACAGATCGACCTGTACTCGGTTAGGGCAAGGATATCAATTTTCGCTATTTGCAAATATTGGTGGACAGCGTTTACATTCGTATTGGTGAAACTGATGTCCCTGATGTTACAAAATGACGTTATCAGTCGAACGTCGACAAGCCCCCGAAAACGAGCCCGATTTTGCGATGACGAATTTCTTAAGGTTTGGTTATTTATCATAATATCTGCATGATGTTTTCACTGATATAGTCACCTACGGAGATCCGAATGGGAAACTAGTTTACCTCCGGAATTCCTTATCTCAGAAGGCACCATCATGACTTGTCCCCGTGTCAATCTGGGCCATCAGCCAGACATTCGAAACATAGTCGAAGATTTTTCCCGACGATATCGCGGAATGTACAGCGTGACGGGGTGGTATCTCGCCTTGGGATCGAACTACTACCTAAACCAATCTTTTCTCGAACTGGTCCATCAGTCAAGCTCCGAAAGATGGCCAGGGATTTCTCGCGACCATTTCACGGAACCTATAGCCTGATGGGGTAGTATTTCACCGGACGGCAGGGCGTTGGGACCCCACCTACCACTCGGCTTTTAGTCGCCTCTTACGATAAGCCAGCCTAGCTGTGAGTATATTCTAACGCCCTACTCACAGCGCTATGGATAAAGTATTTCTGTAAAACAGCAATTAACTTACCTCAAGAGTTTCCACCCAATCTTCTTCAAATTTTCTTTTTTACAATCTGGGGAACTATTTTTTTATTTTTACGTCTAGCTACCAAAGTCCAACTGAACTTTTTCAATAAGTACATTTACTACAGCGAACATTGTATCTAATCAATCCAAGTAAACACACGCGTGGGTGAAATGAATAGACTACTCATTTTGCTATCAGTAGATATTATATTATTTTGGTGTACTCATGTTTTTGAAATTACAATGAATAGAGTGCCATACTCGGTTAGAGGTCAAATGAATGTATTCATGCAGACCTCAAGTTAATATAGAAGATTTACGAAAACAACAGAGAGCTGAACGGAACAGATGATCCGTATAGAAACAGAGGAAGCTACATGAAGAACAACATAATAATGAAGAGATTTATTATAATCCCAATCATGATGGAGTCGTAGAAAATTTTGAAACTATCGAAATGGAGATAATCACTAGAGCAGAGTTAGTAAAATAACAACGCGAGCATGAAAGAACAGTCACTAATTAAAAGAGAAACGACTTCGAGATGAAAATAAGAAGGAGGAGTCGGCAACAAATAGTAAGCAGCGTAAACTCACAAACGAACGAGTATATAGGAAAATTAGAATAATGATAGGCAACGAATACGAAGCTCCATCCAGTTTGTTTTGATTCGTTAAAGTAGGCGGTATGAAAACCACGGAAAAAAAAATAAAAACATTTTGGAAGACGAAGGCCGATATAGCGGTGTTCCCTGATTCTCCAGATTTCGTCGACAGACAAGGTCCTGTTCTTCTTTTCTTCCTTCAAAGTTTTACTTCAAAAAAAAAGCTTATCTGTTACAATTTGCATGAGGATAAAAGGGATTTGCCATACTTTGTTAAAGCCGTTGAAAACGACCGTATTTATGGTCCAAGAGACTGAAGTACATTTTCAAATAATGGAATATATCTGGTGAACTGCTAATATTGAAATTTAGTCAAATTCGGTTTCTTTAAAATAAACATCTAGCACAACTGGTTATATATGGTACATAAGTCTCAATTTGGGGCGACAAAAACACCAAAACAAAACAAAGAAAAAATACATCTAGTCTATAATTGTAAACATTCCTTAACTTTTTTTCCGCACCAGGAGAGTCGACAGTTGTTGTTGAATCACATGTTACTTGTTGTGATATTTATATATACATATTTATATGTATATCTAGATAATCCATATGAGTGCAATATAAACTGGAATATGATACCATAGCAAAGAGTTGTTTCCAATATATACAAGTGGAAATTCAAAGAGTTACGGTTGTAGAGGAGAAAACTCGAAAATGAGAACCACTGAAAACACCAGATAAGAGAACTAAATTGCACTCAGAGATGTAAACATTATCACTAATAAATTAAAACGATAACAATTGGTGCGATAATCAGTAGGCTGCTATTGATTATTCCAATCGGACGCGGCTGGTATGGCGTTCATAGCGTCTCTAGATGTTGGAACAACAACGATACGTTGTTTTATATTTGATGAATCGTGTAGAGTTAAAGGTTCCGCAACCGAATTGGTAAGTACATTACTTTAAAACACTTATTCTACTCTAAGTATTAATTTAATTTAATTAGGTTGAATTACTCAATCCTGCAAATGGGTGTTTTGAAATTGAACCTAATCAACTGTGGAAGAGTATAGTCAAGGTTATTTCAAATGCTATTCAAAGTTCGTATTGATATATTTTATGGCCAACTACTTTTACTTTTAATAATGTTAATGGTATGCTTTAGGTGCAAATTTACAATCGTCAGACATAACTTGTATGGGCTTGTCGACGCAGAGGTGTACATTTCTTACTTGGGACATTAATACAAAAGAATATTTCCATAATTTTATCACTTGGAAAGACTGTCGAGCTGATGCCTTAGTAAACAAATGGAATTCATCATTAATCATAAAATCCTTGAATATAATATCTTATGGACTTTATTTGATAACAAGAAGTAAACGATTTTTGGCGGGAAGTGTTCTAAAGATGATGAATGCGCAGGTATTTATTGAAGCTGTCGGAATAGTAATGATACATGCGCATTACAGGTAACTTTGCGGCTACTACACGAAATTGAGAATAACGTAAAACTCAAATATGCAATACGACACAATACTGCACGAGTAGAAACTTTGGACTCATGGATTCTTTATAAACTAAGGTAATCACAATCTACAAATTAAGATATTTCACAGTTCGTTTGTATTACTTTACTATGAATTAGAGAATTGTTTTCATATGATAATTAATTTGAAAAGTATTTCTAACGGAAATTTAAGTTATTGAATACATATCATATAGATTCATCCAAGAGATGTAAAACGATTTCTTATTATACAAATCACTTTTTCTTTGTTTTTAAAAATACTCTACCTTGCGATCTTGAGTAATTTTATTAGTTTGGGGAAAAAGAAATCCATTATTTTTACGTTTGCTTTAAAACTTTATTCAACATAGTTTGCGTTGTCCGAATTAGGTCAAATATACACCGTCTTGTTCTATAATTTGTTGCTATTTTAATGGTAACTTCATAACGTCCCTCTCATAGAAACGTTGATCTCTATTGGTGCAAAATACGTCTACGCTATTTTCTCAATCTTCTCTTGATAAAAATTGTGGTGGGGGTGGAACCTCCCATTTATTCCGATTAAAACAAACTATACATATTTTTAAACAACTAACTGAAAACTAGAGTAACATGTGGCGTTTCTAATAGATAACAAGTCGGCTGAAAAGTTCGTAGGCTAACATAGTAAAACTCATTGTTTTGGTAAAATTAGATTTTATTATTCAACATAGATGCCTTCGAGGGCGACACAACGATTATAGCGATCATGCAATTTTTCGATACTATTTTTATAGTACAATTTCTCTTTAGTCTCAAAATAGGCCTCACTCTCAACGACGACTTTTTCATAAATGCTGAATTTCTTTCCAGCGAGCATTCTTTTGAGGTCTGTAAACAAAAAAAAAGTCACTGGGTGCCAGATCTGGAGAATACGGTGGATGGGGAAGCAATTCGTAGCTTAATTTATGCAATTTTGCTATCGTTTTTATTGACTTGTGGCACGGTGCTTTGTCGATCGTGAGTTCGCGCGGCACCCACTTTGCACACAGCTTTCATATATTCAAATATTCACAAAAATATTATGGCTCGATGTGTTTTTTCTTGTTTTTTGTTTTCGGTAGGAAGGTGGAAATCTTCAAAAGATACCTCTACACCGATCCAGAGGCGTGCCGGATTTTTACCGACTAAAACCACCTCCCGCCAGACGTATATTCCCGTTGATCCCCGGGTAACTTTCTTTTATATAATCCATCGCGAGACGGGACAGGGTTTATCTGTTACTCCGCTCGTCGCGTCGCATTGCCGCATCATGTCATATAGAATATCATTTGCTACGGACCACGCCTGTTTGGAACTTAGTCACATATGTCTTTCCAAATTCGTTCGTGCGGTCTCGAATCTCACGCATTCTCTTCCCCATCCACTTTTCTATTTTGTCCTAGCAGAATGGATGACTGACATGCTTATACTTATGCAAGTAATTCAGCTGGTCCTGTTTTCTTTTGACCCAGGTTTCTACATCAGGTGTCATGGTGTGGGTCAATCTTGCTTTGGTGGAAGAATCCCACCTTCCTTGCCATTCTCTTAGGCTTGAGAGCTCTAATTGTGACCGCATTCTCCGACGATTCTCTTGAGAGGCCTTATTCAATGCAGCGTTTTCTGTAGCTGCAATGTCAGGTGGCGTCCTCCCGGCCAGAATATTTATAGCTTCTTCGGATACCGTTCGGAATGCACAACATACTTTTAGTGACGCCAGTCTATGTGCGGAGTTCACTCCCCTCATGTACGACTTATACTGTGCGGCTCCTGCCCATATGTGAGCTGCATACATTATAATGGAGGTTTTGACACTGGTTATGAGTTTCCTTGTGTGGGGCCGGGGTCCTCCAACATTGGGTAGCAGTCTCGCTAAAACTTTGCATATTCTTGTCGTTTTCCTCGGGTGTCCCTTGAAGTTCAATCTGTTATCGAGTGTTTTTTTTTTTTTTTTGGTTTCGGTAGGAAGGTGGAAATCTTCAAAAGATACCTCTTGACCGATCCAGAATCCAGAGGCATGCCGGGTTTTTACGCGGAACTTTCTTTTAGATATTCCATCGCGGGTCGGGACGGAGTTTACCTGTTACTCCGCTCGTCGCGTCGCAACTGCTGCATCATTTCACAGAGAATACCATTTGTTACGGACCATGCCTGTTTTAAACTAAGCATGTATTCTATTACTCCTCCCGGAGTAACTGTCCGTCTCATATGTCTCTCCAAAACTGTTCGTGCGGTTTCGAATCTCACGCACTCTGTGAGTACGTGTTCCGCATTTTCTATTTTGCCTTCGCAATACAAGCAGTATTGTGTTTTTTTTTTTGATGCGTCAACGGATGTGGAATCTTCATAGATACTAGCAGCCCGTGCTACTAGCATGCACGATTCGTGTACCTGGAACGACGGTTCCAAGTCGCACGCCTGCGTACTAAACCACACAACCACTCTCCCCGCGGGATGGCAACGATTTGGTGAATATTTGTGCTATTCAATTGGTTGAGATTCATATTCTGGTTGATTTGATTAAATCCTGTTAACCTGAGTTGAAACTGTGTTGGCAGTTGTCAAATGATCGGACCATTGCGATCTTTTGGCATTTGTATTTGTGGGATGTGGTTGTCGTTAAGTTGAAGACCTTGTAGCTATGCAGCCACACCTTTCCTTAGAATGTTGCCGTTCATAAATTGCTGTGATCGAGATGCACCAGATGAGGCCACTGATTCCGCATGATGTCCGCTTAGTTGGGTTACAGCCGGTCGTGTAATGTGGTTCCTGACAGTTTGTAAGTTGGCCATCTGCTGAGTACGGTTAGCCTGTGTTGAAGCTAGGAATATTGAAGTAGTCGCCAACTGCGTAGCACCGTTTTCGTTGAGGATTCGAATTACTTGTTGTGGTTGTTGTTGTTGCAGTTGAGGACGTGTATTACTTAAGCCGCTACGGTCACTGCATGACTTTGGCAATCTTCTCGATGGGGACTACAATTTGTGTTGCCAGCATTGCCTGATGGTGGATTCGATTCATTGGTCGAGTGATGGTGTTGAGAATGATCATTTCGGTGTTTACTATGATGGCAGCCGTAAGGATAACTTGATAACGTGAGACCTCATGCAACGTAGCATTTTCTTTAGCTGTAATGCCAAGTAGTTCCCACCCGACCAACACATTTATGGCTTCTTCGGATACCGTTCAGAATGCACAGCATACTCTTAATGATCTCAGTCTATGTGCTGAGTTCACCCGCCTCATGTACGACTTATACTGTACGGCTCCTGCCCATATGTGAGCTACATACGTTATAATGGAGGTGCTGACACTGATTATCAGTTTCCTTATGTGGGGCCGGTGTCCACCAACCTTGGGTAGCAGTCTCGTCAAAACTTTGCACCCTCGTTTTTTCACTCATTTTCCTCAGGCTTTCCTTGAGAGTCAATCTGTTGTTGAGCATAACAATAATATATTTAATATAGGGACTGGATCTGATTATTTGTCCTTCTATTTTCCAATCAAGGACTTCAACTTTCTTGCGGCTGCTTATTAAAACTGCCTCCGTCTTATGTCCAGCTAGTTTCAGTCCGGTCATATTTAGCCAGGATTTAATGATCTAGGTAGCTTCGGAGCAAATATTCTCCAGGTCATCTAGATGCCAATATCGCCAAATCATCTGCATACCCTATTTATTACTGTTACTATACTATTTATCGACCTGTAAGAACCCGGAAGTTCAAGACCTCACCGACTCGACTGCCATCGTTCCCTGTCCTGTGCACTCTCCTTCCACGTTTGACCATCCGATCCGATCCCCTCAAGGTTAAACCTAACATTGTTCTCCCATTTCCGTCGCGGCCGTCCTCTCGGTCTCTTTCCCGTTGACTTACCGTCAAGAATTCTATGCACAATCCTATCGTTTGCCATTCGCGCCACGTGTCCGGCCCATCTTAATCTTCGCGACTTGATTACTCTCACCATTGTAGGTTTGCGGTATAGCTCTTCCATTTCGTGGTTGTGGAGTTTCCTCCATTGTCCTGCCTCCTCGGCATATTTACCTCCAAAGATACCCCGGAATACTTTATTCTCGAATACGCTGAATTTGTTTTCTTCCCGTTTTGTGAGAGCCCATATAGAACAATCGGCATGATTATGGTTCTATAGACACGGAGCTCTATGTTACGTGATAGCAGTCTGGATTTTAGCAGTTTACTGACTGCGTGCCAACTAGCGTTGCCGGAATGCAGTCTTTTGTTAATTTCCTTCGACATTTCTTTACTGACCGTCAGTATCGTTTCCAGATATTTAAATTCTTTACCTTTTTGAAATATCTTACCTCTGACGTTTATATGTGTTCCCCGAGGTCCACCTGCTATCACCGTAATCATGTATTTTGTTTTGTCTTCATTTATTTCTAGGCCCACTTCTTCTGCCGCTTGCATGATGATTTCACAGTTTTTACTTACAGTTTCTAGATTATAGCCCAGAACGGCGATGTTATCCGCATATGCGAGCACTTGTGTTACCCCGTTCAGGGATGATTCGGCCATGTTGTCGTCCTGTACCTTTCTGATGACATACTTGAGCACAAAGTTAAAAAGACACGGTGATAGACCATCTCCCTGCTTTAGTCCGTCCCGGATTTCAAATGGTTCTGAGAGGTGGTTTTCTATTCTAACTCGCCCTTTGTTTTCGTTCATGCACATTTGAATGAGGGCGGCATATTTTTTCGGAATTCCCAGCTCAACTACAATATGGTAGAGTCTTTGACTTGCGATTGAGTCGTAGGCTTTTTTGAAGTCAACGAACAGTTGGTGAACCGTCTCTCCGTATTCCCACTTCTTTTCTAGCAGTTGTCTTATTGTGAACATTTGGTCGCTTGTTGACCGGTTCCTACGGAATCCACATTGGTAGTCTCCCAGTATTTCTTCTGCGTACGGTGTGATTCTCACCAGTATGACATTTGTTAGTATTTTGAATGTGGTTGGGAGCAATGATATTCCTCCGTAGTTTTCGCAGAAGATGAGAACGACTATTGAGGTTTTTCATTCTTCCGAAGTGACTTTCTTATCCCATATTGTTTCAATGAGCTGGTGGATCTTTCGAGCGGTTGCCTCTCCTCCATGCTTGACAAGCTCTGCCGGTATGCAGTTGACTCCGGGAGCCTTGTTGTTTTTCAATCGATTTATTGCGTCTACAACTTCGTTGAGATAGGGCTCTGGGATCTGAGGCTCGGCTGTATGTACGTCTGGTGCGTTTATTTGTGGTTGATGGGTGCATACATTGAGCAGGTTTTGAAAGTACTGCTTCCAACTTGTCACGATATTGTTTGTTTCTGTGACCACACAGCCGTTTGCGTCTAGAATTATTTTGACTCCCCCTCGGTAGCCATTTCTAATTGAATTTATGCAGGCATACATACCTCTGCTGTTATTTGCTCTGGCATTTTCTATGATTTTTTCGATCCGAGTCTTCTCCCATTCGCATTTTTTTGCGTTTGAAAAGTCTGGTTTTCTCTTTCCGAATTGTCGCGTATCTTACTGCGTTGACTTCATCATATACTTCTAAGTGGATCATTCTGAGGCGTTTACGTTGTTCGATCTTTGCCCTGCACTCATCGTCAAACCAAGGTTTGGACTTAGTTGTTTTCTTAAATCCTAATACCTCTTGGGCTGTTAGTTTGATTGTGTCTCTGGTCGATGTCCATTTAGTGCCCAGATTATTGGCTTCCTCTTCCCCACTACTCCTGTAGCCTTCTACGAACGCACAATTCCACCCATGTAGGATTCTTACCCTTCAAGGAACATACCTACCCTGAAAACGTTACACGCGCCCACAGACGCGTGCCACTAAGTCCGCTAGGGCCTTGAAACATTTGGCCAACGTTGAACCCGACACGAAAAAGCAAGAAACTGAACGTCCCAAAGCTTTCAACGTCAAGCTCAACAATTCGAAAATGGCATACCTGAAACAAAGGAAAACATTCATTCACCCTATCCTCAAAGACTGAAATGCGCCGCACTCCAGCACTGCACAATTGGAAATCCTGAACATCTACACGATGTTACAAGGATTTGCTATCGTCAGCATATTAGCCGACCAACGGATGCACGTGCGGGTGGTCTGCCACCAAGACCACCAAATCCATCGGCAAACAAAAGAAACAGCAACTTCATGCAATAAAGCATATCGCCTATCCGCTACCAAATTGTAGGCAACCGTAATTATCTCAACGAGATAATTCGGAACATTTATGAGGTTTAAAACCTACAAAGGAACTATTCCGATCCCACGGTTCCTTTTTTGTATTTCACACCCATTAAAAAGACCTAATGGATTGTTAGTTTCAACCGAAAGAAGTTAAACAAAACCCATGGACCGTACGTCCATTCAAATTGCACGATATCCGTCGGCCTGCGCGCCAGATGTGCTATGCAAATAGAGGCGGCACTCTATCGACGGCCGTCGAAATGAAATTCTATCACCACCACCGAGGGTGATAATGATGTATGATGATGACCGAGTTTCTCCTTTCAGGAAAATAGGAAATTATCCCTGGGATAAAATAGCATGCTGTTAACAGAGAATTCTGTTGGCAGATCGAATAGGGAAATTTCTCCTGTACGGATACAGATACCAGTTTTAAACCGGGATATCTTTTTGGGCAGACAGTTAGTCTGATTTCGATCGCCAACGAGACGACAGAGAGTTTATAACGAGAGAAGATTCGCATCGATAGTCCAACGGAGAGGAACCCGACGAGGAGGTGTCCGCGTAGCGCATATTTTCGTAAATAACCGAAATTGGCAAACAGGCCTAAAGTCGCGTAACGTAAATACGCGAACTAACAAAAGTCGACAGTGAGAATCCCAACGGGGAAGTTGGATAGGCAGAGGCAACGACGAACTTCCCGCGTGTGTACAGTGAGAATAAAAAAAAGAATTGTGTAATTAATTAGTAACTACCTTGTGCTACGGATTAGTTAAGTTAAGTGACAGACTACGTATATGTTAACCGTCTACTTGTACGTTAAAACGCAAGACAATAAAAATAAAAATAAAATAAAAGGGAACGTTTTCGCAGTTTTTATTTTGTGGTTGTATTCTCTCTGTGTTTGTTGGTGAACTGGTTGTTCCTTTTGTGTGTGGACAGTGTTCGGCGAAACACTTCATCGACATTCGACCAAGACATTAAAATCCGCCAAACTCCCATTCTCTAGGATGCTAAATCTATTCGTTAGTTCGTCTTGATATTCAGTCCTTTTGCGTAGGTCTTTGAGTTTATCAATCTCGAAGTTTTTGCTCGTCTCCCGTGACTGTCCAAGTGGGTTTGCTGCAAGCCGACTTCTAATTTTGCCCGTCACTAGAAGGTGATCGGAGTCGCACTCTGCTGCTCTATATGATCTTACGTCAAGGATATTCGAGTGGTGTCTTTTGTCTATGAGGAAGTGGTCTATTTGGTTACGCATTACACCGTCGGGTGATATTCATGTGTCTTTATGGATTTGCTTGTGCTTCAACAACGTGCTTTTCATTACCAGATCTTTTGACGCTGCGAACGTGTTAATTCAAATACCATTATCATTTGAAACGTCATGTAGGCTTTCTTTACCTATTCTTGGTTGGAAGACATCCTCTTTTCCAATTTTCGCATTTAGGTCGCCGAGGAGGATTTTAACATCGAATGATGAGATCCCATCGAATACTTCCTCTAGGGTCTCGTAGAATGTGTCCTTCGTTTCTTCGTCGGTAGACTCTGTTGGGGCGTGTACGTTTATAAATACATAATTGTACCATGCGCCCTGTATTTTTAGCACCGACATTCGGTCATTAATAAATTTCACACATTTTACATTGGGCGTAATCTTCTTGCTTATGATGAAGCCAGTTCCGAGGTTAAGTGTATCGGTACCATTGTAAACCCGTTGGTTTCGATTAACATACTTGATGTGGGAGTCGAACTTCCTGAAGCGCGACGATGTCCATTTTATATTGTTTCGCGTTTTCTACGACCGTCTGTATCGCGCCTGGTTTATATAACGTTCGAAAATTCCACGTGCCGACGCGTATATCCCGCTTTTTCCGTATTTCCCTACGTCTTCTTTTTGCCGAGTCGGTGTTTTCTTGATGATTTGTTCCCTTATGGTAGTGCCGGCTTATCACACCTACGCCTACCGGGTTTTTCGTGGAATTGTTTTTTGTATATTGATTATTCATTTTTGATCCGACGAGTCTTGGGGTTTCAAATAGTCCGCCACATCAGAGCCCCGTTTTGATATGGTAAGGTCTACTTACTGCTCTGATTCGACCCGGTATCAGAGAGGCGCCTTTATAATAACTACAGCAGGTATACCCCTGCTGTAGTTATTATAAATGGGCACGGCGACGCGTAACACCCTGGATTAGGGGTGGTAGATCTTTGTGTGTTATTAAATTAATAAATAAATTTTTTTTATTTTTCACATGCATTTATTTTTTATTTTTTTAGTTTTTTAACATATTGTGTTTATTTGGCCAATAATCAATGTTTACATTATGTACTACAGCTAACTTATAATTCTAGTGATACAATTGTTTACATGTATACATTACACATTTTTCAAACATAACTGAATGTGTAATAACTATTTAAGTATTATAGGTTTTAATATTAACAGTTTTCCTGGAAAAGATCAGAAAACCAGGATTTTTATTTTTTTAATTTAATCTAATCTAGTACTTAAGTCTAACTTATTCAAGCTTAACCCAATTTATATCATAATAAATTCAATATGTAATGTGAGTTGGGGAATATAAGGATTGATGGCTAATGAGGTAGGTTGCCGTGGGATATGGTCAGTTAGTGGTCTCGGGTGCAGTAACACTTTTCGGTTGTTCGTTGAAACACAGAATGTTGGAGAATGGTTGTATGTTACAGTATTTGAACTGATTGGGTGCCAGCTCGATGTTATGGTACACTACCTCGTTGGAGTCATTAACCAATCTTCCAGAGGTGAAGAGACTTCTGGTGTGGAGCACTTGGGTGCGTATATGGAGATCCATTTGTTTGGATTCGGCTTCCACAGAAAAACGGCCCAAAATTTGTTGCGCAATTGCATTCCTTGTGTTTACTTAAGATATGTAAAACGGATTGCACAATTGAAATCCGATAGTAAGGATTTCGAGACAAAAACGCACGTGTTGTCTCTTCGACAGTTATACACGTACTCATCGCTATGCTCAAATCAATGCTTGAATTTATGTTACATCAATAGACAGATTGCAAAATACTGTTCTTATGTTAATCTCTTTATCAATATTAAAAAAAAATAAGCGTAAATAAAATAATAAACTCTGTCTTACAGGACTGGCCATTGTAAGGATCTAAAAGTAGATCGCATTACCGATATTACATCAGCCACATCAACGGGATTATTCGATCCCTTTACTCTAAGTTATTCCGCCATAATGAGGATAATATTTGGAATAGATGTTAGTTAAAACTAGATAATATAATCATTACCTCGTACAGACTCGATCTCTATTCTAGCTAAATATGTTACCAAGAGTGGTACCTAACTCATACATGTTCGGCCATATTCATAAATCTTTATTTGGCGCAGAAATACCGATAACTTCATCGATGAGTGATCAAACGGCATCAATGTGGGGCTCAAACTGCTTCAATGAAGGTGATATCAAGATCACAATGGGAACTGGGTCATTCCTGAACTTGATAACAGGAAAGAATTGTGAAGCTTCAACACAAGGACTCTACCCTTTAGTAGCATGGCGTTTCAATGACTCAACATGCAACGACGATGTAAAATTCTGCCTAGAAGGTGCAGCAAATGATACAGGCACTCTAATCACATGGGCGCAATCGTGTGGACTGATCGGAAACCCAAATGAGGCTGACGAAATTGCAAATTCAGTAACTAATTCTAATGGAGTATTTTTCATTCCTGCGTTTAGTGGAATAGGGGTATGTATAGCCAAAAAATCAACTAGAAATTGAGAGACTAAACTGAGGAATCCTGAAGCCTCCCATAAATAACTACAAGACAACAACAGGTTTTCTTGGAATTATACCTTCAACAACAAAAGCCCACTTAACACGAGCTATTTTGGAAAGTATTGCGTTTCGAATAGCACAGTTGCATGAAACCACCATTAGGGAGACCAATCGCAAAGTAAATTGCTTAAAGTAAGTGATATTAAAATATAAGTAAGTAAATTAAAATGAACCTAAAATTCGTTAATTCGTCTCGTTAAGGGTTGATGGAGGTGTTTCGAAAAATAATTTCGTTTGCCAATTTTTAGCTGATCTTACCGGCATTAAAGTCGAAAGGGCAGTTAATACAGAATCAAGTGTATTGGGATCGGCCTATGTCGCTGGAATGAATACAGGTAAAAAACATTACATCAAAATGTTTCCTCCCATTTATTTACATATTGTTTTCAAATGGCAATTTAGGCATATGGAAAAGTAGGAAGGAGCTGAAGCAATTTCGCATCATAGACTGCATTTTCTACCCAAGGCCCGAATTACAAGAAGATTTCGTGAACCGAATGAAAATGTGGGAAAAAGCGATCGCCCGATTTAAGGATTGGTAAAAAATGTTTTTATAAAGTAATTTAAAATTGTTGTAGTATAATATCAATTTTAATTAGGTATTAATAGGTGGATGTCAGTATGCACAATAGGTGACTGCCACATAGGTGGATGTCAATATATACAAAAGAGGCCAAATATTTTATGTTAAGAGAAAAAGTGTTAAATAGAGGGGGAGAACGTTGAGTTCAATTAAATTTGATAATATTAAATATATTTATAACAAATGATGTCTTTTATGTATTTAATAATGATTGCTGACACAAAAGTGATGTGTGCTCTTACGCTTGCATGAGAGATTGCTAACCACGAGTAGTTCCTACAAGATATACATTTTTCTATTAAAATTCTATATATTCTGAATTCGAAATAACTTAAGTCGGAATTCACAGATGACGACATGTCGCACTTTTTAATGTGCCAAGAAAATATCCTCGAGAAGGAGCCCGATTATTATTAAGGTTTTGGGGGTAGGCACGGTTGATGTTTTTGAATTTTTTTATTATTGTTGTCGCTAGTATGTCATTTCTTCTCCGAACCTTAATTTTTCAATTCAACTTTTATTATGTAGATAATACATTTATATTTTACAACTAGTGTTATAAATATTTTATACAATTTGAATACTATTATATAGTAAATATATTTAAATTGAATATAGTTGAATATATACTTACTAATTAATGGTAAGTTTAAGAGACTTACTTGAGTTTATTCTTGTACGACCGTGGAGCGGACGCTGTAGCTTCTGCTGGTGGTTTCGGCGGCTGGCAGGTTGCAGGGGGTGTTGAACGTGGTGCTCCCCTGTTCAGCTTGTTGTCCGGTCCGTGGTTGGGTTTCCTTCTTTTTACAATATTTTGAGTTTTATTTTAATATGTATTACATAGAAGACGTTGATTTTATGATTAACAAATTTTACACAAGGTTTATAAAAGTTTATTTGTCTGGATCTTTACGAATGCTGTGTTCTTTTCTGAAGTTTACGATGAATCTCATTATTTGTTTTTTTTTTCGCCGTTGACATTTATTTTTTTATTCGGCGCCAACGTCGTTTTTTATTATTTTTCTACCAAGTAGAATTTGCACAAAGTAGTTTATGCAAATTAGCTACTTGGCGATTTGTTTTCCTTTTACAGGTAGAGAGGGGTGTGGCGGTTCTATCGAACGCCACTGCTTACCTTTGCCATCTAGGGGTAAGAAAGTGCCTCCTAAAGCACTTGTATACTATAGAAACATGTATTATGGCGGTTCCATTCGAACGCCATTGCTTGCCTTGCAATTTAGCATGCCCAACCGTCCACTGCAACCACCTGCAGGCGTTCTCCCTTTACAGGTTTTCCCCCTACAATATGCATTCAATGCATCGGCGAGATTTGAAAGAGAAATCTATTTATGCACTTACGGCAGCATCGCAAGGCACAATTAATTTCCTAAAACAATTCGGTTTCAGCAATAAGAAACCGACTTAACACTAACCACCGCAGGGCGCCGTCAATATTCCTTAACGGCAAGAAGCACATGAAACATTCATGTTCCATAAAGGCAATTTGGTTTCACAACCAAGCAACTAACTCGGTGCACATTTCCCCCATCGAATTGCGGCATACTAGATACTCTTGCCTTACTTCCATGCTGCAATCATATTGGTCGCTAAACGAATCGCCATGATATGGGTGACTCGCACGTGGCCGCAAAAGGGAATCGAGTTCTCGTTAGTGTAAATACACACACAAGATGCCTTGCGCAATTACTGATCGCGTAAACACCCCAAGTATCGTTTTCATGATACTTGCCCAGATGCAAACATTTCCTATATCCACCGTCCGCTTGCTCATGCACAGCATGAGCGTGCGAGATTTTTTTTTTTTTTTTTTTTTTGGTTTCGGTAGGAAGGTGGAAATCTTCACAAGACACCTCTAGACCGATCCAGGAGCATGTCGGGTTTTTACCGACTAAAACCACCTCCTGCCAGGCTCAAATTCCCGTTGATCCCCGCGGAACTTTCTTTTAGATATTCCATCGCGGGGCGGGACGGAGTTTACCTGTTACTCCGCTCGTCACGTCGCAACTGCTGCATCATTTCACAGTATTACCATTGTTTTGAACTAAGCATGTATTCTATTACTCCTCCCGGAGTAACTGTCCGTCTCGTGTGTCTCTCCAAAATCGTTCGTGCGGTCTCGAATCTCACGCACACGGTGAGTACGTGTTCATCATCATCATCGGCACTACAACCTAGAACCGGTCTTGGCCTTATTTAGCAAGTCCTGAGGCTTGTTAAATTTTCCATAATGATTTGTTTTTTTTTTCCGGGCAAGGTCATTAGTCTTGCGCCAGAGTACGTGTTCCGCATTTTCTATTTTGCCTTCACAATACAATCAGTATGGGTGATTCACATGCTTATACTTGTGAAAGTATTGCCGGAAGCATCCACGTCCTGATATTAGCTGGGTCAAGTAGTAATTCAGCTCGCCACGTTTTCTTTTCACCCATGTTTCTATATCAGGTATCATGGTGTGGGTCCATCTACCTTTGGTGGAAGAATCCCACCTTCGTTGCCATTCTCTTAGGCTTGAGAGCTCTAATTGTGACCGCATTCTCCGACGGTTCTCTTGGGAGACCTTATGCAAGGCAGCGTTTTCTTTAGCTGCAATATCAAGTGGTGTCCTCCTGGCAAAAATATTTATGGCATCTTCGGATACCGTTCGAAATGCACAGCATACTCTTAGTGATGCTAGTCTATGCGCTGAGTTCACTCCCCTCATGTATGACTTATACTGTGCGGCTCCTGCCCATATGTGAGCTGCATACATTATAATGGAGGTGTTGACACTGGTTATGAGTTTCCTTATGTGGGGGCGGGGTCCTCCAACATTGGGTAGCAGTCTCGCAAAAACTTTGCATACTCTTGCCGTTTTTTCACTCGTTTTCCTCAGGTGTTCCTTAAAGCTCAACCTGTTGTCGAGTATAACTCCAAGATATTTAATATAGGGACTGGATCTGATTATTTGTCCTTCTATTTCCAAATCAAGGTGTTCAGCTTTCTTGCGGCTGCTTATTAAAACTGCCTCCGTCTTATGTCCAGCTAGTTTCAGTCCGGCCATATCTAGCCGGCATTTAATGCTCTGGATTCCTTGGGAGCAAATATTCTCCAGGTCATCTAGATGTTTAGCGACGGCTACTATTGCCGTGCGAGGTAACCGCATCTGCGTGTGTGCACATCCTCTCCGTGATCATCTTCTAAGATCATCCCTTATATGGTCAACGAAGCGATGGATGGAATTTTGGTATTCTGTCGCTTCGGTGGCAGTAGTTAATCGCGATACGGATTCCGTGGAGGCAAGTCGTGCCCCACGTTAAACAACCAATAGAGAGTCGTGTTTAAACAACCACGGAGTTCAGTCAAGTCTGATCACCAGGAGTATTTTCACAGACGGTGCGCGAGCCACCAGAATTGAGTATTAGTCGCGATTCACGAATGAAAGACAATTTGAATTCCCGTATGGGTGTGCTTAAGTTAAAGTTTATTAGTTCTTTACGTTGTGAATTAACATCATCTATTGAATGACAATGTGAATTTACCTTGTGCGTGTACTAAAGTTAAAATCTATTATATCCTTACGTTGTGAATCGGCAGAATTTAATTTATATCCTTATGTTAACCTAATGTCAGAAAATGTATATCCGTTTGTTGTGAATTAACAATCCGCCCAAGTTACAGTCTATTTTTCCTTATGTGTGAATTAACATCGTTTATTGAATAACAATTTGAATTTACCGTTAAAGTCTATTATTTCTTACGTGGTGAACTAGCAGAATCTAATCTATATCGTTATTAATGACAGAAAATGCATATCCTTATGTTGATAAAATGCTGAATTAAAAATAAAAATGAATGAAGTGGTTGTTTTACTCGGTGACTGGCGAACAGGTCACCCCGCATCGGCGACTTGGATTTCAGCGGTACGAGTATTGGGGAAGGATGTGAACCTGTGCCCGTGTAGGCACCACAACATACCAGAACCCCACAGGGGAAACTTGCGAAAGGGGATTAGTGGGTGTTAGGGTAGGACCTGGACGCGAGGTAGGTCCGTAACACTAGTGTTTAAGAGTTTTAGGACAGCAATTTCTTTACAACTATAATTTTAAATCTACCAGGTGTACCGGTCTGAAGTGAGCGTCAAGATACAAATGTACCGATAGACCATGTTTGTTGTGAACGAGCTCTTATATATTTTTTATTTGGTTGCTATGACATCTGTCAAACATATTTAGTATGCATCAAGTCATTGTACAAACAACATCATTTTTTTAAATCCTGGCACAAATGTTAAATGTTACACAACAAACAATTTCTGGTCGTTTAAAAGCTATGGGAAAGATCCAAAAGTGTGGAAACTGGGTGCCACATGAATTGAATGACAGTCAGATGGAAAGCCGAAACACCACATGCGAAACGTTGCTTCTACGACATGAAAGGAAGTCAGTATTACATCGAATTGTGATGGATTTATTTTAAAAATCCTAAACACCCAAAATGATGAGTACACCCAGGAGAAGCATCAACATCGACTGCAAAGCCTGATCGGTTCGGAAAAAAGACTCGGTGTTTGGTGGGACCAGAAGGGGGTGGTGTATCATGAACTTCTAAAACCTGGCGAAACTGTTGATGCGCAACGCTACCGACAACAAATGATCAATTTGAACCATGTATTGATCGAAAAACGACCAGAATGGGCCACAATATACAGGAAGGTAATTTTGTTGTATGATAATGCTCCGAAACATACAGCAGAACCCGTCAAAGAAACAATAAAAACTCTTGGCTGGGAAGTGTTACCCCACCCGCCGTATTCACCAGACTTGGCTCCTTCCGACCAAGATTTGTTTTCATCGATGGGACACGCATTGGCTGCGCAGCATTTCAATTCTTACGAAGAAGTTGGGTCTCCGAATGGTTTGCCTCAAAAGACGACCGGTTTTATTGGCGTGGTATCCACAAATTGCCAAAAAGGTGGTCGAAATGTGTAGAAAGCAATGGCCAATACTTCCAATAAAATGTTTTTTACTTTCCCATTTACAATTAGTCTTATTTTTTAAAAACGCTCACTTCATACAGGTACACGGAAAATAGCACAATTTTAATGAATAATAAATGATTAAGGGACAACTATAAGAAAAAAACCCTTATTTGAATCTTAAGACTAATATTGCACAGGTTTCCGGTTATTTTATGTAATAATGACCTCGATATAATTTTCATAGACAGAGTACATATGTAGTGATTTAGGATAACGCAAGACGGGAAACGAGAAGATTGTCAGAAAAAGAACAATTGTCGAAGAAGTATCGATTGATTTTGTCATTAAGAAATTCTATTGGTTTAATGTTAGCGTTTTCATGTAGTTCACATGTCGAATAATACCATGGCAAATTCAGCAACATTTTCAATATTTCATTTTGACAGCTTTGCCCACCGGAGTCTACCGAGCTTGATTTTTCTAATGACATTAGCTTCAAGGTAGATCGCTTACAACTCATGGTTGTAGCGTCTCCGGAATCGTCCACCCCTCACATACGGGACCAACAATTTTCCCTAAGACCTTTGTTCTGCGTCGAGCTGATCCTCGACGAGACAGCAAAATATGGATCTGATTCCGCAATCGCTGCAAGAATTCAAGAAGCCCAATGTCGGTGTTTTCATCCAGCCAGAAGAGACCAATGATGCTCGTTTCCAAATTTACCGAAAAGAAAATGCAAAAAGTTAAAATTGGTTAAGTTAATTATATTTTATTCCTGGTCACACGTATTGCAAAAGAGACTCTGCATTTTTAGAATATTGTCAGCACACTTCTTCTTTGTTTCTTTGTTCTACTTTTTTACTGCACGATCGCACTGCCGTCTTCTTCGCTTCCCCCAATTTGAAATTCAACTGGATACTTTCGGGTTATTTTTTCTAGTCTTCAGTAGCTGAATCGTCACGGAGGTTAATAGCCAGGGACCCTAGTTGACTAGTTACGTTGGTCATGGTCAACCTAGTAAGTCGTATCAACTTGTTTGGAATGCCGAACTCTCTCGTGGCATTATATAGTTCTACCCTGGCTATGCTGTCGTAGGCGGCCTTAAAGTCTATAAATAGATGATTTAATGGGATCTTAAATTCCAGACATTTTTCCATCGCCTGCCTAAGGGTGAATATCTGATCAATCGCTAATTTGCCTGGGATGAAGCCACTCTGATATTGACCAATGATGACTTTAGTGTATGGGGCTATCCGATCTTGTAGGATAGTGGAGAGTATCTTATAGGCGGTACTCAGGAATGTTATACTCCTATAGTTGCTGCACAGTGTGATATCTCCCTTCTTAAGTATAGGGCAAATTATGCCACGACGACAATCTTCCGGCATCTCCTCTTGCTCTCATACGTGCACCACGATCTCATGAATTGCGTGATGTAACGCTGCCCCTCCTTGTTTGATCAGCTCAGCTGGTGTGCCATCAGCTCCGGGGGCTTTATTTGATTTGAGGTGTCTTATGGCTTTTAATGTTTCCTCAATGCTTGGTGGCGGCAGCATTTGGTCTTGATCTTGCATTGGTGGAGCCTCCAATTCTTCTGTGAGCTGAGCATTTAACAATTCATTGAAGTGCACTTCCCATCGCTCCAGAATGCCTTCAGGATCGGTGATCAGATCTTTATCCCAGTAAGTGCAGCGTGGTGTGTACCTCGTCGTACTGCGGATTATTTGGTAGAACTTCCGCGCCTGGTGCCGACCTCACTCTCTACTTTTCTCTATTTCACAGACAAGGTCTTTTCCCAGGCACTTTTCTTTTATCTGTGAAGTCTTTTTTCAGATCTTCTGAGCTCTTTGTATTTCTCCTCGCGTACCCGCGTCCTATGAGACTGCTGCATTGCCCGGTATGCAGCATTCTTACGTTCAGTCGCTAGTTTACACTCATCGTCAAACCAGTCACTCCGATCTCTACAACTACTGCCTAAAATGGAGTTGGCAGTACTAATGACAGAATTCTTAAGGCGTGTCCATTTCTCTTCTACGCCGGGCATTCTGGACACAGCACTTACTCTCCCTCCGTCGAGCTCTTCGCGGCGAGTCTTAGCACATGACCAAAGGTGTTACTGGTATTCTCATTACGTAAGGCAGCCGTGTTGATTCGAACCTGATCCGCGGATGCAATGTCTCCGTAGGGCAATCCGCGTTCGGAAAACTGTACCAACAAGATAGTGATCCGAGTCGACGTTGGCATATCGGTACGTTCGTACCGTCATCAGGCTCGAGAAGTGGCGGCGATCTATCAACACGTGGTCAGTTTGGTTGCGAGTGGCTCCATCAGGTGATACCCAGGTGGCTTTGTGGATATCTTTACGCGGAAACCTGTATAACACAATTAATTATGGTATTAGTGCCCTATAGCGTTTGGGATGATAGTGAAGAACGTGTGATTCGAACTGACGCTATGACAGTTAGAATCACCAAAAATTGAATCAAAGCGCAACCCATCAGGCCACCGCCGTGTGCAGGAATTCGATTCCTAAACTCAAGTACATTCAACTGATGTGAATTGTTATGTTATCGCTATGGTATACGGCTCTGATGCATTTTCTTATTCGATTTTCGTTCGGTGTTCATCACTATTTGCTTGTGTACTGTGTGTGTATCTGTTAGAAACGCCACAGCCCCACGTTGGGCGCCAATTTAACACCAAAAACATTTATGGTATTAACATAAAGTAGTTAGTTATCTCTCGGGGGATACTCCTTCGAGGTTATTAATTTAATATATTTACCCGTTAGCTCTAGCTCTAGGCTTCTCCAAGTCTCCTGGGGGCAGTTCCGCTGTGGTAGGGACCGACTAAGTAAGCTTATGTTGTTTTAGTTTATTATATTTTCAGAATAACTTATTGAATACATTTTTACACTGATTACTTTATTACGAGTAACAGGCTCGCAGCCTGTTACTTTTAAGAAGATTGACTTTTCACTACGCCCGCTGTTCCGTTGCAAGGCTGCAACCCTTTGCTTGATCGATTAGTTCCCGTCGTTGTCCATTTGCAACCACTCTTTTATACCTGAATTATTGGCGAGGAAGTGCAGACGATGCGTTTACCTCAGCCAAAATGTATGACCCATATTGAGGCTAAATGCCTGGCACGAGTCATTCGCATTTCCCAATGATCCTTTCCACTTAATTGCCCTGCTTAAGGTGCAACGGTATTGGCTTAAGCAATTACTTAATCGATTGGTGCATATACCGAACCAATTAAAGTACATTGGCCCACGTTCAAATCGTATCATTCGATCGATTTGCGTTTCGTTGCTGTGTCTGTCCTTCCGCAGATCTCAGCATTTTGATCAACGCTCAGTGAAGTCGTCGCTAATAGCCTTTGAAGGCACCTGTGGTGGTGTTGTTAGTGCATCGACACGGACGCTGATTCAACGGGAACACCACTACGGCTATGCTGAAACTTCACGTAAAGAACAAACTCCACAAATAAAACGATCGATTTAATAGTCACATAAAAACAGCTTTTTATTTTCGGTAGTCTTAATTTTTAATTACACTGGTGAACTTCTATTGTTTTTGTTCTTCGGTTACCTGAAGGGTTCCCTTTATCTTTCACAATTGGTATAGTTTAGTCTTAGTGCTATTGTAGCTTATCCTTCGTCACTGTTCTTTTCTTTAACTTGTTTTAATTACACATGGTGTTACTGGGGCAAGGTCCTAATTGTTCAAATAAATGTATGGGAAACGGGGGCTACCGCGAAATTAATCGACGTTCAAGATGAACTAGATTTGTGCAACTATCGCCCAGAAATTCGCTAGCTAGGTGCAAACACAACACTCCGCGATACTGCCGAACTAAAACCTTTAGCGACTTGTAGGGAAATGTATCCACTCTGCAACGCTGATCGATCAACACGAAGTAACTTGATGGAAATGTATCCACTGGTAACACTGACTCAGTAAAATTCTCCAACGCGTGTGGCAGCGAACGGTGACGGAATCTGACTCCCTGATTGAATGGCAAACTTTGACTCAACTGCTGTTGCACTCCACATCCCACCAGATGCAACGGTGGTGGATTTCCACCGATGTGGGAGGAGTAAATCGGATCTTCTTTGTGGCGACCAATGAACGATCGATTTGGGGTTTAATGGAAGCACTTCCTCATGTGACCGTACAGGTCTAGTACAATGCCCATTCGCTGGAAGTGCGGACAGTGATCAATCCTGCAGCTGTTCAAACAAAAGAACAAGGAATAGAGGCTGCAGGTATCGTTGTTGGAAACGACAGTGGCGATCGCCGGATGACGAAATAGGTCTGTGTATTATGTAAATAGAAACGCTATTTCGGGGGTCATACGCTGGGATGCGCATTTGTTTGCCTTAACCAATGCGACATGGGAACATCGGTTGTGGGGAAGGAAGCGAAAACAAACAAGCAGCTGGTCAAATATGATGACCGATGTATGGAGGCTAGCTGCACTGCCATCGCAAACGATCCGGAATAGGTTTTTCTGTTGATGTTATGTCAACAGAACTTCGCTTACGATGGCAAAGGCTAGAATGCATGGGAAAAACGTATCGTGCGACACAATCATTGGTATGATTGTTTGAATAACAATCATGATCGTGTCCGATCCAATGGATGTCATCGCTTATACCAGTGGTAAGGGCTAGGGTGGAGATTGTTTAGGTTAGGAAAACGATACGTGGGACATGGTCATCGGTATAATTGTTTGAGTAACCATCATGGTCGTTGTCGCTTGGGCGATCGATCATCGGAAATCTGGCTTGCAGATGTGCAAGCATGCAAATTGTCCGGCGTGTCTTTTTTTGGACCAATGGATTGTTGGAACAAGAACACACCGAAGGATTGGCGTGTGTTTGGCCGCCCATAGTAGCCGATCGGTTCATGACAGATGAACCGAGATGGTTTAGTTGATGCCACGGCAAGGTGGTAAGAGCTTTGGAGAGCTTTGAACGGCTCATATTCAGGTAAGCGGCTCAATGATCGGTAATGGGGTTTGCAGGTTGGGAAAGGGGAGTTGGGTTAGGACGATGGATGGATCTCCGGGGGCCTTAAAGAACACCCACACACCGACCGTGTCATATAACTTGTATGACACTTGTTTTCGGGCATAAAGCAAAAAATGCATTTGAAATATGAAACCGCGTGGGTAAGTCCGAGAATAGGTGCTTGCTTGGTTTTTGAATGTGAAGCAAAATGGATTTAGCGAGTGGCCTTGGGAAGTGGAATGTGATGTCGCATGTCAATTGTTTGATTGCATCGGGTGTAATGATACACGATAAGCGTTTAGCTTTGGAAGGTGGGTATGAATGAATAAATATCGCAACGTATGCGATTTGAACCTGTGGAAAAAGGCGTAAGTTAATTGTTTGTGCATTGCTTTGTGTGCAATATGAATGTTAGTTGTAAGGATGATTGCTAATTGAGAGGGTTTCTGTGGCGAGGTGTAACACCAGGTACTCGCAGCGACCAAGTTTCTTTATGCTGCCAGTTCGATGACTCGTAGTCCATTGTCATTAGTGTTCTCATGCAAACTATGGAAAACTGCGTAGTGCCTGAAAACCGGCTCCCGACCTATTTTCGCATTGAAATCACCAAGAACGATTTTCACATCGTATCTTGGGCAGGCATTGAGGGCCCGTTCGACGTTCTCGTAGTATTCTTCTTTTTCATCGTCAGCGGACTCCTCTGAGGGTCCGTGAACGTTTATGAGGCTTTTGTTCTTAAACTTGCCTCGCACGTGTTAAGTGTGTCAGTGACATCATAGACAAAGATGGGTTACATGAGGTCATTGATACACTCAAACAGAAAAACGCCACCCGATTCTAAACTCAGATGACCCCCCAGAACGGTAATGCAATTAATTGCATATTCCGGAACGATTAACAAATCACGGAAAACCAATTAATTGCATATTTCGACACGAATAACAAAATTGCACAAGAATTAATTGGGTCAGTTCGCAATTGCGGATGTTGAACTGTGGCGCAAATCGATGAAGATATATCGGCTGATGCCGCAAAACAAAGCAATTGCGAATTGAAATTTAAAATCGGAAATTAGGTCATTGCGAAATGAAATTGCATTATCGTAATCGGGAGGTGTTGACCCAGAGGTGTCGAGGAGAGGTGAAAGCAAGTTAGGAGGTAGTCGTTCGTTGGTCGTGGAGTGGTGTTGTGAATTGTTGGTAGAGTGAATGGACCGAGAGAGTCCAGAAATAGATTGATTCGGTTTATGGTTTTCGGAGAGTGAATAGTGGAGTTTTCGAATTTAGTGCGGTCCTAGATAAATTAGCATCCTAAAGAAAAATCGCAGAGAAACAGAAAGTTAACATAATAACTGATGTAGATTAAAGAACAAACAAATTGGAATCTGTAAAAGAACGAATGATAATCTAGTTGTGTAAGTTAAGAAACATTAGAACTCAATTAAAACCAGAAGTGAATTGTAAAATAAAGTGCAAGCTGCAAAAGAAAGAATGTTAATCTAATCATGTGAATTTAAAAATATTAGAAATTAATACAAGACAGAAGAGAATTGTAAAATGAACCGTGACACAAATAGTTGTGTGATTAGCGTAATCAAGGAGAATACGAACTCTGTAAGATAATTAAGTTAGATAATAACACTTGTAAAACTGAAAACACTCTTAATGAAAATAAGAAGAAATAGTGGAAGAAAATAAAAAAATGGAAGACTCCGTGTTTGAAAAACTCTCACTGATTGGTGTAAAAGAGGTTTTGGTCGTCGTTTTCTTGGTGTTGTGATTTTTGGTTTCAACGGTTATCTACAAACCATAACTCACGCGAAGAGTGCATATCCTGTCGTTTATTGTATTGAAGCCGATGATGACAGGCTGCAGTTTTTGGCTGACTAGAAAGCCTACCCCGACCACATGGTGTTTTGCATGACAGCTGTAATAAATGTCATCTGGCGCAAGACTAATGACCTTGCCCGGAAAAAACAAATCATTATGGAAAATTTAACAAGCCTCAGGACTTGCTAAATAAGGCCAAGACCGGTTCCCGGTTGTAGTGCTGATGATGATGATGTAATAAATGTCATACTCGTTTCTTTGAATAACAACTCTCCCCGTCCATCTTATTTCTTGTAATGCTGTTATGTCAGCCATATATTCGGACAGGGCATCGGCTAGCTACTGTGCAGTTCGAGCTCTGTATAGCGACCAGACGTTCCATGAGAAAATTCTTAAATCGTTTAACCATTTTTGTTTCCGTGGTGGTCGGTCGTCGTGTATCCGGTCCATATCCGAGGCTTGTTAAATTTGCCTTCTATCTTCTTTATTATACTTTAGTTTTAAGTCGAAATATTCGTTTTAATTGCTCCTCGATAGTAGAGTGGTTAGTATACCCGCCTGTCACGCGGGAGACCAGGTGCCCGGAAAAAACCAATCATTATGAAAAATATAACAAGCCTCAGGACTTGCTAAATAAGGCCAAGACCGGTTCCCGGTTGTAGTGCCGATAATGAGGATGATTAGTTTTAATTGTTCGGTTGTATTAAGCTAAATATATAAATTAAAATATTAAAATAAAATTAAACATATGTTAGTTTTGTGGTTGTTGTTACTGGCGGGATTTTCTTTCGTGTACAATACGCCCATGGTTTTTTACCATAATAAGCACATCTCAGCTTCTAAAGTAGAATCCACGATTATAGGAAATAATAAAAACACATTATCCATTTAGTTTTTTTTTATACATTTATTACTATTTCACCACGTTTGCTCTTTATTCGGATTTAAATACGCAAATGCACTAATACGAATAAATAGCAGATGATACGAATATTAATTATAAAGTGTACATACAGTATTCACACGAAGTACAATACATTTTAAAATTTACATTTATTTATCTTGTTGCTGTTTCTACATTTCAGTATCGAATACATGAAACTGTAAATGTTCCAAAAATAGTTTATAAATAGGTTGCATTCATTGTTTACGTACACTATTTAAGTGTATGCAACATTTTTTTTAAAGACGACTGCACTAATTAATAGTAAAGGTCTAAAAAGACGATGAAATTAATGTTGTAAGGTGTTAAGTTTGTTTTTTGTTCTTGAGCATTTTAGAGTGTTATTAATAAAGAAATCTGTAATCTGAAATTAGTTGTAATATTGTTGGTAATGATCAGTGTTTATTGAAATTTTGAAGTGGCTGATTCGAATTAAATTTTCTAATTAGGTTAGTTGCTACTTGTCATATTAATTGTGTTAAAAAAAAACAAATATACTTCTTAAAGTTTTCATGTTTATATATTTTACTGAGAATGAATTATAGAAAAACATGTTTTGCACACGTATACGTAAGATTAGCTGTGTATGCAGGATGCTGTATAATTATAATACAAATATACCTTCAATTTCTTGTATCATATATTATAAAACTTTTCGCAAAATAAAAAACTTAAAAACTACGAAATTTTGAAGAAAATATCCTTTGCTTTTTATTTTTAATCACGTGGAATAGAATTGTGGTCTCCATGAATTTGTTTGTTTGTTCTTACCATTAAGATATATTTTTTTAATAACTATGTTCAATTGAATTATTTCATAATTTTTGTTTTTATAATTTATATAAACACTAAAAACTAATATGATTTGAGTAAACTTACTTAAACGTTAAAAATCACCCGAGTAAAACGCGAAAAAACGCGACGCGACCAAATTCCCGGTGAATTTGGTTTAGGTACATACGAAATCACGATTCATTATGTTTTTGTTTGATTATTAATTATTTATTAATTAAATTCATTTCAAGTTAAGATTAGATTTTATTGAATTTCCATTGGGCAGGGTCTTCAATCATGTTGAGTAATTTTCAAATTAAGAAACCAGTGGTCATATACATTTTTAAAGGTAGTGTTGGAAGAAAAACATTTTGTTTTTATTTATTTTATTTATTAGTGTGAGAAAAAAGATATTTGTCTTATTCACGCCGCATTTTTTAATTGAACGGATTAAAATATGCGCTCTACAACACTTTGTAAATAATCTTATAGAGCGCATTAAATTTATCGCTGGCTAGGATATTAGCGAAAGAAGGCGCAAAATATATTAGCTAGCCACTGTTCAGGCGTTCATTAAGAGTAGCAAGCAAAGACTCACACCGAGAGTGGCATTCGACTAATTAAGTTGTACGGGTTCTTAAAGCTCACCTGAAGAACCCCCCATATTTGCATCTCAATCACCAGCATACCTGAAACATTTCCTTTCTCAAGGACATTTAATGCATTCAACGCATTATCTGAAAATCCCTAAAAAGAATTCTCACAGCATTCACACATTTAATGCGTTATTCAAATTCCCTGTAAAGAATTCTTCACATCATACGGCATCATAAATCCCAAACCATTCGGCACCCTTGTCATCGTTAAAATGCTATGTCGGACAGGTTGTTTATACAGCTGCAATAAACCGACCCGCGATTCGTTTGTCCAATCGACAAACAATTATCGCATCCCAAGCATTATAATCGAAACCGAATCCTCTAGCATTTCCTATTATAAACAAGAACTCGGTTCCTACTACAATCAGAGATGCCATAAACATTTAAAACTCATTAGCACATTTTCCTAATGGCGAGGCATCTATTAACACATCTGCACCACTTATCCACGACTGTAATAATGCCCTTATTTGCTTTTAGCACCATTTCTCCGCTGAATTGCCGTCTACTATAGCTACAATGCATATCGTAGAGAATGATCTATACCATCCCCTTGTCTTTCGATTTTTCAGCTTCGTTCCCATGGCTTTGTGCATGAAAAAACCAATGTGATCTTCACGATCACACATACACCCATACCACCATGATCTTCATCGCGAGATCTGGTTTTCTATTCCACGAAGAGACTTTACGTGTCTCTTGTGGTAAGTAAAACATATCCTTAGCCGAGAGGATATTCACCATCATCCCAAATTATGCCATCAGCGAATATATACCGTTAAGTCGTAATTCTCCGAAGCGGGCGGTCGTCCGCCTTCCACCGTACCGGCGCCGGTACGATGGGCTCTCTAGAAGTCGTTTTTCCATTCCAGTTTTCCGTCCTCTTCGTGATTCGTGCGTGTCCTTAAATGTATTTTGGAGTTCTAACATTGTGTGAATTAAGTTTGTTATAACAACCCATAATTACGCGATTGAATTCGCATCCGTGCTATTTATCGTTATTTGATAGAACCTCGCAGCAAATATATCAAATCAGAAACTAAGTATATATGTCACCAGCATTAAGTTTAAATTGTCCCCAATCATGGTTAATAAATATCGAGACATTATTAATAACATTACAAGAGTGTTTTATTTTTGTTGCTTCTGGGTGCACAGTGTTCGGCGGAACTTGGTTTTAGCGGCGAGTGGGTTGATAGTAGAACTCTCTCCCATGCAGGCGTCCGGACTATCTACCTCACAAATTCAAGCACACTCTCGGTCACCCTCACACACAAAGTAGAGTCACGGCTGAATTGGCGTGAAGTCGGCGCGGTACTACATTGGCCTCGCTCATACGTAGAACGAGAACCGACGCCGGATCTTTCCTGTCAATTTCGGTTGACACACACCACATGTGTGGACAATTGGCGCGAATACTACATCACTTCGACATCAGCCGGCGCCACGACCGGACGTCAACTAAACGAACTCAGCATTTGCCGCAGCCTAGGAGACATCTGGACATCGGATGCAGATTGGGGAAGACATCCCCAAAGTGGTAACCCCGTAACGTAAATAGAATAAATAGAAAAAAATACAAGTAAAGTGAAAAGTTTTTGTTACCCGGAAGCGAAAGAACGCAACATCGAAGACATAAAATCACGCCTAAGTCGCGAAATTGCCACTAACAATTCCCTCCGTTCCGAAAACGCTCACTTGGAGAATTTACAAGCGAAGAACGAGAAAGAAATAGAACTTTTGAAACAAGCCAAAGTGGTGACCGCGAAAAAGGAAAAAAAAGAGGAAAAATAAATAAATAAATAAACAACCGAACACGCCAAGACGGAGCTTCGAGGAAGACAGATCAAAGGAGCCAGGAGCAATGTAGCAACGAAGGACGCGCCGCCCTCATCAGACAGCAGCATCGAAACCTGTACCTTCCTAGACGCTACTGGCCACTATCGGACCGACGCGATGCCAAAGGTAAAATTAATACCTTTCTGGCGCAACCACCCCCACGCGTGGTTCATTCAAGCCGAAGAAATGCTCGCGATGAATGGCCAATCCACCAGCAGCGGACAAATACAGGACGCTTAAGAAAATCATCCTACGTCGCACAACGGACTCTGAAGAGAAGAGGCTCCACACAGTGCTCACAGAGCTCCAACTCGGCGACCTGAAACTTTCCCAGCTGTGGCGAAAAATGAAGGCTCTCACCGGAACACGGATCGACGAAGGGGTACTGTTGGTAAAATGGAGATCGCTTCTACCTCAAAACGCCCAAAACACCTTGAGGATATGCAAACCCCAAACCACAGAAGATCTAATCTCCGCGGCGGACGAAGGCGTCGACAATCCCCTGAAGGACATCATTGCGGTCGGCGACAAGAAAAGGTCCCAGGACACACTCGCCCAGCGGATCGACGCCCCGGAGGCGGCCATCGTACAGCTAACAGTCAGCCACTTAACTTAGACAACCCCAACGAGACACCAAACAGCAACGTACCGACCGACGACCCCGCCGAGATGCACACTGTGTCAGACGCGCTGGAAATCTCGATGCCCACAACGCTGAGCGCAAGCCGTCGAGCCAAACCTTCCGCACTTGATGGACTCAGCCCTACAACTACAGCTGCTTTCAATCGACGGCCACAACATCTACTGCGACACAAAGGAAAACATCATCCGACCGTACCTCACAGAGCCCCTGCGACGTCAGGTCTTCAGCATCATTCACAGCTCGTCCCACCCAAATGGCAGGGCAACAGCCAAATAATTGGCGCGGAAATTCGTCTGGCCCGGCGTTCGGAAGGACGCCATCGCTTGGGTACGTCACAGTGAGAACTGCCAACGCTTCAAGGTAGGACGTCACAACAGGGAGGCCCTGGGAAAATTCAAACGCCGGACAATCGCTTCGAGCACATCCACATAAACCTCATCAAGATGCCACTAATTCAAGGGATGCAGTACTGCCTGACCATCATCGATAGATTCTGGCGATGGCCCGTGGCGGTGCCCCTGCCCAACATCAAAACAACCACAATCGCCAAGGCATTCATGGACTACTGGGTCAGTAACTATGGAACTCCACTTCACATCACGTCAGACAGGGGGCCACAATTCGAGGCAGAGCTATTCACAGAGCTCGCCAAATGCATCGGCGCGCAGATGATCCACACAACGCTGTACCATCCGCAGCCCACCGGAATGGTGGAGAGATTCCACCGAACTCTCAAAGCCACCCACATTCCTGGCTGGATAGTCTGCCCACAGTTTTGCTGGGCCTCAGGACGGCGTACAAAGAGGATCTCGAGACCTCCCCAGCCGAAATGCTCTACAGCACAACCATTCGAATCCCCGGAGAGTTTGTCGCATCGGAACCGCCACAGGCAAACAAAATCAACTTCGTCGCAAGCCTACGCCGGCTTTTCAAAGCCATCCGGCCTGTCCCAGCAACCCGGCACACGACAGGGCACCCGTTCATCCACAAAGATCTGCAGACCTGTACTCATGTGTTCAGACGACTCGATAGCATCCGCAAACCTCTCGAAGCGCCCTATACAGGCCCACATTGCGTTATCCGACGCACGGAATATAGAATGGTCATCATCGACGTCAATGGCCAGGAGAAAACCGTCTCAACCGACCAAGTCAAACCAGCCTACCTGGAAAAGGCGGAGTCGGCCCACACCAACCAAACGATCCAGTCCCAGCTGCCCACACAAGCCGGGACCCCTGCTCAGGGGGCCGGCCAGCCACAGCGCACCCACATAACCACTACATACATCTGCCTCGGTCCGGGGGCAGCGCGTACCCTTACCCCACAGCCAGATTGCAACAGAGAAATCTCACTCCCAGCGCAACCCTCCTAATTAAATGTTCCCTTAATTGGTGGAAATGCAAAGGATCGAAAAAATGTTGATAATCAAAAGAGAAAGACATCTTTCGCATTTTTAAATTGAAGTAAATAAAATGAATTTTGCATATAGCCATATTTCTTTAATCTATAAAATAATAACAATTTTCTGTACATTTTTGTACGAACGATTGCTAACAACTTTCATAACTATCTTCAACCTTTTCCAAGCGATTCATGACGGCAATTGCAAATTCGAATAGACCGACTTTATTTGATCAGAAAGGTGGTGAAACATATTAAACAGATTAAGAAAGTGTTTGTGCGCTTAAATGGAAAACTGAAGATTTTTGTAATCATTGATTTTGTGTTAAAACTTAAGTTTCAAGGACAAGACAACTTAAGTATAGCCAAAACGTCCTTGAAAAACCATTAATTAACGTCAATCTCTGTAATTTACTCCCCATTTTCCTTAATTGTCCAAACAGCGAAACATATTCGTTAGTTGAACCTACGAACCTTCAAAAATTCACCTATCGCAACTTGATCATCGCCTCACCCACTAAGGCGTAACGATCAAACTTAATTAAATAAGTGAATTTGTTTGTCAGTAAACGTAGAAGTATAACGGAATTAGTCACAGATGTCTACTGACGCCCGAGCTCAACAGATACGCAGATGTATGTAAACGTGGAAGAAATCATCGTCACAGTTTCCATCGACGGGTTGCATTACAATTCCGTAGGGTACGCTTTACAAATTTATACGAGATTTGAATTCCGATCCCGTATTTTAAATATGATCACATCTAATGTAAGAGAACAAATTTGTAATTAAAGGTGTTCCCCGGAACACGGTCAAAGCATCGACATATATAGTGATTTATATATTTGACAGATCAGGCTGTCAAACAGTCATGGTCTTTTTGTTGAGTATTGTTTGACATTTCATCATGGAAAGACTTAGGTCGGTGTGTGGTGGCTCAGCACAAACCACAACCTCCACGCAGTCACAGCAAGCAAAGAGCACACCGAGAGTGTCTTTCGACTAATTAAGTCAAGCTCACTCTCAGTCACTCTCACTCACAAAGGGGAGTCACGGCTGAATTGGCGTGGAGTCGACGCGGCATTACGTGGGTCTCGCTCACACGTAGAACGGGAACCTACGCCGGACTTTTCCCGCCAATTTCGGGTGACACACACCACATGTGAGGATAATTGGCGGGAATATGACTCACTTCTGGATCACTCACTGCCGAGGCCGGACGCCTTTGAGGAATCCAACATCAGCCGGCGTCACGTCACTACAACATTGGCCGCCATGAGGATCATCTGTCGCCGAGAGCAGAAATAACATACTCGCCAACCATGATCAACGATTTGGAGGAAAGGAACCCCAAAAGGTGTATCGCCTACAAATTATTCAGCTATATTACGAAAATCAGCGTTATATGAAAAAAGAATTTCGTGCCCCTAGAGCAACTACTTTATGATCCATATAATCGACCTACCGACCTCTCAATTACGTATACCATAGGAAAAGTAATTGTATGGGATACGCGACCGAATAGACCACTCCAGCAAGTCGTGGAAAATTAGGAGGGTCGCAATTGTATTCCTCAAATACTACTCACAATGGTCGAACGCATCATCGAAAAATTGGGTAGAACCATAAATGTAAAGAATTGTTCTTTTGTATAATAAATGACGATGACCCGACATTTTTTTTAAAGTATCTATAAATGAACCACCCCGTATATAGATGAAATTATGTGATATTTTAGTAAATCGCCACAAAAATATAAAACAAAAGAATAATTCAAAAAAAAAAAAATTATAATATAAACCAAACTGAAATTGTGCATCGTGTGGAAACTAGAAATTAGCTATGCACAATGAGAAACCATATTGTTCCGTAGCCAATTATAGACAAGATAATTCAGTGAATTAACTAATTAATTCTGTTGCGGATTCGTCCTGGATACAGCCAGCGAATTCGCAATTGAATGCTACCCGTGGCACCATCCTAGAAAATGTCAACAATCAGCTGACATTAGAAATTAAATTCTGTTGGTTGTCAAACGACAACCACTTTGACTTTCTTCTTCGTAAACTCTTTGGCGACTACGGATCGTAATAACATTAATCACAAAAAATCACAGCAATCGTGTTAAATAAATTAAAGATTGTGACTCAAGTTTGAGTCTTTAAGTGTGCAATAGTTTGCGTTTGATTTATTTTGTACCATTGCGGGTGGTTTCGAGTTGCATAGAAGTGATAACAAAGAACATGCTATTTGTTATCCTGGTTTAATTCGTTTTTAATACAACCCATCAACCAAAAATCCAAGTGATCATCACTGCATACAGAGGGACAAGCAAGTTCATCCAAATCATCCATTCCCGCCTGGAGGAGAAATACATTTTGGACTGATACCAGCCCACTAGGTATTCTTTGCTATTTTCACTCGTTAACTTTATCAGTATTTCAGAACCATCACTGCACGCCAGGAGACACCATCGTGTTCCTGACGCCAGCACCCAGCCCACAACAAAACAAGAACCCGTTGTTAGTGGAAGGTGTGTTCAACGCTTATTTGATCATACAAATTCATTAATTAAATAATTTGTGAAATAACAGGAAAAAATGCTATGTGTTTAAATGTCTAAAGTAAATCGAATCAAAAACAACTGTGGATTGTATAGGTATTGATCTGGACAAGGTTTTGTGTTATAATTGGAGAATTGCAAATGCCATGATATTTTTCTTTCAGAATCCGTAACTAGTAGAAATATTTGATCGTGTCATTTAGATCAGGCTCAAATATCAAAACGTTCATATTACGAATATATCCACATTGAGCCCGATGAACAACTCACATATTCAACTGTTATAAAATGTGAGATACGAACATCGAATTGTGATCCTGCCTACTACAAATCCTAATTTCACCCAATGGGCATAAACGTATAATAGGCGGAGAAATACAGAAATTGCTCAACAACGGTCCCTATAATGCTCCAGTAGACGCTGCTGGAAAAAACATATTTAATTAGTTATCTATTATCGGTTTGGAAAAATAATGTTTAGTACCTTAAATACTCATCATTTAACTACATAAATTAAACAAAACCATTTTTTACGGATCGTCCAAAACGAGGCCCTACACTGCACCTCGGAAAAAATATTTTTTCTTGCGCTGATGTCTTTTATTTATAAGTTGCTTGTTTATGAATAAAATTTAATGAAAAAATTAATTTAAACACTTCTATATATGCACAATAAATGCTCAAATTGGCAAAAATTTATATTCAATAGTTTTTTCTAAAAAAAATCGACAAAATCGATTTTCTTTGGCCTTCTACACCAGGATACGACTGGTCGATAGTCTGTATCGAACCACAATTTGTTATAGAGTGACTTTTTCATGTTTAATAAAAATAAAAATAATGTTTAAGAGAGAATTTGTTTCCTTAGAAGTAAAGATATAAATCTTGGATCACCTTTTAATAGGAGAAAAACACCTCACTTAATCCACACCATACACACTCAGCATTTAGATTGATGATTGCTGTCAAAAAATAATTCCATCGGATAATTCCACTTAAGCAAAAAGCACTTACAATTTATAAAAACATAGGGGACATATAGATATGTCAAACCAGATTTGGTGACGAGTAAAGGTTGGTTGGAAAAATTCAAAAAGCGGTTTGCAATTCATAGTGTGGGGGTTCTTTAAAGCTACGCAAAGAACCACCCACAATTCCAACCCCAACTTCCTTTGCCTACCTGCAGTTACCTGCAAACATTTCCTTCCCAAGGGCATTTAATGCACCTCACCCAAAACTTCCTGTAAAGAATTCGCTAACATTCATGCATTTAACGCATCATCAAAATTCTCTGTAAAGAATTCTTTACATGCAAAACATCATCATAAATTAGGAAACCTTATCGGCGCCCCTGTCAGCCAGCGTACCCTGCCACACACGTGCGCAGCACATTTTCCTGGTTTATACACAGTCTCGGCAGCCTTTTGTCCAATCGACAAAAGCAGTTTGCGCATCCAGCGTTCAGCCGCCAAGAATCGAATTCTCCAGCACATCAACATGCATACAAAGAATTCGACCCTTTCCGCCAGCAAAGATACAGTGCACAATCACCATTGTGTATCTGGGTTGCTTTTACAACCAGCTTCCTAATGGCTTGCGGTCTGTTTACACAGCTGCACGCACGTCTTTATGATGCCCTTTGTCTATTTCAAAGGCAGGATCGAACTATAGTGTGAATATCTACACTAATTGGAAATTCGGTTTTCGGGTCGCTAATGCAGAGATGCATTGATAATGTATGAATGCCCATGTAAGAAAAATTCTTTGCAGCATTTCCAGGTAATGGATTGAAAACATTAACTATCCTTGGGAAGGGAATGTTTTCAGGCGCCAATGCGATTGCATTGGCGGGAAAAAATGGGAGTTGGGTTGTAATAATGGGGTTCTGCCTGATAAGTTAAGAAAGAAATCTTACGGAGAATTGTATGCAAAGGGATGCATGAAAGGTAAGTTTTCTTTTCCAGGGGCTTTTTAGATTAAGGATTTGATCACATTAATGCGTGAAGCATTTAAGATGCTAATGCGATTGCATTAGTGAATTTAGGAGATTGGGTGAAAGTTATTGGGGTTTTTCAGGAAAGCGAACCGTGGGGTTTGGCGGAACCACCACACCCATTTCTCGGTTTCGTTTACCCATGATCTTATAGCATGAGTAAACAATGGACCAGGCGCACACTAGCCAGGACCAACCCTGAGAGATCCTCGCCAATTGGTCACCACAAAAAGAGACCACGTTTCTCTCGAGAAAAAGAAAACTCACTCTTAGCTGAGAGTGGACTCACCACGAGTCTCTCAAAGTTAATCCTTGAGCCAGAGAGTCGTTTTTCAGCCACGATACCGTGCGCACACCCCTGGAGTCGAGTTTGCACACAACATGCCGGTATATTATATTAAAGTAAATTAACAAATGTTAACCAAATCAAAGGAAAGAACGAGCAGATAGTTTTGTTGCAATTGTGTCGTGGATAAATTTTATATTTCTCTAGTTACAAGTGATTCACCCAGACTTTTGTAAACAATTTTTTAATAAAATACGGCATCAAAAGTGTATAACAGCAAACAATAGCCTTCCAACAAGTGCCTTGGATAAATTTTATATTCCTTTAGTTACAAGTGATTCACCCAAATTTTTGTAATCAAATACGGCATCAAAAGTATATAACAATAAACAAACGACTTCAAACAGTTTACAGTGTGTTTTTTTTTTATTCGATTCGGTGGAACAAGCTCGTGGGGTATTAGTGGACCTGTTCCCGTGCCGGCACCCGACTTTTTACCCCCACAATAGCATAAGAGTTCAAGGAAAACTGCGTCGGATGATCTTAAAGCTGCCAGAACGTAACCAAGAAAAATTCTGAACATTATACACAACACATCAAGTTTTCAATGCCGATGAAACTGGGTTTTGTTGGAAAAAAATGCCCGGTAGAAGATTTTTATCGAAAAACCGCACCCGGATTTAAGATGTCTAAAGATCGGGTAACGCTACTTTTGGGCAGTAATCCTTTATAACAATCCCCTTGCTAGTTTATAGATCTTTACATCCTAGTAGATTTAAAGGCGTCAATTTACCGGTGTATTGGAATACACCTATTCTTCCAATAGGAGTATCTTTTGCTCCTTTTTTGTTTTGTTGGCTGAGAATATTCCAATTTGTTTCTCTGGCCTTCTGTCTAGCCTTGTTTTCTGATATTGAATTATTATCATTCATAACTTGGGTGACTGGAAATTTGTTTAAGGATTGGTTTTTAAATTCTTTTATGCCAGACGTTGAAAATTATTTAAGCGGTAATTTCCAGTTGAATTTATGTCGATTTTTCTTCACTGGCTTAAATCATGCCCGTGGCACCAACCTCACAAATGTCAACAATCAGCTGACATTATATTTAAATCGTCTGCTGTCATTGCTTTTTTCCTTCTTCTTCGCAAATTGATTGGCGACCACGGATCGCAAGATTATTGTAATCCACGAAAATAACAGCAATCGTGTGAAGTAAATTAGAGATTGTGACTCAAGTTTGAGTCTTAAATGTGAAATAGTTTGCTTTTGATTTATTTTCTACAATTACGGGTGTTTTCGAGCTGCATAGAATTTCTGAACGTTCTATTTGTTATCGTGGTTTAATTCGTTTTAATACAACCTATCAACCCAAAGTCAACGTGATCATCACTGCACACAGAGGGACAACCAAGTTCATCAAATACATCCATTCCCGTCTGGAGGAGAATTACATCTTGGACTGATACCTATTCTACCTAGGTATTCTTTGCTATTTCCGCACATTAATTTCCAGCTTATTTCAGAACCATCACTGCACGCCAGGAGACACCATCGTGTTCCTGACGCCAGCACCCGGCCCACAACTAATCAAGAACCCTTGTTTGTGGAAGGTGTGTTCAACGCTTGTTGAGCACACACAGTCTGTTTAAAAATTCGACACCACCACTCTAACCCATTTCTCGTCGTGTTCATACAAATCTCCAGAAACCTACACTCAATCCAGCTATCAGCAAACATGTTGAAAGTGCTTTCATATGTTTCCATAAATTACTCCCCACAAAATACAACGGAAAAAAAAGAAAAATCATCTCATCATTAAAAAAAAGAAGAAATATTATTCCAACATTGTGGACATGCGCCCAAGTATCAGCGGACATAAAAAGGTGATCCACCGAACTATACCAAAGCAACATCACACCTTAAGAATAATAACATATAGGAACAAGATCTGAAGAACTTTCACGGTTCTGACAATTCCATCTGCCAAAGATCACGACGATAGCCATCCAGCGAAACGATCGAATGAATTCTCAAACCACTCAGCAAGCCCTTGCGGTAAACAAACTTCCGAGTATACGGTCGCACGATCTAGTTAATTTGAACCATCTGCAGCTGTGATGATTTTGGTCCGCACCCTTAACCCTTAGAGCGCGATCCGTCGATAAATCGACTCTCTATTAATGCGTATAAATTGCGGAGCGTCCGAATATCGACTATTGCGCAGTTTGATTTTAGGTATCGATCTGTGCGGACGTGTCGTAGCGCGCGCATTTATAACGTTTATAATAAGTTAATAACATTTATAAATAACACTTTAAAATTATTTTTCTGTGAATTTATCATTGATTTTTTTATTTTTTTTTTTAAGTTAAAGTTTTTTATTTCTATTTGCAAAATGTCAAATTCGTCAAGTAGTGATGATGAAAACACTTGTAAATCTTTGAGTGAAAATGTTTCTCTTGGTGTAAATAGTGACAGTGACGATGAAATTAGAATGTTCACAAATCGAAGAATGCGTATTTGTAGCGAACGTTGTGAATCTTCTGAAGATAAGTCTGTTTTGGATGACCTTGATACCGATACATTTGTGCAACTTCCTTCTGACATAAATTTTTCCAACGAAACAAATAATGCTTTTTTCGAAATTCCCGGACCAAAAACATTTACCCGCCGACATTGAAAAGCCTATTGGATATTTTGAATTGCTTTTTACTTCTCTGCTCATCAACACTATAGTACTAGAAACTAATCGATACGCCGAACAATTTCTATACTCTGGAAAAGAAATAAAACCGAAATCACGAGTTAAGGCATGGAAGTCAGTTACGGGATTAGAAATGGATATTACTAGAAGACCAACTACATATTCTTATTGGTCTAATAACTCAAGAAGTATGTGGCAGATGAGCACAATCCACAACCTCCACGCAGTCGCCGTAAGCAAAGACTTACACAGAGTGTAGCTTTCGACTAATTAAGTCAAGCACACTCTCGGTCACCCTCACACACAAAGGAGAGTCACGGCTGAAGTGGCGTGGAGTCGGCACGGTACTACGTTGGTCTCGCTCACACGTAGAACGAGAACCGATGCCGGATCTTTCCCGCCAATTTCGCTTGACACATACCACATATGTGAACAATTGGCGCGAACACACTTCACTTCTACATTAACCGCCGCCACGACCGGACGTGAGTCAACTAAACGAACTCAGCATTTGCCGCAGCCTAGGAGACATCTGGACATCGGATGCAGATTGGGGAAGACATCGCCAAACTGGTGACCCCATAACGTAATGATTGAAATAAACTGAAGTGAAAAGTTTTTGTTACCCGGTAGCGAAAGAACGCAACATCGAAGACACAAAATCACACATAAGTCGCAAAATTGCAACTAACAATTCCCTCCGTTCTGAAAACACCCACTTGGAGAATTTACAAGCGACGAACGAGAAAGAAATAGAACTTTTGAAACAAGCCAAAGTGGTGACCCCGAAAAAGGAGGGGAAAAAAAAACAACCGAACACGCCAAGACGGAGCTTCGAGGAAGAAAGATCAAAGGAGCCAGGAGCGACGAAACAACGAAGGACGCGCCGCCCTCATCAGACAGCAGCATCGAAACCTGTACCCTCCTAGACGCTACTGGCCACTATCGGATCGACGCGATGCCAAAGGCAATATGAATACCTTTCTGGCGCACACGCGTGGTTCATCCAAGCCGAAGGAATGCTCGCGATGAATGGCATCGATGGCAACACAATCGACGAGCTGGCCGACGTCTTGGCCAGCCCACCAGCAGCGGACAAATACAGGACGCTTAAGGAAAGCATCCTACGCCGCACAACGGACTCCGAAGAGAAGAGGCTCCACACAGAGCTCCAACTCGGTGACCTGAAACCTTCCCAACTGTGGCGAAGAATGAAGTCTCTTCATCAACGTGCAGATCAGCAGCCTACACGACGCCAGCAGCAACCGCCTCGACGACGACGACGATTTGGGGATAAGAACCGCGGTTCAAAAAAATGTTTCCGCGCGACCGTTTCCAGTTGATCTTCAAATTTTTTCACATGGTGGATAACAAAAAAATAGTTAGCTCAGAACTAAAAGGGTTAATATAGACATCTTCAACCACAGCACGGTGGAAGCACAATTATGATCCCACCGGAACACTAAATTTAGTGGCGTCCTTTCCCTCGACCTCGACGGTTGTGTGAAGTTGTGTCGAGCTGATCTTGATTCTCCATTTTGGAGTGAAGTGGGAAATCATTGTTGTTAATTGTCGCTTGTCATTAATTATATTGAAAATAAAATAATTATTAATGAGCCGTACTTCTTGCTTTGCATAGTGATCTTGTGACACTAAATAGTTGTACGCACTTTCGGCCGTACTTCTTGCTTTACATAGTGGTCTTATGACATCAAATAGTAGTACGCATTTTAGGTCATTTACTTTCTCAACCCCAGTGGAATGAATGAATATTCGTCTTGTGGAGGAGTTTATCGACTAGTTTAGATACAGTCTACAAGTGATCGCCGAATACTCAACGATCTTGAGATAAGGATGTCAACGAAAACACCAGCTGCTCTCGGACGGTAGGCCAGCCCCGTCTGCGACGGAATTCGTATAATAAAAGAGAGGAAATATCCGAAGGGACTTAACCTAACGTCATCTGGGCTTTGGTAACCCATGCATGAGCAACCATGCATGGGTGCATCAAGTATGAGTGATCATGCTTGGTGTCCCGTGTATAAAGCTGCACATGTCCAGGAACATTTCTTCCGTAAAATTCCAGACGTTAGGTAACCAAAAGGCCCAACCCAGAACTTCAATTCACACTTGGACGACCTTATCCATCACCAGACTCATCCCCAAATGTCCATGTAAACTAAGGCGTTAACACACTCCATAAGTCTGAAGTAGTGAGAGAATACAGCACTGTATACACACGGCCGTGTTCTGATATGTTCAGGCAGCGGTTTTAACGATTTGATGTGATTCTAACCGTTTCATAGTCTGTTGAATGACAAAAGATTCATTGTCAGTGACCAGCTACACTTTTAAAGTATTAAATAGTAAATTTGTTGAGCAAAAGCCACAATTGTACAAAGTTGGGTTAGAACGGTTACACTGTTTTTACTTGGAGCAGTGTTATGTAGTAACCTCCCCCACCCCCAGTATCCCGCCGAGCGAGGAGATTAAATAATGTTGAATGACAAAAGATCCATAGTCAGTGACCAGCTACACTTTTAAAGTATTAAATAGTAAATTTGTTGAGCAAAAGCCACAATTGTACAAAGTTGGGTTAGAACGGTTACACTGTTCTAACTTGGAGCAGTGTTATGTGGTAACCTCCCCCAGCCCCAGTATCCCACCGAGCGTGGAGATTAATTCTTGGTTGGGTTGTTCCGCCGTTGAGGATGTGCAGAGATGCAGAAGAGATTAGAGCCCACGATCCACATTTTGGATTGACATTCGTTACAAGCGAATGCTCGATCCTACTTTCGATAGGTTGTGGATTCCGCGGGAATAGTTGTGGAGCGTTTCTCTTCGGAGTGATGGCGGAGTGGACAGAGAGAGTAAGAAGTAGGAAGTAAGAAAGAAGATTTGATCCCCGAGCAGCGTAGGCAGCAAGAACAACGAACGAGCGTTGTAAGAAATTAAAAATTACAAGGGAAAGAATAAAGTAAAAAAGATTCTAATGTATAATAATGTAATGTAGTAATTGTAACATTTAAATTAACGTGAAACAGTGGTGAAATACATGTAATTCTTTTGTTGTGTGAACGAAATGTTTCTTCGATTTTTTTGGTCCGGCACATAGGCTGCATGAAGAGTGTGAATTATGAACAAATAACCAGAATACCCGAAAGTGAGCGTTGTAATCCTGACCGCAGCACGCTGCCTAGCTCAGATTGATCATCGGAGCCCAATCGGCGGAGGACACCAGCTCTGGGATTGGAGCCGCGGGCTGGTTAACCGTATAGCCGTACCCAGGTAAACCGTGTCTTTCTAACGTTTTATTCACAGAAATTAAGCTGCTGGATGGTGACTGTTGGGTGTAACTGATTTTGCAAGAAAACTGTCGGAAGTAGCGAAACCAAGTGAAAAGTGAAAGGAATAAATTGGGAAATAGTTGTTGCTCGAATAGAAGGGAGAGTCACCACTCATATTTAGGGTTATATCGACACACAAACCAGCCCCATGTATTTCCTGATCGGAAAGTGCAGCAACTACTGCTCGGCCAATTTGCACATAGTTCAGTGAAACCATTTTGTTTGTAGAAATTAAGACTGCTACAGAAAAAGTACACCGTATACAACATAACTACTGGCGCAGCCAGTTAGTTAACTAACATAACTGGCACAGCCCAACATTTCATAACCACTCGGAAGTGTAACTAATCAATTTTGTAACAACTATATTGGTGTTTTGTTGCAACCAACACTTACATCCGTAATAAATTATTAATTAATTATTTTGATAACAACTACATCTGTAACACACTGTTAAGTTTGAATCAAATTTCAGAATGTAAACATAAACTTAAAGTCTTATACCACCAAATTGTAATCTAGGACATTATTGTAAAAGATGAAAAGTCGACTGGAAGCGTTGTCAGAAACTGGTTGGCGTTCATCAGAAAAGTGCGAGTAACGGAAAGGTGTTCTTGGCACCACGTTTTTTTTTTCTGTTCAATTTTTCACTCTACGTTTTTGTTCAACGTTTATGAATAAACAATTTTTTTCTACAATTGGCGAGTTCTCTGGTGTTCCCTACCCACTGTAAAACCCCAACACGCACAAACGTTACAACTGGCGCAGCCGAAACATTACAACTCTACATGACGTTACAGCAGGTAATATTTTTTTATCCAACACAAATGCAAAATACATACTGCCTACAATGTTCTCACGTAAGGCCGACATTTTGTGAGCAATTTCTTTCAATAAACTATATCTTAGAGTAGGCCGACATTTTGTAAGCAGTTTTATATCTTAGAAGAGGCAATTTGCTTTCTTATAATAAATGTCTTTTTCAGCTACTAAAACTAACAAACTTAGAATATGAACCCGACATTTGCAACTTTAATTAAAATATTTGCTTTTAACTTATATAATGTTCTATTGTGAAGGCCAACACCGGATACCAGTTGCATAGCCGAATAAATAAAAAAGTACATAAAGATTCTGAGTACGAAATATTTAGCTTACCGGATTCCTTAATTTATTAAATCACTCAACATTATCTTTCAACCAATCACCCAAAAGAATTCTTGTTTTTATTAATTGATTATTATCTGATTTTTTCACTTTTGTCTTTACTTTGCCAAAAAAAAAAAAAAAAAAAAAAAAAAAAAAAAAAAAAAAAAAATCGCCAATTAAAATAAACAATTGTCCTTTTTCTTAAATTCTTGTTTTGGTTAATATAGGAAATACCGGAAGTGTTGAATAAAATGTCTTTATATGCTTTCATTTATATTTGATGTCTGTATATAACACAGAAAAATAGTCAAGGTATTGCCAATAGAAAACTGGTTAGATAATTAATTTTTTACGATCTTCACTCTTTATAAATTTATATAAGATTCTAAAAAAAGAAAAAATCTAGCATTGTCCTATATAGTAAAACGAATAATAATAACAAAAGCACAAAAGTAAAAAAAATCAGTGATCAGTAGTTTAAACGAACGCGCGAGAATATATTAGTCTTTACGTATTGGAACTCTGGGGCGGAAGTTCATAATAACGCGACGCGAAACCGAACCCGAACCCGCACGACGATTAATCCCCAAACGATTTAATATATCCTTTATTATAAATTTTATTATTGTTTTTTTTTTTTTTTTTAATGTTAGGGTTTATTCGAATTGTTTATTTCATTTATATTTTGTTTTGTTTTTGTTTTTATTCACTTACAAATTTTTGTGTTTTAATGATTTTAAAAATTTTCTAGTTTTTAAGTATCTTAATGCAACTGCTAAAAATCATTTATTCGAAAGTATTTAAAAACAAAAGTATGTATTAGAAATCTTTAAAAATAAAAATAAATAACCAATTAAACTAAAAACATAAAAAGTATACTCTCATAAAATTTGTATATTGTGATTATAATTAACAATGTTTTTCTTTTTATTTTTTTCTATCTTTTTTTTTTCATTGTTATATTACTATTTCTTAGGGTAAAATAAACAATAAACAAATACATAATACTAATTTGGTACGACGAAATAATCACGAAAATGTTTACATTACTTATATTATGATCCCTTTTACAATTCCTGTTATTTTACGATTATGATTGTTATATTATTATCAACGCGAAGTATACGATAGTGTACGATGTTTTTTATATAATCAGAACGATAACGACGGTGGTGAAGACGGCAACTGTTACAATTACGAAACGCGCGACACAGGATCAAATAAAAATATTTCATCTATATTATTAAGTTAATTCGTAATCATGTGAATTAAATGGTTTGAAAATAAACGATGATATGAGTAGAAGAGTATCGATTAAATTATACAATATATTTCCATGTGTCTCATAGTATATGACATTGTATAAAAAATAATACTCAAATTAAGTTTATATTTATAATTTAGGAAAAAGTTTAAGAAGAAATCACGAACTTATGTTGTATGTAGTTTATCACTATCCGTCTCTTCAGGTCATTCATTTTTATTATCATTTTTTAAACTTTCAATTTGTACTAAAAGTCTTTTTCAGTCTTTTAAATTACATCAATTTATTTCCTTGCAGAACCACTTTTATTATTTTTCTTTTTATGATTGCGGTGTTGAAGCCTTTTTGATTTTATTTTAGGAAAATTATAACTGACTATTACTATTTTCAGGAAAATCCCTTTTGAATGAAACTACAAGCAAGTAGCTCTGTAATAGGAAGTTGGATTTTTTTATCTTAATAACAAAGATGAAATATTAGTGACCCATGTTTTGTTTGAATATTTTTTTAATCAAAATTAATAACGCGACGCGGACCCGAAAATTATAAAATATTGTTATAATATCTCTTTTACAAAACCCCAAAGGACTTAATTAAAATTACTCCTTTTTTCAACAAATTGTTAATATAAAGGAGGGCTTTGATTATTGACGTTCCTACTGGTATATATGACTTTAAAATGTTTGATCCTTTGTTAGATACTTAACATTTATTTAAGTTTTAATATTACTTATTCTTTTAGACTATATGTATATATATTTATTGATTACATGAATATATATATACTTATACGAGCGTACAGTGAAGGAAAAAAAAACATTTAATCAATAATTTCTTCAACTGTCTTTCTTGAAATTCTTTAATATAATAGTACAACATAGAACTCAAAAAACTAATCGGAAATAATGTCAGGTGCAAGAGGAGATAAAGTTGCAATCTTGGGAACCACGTACTCCAATTGTATTGTAAAATTTAATGTACAAACCATATAAGAAATAAAACTACTACTACTACTACTACTTAGCTTTATTTTGTTATTCATCTGTCCACCTATATAACAACCATTTACAGCAGTATAATGAACTCATTCACTGGCCAGTATGATTAATGAAAAAATTAAACACTATATTATGTATATTTTATTTATTTTCATTCAGTACGGAATTCAACTTAAACTGATTGTTTCATAAAGAGAAATTCGCAAAACAAATTATAGAACTATAAAACGCATAATGATAAATATTTCGCCTAAGAAATGACGAGGAAAGAGGATTATCATCATCATCATCATCGGCACTACAACCGGGAACTAGAAAAGGGGATTATGCGTCGGCTAAATGAGTGTATGTATGAGGGCTCCTCGATAGTACAGTGGTTAGTACACCCGCCTGTCATCCGGGAGACCGGGGTTCGATTCCCCGTCGGAGAGCCCCTGGCGCAAGACTAATGACCTTGCCCAGAAAAAATAAATCATTATGGAAAATTTAACAAGCCTCAGGACTTGCTAAATAAGGCTAAGACCGGTTCCCGGTTGTAGTGCCGATGATGATGATGAAATGAGTGTATTTACAAATCAGAACGACAATGACAAACAGTTTTCTAAATTTTAATAATATTTGAGAGCGTAGGAGAGAAATTGACACGCCTTAAGAATACTGTCATTAGTACTGTCACAACTCCATCATAGGCAGTAGTCGCAGATATCGGAGAGACTGGTGTGATGATGAGTGCAAACTAGCGACTGAACGTAAGAATGCTGCATAGCGGGCAAAGCAGCAGTCTCATAGGACGCGGATGCGCGGGGAGAAATAAAAAGACCTCAGAAGATCTGAAAAAAGACTCCACATACAAAAAAAAAGCGACTAGGAAAAAAATTGTCTGTGAAAAACTGAAAAGTAGAGAGCGAGGTCCACACCAAGCGCGGAAGTTCTACCAAATAAACCGCAGTATGACGCGACACACTGCACTTACTGCAAGTATAAAGAGATCACCGATCCTGGCGGCATTCTGGAGCGATGGAAAGTGCGAATTGCTAAATGGTCAGCTCACAGAATTGGAAGCTCCATCAATGCAAGATCAAGACCAAATGCTGCCGCCACCAAGCATTGAGGAAACATTAAATGCCATAAGACAGCTCAAATCAAATAAAGCCCCCGGAGCTGAGGGCATACCAGCTGAGCTGATGAAACAAGGGTGGACAGCGTTACATCATGCAATTCACGAGATCATGGTGCACGTATGGGAGCAAGAGGAGATGCCGGAAGATTGCCATCGTGAAATAATTTGCCCCATGCATAAAAAGGGAGATATCACACTGTGCAGCAACTATAGGGGTATAACATTGCTGAATACAGCCTCTCCACTATCCTACAAGATCGGATACCCCCTACGCTAAAGTCATCATTCGTTAATATCAATCAGTGTGGCTTCATCCCATGCAAATCAGCGATTGATCAGATATTCACCCTTACGCAGGCAATGGAAAAATGTCTGGAATTTAAGATTACATTATATCATCTATACATAGACTTTAAGGCCACCTACGACAGCATAGCCAGGGTAGAACTATATAATGCCATGAGAGAGTTCGGCATTCCAAACAAATTGATACGACCTTTGTAGGTTGACCATGACCAACATAACTAGTCAAGTCAAAATAACGGAATTCCTGTCCAATACAATAAACATCTTTAATGGATTCCGACAAGGGGACGGTCTGGTCTACCCCCTCTTCAACCTGACGTTGGAGAAAGCAATCCGCAACTTTGAAATTACAACTAGAGGGACTATTGTCAACAAGTCCAGCCAGATACTTGTCTACGCAGATGACATCGACATCATTGGTAGAACCGATTCGGCTGTACAGGACTCCTTCACCCAGATCGAACACTGTAGGCACAAAACCTGGGATTGCACATTAATGAAGGAAAAACTAGGTACATGCTAGCAACTTCTGCGAAGAGAAGATCTAACGTTGGTCAAACTATCAGGGTAGTGGAACACGAATTTGAAGTAGTGCAATCCTTTAAACTATCTTGGGTCAATAGTATCAACCGATAAAAATATGGAAGAAGAAATACGCGAACGGTTGATAAAATCCAACAAAGTCTCCTATGGTCTTTAAATCCCGAAATTTATACAGAACATCCAAGCTACTACTGTACAAGACTGGTCATACCAGTACTCATGTATGGATCCGAGACCTGGGTGCTCAATAAAAGGCACTCTGAACTCTTAGCCGCGTTCGAGAGGAAGGTCTTAAGGAGAATTGTTGGCCCCGTATGTGAGGAGGGACTGTGGGGTAGAAGTATGGTGTCGGACATGGGCACTTGGTTCCCTTCTTCCTCCAGCATTCGCTCCACTGTTCAACAAGGTTCCGCCAAACTCTTGGTGATTCATTGCAGCAGGAAAGGAAACGCCAGCGTCGAACAATTGTCACAGAACATGCCATCACACCAAGTGAAAATATAAAACACACTATTTCCTTTGTTTAGTTTTATTTATTTTACGGTAGCACTGCGTGAAAGTTACAATGTGAAGTCAATAAAAACACAATCTTCGAAGACTGCAGCGAATATAATATTCGACACGGCGGTTGCAAACACTACACTGTACGTGGGAAATGCGAGTTATGTCTATGAGGCACATGATTTTTACTTATTTTATTGTTCTTTTTTGTTTCAAAATTATTACACACACGCGACTCGGTGATTTTCGCGTGCGCACCGGAGAGCGGAAGTCGACAACGACCACGGCGGTCGGTGGATGGAAAAGGACTCACCGATGATAGAACTCTGACATGAATTCTATCCTAGGTTAGGGTTAAGAACAAAAGAAGAGAGAGAAAAACTTTTCTCTTAAGGGTGCGGCCGCTAAGGATATGCACTCTTTCAGTGCAATGGTATGCGTGAGTGACCGTACAGATCGATGTTATTTACACGTGCTCAAAAGCAGTGGAACAACGAAACAGGCAAGCGGCAAAGACAAAGGAGATTTATGATTCGTGTCTATGCTGTGCATTGCAGCTATCATAGACGGCAGTTCATCGGAGAAATGTGGTAAAAGCAAATAAGGGCATCATACAGACATGGATGAGGGGTACGGATGCGTAAGTAAATGTAATGCTTCAGCGGTAAAAGTTGATGTATGAGTTAGTAGTAAACCTTTGGAAACCGCTTTCGTCTACAACAGCAAAGAATGTGTAGTTTCTGCTTTGGATGCGTCTGTAAATAGAAGTTTCCATCCAAGGGCTTTATACTTGTTTGCAATGTCAAGAAACAGGGATTTGTATATATCGAATTTATATTATATATTTTGTATAATTGCAAAGATCGGTGTTTATAGTGTGGCTTGGAAGTTCCCAGAGTGGTTGGTTATTCCCAACCGTTAAGAGTTAAATTTAGTTTTCACCTAATTTGGTGATATTCTATCTCAAAATTAATTTTATTTATTCTAACCTGAATATCTAATCTACTATTGATATAACATATCCAGTTATCTTATTTATCCCTAATTTCGCCGAACTGGCAAAACCTCTAAGCAAGTTGCTCAGGGAGAATGTTCCATTTCATTGGGATGCCTTCTGTGATGAGGCATTCACGACCCGGAAAAGAAAGGTCATAACCCCATAAGTCTATAAAGTTCCGGTGATTTCACTATATAGTGACAATCAAAATAAATGTTTTTATAAGCGTAATTTAAGACCTTTAAAGAGAATGTGGGGGTTCTCTATACTACATGGAGAAACAACCCACAATTTCAACCTTATTTCAACTGCTTTGAGCGCGTCATTTCAACCCTTATTCCCTCTACAAGCTTTTCCACCTGCAAAACACGAGTACCAAAAGGACGCATAGCTAAACTCATTATTCTATACAGATAATGCATAATTGAGTTTAGTTACCTTTTCGCCATACGGCAACTCCATTTCGCTAACCCATGAGATTTCCACCGGAAATCGCATTTCATGTCGGTTAGCAATGGCATAGTCTATCCAAACGACGCGGTTGCACAATCATGCAACCGCTGGGGAAATTATCGAAGTATTTAATTTAGTTCCTACGATCAGAATTCCCTAGCCGATTCGGCGTCCTATTCACTTTCCCCAGACACTCCATTCGCTGGGGATCAATGATCTCTTTTTACAGGTGAATAGCTACAAAACATTTTCCTCTCCTTCCCATTTTTATCTTCCCCGGGTTCATTGCACTCTGAGATCACCACAGTCACCGCACTAGGTCAGTGGGTCATCCTGAGTCTGCATTGGTGCAAGCACACAAACTAAGTCAAGCCCGAAGTTATTGCGCTTTCTCTTTTGTTCTTTTCATCCTTCGCATGCCCAACGACTGGCGAATGAATGAACAAGTATTTATTCACCTCGCTGAGACATGAAACTTAAGGATTAATGAGAGAGCGCGATGATGATTGGCTAATAGCCGTGCAAAGCCCAAATTCCAAATTTCATCCCTAATTGGGATCAGTCGATATTCAACCACTGTTGTGTACACACACGTTTCTGGAGTCTAGTTTAATCCTCAATAGAGCCCGCAACACGAGAGTCGAGTAATTGCCGCGAATACATACAATTCTCCTTACTTGTAAACCTTTATTTCTACCCATTGTTAAATGTGCAACATATAGAAACTATTAATTACCCAATCAACTGTGTCGGGAATATACCCAAGGTTAATAAAAATAAGCGTGTTTCCTGTGACACTATCCTGTGAAATAATTGTCATCGCAAGAACCGTCAGCGGAGTGCACGGTCAGGATTTTCTCCTACCTTTTGATCAGGAATTAATAACATTGAGTTACCACTAGTGAAAGTCCACCGCAGTATGGAAAATTTGTACATAGTTAAGAACATAAAAAAATTAAAAGAAAACATTCAATAAAAAGCAGGGAACACAACCACCTCCAAGTGTTTTAATTTTTCTTCTTGTGGACCCGTGCATCTTGACGGATTAACTAAAGTGTAGCAAGTGGGCTCATCCAATTTAGTGAACATTGTTGGGGATATAAGAAAACTGTGCCCGTGTTGGCATCGTACTTCTACCCCCACAAGAACACTGTACAGTTGTGTCTATTCATTAGGCACTGACACTTATTCACTTGCACTGGCGGCTATTGATTGGAGTGTCATCAAGGATGAATGGGCCGTGGCTATAGAGATGCGAGTGTGAAAGCATCTAATATAATAAATTCATTAATTAAAATAAAAGACTTTTATTTTCACACATCTTGTTACAGTTCTTTGAAAGGTGATTACAAAAAGAGACAATAATTTGTAATGGAATATATATTTTAGTGGAAGGAATCAACGAGCAAATAAAAAATGTATTAAAGACTCTTACACAAGTGGTTGACGATTGTAAGGGGTTTTCCGAAAGTGAAGCCCAGATGGGTACACCGTAACGTGATCTTTCTTACAAATGAAATACATTATTTTGCTTTAGTAAAAAGTAGTACAATCCTAACAATGGACAAGAATACATTGCAACAACACGTTTACATTATTCAAACTTAAGAATCAAGAAATCAACTTTTCAAGAAAAAACTATGTTTAGCGAATCAGTTCATTTCGCAATTGACTATTTGGTAAATAACCAAGATTGTCGTACTTGGGGCAATGAAAATCGTTAAGTTAGAAAGATGTCTACATCCAAATAGAATTGCTGTTTGGTGTCCAGTTCGGGCAAATGGAATTATTGCACCACAGTTCTTTGAACATTGTGCTGAAATGTCTGTCACTATAAATGTTGAGCGATACCAATCAATATTGAGTGACTTTGGTGGCCAGAACTGAATCGTATTGATGAGTGTTTAAGGGGGGAAACCTCATGTAAATAGCCTGTTTTTCAGGAATCTTTTTTGAATAATGTAATGCGTAGATTAATTTGCAATTTAAGGCACAATTTATTTACGTTATAATATTTAAAGAAAATATTTTTTTAAGACTAATCGTTAACAATAAAACGGTGCAATGGCGGCTTGAAAATGCGCCGTGCAGCATACAGGTCACAAAACTGATCTGAAACAAAAAATACAAAATGGGTTCTTCAGTTTATGCAAAAACGCTCAGCATCACGTTCCCCTTTTATTAAAATTTGCAAATGTGGCGAAGTTTTGAAAAAAAAAAAAAGGATTTTCTTTTATAAACAATTTTAATAACAATGTTTTAAATAAAAAAATAAAAAATCGGAGCTCGTCATGCCGAGGCCAAATATCTATAGAATTTCTATACCAAACTTCATAAAGATCGAATGATTAGTTTTTGAGCTACGTTGCACGGCGTGCGAAATTTTGCGTTTCGAGAACAACGCGTTTAAAGTTTTAGTAATAGAAAAATCGTGAAAAATTCGTAATTCGTTCTAACTTACTGCAGTTTTTTGCTAATCTGCGATTCCAGGGCCATAGAGTAGACCTTCCTCTTCTTCAAACTGTTTTGGTCTGAACCGAAAGGCCGAGCGTCCGACTATTTGGGTGCTCCGCCCAATTAGACTGTTTACCTTCTTTTGAAAATAAAGTACAAGGAGGTTTCGGATCACATTCTAACTTTTTTTCTCGTATTTTTGAAGAAATTTCCTATCAATTTAGGCAAAAACAAAAAATGGCTAAAAAATTTCATTTTACATGAGGTTCCCCCCTTAAGGTCTTTTTCCAGCAAAGCGGTACTATATGAAATACACATCGAAATAGCATAACGTTTTTACGATCGAATTTTTCTCAACGTGAAATTTCACGAAATGCAGATTTCAATTGGCTTCCAAAAGATTTTTCACTTCAATTGCCTTCCAAAAATTTTTCTTTGTGAGTTTTTTTAACGAGTGTATGTAAAGAAACCTCGAACAATTTACGATCTAAGAACAACATTCTGATCGCAATTCCTGAAATAACTCCAGCAACATGTCGAAAAATCCTTTAAAATTGATTTAGTGCCTGCAGACGCAGTCAAGAGAGCATATATGAGTAATATTTTTTCCGCGTATAATTGTTATAGATCACACTTTCAATTAAAACGAAAAGAAGAGTACACAAATTACAAATAATTTGTATTTTGGGTTCTTGGATGGATGATACACATATGTATTAGAAATACAGCAACACTATATTAAAAGTTCTGTGTCGATTCTAACCGGCGCAGTTCTATCTACAACGTTTTATATCGCAAACCTAGAATAGTCAGAGTAATCAGGTCGTGAAGGTTAAAATGAGCCGGACATGTGAAGAGAATGGGCAACGATAGGACCGTGCGAAATTTCTTGAAGGTAGATCAACAGGAAAAAGACCTGTGGCGGTTCTGTTAACGCCACTGCCACCTTTTAAACTTACCCCCAAATCTTCCTGTCCTAAAGCTCTAGTGATCTTACCATTTGTCGCTTATGCAAGCGCATTAACTCCCCCAAGCATTCTCCCACCGATCTTATCATCTTTCAATTATGCAAATCACATGCAACACCGCAAGCATTTTCCTCACCAAGGACATTCACGCATTCAATGCGTAATATCGTTTTTCCGGGGAAAATTCGGTACGCCAGTACCGCATACACCAATCCATCTCAGCATTGCTCTAAAGAAAACATTTTGGTTGCCATACTAGATAACCGAAATGAACAATAGGAACAATCAGCGGAACCCCTGCTGCCTGCGTTTTCTGTCCCACACGTGTGCGAAAGATTTTCATGTTGTATCCGTACCCAGGGCGGCTTTTACGCGACCTACAAAGCACCAGCGCAACTCACGCCTAGCTGCCAAGAGCCAAGGGATGTTAGGTCTTTATTTATTTTTCCGGGCAAGGTTATTAGACTTGCGTCGCACCTTAGTTCTATATTTTTTTACAAGAGATTTTTTCAATGAACAAGTAAAAATTATTATAACTTGTTGGTTAACGTTTCCAGCAGACAATCCTTCTTCTTTCCTCTTTTTCTTCCTAGTTCCAACATGTTTGAATTCAAAACTAAGATTTATTGGAATTTTTATTAATTTAAATTAATGTTGTAACTTCTAATGTTGATAAATTTTGATCTCTTTATATAACGGCATTTTGTTCCCCTAATTGTATTCTTCTTTATTTTTGACAAATCCTTTACTTTATATCTTGCTCGTGCAGAGCTCACTCGCTAATCGTGATCATGGTGGTATAGGTGCATGGTTCTTTCATGGATGAGAACGAACCTAGAATAAAGAAATAGGTATTGAATTCCTATTTGCTTTGGTCCCTTGGGTGTAAATCGCGAGCCAATGTGTATTTAGGGAACATTGTTGTACACATGGCGCGGCTGGGAAAATAGACGACTCAATATTTATGGTCGCTGTCATGACGGTTACATTGTATGCAAACCGAATCATTTTGTTTATAGGAATTTGTCTGGTACCGAAGGTGCCGAATTGGTTTGGAATTCCAGATAAGTAAAGCAAGAAATCTTACGGAAAATTGTATGCGAAGAGCTGCATGAAAAGAATGAATGCTTTAAGATTACAGATTTGATCTATATAATGCGTGAAGCATTTACAGGTGCTAATGCTGTTGCATTAGCGAAGTTAGGAAATTGGCTGAATGTTATGGGGGTTTTACGGTAAATAGACAGTGGGGTTTGGCGGAACCGCCACCCATATACAGGCGCTGTCTTTAAAAAATTGATCAGAAATAAAATGAAGTATACCAAAATATCATTAGGTCAAGTAGTACAGAAGGTAAAACAGTGGAGAGAGAATAAGGAAGCTTTAACCACTTTACTATTTAACCAATTTAGCAAGAACTAATTATTCATCATCTACTCACATGAATCACGGGAATACGAACATTCTTCAAAGGAACATGTATAATTTTACCAGCTAACCGAAATATCTAGCAAATTTTTGCTTTGTTTTTTATGTATTATTGATGATGTATTTTTTTAATAAAATTTGTAATAATTATGTATTGTTTCGGAAAAAATATGTCGAGTTGCGGAATGCAAAATTATTTTCACATGCAAGAGATATAGTAAAATTATTTTTTTTCTTTTTTAACGCAAATACATGAGAGCAATTTGACGCCTTGTCTTATATGGAAAGCCGGAACTTTAAATACTAATTGTCAGATTCTAAAGCACGTTTATATATTCATATGAAGGTGAAAAAAAACCTACACAACAAAGCGTATTCAAACTCTAAACTTAAATATTAAGCTTAAATCATACATTGTAAGTTTTTTAAAACAACAACTCTATTATATACATGGGTGGTCTGAAAAATGTCCGACCTCAACGTGAAGATAGCGGCACTCGTCAATAAAAGGGGGAATCGGCACCAAAAAAAAAGCAAAAAACACATCGGCTCACTCAAACGACTGCCTAATAAAACTTAAAACCATTTGGTGAACTTTAGCAATGTTATCGTCAGTTGTTGCAGTTTTTGGACGTCCTGAACGTCCATCATCTCCCAAGCTCCCACGGCCACGTTTAAATTCAGCTGCCCAAAATTTCACTGTGGTAAATGATAGCGTAGGGTCCCCATACACAGTCCAACTCATCTTTGATTTGCGTAGGCGTATTGCCTTTCAAAAACAAAAATTTAAGGACAGCTCGATACTCAATTTTGTCCATTTTCACAAAAACACTCACATCGACTCACTCAAACGACTGTCAAATAAAAACTACGCTTACAAAATAGCTGAAATTTTGGTGAGTAACTGTCAAAAGATGCACAACTACATTCACTAGCTTTTATTGATGAGTGCTGCTCGGAAACTTTTCAGACCACCCATGTATATAAAATAGTTGTTGTTTTAAAAAACTTACAATGACCGATTTAAGCTTAATATTGAAGTTTAGAGTTTGAAGAAACTTTGTGTAGGTTTTTTTTCTAACAACTTAGTGTTTTTCGCGAGATTTATTTTAAATGTACACTTTTTATTAAAGGAATACAGTCCCAGTATAAACGGCACCATCCAACATGACGATACGTAGAGCGCTGTAGCACATAAACATGGTTATACAAATGCTGACGGTCGAAACTAAAATCTTAAACTTAGGAGGAAATGAAAAAAAAAACCCACCTTTTGTTATCCAAAAGTAATGGTTCAGAATATAAATAGCGATAGTTAATGGATTGAAACTAAACAATTAACAGATCTGTCGAATAGGGTGAAACTGTGAGAAACCGTTTAAAGTTTGTTATTTGTCAAAACATTGTAAATGGAACCTTTATTATAGTGTTCCTGTATTTCGAATACATTTTTTTTTAATATTACTTCTCCCAGGCAAGGCGAACCTATAGCGTTGAGTCATCGCCCGGAGGTGCTATTTTTTTTCTCGACCTGATCCATCAACCGAGCTCCGAAAGATGCTCAAAGATTTCTCCCTACCAGTTCACGGAGCTTATAACTTAATGAGGTGGTATTTCACCGGGCGGCGGAGTTTTGGGACCCTACCTACCAGCCCGTAATTGTGCCGAACTGCACAATAGCAAGAGTCGTCAGTTTAAGCTGGGTTTATAGCGTTTTGGATGATAGTGAAGAACGTGTGATTCGAACTGACGCTATGACAGTTACAATCACCAAAAATTGAACCAAAGCGAACGAATTGGATTTCTAAACTCAAATACATTCGACTGATGTGGACTTGTTATGTTATCGCTATGGTATACGGCTCTGATGCATTTTCTTATTCGATTTTCGTTCGGTGTTCTTCGCTATTTGCTTGTGTATTGTGTGTGTATCTGTTACAAACGCCACATGTTTGCACAATCAAACGCAAGACACAACCTCTTCACCAACTCAGCCATTGAGGCGGCATATGTGTATCATCCATAAAAATAGTCCAAAATACAAATTGTTTGTAATTTTTCCTAGCTTCTTTTCTTATTAATTGAAAGTATGATCCATAACTTTCAAAAGTAGATTCATGTGAGGGCAAGATAGGAAGTTCTCGGCATGGTAGTGAAAAAACTAGAATTTGATTTTAAAAGTACACTTATTTTTTAAAGTAGAACCTTCTATTTTTTTAATGTAGAGAGAGTTATACAAGTTCTAACAATTTCCATGAAGGAAGATCTTGGCAGGTCTTCAAAATATCCATTTACCGGGGCTAACATCTCTTCTCCAAACATTTTCCATTTAAAAATTTGAAAACAAATAGAGATTATAGGGAACTAAATCACATCATACATATAGGGACAATATTAAAACAACACATACTCAAAATCTCCCGGTTTTTACATTACCAAAAGTTTGAAACAATGTTCTGATGAAAGAGGAGTTTTTTGAGCATTTGCCACCCACCTTGCACAAAGCCGTCAAAATCTCCCGGTTTTCACATAACCAAAAGTTTGGAACAATGTTCTGATGAAAGACGAGTTTTTTCAGCATGTGCCACCCACCTTGCACAAAGCCGTCTTATACAGAGTACCTTGTAAAACATATGCCGTACCCTTTCTTCTTAGATAACCTCAACTTTAACTATTTTATACTTTCAATCGCCCGCCTAAAATCAGGTTGTGATTCTTCACCACGTATTCTTCGTTAGTTTCATTTCTAGACCATTTTTCAAGTGAATCGTCTTCAACCAATGTAAGATCACATTTAAACTCAACTGAGATACAGACTCCTCTTGTCCACATTGATCAACTTTAGACGACCTTTTTCTTGGCGATAAACCGATTAACAGTTTTTGTTTTTAAAAAGATTATTAATGAGGTGATGTCATTAAGAATTTTGTAATGAAACAGGAGTCAAGTTTATTGTTCATTGTGTCCAAGCATACAATGTGCTTGCTTTAAACAGCCGGATACAGCAAAGTATTTGTTTGATCAAATTCATATCTAGTATTTACTTCTACAACAATAAATAAAAAAACAGTGATTTCCGTTGCCACTTTGTTATATATGGGATGGGTCGAGAAACTTTCATCATGCCGGCGTATAATATATTTCTTGATGTAATGTAATGTAATTTGAAAAATCGTAATCGTAAGGTATTGTAAAGTAATGTAATGTAATGTAATTTGAGAAATCGTTGTAGTATATCAATAACAAATTTGCAATGTTTGCAGTAGATAGCGGTTGGCTTTTTGTACTAATTTTGATCAATTTTTTCTATTACTTGTACCTTCTAGGGGATTATCAACCCTATTACAATATCAACGAATATAGCGTAATGTGTCAAGAGTAATTCACATGAACAAATATTAAAATAATGTAAGGTCATACCTGCCCTGCATCTATTTGATACCATAATAGTATTATTATTCCCTTTTACATAAAAAAAGTCATTTCATAAAGAATTCTATAGATGCCAATAAATACGCATCACTATATTGCAAACTCTTCAAATTTGCAAGGATAACTTTGTCTTGTACGCAGTTTGCCTAGATGAGATTTTAACCAGGAATAATTTGGTTTGAACAATTTTAACTTTAAAGAAGTTCCAGAATTCTTTCGTTCTTAAATTTTTAATTAACGCTTTGATTGCAGAATTTCTCTTTCAATATATCTATTTCAACTGCTATATCGACGTTCAGTTAATATACAAAGTAAGAAGCTTATTTCTTTCCGGTTGGATCAGAATAAGTAATAAAATGAAAACATTATGTAGAAACAATTAAAAAGTATAATGGTTCCCTTGATTGCAAAAGATGGATGTTGTTTCTGAATATATAAGATAAAAGACTATTATAATTGGATAATATGATAATTCTCCCGATTAAGAAATAATTTTAAGGATCGTAATATCTAGTGATAAAGTTCTACATGAAAAATGATTGCATACACAGTGAAGATAAGTTTTGTTTTTAAACAAGACAATTAAGAACTTGTATTTAATAAATTTCACTTTTTTCTGAGTACTATCAGTTATAGGGTACGATTAAGCGCCGAGGAGTAGGAAAAAGTGTTATCTTGGCCATTCTAATTATCTTAGTACACACTGATTAATAAAGTTAATACATTATAATAGATTTTCAATTTACGTTGGAGCATGCTAATTTTTCATGTAATTATTTTTATTTTTTTGTTTTAATCTTTTATTGTGTTTTGAATTTATTATTACTTTTTTGTTGTGATCATATTGAATTTCAACCTAGAGAAGAAACCATTTGTTGTTTTTTCTTTCTTTGTTTTTTGTTTTCCGATTACATATTAAGATCAACATAACATTTCTAATTATGCATAACATCTTGTTATGGATAGTCATTACAATAGAATTTATATGGTGCTTGTTCAGATTTTATGATGTGATATCGGCCAATATTACTTAACAAATTATTATTAGCAAATTCTCTAGATTTATGAATTCAATTACATTTATGTTTGATATCTTACATCGAGCTTAATGTATGTTATTATTCGACTTTCAGTGTAAGAAAAATGAATTGGCATTTATTAATTGTGTATTGTTTTTAATCTTTCATTGCTCTTTAAATTTAATTCCAATACAACATATAATCATGTATTTTTTTATCGATATATTTATACATATTCTCATACGTTTTTTTTTTTAATTGTTTATATATAAATATATCATAAACATGTTAAATGTACATTCTTACATACACCTTTCTACATTAGAAGGGTTTCTGTTCTTTTCTTTTTTGCTTAAAGTTTGTGTCGAAATACAAAATTCCTTTGACTTTTCTACTATAGGAAACCTGTACGCTTCTTTCTTTCTTAGTAGTAATTCTATCCATTTTAAATATTATACATTGCAACCAAGCGTTCAGTTAAGCTTGGGGGAAATTGATCAACAAACCTTCTCCATTGTTCTTCGCCAATATGTATTTTGAATCCATTTAGAATCTAAATATATATTTATGTACCTGCATATCCATAAATTGTAAAAAATTTAGAAGAATCCTTCCTTACCTTTTGTATCATCTGCTGTAGTTCTGCTGGTGGACTGACCCAAGATGCGACAGCGTCACAAAAGAATATAAAATCGCCGACAACTCCAGCAGGATTAACTGTTATCATGTGACACATTCCACGAAAAGCGGCATCTTTCTCGTCGTTATCCTTTATGTGACGTAACGAAGTGCACCTAAGGAAGAATTGTCTCATTGTAATGTTACAAAATTGTTAATATATTCTTCTATTTAATACTCTAAAAATAGGGTCCACAATAATGATACGTTCAACTGAATCGGTTAGTGTAGATTGCAATTAATGGATTGTTTTTTCTTTCTAACTGATTTCCATATGAAAACGCCATTTTACATTCGTGTGTGCGCATTAACAAATACTAGTAATATTAAGGGGGTATTCTGGTCTAGAAATTTGAAAAAATCATATTTTTTTCATATTTTCAAAGCTTAACCCTCTAAGAATATGTCTTTAAGAGGATTTTAGAAAATTCAAATTATTTTCGGAGGTATGGCTGTTTTGCTAACTCGGCGTCTAAACCGACTCGGCCGGAACGAATCGAACAAAAGACATTAGGGACTTTCTATCAACCTGCGACCCTGTTTCCTCGTAAAACCTTTATATATATATATATATATATATATATATATATATATATTGAAATACAGTAACTGAAGGTAACCTTTATGTATTTTTTAATTATCTTTTATATTTAGTGTGAGCTTACATCCAGTTGCGAACAGTTGAATTCTAACCTTCAAGCCAAGTGAACGCATGTGCTGTGAGTAAAATAAAAATATTTCTTTGATTTGGACTTTCGCGCCGAAACATATTTGTTGGGGGGACCTGGACTCAAGGTCGGTCCGTAACAAACCAACTCGTGTGCGGCCTTTAGCAAACAAAGATTAAATCAGGACTGTGTTCCTTATTATGTGTTAACTATGGCTTATGAATTGAAATCAAATACTAGCAGTGCGAAAGGAAAAAACAAAATTGAAGTATATACAAGGTAAACTTCAAAGCATAGCACCATTCACGACTATGTGATGCTTGCAGCAAATAAGTTGCAACCGAATGCAAGATGATCTAACCCTGAAATTTGCTATTCAACGGAGTGGAATATCTGGGTTTTTTATTCTGACCCAGAAGTTATCTGAGTTTGACAGAATTGTCATTTGCGCAATTGTGTCTGTTCTTTTTGGTACATAAGATGACGACGACATCGCTAGGATGGTGGCACCGTAATTTGCGCTCGGCGCATCAACGCAATATTATTTTATTGTTATATATGGGGATATCTTAATACGATCTAAAACGCAAAGGAAGTCACCTGTGAATACCTCAAATCAAGGGCTGGAACGACCATCCACGTCGAAACAAGCAGCGGCATCGAATCGCAGAGTGTACAGCATTCGATGTTGTTGTGAGTTTTGTGGCCGAAAGGGTCACACGGGGGACGAGTATCGTATTAAGGCAAAGTGGATAAAACCACAAAAGCCAACAGACACACCCAATGTGGTTAAGTCTGTACCCCGCGACCACACCCCACCGACCTGCACGGTCAATAAAGAATGCCAAACAGTCCAAAGAAGAAAAAATTCAAAGGACAACAAACAGTCACGCGACAAAGGCGGTAAACAGACTCGAGCCAAGAGTAGTACTAGTACGAGCAGTACTGAGCACTCGGAGGCTCGAAAAATAAAACAACACGAACCGTAGCCAGTCGAATTCAACCACTACGGACGCGTCAGAGACGCCAAAAAAGGGGCATAGGCGACAGAAGAACGGAGAATGGTGCACATTTTGCAAGCGACATAACCACACGGCGACAGTGTGTCGACTAAAAGCAAAATGGGAGAAGTCGGAAAACTCCCAGAGGTCGGGTCGGAATTCCCCAACCCGATTGAATTAAAGCCACCAAATAAAGAAAACTGTCCTCAACCGCCAACAAAAATTCCAATAGTCCAGCTCCTATTAGACATTGGATGTAGAAACACTACATGTCTAATAGTGGACACAGGTGCGGAGATCAGCCTTCTTAAGCTGAAGGCACTCCAAAATGGAATAGCATTGGATACCAAAAAGGCCACTACTCTCCAAACGCTTTTTGGAAAGGGAAAGTCTAGGGGCCCCAACCAATCTCCTGTAACTTTCAGGTAATGGACTCCCTACCGGGATTGCCAGAAGATGGGTTGTTAGGAAACGACTTCCTAGCTAGGAATTGTAAGATCAACGGACCCGGGAATTGTTTGGAATTCTCCCAAAACCAATGTAAATCCGGTAAGTTTTTCCGTTGAATTTACAAAAGATAGGAAGCGGACGCCAAGACATAAGGCAACCAGTCGGGAACCCGTGCCAAGGGGATCCATAGAGGTCCAGGCCGCGGCCGGAAGTACACCGGATACCCTACCCAAACAGGGGAAAGGGGGCGAAAATTTGTCAGGCTCCAAACATCCCAACCCCACTTTAATAGCTGACAAATCAAAGAAAACTAACAAAGAAGTAACAGTGGTGAAACACTCACTGCCAAACGCTTCGGAGGTAGAAATTTTTCCGAACAAACCGGCCATAATACCGGCACGTTCACGAAAAATGCTGAGACTTCCCATAGAAATTCGGCAAGAGGTAATTCTAGTACCTAAACCAATGCAATCAGGGATTTTTTTATCCAATTGTATTGTAGGGAAAGCGAAGAGTGCCCAAGTAGAGGTACTCAATATCGCAAAATACCTCCAAACAATAGACCGAATCATGGTGGAGTTACATCCAATGAAGGACTTTTCCACCTTTCCGCTGGAAAATGAGGACAACCGTTCTACGGAATACAATGCGGATAAAAAACCTTCGGAGGGAGAAAACCTCCAGTATATCCGACATTTATTCTCAGAGGAGGAATTACCACAAGATCCAAGGTTGACACAATTACACAAGGAACTCCACTTAGGTAAAACCCTAAGTCCTCAAGAGTGTCAATCCATAGTGGAAATATGTGAGGAGTTCAACGATATTTTTCACCTTAAAGGTGACCTCCTAACATATACCAGTGCAATAACGCACGAGATACCGGTGATACAGGATCAAGCACCGATAAATCCACGAATGTACTGTCTGCCTGAGTGCAAGGAAGAGGTGATCAACGAGCAAGTACGGGATATGCTGGAGAATGATATCATTCAACCAAGCAAAAGTCCGTGGAACTCAACACTGTTGGTAGTTCCTAAGAAAGCGGGTCCCGATGGAAAAACCCGATAGAGAGTTGTGGTCGATTTCAGAAAACTGAACGACAAAACCAACAATGTTGATTTGAATGACAAGCCTTGTGCGTAGTTTAACGCCGAATGACATTTATTTTTTTCGCCGTTGACGTTTTATTTTATTATTCGACGCCAACGCCGGTTTTTATTATTTTCTTTGCCAAGTAGAATTTGTATAAAGTAGCTTATGCAAATGAACTACTTGGCGAGTTGTTCTCCGTTTAAAGGTAAAGAGGGGAACCTAATGAAAGGGGATTAGCGGATGTTGGGGGGCCATGGACTCAAGGTCGGTCCGTAACATATTCATTCCGGAACTCAAGGTCATTGAAATTGCTACGTTTATTGCTGGTTGCATATTCAATGAAGGCCTCTTTTAAAAATAATGATGCTTATGGGAGTCAAAATTGGTCCAAACGCTTATTCATTCGCTGGGAAACGAGACAATGCCCGGATTGACCGCTCAGAGATACGAGCGTCTATCGCATCAAAGGAGGCCAGAACTGCTCGGTTGGAAGAGTGAAGCGCGAAAGATGCTTATTTGGAAGTCGAGGAAAGTCCAATGTATGCAGTAGGAATGGCAGATTGAATAAACGTAAGCCTAAAATTTCATTTCATGACTTAGACCACGAGAAACTTTACGTGAAACTTTAAACGCGTTTTTCTCGAAACCATCTTTTTTAAAACAATACCCACGATTTTTCAAGTTCTACTGAACCGATTTACTTCAAATTTAGTATATGTCTTCTTTATATATAGGCTTTTCTATTGCATGAACTATCCTCATCCCCAAATTTCAATGTTAACTATTTTTTAAAAATTCGAAAAAACTAAAAAAAAAAGTGGTGCACTAATAAATTTTTTTTTCAAGCAGTCACCATTTTGCTAAAAAAAAAATTTTTTTAAGTTTTTTTAGTTCCAACGATAGAGGCATTTCTGTAAATTAATAATCTTTTTTTTTCAGATTGCTAGGAGGGTTGAATCCAACTTTTTGATCCACTTCATCAGCCGCTAACTTTTGGAATTTTAAATTTTTTAATTTCAATTTTTTTTTACTGTATTCTTGAAATATTAATAAACATCCTATAAAAAAATGATGTGGAATGCATTCACTAAATTTAGTTGCCACAGGATGCGATCCGTCTGTTTTAATGATCCTCCTCTAACATTTTCATTTTTCGATTTCGTGCCTTATCAAGTAGTATGTGGGTGCAAAACTGTTTATGAAGTGCCTTCGCACCTCTGTTGCGTTCCTCAGGCATCGATACTTCCCGATTGATTGATAATCTTTGAAGGGTTTATGGTGTTTTGAGTGGCGTAATATTCATCACGAAAGGGATGTGACCTGGGTTTCAGGTGGGGCGCCTACTACAAGGGCATAACACCTGTAGCGGTTGCTTTCGCTTATCTATCGCCAGGTCCAACTAGCATCCTTTTCTGAGACGGTATTGGTTTTCTGTGTCAGGCCATTTCAATGGGACGGGAATTTCACGTCTATCTGTGTAACATTCCCGGCCTAAGATGTAATTTCTCCTCTGTGTCTACCCACGTCGGTTATGGACTATGCTCCAATCCAGAATTTAATTTCTCGTGACTAAAACTTCACGTTCGTAAGCATATCATACATTACTGCTTTCTTTACAGAAACCCAAACTTGGATAGAAACGGATCCTTTAACGAATTTGATGCTTTGTCTGATTCTATCGATAGGATCTTGGCCCTATATCCACACACTGAAATCGTTATTGCGGGTAATTTTAATGTGCATAGCTGTCAGTGCCCTCGTCACTCCGGACACACAACGCCTGAAGGTCAATATGTCCAGCTCTTTGCTGATTCAAATAATTTAACTTAACTCGTCAATGGGGCAACACGGGTACCAGACATATATGGTCATTTCGCCAACACACTGGACCTGTTTCTCACCTCCCACGCAAACAAATACACAATTGAAGTTTCTTCGTCCTTGAGCACTTCAGACCACTGTGTCGTGTCAGTTAAATTTCCTCTAACCAACAGTAACGTTAATGAGAAAGCTCCCAAAAGAACAGTATGGTTCTACGAGAAAGCCAACTGGGAGGGTCTGAACGGCTTTTTGGGGAAGCTAAATTGGTCGTCATTTCTCCTTAATAACGATGTTGACTGTATAGCGGACACATTGACAGACACGATTCTACTTGACATGCGAACCTTTATTCAACACAAAGTAAAGAGTATCAAACTCAAGAGAAATATGTGGTTCGATTCCGGGTGTAGAGCAGCCATTAAGGCTAAAGACTTGAGCTTCCGGGTGTATAGACCAAACAATACTGAGGAAAACCGAATAAGATTTAAGAAAGCTAGAAATGTCTGCAATGCGCATATTTAACGCTCCAAGTTCTTGCATGACCAGAGACTGAGACAAGAATTATTACACTCGCCCACAGGCAGTATAAACTTCTGGACATTCGTAAAAAGCATTCAAAACTCAGTCTCTTCATCCATTCCATTGCTTATAGTCGATGACAGACCAGTCACCAGTGCAATAGAGAAGGCGAATCTACTTGCTGCACATTTTGCAGCGAACTCAACGCTGCCTGATACCAGATCAGTTCCACCTCAACTTGAGCAGCATAAGCAGCCAGATTCGCTGCCGAACGCGTACTATTGCTCGGGCACTCGAGGAGCTAAACGCAAACAAATCCGCTGGTCTGGATGGAAATACCTTAAATCTCTTGAAGAGATGTTCCTCTTCACTCGCTAAACCACTGCGGAAACTCTTCCATTTGTCTTATTCTACTGGCCGTTTTCGAAATTGATGGAAGTCAGCCAACATTAAGCCAATTCCCAAAAAGGGTGACACATCATCCCTTTCTTCTTACCGACCCATAGTACTAACTTATATTCTCTCCAAGGTAATGGAATCACTTCTCAACCGTCAACTTTCAAAATATCTGGTATCAAAAGACCTCCTCAATGACCGCCAATATGGTTTTCGTAGCAACAGGTCTATAGCGTTTGAAATAATAGTGAAGAAGATCGTGTGATTCGAACTGACGCTATGACAGTTTGAATCACGAAAAAAATTGAACCTAAGCGTTACCCATCAGGCTACTGACCGTGTTTAAAATTTGATTTTAAAACTCGACTATACTCCACTGATGTGAATTGTTATGTTATCGCTAAGGTATACGGTTCTGATGTATTTTCTTATTCGATTTTTCGTTTCGGTGCTCTTCACTATTCTGCTTGTGAATTGTGTGTGTATCTGTTAGAGTCGCTACAGGTCCACACGAGATTTGATGGCGTACCTTACCGAAAAGTGAAGCCATTCCACCCACTACCTGGGTGAAAGCAAGGTAGTCGCATTGGATATTTCAAAAGCCTTCGACAGAGTTTGGCATCCAGTCTTTTTGTCAAAATTGCATTCATATGGAGTGGACAATTCTCTGATCCAATGGATAAGAGACTATCTTTCTGGCCGCTCAATCCAAGTGGTTTTGATGGTGTCAAATCTGCCTCCCATCAAATTAATGCTGGTGTTCCCCACGGTTCTGTACTCTCTTCCTGATCGTTATAAATGGTCTCTTGTCTATTACCCACAACTCAATCCACTCGTTTGCTGATGATAGCACGTTAAATTTCTCACACTCATACGAATATTCCCGACCAAACTCTGCGAACGTCATTACCAACCAGCAGTCTATGCTTGATACATTGAATTCCGACCTCAACAGTATATATCAATGGAGATTATCTAACCGAGTAGAGTTCAATGCCTTAAAAACTCAGTGCTGTCTCCTGCCGTCAAAGGTGAACCCCAAAGTAAATATACTGTCTATGAACGGCACTTGCATCGACTAAGCAAAGGAACTATCAATCCCCGGTACTCGAATTAAATCGACTCTTAATTGGAACGACCACATATTTTAAGCTGCGAAAAGTGCGGCCAAATGCATGGGGTTCCTTAAGAGATGCAAAAGATACTTCACTCCATCCAACCTGGTCACTATTTACAAGGCGGATACTCATCCCTAAATGGAGTTTAACTCTCATATTTGGTTAGGCGCAACCAAAACTGCACTATACGTGCTCGATAGGATGCAAAAACGAGCAGTGAAACTTATTGAGGACCTTACTATCAGTCGATCAATTCTGTCGTTTGAACATACGCACAACGTATCATGCCTATCTATTTTGTATAGGTATTACCACGGTCGTTGCTCAACTGAACTTGCTGAATGTGTTTCGCCCCTTCAGACATTTTCCCGCGATGCCCGTCAATCTATGAATGCACATCAGTTGACGTTGAAAGTGGACTTTAGGCACACAAATAAACATAGAGAGTCATTCTCCAGCTGAACAACACGAATGTGGAATGTTCTACCTGTTCATGTGTTTCCTCGTCGTTGTAATGTCCAGGCATTAAAATTCATTAAATTGCAACCTCAACAAGTTATGCCAGTCTACTTTCAAATTTTTTTTTTTTTTTTATACAAACGCACGCACAAAAAGGGGATTTTTGAACACCCTTAAATGTCAGAGCACTGTGCTAACGGTAGAAGTAAAGGATAAGGAAAGGAAGTAACGATCTATGTTGATCTTTAATGCCTAAATATTACAGCGACGAAGAAACACATGATCAAGCAGAGCATTTCAAAATTTCTTAGTTTGAATTGAATTTCAATCTGTCAAGACTTGGATAAACCGAATGAAACCGACTCATTTCTTAACCGGATCATGACGAGAGATTAGAAATGGGTCACATACAACATTGTACAAAACCTATTGTAGTCCGAGATGAAGCAACTCAAACGGTGGCGAATCTAGAATTAACGGGCAATAAAGTTTTACGTGCATTTAATGAGACCAGAAGTAATCATCTACTATCAGTTAGCCCCATTAGGCCAAACATTGTAATCATCTACTATCAGCTAGTCCCAATAGGCCAAACATTATATTCGAACTCCGACTGTCAATAATTGTCCCGGTTGAAGCCAGCAATTGACCAGGCGAGATATTGTGTTACGAGGGCAGGTCAATAAATCTTTAGAAAATGAGGACGATTTTCTTTTATTTTGTCATTTAGCTGACCTAATGATGACGCATAATGCTGTCCAGTTATCGTCTGTCCCTTTTCCAAATAGTCAATGAAGATAATACCACGTGCAACATAAAACACAGTTGCCATAACCTTTCCAGGTGATTTCACCGTCTTTGCCCTCTTTGGAGCCCGTTCGCCTTTAATAGCCCACTGTTTTGACGGTACTTTCATCTCGGTAGTGTAGTGGTGTATCCATGTTTCATCTACAGTTACTAATCTGCGCAAAAATTCATTTTGATTGCGACGCGTGTTCTCATTTGAGAGCAAATGCGGCACCCATCCAGCAGTTATTTTTTACATACCCAATTTATCATACAAAATTGAAACTTGAAACAAATTGAAAACTGACAGATACCTAGTGAGGAATGATGCTTACTAAAAACAGGCCATTAGCGATGCTACAACCGCCGTCGTAGGCGTTTCTAAGGACTTATTGACCTACCGAGACTTGTTAAATTTGCCATAATAATTCATTTTTACGGGCCTAGTTATTAGGCTTGCGCCAACCTTTCTCAGGATGTCGCTGCATGCATTGGTTCACTACTTAGCGGGTGCCAAAGTAGCTATCCAGTGGTGTCACGCGGAGACTACATGTCAACTCGGATTGAACTAGGACAAAGATCGTCCTGGCCTTCGCCGGGTTGAAAGCAATCAGTAATTTTGCCCTGTATGTTAGCACCCATCCCCGTGCCAGGGGTATACCGACTGTATTATAACGGCGCATCTTTGACACCGGGTCGAATCAGAGCAGTAAACAGACCTTACAACATCAAAGAGGGGCTCTGATGTGGTGGACTATTTGAAACCCCAAGACTCGTGGGACCAAAAATGAATAATCAATATACAAAAAACAATATCACAAAAAACCCGGTAGGCATAAGCGTGATGAGCCGACACTACCATAAGGGAACAAATCATCAAGAAAACACCGAGTCGGCAAAAAGGAGGCGTAGGGAAAAACGGAAAATGAGGGATATACGCGTCGGAACGTGGAATTTTCGAACGTTTTATAAACCAGGCGCGATACAGACGGTCGTAGAAAACGCGAAACAATATAAAATGGACATCGTCGCGCTTCAGGAAGTTCGACTCCCACATCAAGTATGTTAATCGAAACCAACGGGTTTACAATGGTACCGATACACTTAACCTCGGAACTGGCTTCATCATAAGCAAGAAGATTACGCCCAATGTAAAATGTGTGAAATTTATTAATGACCGAATGTCGGTGCTAAAAATACAGGGCGCATGGTACAATTATGTATTTATAAACGTACACGCCCCAACAGAGTCTACCGACGAAGAAACGAAGGACACATTCTACGAGACCCTAGAGGAAGTATTCGATGGGATCTCATCATTCGATGTTAAAATCCTCCTCGGCGACCTAAATGCGAAAATTGGAAAAGAGGATGTCTTCCAACCAAGAATAGGTAAAGAAAGCCTACATGACGTTTCAAATGATAATGGTATTTGAATTAACACGTTCGCAGCGTCAAAAGATCTGGTAATGAAAAGCACGTTGTTGAAGCACAAGCAAATCCATAAAGACACATGAATATCACCCGACGGTGTAATGCGTAACCAAATAGACCACTTCCTCATAGACAAAAGACACCACTTGAATATCCTTGACGTAAGGTCATATAGAGCAGCAGATTGCGACTCGGATCATCTTCTAGTGATGAGCAAAATTAGAAGTCGGCTCGCACCAAACCCACATGGACAGTCACGGGAGACGAGCAAAAAGTTCGACATTGATAAACTAAAAGGCCTGCGCAAAAGAGCTGAATATCAAGAGGAACTAACGAATAGATTTAGCATCCTAGAGGATGGGAGTAGTGAGGAAGAGGAAACCAATAATCTGGGCACTAATGGACATCGATCAGAGACACAATCAAACAAACAGCCCAAAAGGTATTAGGATTTAAGAAAACAATTAAGTCCAAACCTTGGTTTGACGATGAGTGCAGGGCGAAGATCGAACAACGTAAACTCCTCGGAGTGATCCACTTAGAAAGTTATGATGAAGTCAACGCAGAAAGATACGCGACAATTCGGAAATAGACGACGAGACTTTTCAAACGTTGAAAACGCGAATGGGAGAAGACTCGGATCGAAACAATCATAGAAAATGCCAGAGCAAAGAGTACCAGAGGTATATATGCGGCATAAATTCAATCAGAAATGGCTACCGAGGGAGAGTCGAAATAATCTGAGACACAAACGGCTGTCTGCTGACAGAAACAAACAATGTGACAATTTGGAAGCAGTACTTTGAAAACCTGCTCAATGTGCGCACCCATCAACCACAAATAAACGCACCAGACGTGCATACAGCCGAGCCCTCTTTCGACGAAGTTGTAAACACAATAAACCGATTGAAAAACAACAAGGCTCCGGAGTCGGCTGCATACCGGCAGAGCTTGTGAAGCATGGAGGAGAGGTAACCGCTCGAAAGATCCACCAACTGATTAAAACAACATGGGATAAGGAAGTCATTCCGGAAGAATGGAAAACGTCAATAGTCATCCCCATTTTCCAAAAAGGTATCTGTTACCTGACTGCGAAAATTACAGAGGAATATCATTGCTCCCAACCACATACAAAATACTAACAAATGTCATACTGGCGAGAATCACACCGTACGCAGAAGACATATTAGGAGACTACCAATGCGGATTCCGTATGAACCGGTAACCGAGCGACCAAATGTTCGCAATAAGGCAACTACTGGAAAAGAAGTGAGAATACGGAGAGACGGTTCACCAACTGTTCGTTGACTTCAAAAAAGCCTACGACTCAGTCGCAAGGCAAAGACTCTATCATATTGTAGTTGAGCTGGGAATCCCGAAAAAATATGCCGCCCTCATTCAAATTTGCATGAACGAAAACAAAGGGCGAGTTAGAATAGAAAACCACCTCTCAGAACCATTTGAAATCCGGGACGGACTAAAACAGGGCTATGGCCTCTCACCATGTCTGTTTAACCTTGTCCTCGAGTATGGCATCAGAAAGGTACAAGACGACAACATGGCCGGATCATCCCTGAACGGGGTCACACAAGTGCCCGCATATGCGAATGACATCGCCGTTTTGGGCGATAATCTAGAAACTGTAAGTAAAAACAGTGAAATCATCATGCACGCGGGAGAAGAGGTGGGCCTAGAAATAAATGAAGACAAAACGAAATACATGATTATGGCGAGAGCAGGTGGACCTCAGAGAACGCACATAAACATCAGGGGAAAGATATTTGAAAATGTCAAAGAATTTAAATATCTGGGAATACTACTGACGGCCAGTAACGAAATGTCGAAGGAAATTAACAAAAGCAGTCAGTAAACTGCTGAAATCCAAACTGCTATCACGTAATATAAAGCTCCGTGTCTATAGAACCATAATCATGCCGATTGTTCTATACGAATGCGAAACATGGACTCTCACAAAACGAGAAGAAAACAAATTCCGCATATTCGAGAATAAAGTTCTAACGGGTATCTTTGGTGGCAAATATGACGAGGAGGCAGGACAATGGAGGAAACTCCACAACCACGAATTGGAAGAGCTATACCGCAAACCTACAATAGTGAGAGTAATCAAGTCGCGAAGATTAATATGGGCCGGACACGTGGCGCGAATGGGCAACGATAGGACCACGCATAGAATTATTGACGGTAAGCCAACGGGAAACAGAGCAGCCGCATCGGAGATGGGGTGACAATGTTAGGTTGGACCTCGAGGAGATCGAATCGGATGGTCGAACGTGGAAGGAGAGTGCATGGACAGGGAACAATGGCGGAGTCGAGTCGGTGAGGTCATGAACTTTCGGGTTCCTACAGGCCAATAAATAGTAATAGTAATATCCTGGGAACTAACTAGCCCAATTGGCGACGGATATCGTATAATAAAAGAGAGGAGGTACCCGAGGAGGTCTTTCCTAACGTCACCTGGGCTAAAGTAGTCCATGCATGAGGAAGGCGTGCATGGGTGCTTCTACCGGCTGACCCGTGGACGACTGATACGTTCAGACTATATGGACCGGTGTAATCTGGAAGCAGATGGTGCCTCAAAGGTGTCTGGGTTTGTTCCGAGGTGCCTTACTCTGATCTGTGGCGGTTACGGACTCATTCTCTGCGATTTTGAAAGATACGGGGAAGAGGACATGAGCGAAAATAAACGGCGGCGAGGAGCAACTCCCTCTCTCTTTAGGTAGAAGTAAAAAGTGTACGTAGACTGTAATTGTCTAACTACTCAAGGGCAGCAAATATATTCTTTGTTTGTTACTCCAAATAGCTATTAAAGCTTGCCTCGCCAAAAGGTGTAAGTATAACTAAGAATGAAGGAATAAATGCTAACCAGATTAAGTGGATTTTACTTAAAACTAATCGAGGTGGGCTACTGTGAATAAAGTAGGTAGCCTTATCGAATTCGTCTTACGTAGTTATTAATAGTTTTTAATCATCAACCTTGAGTTAAGAGCATTAAGTTATATTGTCTTCTAATGCTAATTCCATAGAAACAATCAAGTCAAGTAATGAAAATATGTAATGTATATGTAAATGGTCAACAGAATGATAAAATATCTAAGTGAATGTTTATTTATTCGTTAATGTAAAAAAACTTTCAATAAAACTCACAGCACTACTTAACCCATATGAAAATAAAATTACAAAAAAAAAGATCCAGCCAATTTAAGCAGTTTTGCAACCCTAGTTTCATTTAGAAGAGTTCTTCATTAGAATTTTAACCATTCTTAACTCCGAATGCGAGTAACTATAAAGTAACAATTTGAAGCCTACATAATTTGCAATAACAACTTCTGGTGATCCAAGTCGGATGGCATTACTGAGCTATACTCGTATAAACAATAGATATATCCTATTGGAAAAACTGATGGAAAATAAGCTAATTGACTATATATCCATTTAATTGCAATTTACACGCGTTAATATAAACTTAATGCAATGTAAATCAGAGATCCTAGTTAAAGTGTCGTGAAACAGAAACTTCATTCATGATGTTGCTTACATCTATGTCGTTTAGATTCCAAAAACGCTAAAAATAATGAAAATTTATTTAATTTTACCAAACCAAGGTTTAACTCTAGTTTAAGAACAAACCGTAACAAAAGAGCAACAACCGAAATTCCACACAAAAACATTGAAACATGTCTTTCTAATATATCACAATAGAAATATATATGCGCTCATATATTTATATATAAGCACAATCCATGTTTATCTCTAATACATGTATACCAGAAGACAAGTGAGAATGAAAGATGGTTATAAAACTTAACATTAATATCTAAAATAACTATGATAATGAAATACGATAGAAAACATAAATGAAAAATATAAACAAATAAAATAATTAAGTTTATTACACACCACTGTCGTACAAATTCTGGCAAAAAAGGAGCCACAGCTTGGGGGCACACAAAACCTAGACGACCGATTGTTATAGCTAAAAACAACAAAAAAGAAAGAAAATAATATGTATATACATAAAATTATCACATAAATTAAACAAATAACATTTTGTTTCAAATACATTAACATGAGAAAAAGTATATCCTTTTACGTTTAACATTTCATACCTCAAATGTAAAAAATTTACAATTTAAGTGTTTAAAATCAAAAAATTTGCAATTAAAGTACAAATAAAGAAAAAACAAAATGATTAATAATAGGACTTTATGTTGTATACTTGAAATAAACGATGATATTTAATGTCATGTCTATTTTTGAATTATTTATCATATATGAGTGTAAAGTTACACAAATGCAAGTTGATTTTTTATTCTTTTTAAGTGAACAAAAATGCTATTCACTTTTAAACAATCAAACAGTTAACACAAATCAATTCGACATAAATCGCCTCGAAAATGAGCATATGCAATTGGTTAGAAAAAAAAACTTATACGAAGGAACGTAAAATTTCCACATAGGACTTACCAGTGTTTTCGAGAAGAGTCTTTGGTGTGTTCGGACGGTTGATAATAACGAAAAGTTGTTTCAGGACAAGATGTATATATAGTTGTGTCTCTTCGCCTAATATATATGTATAAATTTTTTTTAAATAATATTTAATATTTTAATATATAATTTTGATAGTATAAACAAAGAACAACCTTTAAAGGCCCTTAAAATAATTGCTAGTCACGCGACATTTTCTTGGCGTGAAATCTTTCAGTAAAAAAAAAAAGACCAAAGAATTTTTATAGGTTCCGCCATACACTCTTTTTGTCACCGACGTTACCTGACACTACACACTAGGCATTTCCTATCGCCCTTTCCTTTTAAGATTCACAGTCAAAACATTACGTTACGATAAACACCGTGCTTTTTCAATTTTGAGAAAAGAATGTTGGCCGAATTGATCCGTTTTTACGTCCATCCCTCCTGACGGTTGAAGGATTTAAAAAAAAAGGAAAATTTGGTACTCCCAATCTGAGTTATATTATACAATATATTTCTTACCTTAAGGCTCAAACTCGATACATCACTGACAAAAATCAAAAAGATTTGAAAACGCATTCTTTAAGAACCAGGCTCCTCGATAGTATAGCGGTTAGTATCCCCGTGTCACGCGGGAGACCGGGGTTCGATTCCCCGTCGGGGAGCCTCTGGCGCAGGACTAATGACTTTGCCCGGAAAAACAAATTATCATGGAAAATTTAACAAGCCCCAGGCCTGCTAAATAAGGCCAAGACCGGTTCCCAGTTGTAGTGCCGATGATGATGATGATTCTTTAAAAACCAAACTCGAATAAAAGGAGTCGAAGGCAATGAATAAAAGAAATGCTATACTATTACTATTTATTGGCCTGTAGGAACCCGGTAGTCGTGACCTCACCGACTCGACTCCGCCACTGTTCCCTGTCCTGTGCGCTCTCCTTCCATGTTTGACCATCTGATCCGATTTCCTCGGGGTCAAACCTAACATTGTCTTCCCATCTCCGTTGCGGCAGTCGTACCGGTCTCTTTCCCGTTGGTCAACCGTCAAGAATTCTATACACGGTCCTATCGTTGCCCATTCTCGCCACATGTCCGGCCCATCTTAATCTTTGCGATCTGTTTACTCTCGCTATTGTAGGTTTGCAGTACAGATCTTCCAATTCGTGGTTGTGGAGTTTCCTCCATTGTCCTGCCTCCTCGTCATATTTACCTCCAAAGATGCCCCTCAAAACTTTATTCTCGAATACGCGGAATTTGTTTTCTTCCCGTTTTGTGAGAGCCCATGTTTCGCATCCATATAGAACAATCGGCATGATTATGGTTCTATAGACACGGAGCTTTATGTTACGTGATAGCAGTCTGGATTTCAGCATTTTACTGACTGCGTGCCAACTAGCGTTGCCGGAATGTAGTCTTTTGTTAATTTCCTTCGACATTTCGTCACTGGCCGTCAGTATCGTTCCTAGATATTTAAATTCTTTAACTTTTTGAAATATCTTACCTCTGACGTTTATATGTGTTCTCTGAGGTCCACCTGCTCTCGCCGTAATCATGTATTTTGTTTTGTCTTCATTTATTTCTAGGCCCACCTCTTCTCCCGCGTGCATGATGATTTCACAGTTTTTACTAACAGTTTCTAGATTATCGACCAGAACGGCGATGTCACCCGCATATGCGAGCACTTGTGTGACCCCGTTAAGGGATGATCCGGCCATGTTGTCGTCTTGTACCTTTCTGATGACATACTCGAGGACAAGGTTAAAAAAACACGGTGATAGACCATCTCCCTGCTTTAGTCCGTCCCGGATTTCAAATGGTTCTGAGAGGTGGTTTTCTATCCTAACTCACCCTTTGTTTTCGTTCGTGCAGATTTGTATGAGGGCAGCATATTTTTTCGGGATTCCCAGCTCAACTACAATATGGCAGAGTTTTTGCTCAACGCAAAGTCTGTCACGCGGGAGACCGGGGTTCGATTCCCCGTCGGGGAGCCTTTGGCGCAAGACTAATGACCTTGCCCGGAAAAAACAAAAATTATTATGGAAAATTTAACAAGCCTCAGACTTGCTAAATAAGGCCAAGACCGGTTCCCGGTTGTAGTGCCGATGATGATGATGAAAGTCTTTTTTCAACGCAAATCTGATGCCTATCCCAACTCTTTTTTCTACGGCTCAACTACTACAACTGACCCCCATACCATAGCCGATCTTTTCGCGTCCCTCTTCAAACTATCCTTCACGGGCGACTATTTCGAGACTAACCCCTCTTACTTCACTGGCGTGTCTGAATTCTCCCTCGGCCACCTCATCCCACTACACATTCAACAATACCAAGTTATGGAAAAATTTGAACAACTGAATGACGATTTCAGTCCCAGCCCAGACGGACTCCCTGCTATCCCCTTAAAAAAATGTCCCTCTTCTATCTCACTCCCGCTCGCTTCAATCTTCAATCTATCCCTAGCATAAGGTCTATTCCCTGACATTTGGAAATCCTTTTTCATAACCACCATACATAAAAAGGGGCCAAAAAACGATGTATCCAATTATCGTCCCACTGCTAAGCTTTCACACATTACTAAACTGTTCGAAGGCATTCTATATGATGCGTTATGTTTTCGCTGCACACCCATCATCTCTCCCAACCGGAACGGCTTCCTCCGACAGGTCCACTACTACCAACCTTGTTGAATTCACACCCCGCACACTCCTTGCCCTAGAAAACGGCGATGAAGTCGATGTACTCACTACCGACTTTAGAAGGCCTTCGACAAAATCCCCAAAACCTCATTCTCTTTAAGTTATCTTCCATCGGTTTTGAACCCCCGGTGATTAAGTAGATCTCATCCTATCTCAATTATCGAACCTGCCGCGTGCGATCCACCCTCTCCGATCCTTTTTTTCCAACCTCAGGTTCCCCCAGGGCAGTCATTTCGGTTCCATCCTATTTATCCTAACCATTAACGACATAGGCTCTAGTAGCAATCACTCCTTCATCTCGCTTTACGCGGATGATACCAAAATCCGCTCTCCCCTAGACTCGTCACTTCTCCAATCGGATCTTAATAACTTTTGGACTTGGTGCCAAAATAACTACCTAGAACTGAACTTCGCCATATGTCACACAATCACCTTCTCTCGGAAGCGCTCCCCCACCCAGCCACGCTTCTATCTCTTACTGAATCAGCCGATAACATCGGTTGAATCGATTCGCGACCTGGGCGTCCTATGCGACAACGAGCTCAAATTTACCACACACATTGATGACATAATCCTTAAGGCCAACGCCGCCCTTGGCCAACGCTGGTCGAAAAAATTCCTAAGCCCCTACTTCACCCGCTCACTCTACACAACCTTTGTCCGCCCACTACTCGAATATGCTAGTCAGGTCTAGTGCCCGTATCAATTCTCACATTCGCAGGTTTGAGCGCGTTCAACGTGGTTTCTTGCGCTTTGCCCATCGTGAACTAAACTGGGAAAATCTGCTGACCCTACCACCATACACAAGCCGGCTCCCTTTAATCAATCTTAACACTAGAATACCGCAGAATTCATGCCGACATCATCTTTGTCCATTGTCTTCTGTCAGGCTTAATCCATTGCCCAAGCCTGTTTTCCACTATAACATTTCACACAAACCCCCGTAACATACGTAACCCTCGACTTTTACTTGCCCGCTCATCACACTTCTTATGGCGCTAACGAACCCATCTCGCGTATGCTACGACGGGACAACTCTTTCCCCACCTCCTTCGGTTTCAACTTCTCCACTCGCGCTCTCAAGCGACGTCTCAGAAGAAGAGCGTTAGAATATACTCATAGCTAGGCTTCTCGTAAAAGGCAACTAAAGGCTGCGTGGTAGGTAAGTTCGCAATGCTAGTGGTAATACGAGGGTTGCCTTTTATATTTCGGGATTAGAGAACAAAAACAAATATAGATCATCGAAAATCACTTTATTGTTTTTCAAAATATTCCCCATGAAGATCTACACACTTTTGCATGCGTTTGAACCAATTGTCGAAGCACTTTTGCCACTCTGATTGAGGTATCTCCAACACATGCATTCTGAATGCAGCAACCGCTTCTTCAGGTGTCGAAAAACGTTGACCTCTCAGTTTGTTTTTTTACGTACGGGAATAAAAAGAAGTCATTCGGTGCCAAGTCAGGACTATACGGCGGATGACCCATCAAATCGATGTTTTGGGTGCTCAAAAATGCAGTTGTCGCAGCCGATGTGTGAGAGCTCGCATTGTCGTGGTGAAGAGTGATCCGTCTTCGGCGGTTGGTTTTCCTGATTTCTTGGAAGACAACTGGCAAACAAATGGTTGTGTACCACTCAGAATTGACTGTTCTGCGTTGTTCTAGTGGTACGGTTGCGACATGTCCAGTTTTTTCGAAAAAACAGGCGACCATTTGCTTGGAAGTGGTTCGTGCGTGAACAACTTTTGTTGGATTTGGCTCATCTTGAAACACCCAGACAGTCGACTGCTGTTTACTTTCGGGCTCATACGCGTAAATCCACGATTCATCACCTGTCACGATGTCATAGACGTGTTTCGAAGCACCTCGACCGTATTTTTTGAACATTTCTTTCGACCAATTGACACGAGCCTTTTTTTGGGCGATTGACAAATTGTGTGGGATCCAACGCGAACAAATTTTTTTGACAGTCAAATGTTTATGCAATATTGAATGTATGCTGGTCCCACTAACGCCTAAGGTTGTCTCAATCTCACGATAGGCCACATGACGATCTTCCAATATGAGTTCGCGCACAGCATCAATGGTTTTCGGAACAACAACTGATTTTGGACGACCCTCACGAAATTAATCTTGGAGTGAACTACGACCACGATTGAATTCACCATACCATCGATAAACACTGGTCCTTGATGGAGCTTCATCGCCAAAAATTGAATTAAGTTCACCCATGCACTGTTGCTGAGTTAATCCACGCCGAAAGTTGTAAAAAATAATCGCACGAAAATGTTGACGATTTAATTCCATTTTTGGGCCGAGATGAATCTTTTAAGTTACTGTAAACAACACAAATAGCGCTCGTATGTCAAAACGTTCTGAGTGCGTATAACCCCAAAAATGTCCAACTTTACGACAGAGCTGTCAATTGCCGGATTGCAACACTAGGGTTGCCAAATCCCGAAATATAAGAGGCAACCCTCGTACCATATTATTAAGCTACAGGCAGCGTGAAATGGTCGGAAGAAATCCTTGACTATCTTTGGGAGCTTGGCTGATGAACCCGGTTGAAAAAATGTTGGAATAGTTTGGTCCAAATGTGTGCCGTACCTTCCGCAATATAACTTGGACTGTGTTCCGAATGTTGAACTGTCTTTCGAATGTTTGGTCAATGACTTGGACTGAAATTGGGAATAAATCATTATGGTACCTCCAGAGATTAAGAATTCCGATGGTAAACAAGTCCCCAGATTCAGGTCTCCGAGGAAGGACTATCTCCACAAAAAAAAAAAATCAAGTAGATTGATAAAGTAACCCAATTGTAAACAACTAGTCTCCACGGAATGGAATCCACTCGCGAAACACTGTCAACATTCAAATAGTAACTGCAGTTAATAACATCGGACGAATGTAAGCACCTTAACCAATATTTACGAACAACCAAGCCCAATATTTTAGCCCAAACCGAGACTCAGGTTGACTCATCAATCGACTCGACGGCATGTCTTCGTTGCCCAGAATACGACGAACGTGCCAGATTTCACTTTAAGGGTGGAATCCCCATATTCACCAAAGGAAGGAGCATTCGATTTCAGTAACTTGAATGTGGAGTCGATTTAAAACCGCCAACGTAACAGCACGTGCGCTTCTGCCTCGTGATCCGTAACATCGGATCAATTGTGCAATCCGTTTTGGGAATCTTAAATGCACATAAAATACTCAATTGCACTATTGGTTCGGGCGCGAAGTCTTACTGCGGGATCCTAAACAAACAAACGGATCTTCACACACGCGTCTGAGTGCAGTGCAAAGTTTTCTGTGGGATCCTATGCAAATAAACGGATCTCCACACACGCGTCTGAGTGCTGTGAAAAGTGCGAGAATATACACGCGAGAGACGTGCAGTGCGGGAAATACCCTTTCCATCCCTTGTGTCTGTTTTCCTTTTTTTTCGCACCTCTGTTTGCGTCCCTCAGGCATCGATACTCTCGATTGATTTATAATCTTTGGAGAGTTTTTTGTGTCTGTTGCAAATAGTGAAGAACATAGAAAGGAAATTCGACTACCCAAAGCATCAGAGCCGTATACCAGGCTCTGATGCTTTGGTTAGTCGAATTTCCTTTCTGTGTTCTTCACTATTTGCTTACATATTGTGTGTATCTGTTAGGAACGCCACAATACATTACTGCTTTCTTTACGAAATGAAAACTTGGATAGAAATGCATCCTTTAGCAAATTTGATACTCTGTATGATTCTATCGATAGGATCGACCCTATATCACCACACTGAAATCGCTATTGCGGGTGATCTTAATGGGCATAACTCTCAGTGGCTTCGTCACCCCGGACACACAACACCTGAAGGTCAATATGTCCAGCTTTTTGCTGATTCAAATAGCTTAACTCAACTTGTAAGTTTCTCATACTCATACGAATATTACCGACCATACTAATAGAACGTCACTACCAACCAGCAACTTACGCTTAGATTGAATTCCGGCCATAATAAGATATATCAATGGGGATTATCTAACCGAGTAGAATTCAATGCCTCAAACACTCAGTGTTGCCTCTTGTCGTCAATGGCGAGCCCCAAAGTAAATATACTGTCTATGAACGGCACTTGCATCGACGAAGCCAAGGAACTATCAGTCCTCGGCACACGAATTAACTCGATTCTTAACTGGAATGACCACATATCTAAAGCTGCGAAAGGTGCAGCCAAATGTATGGGGTTCCTTAAGACATGCAAAAGATACTTCACTCCATCCAAGCTGGCCACTAATGGGTTCTCCAATAAGGACTTGACAACTTTTTTTTCGGTAGTAAATTTTTATCATTTGCAGACGTTGTTCGTTTGTGTACTTAACCATGATGAAAATGTTGAGTTTACTGAATAAATTGACAGTGACAGTTCGATGATTAGTGAAAGGGTACGTTCACAAATTAAATTCAAAGTTGTCAAGTCCCTATTGGAAAACCCGATATTTACAAGGCGTATATTCGTCCCAAAATGGAGTTCAACTCCCATATTTTGTCAGGCGCATCTAAAACTGCACTATACGTGCTCAACAGGATGCTAAAACGAGCAGTGAAACTTATTGGGGACCCAGCCGTAAGTCGATCAATTCCGTCGTTAGAACACAGGCGCAACGTATCATGCCTGTCTATTTTCTATAGGTATTACCACGGTCGTTGCTCAACTGAACTTGCTGAATGTGTTCCGCCCCTTCAGACATTTTCCCGCGATACCCGTCAATCTATGAATGCACATCAGTTGACGTTGAAAGTGGACTTTAGGCGCACAAATAAACATATAGAGTCATTCTTCAGCTGAACACGAATGTGGAATATTCTGCCTGATCATGTGTTTCCTGGCCGTTGTGATATCCAGACATTCAAGACCAATAAACATTGACACCTCCTTTCCTTATCCACTTCCTCTCCATCCGCTCGCACTGTGCTCTGACATTTAAGGGTACGTCAAAATCCCCGTTTGTGCGCGCGTTAGTGTAATAAAAAAAAAAAAAATTTGGCTGGAAATCGTCCTGGTGGGATCCGGTAAATTTCTTTGTTGTTAGTTAACACGCATTATCGAGTTAAGATGCATTATCGGCACCACAAGGACTACAACAAGATTAAAACAAAGAGGACGGAAAATACCCACCAGATGACATAAATACAGCAGATAACATACCCAACACAAACAGATAACAAAGGACGGAAAATGCCCACCCAGTGACATGAGTACAGTAGATAACATACCCAACACAGGCTGACCATGAAACCTTCGAGTATAAATGCCCGACACGACGAGTAATCGAGGTTCTTCTTGGGGTTCATAGTATCCTAAGAAACACGATTGTAACCTTAGTATTAAGACTATATTCAGTAATAAAGGTCCATAGGTCCGTGAACACATATTTTTTCAAGTATTGTTCAAGATCAAATGACTATCGGCCAACAACAGTCTTCGGACATTTTTTTTCACACCATCGACGAGTAATCGGGGTTCTTCTTGAGGTTCATAGTATCCTAAGAAACACGCTTGTAACCTTAGTCTTAAGACTATATTCAGTAATAAAGGACCATAGGTCCGTGAACATATATTTTTTCAAGTATTGTTCAAGATAACTCGCTGCTCAAATGACTATCGGCCAACAACACTCTTCGAACATCTTTTGTCACACCATCGAAACGGGATCTCTTTGGTATGGGAAACTCGATGAACGTCGAAATGTACCATATCCCTCCGCAAAACGAGACCGTGTTCAATGACATCGAACTATAGAGTGTACAGCATTCGATAAGGTTGTGAGTTTTGTGGCCGAAAGGGTCGCACGTGGGTGGGGTGTAGGTACAGGAGAAAATGGGAAAAAACCGCAATTCACCTACCTCTGCACTGTGCTGTACGTCGCCGTCATATCCCACCGACCTACACGGTCAACTTAGAATGGAAAGAAATTCAAACGAAGAATAAAACAAACGATCACGGAAGTACACGCGGCGAAGGCGACAAACGCCGGAGACCCCGGCCACAACGCCTACGGACCAATACAAGTCAAAACGCTACCAGCTCACCAGCACTGAGCATCCTAAGGCTCAAAATTAAGCAAAGGACAAACCAGTAGCTCAAAACGCCGGAAGCACCAACCATAATATCGTCGGCCCCATGCGGGTTAGGGCCACTATAATTCTGCTAGCATGGAGTCTACCAAGCAGAGCGATCTTTCGAAAAAGAGTGGTCAGCGATGTGAATTTCGCAGACGACACACTCACAAGTCTATCGACAAAAAGCAAAGTGGGAAAGGTCGGAAAACTCCCAGAAGGTGGGTCGGGAAATCCCAACCCGACCGCATTAAACTCTCAACTCAGCCAAAGTTATTCTCAGTTTTCGTCGACCAAAGTCCCGATTGTTCATTCGCCGTGGAAACTTTACGCGTCTAAATGTGGACACCGGCGCTGAGATCAGCCTCTTAAAGGTGAAGGCACTCCACCAAACGTATGCAGTAGATACCAAGAGAGCAACTACCCTCCAAACGCTTTTTGCAAAGGAAACTCCGGGGGATGCTGTCAGGGGAAGTTCATATTACATCAATAAATCCCTTCTAGCTTCCAGGTAGTAGAATTCTTGTTGGGGTTGTCTGCAGGCGACATAGTAGGTAACGACTTCCTGTCTAAGAATTGCAAAGTTAATGAACCGGGAGATTGTTTGGAATTTCCCCAATCATAAATTCTGTAAGATTTTCCATTGATTTTGCAAATAATATAAAGGGGATGCTTTGGCATAAAAAGCAGGCAAACGGGAATCCGCACCAAGGGGATCTGAGAAGATCCAGACAGCGGTCGGCAGTCACCCGAAAGGCCCTACCCACACAGGGAAAAGGCTGCGAAAACTTGTCTGGCCCCATTCACTCCAACAACAAGGCAAAACCCCAAAAGCTAAAAGATAACAAAAAAAAGGGAGAGCGTAGGTAGGACGCCTACCACCAGACCATCTTTCTGAACAGACCGGTCATAGTACTAGGGCGCTCACGAAAGATGACTGGGCTCCTAATAGAAATCCGGGAGGAGGTAATCTTATTCCCAAAGAAATACAATCAGGGATCTTTCTACCTAATTGTATTTTGAAGAAGGCGAAGAGTGCTGAGATTGAGGCACTCCATATCATAGATCATCAACAGACCATCGACCGGATCAAGATGGAGTTACCTCCAACAAACGAATATTCCTTCTTTCCTTTGGAAAACCGGGAGAATATACAGTAAGAGAGAAAATACGTCAACGGGAATTAATTCTGGTAAAGAATCGAGTAACCCCCTAACCGATATTAATACTTCGGAGCTGGAACACCTCCAATACATTCAACATCTTTTCTCATGAATCAACAAAAGATTCAAGGTTGACACAATTACATGAAGAACTCCACTTAGGGAGAAACCTACGTCCTCAAGAGTCCCAATCAATAGTGGATATATGTGAGGAGTTCAATGACATTTTCCACCTCAAAAGCAATCACCTTCCACTCGCACTGTGCTCTGACGTTTAAGGGTACTTCAAAATCCCTTTTTGTGCGCGCGTACCTAACGCATACCAATGCGATGTCGCATGAAATACTTTGGTACAACCCCAACCTGCTACACGCCCTCAACCTGTGAAGAAGCCGTTTAAGTCTTACGCGCCATCACATTCATTCCACGAACCAATAGGGTAACAGACCCTCACTACAAGCGCCTATAAACCAAAGAATGTACCGTCTGCCTGAGTGCAAGAAACAGGTGATAAACGAGCAAATCCAGGATATGCTAGAGAATGACATCATTCAACCAAGCAGAAATCCGTGAAACTTACCCCTCCTAGTAGTTCCCAAGAAAGCGGGCCCCGATGGAGAGTTGCGGTCGAGTTCAGGAAACTGAACGACAAAACCATTGGTGAGGCGTACCCTCTCCCTCGAATAGAGGAGATTTTAGACCAACTCGGTCACTTAAGCTATTTTTCCACACTCTATTTAGCCAGCGGGTGCCACCAAGTCTTAGTGGATCAGAAGGATCGGGACAAGGCAGCGTTCAGGACAAATTACGGGCATTATGAGTTCAAACGTATGCCATTCGGCCTAAAGGGAGCACCGGCTACGTTCCAGAGACTCAGAACCATGTCCTAACCGGGTTGCAAGGTATTTAATGCTTTGTTTACTTGAACAACGTTGTCATATATGGGAAAAACCTAGAAACACCATGACAACCCCCGGAAAGTATTCGAACAAATGAGATATCACAACCTCAAACTACAACCGGAAAAATGCAAGTTCCTACAAAAGGATCGGTGGGAGAAGCTAACACGTAGCAGTAGTATATCTGGGACACGTTTGTTCCGCAAAAGGGGCAATGCCAAATCCCGATACGACTGCCAGTATCAGGGATTTCCCCATTCCCAAGACTGTAAAGAACGTCCAATCCAATTCTAGACTTGGCAAATTACTATCGGAAATTTGTTCCTAATTTTTCGAGGATAGTACGCCCCTTAACAAACTTGTTAAGGAAGGACGTAAAGTTCACCTAGTCAAACAAATGTCAACGGGCATTTGATAAAATAAAGGGATGGTTGGTCTCTCCGCCATTGTTAATCTATCCAGATTTTACCAAACCCCTTAATCTGTCCACGGATGCGAGTAATGAAACATTGAGAGCCGTGATTTCACAAGGTGAAATAGGTAAAGACCAGCCTGTCGCATATGCCAGCCGAAACTTGAATAAGGCGGAAAGGAATGACTCCACCATTGTGTGTTGGCGGCTAAGAATTTCCACTGTTACGAGGGTTGCCTTTTATATTTCGGGATTAGAGAACAAAAACAAATATTGATCATCGAAAATCACTTTATTGTTTTTCAAAATATTCCCCATGAAGATCTATACACTTTTGCATGCGTTTGAACCAATTGTCGAAGCACTTTTGCCACTCTGATTGAGGTATCTCCAACACATGCATTCTGAATGCAGCAACCGCTTCTTCAGGTGTCGAAAAACGTTGACCTCTCAGTTTGTTTTTTACGTACGGGAATAAAAAGAAGTCATTCGGTGCCAAGTCAGGACTATACGGCGGATGACCCATCAAATCGATGTTTTGGGTGCTCAAAAATGCAGTTGTCGCAGCCGATGTGTGAGAGCTCGCATTGTCGTGGTGAAGAGTGAGCCGTCTTCGGCGGTTGGTTTTCCTGATTTCTTGGAAGACAACTGGCAAACAAATGGTTGTGTACCACACAGAATTGACTGTTCTGTGTTGTTCTAGTGGTACGGGTGCGACATGTCCAGTTTTTCCGAAAAAACAGGCGACCATTTGCTTGGAAGTGCTTCGTGCGCGAACAACTTTTGTTGGATTTGGCTCATCTTGAAACACCCAGACAGTCGACTGCTGTTTACTTTCGGGCTCATACGCGTAAATCCACGATTCATCACCTGTCACGATGTCATAGACGTGTTTCGAAGCACCTCGACCGTATTTTTTGAGCATTTCTTTCGACCAATTGACACGAGCCTTTTTTTGGGCGATTGACAAATTGTGTGGGATCCAACGCGAACAAATTTTTTTGACAGTCAAATGTTTATGCAATATTGAATGTATGCTGGTCCCACTAACGCCTAAGGTTGTCTCAATCTCACGATAGGTCACATGACGATCTTCCAATACCAGTTCGCGCACAGCATCAATGGTTTTCGGAACAACAACTGATTTTGGACGACCCTCACGAAATTAATCTTGGAGTGAACTACGACCACGATTGAATTCACCATACCATCGATAAACACTGGTCCTTGATGGAGCTTCATCGGCAAAAATTGAATTAAGTTCATCCATGCACTGTTGCTGAGTTAATCCACGCCGAAAGTTGTAAAAAATAATCGCACGAAAATGTTGACGATTTGATTCCATTTTTGGGCCGAGATGAATCATTTAAGTTACTGTAAACAACACAAATAACGCTCGTATGTCAAAACGTTCTGAGTGCGTATAACCTCAAAAATGTCCAACTTTACGACAGAGCTGTCAATTGCCGGATTGCAACGCTAGGGTTGCCAAATCCCGAAACATAAGAGGCAACCCTCGTATTTGCAAAAGCGAAGGTTCACCGTATTTACGGAACACGAGCCATTAAAGGGAATATTTAACGTGAAAGATCCACGTCACGTTTAATAAGGTTCCATCACAAGTCGTCAGAGTTCGATTACCATCGAATACAACACCGGTAAATATAACACCAATGCGAATGAGCCGTATCCCGCAAAATTGTGAGATAGTATTGTGGGGCTTTTCAGGGCCCGAAGAGCCACGCATCGCTTGATCCCCACCATTACCAGCAATACAACTTACCTTAAAGTTGAAATTTCGGCAAGATTGTACAATCTTGCTAGGGCATTAACCGCCACCCAATTAGCTGGAATCATTTCGGTTATCCCTAAGGATAACCGACATAAATACATATTAGGCAGTTTACCTTTTTTGGGGGCTTTTCCAAACGGCTTCCCCACGGTCATTCCTGAAAGCATAATTCATGGCAAGATTATCATCTTGCCATGACATCAACTCATCAACCGAGCTTCCGCGACCGAACAATGGATGGCACATATCCACCAACACACGCTAATCTTTCCGTGTGTTATCTTTGTACCCATCCATTGTCCTAGAAGTCATTTTGGGGGTCCTTGCACATCTGCAAGCCAGATTTTCGACGGCATTTTCTATGATCTATCTTTCCCAAAGTAGAGAAGATCAAATTAAACATTGGCCTTTCAGGCGCGCATATTTGCTTGGTTATCAGCATGACCGATTTTATGATCCGTTGCCGTTTCTTGGAACGATCACCAGCATCGGTCATGACCACCAATTTTAGTTTACACAAAGTAAACACTCAAGCGGATACTTTCGCCTGACAGTACCTTCAACGGGATTATCATATCCCTAAGACAACATGCATCGAATCATACATGACCGAAATATGTTTATTTTAAATGATCTAGCAACGGTCATACCCAATGCTGGATTCATTATCCCAAAATAGATTCCTGCCTTCGGCAAGGGTTTTATTGACTCACGTCAATCAAGAATCTATCCCTTGCAGCTGGCGGCAGTTTATCTTTCCCAAACATGTAGCAGCAGATTTGACCTGCTACATGAGTTTTCCTGTTTCCCTTTTTTTCTTTTTGGCTTTCTCCATTGGCTGGCCTTCGGCGGCGAATCCCTTAAGTTCGTTTTTGTTGGATATCTGTAAAGAGACATCCAATAGGGAGTCAGATACAATCCTCGGAGGAGTACACACGCACTGGAAGTCAAACCAGATTTTGTCATACCTCGACTGATACACGTCGGAGTGCGATTGCTGATCGGTAGAGTCTTGTCACGGTTATCTTCGGTAATTTCGAGTTAAAGTATTATTACAACTTTCGGTAATTACAAATTAATGCAACAAGTAATCAGCTAAATTAAGTACGTTAGCAACATTACCTTCAGTAATGTAATTTTAAGAGTTGTGAACAATTTACATCGGTCGGAATAAAAAACTACTAAACAAAAACCGCAGAGTGTATTTATCGTTTTAAATTTGTTGTGAAGGATTTGTAGCGATTCTAACAGATACACACAATTCACAAGCAAAATAGTGAAGAACACGAACGAAAAATCGAATAAGAAAAATACATCAGAACCGTATACCAAGCGATAAATAACAAAAATAATTCACATCAGTGGAATATAGTCTAGTTTGGAAATCAAATTCTAAACACGGTCAGTAGTCTGATGCTTCACTGCTTCGCTTTTCAACCGTTTCATCGTGTTCAATTCACCTTCTCCACTATCCTTGCTTAACGCTACAGATTCATCGGTGGTTTTCGCTCAACCTGCGTCCGTGCAGACGCCTCTAGCGGGAAAAATACCCCACAGTATCCCACACTACAAAGGTGCAATGTAGTAGCATGCGTCCAAGTTAATAATCTAAGGGAAAGCGAAGGACCCCACAGAAGTCCAAAGGACGACAAGTCTTCTCTTCACGAGGACCCCAATCCTTCCTGTACAGAAAAAAGGAATGGAGATAACAAACCTTGAGGAAATTCAGTCCTTACTTCCTGAATTAAATAAGAACTAAACACCGTTAAAGAATTAATTGATTCGCGTGTGTTCCTGAACTGATTTACAGTTTGAGATTGTGTGTGTTCAACAAATTACGCAACTGTGAGTTCAAGAACCGCGGGGGTGGGAGCGAACGAACATACAGGGCAAAGTCACTGATTGCTTACAACCCGGCGAAGGCCAGGACGATCCTTGTCCCTGTTCAATCCAAGTTGACATGCAGTCTCCGCATGACACCCCTGGATAGCTACTTTGGCACCCGCCAAGTAGTGAACCAATGTATGCAGCGAAATCCTGATAAAGGTTGGCCAGGAAATCCAAATTATTAAGGACAATTTAACAAGCCTCGGATATGGACCGGACATACGACGAGAACCACGGAAACGAAAATGGCTAAACGATTTGAGAATTCTCTCATGGAACGTTCGCTCACTATACAGAGCTCGAGCTGCACAGCGCTAGCCTATGCCCTGACCAAATATAAGGCTGACATAACAGCATTACAAGAAATAAGATTGACGGGGAGTGGTGTTATTCAAAGAAACGAGTATGACATTTATTACAGCTGTCATGGAAAACAACATGTGCTCGGGGTAGACTTTCTAGTCAGCCAAAAACTTAAGCCTGCCATTATCGGCTTTAATGCACCCTTCGCGTGCGAGGCAAGTTTAAGAACATAAGCCTCATAAACGTTCACAGACCTACAGAGGAGTCCCTTGACGACGAAAACCCCTCAGTGCCTGTCCAAGATACGATGTGAAAATCGTGCTTGGTGATTTGAATGCGAAAATAGGTCGGGAGCCGATTGAGCCACTCGCAACCAAATTGACCAAGTGTTGATAGATCGCCGCCGCTCCTTGAGCCTGATGACGGTACGAACGTACCGAGGTGCCAACGTGGACTCGGATCACTATCTTGTTGGTACAGTTTTCCAAGCGCGGATTGCCTTACGAAGACGTATTGCATCCGCGGATCAGATTCGGATCAACACGGCTGCCTTACCCGATGAGAACACCAGCAACACCTTTGGTCATGCATTAAGACTCACCCTCGAAGAGCTCGATGCCGAGCGTAGAAGAGAAATTGACACGCCTTAAAAATGCCGTTTTTAGTTCTGCCAACTCCATCTTAGGCAGTAGTCGTAGAGATCGGAGCGACTGATTTGATGATGAGTGCAAACTAGTGACTTAATGTAAGAATGCTGCATACCGAGTAATGCAGCAGTCTCATAAGACGCGGGTACGCGGAGAGAAATACAAAGAGCTCAGAAGATCTGAAAAAAGGCCCCACGGGCAAAAAAAAGTGCCTGGGAAAAAATCTAGTCTGTGAAATAGAGAAAAGTAGAGAGCGAGGTTCGCACCAGGCGCAGAAGTTCCACCAAATAATCCGGATTATGACGCGGTACACACCACTCTGCACTTGCTGCAAGGATAAAGAGGGTAATCTGATCACCGATCCTGAAGGCAGTCTGGAGCGATGGGAAGTGCACTTCAATGATTTACTAAATGGTCAGCTCACAGAAGAATTGGAGGCTCCACCAATGCAAGATCAAGACTAAATGCTGACGTCACCAAGCATTGAGGAAACATTAAAAGCCATAAGACAGCTCAAATCAAATAAAGCCCGCGGAGCTGATGTGCCGACCTACCTTGCGTCCAGGTCCCCCCTAACATCCACAAATCCCCTTTCGTAAGTTTCCCCTTTCTACCTCTAAAAGAAGAACAACTCGCCAAGTAGCTAATTTGAATAAACTAATAATAATAAAACGGCGTTGGCGCAAAATAAATTAATAAAACGTCAACGGCGAAAACAAATTTAGATTCATTCGACGTTAAATGACGAAGTAAACAAATCTACTGCAAAGCAGAAGAGTTCCCGATAAAAAGAAGTAAACAAATCCACTGTTGTAACGCGGACGAATTTCCGATAAATAGTTTAAACAAATTATACAGCAACGCGGACGAGTTCCCGGTAAATAAGTTTAAACAAAGCATATAGCAAAACGGACTGGACTGAAGCTGAACAGGGGAGTATCCCTTTAACGCCCCCTGCACCTTGACGCCGAATAACAGCCGCCGTCTACAATCAACACCAACACAAATCGACCGCTCAACGCTCACGCAAGTCCTCTTAACTTTTCTTAACTATATTCAAATCTATCAAATATATATAATTTAAATATATTAAATTGCTATATAAACTATAACACTGATGGCATACCAGCTGAGCTGATCAAACAAGGAGGGCCAGCGTTACATCACGCAATTCATGAGATCGTGGTGCACGTATGGAAGCAAGAGATGCCGGAAGATTGGCGTCGTGGAATAATTTTCCACATACATAAGAACGGAGATATCACACTGTGCAGCAACTATAGGAGTATAACATTGCTGAGTACCACCTATAAGATACTCTCCACTATCCTACAAGATCGGATAGCCCCATACACTAAAGTCATCATTGGTCAATATCATTGTGGCTTCATCCCAGGCAAATCAGCGATTGATCAGATATTCACCTTTAGGCAGGCGATGAAAAGATCTCAGGAATTTAAGATTCCGTCATATCATCTATTTATAGACTTTAAGGCCGCCTACGACAGCATAGCCAGGGTAGAACTATATAATGCCATGAGAGTTCGGCATTGCAAACAAATTGATACGACTTTGTGGGTTGATCCTGACCAACTCAACTAGTCAAGTAAAATAGCGGGATTTCTGTCCAAACCAATAAGCATCTTTAATGGACTCCGACAAGGGGACGGTCTGACCTGCCTCCTCTTCAACCCGGCGTTGGAGAGAGCAATCCATGACTCTGGCGTCACAACCAGAGGAAGTATTATCACCAAAAGTCCAGCCAGATACTTGCCTACGCAGATGACATCGACATCATCGGTAGATCCGATTCGGCTGTACAGGACTGATTCACCTAGATCGAGCAGGCGGCACAAAAACTGGAATTGCACACTAATGATGGAAAAACTAAACACCATGTAGGTGGCAACTTCTGCGAAGAGAAGACCTAATGTTGGTCAAACTGTCAGGGTAGTGGAGCACGAATTTGAAGTAGTGCAAACCCTTTAACTACCTTGGGTCAATAGCAGCAGCCGATAATAATATGGAAGAAGTAATACGCGGACGGCCGATCAAATCCAACAAAGCCTACTATGGTATATATCAAGGCTCTTTACTACTGTATAAAACCATGGTCTTACCAGTACTCATGTATGGATCCGAGACCTGGGTGGCTCAATAAAAGGCACTCTGAACTCTTAGCCGCCTTCGAGAGGAAGATCTTAAGAAGAATTGTGGGCCCCGTATGTGAGGAAGGACGATTCCGGAGACGCTACGACCATGGGTTGTACGCGATCTACCTTGATGCTAACGTTATAAGAAAAATCAAGCTTGGTAGACTCCGTTGGGCGGGACACCTAGCTCGAATGAGCGAAGAGGAGCCTGCCGAAAAGTCCTTTGTGGGAGAGTGTATATGAAGAAGGGCGACACCACGGCAGATCTTATCTGCGATGGAGGGATGGCGTAGACCAGGATGCTCCGGTGGCGAGACTTGCTAAATAAGGCCAATACCGGATACCGGTTGTAGTGCACATGATGATGATCGGTTGAAGAACCAACGCCCCCAGCAACCAGGACAACCATCCCAACAAAAACTCAACCGCACGAACGCGAAAACCGTGAGTACGTTCTATTATCATCATCATCATCATCATCATTGGCACTACAACCGGGATCCAGTCTTGGCCTTATTTAAAAAGTCTGAGGTTTGTTAATTTTCGATAATAATTTGTTTTTCCGGACAAGTTTATTAGCCTTTCGCCAACGTTCTATTATACATATATTTAATTTGTGTGCAGATTTATTGCAACAGTAACCCTATATTAATTTATTTATTTTCTGTGCAAATATCGCAACAAATCGCAAATATCGTGATCACTATTGGATCATATTGGAAAATCTTCTAATGTCCAAATTGAACATTTGGTTACAACAAGCCACATCACACAAATCTCGTCCTATAAAGCAAATTTCTGTGCAAATATCGCAACAGACGTCTAGATGCAGCGCTTTAACAGCTACTCGTGATCACTATTGGATCATATTGGAAAATCCTCTAATGTCCAAATTGAACATTTGGTTACAACAAGCCACATCACACAAAGCTCATCCTATAAAGCAAATTGTGCGAGCATTTTTTCCCTGCCGAATTATGTCAAGAAATGGTGAAAAAAATATTTTTCCTGCTTTTTAATTGCAACAATCAAAACAACCAATGTAATCCATAGCGAAATAAAATATTAAATGATACCAGCAAGTGCCTAACAAGAACTTTTGTGGGAAGCTACCCGTTTTCACACGATACACGCAGGACAAAATTTCAATCAAAACTCGAATCTCTATCAATCTCTTAAAGGAACAGTAATGATTCGATGAATTCAGTATTCAGCTTAGAGTGCAAGGTCTCTGCCCTCATATAAAATTACAAACCAACAACCCTTGTTTTAAACGAAACTCAGGTAATAACTGGTGTGCATATTTTAGATTTCAATTTATCTGGTTGTAACTAAGTCCCACGTTCTTTCCAGATCGTGGCGTTTATATACAAAAACATACAATTTTAGTAGAATAACTTATTCTACCCCTTGAAAATCTACACTATGGAATGCCTCGTGACCAAGCAAAAATAACAATAAAAACCTTTGAAAGTTATCTTAAATAAAAATCCAAAACTCAGGAACTTACCCAACTTCATACTTATTTCACCTATAGCCCAAGTAGCATTATTACATACAGATATGTAGTCAGGGTTCAAATTCTGACCCAATACTGGAAAGAATTGTGGCATATATTGATAAATGTGTTGAAAACATGCTTTTGCTAAATCGCCGAATAAAGCAAAAGACGATTGCCGCACCTTAAAGTAGAGAAATATAAAAAATGATATTTACAAATTGTATTATACAATTTCAAACACTACCTCTGGTAAAGCATCCATCATGCATTGGTAGAGTAATGGCATAATATTACTATTCTCAACTAATGTTCCCATGTGTCCATCTAGTCCTTCAGCTAAACCAGAAAGTAAGTCCAATGCAACAATCATCCGTTCTTTATGTCCTTGATCAAAATTTGGATTCGATTTGCAAGCCTTAAAAATAAATCAATGAAATTCTTTATAAAACAAAATAATTGCATCGTTATTACGTCTTCGTTAATAGTTTGTTCAATCAGAGATATACACCGCCGATACACGGGTTCACAATAGGGTAAAAAGCCACTTTGCAATGCGACTGCTATACTAGTCAAACATTCTAAAAGCGGAAAGAGGTCCTTATCATCGTCTTTAAGCAAATTCCATTTTTCTATTAGAGGTGGCATCAAAATATTTATATATTCAGGTGTATTTAAATGATGTCCGACTGAATCTGCAAGTGTACCAACAGCATCATATAATATCAACAAATTCTTATGTTGATATTTTGAAAACGCATAAACCAATGTTTTTAAGATATATTCCAAATACGGAACCAACTCCGTACATGCTTCCTCTTCAAGTGTAGCAAATGCAGAACATGCAGCTTCTTGCACACGTTTATTTGAATCTAAAATTCTTTTGAGTAATTCTTCCATCAATGGCTTTAGATACTGATCATGCGGTTGATTAACTACCCAATTTGAATATCGTGACAATGTCCAGCATGTAATTGAACGTACTAGTGCTTTTTTATCCGAAAGGCAGGTTATCAAATAAGGTATTAATTCAGGTAAATGTTGGACCATTCCTTGCATACATCCTTCTGCGATAGCTCCTAATGCAAGTACACCACTTTCTTTAACAACCCAGTCCTGATGGAAAAGTGTCTCCTTTAATATCGGTAAAACAATCGGAAGGCATTCTTCATGAAAAACATTAGCCAATACATCAAGTGCAGCAGCACTACATTTTCGTAAATTCCATTCTAACAATGAGCCATCAACATCCAGATTGTTGTCATCATCATCAGAATCATCTGCTGTTTCTGAAGTGACTGTTTGGACACGAGATTTATGGAACCGCGGCCTAATATCTTCCTCGCGATCTGGTACATGGTCATCTTCTTCTACGTTGCCATTTAGAAGAATTATATCTATATCAGAGTACCGCATGCCTCGCACTAAAGCTGGAGCCAGTTGGGCTAAATGCGGCGTGAGAACTTCTTTGCAAATACTTTGCTCAGCCAATGACAGCCAGAATTCAGATGCTTCCAATGCAACTCCCGGATCCGAATCTTGTGAACGCATTAACATATACTAAAAGAAATATAAAAAGAAAAACGTTTTTTAATACACATTACTGTACACAAACGAAATAAGATATAAAGGGATAAAATATATTTTAACCTACGGTATCAATAACATTTGCCCTATCGATAATATTTCACTAATTAAACACTAAATTACAAGTATTGGGCTGTACCACATGAAATGTCCGATTTTGGCTCAGTCGGAAATAAGAGTGAACATCTGTGCCAGAACGTTAAATTTCACTCAAGACCTTCCGGTCTTGTATGTTTCTTTCCCACTATCCCTCCAACCACGTAGTTAGAGAACACCTGAACTAACACTGTCCACACTATCCTTGGATACCCCCCTTTTTTCTTTTCTTTTCAGATATCTCGAGACCCAGCCCAACATCCTCACGAACGTGGGTGATTCTGCTTATCCCAAGGTGACCAGAAGCCAGGTACAAGATGAAGGACACATCTGTCCTTGTCTCGCTAAAGTCTTTTTTTTAGAACGTTAAATTTTCTTTTTTTATAAAGTAAAGTGGTACGTCTGCTTGACGTGTGAGAATTTTAGAGTTCGTTATAAGTACAGTTATTTTTTTTCTAGGAATTATTTAACATCCTGTCGGCAGTTCAAATTCGAACCCTCTTCCTTTATGAATTTAAAATGGGACATAATGCGTCATTGGCAATGAAAAACGTTGATGACGCATTTGAGGATGTAACGGTAAACGAACGCACTATACGACGTTGGTTTGGAAAATTCCCTTCGGGAGATTTCATCCTCTAAAATGAAGTACGTGGGAAGCCGGAAACGTTAGTTGACGACGATGTTTTGAGAGCAACAGCGGATGCGGACCCAACGAAATCGGTGCCGAAGATCACACGAAGCATGGAAGTACAATAAGTCGACACCTTTCTCTCATAGGAAAAGTAAATAAACTCGATAAGTGGGTACCCAATGAACTGAACGAGTCCCAAAAACTACGGTGCCTGGATATCTGCGCATCGCTTAGATTAAGAAACCAAACTGAACCGTTTTTGCACCGAATAGTCAGAAACAACATAATAAGAAACAAAAAACTGTGATGAAAAGTGGGTTCTGTATCATCATCATCATCATCGGCACTACAACCTGGAACCGGTCTTGGCCTTATTTAGCAAGCCCTGAGGCTTGTTAAATTTTCCATAATGATTTGTTTTTTTTTTTCCGGGCAAGGTCATTAGTCTTGCGCCAGAGGCTCCCCGACGAGGAATCGAACCCCGGTCTCCCGCGTGACAGGCGGGTATACTAACCAGTATACTATTGAGGAGCTACAGGGTTCTGTATGATAACCGTAAAAAACCGATGGGGGTTCTTAAAGCTCACCTGAAGAACTCCCCATATTCGCAACCAATATTTGCACCTCAATCTCACCGCATCAAAGCATTTCCTTTCACAAGGGCATTCTCCATGCATCAACGCATTGGCAGGAAATTTCCTAAAAGGATTCTCAGGCATTCATAATTCAATGCATCATATTTGCTTTCCTAGAAGAATTCCTTAAAGAACAAACCTCATATCCCTGGTAGAAAACATATCGGTTACAGTACCATGTAACCATCATAGTCAGGGATAATGATCATTGAGTCGGCTATTCCCAGCGTCACCATGTGTACAACATTGGCTGGCGACTCTTTTATCCAACGACAAAGCAACTCCTAGCAGCTTATTGAAAGAGCTGCATACAATTAGCGCAATAGCCGCCAAAACCAAATTCTTTAGCACACATCATATGCAAATAAAAGAATTCTGATCTACCGCAGGCATTCTGGCGATACGATGAACAATCCAAATTGTTTGAGGTATCCCAAATGCATTTCCCATTTAATGAGTTGCAGCTTATTTATTTAGCCGACCCTCATTACAGGCCGATGCCTTAGGTCGCTTGTCCCTTTGTTCTTTTTCCCTCGTTTCAGGTTTCGTTTATCCTTTGCTCAAATGCATCGATAAACACTGTGATCTACACGATCACCCATACATGCATACACCATGATCTTCATTGCGAGATCTGGTTTTCCATTCCACATAGAGAGACTTTACGTTTCTCTTGTGGTAGGTAAACATATCCTTAGTGGAGAGGATATCTACCACCACACCACCAAACGAGGTTGAATCATGGAGTCGGTCGGATCGTCTCCCCTTCGCCGTACCGTGTACACGATACGCACGTCACACGCGATTTTCTACGTGCGCACGTCAGTAAAGTTCCCTTATATCCGGAGTGTAAATAATAAACTCCTAACATGGATTTACTTCCGAAATATGTCAAATACATTCTCGCGGTAGAATAAGTAACATTTGACGGTAGTTTAAGTCGTGTTAAAGTTCTCGTCACCTCGCTATAAGTTATGTGAAATAAAATTAACCAGACGGAATAATAAAATCATTTATAGAAAACAATACCAGTGTGTTTATTGCTGTGCTGTGTTTGCCCTGTATTTTGAACTTGGTGACTTTTGGTGAGCAACTGTGCGGCGTTGCTCAGTGTTGTTTCATCAGCGAACAGTTCGTGGGACGAAGTAGAACCCTGTGTCATACGCTGGCACCAACGACTTCGCTCCCCACAGACCTGGGCAGTGGTGGGATGCAGGTGAAAAACCAAAACACACTCCCAAGCCTAAAACACTTTATGGTAGCAATTTGGCGAACATCGAAAGGACCTATCCACTTTCCATTTCTTCAACCAGGAGAAACGATAAACGCTATCAAATATTGTGAGGAAATCAACATATTGCATTGGTCAATAGTGTAGTGTAACAACATGTCCATGAAATGACCATGAAGAATAATATCAAATGAATCAACTGCCCCTGTCACAATTAGCAAGTGTCACGTAACCAGCATTCGTTGCCGACAATAATTCAAGGTCGATTCCTTTCATTGAGTAAAAGAAACGAATTGCTCCAGTTACGATTTGAAAGAATCATATGACACCCAGTTGCGAGCTTGCCACTACTAGCAAGTGATTCACAAATTAATTGGGTCAAATCGTGTCATTGTTCTTGCACTATGCGCCAAGCTGGTGATAGAAAATAGAATAGCACAATAAGCAAATTGTATTGAGTGAATTATGAATTAAGAATGAAATGGCTTGTGGGGGTACGTAGTCGGCGCGCCTGCATGGACGCTGGTGTCTACCACATCCCCATAAATTGTTCACTAGATGCACCACAGAGAAGACGGTATGGCGGATTATCAACAAGCGGAGCGGACACAGTACAAGAATAAAATACACTGATATTGTTATTTGTTACTGACTTTATTGTTTGTGAACAACAGTAGTCAAAAGCAAAAAAGTAAAAGTGGCATAGCCAGAATCGCTGTTGTACTCTTCCCGCAGTGTGATGAGATGTTGAGAGTGCAAGAGGAGTGGAGTATCACTGAAGGAGAGATACCTCCCGTGACCAGTGAAGAGGTGCTCTTGGCTGCAAGGGTTGTCAAAAAAAAAAAACAAGACCCCGGGACTGGATGGTATCCCTAACGCTGTAGTGAAGACTGCTTTAACAAAAAAAGCCGGAAGTCTTGAGCAGTCTCTTCAGAACCTGCCTTCAAACAGGACAGTTTCCCAAACGATGGAAAAAACAGCGGCTTGTGCTTATTCCAAAAGAAGTCAAGAATCCAGAGGCGCCGTCGTCTTATCGCTCGTTGTGCATGTTGGACACGACAGGAAAACTGCTTGAGCGAGTAATTGCTCTCTGAATCGCAGTATGGATTCCGGAAAGGTAGATCAACCGGTAAGTAACTATCTGTGGTGTGCGACATCGCTCGCAATGCGATAGCTGGAGCACGATGGCTAGCCAGTACAAAGAAATATTGCGCGGTGGTGACGCTAGATATTAAAAATGCGTTTAACTCGGTGAATTGGAATCGGATTCTAGAAGCGTTGCGCGATCTACAAGTCACCCTACTTGGTGCGTACACTAGCAAACTATCTCTCGGATAGAAGACTGCTGTATGATACAGATACGGAACCACAGAAATATAAAATAACAGCGGGAGTACCTCAGGGATCTGTATTAGGTCGGCTGTTATGGATTATAATGTATGATGGTGTGCTCAGGGTCAATGTACCGGAGGGGGTTAGAATCATTGGGTACGCAGATGATTTGGCAATAGTAGCCGTAGCTAAACATATAGGTGACCTGGAGAATATTTGCTCCCAAGCAATCCAGAGCATTAAATGCCGGCTAGATATGGCCGGACTGAAACTAGCTGGACATAAGACGAAGGCAGTTTTAATAAGCAGCCGCAAGAAAGTTGAACGCCTTGATTTGGAAATAGGACAAACAATCAGATCCAGTCCCTATATTAAATATCTTGGTGTTATACTCGACAACAGGTTGAGCTTCAAGGAACACCTGAGGAAAACGAGTGAAAAAACGACAAGGAGCTGCCCAGTATAAGTCGAACATGAGGGGAGTGAACTCCGCACATAGGCTGGTATCACTAAGAGTATGTTGTGCATTCCGAACGGTATCCGAAGATGCCATTAATGTTTTAGCCGGGAGGACGCCACTTGTCATTGCAGCTAAAGAAAACGCTGCATTGCATAAGGTCTCCCAAGAGAATCGTCGGAGAATGCGGCCACAATTAGAGGTCTCAAGCCTAAGAGAATGGCAACGAAGGTGGGATTCTTACACCAAAGGAAGATGGACCAACACCATGATACCTGATATAGAAACATGGGTGAAAAGAAAACATGGCGAGCTGAATTACAACTTGACTCAGCTAATATCAGGACATGGATGCTTTCGGCAATACTTGCACAAGTATGGTATAAGTATGTGAATCGCCCATACTACTTGTATTGCGAAGGCAAAATAGAAGATGCGGAACACGTACTCACAGAGTGCGTGAGATTCGAGACCGCTCGAACGATTTTGGAGAGACATATGAGACGGACAGTTACTCCGGGAGGAGTAATAGAATAATGCTTAGTTCAAAACAGGCATTGTCCGTAACAAATGGTATTGTCTGTGAAATGATGCTGCAGTTGCGACGCGACGTGCGGAGTAACAGGTAAACTTCGCCCCGCCCCGCGATGGAATATCTAAAAGAAAGTTCCGTGGGGATCAACGGGAATATGAGCCTGGCGGGAGGTGGTTTTAGTCGGTAAAAACCGGCATGCCTCTGGAGCGGTCCAGAGGTATCACAGACACCGACCAAAGCGCAGATTTATCAGACGCCAAAGACGTGATCTGCGTTTACCACCGTACTCAGGACCCATTGGTCTTGTACGATTTCTTTCCCACTATCCCTCCATCCAAGTAGTTAGAGAACACTTGAGCTAACCCTGTCGACACCATCCTTAGATACCTCCTCCCCCTTTCTTTTCCGATATATTGAGACCGAGCCCAACATGCTCACGGGTGCGGGTGATTCTGGTCTCTCTAAAGAAATATGCATAATCCCCGCCTTCTCTACATTCCCCCCACCGGACCACTTATGATCTGAACGAACCCTTTTTGCGGATGCCGAGAAATGTCAACTCCAATTCCACCTTGTTCGACTTCGACCTCTCTACCCATACTTTCAAGCACCGCCTCCTAAACCATTCTCACCACCAATCTTAAGCGGCGCTTCTACACTTTACTGTAACCTGCCCCCGCCTCTCTCTCCTTCTCTGACCTTCTTAATTTGTCCTGGTTACCTTAGGTTAAGCCTAGTTTATTTATATATTAGGCTTAATCCGAGCTTAAGTTACTATAATATAATGCTTTACAGACTAACTTAAAAACTAAAGTAGTAATTAAAACAACAAAACTATATATATAATTAAAAAAAAAAAAAAAACAAGAAAGGAGAAGAGGACTAGGTGGTGCGGTGGTAGGGGGGTGGGGGGGGGGGTAGGTGGGTGGGGGAGGTAGGTGGGTGGGGGAGGTAGGTGGGTGGGGGAGGTAGGTGGGTGGGGGGGGGGGGGGTAGGTGGGTGGGGGGGGTAGGTGGGTGGGGGAGGTAGGTGGGTGGGCGGGGTAGGTGGGTGGGGGAGGTAGGAGGCTGGAGAAGAGCGAATGTATATGGAGGTGGCAGATGTGGAATTGTGAGACAGCGACAGTGGACGGCATATGTGTTGGAATGTGTACGGGTTATAAGGGTGTAGACGTGGGCGGAGCAAGGTCAGGAGGGGAAAGATAGACCGAGTTTGAGTGCAGCAGATGTAAGGTAGTAATCGAAGGAGGTAGGGTGAGTTTGCCCACCTCAGCATTCGCGAAATGGGTTCATTAGAGCCGTAAGTGTGAGACGAGGGTTAAGTTAAGATAGTTCTTAAGCTTTCTAGTTTGTAACTTATATATACTTTAGATGTAGGTAATTATGTTGCTTAAATTAAGCCAATAAATGGGGTGGCAGCCCCACTAAACTTTAAACTTTAAGCCGTGTGCTCAAAATTACGAAGATAAAAGGATGTCTTGTTTTCGGGTCAAAAATAACGGTCAATTTAAGTAGACAATGGATAAAAACACGAATCCACTACTACACTCCGGAGTCGAGCTAAGTGAACAGTGAGGAATAAAAATCTACGAAAGCACAAACAATGCAAAAGCCGGCTAACAATCCGCATTTCCGAATGCACATGTCATAATATTCATCGACTAGTTTGAAAAGGAAAACACCATCAATGTTACACGTGCGAGAAAATGCCCCAAATTAAGAAGAAACAAATGATGCTTCACGGCGACCGTGTCACAAGTCACAAAACTGCATGAATTACGTGTCATATTGCTGCCACAATATTCTCCAGATTTGACTTCCTGCGAGTATTAATTGTTAGCTAATATTACCCGCATGCTCTCCGCAGAGGGATGCAACTCCTATGAAGAAGTAATAATCGAAACTGAAGAGAATTGTGAAAGATTGAGTAAACGTTAAAAAAAAAAAGCAGAAATCTGACTATGCAGCTTGTACCACTCCAGAAGTGAATAAGTTGATGAATAAAGACGAATTTTGGCTGAATATTGTGTTTTTACACAAACGACTTATTATACAGTAGCACGATGCCACAAGAACACAGGATAACTAAATTATTTTCAAGCCAGCGAAGTCTAAAATGTCGGTGGCAACAAATATCTGGATTTCACTAGAGTAAGAACTGTTAGTCCGTGGCGAGATCGATAACAGATGCAGAGGGGAATTTATATTTAATCCCACTAATGTTGTTCTAGTCAATTCGAAACTCTCAGCTCATAGGCAGTGTTGATTTTGATGTTTTGGGTAAAATAAGAATTGTAGCTGGTAAAACATTGTCCGTAGATTGCTTTTCCACGAAGAGATTGATTACTTTTAACTGCATCTATTTTAAATGTCACAAAAATAAGTTGTTTGACTACTTGAGATCTGTAAATTGGCCTTTCCGTTACTTTCAAATAAATAGTATACACAATAAATATTTGGACATACCTCTATAATTTGTCCCATGTGTGGAATGAGACGATCCATTCGAACTTCCAAGAGCATTACTAATCCATGGCAGACATTTTTTCGGACTTCATGATCACTATCTGAAGACAATTTAAACAAGCTCTCAATAAAAGCGTCTATATGTAGCATCAGTGCCTGAAAGTAAAATAAAAGAAATAATATAATTAACAAACTTCGATAACAATTAAAAATCTGCAAAATAAGCGGAATGAATACCTGTGATCGATTGATAATGAACTGATTAATGCAGCCGATCGCTAATGAACGTATTTTTGGGCTGTTATGACTGAAGAATTGTAAAAATTTGGGAATCAAAATATTCAGGGGCCTATTCAAAGCACCGCTGTCTAAAACATCAGCTGAATCTTCGCAAATTTTCTGTAAAGCGCTGAAAGCACCTTCACAGACATTGTAATCCTGAGAGTCCAACATTTCGCAAAGTGCTGGCAAAAGTTGAGGCCAGTTTTGTAGACCTCCATTGCTAGCAATAGTTGTTATTAAAATACCAACTGTTGCCCGAATAAGTGGTGAAGGATCACCAACGGCTCCTAGGCATTCCTGTTTAATATGTTCCAAAACATTTGGTTGCAACAAATTGCCATGAACGCGCACGTTATTCTTTAGAATTAATCCACTAAGTGAGCGTGTTGCCTCATTTTCTGTTTTCAATTTGCTAAGCACATACACAAGATAGTTATTGAATTCCGGATGGTGATTGAGTTCTTCCAATTTCTGAAAACAAAGATATAAAAACAAATATATTAGAAAAACGACTTATTTTAACAATGACCATAATAGTTACGTTTAATATACACATTATATATATAAATAAGTACCTAGGTCATTAGGAATCATTACGGGTACAGTGCACCATACATATATAGAAATCATATAGGGTTGACAAGTAAGTAATTGCGTTTTTTGTTCAGATAAATAAAACACTTTTTTTTAATACAACGAATAAAATCTAATCAATGATATATTTTCCATTTTGTTCGAAGACATTTGGCTATCTTTCTGCCAACTTCATAATTGCACGTTCGTAGAACTTCTGATCTTTATTGGCAATAAACAGAATCAAGTGCGATTACACAGCGTCATCATCAAAGTTTTACTATCCGAAGAGTTTTTCAAAGATCGAAATAAATGGTAATGTTATAGCGTTTGAAATAATAGTGAAGAAGATCGTGTGATTCGAACTGACGCTGTGACAGTTTGAATCACGAAAAAAATGTACCTAAGCGTTACCCATCAGGCTACTGGCCGATTTTAGAATTTGATTTTAAAACTCGACTATACTCCACTAATGTGAATTGTCATGTTATCGCTTGGTATACGGCTCTGATGTATTTTCTTATTCGATTTTCGTTCGGTGCTCTTCACTATTTTGCTTGTGAATTGTGTGTGTATCTGTTAGAGTCGCCACAATGTCATGGAGCAACGTCAGGGCTATATGGTTTTCTTTTCTTTTTTGTTTACACTAGCGCGCACACAAAAGGGGATTTTGAAGTACCCTTAAATGTCAGAGCACAGTGCGAGCGGATGGCGAGGAAGTGGATATGGAAAGGAGGTGTCGATGAATATTGGTCTTGAATGTCTAGACATCACAACAGCCAGGATACACATGATCCGGCAGAACATTCCACATTCGTGTGGTTCGGCTAAAGAATGACTCTATGTTTATTTGTGTGCCTAAAGTCCACTTTCAACGTGAACTGATGCCCATTCACAGATTGACGGGTATCGCGGGAAAATGTCTGAAGGGGCGGAACACATTCAGCAAGTTCAGTTGAGAAACGACCGTGATAATACCTATAAAAAATAGACAGGCATAATACGTTGCGCCTGTGTTCTAACGACGGAATTGATCGACTTACGGCTGGGTCCCCAATAAGTTTCACTGCTCGTCTTTGCATCTTATCGAGCACGTGTGGTTTTGGATGCGCCTGACCAAATATGGGAGTTGAACTCCATTTTTAGACGAATATACGCCTTGTAAATAGTGGGCAGGTTGGATGAAGTGAAGTACCTTTTGCATCTCTTAAGGAACCTCATACATTTGGCTGCACTTTTCGCAGCTTCAAATATGTGGTCATTCCAGTTAAGAGTCGAATTAATTCGAGTGCCGAGGATTGATATTTCCTTGGCTTCGTCGATGCAAGTGCCGTTCATAGACAGTATATTTACTTTGGGGTTCACCTTTGACAAGAGGCAGCACTGAGTTTTTAGGGCATTGAATTCTACTCGGTTAGATAATGCCCACTGATATATCTTGTTGAGGTCGGAATTCAATGTATCAAGCATAACCTGCTGATTGGTAATGACGTTCGAAGAGTTTGGAATGCAATTTTGACAAAAAGGCTAGATGCCAAACTCTGTCGAAGGCTTTTGAAATATCCAATGCGACTACCTTGCTTTCACCGAGGTAGTGGATGGATTGACTCCACTTTTCGGTAAGGTACGCCATCAGATCTCTTGTAGACGTGTTGCTACGAAAACCATATTGGCGGTCATTGAGGAGGTCCTTTGATTCCAGATATTTCGAGAGTTGACGGTTGATAAGAGATTACATTACCTTGGAGAGAATAGAAGTTAGTGCTGTGGGACGATAAGAAGAAAGAGATGATTTGTCACCCTTTTGGGGAATTGGCTGAATCTTCGCTGACTTCCATCTATTTGGGAAACGGCTAGTGAAATAAGACAAATGGAAGAGTTTCAGTAGTGGTTTAGCCTTAGTGAAGGCCTTTGAAATATCCAATATCCTTGCTTTCACCAAGGTAGTGGATGGAATGGATCCAATTTTCGGTAAGGTACGCCATCAGATCTCCTGTGGACCTGTTGCTACGAAAGCCATATTGGCGGTCATTGAGGAGGTCCTTTGATTTCAGATATTTCGAGAGTTGACGGTTGATAAGAGATTACATTACCTTGGAGAGAATAGAAGTTAGTGCTGTGGGTCGATAAGAAGAGACGATTTGTCACCCTTTTGGGGAATTGGCTGAATCTTCGCTGACTTCCATCTATTTGGGAAACGGCTAGTGGAATAAGACAAATGGAAGAGTTTCAGTAGTGGTTTAGCCTTAGTGAAGGCCTTTGAAATATCCAATATCCTTGCTTTCACCAAGGTAGCGGATGGAATGGATCCACTTTTCGGTAAGGTACGCCATCAGATCTCCTGTGGACCTGTTGCTACGAAAGCCATATTGGCGGTCATTGAGGATGTCATTTCATTCCAGATATTTGGAAAGTCGACGGTTGATAAGGTATTCCATTACCTTCGAGAGAATAGAAGTTAGTGCTGTGGGTCGATAAGAAGAAAGGGATGATGTCACCATTTTTGGGAATTGGCTGAATCTTCGCTGACTTCCGTGTATTTGGGAAACGGCCATTAGAATAAGACAAATGGAAGAGCTTCCGCAGTGGTTTAGCGAGTGAAGAGAAACATCTCTTCAAGAGGATTGGGAGAATGCCATCAGCACCAGCGGATTTGATTGTGTTTACCCTCTTGAATGCGCGGGCAACAGTACGCCTTCGGAAGTGAATCTCACTCATGGTGTGCTGCTTATGCTCAAGTTGCGGAACTGATGTGGTATCAGGCAACGTCGAGCAAGTAGATTTGCTTTCTCTATTGCACCGGTGACTGCTCTGTCATCGACTATAAACGAAGAAATGGATGAGGAGACCGACTTTTGAATGTTTTTCACGAATGCCCAGAGTTTTCTACTACCTAGGGGAGAGTGTGGTATTTTTTGTCTCACTCTCTGGTCATGCAAGAACTTTGCGCGTTAAATATGCACAGTGCAGTCATTTCTAGCTCTCTTAAATCTTTTCCGGTTTTCCTCAGTATAGTTTGATTTATACAACCGGAAGCTCAACTTTTTAGCTTTAATGGCTTTTCTGCAGCCGAAATAGAACCACATATTTCTCTTGAGTTTGATACTCTTTACTCTGTGTGGAATAAAGGTCCGCATGCTAAGTAAAATCGTGTCTGTCAATGTGTCCGCTATAGAGTTAACATCGTTATTGAGGAAAAATAACGGACCAATTTAACCTCCCAAAAAAGTCGTTCAGACCTTCCCACTTGGCTTTCTCGTAGAACCATACTGTTCTTTTGGAAACATCTGTATTAGTAATTACCTGCTGATGTAACATCAATTCCCAACCAAGCTCCAATAATTTTTGACCAGTGACCAAAGATGTATGTGGCATAGCGTTGTCCTGGTGAAAAATGACACATTTTCGTTGGACCAACTCTGGCCGTTTTTCGTTGATCGCTGTATTTAATCTGTCCAGTTGTTGACAGTACACATCCAAATTAATCGTTTGATTCATTGGAAGCAGTTCAAAATGCAACACACCACCATTTTGGTGGGACCAAATTGAGAGCAAAATCTTCTTTTGGTGGACATCAACTTCTGAGGTGGATTGTACTGGCTCATCAAACCTGGACCAAGGTCGTTCTGGATTGACGTTACTGTAAACAACTCATTTTTCATCGCTAGTGATGATTCATTTCAAAAAAGGGTCGGATTCATTGCGTCTAAGATGCAAATCCCAAGCGTTGATGCAGTTCGTTAAATGAATTTCTTTCAAATTATATGTAACCCAAACATCAAGCTTTTTAAAAGAGTTTCATACGTTTTAAATGTTTCTCAATCGCTATACGTGACACATTTAACTTTTTGTGTTGTGTCTCGTACAGTTACATGGCGATCCGGCTCGATTATGGCTTTAATTTGATCATCATCAAGCTCACCTGGTCGACCTGATCGTTGTTCATCTTTCAGTGAAAAATATCCGAATCGAAGTTTGTCAACCCAATTCTTCACCATACATATCACGTAACTTTTTAGCAGCTCGTGCCCGATTGTTTCCTTTACGGAAATAAAAAAGTAAAACATGGCGGAAATGCTCATTTTTGCACTCCATATTAAAACTGACGCCAAACTAATACCTTTTCACAAAAATACGCGCAATTTGCTTCTAAACCAAAGTAAGACTGACAGCTAACAAATGTCAAAAGGACTAAGACAGAAGAAGAAGTACAAAACTGAAGAAAGCACCCTTCCCAACAATATTAACAGAATTTAATTTCTCGCGGCTAAAACTTAACGTTTGTAATCTTATCATACATTACTATTTCTTTACAGAAGCCCAAACTTGGATAGAAACGCATCCTTTAACGAATTTGAGGTTCTGTCTGATTCTATAGATAGGATATTGACCCTACATCCGCACACTGCAATCGTTATTGCGGGTGATTTCAATGTGAATAACTCTCAACGGCTTCGTCATTCCGCACATGAAGGTCAATATGTTCAGCTCTTTGCTGATTCAAATGATTTAACTGAACTTGTCATTTCGCCAACACACTGGACCTGTTTCTCACCTCCCACCCAAACAAATACACAGTTAAAGTTTTGTGGCCTTTCTAACAGATACACACACAATATACAAACAAATGGCGAAGAACACCGAAAGAAAATCGAACAAGCAAATGCACCAGCCGTTTACCAAGCAATAACATAGTAATTCCACATCAGTTGAGTGTACTTGAGTTTAGAAATCGAATTCGCACACGCGGCGGTAGCCTGGTGTGTTGAGCATTAGTTCCATTTTTAGTGATTCTAACCGTCATAGCGTCAGTTCGAATCACACATTCTTCACTATCGTCGCAAACGCGATAGTTTCTTCGCCATTAGGCACTTCAGACCACTGTGTCGTGTCAGCTAAATTTCCTCTAACCAACAGCAGCGCTAACAAGAAAACTCAAAAAAAAAAAAAAAAAAAAATGCTCGGCAAAAGCAGTGTAGGCGCTTTGGGCAGAGTTTGGCATCCAGCCCCCTTGTCAAAATTGCATTCATATGGAGTGGACAGTTCTCTGATTCAAGGTATAAAAGGCTATGATTCTGGCCGTTCAATCTAAGTGGTTCTTGCTGATGTCAAATCTGTCTCCCACCAAATGTGTTCCCCTGGGTTCGGTACTCTCTCTCACTCCTTTATCATCTTTATAAATGATCTCTTGTCAATTACCCACAACCCAATTGACTTGTTTGCTGATGATAGCACGCTGATTACTCATTCCAACGTTCACACTCATTCAAACATTCCCGACCAAGCTCTTCGAATGTCAATACCAATCAGCAGATGATGCTTGATACATTGAATTCCGAGTAGATGCAATGTCTTAAAAGCTCAGTGTTGTCTTTTGTCGTCAAAGGCGACCACCGAAGTAAATATACTGTCGAATGAATGAATGAATGAATAGAGGCAGAACCCTCAGTTTATTTCGCTTAGTACAAGTCGTATAAACATATAAACTTACAAATAGACTTACGAACTACCTTAAAGACTAAGGCATGTGGGTTGGGGGTGGTGGACTAACTTTAAAGTAACTTAAAAATGGAATGGAGAACTAAACAAAGATGGATAGAATAATAGTCTAGGTGGTAGGGCAGGGAAGGACGGGGAAGGGCGAAGCTAAGCCGGATGCTAGAGTCTGAGCATGAGTGCGGGAGAGTGTAAGCGGTGAGCGGGGTAGGTTCGGAAGGGGTAAGAGAGGAGACGACGTTTGAGACCGGGAGAGGCGAAGCTGAAGTCCATGAACGGCACTTGCATGGAAGAAGCCAAAGAACTATCTATCCTCCGCACCCGAATTAATTCGACTCTTAATTGGAATGACCACATACTTAAAGCTACGAAAAGTGCAGCCAAATGTATGGGATTCCTTAAGAGATGCAAAAGATAATTCACTCCATCCAACCTGGCCACTATTTACAAGGTATATATCCATCTCAAAATAGAGTGCAACTCCCATATTTGGTCAGGCGCATCCAAAAAACCTGCTCGACAGGATGCAAAAAAAGAGTAGTGAAACTTATTGAGTACCCAGCCGTAAGTCATTCAACTCCGTCGTTAGAACATAGGCGCAACGTATCATACCTATCTATTTTCTATAGGTATTATCACGACCGTTGTTCAGCTGAACCTGCTGAATATGTTCCGCCTCTTCAGATATCTTCCCGCGACATCCGTCAATCTGTGAATGCACATCAGTTCACGTTGAAAGTGAACTTTGGGCGCACAAATAAACATAGCGAGGCATTCTTTAGCCGAACCACACGAATGTGGAATGTTCTGTCGCTTGTGTGTGCGCTAGTATAAAACAAAAAAACTTGTACTAAGCGAAATAAAATGAGGGTTCCGCCCTCGCCTCATTCATTCTTGCCAGATCTTGCTATATTGTTTTTGTTCGCGCTCCACAAACATGTATGCATTACTTTTCAGATCTTTGGACGCTCGGGCAACAGTATGCGTTCAAAAGTCTTCCTCTGAATGGTTTGATTTATAATAGCGGAAATCTCAACTCTTTCGCCTTAACAGCTTCCTTACACCTGGAATCGAACGGCATTTCGACTTGGATTTGATGCTTTTCACCATTTGTGCATTACTTTTCAGATCCTTGGACGCTCGGGCAACAGTATGCGTTTAAAAGTCATCCTCTGAATGGTGTGATTTATAATAGCCGAAATCTCAACTGTTTCGCCTTAACAGCTCCCTTACATTTGGAATCGAACAACTTATTCGACTTGGTTTTGATGCTTTTCACCATGTGTGCATTAATTTTCAGATCTTTGGACGCTCGGGCAACAGTACGCGTTCAAAAGTCTTTCTCCAACATTGTTTGATTTCTAATAGCCGAAATCTCAACTCTTTCGCCTTAACAGCTCCCTTACATTTGGAATCGAACATCTTATTCAACTTGGATTTGATGTTTTTCACCGTGTGTGCATTACTTTTCAGATCTTTGGACGCTCGGGCAACAGTATGTGTTCAAAAGTCTTCCTCTGAATGGTTGGATTTATAATAGCCGAAATCTCGACTCTTTCGCCTTAACAGCTCTATTACATTTGGAATCGAACGACTTATACGACTTGGATTTGATGCTTTTCACCATTTCTGCATTACTTTTCAGATCTTTGGACGTTCGGGCAACAGTATGCGTTCAAAAGTCTTCCTCCAACAATGTTTGATCTGTAATAACCGAAATCTCAACTCTTTTGCCTTAACAGCTTCCTTACACCTGGAATCGAACGGCATATTCGACTTGGATTTGATGCTTTTCACCATCTGTGGAATGATGCTAAAACGAATGTGTTCAGTGGGCTTCATCGTAATTACACATTACTCGATTCGAAGGTTTTCGTCTCTTGTTTTATTAACAGCAGTGTAGTTGTCACTACAGCGGTCTGATAAGCCCAAAGGCGAAGAGAACATATCCGCTATGTTCGCGGGATGACTGCCAATGCCTGTAACCCATGATGGCTTGTTTGAAAACTGAATCAAGAATGAAATCAGAACCATCGGGAACAGCAGTCGAAAACATTACATGATTTACAAGTTGAGACGATAAATTGGATAGGAATTGGCGAAAAATTCAAAGTTTGGCAATGAATAATGCACGGGTCAGAGCAAAATTTCCCCGGACCCTCCAGTACATAATACTAAGCCCACTATCTGGTTAATCTTAACCCTCCCCGTCGCTAGTTCCTTCAGAGCCAAGCCCTTACCATCATCCAATCGATCCACGGCCTTGGTATTATATTCTCCAACCCGTATGTCACACGATCCATTTCTTTACTTTGTGTGTCACACTGCTCGAATATGGTAGCCAGGTATGCCCCCTATATGAACAAATTCACATTCACAGAATCGAGAACATTCAATATCGTTTCCTTACGTTTCGCTCTCCGTTGGGTGGGATAAGAAACCCTCTGATCCTCCCCGTTTACACTAACCGTCTCAAATTAATTAACCTGAAAACTGTAGAAGAACGTAGAATACTGGCCAATATTCGTTTATGCACTAACTTCACTCAGGCCCCGTCGACCGCGTCAATTTTCTCAACCCTTTTCAACAGCAACCGGATAACATAACATTTATACGCTAGCTGGTTTAACATTACTATATGTCCAACACATCATCCTTTTTCTGTTCGCACAAGACAACGATTGTAATAGTTAAATGGAACTGGATTAAATTGGACTTATTTATTTTTTATTTTATTTATAGGAACAAATTATAGCAGCATGGGACGCAGTGTTGTATAAAAAACATACCACCATTTTCTTCACAGGGATAGAGTTGTACCCAACATAGTAAGTGTAATAATATAAAATACTTCGCATCAAAAATCAAAAACAAAACAAAAAAGCCGGAATGAATTGTTCATATATCTATGAAGTTAGTTTCAAGCTGAACAGTTTGATCCTGGCTATGGCATTGTGGTCGTTCGAATGCATATTGAAATTTCATTGAATAAATACAAATGAAACGGAATAAGTAACTCACGTACAAGCAATGACAGATTTAATGTATTCAGTTGATGGGACGCGACTGATTGTAAACAAAACAATGGATACCCAGAATTAAATAGAATGGGTATTACTTCGACCGCATTTAAGCCGAAATTTGATACAGAAATCCGAACAATATGGCGCGCAGGCCTGGTCGACGCCCTATTCCACAAAGAAACCAAATAACTACTAATCTTGTGAAGCAAATTTTGCTTTCAAATGTAAAGTGTTTAATTCTTAATTCATTTCCTACACGTCCAGCCTAAAAACCGATATTAAAAATGCATCAAATGTTTTGCATGAAATGTAATTTCATTTCACATTAGCGGTGGTAATAACTTTCTAGAGAAGCACAACTAAACGAATAGCATTTCCAGGTATATGAATATTTAAATAAAACAAGTTCAAAAGTACAAGCCGATATATGAGCTTAGAAATGCAAGGTTCGTGCCGAAACAGTTATTCGAAATGAGAAAATAGGTACATTAACCGTCTACCTGGAAAAATGTACCTTTTTCTTATACAGTTCAGGTTATTCATACAACCCCGCTGCACAGGTAGTAGATGTTTTTGAAGGACGAATTTCAAGCATTTATTAAGGCGACTTACAGCACGATTTTTAGGATTAATCCCTTTGGAATATTTTATTTAGGTTTTTTTTTTTTTCATTCATTCACATTTGCTTACCGTTTGTACAGCCAATTGTGTGGCAGTGCTTCCACACTGAGACTCGTGGAGAATTGCAATGATTTGCCGTAAGTTTTCGACCTGCGGTTCCCACGTCATCTTTGTTTCTGTGTACAAAATATTATTTAATGGATTAGAATATTTCTGTTAGTGTTTTACACGTTTTAAAACAACTTTAATTATTTTCTATAAGCTATTATTTGTGGCATATAACGCCATGAGTCTTCACTTGCCCAAAGTTACACTTGTAGGAATAATACTTAAAAAAAATCATTCCTTCATTTGTTTTCTCTTTCTTGAGCATATCAAATTGTTTTTTTTTTTGTTCTTTTCTTTTTTTATCAAAAAAGTAGCTTTGATGCAACGAAGTCGCATAACACTTTTGTACTTGTCAAATGAAGTGTAATTGTAAATTTAAAATGCTTATTTAATTCAACCAGAATACAACACCCACCTTATATTACGTGTATTAAAAATAAATCACTTTTCTTTGTAACTTTCTCGTTCACTTAGATATTTCAATTTCAGATTTTCTTTTTTAAGTCTTTTCGTTTCAATTCCAGATACAAGTTTGACAAAAAATTTTTTGTTAGACAGTGACTGAAGAGAGGAACGAAACATATAGCTATCTCGGATATACAGTATCTATCAATTTTTGCATTGAGTAAAAAGGTAATAGTAAGGTTAGACTCCGCTTTAAAGTTATTTATATAAATATTCATTTTTAAAGCCACTACCGTACTTTACTATTGAAATTCAATTTTTATATATTAATATTTGTGACATTCTTTAAACTGTTAAAAAAAAATCCAATTCCGAAATTAATTACAAAATGATAATTGAAAATATTTCCATTATTTACGGTTATGAAAAGATTGCAAACCAATTGAATAAAATCAATACCGATTGAATGAAATCGATACCAATATTTTAGCTTTAATACGCCTCAATTAGTTTTTTAATTTGATATAACAGTTAGAAAAGACTCCAAGCCAATGGGATAAGTTCATAGGAATATTTTGGGGGCTCACCTATTTGTTTGCGACCTCTTGGGAAGCAGCTAGCGAGTAATGCGACGTTTAGAAAAGATTCCAAATCAATAGGTTAGGCCCAATATAATTACTTTAAAGGCCTATCTCAGACTACGACATCATGGTAAGAAGCTAACGGGTTATATAAAACTTAGAAAATCAATAGGATTGAATCGGTAGAAATATTTTAAAAGCATATTTAAGGGAAGGTTCTCATCCGAGAGCCTTAAAAAATTTAGTTTGCTCGAACTTTTTTCTCATAGAAGGAAATAAATAAAGAATTCAAATTTTTGTCACTTGTTTAATATATTCTAAAGTACCAACAAAAAAATGTTTTATTCAAAAATATAGTGAAAATAATTGTTGACACGCCTTGTAATGTGACCGTCTCAAAAAAGGTACATTAATGTTGGCCACTAGACGTAATGTTGGCGGGTGGACGTAAGAAAGAAATTAAAATTGTGAATGCCGATAATTTAAATAAAAATATAATTCTTAAAAACTCGAACTTTTTGTCACTTGTTTAATACAAAAAGTGTTTTATTCAAAAATATAGTGACAATCATTGTTGACACACCCGGTCACATTACAGACCATCTCAAATAAGGTTCCGTAATATTGCCACTGTAGCACCTGCAAAAATAATCAAAAATCAATAATCGCAGAAGTTTCATAAACTATATGTGTGTAGTTGGACCCCCTACTAGAATCATCCCTGAAAGTCGAAATTTAACAAAATGGCGGACATGCAAATTTTAGGTACCGATTTTCGCAATTTTTTGTTGCTCTTTAACGTTGAATAGAAAAACAAATTTATGGAAAAGTCATCTACATTTAGAACTCCAATAAATTTAATTAACTGTATAATAAAAAACCCGATTCTTCCAGTCGGTTTTGAGATAGCGTGGAGACCAATATGAAAAACATGGTTTCGAGATAAACGCGTTTAAAGTTTTAAACTGCTATACGAGGGTGGGATGAAAAGTTTCCAACCTGACTTACAGATAGCACAAGCAGGTCTAATTACTACATCAGGTCCTATAGTACTATGTCTTATTAGCTTGTATATAAATGTTCAGGTCGATTGCTCTGTTGATATATATTTGAGCGCCTACTGAACAAAACGTCTCGAAATGAAAAAAAAAAAACCACCTCACTTTACCTCATTATGCTGTAACTTTTTTATAAATTTATTTTCGCAAAAACGATTTTGGGCACTTATTCTACACACTATAAGCTATCAAAAAATTAAAAAATTAAAAACTCAATTTTTTTTAAAACTTTGTAGTAAAAAAATAAAAAAATTTACACATAACTTATCACTCGACCTTACACTGTAAGCCCATATTAATGTAAGCCCATTGTGACTGATCTAGTACAATATGATGATAATGGATAGACTTCCGGTTCCTTGCAATCTTCTTGTTCGAGCAGTCAGGCCGGTTGGACGAAAGAAAGAAATTAAAATTGTGAATCCCGATAATTTAAATAAAAATATAATTCTTAAAAGCCCGATCTTTTTGGCACTTGTTTAATACAAAAAAAATGTTTTATTCAAAAATATAGTGACAATAATTGTTGTTGCGGATTGGCTGTTGGATGTGCTGGGATGTAGTGGAGAAATCTAGTACATTCGCAGTGTATACGAGTTGCGCGGCACCTGTCGCGGATCAGCTGGCCGATTGTCACCAACAATGAGGTCAGCAGCGTCCCTTTTTGAATTAGCGGTTATTCGGCGTCATTTACCTAACCTCAGTCTGCAACCAACCTTCAACGGGCTCGTTACATGGGAGCAAGCATCGTCATCACGAGTAAAACGGAACAAGAACTTATTCATTGTCGTTGTTGTTAATATAACTTAGAATGTTCAATAAACTAACTCAATCTCTTTAAAAGGTAAATTCCTCGAGTCGTTTTCTTCTTCCATCTGCCTTGTTCGTGCCAAGACCAACCGAATTGAAATACGCAATCACTGGCGTAATTGAATTGCATCACACTCAGGACATTGGTTGGCGAGAATCACCATTATCATCCATCGGTGGAATCAGCCTTCATCCTAACGGTTGTATCCCCTACAATTGTTGACACGCCCGCTCACATTACAGACCATCTCAAAAAAGGTTCCTTAATATTGCCACTCTAACACCTGCAAGAATGATCAAACATCAATAATCGAAGAATTTTCATAAACTATATGTGTGTAGTTGAAGCCCCTACTAGAATCATCCGTGAAAGTCGAAATTTAACAAAATGGGGGACATGCAAACTTTAGGTACCGATTTTTGCAATGTTTTGTTGCTCTTTAACGTTGAATAGAAAAAAAATTTATGAAAAAATCATCTACATTTAGAACTCCAATAAATTTAATTTACTGTATAATAAAAAACCCGATTCATCCAGCAGGTTTTGAGATATCGTGGAGACCAATATGAAAAACATGGTATCGAGATATAGGCGTTTAAAGTTTCAAACCTATATACAAGGGTGAGGTGAGAAGTTTCCGGCCCGGCCTACAGATGGCGGCAGCAGGTCTAATTACTACATCAAATTCTATAGTACTATGTCTCATTAGCTTGTATATAAATGTTCAGGTCGATTGCTATGTTAATATACATTTGAGAGCCTACTGAACAAAACCCTCGAAATGAAAAATAAACCACCTCATTTGACCTCATTATGCTGTAACTTTTGTATAAATTTATTTTCGCAAAAACGATTTTGGGCACTTATTCTACACACTATAAGTGTTCCGAATTCGCATATAAATATAGCGGGGAGAATCTAGTACCTTCACCGTCTAGTACACTCACCGAACAGCATATTCACCACACGTCTGTCAACCGCCAGCTGACAATGCGTCATCACCTAGGGACGCCATCGGCCGTCACCCTTTTCAAATGTGACCAACGGTTTACCAGTCATTGCCAGCTCTTGGTCGTGAGTACATCACTAGCTCGTCAATTTACCAGTTCGTCTTCTCTCGGTGCAAACAGCGTCACAGTATTAAATCGAAACAAACTCCTTAAAATATGATTAATTTATTTACTTTACTAAGTTAAATACTGAAAATGTAAATGTTAGACACATTTTAAAGAGTGCATTTTTACCTACACAAGCGTACTAGAAGTTTACTTGGAAGCTGCTTTAACTAAATTCACCCTAAATTCAAATACGAGCCTATTGAGGCAGCGAAGGAAGGACGAGCCCGAAACACAATATATACGGAATTGAATTAATCAATAAGCTATCAAAAAATGAAAAAATTAAAAACTCGATTTTTTTTAAAACTTCTTGTTTAGACTTAAGTAATTTATTGAAATAAATATCATTTTACGACATATCAAACTCAATTGCCCTTGATAAGGAAACTTCGCTTTCCCCGGCGCCTTTGGACCTCAAGACCCTCAAGCCTTCATAGATTCTGTGATGCTAGCTCATGGCACCTGTCTGTAGTTGTGTTCGATTTATGCCGATTACCCAGTGAATATGCCAATGATTTGCCCTAAATCCAAGGTCGTTATGCAGAGCCGTCTAGGTCCCCAAGTTAGATTACAGCGTTTGCGACGATAGTGAAAGAACGTGTGATTCGAAACGACGCTATGACGGTTAGAATCACTAAAAATTGTACCAATGCTCAACACATCAGGCCACTGCCGTGTGTAACAATTCGATTTCTAAACTCAAGTACACTCAACTGATGCGGAATTGCTATGTTATTGCTTGGTATACGGCTGATGCTTTTTATTATTCGATTTGCGTTCGGTGTTCTTCACTATTTGCTTGTGTATTGTATGTGTATCTGTTAGAAATGCCACAATATAATGCTGTTCGATGGTTATAGTATATGGAGACTGATGACATTTACTTGTAAAAGGACTCTACAATAGACCTACATTGGTTGGGCACTGCTTCATATAAATTCAAAACCTTTGTGGTCATCTGTGTTTCGGAATTTCAGAAAAAAATTCGCACTTGTTATTGACGACAACATTTCATCAGTGGACAATTCTGCCGATCTGATGTCTCGGAGTCAACTTCCGTCAGAGTTGCTCCATAGTCCCATTTTGTTCAAGAGTCCGACTTTACTGAGCCTCAGTAAGGAAGATTGGCCTCCCATTGTTCTCCCCACAATTATGTTGTCGGGCTTGAAAACTACATTCATTATCCAGGCCAGGTGCTTTAAACCCATCCTAGGGGCTTTTTGCGTTCTGGAGAAATACAGCTCAACGGGCAATTTGCAGCTAGTTCTTTCTTACGTAATGCGCTTCATGTAAAACATCCGATCTAAGAGCATCGGAAAACGGGACCCTTGATGGTGGTTGGATTATCGTACGCTCATGCATTAATTAAACGGCTTACCCAAACTTCAAGATTACTCGAGAAAATTGGTTTCTTTATGGCACAAAAGCCTTTTCGCGAATCAAGGAACTTGATTCCCTTAACCCCATATTTAGATGAAAGTGAAATTCGGAGGTTTTCTTGTGCGGCCATACTCGAAGAGCAACGCCATTCTATTCTTTTACCGGAAAATCGCAATATTAGGCGGTTCCTAGTACGCGAAGAACATCTTTTGTACGATGCACGCTGTTTTATGTTTTTTCGTGATTACTGCCAGTCACTCGCGTCACATTTCCCCGACATTTTCTTAATGTTGGCGTAGATTATTGTGCCCCTTTGTTCATAAAGGAAAAACGATTTAAGAAGAAAAAAAAAACAGAATCCAGGCGCATGTAGCAATTTCCGAATGTATAGCCATTACGACTGTTCATTCAGAATTAGTGAGCTATCTTACTAATAGGGCTTTTATAGTTAGTCTTAGCTGATTTTTTTCCGGAGAGGAATATCCTTGCACGTTTATTCAGATAACGGTTACATTTTCATTGGGGTCGATCGAGAGCTCCGGGCACTATTCCGAGCCCGCAGACCACCGGGCTGCGATAGAAAATTACGTTAGCTGTGACAAGATTCGCTGGCACTTTATCTCTCCCAGGCCACCTCATTTTGCGGCGTTGTGGGAGGATGCTTTTGTCATTTAAACGAGATTTGGTTCGCACTGTTGGCGATGCCTGACTCACATACCAGCAGTTACAAACTAATGTGACCTAGATATAAGCAGTACTAAACTCACACCCTTTGTCCCCCATGTCTTCCGATCCTCACGACCTAGTGCCGCTAACTGCTGGCCATATCCTTATTGGTGGTGCACTCACCGGCGTTATCCCACCTGAACATTGAGACCTTCTGGCAAATCGTATGTCCACGTGGAAACGCGCACAGATGATGTCGGAACATTTCTGGGAACGCTGGCACAAGATCTGCCTCAATAACGTCACCACTCATCATCACCGTGCCGAGGACCGCAATAAGATGGTTGAATTTCTTGTGCTAATCCAGGATGAAACTCGCCGTTCTTTACATGGTCCATTGGCAGAATCATCAGTACAAGCAGGCGAAGACGTGATTGTTCGAGAAGCCACAGTACGAACAAGTAACGGAGAATATAGGCGCTGTGTCTGGAATTTTTTTTAAATTTATGTTACGAAACAGAGTAGAAGAACTGCTGAGGTGGTGATAGAGGCTTTGTTTTGTTCGGTAAGTCATACTAGCAAACAGAGATACCACAATCTCAGGGTATGTTGGTCTTACATTATCAGCGCACACACTGCATCGATATAGAGTCGCGGATTCGCAATTATATTTATTGGTAAGTTCTAGTGCGTTCGCATTTGCCAGGTGCCATCCACGCGTCAGCGACAGAGAAAGAATGATACTTAACGTCGCTTTTTTCAAAAATTTACTCAACGGTCATTTTTTCGGTTCAGTCCTTCTGGTGGACGCTTCGATTATCAGTTTTGCCTCATCATCTTGAATTTTACTTACCAGTTCTGGCCCATCATCTTGGACGTTACTTACTAGTTTCGGTCGTCATCTTGGACGTTACCTACCGGTTTTCCCTCATCATCTTGGACGTTACTTACCAGCTTCCTTCATCATCCTGGAAGCTACCTACTCGCCTGCCGGTGGACGCAGCCTCATCACCAGGTTCGTAACGCTAAACATTTCTTGGTCCTTTGAGTCACAGTGTTATCGCCTACATTGCGCGATAAATTTAACCGGCCTCAAGCAGTGAAAGTGTGGGGGCTCATCGCTGGTGGAAGTGCTAAAGACCAACTGTGTCAACGGCGCATAGTGTCCTCTTTCGTGCGTGGGCGTTCCTGAGCTTATATCATAGTTCAGGGGCCATTCTTTCGGTTGCGTCGTTGACGAAGACTCGTGGCACTTTTGCCGATGGTTTGCTCGACTTCAAGTAGTCACAATGACTCAGATTGAGGAACTTATCGACGCTCAGTTCTCGGCACAAGACCAAATATCTCGTACGTTCCTCATTTTGAAGAAAAATGAACCACCAAAGTTGACCAAAATCGAGGCTCTATGGTGCGACTATGTTATATATTTATTTTATGATATAATTTATTGTTAAACCATTAAATGTTTCAAATATAAGTAATGAATAAATTGTTGTATATTTATTTTTTACGGTTAAAACTTTCAAATATAGTTATTGAATGGACTTACGCGATGCCGTCGGACCGCTTCTCGGTCAACGTTGCAGATCTTTTGGTTGCAGGGGGTGTAGGATTCTTGATCCTCTGTTTCTATATTTATTTTTTAACAATTAAACTTTCAGTTATTCGCGGCTCGGTTGTTTTAGTTAACTCGCATACATGGTTCGGTTGATTTAGATAACTCGCACACGCGGTTTCTGTAGTATAATCTCGATTCTCCGCTGTTCATGCGGTGACCTTTTACTATACTTTCGTTTGGCCGATTGAATCTTAATTATCTTTCGTTTGGGCGATTGAACTTTAATTTCGCTCTCCGTGGAGATTTTTCACTAACTGAAGGCTTTTCGTCAAAGCTTTCTGATCTCTGTTATATTTTTTCACTTGTTATTTCGATAATTGCCAAGTAGTTTATGTAAATTTACTACTTGGCGTATTTTTATTATAGAAAGGGGGAGGGGTGATTATGGGTGTATGACCCTTAACCACTATCACCTCAAATGTGAATGTCTTCTCAGGCGGCACGAAGAAATCGTGCAGATGGCAACCCCTGCACATCGAAATCAGAAGTATTTCGCTGAGGCAACAGGCTCCGCTTGCGAAGGTTGCCCGGCGGAAGTCCTTTGCAGATAAAAAGAGCCTGTGCTACAACTGTTTGGATCGACACCGGCTGCGCGACTGCTATTCCAGGAAGGAGTCCCGGCAATGTCACCGAAGACATCACACTTTGCTACATGTCGGGACAGCCGCCATCAACAGGCCGCCCTCATCATCATATCCAGGAGTGAGCACAGGACCCGCCTCTCGAATATAATCCAATCAAGGGATCTGCTCACATGCGGTCAGCACCGCTCCGCAAGTATCGGTACTGCTGGCAACCGCTCAGGTGATCGTCCCTTACGGAAGGATGAAGGGCGTGCTCTGGTGGACCCGTGCTCTAGGGCCACCTTTATATCGCAATCACTCGCTCGATGGTTGCGCCTTTGGCGCCAAACATCTACCGCTCCTATCTCGGAAGTACTCCCTGCTTTACTGCAAAGGCGCAAGCAACGATCACCTTCGCCCCTCGCCTCACCACAGGACGTTACTTACCAGTTTTGTCTGATCATCTTGGACGGTACTTACCAGTTTTGCATGATCATCTTGGACGTCATTTACCAGTTTCCTCTCATCATCTTGGACGTTACTTACTGGTTTTGCCCCATCATCTTGGACGTTACTTACCAGTTTCGCCTCACCATTTTGGGCGTTACTTACAGGTTTTGCCTCATCATCTTGGACGTTACTTACCAGTTTTGCCTGATCATCTTGGACGTTACTTACTAGTTTCGCCTCATCATCTTGGACATAACTTGGCAGTTTTCTCGAATCACCCTTGAAGCTGCCTACTCGCCTAAGATGGATTCTTAGGCATTTCATTTCGTCGATTTCTTAGGCAATCTTCATTTCGTAATTTTTTTTTTTGCTGCGGATGGATCAATACTAGTGAGGATGTTATGTGGTTTCAACACTGAAGCCATATGTTGCGCAAATATTTCAACTTTCTTAATTTCTGCGTACCCATTGTCCCCCCTTATGGGTGGTACTTGAATAAGGAGTCGTTTGAACTTGCGTGTGGTATACTAGAGAAAGTAATTCTTATCATCTGGTGTACTTAGTTCACTCAAATACTCACCAATACAAGTCTGTTTATATTCTTTAATTAATTGATTAACTAGATAGCTCACTTTGTTAAATATTTGTTATCATTGTTGTTGAGTTTCCTCAATTATCCAGCCTCCTCATCATATTTACCGCCAAAGATACTCCTTAAAACTTCATTCTCAAATACGTGGAATTTGTTTTCATCCCGTTTTATGAGACCCCATGTTTCGCATCCGTAAAGAACAATTGGCATGATAATGGTTCTATAAAGACAGAGCTTTATATTACGTGATAGGAGATTGGGTTTCAGCAGGTTACTGACTGTGTGCCAACTAGTGTTGCCGGAATGTAGTATTTTATTAATTTCCTTCGGCATTTCGTTACTGGTCGTCGGTATTGTTCCCAAATTTTTAAACTCTTTAACTTTTTCAAATATCTTGCCCGTCACGTTTATGTGTATTCCCTGAGGTCCACCTACTCGCACCGTAATTAAATATTTATTTCTAAGCTGATTTCACTTTTCTTCATCTTGTGACGATATTGTTTGTTTCTGTGAGCAGACAGCCGATGCGTCTCGAATTATTTGATTCATTCTTTTTGAATTTATGCCGGCATACATACCTCTCATGTTCTTTGCTCTGGCATTTTCTAGGATTTTTTTCGATCCGAGTCTTTTCCCATTCGCGTTTTTTGCATTTGAAAAGTCTCGTTGCCTCTTTCCGAATCGTCGCTTATATCTCTGCGTTGACTTCATCATATCTTTCTAAGTGGATCACTCTGAGGCGTTTATGTTGTTCGATCTTCACTCTGCACTTATGGTCTAACCAAGGTTTGGACTTAATTGTATTCTTAAATACTAATACCTTTTGGGCTGTTTGTGTGATTACGTCTCTGATCGATGCCCATTTAGTGTCCACATTATTGGTTTTCTCTTCCCCACTACTCCCATTCTCTAGGATGCTAAATCTATTCGTTAGTTCGTCCTTTTGCGTAGGTCTTTTAGTTTATCAATGTCGAACTTTTTGCTCGTCTGCCGTGTTTGTCCGTGTGGGTTTGCTGCGAGCCGACTCCTAATTTTGCCCATCATTAGCAGATGATCGGAGTCGCAATCTGCTCTTCTATATGATCTTACGTCAAGGATGTTCGAGTGGTGTCTTTTGTCTATGAGGAAGTGGTCTATTTGATTACGCATTACGCCGTCGGTTGATATCCATGTGACTTTATGAATTGCGCTTGAACATCAATCCACATTTTGGACCATATAATTCTTGGATTTCATAAACAGATTTTTTTTCTTTTTTTTGGAGGTATGTCAACATAAAATAATGCGAAGGATTTGAAGGGATTTTCTCCATTATTCTGCATGTTGCATTTTCTGATGTTAGTCATTTTATGATTTACTGAGCATAATCCATTTGTAATCATATCTATAGACATTGTAGCTGCTGGTTGTCTGGTAACGAATCTAAATAGTTTTTTACTTATTAGTTTATAGGTATATTCTAAATCCGTCTTAAGGGATTGTATTTATTCTTTGACTGGTCTATATGCATTTTCCGTTTCGCATGGTACTTTTATGTTATTAAATAATGCTTTGAATTGAATTTTGACATTTACTATAGACAAAATGGCATTTCTAAATGCATTAAAATACCTTATATTCCTCACATGGATTGGTGATGGCAGTAGGGTTTTCCTTTGTTAACCTCCTTTGTTGAGTCTCGAGCTAATGTCATCTTGTTTACAGTCGGTGTTATATTTTGTTTATGATTGTATTCTTTTCTTATGAACTGCAGAGATTCCCTTTCCAGCTTTTCTTCATCTGTATGATATTCTAAAAAAATGGGTGGCGAGAGGGCCGACTTTAGCGAGACAAGGACAGATGTCTCCTTCAACTTGTCTCTGACTTCTGGTCATCTGGCGATAACCAGAATCACCCACATCCGTGAGGATGTTGGCCTCGGTCTCGCGATATCTGAAAAGAAAAGAAAAAAGGGGGGTATCCAAGGATAGTGTGGACAGTGTTAGTCCAGGTGTTCTCTAACTACTTGTATAGAGGGATGGTGGGAAAGAAATCGTACAAGACCGGTAGGTCTTGGGTGCGGTAGTAAACGCAGATCACCTCTTTGGCGTCTGGTGATCTGCGCTTTGGTCGGTGTGTCTGTTTGTGTTTGTGCCGTCTTGTACTGTGCGTTCGTGTGTGTGGTTTGTTAATAGCAGACCCTATGGGATGGATCCAGGAATCCTCTATTGTAGAGGGGAATGTTGTTGGGAAGGGTGCTTTCTTCAGTTTTGTACTGAAGAAGAAATTGTGGGGGTTTGATCCGAAGAGTACTGGCGCAAGACTAATGACCTTGCCCGGAAAAAACAAGCCATTATGGAAAATTTAACAAGCCTCAGGACTTGGTAAATGAGGCCAAGACCGGTCCCCGGTTGTAGTGCCGATGATGATGATGATCCGAAGAGATCAAGAGAGAGTAGGGTCAAGAACGCAAGAGTCCCGTACAAGTAGGTTCTCGCTGTTCTGAATGTTTTCGAAGTACTTGTATGCTAATTGAAGCAAGTACTCGTCGATAGGGGTAATGGAGGCGCCTTCGTATAGGTGAGAGTTGGGGTAATGACGACCGTCAGGCCTTCTAGACTGATTGGTACATCTTCTGAAGAGTTTCCTTTCGAAAACCCGAAGTCTTTCCATTTGAGCCGAGGATATGCAGGACCATATGGGAAAGGCGTACGATATTCCAGATCGGATTAGCTGCTTATACCAGAGAAGCTTAACTTTGGTGTCAGCTTTGTTGCTCTGTGGGGGGTTTCTCTATCCTACATGAGAAACAACCCACAATTCCAACCAACATTTCCTACCTAATTTCGACCGCCTTTCAGCGCGTCAAATCAACCCCATTTCCCCCTATTTACCTGTTCACCTGCAAAGCATGCTTCCACCAAGGACACATAGCTAAACTCATTGTACCACGCAGACAATACATAAATGAGTTTAGCTTACCTTTTTTGCCATACGGCAGCTCGTGTCCATGTCGATTAGCGACAACCAAATCCAGCCGGACGAAGTTTTCGCATCATTGCAGATCCGCTTGGGAAATTTATCACCACATTCGATTGAATCACGTGATAATATTTCCCTAGCGTTACTTCGGCTTTTCTCCAGACACTTCATTCGCTGGGGATCAATGTTCTCTTTTTGCAGGTGAATATCATCAGCTCAATTCCCCTCTCTTTCTCAGTTCTGTCTTCGTATGGATCAATGTACGCTGAACTCACCATACTACCGAATCAGGTCAACGGGTTCCGCTCAGAACTACATTGATTCATGCACATACAACCAAATCCACCCCTAGGTAATCGTACATCGTGTTTCTGTTCTCTTATTGTCCCGCTCTCTTCGATCATCAGATTACCAATGTAACCTACCACACATCGAAGAACGTGGCAATGAGATGGCAGAAGTATGTTCTTTTTTGGTTGTATCCAATTTCTTCCCCTTTTAAGTCAGTCGATTAACGTGTTTAATCAAGGGAGGTGGTGTCGCCAATTGCCACCGCGTGTGCATGCTCATGCACACGCTCGTCCGCGGACATCCTACACTGCGAAATAAGTCGTTTCAACCAGTACGTTGTGATAGTAATTATTAGAAATATTATCTGAGTTATGTGTTGTGTGGCGGCATCGGAATGTTCTCACTAGTGAATATTTTCAATAAATTAAAACGCTTGCTGGCAGTGCTACCTGTTATCTTTTTTATTGATTACTTTGGTGTCTTAACTCACTTATTCGAATTAGACTTCAATCGTTTATTTATCTATCCACTTGAAGGAGATGTCGTCCAATATGCTCATCGGATTCGGTACAACCAGGAAGTGGACGTGCGTCCCATAAATGTTTAAAATTACACATTCCTCAATAAAGGTGAACATAAATCGATGCCGCATTTTGAGAGACGAATGGCTATACAACAAACCTGGGGTTACGAGCAACTCTTTTCGGACGTGATTATTCGAAGTAATTCTTCCCACGGATCGATGGGAGATATAAGGAATACGTGCCATACGCTGGCATCATCTAACCTTATACCCCCACAGCTCCACTTCAAGATGTTGTGCACTTGCTTAGACCGACCGAGGCCCCTTTGGAGAATGTGGGTCACATGTTTGATGAAATTCATTTTTGGGGTATAAGTGACCCCAAGATATTTCATCCTGTCCTGTGGTCTAATCGTAGTATCTCCCATTTTTATTCGAATATTCTGTGAATCTGGAGATGCAGGTTGGGAGTGTTTACTACTGAGAATTATAGCTACTGCTTTGGATGGATTAAGTCGAATTTTCCATCGACTGTAATACTGATACAGTTCGTCCAAGTGACGGTTAAGTCGATTTGTTGCGAGATTAGGGCCTTTGGTTGACGTGTACACTAGGACGTCATCCGCATAGTGTATCTGGTTTACTCTCCCGTCCACAGGGCGGGGAATATCGGAGGTGTAGATATTGAATAAGATGGGGCCTAGAATGGAGCCCTGTGGTACGCCTGCAGCGGCGTGGAAAGTTCGGGAAAGCTTTCCATTCACTCTAGCTTGGAAGGTTCTGTTTCGAACGAACTGGTAGATGATACTACATAGCGTTCTACTGAGACCAGTATTCAGTAATTTAAAAGCGAGACCTTCGGTCCAAGTCGTGTCAAAAGCTTTTTCAATGTCCAGGCTCACCGCAACGGTGGGTTCCTTATTAAAGAGTCGCACACAGACGTAGTTTTGAAATATGTTGAGAGTCATAGTGGTGCTGTGCGCTCTTCGAAATCCAAATTGGAAATCAGGTATGAATTTTTCATATATTTTGCTGATGCAAGTGAGAAGCGAGATAGGGCGAAAGCTTGAGGGGTGATACGTTGGTTTCCCAACTTTTGCTATTGGACAAATAATAACATGCCTCCAAGCTTGGGGCAAGCACCCCATGTTGTAAGCATGGTTGAACAGAATGGAGAGCTTTATAAAGAATAACACAGAAAGCCCTCGCAACGAGTGGTATGACATGTTGTCGATACCGGATGACTTCTTAGGGTTTCGAGATTTAACCAGGCTCTGTAGGGTATTTGGTGCGATGAAGCCGTGACCATTATCACATGTGTCATCGAAGTATGCACTGTTAGTTGGGTTAAAGACAACAATTGGCTCGTTGAAGTCGTCTAACTTACTGTGGACCTCTGAACTAATGATCGCATTAGTATCCGGGTCGGCATCTTGGAGGGTAAGTTTGTGATTGTTTTCGAAGGTCTCTCCGATGATATTTGCTTTATTGGTGTCGTTATTGATAACAACACCATTGTGCATAATTGGCCCAGTGATGCGGGAAGAGCCACATATCTTTTTAACGTTTTTATAAACGTTCTGGTCCATCTGAATACCCTTCAGTTTGTCTTCCAATTGTCGGGTACGATTGTTTTGGATTCTCTGTTTTATCAATGTACCAATATTGTGAATAATGGATCGCAATAATAGCTCCCTTTGCATAAAGCGGTGACGATATCTCATTCTGCAGAGCTTTTTACACTTCCGGATGAGATGAAGGGTGATGTCGTCCTGGGGGATCTGATAAGTCTTTTCAAGTTTGTACTTCGGGACATGAGTCTCCGAAGTTTCAACTAGAATCTCGTGAAGTCGTTTTGCAGCGTTGTTTATCTCAACCGTCGTTAGGTTCCTGTCAGTGGGAAGAGAGAATTGGTGGAGCTTATCGTTCAATGTAATATTGAAGTTGTCCCAATTTGTCCGCCCATAATCGGGTATGTATCTGATATGAGCCCGGGATGCTCGATAGCCACGAATGAATGTGGTCACAGCGTTGTGGTCAGATACACCCACTGAAACTTGAGGAGGGGTGATTTGTGTGAGTAAGTCTTTGGACACAAAAAATATGTCCAGGATTGAGTCACCTCGAGTACCAACCGTAGGCGCCACTATTTCGAAGTTGAGGGCATACGTGCTTGTGGTGGTATGATATTCTGTTAGCAAAGCCATAGCGATACATACCTGCGATTGTATTTGGTTTTCCAGTGCATTGATTTTATAAAGCATTTCATTTATTAGCGCTTGTTTTTGTTGGCATAATTGGCGCCACACAAAATGGGATTTTAAAGTACCCTTAAATGTCAGACCACAGTGCGAGCGGATGGAGAAGAAGTGGATAAGGATTGAAGGTATCAATGTATATTGATCTTAAATGCCTGGACATTACAACCACGAGGAAACATGATCAGGTACAGCATTCCACTTTTGTGTGGTTCGGCTAAAGAATTATTCTCATAGCTCCTTGTTGTTGATATGGTTCTGTTAGCTGTTCATACGTCATAATGTTGTCGTTATTCGTAATAGTTAGCAGGGCTTTTTTTTATTGTATGGTGTAGCGTCGATTGTTGTGTTATTATGTGTTTTCCACTATACATAGTGCTATTGACAAAAAAAAAACGCGTACGCGTTTAATTTCGCTTTTTCTTATGTTGTTTTGTTTTTATTTTTTTCGTGTACTTCTATTGACTTAGCGGGGAGCGTGATATAACACATCTTTACTATTTGAACATCAAGTGAACACTAAAACAAGATCATTAATGACAATCTAATTTGGAACCAAGTCAACTTAATTAAAGTCAATAATCCGTGTTTATAAAGTTGTCTCTTATAGCTATTTATTGATATAACGGGATTTCCCAGTAGAAATATGCGAAGTATGTTTTATATCGCACCTTCGAAACTCTCTTCTCTTCTTTGCGTGCGATACATTCATTAATATCAGGAGAGTATTAATACCCCTTTAATGTGGACATTAAATCCATAAAAAAAATGTAAAAGAACAATAAAGATGTCATTGTACATACAAAAATTTGTTAACAATTTTGCAATCAAACCAGCTGATGCATATTTCGGTATATATAATCTCACCTCTTTTTTGCGAGGTGAATTAATATAGGGGGGAAATTAGGATTACGCTAACATCTGATCGTGACGTGCCAATAAATTTTAACTTTTGTAGTGATTTCTCTTCAATTTAAATTTTCTGATATGGTAACGAAACTAGAAATAAATTTGCGAAGTTTATTAGCTAGTTGTGAGGAGTTGGTAAAAGATGAATCAAATTTTTGGCGTATAAAAAACTTTATTAAATCACTAGACGAAATGTTATTCCAACTTAGTGAATATGAAAAGTAAGTCAACAAAACTACTTAAACTATTGTAATTGTTTTATTCTAAAATATTTTACTTGATTTAAGTGCGCAAACTATGTCATCCATATCAGATTATATTGCACGATTACGAAAATTAAAAGTTGCGACGAATTATATTGGCGATTCGGCTGAAGAAACAAAACCCTTATACAATAATATTAAGGATGATAGCGGTGACGGTGCTATTAGAGAAGTTCGACAACTTCTAAATTACAGAACCTACGCTGATTTAAGAAAAGAGCTCATCGATGGTATGTAATCTAAAGAAATACCATTTATAAATATAAATATTTTATTTTCTGTATTCGGCAAAATTACGAGGTTTCCTTATTCGTTTGTCCTTCCCACGTTAGAGTCTACTCACAGCTTACATGTTAATATTGTATTTTCTACACTGAGAACAAATATCACATTTCTTAGTCCTTAGTCTTCCAAAGGGTATACTTTGACATGTTGCAAATGCCTAAGAACTTGAGGGCTACATGGGTATCAAAGGTTAAAACAAGGCGTATTTTCTCTAACTTTTCTTTGCAGGACGTCAAATAAGCCGTCCCCGTTTGACAAAAGGCGGTCCAACCAATAATTTATGGTTGGAATTTTCAGTTAGACATCTAGCAAAACCGTGACTTTGAAATATTAGCAATTTTGTATCCGCATCACATAATTTTTTTGGGTGCAAAAACGAACCGAATATCCCGCATCTACGGGAACTTTTTTTTGATATACTTGTTTACTTGTCTGTATTAGGTAGCAGCGATTGCTGTAAGTGCCGTGGGTGGTTTCAGAAGTTTATGTGCGGCGAGTTTGGCGTCGAAGAGAAAGAACTTAGCGTAATGTCGAAAGTGTACAGAAGGCACGAAATTGGAAGAAATTACGCAAGAATATCTTGCACTTCCATAAGGAATTTCTGTACAAAAAATTTCACTTCGTTTAAAATAGTTAGCAATCACTTCCATATGATCTGAAGCCGAGAAACATTGGACACCGATTTTGTATATACGAAATACTGCTTGTCAGCCATAAATGAGTTTTTTGAATTGTTTAGCCACTGGTGATGCCAAACGGATAAGCTACGATAACCTAAAGAAGATGAATTAATGCAGATCAACGGCCATGCTTCAACATCGACAGCTGAGCTGATTTATGGAATAAGCCCATGCTGTGTATTTGGCGGGATCAATTTGGTGCCGTGTTTTATAACCGAACGAAACCGTGACTAGGGCATTCTACCAAACAAAATTGATGCGTTTAACCTGACCACGCAATGAAATACGCGCCCATTACTATTCCTGGGACATGCGAGCTATTACCCTGTTGGATAATGGTGGTCTATGTTGCGTTGTCGGCCAAGACCTACTTGAAAATACTCAATTGGGATTTTTTACCTCACCCGCATTCAGCAAACATAGCTCTTTCTGACTTACTGCAAGCATTGACGCTTGGCCTGCCTGAGCACCTCTTGACATGATATGAAAATACCAAAAATTGGATCGACTTGTGGCGGTGCCACCAAACCCCACGGTACACTTACCTAAAAAACCCCATAGACTCATCCCAAGTCGCATAAGTTTTTGCTAATGCAATCGGATTAAGCACATGAAAATGCATCACGCATTAATTACCAAAGCTATAATCGTAAAGTCCCTGTAAAGAAAACTTACCTTTTCATGCATCTCTTCGCATACAATTTTCCGTAAGATTTCTTTCTTTGCTTATCTGCTATTCCAAACCAATTCGGTACCAGACAAATTCCTGTAAACAAAATGATTCGGTTTGCGTACAATGCAACCGTCATGACAGGGACCATAAATATTGAGCCGTCTATTTTCCAACTTCGCCATGTGTACGATAAATTTCTTTACATACACATTGGCCGGCGACCTTTTTCTCCTAGCAATACAATTCTCTAACTCGCACCATGTGCAAACAGAAGAACGCTGTTCCTACATAGGTTTCCTGCGATATCATAAACAATTCATATCGTTTGTGGTATCCGAAACACATTTTTTTCATTTAATGGGCGGCTGCTATTTATTTAGCTGACCCTCATTAACGAACGATGCATCAGCAAACCCATTAGCATCCGTCGAGATTCGATTTGTTTACACACATCTCTTGGATGCCCGTTATGCCTCTTCTTTGTGTTCCACGTTCGTTCTAATGGTTTTGATCCTTGAAAATACATGTGTGCCATGACGATATCTAATGAGATCCGGTTATCACTACAAGTAAATGCATCCAAAAATTCTTTTGACAGCGACTTATGTCTTGGAGTCTCATCCCAACCACCGTTCACGACGGTAGGTTTTTCTCCCGCACTCCGCAAGGTTTTTTTTTTTTTTGCCAATCCATTAATAAGTTAATAAATAAAAACAGTGCTCCTAAACTATCAAACCAAACCGGTGTGTTTAATTTTCCGGCAGCGGTTCCTGTATCTTGCGTTATTTTCTTGTTGTTTGTTCCGTATTTTGGTGTTCGGATTGTTGGTTGTGAACAAACGTGGCGGCGTTTCGTTCATTCATGCTGCGGCTGAACTTTTGATTGATGGAGGAGGAAGTGAACCAAGTACCCATGCTGGTACATACTTCCTCCCCACAGACTCGTGGATAGTCCCAAAAGATAGGCGTTCTTTCGGTGCGGTAGTCATATACTGTCAAAAAGATGGGAGAACACAGGGGCTAGTGATGGACAACAGTCTCATTAATACCTAAGATACCTTTCTTTCGCAATAGGTCCACAATTTGTGATGAGGAACCACGGCAACTTTTTTACATTCCAATAAAAAAAAAGAATTATATGTTTGAACTTTTTATCATAGATAAAAACAACATGTAACCGATATTTTATAAAATGTTGGTTAAAAATTATTAAAATTCAGACATTGAGAACTGATTTTCGGAGACCCTTGCGGGTGATCAAGGATAACGTATAATTATCTGAAATCAAAAACTCAAATATGTTCTGTTACCAAATAAATATAGCTGGTGCTTACAACAAAGATTGCTTTGAATATAATTGCGATAAAAAGGACCCAGTCAAGGTTGAATCTCATTGTTCAGCCGCGCACTGAAACACCATCCTATTAAACTATAGGCTCTGTGAAATAGTTGGAATAAGAACCTTGAACGACTCAGAAATAACCATGCCGATTGTTTTATATGTATATGAGACATGGGCGCTTACAAAACGAGAAAAGAATGGATTCCAAAGATCCGAAAAGAAAATTTTAAGGAGTATCTTTGGCGTTAAATATGATAAAGAGGCGAGACAATGGAGGAAATTTTACAACCGCGAATTGGAAGGGATATACTTCAAACCAACAATAGTGTGAATCATCAGGTCACGAAGGGTAAGATGGACTGGTCATGTAGCGAGAATGGGCATCGGCAGTACAGCCCGTATAATTCTAGGCGGAAGACCAACGGAAAAGAGAGCGATGGGAAGCCCACAGTGGAAATGGGAGGATAATGTAAAGCGTGGCTTTGAGGAAATTGGATCACGTGGCGAAACGTGGAAGAACTAGGCACAGGATAGGGAACGATAGCATAGACGAGTCAGTGAGGGCGCCCCCCACCATTAACAGGATTCACCTTCATGTGAAGCCCCAAATTGGATTGGATATGTTGATTAATCCAAATCAACATATCCAATCCAATGAGTACCTGTAAAAGTTCATTAGATACAAAATGCATATAAGGGCAAATCATGGTATTTTGGCGGTTAGTTACTTCACTTTGGCGGAATTGTGATTTGTTGATGATGATTATGTTGTTGAGTTGTTAATGGACTGACTCCTGTTGGTTTTATAATTGTCCTTCGACAAGTATTGATGACTGCGGTGTTCTACCGAACACGTCCGCAGTAGAGAAGGTTTAAAACACCGGAACACGGAAAAAATTCGGTGTATAAATTTGATTTTATTGTACTTGCTCTTGTTTTAATTTAGATTATTTGCTGACACGTAGACATTACAAGTTCACTATTTCAATAGGATAAAGTTAGTGCTGACGATAGTACAAGTTACCATTTCACTCTGAATAAAATTAGTGCTGTCGATATTACGTTACCATTTCACTCTGATAAAGTTAATGCACGCACGACTTTCTTAATCACCACGGAATCGCTATTCGAAAAGACTGTTTGAGCACACGACGATTTTCTTAACCGACACTACGAGTTTGTTTCTACGACGTGAACGCACACACCTCACTACTCGCGCTACCTGGATTTCTTTCTCCACTTTCATAATACCTCCACGATGGTGTTCCTCAGGCTCTACCTCGGATGGATGTTATATTTCGACTTCCTAGTTCGACAGTATTCGTAAGACTCCGGTGTCTATTCTAGAAAATATCCCGTTCCAGTTCCCAATCCTTGCATCTGCACAAGGAAATTTCTCATCCTGTCTGCTAACAGATTTTCCCCATCGTATCTGTTAACAGCCTAATATTTCCCTTGGCATCTCAAAGGGAGAATTTCCCATCGGATCTGGTAAAGGAGAAATCTTACTCATGATCTTTATCATCATCGTTCGTTGCTGGTGGTCGGAACCTTTTTTTTTCTTTTGTTTACGGATCGGATGCCGCCGCTTATTCTCTGATCTTTCCGTGGTTTATTTGAACTGCACATCTGGCATGCGGCAAAGGATCGCTTGCATTTCGGATGTGTACACGGACTATGGCTTTGTTTGACTTTTCCATCATAAACATCTATCAGGGATAGTGTTATGCGTTTATGATTGTTCGCCTGCTAATCTGCGGCGCAACGAATCGCTTGTTTGCGCAAGTTATCGATTTACATGCGAAGCATTCCTGCATTTTTGGATTGGTTTTGCATACGATGTATGGATGCGTTGAACACGATATTGGAAGTTTTTGAACGTTAAGTTCCTTAGTTTTTGATATCGGGTTCAATGTTGTTGCAGTTTCATATGACCTTTGTTACAGGTATGATTAAGGACTTTGGGACACGTGTCTGTGGGTACGTGTAATGAATAAAGGTAAGTATGTCCCTTGGTGGAAAGGACATCTCAACCTATAGTTGGCGAGATAAGGGCGTGTGTGAATGAACGTCATCCGGTTTTGGAGATCCTATCAGGGAGTCTGATTAAAACCATCGTCCAAAACGGACGTAAAGGCGAAAGCCGATCACGCGTAAATTCCTTTTAAAAAAGTAATGTGATTAATACCCGTCATCGAAGACGGTAGAAAAAGTCGCGAGTAACTCTTTGATGGTGGTTACCGTACGACTTCATCGAGTTCCTTTCGCGGATAATATTTATCTCCCCGGAAAATATTCCATTTAAAAACATCGTGCAATAATTCGAATCTTTTGGATACGTTTTCTAAATTCAATACAGTGTCAATGTTGTGTTTTCACTGAGAATCCAAACTTATAGAAGATTGTTTTAGAAAAACTGAATTTTGTGAATTGGATTCAAAACAAAACCCAAAAACTGCATTTGACTATGTTCGCTGTGACGATCATTCAGTGTTGTGTTTCTCTCAGATTCCAAATATTAAAAAGATTGTTTTAGACAAACTGAATTTTGTAAGTTGAATTATGTACCCAACTTAAAGGGTTTAAAACCAAATTTTATTTGATAAATAAAGTGTCGGTAGATTAAGAACAGTCACGTGTGTTTTATTTCTCTGTGTGTGTACGTTTTCTATCTCTATGTGTGCAGTGCATATATAAATACACAAAGTATTTTATAACACTGCCCACGCTCGGTTGGTAACGGCATTTTGTAAAATTAGGGGCATTGGTTTCACCAATACGAATGTAAACGCCATCCACCAATATTTGCAAACAACGAAATCTGATATCCTTGCCCTAACTGAGACCCAGGTCGATTCGTCAACTGATTTGACATATCTTCGTTGCTCAGGATACGAGTTACATCCGAGATTCTGTTTTAAAGGTGGAGTCTGCGTCTTCGCGCGGTCTGATGTAGCTTGCCAGAGGATAGAGGCGTTGGAGCCCAATAACATGGACATCATATAGTTGAGGGTCGTGCTGAAGAATTCTGTTAAATTTCTGTGTTGTCTTTACCGCTCCCCAAATGACGATCGACCGGTGACATTTTTCGAACATCTTTCACATACCGTCGACTGGATATAGATCAACCACCCAGCATCTGAAATTGTTGTCCTTGGCGATTATAATGTGCACAATTCCGGCTGGTTGGTACATTCTAACAGAACCGACGAGGCTGGGAGACTGGTGGAGATGTTCGCCCTTAGCCGCAATTTCAATCAACTAGTGGAGGAACCTACGCGAGTATCGAATACCTGAGGTGATTATGCGAACGCCCTGGATTTGTTTTTGTCATCCGAACCTAGTATTTATACCGTGGAGGTTTCTGCGCCATCGGGAAATTCAGATCACTGCTTGGTTTCAGTCGCGCAACCACCTGCATTTCAAGCAAATAACCGACATAAGCCATGTATTCAGATATGGGGCTGCCAACTGGGACGATATGTGAGATTTCTTCGCATCCTTTCCGTGGTCGGAGGTGTGCTTTGGAGACTCTGATGTTAGCCCATGTGTCGAGTCGGTCACAGAGATTATTCTTCTCGGGACGGATTTCTACATTCTGCATTCCATCAGACGAAATTCATCTGGTAAACCTTGGTTTGATAAAAGATGCGAGCAGATTACAGCGGCAAAAAGTAGAGCTTTTGAACAATGGCTCCCCAATACCACCGAGGTTAACAGAATGAATTTTGTTAGAATCAGAAACGCGTGCAACTAGGCGATCGATGCCGTGAAGAAAGCTCACAGCGAAAGAGTGACCAATAAACTTGTGGCGTTTCTAACACATACACATAATATATCGGGTTTTCCAATAGAGACTTGACAACTTTGAGTTTAATTTGTGAACGCATCCTTCCACTAATCATAGAACTGTCACTGTCAATTTATTCAGTAAACTCAACATTTTCATCATGGTTAAGTACACGAACGAACAACGTCTGAAAATTATAAAAATTTACTACCGAAAAAAAGTTGTCAAGTCCCTATTGGAAGGCCCTATACAAGCAAATAGTGAAGAACACCGTTGAATTACTTGAGTTTAGAAATCGAATTCGTACACATGGCAGTGGCCTGTTGTGTTTAGCATTGGTTCCATTTTTAATGATTTTAACCGTCATAGCGTCAGTTCGAATCACATTCTTCACTATCGTCGCAAACGCTATAAACTCCTTGAGTGCCCGACTGATCAATGGCAAGGGCTGTCAACAGTAACTTTTCTTCCTACTCTTTTCCTCCGTTGGTGACGGGCAGTGGGACGTTAATCACAAATTCAAAATATAAAGCAAATGTGTTCGCGAATCTATTTTCCGCAAATTCAAACCTCGATGCCGGTGTTTTGGAGCCACATGTGATCAACCCGATACGATGTTCGATGCGGGATGTTAGGTTCTGCTCGCATACTATTCAATGCATTCTACGTGGACTGGATTGTAGAAAGGCAGCCGGCCCGGACGGAGTACCAGCAATAGTCCTTAAGAACTGTGCTCCAGAACTATCGCCGGTCTTGGCAGATAGACTCTTTTGCTCATCTTACGCAGGGGGGACATTTCCTACCTGTTGGGAAATCGCTCGAGTTCAGCCAATCCCAAAGACGGGAAAAAAGTGTCTCCCACAAAATTACCACCCGATAGAATTACTGTCTATGTTATCTAAAGTGATGTAAAAGGTCATCAATGTCGAGTTAATTAAGTATTTGTAGTGCAACAGACTTCTGAACGATCCTCAATACGGGTTCCGTGGCAGGCGGTCCCCTTTCGACACTTATAACCGATATATGAACATCTGCGATTGAAGGGAATGGTGAATCAAAGGCGATCGCATTGGTTAAATCCAAGGCTTTTGACCGCGTCTGGCACGGGGCATTGCTGAGCAAACTTCGTTCCTACAGACTTTCCCAGCATCTTTGCGACTGGACGAAGAGCTTCCTCGAAAATCGATCGATCCGGGTTGTTGTAAACGGCGAGTCTTCGGGTCTGTATCCTGTTAATTCGGGGGTGCCTTAAAGCTCTATTTTGGCTCCAACCATGTTTTAGCTTCACATAAATGATTTGTTGGAGTCAACGGATAACAAAGTGCTCAGTTTTGCGGACGATAGCACGCTTGTTTCCTCTTTTTCGAGTGATCGACCGATTAATGTATCAACGTCGCACCAGCTGAGATGCAGTCAGATCGACTGTTTGAATCAGGATCTGGAGAGGGGTATGCAGTGGGGAAAGGCCAATCTCGTCGGTTTCAATGCAACGAAGACACAATATACAATATTCACAAAGAAAAGTGGACCACCGGTTCCAGAGGTGATGATGAATGTCCAGGCCCTCGAATCTGGAGAAACCATGAAATTTATCGGCGTCACGGTCTGTGGGAATGTATCGTGGCATAAACACGTGTCGAACATCGCCAGGTCCGCCTCAGTAAAACGAAGTTATCTTTTTAGACCCAAGAAATATTTTATTTCGGCCCAACTTCTTCTCCTGTATAAATCCCAAATTAGACCCGAATATTGCTCTCAGGAGCTCTGTTCCTAAACACACCCCCAGCTTACTTGAGAGCATACAAAGACGAGCGATCCGCCTGATTGGGGACACGACGCTGACGTCGGGACTACCGTCGCTAACACATCGAAGGCGCGTACCCGACCTCTGTATGTTTTACAGATATTAACACGAGTACTGTTCTTCGGAGATTCCTGGTATTGTTCCGCGCAATTCGGGGTATATGCGCTCCACAAGACAATCCGACGGATCACACCAATTTGCGGTTCATCTCTCCACGGCGCGAACATCCCTGCATTTGAACTCGTTCCGTTACAGAACGGGAAAGCTATGGAACTTCAACTTCAACAACATTAAACTATTCAAGAATAGCAGTTATTTGGTGGCATCTCGCGGCGCCAAAGGTTCGCCTCTCCTGAGAGAAGTATATAAAAAAAGCGTTGCCATGGAATTGTTTTAGATTCATGGGCTCAGAGAGTAGCATACTAATTTGCTGATCAGTCCATGTAAGATCGCGCTATGAATGAAAATAAATCAATTTTCAGAAAAGAAATGCTTTCGTGGTTCTCTGTACTTCCGGGAATAAGTAGAACGCTGGATCACGTCTATAATACGACGTATGGCGCTTTACAATAGCGATGTTCTGATCAAAAATGATCAAGAAGTGCAAGCCGCTGCATTACTGTGATGCAATTGAAACGAATGATTTATTTCGCAACCAATCTCGATGTCTCCTAAAAATTGCTTAACGGAAATATTATGAAGTTTCCAGTTAGTATAATATTTATTATTGGACGTACGAGATTACAACGCAAAGGAGAAAAACGATTTGTATTGGTAAATTAACAAATGCAAATTTTCTAATATTCAATCACAAAGTATTGTAATTGTTTTATATCATTCAACACAACAACAACAAATTGGCAATTATTATAGACTTATAAACCTACAAATTCAAATTCAAAATCGATTTAACGACTTTTATTTATTAAAAATTGGCACAAGACTAATGACCTTGCCCGGAAAAAAACAAATCAAGCCTCAGGACTTGCTAAATAAGGCCAAGACCGGTTCCCGGTTGTAGTGCCGATGGTGATGATAAACCTACAAAATTTACGAATTCCGGGCATTGCCTTATTAAATTTCGCATACTTTGCTGCAATAAATCGCACAGTTTGAATGTAATCTTCTTGTTTCAGATGGCCACCAAGGTTTCAGGCAGAGGAAGTTTAACGAGCAAGATGATCAAAACGAAGTAGTCAAATACCATATCAACGCGCAGGAGAAAATAACGCAGCATATGTTATCATTAACAAAAAATTTAAAGGAGCAAACACTAACCGCCAACCGAATCATAAAGCGCGATACTGAAATTGTTTCGAAATCCTCTGCAATGACCGATAAAAATTTAAATTCTTTATCCAAAGAAAACACGAAGCTTCAAGAGCATTCAAAGAGAGCGTGGAAATGTTGGACGTTTCTCATGTTTGGCACCGTTATTTTCATATTCATTAGTAAGTATACTTCAACTTGAGAAAATAATTTTGTTTTTAACTTCTTCCTTTTTTTAGCCATGGTTTTGTTTATGAAAATAGTGAAGAAGACGTGAACAATTCTTATTACTCTATTCAGCTTCGTCCTTGTTATCATCAGAAGTATTGGTTTTTTGACAATCATTCCGGAGAATTAATTCAAAATGAATCAATTAAAATTTTTGATTTGGTATCCTCGCATTTAGTTTATGTAAAAATTAAAAGTGTTACCTGATATGATGAAAATATATTAATTTATTAAATTCACGTTTTATAAAACAAATCGCTTTTCAATTAATGATTGTACTTGTATCAGGAGTTCAGGCTGGGGTTAGACTAACGGGTTCATTCGAAAGTAGCGACTAGTACAGTGATCTGTAGATATACAAGTCGATGGGATTAAATAAAAAACTACTGTCGGTTGATAGCGAGAAACTATGAACAATACAATGAAAAGCTAATTAGTGCATCCCAATGAATAGGTGGACATTTCTTTCGTGAGGGTAGTGGATAAAAGATTCGGGCTGACGTCCGAATATTATTGGGAATGTAAAACTAATATACCGTCGCTAACGAAGCTGTTTAGACACCTGGAAACTTCTGGTTTTCCTGTGAGAGGGATGTGATAATCATTAAGAGACGCTATAGGTTGAGGCTCCTCTGAGACTCGATGTTTGTAATGGCTACGTGGGCGTAACGCGGCAAATTTCACTTTCTCTCATTGAAACGCTGCCATACATGTCACCTTTTTGTTTTACTGACTCGTTCCAGTGACGCCATCGCTTCCCACTTATTAGAATAGAATCCCTGGTTTAGGGCATACTTCCTCTGCTGTGCCTATTCTTGTCAACCATACCGTTACATACATACATACCCATACTCCGTAATGCCGAACTATTTATACTTCATAATGCCTAACAACTATCTATACTCCATAATGCGTAACTATCTATACTCCATAACACGTATCTACCCATACTCCATAATACCAATCTACCTATTATTACATGCTATCTATCTTTCAATCTACCTATTGCTACATGCAATTTTGGAGTGGAATTGGCATAATGTTACCATCTCAGGGTGATTAACGACGGAATTGCAGAGTTGCAGGGTTGCAGTTCCCATCACCTTGGGGTAGTCTGCGCCTGACACTATGATCTGTTGCCTACAATTTTGTAATTCCCATTGCCTTGGGGCGATCTGCAGCCAGAATAGCCATAATGTTAACGTTTCTGGGTGAATAATGGGATTGTGGGGCTCAGTTCCCATCACCTTTGGATAGCCTGCGCGCCTGATACCAGTATATGTTGCCTGCAGTTTTGCAAATCCCATCGCCTTGGATGGAATAGTCAGAATAGCCATAATGTTAACGTTTCAGGGTGAATAACGACGGGATTGCAAGATTGTCATTCCCATTACGTTGGGGTGACCTGCGTCTAAAACTGGCATCAGGTGGCTGTCTCAGGTTGCATGAGATAGTGCAATCTGGTCATGGAAATGAAGAAACAGTAAAACCATAAAAAGGAGAAGAAAGAAAAAAAAAAGGAAGAGACAGTGGCTGGCATTCTTTTTGGAAAGAATAATTGAGATATAAAAGTGTTTAATCGGAGCTTCTGTGATGAGATTAAACCCCTTGGCTTCAAGCGAAGAAATGTGTTAATACGAGGGTAGGCTGAAAAGTTTCCGACCTATCAAAAATATAAGCCGTTTTTTCTTAAAATTTATTTTCATTTTTCTTCATAGTCTCCTTGTAACTCTACACACTTCTCCCAGGGATGCTCCTATCTCTCTAACCCGTCCAAATAGTACTCGGCGTTTTTCTCTGCAAAATAACTGTTCACAAAGGTGATCACCTCCTCATTTGACGAACATCTCTGTCCTCCGAGCGCAATTTTTAGATTAGGGAACAAAAAGAAGTAGCTTGGGGCTAGATCTGGTGAGTAAGGCGGATGTTCAAGCAGTTCAAACCGTAATTCGTAGATTTTCGCCATGGCAACCGCTGAGGTGTGAAGGGTGTGTTGGCTTGGTGAAACAGGATTTTGTTTTTCTGCAAATGTGGCTTTTTTTCCGCAATTTCTGGCTCCAATGGGTCAAGTAATGATGCGTAGTATGCTCCTGTAATGGTATTTCCTTTTTGAAAATAATCGATAAGATAACTCAACTCCATGACTATCCCAAAAAACTGTCGCCACCACTTTCCCGGCCGAAAAAACAGTTTTACTTATTTTGGAGCCGATTCTTCCTTTGCAGTCCACTGTTTTGTCTGTATTTTTGTTTCGGGCGTATAATAGTGTATCCAAATTTCATCGACAGTAATTAATCGGCGCTTTAAGGTCGGATTTATTGCGCCTAAACTGCGCCAACAGAGCGTTGGAAATATTCATTCGAACACGTTTTTGGTCTAACGTGAGCAAACGCGGCACCCAACGCGCGGACAGCATTCTCATGCCTAAATCTTGATTTAATATGTGACAAACACGTTCTTTGGACATTTTCATAGCCTCTGCTATCTCTCACTTATATTCGGCGGTCGTCTAGCTACATTTGGTGAACTTTAGCGATGTTATCTTCAGTTGTTGCAGTTTTTGGACGTCCCGAACTTTTATCGTCTCCCAAGCTCTCACGGCCACGTTAAAATTCAGCTGCCCAAAATTTCCCTGTGGTAAATGATGGTGCAGACTCCCTAATACAGAGTCCAACTCATCTTTGATTTGCGTAGGCGTATTGCCTTTCAATCGTATAGTACTATGTTTTGAATGAATAAAGGTGCATGTTATGAAAAGGGGCGTGTTATGAAATGTGCTGTAACAGGCTTGATATAGAATATTGTGAAAGTTTATTAATGTTATGTATTAAGTGAGAATTAGATATGAACAGAGGTAGTTTTAAAGGTGTGTTAGACAAGTAATGAGATTCAGTGTTAAAAATCTAATAAGGGTAGTATTCTGGAATACAACATCAATTCCACATCAGTTGAGTGTACTTGAGTTTAAAAATCGAATTCGTACACGCGGCAGTAGTCTGATGCTTCATTGCTTCCCTTTTCACCCGTTTCATCGTATGTGCAAATCGCCGTCTTCACTATCCTTGCTTAACGCAACAACCCGACGTGATCTGTGTACACACAGCACACACTTTCCCATAGAACAGAATTTCACGACACGACCACGACTTCCGCATAAAGCACCGGCGCACTCGCCTGCTCCGACATTCGCACACGAAGTTGATCGTAACAAAGTTACTGAGGAGGGAGTAGTGTGGCGTTTCTAACAGATACACACACAATATGCAAGCAAATAGTCAAGAACACCGAAAGGAAATTCGAATAAGCAAAACATAAGAGCCGTATACCATAGCGATAACATAGCAATCCACATCAGTTGAGTGTACTTGGCTCCTCGATAGTATAGTGGTTAGTATACCCGCCTGTCACTCGGGAGACCGCGGTTCTACTCCCCGTCGGGGAGCCTCTGGCGCAAGACTAATGCCCTTGCCCGGGAAAAAACAAATCATTATGAAAAATTTAACAAGCCTCGGGAATTGCTAAATAAGGCCAAGACCGGCTCCCAGTTGTAGTGCCGATGATGATGATTGCCTTTCAAAAACAAAAATTTAATGACAGATTAATACTCACGTTTTGTCCATTTTCACAAAAACACACATCAACTCACTCAAACGACTGTCAAATAAAAACTACGCGTCTAAACTGGTTGAAATTTTGGTGAGTAGCTGACAAAAGATGCACAAATACATTCACTTTTATTGACGAGTGCTGCTATCTTCATGTTGAGGTTGGAACCTTTTCAGCCCACCCTCGTACATCCCAAACGTATTTGTATTTATTATTTAGCTATATTGTGACGCATATGACAATCAGTACTAGAATATTCTAGAGAGTCCGAAACGAAGTACTAGAATATTCTAGAATGTACTAGAAAACTGAAGACTATGAGCAATAGAAAATTCGAGGCTATGGAACGGGCGGAAACGAAACACCGAATCAGAATGAGGAAAAATGGTATAAATACGTCCCACGCAGATCAGGAAGATAAGTAAGAAGTAAGCAGAGTAAAAGACGCGATAAGTACGGAAGCGATAAGTCAAGAAATCGTTATGTGTACAGTAAACTTACGGTTGTTATTAACGGACTAATAAAGTGTTACATTAATTCAAAATCGATTTAACGGCTCTTATTTATTAAAATAAGTAATCCAACGAACCCCAAGCTCGCTGCAATTGGTGTCAGAAGTGGGATTAATTATTGGTGAAGTGAATAAGTCTGTGAAAGTGTGTTGTGACGATGTCAGATCGACATTTGGAGGATCTTCGCGTTCCTGAGTTGAAGAAGGAACTTGAGCACCGGAATCTGGATAGCAGAGGACAGAAGCAAATTCTTCGACAGCGTCTGCAAGCAGCATTGGAGGAAGAGGGTATCGATGTCGACACATATGCTTTTACGATTGGGTCAGACTGTCCGGATGGAGAAGAAACAGCAAGTCAAGATGGTGCCAATGTAACAGAGAAGGGTTCGCCACAGTTGGACATTTCGGAGATGCTCAGGATGATGATGACAAAATTGGACGCGCAAAATTCAAAATTCGACGCGCAAGCTGCAGATCTGAATGAAAAATTGGATGCCCAAACGCAGTGGATGAAATGTAATTTTCAACACTTTAAGGAAGAAATTCAGTCAAAAATTCGAAACGAAGTGGAAAATCTAGATCTAAAAAACGAAGCTGAATTTAAGAAGGTCACAGATGAAATAACGCGAATCGAAAAGAGACTTGAGTGTGTTGAGAGAAATATGACATCGCCTAGCAATCAACATGACTACAAAGATACAAGGATGCAACCGCCAACCTTCGATGGAACGGGACCCTTCTCCGTATTTATACGTCAGTTTGACGCCGCGGCCAATTATAATAAGTGGTCGGATGAGCAAACGTCAACATCACTAAACGTGCCCCTCCGCGGGGCGGCTGCAGAATTGCTATAAACTATACCAGCAGAGAAGCAAACAGATTTCCAAGCGGTAAGAGACGGCCTTGAAGCTAGGTCTGGAGAGAACCACATGCAGCAGGTCTACCTGCAACTGCGGAGCAGAACGCAGAAACCTGGAGAAAATCTTCAACAGTTGCAGGCAGATATTGAGCGATTGGCAAACTTGTCTTATTCAAATATGACTAAGGAATTTCTGAACGAGGTAGCAATGGATGCATTTATAAATGCACTCCAAGATCGGGACTTGCAACAAGCCGTTCGTTTGGCAGGAAAGAAGACAAGTAATGAAATACTGGCGTTCGCATTGGCATATGAATCTGCTAAACTGGCTACCAGGAGTACATATAGAGTCCGAGAAATGTCCGTCAAGGAATTTTCCTGCCAAAGAATCGGGCATGTACAACGGAGAACCCCGAGGCCTGTTATGAAGTGCTGGACATTCGGCGGAGTCGGCCACTGTAGGAAACGTCGACGAATGAATGAAACATCGAGTGAGAATTGTTGTTCATGCGCTTATCATAAGAGGAGACTATCAACGGACCATCCTGAGGTGAAGAAGCACATTGTACCTGTCAGAGTACTAAATGCGTCTGAGCATATATATACATATATATATATATATATATATATATATATATATATATATATATATATATATATTGTAGCGAGCTTAGGGTTCGCTGGATTAATTATTTTAAAATAAATAAGAGCCGTTAAATCGATTTTGTATTAATATAACACTTTTTTAGTCCGTAATACAACGGTTACTTATACCGTACACTTAATGATTTCTTTACTTATCGCTTCCGTACTTATCGCGTATTTTACTTCTTACTTATCGCTTGCTTCTCACTCGAGACTTACTACTTTCTACTTCTTACTCTCTACTTAACTTCCGCTCTGCGTGCGACGTATTTATACCGTTTTTCCTCATTCTGATTTGGTGTATCGTTTCCGCCCGTTCCATAGTCTTGAATGTTCTATTCCAGTTTTCCAGTACTTCCTAAAATAATCTAGTACTTTGTTTCGGACCTTCTCGAAGATTCCAGTACTGATTGTCATATGCGTCACACTACCCTCCGCCTAGATTAGTTCGTCCCGAAGTAAGTTCACTGATCTCCTGGGTTAACAAAAGTCGCCAGTCGGTCACGATGTACCACTTTCATCTTGGCGTTCGGTCGTCGCTGAATCCTATAGACAACGTCGTTAATTCTTGTGAGAATCTTATACGGTCCTTCCCAATGTTGCTGCAACTTCGGAGACCTTCCTTTTTGCCGATGAGGGTTATAAAGCCATACGTTATCGCCTGCATTAAATCCGGATGCGTTGGCTCGAACGTCGTACCTTGTTTTCATCCTGTCACTGGATACCTTGATTTGCGTTCGAACCAAATGATGAATCTCATCGAGGCGATTTCTCCATTCGGCTACGTAGTCTTCGGTCTTGTCTATGGCGTCTGGAGGTATTCCGAATCGCAGATCGGCTGGTAATCGTATCTCCCGTCCAAATATAATTTTAGCTGGAGAATGGCCCGTCGTATCGTGATTAGCCGATCTATAGCTCATGAGAAAGGTTTGTACATATTTGTCCCAATCTCTTTGGTGATCACTAACGACCTTCGATAAATGCTCTTTCATTGTTCGATTGAACCTTTCGACCATTCCGTCTGACTGCGGATGTAAGGGCGTGGTCCTGGATTTCCTTACGCCCAGTGCCGCACAGATGCCTTGAAATATCTGTGAATCGAAATTTCGGCCTTGATCGGAATGAAGCTCACAGGGAACTCCATATCTGCTGATCCAATTATTGATTAGCTGTTCAATGACAGTTGTTGCTTCTTGGTTTGGAATTGGAAGGACTTCTACCCACTTGCTGAAGTAATACATGATAACTAACATGTATTTGTTGTTGTCGTTTGTTTTTGGGAATGGTCCTGAGATATCAATCGCAATTCGCTCGAAAGGGGCACCCACGTTGTACTGCTTCATAGCGCTCCTTGGTTTTGCCGTTGGTCCCTTGGTCGCAGTGCAAGTTGTGCACTTCCTACACCAAGACTGGGCGTCATCTCTCATGTGAAGCCAGTAGAAACGAGATCGTAATTTTGAAAGTGTCTTATTAACTCCCAAATGTCCACCGGAGGCCCCGTCGTGCATTTCTGTTAGAACATCTTTCACTTTTGATGGTGGGACTAGAATTTGCATTCGATGGGATTTTCCGTCCGCGGCTTCCCATTTACGCTTAAGAATACCATCTTCCACTAGCAAGGAATTCCATTGTGCCCAATATGCCTTAAATGTTCCACTCTTGTCGGAAATATTGTTCCAAGTTGGCCGCTCGTTCTTTTCTTTGTATTCCAGAATTAGCGACATATCTTCATCCTGAAGTTGAGCTGCGCGTATAGCATCACTCGTCCACCCATCTAGTACTTCTACTTGTACATTTCGCAGGTCGTACGCCTCTTCTTTCTCTTCCGCTCTATGACAATGTTTACAATCTGGGTTACATGGTCTTCTTGATAGAGCATCAGCGTTATTATGCACCTTCCCTTGACGGTGGGAAATTTGGAAATCGTACGTTTGAAGTCGTTCGATCCATCGAGCTATTTGTCCTTCCGGATTCTTAACATTTAGCAACCATTTCAGGGCCGCATGATCCGTCCGAAGGTGGAATCGACGTCCGTAGAGGTATTTATGGAAATTCTTAACGGCTTCTACGACAGCCAGCAGTTCCTTTCTTGTTGCGCAGTAATTTCTCTCTGGCTTAGATAGAACTCGACTATAACATGCGACAACTCTCTCTTTACCATCGACTTCCTGTGACAACACTGCTCCGATTCCTGTGTTACTTCCATCAGTATCCAATATAAATGGGCAATCCGCTCTTGGGAATGCCAATGTTGGTGTCTTACATAACTCGGCCTTCAATGTGTTGAATGCTGCCTCACACTTTTCTGTCCAATTGAATTTCTTGTCTTTACCCGTTAGTTCATGTAGGGGTTTTGCCACATTGGCGAAACCTTTAACAAACCGTCGGTAATATGTGGCTAATCCCATAAAGCTTCTCAACTGCTGCTTGTCTTCTGGAGTAGGCCACTCACGGACGGCTGCTATCTTGTCAGGATCCGTTTGAACTCCTGCAGATGAAACGATGTGTCCCAGAAATTTTACTCTCCTTTGGAAGAGTTCACATTTCTTCGAATTGAGCTTTAAGTTGGCCTGTCTTAGTCGTTCGAAGACGGAGCGCAGATTATTGATGTGTTCTGGTAAATTCCTTCCAACAACGATGATATAATCCAAGTACACAAGACACGTCTTCCATGTAAGTCCCCGTAGAACACTTTCCATTAATCGTTCAAACGTTGCTGGGGCATTACACAATCCAAAAGGCATCACGTTGAATTGATAAAGTCCGTTTCCGGTAGTAAACGCTGTCTTCTCCTTGTCCTCCTCCTCCACTTCCACTTGCCGGTAACCACTTTTTAGGTCCAATGTTGAGAACCACTGAGCTCCAGAAAGGGTATCTAGTGTGTCGTCGATTCGAGGAAGTGGGTAACTGTCTTTCTTCGTAACGTCGTTTAACCGGCGGTAGTCGACACAAAATCTAGTTGTCCCATCCTTCTTCTTGACGAGCACTACCGGCGAAGCCCATGGGCTCGATGATTTCTCGATGACTCCTTGCTCTTCCATCTCTCGAATCATGTTGCCTACTTCTGATTGTTTGGCCAACGGTAGTCGACGAGGTGGCTGTCTTATAGGTCTTGACTCACCCGTGTCAATGCGATGTTTAACTATACCGGTGCGTCCGAATTTATCATGTCCTGTCACAAAAATATCAGAAAAATCGTTCAGGAGTGATTTAACGCTTGCCTTTTCTCTGTCTGTTAATCCGATTTTCCGGGATATCAACCTATTAACCACAGCCGGTGCACCAGAGGGCTGTTGAATTGAATGGTCCTCTTCCCTCGTCGGAATTGAGCTTATCATTGACACGGGTGCACATTCTGCGATTACCTCTCCTTTTCTTATTGCGATCGGATCTTTGGACGCATTTAGTACTCTGACGGGTACGATGTGCTTCTTCGCATCGATAAGGGCTTTCCCAACAAGGATGTTCCCCTTGCGCTGATTTTGTGCAGCTTCGGTGATGTAAAACCGATTGTCACTGGGATCACTCTCGAGACTGGTCCAAATTACCGAGTCTGAACGAGCTGGGATCTCACCCTCCTCACGCACATAACATTTCAGTCTTCGCAATTGTTCGTCCTGCAGTGTAATAGCAACCTCCAAGTTACCAATTCGCAGTGTTCTTTGCCCGATATCTAGAACAACTTGGTGCTCCTTCATGAAATCCATTCCAAGAATGCATTCGTCCGTAATATCGGCAACCAAAAATTTATGGGAGATGGAAATAGTACCCAGCACTATTATTCTCTCGACTTCTCCGTAGACTGTAGAACATTCTCCTGTGGCAGTCCTCAAAGCGTATCTTCTATTTTTATTAAGGGCAATTTGGCCCACGACATCCGGCCGAATTATGGATCTCGTTGCTCCAGTGTCGATTGTCACAGTTGTTGTCCTTCCATTAACAATCGTAGTTATAACCAAACTTTGGTTATCCCGTTGGAGTTGTGATACAGTTACGATGCTGGAGCTGCAAATTCCACCAGGCGACTTTCGCCCCGTAAAGTCTGCCCTTACAAGTTTCCCGAGCTATTGACCTCAGGTTGGTCCGTTGATAGTCTCCTCTTATGATTAGCGCATGAACAACAATTCTCACTCGATGTTTCATTCATTCGTCGACGTTTCCTACAGTCAACAGAGATGTGGCCGACTTCGCCGCATGTCCAACACTTCATGTCAGTTCTCGGGGTTCTCCGTTGTACATGCCCGATTCTTTGGCAGGAACATTCTTGGACGGACGTTTCTCGAACTCTATATGTACTCCTGGTAGCCAGTTTAGCAGATTCATATGCCAATGCGAACGCCAGTATTTCATTAGTCGTCTTCTTTCCTGCCAAACGAACGGTCTGTTGCAAGTCCCAATCTTGGAGTGCGTTTATAAATGCATCCATTGCTACCTCGTTCAGAAATTCTTTAGTCATATTTGTATAAGCCAAGTTTGCCAATCGCTCAATGTCTGCCTGCGGTAGACCTGCTGCATGTGGTTGTCGCCATACCTAGCTTCAAGGCCGTCTCTTATCGCTTGGAAATCTGTTTGCTTCTCTGCCTGTATGGTTTGTAGCAATTATGCAGCCTCCCTGCGGAGTGACAGGATTAGTGATGTTGACTTTTGCTCATCCGACCACTTATTATAATTGGCCGCGGCGTCAAACTGACGTATAAATACGGAGAAGGGTCCCGTTCCATCGAAGGTTGGCGGTTGCATCCTTGTATCTTTGTAGTCATGTTGATTGCCTGGCGATGTCTTATTTCTCTCAACACAATCAAGTCTCTTTTCGATTCGTATTATTTCATCGGTGACTTTCTTGAATTCAGCTTCGTTTTTTAGATCTAGATTTTCTACTTCGTTTAGAATTTCGTCCTTAAAGTGTTGAAAATTACATTTCATCCATTGTGTTTGGGCATCCAACTTTGCATTGACATCTGCAGCTTGCGCGTCCAATTTTGAATTTACGGCGTCGAATTTTGAATTTTGGACATCCAACTTTGCCTTAACATCTGCAGCTTGTGCGTCGAATTTTGTCATCATCATCCGGAACACCTCCGAAATGTCTAACAGTGGCGAACTCTTCTCCGTTACATTGCAACCATCTTGACTCGCTGTTTCTTCTCCATCCGGACAGTCTGGACCAATCGTAAAAACATATGTGTCGACATCAATACCCTCTTCCTCCATAGCTGCTTGTAGACGCTGTCGAAGAATTTGCTTCTGTCCTCTGCTATCCAGATTCCGGTCCTCAAGTTCCTTCTTCAACTCAGGAACACGAAGATCCCTCAAATGTCGATCTGACATCGCCACAACACACTTTCACACACTTATTCACTTAAACAATAATTAATCCCACTTCTGACACCAATTGTAGCGAGCTTAGGGTTCGCTGGATTAATTATTTTAAAATAAATAAGAGCCGATAAATCGATTTTGAATTAATATAACACTTTATTAGTCCGTAATACAACGGTTACTTATACCGTACACATAATGATTTCTTTACTTATCGCTTCCGTACTTATCGCGTATTTTACTTCTTACTTATCGCTTGCTTCTCACTCGAGACTTACTACTTTCTACTTCTTACTCTCTACTTAACTTCCGCTGTGCGTGCGACGTATTTATACCGTTTTTCCTCATTCTGATTTGGTGTATCGTTTCCGTCCGTTCCATAGTCTTGAATGTTCTATTCCAGTTTTCCAGTACTTCCTAAAATAATCTAGTACATTGTTTCGGACTTTCTCGAAGATTCCAGTACTGATTGTCATATGCGTCACAATATATATATATATATTGTAGCAAGCTTAGGGTTCGCTGGATTAATTATTTTCAAATAAATAAGAGCCGCTAAATCGATTTTGAATTAATATAACACTATATTAGTCCGCTAATAACAACCGTTACTTTTACCGTGCACATAACGATTTCTTGACTTATCGCGTCTATAACTTATCTCTTGCTTAACTGCTTACTTTGTCTGCTTACTTCTTACTTGTCTCCATGATCGGTGTGCGACGTATTTATACCGTTTCCTCATTCTGATTCGGCGTTTCCGTCCGTTCCATAGCTTTGAATTTTCTACTGTTCGTAGTCTCCAGTTTCCATTACTTTCTAGAATATTCTAGTACTGATTGTCATATGCGTCACAATATTTTATGTACCAATGAATCTAGAAAATGTTGAAATATTTCTAATGCCACTGATTCCACCAAATGTTACAGCATATAAAAATCCTCGAGAATTTTAGATTTGTAGGGAGAACATAAATCTTTAATTTTTGTTGTCAATTTTTTCCAAGTATCTGACAAGCCAGAATTTTCATTACAAATAAATAAACGAAGTTATGTACTTAGGACACCGAACATTAATAATAAAAGAATTGATATAAGCATGATATCTTATCTCTTTGATATTATTAATTAGTTATAAATAATTGGTTTTCGAAGGTAAATACAAAGAAATAAATTCTTTTAAATTTAGTAATTCGTTATAAGCAATTAGTTTCAGGATGTTAGTGCAGAAGAAAAATTTCTTTCAACAAAATTCAAATAATCTTATTATAAAATGAAAAATTATTCCATTATAGGAATTTTTCAAACTTGAAAATTGTATAGAAATGCCTTAGATTATATTTTGTAATTTAGATTCTTCCTATATAAGTCCAAATCTAATTAGAATAATTATACTCTAGGTATTCGATATAGGGCATTAATCTGCTACATTATCGGTCATGTTATGTAGTAAAGACGCTTAATAAAGTGTGAAGTTGCAGCACTTGCGGCCAAAAACATGCCTCCATTCAAATGTCATAGGTGACATCGAGTAAGTTGCTAGACATCTCACTCTTTTTCTTTTTCCGTTCGGTAAAATGGTAGGTCCTCTGTACACTTCTTAATCTGATTTTTTAATTTATTTTCATCTACTGTGGAAATTTAATTTTCAAATTAAGTTTTTGCTATTATGAACCATGAAGGTACATGCAACTGATTTGAATTTGTATTTTTTATTTAGGGTATTGATATTTGCCATAAATATGACCGCAGGGTGCGGAGAACCGAGCCTAAATCACAAGATGTTTACTTAAGACTTCTTGTCAAGGTATGTAAACTAGTTTATCGTTCCTATTATTAGATAATAACAATTTCCTTTTTTTTTCTTTGCTTTCTAGTTGTACCGATTTTTATATCGTCGTACTCATGTCAAGTTCAACAAGATTATCCTGAGGCGTTTGTTTATGAGTAAAATTAACCGACCGCCAATGTCATTGCAACGCGTCTCTCGCATTTTCAAGAGAGCCCAACAACCTGATGCAACTGTTGTCGTTGTCGGAACAATTACTAATGATTTACGGCTTTTGAAAGTTCCGAAGATGACTGTATGCGCTTTGCATATTACGGAAAAGGCACGAGAACGTATCCTTAAAGCTGGCGGTGAAGTTATCACATTCGATCAATTGGCATTGAAGGCACCAAAGGGTCAAAAGACTCTGCTCATGCAAGGAAAGCGCACAGCCCGCACTGCCTGCAGACATTTCGGAAAAGCACCTGGTGTACCACATTCTCACACCAGACCGTACGTCAGGTCCAAGGGGCGTAAATTTGAAAAGGCCCGAGGCCGCAGAAGTGGTTGCGGTTATAAGAAGTGAAAAGTAATTACTGTTCAATGAAAGTTGTTTTGTACTAAAAGGCATAATAGACAAGATGAAAGTTAAGCAATTAAAACCATTTTGCTTGGAACTAAAGTAAATTTTTATTTATAAATAAAAAAATTATGAACTATTTTGGTTCCAAATACAAACTCCAATAATTAATCAAATGCTGGTCTTGTTGCTGAACTCCTAATACTTTCTTCAACTTCCCCAATCCACTTGACGACTTCACTCGGCTTAGACAAATTATTTTGCTGTAAACAAAACAAAAAAATAAACAAATTACTTTAAAAGATACTACTAAGTGAAATTAAATGTTCTGTTGGATGCCCTTCCTGAAAATTATTTGCGGGACAATAGTTTTTAATACTACTTAATACAATATCCCCGTATACACATTTTTGTGTACCAATCAATTAGACCCAGTTGAAAGTACATATTTCAGTTGAAAACATCTAGTGCGTTTTTGTGATTCGACATATTGCGAGCAAGGATCCGGGATATCTCTCCATGTTTCAGCGCTTAGCTTACAGTTGAAATAGGTAGGTGGTTGAACCTCTCCCGAGATGCTATATCTAGAACTGTGCTCCAGAGACATCGGAGCTTGACGACGGTCTAAGGTTGGGTGTTTAATTTGGCGGGTATAATGTCTATTTATTCGCTTTATGCCAGCATTCATTTCAAATAAAGATAACGGCCCGATGTTACCATAAGGGAGAGGTTAACAACACGTAATTTGATTGCTCGCTGACTTTGTTTCAGAATACCAGAAGACGCTCATGAATATGAAGGTAAACGTCATACTCCATTATTAACAAGTTTCGAGGCCAGATGTTCATGCGCCAATCGATACTCAGATTGATTCGTCATCTGACTTGATCTATCTTTATTGCTCTGGATACGATTTGTATTCGACCTGTCGATAAAAAGGCGGCATCTGTGACTGAACGCTGATCTAGTTTGCTAAAGACAAAAAGCATTCAAACCTACAACAATTTAGACGTTATTTGGCCAAATATAGTTTTACAAACTTACAACAAATTACTGTTACCATTCCCCAAATGATGGTCGACTAGTACACTCTTCAAACATCTTTCACACAAGTTGACTGTTTTCAGATACATTACCCAGCATCTATAATTATTGTTCTTTGCAACTTTAATGTTTACAATTCAAACCAACTAAGATTTTCTAACAGGACATACGAGACTGGAAGGCTAACTGATTAATTGGCTATCAGTCGAAAACTGACAACTAATAGCCTACACAAATGCTGGGCAACCAAAGTAATTTTGCAAAATTTCTATCATCTAGGCCAAGGCCCTATTCCAAACAAACCTTTGTGAAATTGAGAAAGTCGGAGGATTGTGTGATACCTGCTGTGCAGTCTGATATAGATAATCATTTGGGTCGCAAATAACTAACCGATCTATGCAGCTTCGTCAGGTGTGAAAGTATGGAACTACCAACAGATAGAATTTGTGAAATTCTTCGCAGGCCTTTCTGTGATCAGAAGCTTGCTTCAGAAATCCATGTAAACGCTTGCGCCGACAGTTGTGGAAATTACTCTTCTCGGCGTGGAACATGTGACACCAATGGGTATATCGGTGGTATAGTGCAAGAAGGGCCAATCTGTATCAGATTGACCCTTTTTGCGCTACACCATCGATATTGGCATCTACATTCGTTAAAGTAACACCAATTGATAATTGATGTCAACATTAGTTATTTTAATGTAACACCAAGGAATACGCACCTAGCGGGAAGTGTTAGGCTACGTATCCTGGCATCAGCGTTAAGGGTTAATTTGGCACCGGCAGTATCCTGTCGTCCGCGCCAAATGTAATACCACCATGGTATTACTTTTAATTATTTATCTGGCACCGGCTTAAGTATGCCGTCCGTGCCAAATGGTAAGGTTAGTGGTTTTCTGACCTTACCTGTCACCTGTAGGGCGGTCCGCCCTTTCTGTTCCGGGTCCTGCTGGAGAGTTGAAATGAGTAGTCGTATGTTTTTGTGAAGTTCATTTGGTTTTATTTAATTAAATTAAGTTATTACCCTATGTTATTATTTTATTTTGAGTAACAGGCCCGCTGTATCGTTCCAGGGCTGCAACCTGTTACTCTTAGTTCTTGACTGCCCGTGTGCTTCTAACAAAACCCCTTTTATATACTCAAATTCAAACCCGATTTTACATCCCTTCCCACGATCGCATCGTTCACCTTGAGACAGTTACCCGATGCCAGCCCATGCCAACGACGATGGGAAATGCAGCGTTGCAATATTGTCGCCATTCAACCTGAGATCGCAACCTTACACTTAGTTTAGTTTAGTTTAGTGAGGACAGAACCCTCATTTATTTAGCTTAATGCAAGCTTCAATTAATTAACTTCTTCTGAGACGTCGTTTGAGAGCAAGAGTGGAGAGGTTGAAATCGAAGGAGGTGGGGAAAGAGTTGGCCTGTCGTAGCATACGCGAGATGGGTTCGTTAGCGCCGTAAGAAGTGTGATGAGCGGGCACGTAAAACAGTCGAGGGTTCCGCACATTACGGGGGTTTGTATGAAATGTTAAAGTGGAGAGCAAGCTTGGGTATTGATTGGGCCAGACAGATGTATAGCGTTTGAAATAATAGTGAAGAAGATCGTGTGATTCGAACTGACGCTATGACAGCTTGAATCACGAAAAAATTTTTACCTAAGCGTTACACATCAGGCTACTGACCGTGTTTAGAATTTGATTTCCAAACTCGACTATATTCCACTGATGTGAATTATTTTTATTTATCGCCTGGTATACGGTTCTGATGTATTTTTCTTATTCGATTTTTTCGTTCGTGTTCTTCACTATTTTTTTGCTTGTGAATTGTGTGTATCTGTTAGAGTTGCCACAGATGGCGATGGACAAAGATGATGTCGTCATGGATTCTGCGCTCCTCAAGTGTGTTGAAATTGATTAGAAGGAGTCGGCCTATGTATGGTGGTAGAGTGAGCGGGTTTTCACAGTTTAGAGGGAAAAGCGCAAGAGGCGACGTTGAACGCCCTCGACCCTACGAATGTGAGACAATTGATACGGGGACCAGACCTGACTAGCATATCCGTGTAGTGGCCGGACAGAAGTTGTGTAGAGTGATCGGGTGACGTAGGTTTGGCGGGGGTTTTCTTTGGTGGATGTTTTGTCTTTGATAGTAGGTTGGTACAATGTTCCGCCGAACACTGTTTGCACCGGATTAAATAAAAAACAACTAGAATACGGAGCGAATCGGCCACAAATGAAACACTGTAAGAAATTGTTTTTGTTTTGATACTTTAATGATTTTATTTGGGCGGTTTATTAATGGTTACAAATTCGGTACTGTTATAGCAAGTCACTTTAATTAAAAGGTAATTACGAACACTTCAGCACTGATTATATATCCTGGCAAAACGATTAATCTGTTTATAGATAAATGCTCGTTCTACGCACTCGTTCAAAACTTCGGGTTTTCAAATACATGTTCGTTCTACGCACTCGTTCAACAACCACAGGTTTACAAATAAAAGTTCGTTCTACGCGCTCGTTCAAAACTTCGGGTTTACAAATAAATGCTCGCGTCTTGCGCTCTTTCTCCCTAAGATTCTCTCTGACCGGACGACTATTCAATATAACTCTCGTCTCGTTGACGATCAAAATTAGACTGTACTGCAAATACCCACAAGTATCTTGATCCAGATCGTATCTGCATCTTCCCCAGAGACGATTTCCCATTCTGTCCATTAACAGAATCGTCAGTCTCTGTTATCACATCCCTCGGGATATTTTGTAGTTTCCTGAAAGGGGAAAGTCATTCTTTGCATACATCATTATTATCGCTAGCATTTCATCTCCACGGCCTTCTGTTTGCACAGAACATCTGGCGCCCAGGCCGGAGATATTTGATGGTTGTTTGGACGTACTGTCCGTGGGTCTTGTTTGACTTTTGTCAATACACCCGAAATCCATTAGATCTTTCTAATGGTGTGAAATTCAAAAGGGACCGTGGGATCGGAATAGATCCTTCGTAGGTTTTTAACCTCATTAATTTTCCGAATTATCTCGTTGAGATAAAGCATGCATGAGGTTGGCGTTTCTTTTGTTTGCCGATGGATTTGATGGTCTTTGTGGCAGACCACCCGCAGGTGCATCCGTTGGTCGGCTAATTTGCTGACGATAGCAATTCCTTGTAACATCGTGTAGATAGATGTTCAGGATTTCCGATTGTGCAGTGCTGGAGTGCGGCGCATTTCAGTCTTTGGGGATAGGATGAATGAATGTTTTCCTTTTTTTCAGGTATGTCATATTCGAATTGTTGAGCTTGACATTGAAAGCTTTGGGACGTTCAGTTCCTTGCTTTTTCGTGTCGGGTTCAACGTTGGCCAAATGTTTCAAGGCCCTAGCGGACTTAGTGGCACGCGTCTGTTGGCGTTTGTAACGTTTTCAGGGTAGGAACCCTACCTGGGTGGAATTGTGCGTTCGTAGAACGCTACATAGGAGTTTACGAATTCCTTCGACCAGCGTTTTACAAAGCCAAGGGCGGCGTTGACCTTAAGGATTAAGTCATTGATATGTGCGGTAATCTAATGTTATCGGTTGGTCCAGCAAGAGATAGGGCCGTGGGTGGGTGGGGGAGCGCTTCCGAGAGAAGGTGATTGTGTGACATTTGGCGATATTGAGTTCTAGGCAATTATTTTGGCACCAAATCGAAAAGCTGTCAAGATCTGATTGGAGAAGTGAGGAGTCTAGGGGAGAGCGGATTGTCTTGAAAATTTTGGCATCCGCGTAAAGCGAGATGAGGGAGTGATTGATGCAAGAGCCTATGTCGTTTATTGTTAGGATAAATAGGAGGGGGCTGAGATGACTGCCCTGGGGAACACCTGAGGTTGGAAGAAAAAGATCGGATAGGGTGGATCTAAATCGCACGCGGCAGGTTCGAAAATTGAGATAGGATGAGATCCACTTAATCAACAGGGGTTCAAAACGGAGGGAAGATAATTTAAAGAGAATGAGGTTATGGGAAATTTTGTCGAAGGCCTTGCCAAAGTCGGTAGTGACTACATCGACCTCATTGCCGTTTTCTAGAGCACGGAGTGTGTAGGATGTGAATTCGACAAGGTTGGAAGTAGTGGACCTGCCGAAAAGGAAGCCGTGCTGGTTAGGAGAGATGATGGGTGTGCAGCGAAAACATAACGCATCATACAGAAGGCCTTCGAACAGTTTGGAATGTGCGAAAGCTTAGCAATGGGACGATAATTGGATAAATCGTTTTTTGCCTCTTTTTTATGTATGGGGGTTATGTAAGAGGATTTCAAAATGTCGGAGAATAGACCTTGTGCAAGGGATAGATTGAAGATTGAAGCGAGCGGGAGAGAGAGAGAAGAGGAGTATTTTTTTAAGAAGATAGCAGGGAGTCCGTCTGGGCCGGGACTGAAATCGTCTTACAGTTGTTCAAGTTTTTCTATAGCTTGGTGTTGTTGAATGTGTAGAGGGATGGGTGGGCCGAGGGAGAATTCAGACATGCCAGTAAAGTAGGAGGGGTTTGGCTCGAACGAGTCGTCCGTGAAGGATAGATTGAAGAAGGAGGCGAAAAGATTGGCTATGGTGTGGGAGCCAGTTGTAGTAGTTGAGCCGTAGAAAAGAGAGGTGGGATAGGCATCAGATTTCCGTTTGTAGTTGATGAAGTGGTAGAAAGAATTGGGGTCGTTGATCAGGTTGAGTTTAGCTTTGGCAAGGTGATTGTGGTAGAGGGAGCTATAAAGCTCAGTGAATTGGTAAAAGTAACCGAGATAGTTGGAGTAGTCGAGGGGAGAACGCGTATTTTAGAAAGTGTTCCACAACTTATTCCTCTTGTTACGAGGTGTGCGGAGTCTGCGGTTGTACGAAGGGGGCGATGAGAATGATAATATGTGTCGGGAATATGGGACATATAGGGATATGGCGTTGTAGATTACTGTGTAGAGCGAGGCTGTATCGACCTCTACACTTATATCATTTAAGCGGAGTGTGATATTGCTGAGGTACTCATTTATTAGGCGGAAATTGGCTTTTCGGAAGTTGAAAGAATATTGGTAGGGTGGAAGTGTGAAGTGGGTTGAGCAGTCGTGGTATAAGGATAAGAGAAGCGGGGGGGGGGGGGGGGGGGGGGGGGGGGGGGCGGTGGTTGTCAATCGTTGATAGGGTGTGGGGACTAGAGACAACTGAGGAACTAAAGGGGTCTGTCGTGAACACAAGGTCAAGTTGTCTGCCCAGATGGTTTAGGACATTGCTTACTTGGCAAAGGCTAGAGTCGGTGAGGCTGTCTATAAAGAGACACTCCTTGGTAGTAGTGGGGCTTGAGATGTAGTGGGACTTATCGTCAGACAGCGTCCATTGGAGATGGGGGAGGACTACAATGTCGCCTTGGGAAAGTAGTGGATATTTTGAAAGATCGACTGGTTTTTGGACCGAAGTCCTCTGACATTCTGATAGTAAACGGTTAGGGGAAGAGTATTGGGAGACCCCATAGAGAGTGGAGTGGGCAACCGATTAGGGCCGATTATATTTTATTTTTAGTGGGTTCGCTGCGTGGAGGACCAGATGCCATTTTCGTGCAAATGTATTGTCGAAGAGCCGATAGGTCGTCTCTTGTTACTTTAAGTGGGGGAATATTGAAATTTTCATGGAATTTTATGTACAGATTACGAAGGTTAGGGAAATTGGTGGGAGACCTTCCTGGTGAATGGAGATCTTAACGCTCGTTTTCGTTCTGCCTTCATAGCAGACTGCATCAGATTTACCATGAAGATAAGCTAGATACATTTGAGAATTAATCGTTAAGTTTTGATGTCAGTGCTGTCCGCAAGAAGTTATCTGTTCTAAGAAAGATTTAGTGGATGTTTAATGTAGAGAAAGAGACCTAACGAAAGTTTGTAAAATATATATATGAAATAAGAGTGACGTGAATAAATACTAAAAGTTTGTGTAATATAAATGTATAATAAGAATAACAGGAACAAGAAACTGGTAACAGAAGAAGTTTGTGAAATATATATGTAATACGAGTGACATAGATAAAATCTCATTACTAAAAAGTTTGTATGATATATGCATGAAATAAGAGAAACATGATCAGTAACTTTTGGCAATAAATTCGTGTAATATATACATTTACATATATATAGTTGCCTCATGGGAGGTTAATTGTACAAAGTAAACCAATTAGACATCTAGTAATCTAACGAAGTGTATATTTCGATACTTATTTGTACTTGAACTGTATGAGATACAAACTCAATAAAAAGTGAAGAACAACTAAACAAAAAAAAAAGGAAATATTTCAATTGTTTTATTCTTGAGGATGTTTCAGTGCTGAGAAACATCCAATACCATAACTTGCGCTAGGATGGAACGTGGAAATTGCAGAATTGCAATTTTGGTTATGGGAATGGAAAATTTACGTGTAGTCATGGCATATGATATTGCATGATGGGAATTTGCGTTTAGCACATGGTAGGCGTGTGATACGGTTTCATGGCTACACTGAAAGAACAATGTCGATTGTAACATCTTGATGCTACACCGAAAGAAAGTTGAAAGTTATAAAAACTATAATTTATGATATCTTTTCGTTGAAAGTTCAATGTATGACCGTTAATGTCATATATGCATGCAACAATCTCATTGCAAGGAAAGCGCCAGCACACAAGCACTCAGGAAACGACGATCACCTGTACACCGAAATTCGGAAAACCACTCGAGAGGAAAAAGGTACTTAGAAAACGAGTTCAAGAAAAACTACTCAGGAGAAAACGAGCAAACGAGAAGAACAGCACTCGGGAAACGAGCGAAGAAGACAGCTGGGGACTATATAAGGCGAGCATATCGACCAAACACCAGGAGTCGACACGACTAATTTTAAAGAGAAGATTTTATAGATAGGAAATCAATAAAGAATAGTAACGAATAAGCTAATTGTAGCGGTGTATTTTGTTTTGTTTTGTTTCGTTGTTTCTTTCTCTTCCGCAGCGTTGTTTGCGGAATAGTGGATTTCAGGAGATTGTACTGGGCAAGACAATAACGCCCATTCGTCCAGAGCAGGCCCCGGCTCTGGAAGCACAGTCTACTAATTCAAAATCCAATCATCGTTGGCCGGCCAGTGCCGGATTTAGAGTCCACGAAAAGAAGCTGAGACATCACTGGAAAAGGCGCCGTCCGCGGTTTTAGCAGTAACAGAAACAATCCCATGAAAAAACCGGCGGACGTAGGTGTGATGAGCCGACACTACCATAAGGGAACAAATCATCAAGAAAACACGACTCGCCAAAAAGAAGACGTAAGGAAAAGCGGAAAAAGCGGGATATACGCGCTGACACGTGGAATGTTTGAACGTTATATAAGACAGGCGCCATACAGACGGTCATAGAAAACGCGAAACAATTTAAAATGGAGATCGTAGCGCTTCAAGAAGTCCGACTCCCACATCAAGTAATCGAAACCAAGGGTTTACACTGGCGTGTGGAGGTACCGATATACATAACCTCGGGACTGGCTTCATCATAAGCAATAAGATTACGCCCCATCTAAAAGATGTGCAATTTATTAATGACCGAATATCGGTGCTAAAAATACAGGGACCATGGTTCAATTATGTATTTATAAACATACACGCCTCAACAGAATCTACGGACGAAGAAACGAAGGACACATTCTACGAGACCCTAGAGGAAGTATTCGATGGGATCTCATCATTCGATGTTAAAATCCTCCTCAAGGTTCTCAACGCGAAAACTGGAAAGCAAGATATCTATCTATCAACTATAGGTAAAGAAAGTTTAAATGACCCTTCAAATGATAATGGAATTCGTATTATTACGTTCGCAGCGTCAAAAGATCTGGTAGTGAAAAGCGCGATGTTGAAGCACAAGCAAATCCATAAAGCCACATGGATCTCACCCGACGCCGTAACGCGTAACCAAATAGACCACTTCCTCATAGACAAAAGACACCACTCGAATATCCTTGACGTAAGATCATATAGAGGAGCAGATTGCGACTCCGATCACCTTCTAGTGATGGGCAAAATTAGAAATCGGCTTGCAGCAAACCCAAATGGGCAGCCACAGGAGACGAGCAAAAAGTTCGACATTGATAAACTAAACGACCTGCGCGAAAGGACCGAATATCAAGACGAACTAACGAATAGATTTAGTATCCTAGAATATGGGAGTAGTGATGAAGAGGAAACCAATAATGTGGACACTAAATGGGCATCGATCAGAGAAAAAGCCGAAAATGATTAGGATTTAAAAAAAAACAATTAAGTTCAAACCTTGGTTTGACCAGGATTATAGGGTGAGGATAGAACAACGTAAACGCCTCAGGGTGATCCACTTAGAAAGATATGATGAAGTCAACGCAGAAAGATACGCGACGATTCGGAAAGAGACAACGAGACTTTTCAAACCCAAAAACACGAATGAAAGAAGACTCGGGTCGAAAAAATCATAGAAAATGCGAGAGCAAAGAACAGCAGAGGTATGTATGCCGGCATAAATTCAATTAGAAATGGCTACCGAGGGAAAGCCAAAATAATCCGAGACACAAACGGCTGTCTGGTGACAGAAACAAAAAATATCGTGACAAGATGGAAGCAGTACTTTGAAAACCTGCTCAATGTACGCATCCATCAACCACAAATAAACGTACCCGACGAATATATGGCCGAGCCTCAGATCCCAGAGCCCGCCTTCAACGAAATTATAGATGCAATAAATCGATTGAAAAACAACAAGGCTCCCGGAGTCGATTGCATACCAGCAGAGCTTGTAAAGCATGGACGAGAGGCAACCGCTCAAAATATCCACCAACTCATTAAAGCAGTATGAGATAAGGAAGTCACTCCGGAAGAATGGAATAGTCATCCCCATTTTCAAAAAAGGCGACAAATTTGACGGCGAAAATTACAGAGGAATATCATTACTCCCGACCACATAAAAACAAATGTCGTACTAGCGAGAATCACCCTACCAGTGCGGATTCCGTAAGAAGCGGTGAACGAGCGACCAAATGTTCACAGTAAGGCAATTGTTGGAAAAGAAGTGGGAATACGGGGAGACGGTTCACCAACTGTTCGTTGACTTCAAAAAAGCCTACGACTCAGTCGCAAGGCAAGGACTTTACCATATTGTGGTTGAGCTGGGAGTCCCGAAAGAATATGCCGCCCTCATTCAAATTTGCATGAACGAAAATAAAGAGCGAATTAGAATAGAAAACCACCTCTCATAACCATTTGAAATCCACGACGGGCTAAAACAGGGAGACCATTTCTTTCTAACCTTCTGCTCGAGTATGTCATCAGAAAGGTACAAGACGACAACATGACCGGATCATCCCTGAACGGGGTCACACAAGTGCTCGCATGTGCGGAAGACATAGCCGTTTTGGGCGACAACCTAGAAACTGTAAGTAAAAACAGTGAAATCATCATGCAAGCGGCAGAAGATATGGGGATGGGCCAAGAAATAAATGAAGACAAAACAAAATACATGATTACGGCGCCAGCAAGTGGATCTCAGGGAATACATAAACGTCAGAGGCAAAATATTTGAAAAAGTTAAAGAATTTAAATATCTGGGAACAATACTGACGGCCAGTAACGAAATGTCTTAGGAAATTAACAAAAGACTACATTCCGGCAACGCTAGTTGGCACGCAGTCAGTAAACTGCTGAAATCCAAATAGCTTTCACGTAATATAAAACTGCGTGTCATAGAACCATAATCATGCTGATTGTGCTATACGGATGCGAAACATGGGCTCTCACAAAACGAAAATAAAACAAATTTCGCGTATTCGAGAATAAAGTTGTAAGGGGTATCTTTGGCGGTAAATATGATGAAGAGGCAGGACAATTGAGGAAACTCCATTACCACGAATTGGAAGAGCTTTAGCGCAAACCTACAATTGTGAGAATAATCAAGTCGCGGAAATTAAGATGGGCCGGACATGTGGCGAGAATGGGCAACGATAGGACCGTGCATAGAATTCTTGACTGTAAGCCAACGGGAAAGAGACCGACAGGGCGGCCGCGACGGAGATGGGAGGACAATGTTAGGTTAGACCTTGAAGAGATCGGATATGATGGTCGAACGTGAAAGTAGAGCGCACGGAACAGGGACCAATGGCGGAGTCGAGTCGGTGATGTCATGAACTTTCGGGTTCCTAGAAGCCAATAAATAGTAAAAATAGCAATAGTAATATAATATATATATATATATATATATATATATATATATATATATATATATATATATTATATTACTATTTAAAAATAAATTATTATGGAAAATATAACAAGCCTCGAGACTTGCTAAATAAGGCCAAGACCGGATCCGATGATGATGATGATAATATATATATATTATATATATATATATATATATATACATATATCTATATGTATATATATATTATTTACTGGCCTCCATTGTCCTGACTCCTCGTCATATTTACCGCCAAATATACCCATTAAAACTTTATTCTCGAATACGCGGAATTTGTTCTCTTCCCGTTCAATCAATCAGCATGATTATGGTTCTATAGACACGGAGCTTTATATTACGTGATGGCAGTTTGGATTTTAATAGTTTACTGGCTGCATGCCAACTAGTGTTGCCGGAATGTAGTCTTTTGTTAATTTCGTTTCGTTTCTGGTCGTCAGTATCGTTCCCAGATATTTAAATTCTTTGACATTTTCAAATATCTTGCCCCTGACGTTTATATGTGTTCTCTGAGGTCCACCTGCTCTCGTCGTAATCATGTATTCGTTTTGTCTTCGTTTATTTCTAGGCCCACCTCTTCTGCTGCTTGCATGATGATTTCACAGTTTTTACTTACAGTTTCGAGATTATCGCCCAAAACGGCGATGCCATCCGCATGCGCGAGCACTTGTGTGGCCCCGTTCAGGGATGATCCGGCCGTGTTGTCGTCTTGTACCTTTCTGATAACATACTCGAGGACATGGTTAAAAAGGCATGGTGAAAGGCCATCCCCTTGTTTCAGTCCGTCCCTAATTTCAAATGGTTCTGAGAGGTGGTTTTCTATTCTAACTCGCACTTTGTTTTCGTTCATGCAGATTTGAATGAGGGCGGCATATTTTTTCGGGATCCCCAGCTCGACCACAACATGGTAGAGTCTTTGCCTTGCGACTGAGTCGTAGGCTTTTTTGAAGTCCACGAACAGTTGGTGAACCGTCTCTCCGTATTCCCACTTCTTTTCCAGCAGTTGCTTTATTGTGAACATCTGGTCGCTTGTTGACCGGTTCCGACGGAATCCGCATTAGTAGTCTCCCAATATTTCTTCTGCGTACGGTGTGATTCTTGCCACTATGACCTTTGTAATTTTTTGTATGTGATTGGGAGCAATGATATTCCTCTGTAATTTTCGCAGTCAGATCTGTCGCCTTTTTTGAAAATGGGGATGACTATTGAGGTTTTCCATTCTTCCGGAATGACTTCCTTGTCCCATATTATTTTAACCAGTTGGTGGATCTTTCGAGCGGTTGCCCCTCCTCCATGCTTCACAAGCTCTGCCGGTATGCAATCGATTCCGGGAGCCTTGTAATTTTTCAGTCGATTTATCGCGTCTACAACTTCGTCGAAAGAGGGCTCTGGGATCTGGAGCTCGGCTGTATGTACGTCTGGTGCGTTTATTTGTGGTTGACGGGTGCGTACATTAAGCAGGTTTTCAAAGTACTGCTTCCATCTTGTCACGATATTTTTTGTTTCTGTCACCAGACAGCCGTTTGTGTCTCGGATTATTTTGGCTCTCCCTCGGTAGCCATTTCTAATTGAATTTATGCCGGCATACATACCTCTGCTGCTCTTTGCTCTGGCATTTTCTAGGATTTTTTCGATCCGAGTCTTCTCCCATTCGCGTTTTTTGCGTTTGAAAAGTCTAGTTGTTTCTTTCCGAATTGTCGCGTATCTTTCTGCGTTGATTTCATCATACGCTTCTAAGTGGATCATTCTGAGGCGTTTACGCTCTTCGATCTTTGCCCTGCACTCATCGTCAAACCAAGGTTTGGACTTAGTTGTTTTCTTAAATCCTAATACCTCTTGGGCTGTTTGTTTGATTGTGTCTCTGATCGATACCCATTTAGTGTCCACACTATTGGCTTCATCTTCCTCACTAGTGTCATTCTCTAGGATGCTAAATCTATTCGTTAGTTCGTCTTGATATTCAGCCTTTTTACGTAGGTCTTTTAGTTTATCAATGTCAACTTTTTGCTCGTCTCTCGTGGCTGTCCATGTGGGTTGGCTGCAAGCCGACTTCTAATTTTGCCCATCACTAGAAGGTGATCGGAGTCGCAATCTGCTCCTCTATATGATCTTACGTCAAGGATATTCGAGTGGTGTCTTTTGTGTATGAGGAAGTGGTCTCTTTGGTTACGCGATACGCCGTCGGGTGAGATCCATGTGGCTTTATGGATTTGCTTGTGCTTGAACATCGTGCTTTTCACTACCAGATCTTTTGACGCTGCGAACGTGATAATTCGAATACCATTATCATTTGAAACGTCATGTAGGCTTTCTTTACCCATTGTTGGTTGGAAGATATCTTCCTTTCCAATTTTTGCATTGAGGTCGCCGAGGAGGATTTTAACATCGAATGATGAGATCCCATCAAATACTTCCTCTTGGGTCTCGTAGAATGTGTCCTTCGTTTCTTCGTCGGTAGATTCTGTTGGGGTATAAATACATAATTGAACCATGGGCCCTGTATTTTTAACACCGACATTCGGTCATTAATAAATTGCACAGCGTTTACATGGGGCGTAATCTTCTTGCTTATGATGAAGGCAGTTCCGAGGTTATGTGTATCGGTACCTCCACACGGCAGTGTAAATCTGTTGGTTTCGATTACTTGACGTGGGAGTCGGACTTACTGAAGCGCGACGATGTCCATTTTATATTGTTTCGCATTTTCTACGACCGTCTGTATTGCCCCTGGTTTATATAACGTTCGTCTTCTTTTTACCGAGTCGGTGTTTTCTTGATGATTTTTTCCCTTATGGTAGTGTCGGCTCATCACACCTACGCCTACCGGGGTTTTCGTGGGATTGTTTTTTGTATATTGATTATTCATTTTTGATCCCACGAGTCTTGGGGTTTCAAATAGTCCGCCACATCAGAGCACCGTTTTGATATGGTAAGGTCTGCTTACTGCTCTGATTCGACCCGGTGTCAGAGAGACGCCGTTATAATACAGCCGGTATACCCCTGGCTGCGAACCATCCAATGTGCACGGTGACGAGTAACACCCTGGATTAGGGGTGGTAGATGTTTGTGTGTTACTCCTCGCTAGCCTGTCTGACATGGGTGGCCCTACTGGAAGCATATGCTTCCGTCAGCATAGCCTGAGTGATTCATTGTAATTTAAGCCCCCGCACCACGCCAAGGTTTCTACCAAGCCGGGGAATATATGTATATACATATATATATATATATATATATATATATATATATATATATATATGTATATATACATATACATACATATATATATATGTATATATACATATACATACATATATATATGTATATATACATATATATATATATATATATATATATATATATATATATATATATATATATATATATACATACATCATCATCATCGGCACTACAACCGGGAACCGGTCTTGGCCTTATTTAGCAAGTCCTGAGGCTTGTTAAATTTTCCATAATGATTTATTTTGTCTGGGCAAGGTCATTAGTCTTGCGCCAGGGGCTCCCCGACGGGGAATCGAACCCCGGTCTCCCGTGTGACAGGCGGGTATACTAACCACTATACTATCGAGGAGCCCTATATATATATATACGGTGGTGGGAAAAATAATAGAAAGAAGCTTGTTCTTCGACATTAATCGTTAAGAAAAAATGTATTTGGGGAAAAATAAGAATTAAAAATATACTAATAGATTTGGTGCACTGTAATACATAAAAGAAATACTAAATTTTTAATAAAAAAAAAGCGAGAAATAGTGAAAAAAAATATTGATTCCAGTTTTCCTTGGATTTGCCTGGAAAAAGTAATGAAAAAAAGTAGTTTTTTGTTTGTGTTTTGTGAAGAATTAATTTGCAGTAACAGTGTTTCATATCCTTTTAATACTTGGTTGTTGCACCTTTGTTTTTAATGTATCTTCGTCCCATGGAATTGACTAGTTTGGTACAAGTCGCAGGTGGTATAGAGTACCATTCATCTTTTATTTTGGACCAGAGTTCTTCCTTATTTTGACTTTGCAGTCTCCGAATGGGCGTAAGAATCCCCCATAGGTGTTCTATTAGGTTAAGATCAGGGGACTGCGATGGCCACTCCATAACATCGACTTTGTTTTGAAGAAACCATTCTTTAGCCAATTTTGAGGGTGTGCTTGGGGTCATTATCCTGCATAAATTCCCATTTAATAGGCATGTCCTCTTCAGAAAATGGTAGCATAACGGTGTTTAAGATTTTTACATAATTTTTAGCACACATTTTGTCCTTTGGACCAACAGCAGATGCTGAAAAGCACCCCCAAATCATTAAATTGCCTCCACCATGTTTCACTGTCTTTTTCGTATACTTTGGATCGAATTCTGAGTTCATTGGTCGTCTGACGTACATTTTTCCATCGGAACCAAACAAATAAATCTTGGTTTCATCCGACCATAAGATGTTATTCCAATTCGCACGGTGGAGGTGTTTGTTGGCAAAAACGAGTCTCTGCTTTATATTTTTCTTGCTCAAGTATTGAACTTTTCTGGGACTTCTTCAGGAAGACCCGCTTCTATTAGTCTGTTTCTATTTGTACGACTCGTACAAGGTGCGTTTAAGTCATTTTTTATTTCCGTTGAAGAAACAAACGGCTTGTTCTTGGATAGTCGGATTAGCAGTTTGTCGAATCGTGAGGTTGTTTTTCTTTTTCTGCCTCTGTTTTCCATTTTGGGACCTGAATGAAGAGCTGGGAATATTTTTTTCTTAGAGCACTTCATTAGCTTAGCTAATTCATCCATGGTTTACCGTCATTTCTTAATTTTTTTATCAATTCACGATCCGAACTAGTGCTATGTACTCCACGACCCTTTTTAAAAAAATTTACATTTATTGTTTTTTTTTTCTTTTTTCTTACAAACACTAAAACACAAGACTAATAAATTTACGACGATTTCAATAAAGACGAACCAGTAATTTACTTCACAACCACCATTGAAGACTGTGGTGATGGGTTGTTTTTATAATTTTTTCTAGGCAAAATATTCTTTCCGGTTGCATTTTTTACTAATAGGCAAAAACAAGAAACTGATAAGAGCAAATTGATGCACCATATCAGAGTACTGTTTGGTGCGGTTCGGGTATAGAATTGGTGTCGAAGAAACACCAAATTGTACGCAGTTACTGATTGTTGATCGTTATCTAAACCTTTGTTTCTATTATTTTTTCCACCACTATATATATATATATATATATATATATATATATATATATATATATATATATATTATATATATATATGTATATATATATATATATATATATAAATATATATATATATATTATATATATATATTATATATATATTATATATAAATATATATATATATATATATATATTATTTATTTATATATATATATATAGATTTAAGTTAAAAATAAAGCACATTGTGTAAAATAAATGTCCTGGTCTCATATCGCCGTTGTGCCTAACGCTAAACAAATTGGTAAGCACCGTGAGTTCTATACAGAATTATCAGGATGAAAACAACTTACTTTTTCCACTCCTCCACAAGCACCCTTATCTGCTTATCCAAGACGGACTCTGTAAAATTTGGCTCGTCAACAGCTTTTATGATTTTCATTAAGAGATCTGGCACTAAAATTATCCAACAACGCTTATCAAATCATTTTACAAGATAAAAAGTCAACAGCTACCCACATTTGGATGGTATTTCTCCTAGCCATTTCATGGATACTGCATTGCCCTCTTCTAAAAAGTCTATTCGAAGCAGTGTTGCACTTGCCATGGGTACAGGCACCTCCACTGAAACTGACATGGCTTTACATTCGGTTTTAGTTATAAATTGGTCCGAATTCAATTGAATTAGGCGATGCATTGATTCTGGCAATAACTTCATAAGGCATAACAGAAAGGGGTTTGTCTTAGTTTGAAATCCCCGAACTATTATCTAAAATAGATTGAAATGAATTCATATTTGCAAAAGTAGATTCAATACCTTTATCCCTGTCAGAAAGCAGTAACAAAGAGCTGGAAATTCTGATTTAAGAATCTCCTTCACATGCCGAAGAGAAAGACTATCTGTTATACATTCATCGTCGCTTTCGGAAAGTAAATTTGGTAATGGTTTTGATAAATATTCCATGTCAGAGGTTGAATGATGCCATGGTAGGTTGCCAGAGGGCATGTGTTCTGTAAGAAATCTAGATCCCGCTAGAAGAATCCACGAAAAGTGCGAATGCAAAACAGCGAATATGTTCTTCTCTCCAGTTAATTCAACTAATGATCTCGGTGTTTGAACAAGCAGTTGACTGCTTAAAAGTCTTCGCTGTCGAGGTGAACCTTTAGCTTCCTCTTCTTTCCTTATTTTTTGTGCTGAGTTTTGTATTTCACTGGATATTTTCTATAAACAAAAAAAAAAGCAAAACAATTCGTTATTGAATATGGATCTGCCGCTGGTACATCGATGCATTGGTCCAATTTGTCGGAATGACAGAATGTGGAGAGACAAAACGTTTACGAGTCAAGAAATTCTTTCACAAACCTTCAAATGCTCAGCAAAAAATGGTTTAGTATTAAGCAGGAAGTACTTATCTTTCATCAGAACAATTATTGAGAAGAGTTGATAGAATCCACGAGCCTAAAAATAATGCCGATATTTATCAAGTTACCAATTAAGCGGGAAGGTTTTGTTTTTACCTGTAAATCGCTAACGTGAAACGTATGACTTAAGACATGACCCCGAGAAGAATCTCCGAAGTACACAAATCCCCCATCCTTTTGGCAATTGATTTCGCAACTTAGACTGCGAACCGAGGCCTGTTTTACGAGATCAGCTACATTAGGTAAAGCGGGTATTTGTGTACTTAAGAAAGTAGCACCACTCTGTTCATCTTTACTGCATATTACGTTTGCTTCACCGAGTGAATTACATGCGGAACATAATTTGTTGGCGATTATTTGATTTTCGAACGACAAGTCTTCAAGTTTTGTTTCACGTAAGGTTTGGGTACAAAAGATAGCACAAGGTCCATGTGCTTCACAAAAATGGCATAGTGCTATAGCAGCATTCATATCACTTAGGTAATTCGAAAACAAAAACAACTGATTCAAATTTTATATAGAGTTCTTCTTAGCCGGCTATTCATTTATAAACAACAAAATGCACTTAAACAGCTGATATTATTGATTTGGTAGTACAGTCGTGGACAAATTTTTAGAACCAAATCGCAATATAATAAAAATTCTTAAATGTTAAATCTTGCAATTAATATTCAAAAACAGTAAATTGCATTAATAAATGTGATTTGCAATTAAATGTGAATATTTAAAACAATGTGAAATAAGATTATTATTAAGCGTTACACTATCAAATTCAATATGCTGTTGAATGAATGAATAGAGGGTAGAACTCTCCGTTTATTTCGCTTAGTACAAGTCGTATAAACATATAAATTTGCAAATAGACTTACGGCCTAACATAAAAACTAAGGCATGCGGATTGGGGGTGGGCGGCTAACTTTAAAGTAACTTAATATAAAACTGGAATGGGGAACTACACAAAGATGGATAGAATAATAGTCTAAGCGGTAGGACAGGGAAGGGCGATGATAAGCCGGATGCTAGCGTGCAAGTATGAGTGTGGGAGAGTGTAGGAGGTGAGTGGGTTGTGGCCAGGAGGGGAATGAAAGGAGACGACGTTTGAGAGCGGGAAAGGTGATCTTGAAGTCAAAGAAGGTGGGGTGAAAGTTTGTCCCCCTCCCCCCGCATTCGTGAAATGGGTTCATTAGAGCCGTAAGACCTGTGATAGGGGCCAAATAGAAGAGACGAGGGTTTCGCAGGTCATTCAACACCTAACGTTCGAACGATACGGATCGTTCTATAGTCATATCCCGCGTCATTTTAGTGTGTGCGAAAGTGTGAATTGTGCAAACAGTGTGGCCGTCACCAATCAGGATCTTCAATTCTCCGATTGGATTAAAACTAAAAATTATTGCCGTGAATGTAAATTTTCTGATCCGCATGAAGAGAAGGGATAATTTGGGCAACTTGCTCGAAGCCGAATGCCCAGATGTACTTTTGGCAAGCGAAACTAAGCTAAATCAAAGGCACAAAGTGGGCTACAAAAATTACAAACTAATTATACGTGATCGGCCACACTCTACTTAAGAGGGTGGAGACGCTGTCTTAATTAAGAACGATATTCACCACAAAGTCTCCTTTACAGCATAGAGGAGCACAAGTTTCAGGTGCTAGAAGCATGCATCATAGATATTCTTTTGAGAAGTCAAAGACATCTATATATAATCTCTGCTTACGCTCCTGAAAAACCCGTTGTACGCAATTCATAAATGAAATTGATACTCTATTCCGAATCCTGAAGTTAGAGTTGGAGAATCATTACCTCTTAATGGTAGGTGATTTCAACGCCATGCACAATGCGTGGGGAAATTTAACCCCGAACACTAGAGGCAAGGCACTATTCGATTGGTGGCAAACAAAAGCTATAGAGCGTAAACTCGAATTGTACGCTACAAATACACCGTTTTATTCAAGAGGAAATACGTTCCTGGATATACTCAGGGTAGACCATCGAAACCAACTACCACGCACGGATCTTATTATTACTTTTTTCATTATCTATTAACCTGTAGAAACCCGGAAGTTCATGACCTCACCGGCTCGACTGCGCCATCGTACCCTGTCTTGTGCACTCTCCTTCGACGCTTGACCATCCGATCCGATCTCATGGTCAAACCTAACATTGTCCTCCCACCTCCGCCACGCCCGTCCTGTCGGTCTCTTTCCCGTTGGTATTCTATCAAGAATTCTACGCACGGTCCTATCGTTGCCCATTGGCGCCACATATCCGGCCCATCCTAATCTTCGCGGACTGATTACTCTCACTATTGTAGGTTTGCGGTAAAACTCTTCAAATTCGCAGATGTGGAATTTCCTCCGTTGTCCTGCCTCCTCGTCATATTTACCGCCAAAGATACTCCTTAGAACTTTATTCTCGAATACGCGGAATTTGTTTTCTTCCTGTTTTGTGAGAGCCCATGTTTCGCATCCGTATAGCACAATCGGCATAATTATGGTTCTATAGACATGGAGCTTTATTTTACGTGATAGCAGTTTGAATTTCAGCAGTTTACTGTCTGCGTGCCAACTAGCGTTGCCGGAATGTAGTCTTTTGTTAATTTCCTTCGACATTTCGTTACTGGTCGTCAGTATCGTTCCCAGATATTTAAATTCTTTAACTTTTTCAAATATCTTGCCCTTGACGTTTATATGTGTTCCCTGAGTTCCGCCTGCTCTCGCCGTAATCATGTATTTTGTTTTGTCTTCATTTATTTCTAGTTCTGCCGCTTACATTATGGCGATGTCATCCCCATATGCGAACACTTGTGTGACCCCGTTCAGGGATGATCCGGTCATGTTGTCGTCTTGTACGTTTCTGATGACATACTCGAGCACAAGGTTAAAGAGATATGGTGAGAGGCCACCCTCTGTCTTAGTCCGCACCGGATTTCAAATGATTCTGAGAGATGGTTTTTTATTCTAACTCGCACTTTGTTTTCGTTCATGCAAATTTGAATGATGGCGGCATATTTTTTCGGGATTCCCAGCTCAACTACAATATGATAGAGTCTTTGCCTGACGGCTGAGTCGTAGGTTTGTTTGAAGTCAATGAACAGTTGGTGAACCGTCTCTCCGTATTCCCACTTCTTTTCCAGTAGTTGCCTTATTGTGAACATTTGGTCGCTTGTTGACCGCTTCCTACGGAATCCACATTGGTAGTCTCCCAATATGTCTTCTGCGTACAGTGTGATTCTCGACAGTATAACAGTTGTTAGTTTTGTATGTGATTGGGAGAAATGATATTCCTCTGTAGTTTTCGCAGTTAGATCTGTCGCCTTTTTTGAAAACGGGGACGAATATTGAGGTTTTCCATTCTTCCGGGGTGACTTCCTTATCCCATATTGTTTTCATGAGTTCGTGGATCTTTCGAGCGCTTGCCTCTCCTCCATCCTTCACAAGCTCTGCTGGTATGTAATCGACTCCAGGAGCCTTGTTGTTTTTCAATCGATTTATTGCGTCTATAATTTCATTGAAAGAGGGCTCTGGGATCTGAGGCTCGGCCGCATATACGTCTGGTGCATTTATTTGTGGTTGATGGGTGCGCACATTAAGCAGGTTCAAAGTACTGCTTCCACCTTGTGACGGCATTGTTTATTTCTGTGACCAGACAGCCGTTTGCGTCTCGAATTATTTTGGTTCTCCCTCGGTACGTATTTCTAATTGAATTTATGCCGACATACATACCTCTCATGTTCTTTGCTCTGGCATTTTCTAGGATTTCTTCGATCCGAGTCTTCTCCCATTCGCGTTTTTGCGTTTGAAAAGTCTCGTTGTCTCTTTCCAAATCGTCGCGTATCTTTCTGCGTTGACTTCATCATATATTTCTCAGTGGATCACTCTGAGGCGTTTACGTTGTTCGATCTTCGCCCTGCCCTCATCGTCAAGCCAAGGTTTGGACTTAATGGTTTTGTTTTTAAATCCTATTATCTTTTGGTCTGTTTGATTGATTGTGTCTCTGATCGATGCCCGTTTAGTGTCCACACTATTAGCTTCCTCTTCCTCATTCTCATTCTCATTCAATGAGATGCTATTGCATTAGCAAAGAACAATGGGGTTATGGGAGCTTCAGGACTGGAAGCTTTTAGGTAATTTGGAAAGGTGAGTAGTGGCGTTTATGGGAACCGCTACAACGTCCCATGCTTGAGTCCCGCGGACTCCCGAGAATTGTCAAATACTGCTAAACGCAGGACTTTACCCTGAGCACATTAACTCCTACGAAAAGCTAATATTAGTCGAAGAGCCGCAAGAGAAAGCGAACTCAATTGGTGCTTATTTCGAGGCAATATACAGGGCGAATGAATCCGCTCGCTCGAACATTGATCTCGAAAACAGTGCCCTCCAAGCTTATAGTGCACTGCGCTATCAACTCCATAACTGGCGTTTCGAAAACCGCAGTTTTACCGCCTTCAGTGAAAACAATAGAGTGGACTCCCCCGTTAGAAATGAAAATACGAATATGTCCGTGCGCATGGATGAACTTAAGGACATCCTTCGATCTACTAAAAACAAAAAATCGTCTGGAATATATATATTCTTTTTGAACATTGTTGTTGTTCTAAAGCATTTGCCTCTTGAAGCAGTGAAAATGTACACCATTCTGTTCAACAAGGCTCTAAACAACGCATACTATCCAACTTGTTGGAAAACTGCCGTTGTCCACCCGATACCCAAAAAGGGAAAAGACAAGAGCAACCCAACATCAGTTAAGTTTTCGAAAAAATTATAAATAAAGCACTGATAAACTGCTGCAATGAAAATGACGTCATTCCCAACAACCAGTTTGGCTTTAGAGCACGCCATCACATGGTTCATGATGCAACAAAACTTGTTTCAGATACACAGTGGAATAAAGCAAAGCAACAATGTACAGGCGCCTGCTTGGTTGACTTTGAAAAGGCTTTCGACACCGTATGGTTAGAAGGACTTGTTTATAAGTTAACAAACCTGGGTATGCCGGAATATCTGCTGTACATTACCTACAATATTATAATGGACAAAAAGCTTGTGGTCAAATGTGGAGGCATACTCTCCAACAAGGCCTTCCACATTAAAAACGGCTTACAGCAGGGAGCAGTGAATTCTCCCATTCTTTTTATCATTTACACTAGCGATCTAGGAGGTTCTCTCAACAATGCCATTGCATACGCAGACGACATTGTAGTATACGGAACGGGAGAGAAAAATAAACGTAATCAAGACGCACCTTCAAGATGACTTCAACCATATAAAACATTATTGCGACGACTGGAAATTAAAGATTAACTTCCAGAAAACCGAAACTATTCTTTCCCGAACGCCCCTCTCCGGGGCATCGCGGGATACGAAGCGTAATTGGAAAAAAATTGCCATTTTTGCAAACAGTAATCTCCCACTACAAGTAAAAACTAAAGTCAGATACCTTGGTATCTGGCTCGATCAGTTTTTATACTTTAACAGGCATGTAGCAAGGTCCCTCTCTTCCGCTAAAAACGCATATACGATGATAAGAAGTCTTTTTCGAAGTAGCCTTCTTGATCAGAAAGTGAAACTTATTTCATACTGGGCTTTCATCGGACCAGTGCTAGTTTATGGTTGCCCAATATGGTACAACATATCCCCATCATACATGGCAAAGTTCCGGGTGTTCGAGAGGCAGTGTTTGCGGTGCCTGCCTTGGACTTTACCAAACGCCAGACTCTCAATATAAGAAATTCTATCCTAATAAAGTTCCGGGTGTTCGAGAGGCAGTGTTGGCGTGCTGCCTCGGACTTTACAGAACACCAGAGTCTCAATACAAGAAATTCTATCCTAATAAAGTCCTGTATAACAAATCAGGGCTAAAAGGGATAAATAATTTCATAATTAAAATCATTCGCAGTCCCATTGCAAGAACAATGGGCAGTAAAAACGATTTTATATCGAGATCATACTATCCCAATGACATGTATGTGGAGAGTCCGCTCCAGAATGGGTTTATTCCCCCAGAAGCGTTCCCTTTCTTGGATAAAAAAGGCCTTATCCAAGACAAATATAGAGTCCCTATTATTTACCACGCTTTCCCTGGTGCTAGGGATAAACGTATTCTCCATAGTAGTGAAATCTCTAACAGCCCAGATCGCCTATGTTTCAGTATGGTGATCAGTGAAGGAGATACATCCATATGAGATACCCAATTGGTGGTGGCTCAATAATGAAGAAGGGACTGAACGTCCCCAAATATAGAACGCATATCAGATGCAGCGCTTCCCCTTTCCATTGCCCTTTTGTTTGTTCTTATCCTTCCCCTTTCTCTTAATACCCTTGTTGTTTTATTGGTTTTTCGTTTGGTTTTAATTCGTTTGCTTGTTAACTTCCCTATATTAATAAAAATGCTTTTTCTTTTACGTAATAGATATACTTAAGTAAAAATGTAAGAGGACCTTCTCTTGTACACAGTTATGTTATATAATTTAAGTTAATTATAAATATAATCACAAACAAAGAAAAAGCCTAAAGGCAAACACTTTAATCCAACAAAATTGTATAACTTAGAGTGCTCGCGACGTACCAGTAAGCTTATTAAAAATATATAATTTTATAAATAGGATTTAGCATTTAATCCTATATAATAAGACAAAATAGAATCTAAACAAAGAAATAAATGCGTTTTTAAAGAAAAAAAAGTAAGGGTTTCGCAGGTTTCGGGGATTAGTGGAAAATGTGATGGAGGAAAGCAGGCTTGGGCAGTTGATTGAACCTGAGATTAGACGGTGGATGAAGAGGAAGCCGACATGAATTCTGCGCTCTTCAAGTGTGTTAAGGTTAAATAGGTGAAGACGGCTCGTGTATGGGAGTAGAATCAACGACGACAAAACGCAAAAAACGACGTTGCAAGCTTTCGATCCTGCGAATTTGGGACAAGTAGTGAGGAGACCAAACCTGACTAGCATATTCAAGAAGGGGACGGACAAAGACTATATAGAGCGATCTGGAAACGTAGGGATTAGAGAATTCTTTCGACCAGCGTTTCACAAAACCAAGGATAGGGTTGGCCTTGAGAATAATGTCATCAATATGTGGGATGAAGTTAAGCTCCCTATCACATAAGATGCCAAGGTCACGAATCGTTTGCACAGTTGTTATCTGTTGGTTGAGTAAGACATTGGTTCATAGCGGGGAGGGGGATCATTTACGGGAGAAGGTGATTGGGTGACATTTGGCAATATTTAGTTCGAGGCAGTTATATTGGCACCAAGTTGAAAAGCTGTCGGGATCCATTTGGAGAAGTGAGGAGTCGATAGGAAAGCGGATCGTCTTGAAGTGTTTAGTGTTGTCCGCGTATAAAGAGATGGAGGAGTGCTTGATACTAGAGTCTATATCATTAATAGTAAGAAGATATAGGAGGGGTCCAAGATGACTGCCCTGGGAAACCCCTGATGTGGGAAGAAAAGGATTGGAGAGGCTGGATCTAAATCTGACTCGGTAGGTTCGATCGTTAAGATAGGAAGAAATCCACTTAATCAGTAGGGGTTCGTAGCCAAAGGAAGATAGCTTAAAGAGGATAAGATTGTAGGAAATTTTGTCGAAGGCCTTGCTGAAATCGGTTGTGATTACATCGGCTTCGTTGCCCTTCTCTAAGACACGGAGAGCATGGGATGAGAATTCAACTAAATTGGTGGTGGTCGACCTACCTATATATATATATGTACATATATATATATATATATATATATATATATGTGACGCATATGACAATCAGTACTGGAATCTTCGAGAAAGTCCGAAACAAACTACTAGATTATTTTAGGAAGTACTGGAAAACTGGATGAGAAAAGTCGAGATTATGGAACGGACGGAAACGAAACGCCAAATCAGAATGAGGAAACGGTATAATACGTCGCACGCAGATCGAGAAGAAAAAAGTGAAGCAAGCGATAAGTGGAAAGTAATAAGTAAGAAGTAAGCAGTGAAATACACGATAAGTACGGAAGCGATAAGTCAAGAAATCGTTAAGTGTACGGTAAAAAGTAACGGTTATTATTAACGGACTAATAAAGTGTTACATTAATTCAAAATCGATTTAACGGATCTTATTTATTAAAAATAATTAATCCAGCGAACCCTAAGCTCGGTACAATATATATATATATATATATATATATATATATATATATATATATATATACTTGCTTGTACGAGCACAAACGCTTCGAAGATGCACATATCTTATCACATCCATACCCGACCCAATCTTTTCCAATTGGATGTTTGGAAAGTTGGAAATAGTGGTCTTATACCGATGATTATATCGAGAATAATCTGTTTGTAAAGTGAGAAACGTGGTAACGGCATAATCCTCATTTCTATAAAGAACTTTAACAAATCTCACACATTGGTCGGAGGTTAAAAGATCCATATGCAAAAAGGAATACCTTCAACTAAACAAATCAAAAGTTGCGCGGCACTGAAATTGTTCAACTTTCGAAATTACAGTTACATATTATGCACACGAAATTTATAATCCATTATTTTGATTAAATAATGTATATTGATTGTAATCTCAGGCTAAAGTTACTTTAATTGTTTTAAATAACGTCAAATGCTTTATTAAGCACTTTTTCTAAGGTGAATGAAATGGAATAAATTTCTTGTCTTTTATTCGAGATTTCTTCTGGTCCTATTTAGTTAGTGGTACGCTAAATATTTGATAATATAAATGCAAATGCAGTCAGCGAACTGGCCCAGGAAATAAATATTTATAACTCAAAGCGCCACCCAGTGTTCACCACACTAAAATTCAGTTTAGAAACGATAGGATGCACCAATAGAACGGGATGAGCTCGAGAGTGCGAAAGAGATATAAACATGTTTCACTTGGTACATACAAAGTGAAATTTCAGTGGAGCTAGACGAATAAAAAATGTCATACTGCTAAAATGGATATGTCGGTGGGTTGCCGTGTGTCGTGAGGAACCAGTCGTATTTTATTTAATCTCCAACGATGAGACATTGCAGTCCGAATAAAAATATGATGATCATCAAATAAATGAAAAACTTGTATTGAATCGTGTATAATGAAGTGGTCTGAATACAAATGCTCTTGTGCCAAATAACTTCCCAATCTGTCGCCGGGTACGAGCTCTTCGTCTTTGGTTATCTCATTTCGCAAGTGCTTTGTATTTTCACTCGAAAAGGCAAATAAAAAAAAAACTACCACACCCCCATCAACAGTGTTCATTGTTGTTGTACTACGACGGGTAGTGAATTTCTTAAGGGCATTGGCTACGCGTATGTCGCCTATGTTGACGTCTCTGTCCCCATCATCGTAGTTGTTTTGCTGTCGATCCCCCCGGGTTGTTGGTGCCTAACAACATACTGACAGAATAACAAGCATGGCGGATAAATAAAAGAAAAAGTTTGTGAAAAAAAAAAAAATTTTTTTTTTCTTACCCAGAAGGGTTTCTTTACGTGTCTCACTGTGTGATTGCTTATATTATTGTTTCCCCCTTTTACGGGCTCCTTTTACTTGGTCTTAATGGTATCGATTTGAGTAAGGAATTCCATCCGTAAGGTATCCCAATGGTATGTTTGCACCTAGTGTAGCGCAGTGAAGTGTAGTGCAATGGCCAGATAAACCAATCGAAAATATTATAAATAGTTTTGAGTATTAAGAAGGCACACCATTATTCCTAGTATATCATTTATTTAAAACGGAATCCGGAAAATTGATACAAAATGTCTACTCAATTTAATTTTAAATGCATTTGTGATGTCGACCGTGTTTGCCACCCTTTGTTGCCCCTGCTGTTGTGCCGTGATAGTATGTGTTAATTGTGAAAAATATTTTCAAGGCGATATAAGAGCAAAACGAAAAAGAAAACAATAAAAATAAAAGAAAACAAATTAACGTAAAGTAAAAAAAAATATATTCAATAAGAAAGAAAATAAATTAAAAAAAAACAATAGTAAGAAAAAAGTGTGTAACTCAATTGGGGCTTTCGCTTGTTTGTGATAATCGTTTGATTGCATAAAGTTAATAAGCGGTGCATTGTAGGTAGGCATTTACAATCGGGTGATTCGAATAATACAACCCAGTCATTACTATGGGGGCACAACAGGCCAAGGATCGTTCGTCTGGAAACCAAGGAACTGTCAGCTGTATCGGGATTAGCAGCAGTGTTGGTATTAGTAATAGTTCCTCGAATTTCAGTGGCGTTTGTGTGGGCAGTAATGCATTGGGTGCCGGATCAACCCTTCGGGCGAGCCGAATCAAGTCTCGTACTTTTGCTGCAGCTCACCCGCCAAACAAGGATAATCGCGTTGCAATTGGATTGAATGTCTTCACAGAACACAATGGTGAGTGTAATTTTCTTGTTGCTTTCCTTGCATAGTTTTCTACTGTTTCGTTGTGAAATGTGAATGGAGTAGTTTGCGATTGGTATGAAAAAAATGTTGGCAGATAGGCGCGGAGAAATGCACTCAGCAGTACTCTTGTTCAGTTAATTTCATGTAAATGGATTTTTAATTAGGAATCATTGCATGCCTTTCTCCTGCTGCTTAAACGAATGTTTACATGAAAATAAAATGCAAAACTATATCTACAGTGAATAAGGGCTACTTGCTAAAGTCTTTTCTTTTTAGGATTTTTCTGCAAAGACATTTCAGATGAATGATATACAAATAATATATCATTGTATTAAGCAACTTTCGAAGTTAGAAAAAAAAAGTTTATTGGATTTTTTTTTTTACAAAATGGCTGCTGTACAGTAGTTAAGCGTAGATCGTTACTCCAAAAAGGCCTTTCGCGGCCGTCAGTAGAAGTCTCATTCAGCTCAACCTAAAACAAACATTATCTACATGAGTTTCGCTACTGAAAAACCCGTGATTATATTTTTAGAATTCTTTTCGCGCAATAGCGATTGTTTTAACAAAAAACCGACCTAAATTGTTTTCTGTTAAGCAATCGCTAAAAATTGCTGCTTCCTTAGACAATCAAACGATGAAGCTTGTTACGGACCTACCTCGCGTCCAGGCCCTCTCTAACATCCACTAACCCCCTTTCGTAAGTTTTCCCTCTCTACCTCTAAAAGGAAAACAAATCGCCAAGTAGCTAATTTGCATAAACTACTACAGTTCAAATTTCAAGTCAATCGGGTGAAAACTTTTCGATTTCTACTGCCAGTCGATTTTGAAAAGACGATTTGAGAAAAACGCGTTTAAAGTTTCAAAATGCTATAAATCTTAAGTATCGTGAAAATTTGGTATATAATAATTCTTTTACATTCAGATTGCTATCCCTGCACTATACAATTGTTCTTTTAGACTTATTTTACTCCTTATATTTTTTTACCCATGTCGTGCCTGAGATCGAAAAAAGGCCTGAGTTTATACTTGCAATTTTTTTTTAATTTTCTTCCGAAAATTAATTACCATTTCATGTAAAAAAACAATTAAGCCATTGAAGGGTTTTCCCACGGTTGGTGTCGGTTGACAATATTTAGTCACAAAACTAATCATAAAAGTTTATTACTCATTTCAAGAAAACCGAAAATTTACGCTTGAGTCAATAATTTTGCACAGCACTGTAGTCTTGATGTAGACAAATATCTATTACTAATACTATTTATTGGCCTATAACGCGGAAGGTCATGACGTGGCGGTACCGCCAAACCCCACGGTACACTTACCTAAAAACCCCCATAACATCATCCCAAGTCGCATAAGTTTTTGCTAATGCAATCACATTAAACACCTGAAAATGCTTCACGCATTAATTAGATCAAAGCTATAATCGTAAGTCCCTGTAAAGAAAACTTACCTTTTCATGCATCTCTTCGCATACAATTTTCCGTAAGATTTCTTTCTTTGCTTGTCTGGAATTCCAAACCGATTCGGCACCTTCGGTACCAGACAAATTCCTGTAAACGAAATGATTCGGTTTGCATACAATGCAACCGTCATGACAAGGACCATCAATATTGCGCCGTCTATTTTCCAACTTCGCCATGTGTACGATAAATTTCTTTACGTACACATTGGCCGGCGACCCTTTTCTCCCAGCATTAAAATTCTCTAACTCGCACCATGTGCAAACAGAAGAACGCTGTTCCTACATAGGTTTCCTGCGATACCATAAACAATTCATATCGTTTGTGGTATCCGAAAGACATTTTTTTTCATTTAATGTGGGGCTGCTATTTATTTAGCTGACCCTCACTACCGAACGATGCATAAGATCCCATTAGCATCCGACGATTTCGGTTTTATTTGCTTTATCGAAATCGTATCCCATGAATGCACTCTATGCCCTTTCTTTTTTCTAGGTTCGTTCTCATCCATGAAAGAACCATGCACACATACCACCATGATCAAGATTAGCGAATGAGCTCTGCACGAGCAAGAGATCGCTGAGTCGTAATATAACCATCAAGGCGGGCGGGTCGCCCGCTATCCAACGTACCGGCACCGGTACGGTGTGTAAACGATAGACGCAATTCGGACCGAGTGAGCTGTTGCGCGTACAGTAGCACATATAAAGTGAAAGGAATTGTGAGTTATCGCTTAAAGTAATATCATCATCATCGGCACTACAACCGGGAACCGGTCTTGGCCTTATTTAGCAAGTCCTCAGGCTTGCTAAATTTTCCATAATGATTTATTTTTTCTGGGCAAGGTCATTAGTCTTGCGCCAGAGGCTCCCCGACGGGGAATCGAACCCCGGTCTCCCGGGTGACAGGCGGGTATACTAACCACTATACTATCGAGGAGCCAAATTGCAAAATGTGTCACGTCGAATTGAGCGGAAAGAGCGTGTTTCATAGTATAAACACTTTCAATTAAAAAGAATAAAACATTAACGTACATGAACCTTGTGTTTCTTTTACCGCGCCGCAGCTTCCCTGGGTGTTCCAATGTTCTGTCATTGTTTCCGATGATCGTGTTTTGTATTCGGCGGTAAATCTGATGGTGCAGGAAGTGAACCGAGTACCTATGCTGGTACATACTTCCTTCTCCACAACTTCACTAACTCGGCTGGGCCACCGTTCCCTGTCCTGTGCAGTCTCGTTTCTCGCTTGACCATCTGATCCGATCTCCTCAAGGTCAAGCCTAACATTGTCCTCCCATTTCCGTCGTGACCGTTCTGTCGTTCCCGTTGGTTTACCGTCAAGAATTCAATGCACCGTCCTATCGTTGCCCATTCGCGCTACATGTCTGGCCCATCTTAATCTTCGCGACTTGATTACTCTCACTGTTGTAGGTTTATGGTATAGCTCTTCCAATTTGTGGTTGCCGAGTTTCCTCCATTGTCCTGCCTCCTCGTCATATTTACCGCTACATGCCAAGCCCATTTTAATCTTCGCGACCTGATTATCCGCACTATTGTGGGTTTTTGCTATAGACGTCCAACTCAGGGTAGTGGAGTTTCCTCCATTGTTCTGCACCTTTATCGTATTTAGTGCCAAATATACTCCTTAAAAGCTCCTCGATAGTATAGTGGTTAGTATACCCACCTGTCACGCGGGACACCGGTGTTCGATTCCCCGTCGGGGAGCCTCTGGCGCAAAACTTAATGACCTTACCCGGAAAAAACAAATCATTATGGAAAATTTAGCAAGCCTGAGGACATGCTAAATAAGGCCAAGACCGGTTCCCGGTTGTAGTGCCGATGATGATGATGATACTCCTTAAAACCTTATTCTCGAATACGCGGAATCTGTTCTCTTCTCGTTTTCTCAGCTCCCATATCTCAACAATCGGCATAATTTTTGTTTCATATATATGGAGGATTATATTACGAGACAGCAGTCCCGATTCTTGCAGTTTTCTGACAGCGGACCAACAAGCGTTGTCGGAATATAATTGAGTTCCTTTGACATTTCGTTACATAGCCTCACTACTGTTCCCTGATATTTAAACTTTTTAACGCTCTCAAATGTCTATGTGCCCTCGACGTACCACATATTTTGTTTTGCCTTCATTTATTTCTAGACGCTTCCTTTGACACTTGCATGATGATTTCACTGTTTTTACTAACGGTTTCTAGATTATCACCTCTTGTAGAATAGGGATGCCATCCACATATGCGAGCACTTGTGTGACTCCATTCAGGGATACTCCGGCCCCATTGTCGTCCTGTACCTTATGAAGACATACTCGAGCATAAGCTTAAAAAGACATGGTGATAGGCCATCCCCCTTTTTTAAGCCGTCGCAGATTTCACATGGATCTGAGAGATGGTTTTCTATTTCAACTGACAATTTCTAGTTAATTTTCTGGTGGGGCCATCTGTTGCCAAACGGCGGCAACTTATTTATACACCTAATACCAATCGGGGGTTCTGATATGGTTTGCGGTACGATTTTGAGTGATTCGCTGATCATTTTGAATCAAATCGTAGACGAGTATGCGATGATTATCGTCTGTGACTTTGGTCGGACGTCTGCTGCTAGTTCCATAAACAATTATGGCTTTTCTAGGCTCAGCCACAAAATGTTATTGTCCGTCGATTTACAATAGACCTACTTACAGCATCGCCTTTAAGCGATGATGAATTTCAGTAGGAGTCCCCTTTTCAGCAATTAAAAAATCGATAATAGTGCGCTGTTTAAGTCGCCTTGGAATAGCACTAAAATGAACCGCCATACTTTCTGCTCTCGAAAAAGAGTCTTCCGGCCTGCGCATGCGTATTACGGGGGTATCCTGGTGTAGCGGCTTTAAAAAAAATCGATTCTGTTGTTTTAATCGATAGTATCCCACTTGTAGAATATGTTCTCAAAGCTCCAAGTATGAATTTGTATTTTAGCGGGTCAAAATGAGCTCGAAATCTACGCATGCCCGAGCACACTGTACAGTATTCGGAAACTTTAAATACATTTTTCTCAAAACCAATGTTTTTAGTTTAGTTTAGTGAGGGCAGAACCCTCATCTATTCAGCTTAGTACAAGCGATAAAGCTTAACAACTATCTTAAAACTATAGATACGAATATAAACTATGGTTAAAAAAAAAAAGAAGCTTACTTGAGTTGTTGAGACGGTTTATAAAAATATGTTCCTTGGAGTTAGTGGGGTCTGGGACGTAAAAGGCTTGTTCGTCAGCCAATGTCCATTGGAGATGGGGGAGGTTAAAATCGCCAAGAACTATGATATCGTCTATTGAGGTGCTTAACGCGGTTATGTTATTTACCGCTTCTATTGCGAGTTCGTATGACACGCTGGGTCGCGAAGGAGATATATAGAAGCAGATAATGAAAAGAGACTTAGGGCGCTTGTCGATTTTTATTGCGACGTAGTCAAGATCCAGAGAAGAGATGGCAATTAGAGATGAAGCGAGTCTGTTATGAGTGGCAAGTAGCACTCCATGGCATGGGGAATTGGGATCTTCTCGATGAGCGTTATCATCGCGAAAAACATTGGAGGGGGGGAATAGTTCAAGACTTAATACTAGGGATACGGTTGGTCTCAGTCAGAGCGTATATGTCGAAGGGGAGGGAATGTGCCTTTTCCAGAATCGAATGTGTTTTGGAGCGGAGACCTCTAACATTCTGATAGTAGACGGTTAGAGGGAGCGTATTGGGGGTATGGAGATGATAGGGTGGCGAGAGGGCGACTGATTAGGGTCAAAAGTGCTTGCCATTATTGGGATAGGTCATTTTGTTGTCGATATATTGGCGAAATGCCGAGAAAACTTTTAGCACCTTATTAGGGAGCACATCGAGATTTTTATGGAACTTGACGAACAGGCTACGAAAGTCGGTGGGTAGATAGAGGCGGACATCCTCGTAGGTCGTTTTGTTCCTAAATTTAGACAAGGCATACCGGATGTCAGAAGAATGAATTGTTTGCTGAGCGAGTTTGACCGATGGGGGTATTAGTGGGTCGATTAAAGGTCTAGAGGGTGGCGAGAAATGGGTGTGGGAGGGAGTGGTGCGAGGGGCGGCCTCGAGTTAGGTTCTGTGGATGAGTGAGACGCGTCTAGGTGGGAGGGGTGGTTGAGAGCGTGCGACCTGGGGAAGTTGGAACACTTCGCGCCTGTTTTGAGGTCGAAGAGGGGATGGAATTGGAGATAGGGGCCGGAGGTGGTGTGGGGCGAGCAGGTTTGCTATTATTTGGGGGGGGGGGGGGGGGGGCAAAAACGCGCGTGCAAGATAACTGAAAAATTTACAGATGAATTCATATGATTTTTTTAAAATGAAAGGTTAGTTAATTTGCCACTTGATGAGTGTATTTTTAGAAGTTACAATTTTGTTTATAAAAAGTCATTAACAAAAATAAGTTGAAAATTTCCGCAAAAAATGACTGTTTTTAAAATCACGTTTTTTATAAAAAAAATTTTTTTAAATACCTTAAATACTCATCAATTGACTAACTCATAAACTAAACAAAAACTTGTTTTTGTACGGATCATTCAACAAGGCCCCACACTGGACATCGAAAAAAAAATTTGTTTGTTTGCGCTGATGTCTTTTACTTTGAACTTGCTTGTTTATGCATCAAATTTAATGAAAAAATTAATTTAAACACTTCTATGTATGCACGTTCCTTCTCGATAGTATAGTGGTTAGTATACCCGCCTGTCACGCGGGAGACCGGGTTTCGATTCCCCGCCGGGGAACCTCTGGCGCAAGACTAATGACCTTGTCCGGAAAAAACAAATCATTATGGAAAATTTAACATTTGACTTGCTAAATAAGACCAAGATCGGTTCCCGGTTGTAGTGCCGATGATGATGATGATGTATGCACGTTAATTGCTCAAATTTGCAAAAATATATATTAAATAGTTAAAAAAAATCGACAAAATCTGTTTTTTTTTGGCCCTCTATTATACACCAGGATGCTCCTCGATAGTATAGTGGTTAGTATACCCGCCTGTCACCCGGGAGACCGGGGTTCGATTCCCCGTCGGGGAGCCTCCGGCGCAAGACTAATGACCTTGCCCAGAAGAAATAAATCATTATGGAAAATTTAACAAGCCTCAGGACTTGCTAAATAAGGCCAAGACCGGTTCCCGGTTGTAGTGCCGATGATGATGATGATTATACACCAGGATACCCCCTTAAGATGGAAAGTAACTTACGTTTACCGCGCTTCTGAAGGTCGTCATATCATTTGCGTTTTGCAAGTACGGGTGCATTACTTTTCAGCCTAGTCTTGATAATATTCCTGCACATGATCACGGTGGTGAAGAAAGTGAGATTATGGATAACAAGGGAAAAGGATAAAAAGATAGGAATGAGTATAATAATGGTTCTGTATATCTACTAGCGAACAAACAGGTTTCTTCTGTATTCACTAGAAAACTCTACACCACAAGGCAGTAATTTCTTTCGCAAAAGACAATACAAGAATTCTGTGTTAATTTCTGATAAAAGATATGTAAGCCTATAAGTAATTGAGTAAGAAGGACCTTCTGATTGTAAGATGAAAACTCCTTTTTTTAATGTCCACTTTCGTACCTGTAGTGGACAAGTTATTTTGGCTCACTCTGAAGCATAGATAAGCGATAACATTTGTTTTATAGAGTTGTATAAACCTGGCCTCAATATTACTATTGTTCCACTATTGTCACACACACCTACCGCAGCAGAAATGTAAATCGACAATATCTGGTTTTAAGTTGTCGATCAACAATATATTTCGGCATCAATAAGTCGGTCAAGTGAAGATAACAACAAATAGATTGGAAAAGGAAAGCATTTACGTTGCCGTCGAAGAATTTGCATTTGATTTTATTTTATTCGAAGCGATGGCAATGAACTTCTTTGGATTGTAGTATTTATTTAACGCTCACTTAATTTATAAACATTATGTGAAAAGGCGACTGAAACTGTAGATTAAGTGTGACGTTTTACATATCATTAACACCATTGTTGTGACAGAGATGAATACAACTTATGTCACCGCCAGTAAAAGTTTCATTTGGTATGTGGTTCTTTTAAAATACTATTGCACATGGTTAACCAACTTTTTATAACTGATTTAAATACATTTACTTTGATAATCTTAAGGGGTTGTATCTCTTCGGAGTCCAAAAAAGCCTTTTTTCATTTGCCTATGAGTTCGTTTTAAAAAAATCATAAAGAAATAATATATGAATCGATTAAGCTACTCTTCAGGAATATGAAAAAAAATGTTTATTGGCATAAATTTGCAAAATGGCGGCTGTTGGTCAATAAACTAAAAACAACATTTAAAAAAGTATCTCCACGGCACGTAGTATTAGGTTTATCACATGAAATGTCCGATTTTCGCTCAGTCGGAAATAAGTTCTCGAGTGAACATCTATCATCATCATCATCGGCACTACAACTGGGATCCGATCTTGCCTTATTTACCAAGTCTCTCCACCGGAATCCGTTCCATTCCGGGCAAAGTTATTAGCCTTGGGTCAAGCTTTATCATGATGTCGATGCATGCATTGGTTCACAACTTGGCGGGTGCCAAAGTAGCTATTCAGGGGTGTCACGTGGAGACTGCATGTCAACTTGGGTTGAACAGGGACAAGGATCGCCTGGACCTTGCCCGGATTGAAAGCAGAGACTTTACCCCGTATGTTCGCTCCCACTATGTGAACATCTATGCCGGAACGTTAGATTCTCTTATTTTATAAAGTAAGGTGGTACGTGTGCTTGACGTGTGAGAATTTTAAGGTTCGTTACAAGTACAGTTATTTCTTTCTAGGAATTGCTTACCATGCTGTCGGCAGTTTAAATTTGAACCCTCTTCTTTTATGTTGTTAAAAAGGGACATAATGCGGCATTGGCAATGAAAAACATTAATGACCCATTTGAGAATTTAGCCGTAAACGAACGCATTATACGACGTTGTTTTGGAAAGTTCCCTTCGGGAGATTTCAGCCTCGAAAATGAACCACATGGGAAACCGGAAGCCGGAAACGTTAGTTGACGACGATGTTTTAAGAGCAACGGTGGATGCGGACCCAACGAAATCATTGTGGGAGATTGCACAAAGCATGGGAGTATCCCCAATGACAATAAGTCGACACCTTTCTCTCATAGGAAAGGTGAAGAAACTCGATGAGTGGGTACCCCATGAACTGAACGAGTCCCAAAAACTACGGCCCCTGGAAATCTGCGCATCGCTTAGGTTAAGAAACCAAACTGAAACGTTTTTGCACCGGATATTCACCAGTGATGAAAAATGAATTTTGTATGATAACCGTTTCAGACCTGGGCAGTGGTTGGATGCAGGTGAAAAACCAAATCACACGCCAAGCCCGATCTTCACCCAAAAAAGGTTATGGTGACAATTTGGTGGGCATCGAAAGGACCAATCCACTTTTCATTTCTTCAACTAGGAGAAACGATAAACGCTATAAAATATTGTGAGGAAATCAACATATTGCATTCCAAATTGACTGAAAAGCAACCTGCGTTGGTTAATAGGCACGACCCGATCCTTTCGATTGATTGATTGAATTGAAGGCGGATCCCCATTTTTATTTAGCTTAATGCAAGCTTAAAATTAACTTAACATGAAAACCTTACAGACTATCTTAAAATCTAGAGTAGTGGTTAAGACGTTATTCAATTATTCAATCGAAAAAAAAGGAGAAGAAAACCAGGAAGTTGAAGATTACTGGGCGATAGGGGAGGTAGGAAGCCAGGGAAGAGCGAGTGTATGTGGGGGTGGTGAACGCGGCCTTTGGGCGACAGTGGGGGCATGTGTACGGACTGATACAGGGGCGGGGGTTAGTGATCGCGGGGGGGGGGGGGGTTGTGGGTGGGGTTGGAAAGGTGTAGGGGAGAACTAGTTTGAGGGATGGTGAGGAGAGGATTGTAGGGTAGAGGGGTTATTGAGGGGAGGGGACGGGTTTATTCTGAGACGTCGTTTAAGAGCGGGAGTGGAGATGTTGAAATCGAAGGAGGTGGAAATAGAGTTGGCCTGTCGTAGCATACGCGAGATGGGTTCGTTAGCGCCGTAACAAGTGTGATGAGCTTGAACGTAAAACATTCGAGGGTTAGGTACGTTACGGGGATTTGTGTCCAATGTTAAAGTGGAGAGCAAGCTTGGGCAATTGATTGAGCTAGACAGAAGGCGATTGACAAAGATATTGTCACCGTGGATTCTGCGCTCTTCAAGTGTGTTTAGATTGATTAGAGGGAGCCGGCTTGTGTATGGTGGTAGAATCAGTGGATTTTCCCAGTTTAGTCCGCGGACGGCAAAGCGCAAGAAACGACGTTGAACACCCTTAATCCTGCGAATGTGAGTCACTTGATACGGGGACCTGACCTGACTAGCGTATTCGAGTAGTGGCCGGACAAAAGTTGTGTAGACTGATCGGGTGACATAGGGGTTAAGGAATTCCTTCGACCAGTGTTTGACAAACCCAAGGGCGGCGTTGGCCTTGAGGATTATGTAATCGATATGTGCGGTAAATTTGAGCTCCTTGTCGCATAGAACGCCCAGATCGCGAATCAATTCAACCGATGTTATCGGTTGGTTCAGTAAGAGATAGATAGGAGCGTGGGTGAGTGGGGGAACTCTTCCGAGAGAAGGTGATTGTGTGACATTTGCCGATATTCGTTTCTAGGCAATTATTTTGGCACCAAGTCGAGAAGCTGTCAAGATCCGATTGAGGAAATGAGGAGTCCACGGGAGAGCGAATTGTCTTGAAAATGTTGGAATCATCCGCGTAAGGCGAGATGAAGGAGTGATTAATGCAAGAGCTTATGTCGTTTATGGTTAGGATAAATAGGAGAGGGCCGAGATGACTGCCCTGGGGGACACCTGAGGTTGGGAAAAAAGGATCGGAGAGGGTGGATCTAAAACGCACGCGGCAGGTTCGATAAATGAGCTAGGATGAGACCCACTTAATCAGCAGGGGTTCGAAACCGAGGTAAGATAGCTTGAAGAGAATGAGGTTATGGGAGATTTTGTCGAAGGCCTTGCTAAAGTCGGTAGCGACTACATCGACCTCATCGCCGTTTTCTAGGGCAAGGAGTATGTGGGATGTGAATTCGACAAGATTAGTAGTAATGGACCTGCCTGAGAGGAAGCCGTGCTGGTTCGGAGAGATGATGGGTGCGCAGCGAAAACATAACGCATCATATAGAAGGCCTTCGAACAGTTTGGGAATGTGCGAAAGCTTGGCAATGGGACGATAATTGGATATATCGTGTTTTTGCCTCTTTTTATGTATGGGGGTTATGTAAGAGGATTTCCAAAAGTCGGGGACAATGCCAGACCCCATACCTCACAAATAACGGTGCAAAAACGGTTGCAGTTGGGATTTGAAATCCTTCCGTATCCACCGTACTCTCATGACATTTCACCAACTGACTACCATCATTTCCGCAATCTGGATTCTTTTTGCCGGCAGAAGGTCTTCCGGAACCGAGCAGTGGTCATAAAAGCCTTTGAAGATTTTATTGGCTCAAAAAGTCAGCATTTCTACGAAAAAGGAATATTTGACTTGTATTGAATATATTTGGATTGTAGTGTAATGGTTGTATAGGGGTGGCTGTATAATTTCTTATAATATATTTATGGTAGCATTTAATGTTCTTGCCAATGGTAAAGTGACAGCTGGGATGGGGGGCGAGGCTGCGCCACTGGTTGTACTTCTAGACGTTGTAGTCCTCGGTTGATTTATATATATCCCTGTTGTGTCGCATGCACTATGCTCTTGGTAGTATAGTAGTTGTTGTGTTGTATAATATATATATAATTTATTGTATCGTAATTTCAATTGTCACGTACCTTGGTAGTGCCGATGGTGATGATGAAACACAAGCTTGGAACCAAAATAAAATTAACAGGATACCGATCCGGATTCTCGCCGTCCACAACAACCCGGATCGATCGAATTACGAGGAAACTCTTCATCCAGTCGCAAAGCTACTGAGGGAGTCCGCCTGAACGAAGTTTGCTCAGCAATGCCCCATGCCAGATGCGGTCAAAACCCTTGGAGATATCTAATGCGACCGCAATCGACTCACTATGCCATTCAGTCGCAGATGTCCATATATCGGTTACCATATAAGTGTCAAAAGGTCTCCCATGAACCGCCCGCCATGGAATCCGTATTAACGATCACTTAGAAGTCTGTTGTAGTCTAAATATTTAATTAACTCCGCATTGATGACCTTTTCCATCACCTTAGATAACATAGACAATAATGCTATCGGTCGGTTTGTGGGAGACAGTTTCCTTGGGATTGGCGGAACTCGAGCGATTTGCCAGCAGGTAGGAAATGTCCTCCGTGCATAAGATAAGCGAAAGAGTCTGCCACGAACCGGTGACAGTTCTGGACCACAGTTCTTAAGAACTATTGCTAGTATTCCGTCCGGGCTGGTTGCCTTCCTACAGTCCAGTCCGCGTAGAATGCGTTAAATAGTACGCGGGTGGAACCTTACATCCAGCATCGAATACCGTACCGGTGCGATCACTCAATTCGTTATTCGTTTGAAATACAAGTGGTTGCGCAACTGATACCAAGCAGTGACCAGAGTTTCCCAGTGGCGCAGCCATTTCTACGGTATAAATGCTCGGCTCGGATGTCTAGATCTCTATCTCGAAAAAATAATCTCTGTGACCGACTCCGCGCCTACGTTAACATTGGAGTCTCCAAAGTACACCTCTGACCACGAAAAGGATGCGAAAAAAATTTGAAAATCGTCCCAGTTGGCAGCCCCATGCCTGCATACATGGCGAAGCTGCTTAGGTCGGTTATTCGTTTGAAATGCAGGTGGTTGCGCGACAGATACCAAGCAGTGATCTGAATTTCCAAGTGGGGCAGCAACCCCAATGGTATAAATGCTCGGCTCTGATGTCAAAAACAGATCCAGGGTGTTCGCATAATCACCTCGGGTATCCGGCACTCGCGTAGGTTCCTCCACGAGCTGAGTCAAATTGCGGTTAACAGTGAACATCTGCGCTAGCCTCCCAGCCTCGTCGGTTCTGTTAGAATGCACCAACCAGGCGGAACTGTGTACATTAAAATCACCAAGGCCGACAATTTCAAAATCCGGGTGGTTGATCTGTATTCAGTCGACGGTACTTGAGAGATATTCCAAAAGTGTCGCTGGTCCATCGTCATTCGGGGAGCGGTAAAGACAACAAAGAAATTTAACAGAATTCCTCAGCACGACCCTCAACTACATGATGTCCATGTGATTGGATTCCAACGTCTCCATCCTCTGGCAACCCATATCGGACCGCGTGAAGACGCAGAATCCGTCCTTAAAACGGCATCTCGAATGTAAGTCGTATCCTAAGCAACGAAGATATGTCGAATCAGTTGACGAATCGACCTGGGCCTAGGTTAGGGTAAGGATATCAGGTTTCGCTGCTTGCAAATATTGGTGGACGGCGTTTATATTCCTATTGGTGAAACCGATGTCCCTGATGTTACAAAGTGCCGTTATTAGTTGTGCGTCGACGAAGTCTCGAAGACGAGCCCGATTATGCGATGACGAGCTTTTTAATTGTATTCTGTTGCAGGATTGGGGGTATATGCTATTGCAGCTTGGGAAATGAATTCTTTGCAAGTTTGGGAATGTATGCTATTGCAGATTTGGGAATGGATGCTGTTGCAGATTGGGAAGTGTATTCTTTGCAGGTTTGGGAATGTATGCTATTGCAGATTTGGGAGTGGATGCTGTTGCGGATTAGGAAATGTATTCTTGCAAGTTGAATGGGGCGTTGGGCTATGGTGACGCGCTGTTAGCGGTCGAAATTAGGTAGGAATTGTGGGTTGGTTCTCCGTGTAATATAGAGAACCCCCACAGCCCCTCCACCAGTTGAGTCAAATTGCGGCTAGCAACGAAAGTTTCCGTTAGACTCCCAGTCTCGTCGGTTCTATTAGAATGTCCTAACCAGTTATAGTTGTGTACGTCAAAGTTGCCAAGAACGACAATCTCTGAAATTGGATGGTTGATTTGTATTCAGTCGATAGTAGGGGAAATGTGTTCGAAAAGTGTCGCTGGTCGATCATAATTCGGTGAGCGAGAATTTCTTTATGGAACTTATAGCGTTTGAAATAATAGTGAAGAAGATCGTGTGATTCGAACTGACGCTATGACAGCTCGAATCACGAAAAAAATTTTACCTAAGCGTTACACACCAGGCTACTGACCGTGTTTAGAATTTGATTTCCAAACTCGAGTATATTCCACTGGTGTGAATTATTTTTTGTTATTTATCGCTTGGTATACGGTTCTGATGTATTTTTCTTATTCGATTTTTCGTTCGTGTTCTTCACTATTTCGCTTGTGAATCGTGTGTATCTGTTAGAATCGCTACAAAGTCACTGGGTTCTAATGCTTCTTCCCCTTGAAAGGCTGGACACAGACACCACCCTTAAAGCGAAATCCTGAATGTAAGTCGTATGGGCAACGAAGATATATTGAGTCAGTTAGCAAGTCAACTTGAATCGCCGTTAGTACTAGGATATCAGATTTTGCTGTCTGCAAATATTGGTGAATGACGTTGTTGCGTATTCGCAACTAAATACAGCGCAGAGAATCTAGTACGTTCACCGTCTAGTACGCTCCCCGACCAGCATATCCACCACACGGCTGTCAGCCGCCAGCTGACAATGCGTCATCGCCTAGGACGTCATCGGACTGTCACCCATTTGAAACGTGATCAACGGTTTCTTCAGTTTCTGCCAGTTCTTCGTCGGGACTGCACCGCTCGCGAATCAACTTACGGCATTAAATCGAAATAAACTCCCTAAAATAGGTTTAATTTATTTACTTTACTAAGTTAGATACTGAGAATAAATGCTAGACATTTTTGGTTGTAGTGTAGATAGTTTGCTCGCAAGTTCCCTTGTGTCATTGGTGGTCGCCCGTTCGCCACCAAACGTCTACATTCGTATTGGGGAGGCCGATGCCTCTGATGTTACGAATTGCGGTTACTAGTTGAATGTTGACTGTATTTGGTGGGCGGACCCGATTACATGGAGACGAGTTGTTTACAGATCAATTTCTTACCAAAACATACAAATGGGGAACTAATTTATGTCCGGGAATCTTTATCTCAGGAGGTAAAATCGTGTCTTATCTCAACTTCAGAACCGGCCGTCAGCCAAACGTCTGTAATATGGTCGAAGGTGCCTCCTGACCGTATCGCGGAGCGATACGATAGTGGGACAGGGTAATACTCACCTTGGAACCGACTTACCAGCTACACCAACTTTTTTTTTACCGTGCCATCAGTAAAGTTCTGAAAGATGTCTAGGGATTCCTTTCGACCATTTCAGGCAGCTTATAGCTTGATGGGAAGGTATTTCGCTGAGCGACAAGGCTAGGGACCCACCACTCCGCCTTTAGTCGCCTTTTACGACAAACCGGCCTAGCCCTGGGAATATTCTAAAACCCTACACCCAGGGCACGTGTATACTGTAAAGAACAAAGTAAATTATTAAGTGCTATACAACAAATGTGTGATCATGATGGAGGGAGACATAATCCAAACAAAGCATCTGAACAATACTATGAAATGGTATATTTGAAAGAGTATACGAATTTAAAGACTTCGAAGTGACGTTGACAGCGAGACAAAATCATCTTCGAACAACATTCTGAAACGAACGTCATGCAAAAAAGATTTGTGCACCGGTAACTGTCTCTTTTTTTTCTAGTTTACTTATATATCAAAGCATTAACTGACACGACGTTCATTCAAATCACCTATTCTTACCGTGTATACGGAAAGCAAAAAGAAAGCAGTAATACTTCACTGAATAAATATTTATAATTAAAAACCCATCTTAAACCGAACAACGCGAAAGTGGGTCAAACTGTTAAAAAACGTATTCTTTTTAGCACTGCCAACCTGTACGACAAACATTCAAATGTTCATGTTTATTTTATACACTTTTAAATCTTTCGGTATTTAGCGTTTAATTTTAATAGAATTCTTTTTATGTGCATAAATTAGAACGCAGTTGCGATATTTGAACTACTACTAAACCATATACATATATATCCAATAAAAATCTCATACAGCTCGTAATTTCAGTTGAAATTCCCAAGAATTTTAAGAAGAGGAATATTAATTGCGTGTTGATATGACCGCAAGTGTTACCAACCTACTTCCAAAAGAGAACTCACAAATAACTTAGAATGTAATCATAGAGTTGGAGAAATACTGCCTTCGGTCTGTTCAATTGTTTTGATAGTTCTTTGTTGGTCGTGTGCGATTAACCGACATAGGAGCGAGGCGTCTTTGAGGTGCAGTTGGAAAAATGATATGTCCACAATCGTAGGTATGAGATGTGGCTAGAAAATAACAAGAACATTTCTTTTTAATTTATCTTCGATGTACAGATGATAAATGTGGATTTTTTTTCTCCAAAAAAAGACCACGTTAAATTCAAAAGAATGATAAGAACGGTTTGCTCAAAGTATGCGCAGCATTTTTTCCATCGTTCGCGCAATTTGTGTTGCCCATGTGTATTGTTTAGTTTAGTTCTGACCGCGTTCACTGTCTGTATATCCCTCCTATATCTCTTTAACGAGATGTTGTTCTTATTAATGCAGATTTGTTCTGCGGATGGTTTATCACCATACAATATACTCACAGCTAGACGCCTTGTCGTAAGAGGCGACTGAACGCCGACTGGTAGGTGGGAACCCTACGCCTGTCGCCCGGTGAAATACCACCCCATCAAGCTATAGTCTCCGTGAAATGTTCGGGAGAAATCTCTGCCCATCTTTCGGAGCTTGGCTGATCGACAGGTTCGAGAAAAGGTTAGTTTAGGTGGTAGTCGGCCCCAAGGTGAGATACCACCCCATCACGCTGTACATTCCGCGATATCGTCGGAAGAAATCTTCGGCCATGTTTCGGATGTGTGGCTGATGGCCCGGACTGACACGGAGATAAGTCATGGTGGTACCTTCTGAGATAAAGAATTCCGTAAATAAACTATTTTTCCATTGGGATCTCCGGAGGGACTATGTCGGGGGGAACATCATACAAATGTTTTGATAACTAACCGTACTTTAAAAAATTCGTCATCGCATAATCGAGCTCGTTCTCGAGACTCTGTCGACGTTAGACTGACAACGGCGTTTTGTAACATCAGGGGCATCGGTTTCACCAATACGAATCTAAACGCCGTCTGCCAATATTTGCAAAGAGCGAAACTTGGTATCATTGCCCTAACTGAATCCCAAGTCGATTCGTCAACTGATTCGACATATCTTCGTTGCTCAGGATACGACTTACATTCGTGATTCCGTTTTAAGGGCGGAGTCTGCGTCTTCGCGCGGCCCGATCTAGCTTGCCAGAGGATGGAGACGTTGGAACCCAATAACATGGACATCATATGGTCGAGGTTCGTGTTGAGGAATTCTGTTAAATATCTTTATTGTCTTTACCGCTCCCCGAATGACGATCGACCAGCGACATTTTTCGAACATATTTCACATACCGTCGACTGGATACAGATCAACCACCCAGCTTTGTCGTCCTTGACGATTTCAATGTACACAGTTCCGCCTGGTTGGTACATTCTAACAGAACCGACGAGGCTGGGAGGCTGACGGAGATGTTCGCTTTCAGTCGCAATTTGACTTAACTTATGGGAAGGAACCTACGCGAGTGCCGGATGCCCGAGGTGATTATGCGAACACTCTGGATCTGTTTTTGACATCCGAGCCGAGCATTGATACCGTGGAGGTTGCTGCGCCACTTGGAAACTCAAATCACTGCTTGGTATCGCAGTGAATTGCATTTCAACAACTTCCATTTCAAACGAATAACTGACCTAAGCAGCCTCGCCATGTATGAAGGTATGGCGCTGCCAACTGGGCCGATTTTCGAAGATTTCTATGCGTCCTTTCCGTGGTCGGAGGTGTGCTTTGGAAACTCCGATGTTAGAGTTTTTTTTTCCGCGATGGGGATCTACATTCCTCATTCCATCAAACGAACTTCATCTGATAAAGCTTGGTTTGATAAAAAAATGCGAGCAGATTACAGCGGCAAAAAATAGAGCTTTTGAACAATGGCGCTCCAATCCCATCGGGGTGGACAGAATGAATTTTGTTAGAATGAGAAACGCGTGCAACCAGGCCGTTAATACCGCGAAAAGGCTTACAACGACAGAGTAACCAATAAACTCCTTGAGTACCCAACTGGTTCGCATTCCATCTGGTCAAGGGCTGTCAGCAGTAACTTCGCTTCCTCCTTTTTTCCTCCGTTAGTGATGGACCGCGGGACGTTAGCGACAAATTCAAAAGATAAAGCTAATGTGTTCGCGAATTTATTTTCCGCGTATTCAAACCTCGTGCCGGTCTTTTGGAGCCACCCATGATCGTGCCGGCACAGTCTTCACAGGCTGTGACGTTCCGCCGACGTACTATTCAACGCATTCTACGTGAACTGGACTGTAGGAGGGCAACCAGCCCGGACGGAATACCACCAAAATTCCTTAAGAACTGTGCTCCAGAACTATCGCCGGTTCTTGGCAGACTCTTTTGTTTATTTTATGCATGGAGGACCTTTCCTACCTGCTGGAAAATTGCTCCAGTTCAGCCAATTGCAAAGAGGGGGAAAAGTGTCTCCCACAAAATTACCGACCGATAGCATTACTGTTGTTAGAACGTCCGCCGGCCATGCTTCCTCGTTGCGATGAGGAAAGAGCGGGGACTGTTTTAGGTATGGATAAAAAAAACACTTCTTCCTTTTATTATCCATTTATTACTTTCAAAAACAAACTCTTTCTCTGCGATATATACAAACCAAGTCTTTTAATTAAATTTAGAAAGAAAAAAAAACAACTCATTCTATTAATTCTTGGAACAAAGCAAAACGAGAAAATAATAAACTCTTTCTGTTAGTCGCGACCTTCGACCGCATGATCCCGTGTCTAAAACCGGAATCCTCACGATTCCATGTCTACAACTGGAATCCTCGTGACTCCGTGTCTAAAACTGAAATGAATTCTCATGCTCCGAGGCTACTGCTCTGAGATTTTCTTTTGTTATATTTTTTCATGAACGAAGTCGAACTTGGAAAAAAACGTCGTCTTTTTCTTTTAGTATCTGAAAGCCTTTTCTCGGAGGAGTAAAATAAATAAATAAAAAGTAAAATAAATAATAAAAAAATAAAATACACACGATTTTAACGATCGGTAAGTAAGAAAAATTGGCGCAAGGCTAATGACCTTGCCCGGAAAAACAAACTATTGTGGACAATTTAACAAGTCTCGGATATGGACCGGATACCGGTGGAGAGACTTGCTAAATAAGGCCAAGACCGGATCCCGGTTGTAGTGCCGATGAAGATGATGAAGTAAGAAAAACGGCTCCTCGATAGTATAGTGGTTAGTATACCCGCCTGTCACGCGGGAGACCGGGGTTCGATTCCCCGTCGGGGAGCCTCTGTCGCAAGACTTAATGACCTTGCCCGTAAAAAACAAATCATTATGGAAAATTTAACAAGCCTCAGGATTTGCTAAATAAGGCCAAGACCGGTTCCCGGTTGTAGTGCCGATGATGATGATGATCTGAAAAGCCGAAACACATGAGGGTTGTTTGGCCAATCATAATCGAGCAGTTGCTCCGGTTGCTCGATATTGGTTTTTGGCTTGTGATGCAAGGGTATGTTATCCTTAGAAGCTGCTGGTTGCTCGCTTTTGGTTTTTGGCTTGGGGTGCAAGGGTTTGGCATTCTTAGTAGCTGCTGGTTGCTCGTTTCGATTTCAGAATCGTCACTTTGGGCAGTTGCTGTGTTTGCTTGACGATTCAGGAATCGCTATGTGTATTGTAAAGTTAATATCGTCTGTTATTATATCAATTTAGAACGGAGAAGTTAAAGTCGCCAATACAGACTAATTTTTGTTTTTAATGTAATTTATTTTTTCACATTATATTAACAAACGACGTTTCGATCATGGTATTTGATCGTCATCAGGTCACCAACAACAAAATGGAACCGGGAAAATTAACATATAAATTCGTCGTTTGTTAATATAATGTGAAGGAATCGTTATATTGGGCAACCGTTATTGCAGTTGCTATGTAGATTTGATGACGATTCGGGAAACGTTATATTGGGGTTGTGGGATGATGGATGGGATATGTGTAATATATGGGGAAATGGGATGATGGATGGGATATGTATATTATATGGGGCAATGGGGTGATGGATGGGCATTGGGGTTGTGGGATGATGGTAGGGCTTCTGGAGCACTACTCTGTCAATGTTTATCTACAATTGTAATTTCTGCTGGGTATGTACTTCATTATAGCCTCGATTTTCTGGCTCTCTTGTAACCACTAGAATCACCCACAACAATGTTATCTAAGGTGATGGAAAAGATCATCAACGCCGAGTTAATTAAGTATTTGGAGTGTGTTGCGAATTCACTGGATGCAATCAGCGAATTCGCAATGGAATGCAGCCATTCACAATAACAAATCTCAGCAAACAGCTGACATGAATATTTAAATTTTGAGCCGTCAGGGTTAATATCGCTCTCTTGGATTTTTTAGCGTTGGCGATTAGGCCGCAACCATTTTTTAAGCTGTATATATCAAAGGAATCAACATCAATAAACATTATTTTATAACATTACAAGGTCCTCGAGTTGTGTATCTACTTTGGAGACTTATTCTTGGAGTTACAACGGTTAACCCATAGGTAATCTGTTTTCTATTCAATTTAATTTATAGCAGTTGATTCCAGCGGAGAACGCATTCTTCCTGACAACATTCCAACATCACGGCACGCCAGGATACGTCATTGTTCCTGGCGTCATCCGCACGGCCCACCAAAAGATACAGTTGTTGGTGAACGTTACGTTCTACGTGTGTGGAACGCACAGATTTGCAGTATGCAAGAATTTACGTGTTGGCCGATCGATTGCCAATACAGAGTGCAATGGACTTCTGAATGATCGTCAATACGGATTCCGTGGCAAGCGGTCCATGGGAGACCTTTTGACACTTATTAGATGTACAACTTTGCTTCCGCCGTTTTGCAATAGATGGCTGTAGCGGTAAGTGGTAGTTGAAATAAATAGATAATAGATGTCATACAATAAGCTTAGGTATTTGTAAACATAACGCCATCAAAATATTAGTCGATTTGTGTCTGCGTCAGAAAGTTATTCTCGATTAAACATGTCAGCTTACGAGCCAAATTCTCGTCATTTGCGGGAGGTTTTAATTTTCTGCTTTAATATGAAGAAATGGATTCGTATGCTGCCCGAAAGATGGGAGAAAGTAGTGGCCAGCGATGGACAGTTCTTTGAATCATAAATGTATAACCAGTTTTTTACAATAAAGCCTCGAATTTCGGATAAAAAACGGCGGAAGCAAAGTTGTACACCTAATATAACCGGTATATGGACATTTGCTGTTGAGGGGCATGGTAAGTCAAGGGCGGTCGCATTGGATACATCCAAGGCTTTTGACCGCATCTGGCATGGGGCATTGCTGAGCAAACTTTGTTCATATATACTTTCCCAGCAGCTTTACGACTGGACGAAGAGCTTCGTTGAAAATCGATCGATCCGGGTTGTTGTGGACGGCGAATGTTCAGATCTACATCCTGTTAATTCCGGGGTGCCCCAAGGTTCTATTTTGGCTTCAACCTTGTTTTTGCTTAACATCAATGATTTGTTGGAGTCAACGGATAACAGGGTGTTCAGTTTTGCGGATAATAGTACGCTTGTTTCCTTTTTTCGAGTGATCTGCCGATTGGTGCATTAACGTCGCATCAGCTGAGATGTAGCCAGATCGACTCTCTGAATCGGGATCTGGATAAGGTCCTCCAGTGGGGAAAGGCCAATTCCGTCGACTTCAATGCAGCGAAGACACAATATACAACATTCACAAGGAAAAGTGGATCATCGGTTCCACAGCTGATGATGAATGGTGTAATGTATGTTAAAGGACTCAGGTTGCCAAATGGTAACGATAAGGAGGATTGTAATAATGGTTTTATAGAAACTGGGGTGAATCCTAGTTGTAACAAAAGCTTTTTAAGGAAATTTTGTAAAAATTCGGCTGCGCCAGTTATATATGAGATTTGTTTAACAGTTGTACCAGTTGTTGTATATATTATTTTACTTGTTTAATAGAAGCAGTTGTTATATGAAATATTGCTATTTGATATAGAGACGTTTGTGTTATACTAAGCCAATTGTTATAGATAAATTTCGTTGTTATATATGTTATTTGTGTGTAGATAATAGGACACAAGTTAAGTACCCATTTGGACAACCTGGTGCTATATTCCAGTTGTTACGGTTATTATGAAAATATAAAAATTATTAAAAGGTTAATATGAAATGTGTAATGTGATTATAGTTAATGCTGGGGTGTTGGGCTGCGACTTGTTATTGTACATCTCCAACTGCAATGTAATATGCACATTTCATTTATATCAGCAGTCGTGTCGATTTTAATAGACGTTCAAGGCCAAGTGGGGCAACTCTTTAGTTACGCACATCACTGTTCCGTTGTATCACCAGAATATCCCCTGCTGGCTTCTTTGTCTGTGAATGAAGAGTTCGATTTTAATCTTTTGTTTTACCGATTCCTGGGTTTGCTTCCATCCCAAGATTCCCCCGATCAGTCCGCTCGAACAAAATAGAATAAACACTTTAGACGTCCACTAGTATAAATTTTATTTAACAGGAGACATTTTATACATAACGGTCCAACTAAACGTTACTTTGAGATACGATTACGACACGTTTATTTCACAATTTTTTTCATTTCCTTTACTTTTAAGTTTACTCTTCCTCTAACTTTAACTAAACTTTCCCGTACCGTTTTCCTTTATCATTTCTTCTTTAATTATTAAATTATCTTATTTTTCGTCTACCGAGTGTATGTTCTTTGACATGACCTCTTTCTTCTGCGAACAACCTTCAACTCTCTCCGAATTTCTCGCCACTCCGAAAAGGAATGCGCCACAGCTGCTCCCACAAGTTCCACAACCTAAAAAATTTTGGTTCGTGCATCCAACATGTGGATCGTGGCCTGTGATTTTCCCTTACTTTCCAATTGTTATATTGTAGATTAACTCTAGCCAAAATTCAATCTCCATGCTCGGCGAGATAATGGGGATGGGGGAAGTTACCACGTAACAATTGCCGGGCCCTCGAATCTGGGGAAAGTATGAAATTACTCGGCGTCACGGCCTGTGGGAATGTATGGTGGCATAAACACCTGTCGAACATCGCCAGGTCAGCCTCTAGAAAATGGAGTTATCTTTTTAGAACCAAGAAATATTTGACTCCGGTCCAACTTCTCCTCCTGTATAAATCTCAAAATAGGCGCGCGCTCGAATAATGCTCTCATGTGTGAACCTCCCCTCCTAAGCATACCTTCGCACTACTTGAGAGCATACAGAGACGAGCGATCCGCCTTATCGGGGAGACGGCGCTGACGTCGGGACTACAGTCGGTATCACACGCAAAAGCGAGCAGTGAAACTTATTGCGGACTCAGCCGTAAGTCGATCAATTCCGTCGTTAGAACACAAGCGCAACGTATCATGCCTATATCTCTTTTCTGTAAGTATTATCACGGTCGTTGCTCAACTGAACTTGCTGAATATGTTCTGCCCCTTCAGACATTTTTCCGCGGCACCCGTCAATCTGTGAATGCGCATCAGTTCACGTTGAAAGTGAACTTCAGGCGCACAAATAAACATAGAGAGTCATTCTTTAGCCGAACCACACGAATGTGGAATGTTCTGCCTGATCATGTGTTTCCTGGTCGTTGTCATGTCCAGACATTCAAGATCAATATACATCGACACCCCCTTTCCTTATCCACTTCCTCTCCATCCGCTCGCACTGTGCTCTGACATTTAAGGGTACTCCGATATCCCCTTGTGTGCGCGCGTTAGTGTAAAAAAAAAACATCGACGACGCGTAGCTGACCTCTGTCTGTTTTACAGATATTGTCACGGGTACTGTTCTTCGGAGATTCGTGATATTGTTCCACGCAATTCGGCTTATATGGACTCCACAAGACAATCCGACAGATCGCACCATCTCCCGACGGCGCGAACATCCCTGCATCAGAACTCGTTCCGTTACAGAGTGGGGAAGCTGTGGAACTCCCGTCCCGCGCGAGTATTTCCGGAGCGTTACAACCTGCAACTATTCAAAAGGAACTGCAACAGTTATTTGGTGGCATCTCCGGACGTCCACTTGGCGCGATAGGTTTGCCTCACCGAGAGAAGTGTAATTAAAAAAAAAGAAAAGAAAAAAATGAATGATGAAATGATGATATTCTTGACTAGAAATGCCTTGACAGACAACGCCCTGGGTTTTCATGATGAAGAACCCATAGCTTCCAAAATTCGGGCCGTTTTTTCTTATCTTTTCATGGAGCTGAACAAAAAGCTTTAAATAATAATAAATTGACCCTCCTGAAGGCCAGTGAAGGTATTGAAACAGATGAAAATAGAAAAAAAGACAAATTATCAATCCTTCAATTTTTTAAGTTTTTTTTCAAATCTTTTGGCTTTTATATCCCTTGATTGGCTCCAGAAACTTTTATTGTTCATAAAAGAACAGTTCGAATGGGATTTCAAGAATGTTGTGGTTGCCACCGTTTCTTTTATTATTCCTCTTAAAAAGTGAAATCCAGAACATTAGTTCATATAAAAACATAATTCAAGTAGTTAGTTTTTCATTAAAGTTTAAAAACATAAACCTGCCGCCAAACACTCCTTATTTCATTCTCTCAGTGAAGGGAATTTTCGGGGCGCCTACATTTTTGGACGCTGACAAATACCTAATTATATTTAAAGTAGAAATTAATTAGAAAGTTCTAAACTATTGGATTCCAACCCAAAATTAATAATTCCATAATGGACGTCCAAGGTATTGGACGCCAAGTCAAAATTGATCCGACACTTAGGAACATGGATTCGTGTGTCCGGTCATCATTTTCTCTATTTTCTGGCAATCTTGTGGCCAGAAGAAGAATGTTAGGCTGATCTTGGGATGTCTTAAAAAGAGAAAGTTTATCTACAATGGTAGTTTCTACTGGGTATGTACTTAATGATTTATTCGGCTTAATTCAAGTTATTAACAAAACGATCATACTTATAAACTAACTTAAGACTAAAAAACGAAAGTAGTATTTAATGCAATAAAAAAAAAACAATGACAAAAAAAAAGAAGGAAGGAGAAGAGGGTGGGGGGCTGGGGAAGAGCGAGTGCATGTGGGGGTGGCAAATGTGGCATAGGTGAGACAGCGAACAGTGTACAGCAAATGTGTTGGAATGTGTACGGGTTGTGAGGGGAAGAGAGGAGACGGAGTTTAAGTGCAGTAGATGTAAGGTGGAAATCGAAGGAGGTAGGGTAAGAGTTAGCCGACCTCAGCATTCCCGAAATGGGTTCATTAGAGCCGTAAGAAGTGTGGTGGGTGGGCCGATAGAAGAGACGAGGGTTACGCAGGTTACGGGGGTTAGTGTGAAGTGCAATGATGGAGAGCAGGCTTGGGCAGTTGATTGTGCCTGAAAGGAGACGGTGGATGAAAAGGATATCGGCATGAGTTCTGCGCTCCTCAAGTGTGTTGAGGTTAATCAGATGGAGCCGGCTTGTGTATGCGGGGAGAATCCGAGGATTCACCCAGCTCAGCCCGCGGAGGGCAAAACGCAGAAAACGACGTTGCACCCTTTCGATTCTGAGAATATGGGACGAATAGAGTGGAGACCAGGCCTGACTTGCGTATTCAAGAAGGGGGTGGACGAAGGCTATGTAGAGAGAACGTGAAACGTAAAGATTAGAGAATTCTTTAGACCAGCATCTCATAAACCCAAGGGCAGAGTTGGCCTTAAGAATAATATCATCGATATGCGGAATGAAGCTAAGCTCCCTGTCAAATAAGATCCCGAGGTCCCGTATCGAGGGTACAGATGATATCTGCTGGTTTAGCAAGACGTAGGAACGTGGGGGGCAGGGGGACGTTTCCGGGAGAAGGTGATGGAGTGACACTTGACAACGTTATGCTCAAGGCAGTTATTACGGCACCAGGTTGAGAAGCTGTCGAGATCCGTTTGGAGAAGTGAGAAGTCGAGAGAAGAGATGATCGTTTCGCAGAGTTTGGCGTCGTCTGCATAGAGCGAGATGGATGAGTATTCAATAATGGAGTCAACGTCATTGATGGTAAGGATAAATAGGAGGGGACCTAGGTGACTGCCTTGCGGAACCCCTGACGTGGGAAGAAAGGGATTGGAAAGGGGGGCTCTGAATTTGACACGGTAGGATCGGTCTTTCAGATAAGAAGATATCCATTTTATCAATAGGGGTTCGAAACCTAGGGAGGACAGCTTAAAAAGGATGAGATTATGGGAGATTTTGTCAAAGGCCTTGCTGAAATCTGTGGTGATTACGTCGACTTCGTTGCCATTCTCTAAGGCACGGAGAGTATGGGATGAGAACTCGATCAGATTCGTTGCGGTCGACCTTCCCGAAAGGAAACCATGGTGGTTGGATGAGATGATGGATTTACAACGGAAATATAACGCGTTGTAAAGAATCCCTTCGAACAGTTTAGGGATTTGAGACAGTTTGGCGATGGGACGGTAGTTGCTTATATCGTTTTTAGGTCCCTTTTTATGTATGGGGGTGACATAGGAGGTCTTACCAGTACTTGTATGGATCCGAGACCTGGGTGCTTAATAAAAGGCACTCTGAACTCTTGGCGGCGTTCGAGAGAAATGTCTTAAGGAGAATTGTTGGCCCCGTATGTGAGGGAGGACGATTCCGGAGACGCTACAACCATGAGTTGTACGCAATCTACCTTGAAGCTAATATTGTAAGCAACATCAAGCTTGGTAGACTATGGTGGGCGGGACACCTAGCTCGAATGAGTGAAGAGGAGCCTGCCCGGAAAGTCCTTTGTGGCAAGATGTATGGAAGGAGACAGCGCGGCAGACCTTGTCTGCTACGGAGGGATGGCGTAGACCAGGACGCCCAGATCCTGGGAGTGTCAAACTGGATGACATCGGCTCGAAATCGGGACCGGCGGAGATTTGTTAAATAAGGCCAAGACCGGATCCCGGTTGTAGTGCCGATGATGATGATGATGACATAGGGGGATTTCCAGATACTAGGGAAGATACCTTGTGAAAGGGATAGATTGAATATCTTTGATATGGGGAGGGAAAGAGAAGAGGAACATTTCTTTAAAAATATAGCTGGGAGTCCATCAGGTCCAGGGCTGAACTCGTCTTTGAGTAAGTTTAATTTCTCCTCAACTACGTGATGCCGAATAATTTGAGGGGTGAAGGGGCCGAGGGAGAATTCGGGCAAGTCTTTAAAGTAAGACGGATTGGGCTCGAAGGATATGTCTGTGAAGGATTTATTGAAAAACGAAGCAAATAGATTGGCAATAGTTGGGGGGTCGGTTGAAGTAGTCGCGCCATAAGAAAGGGAGTTAGGATCGGAGTCGGATTTACGTATGTAATTTATAAAGTGGAAAAAAGATTTGGGGTCATTGATCGAATTGGATTGAGTTTTTGTGAGGTAGTTGGACTAGAGGGAGTTGTAGAGCTTGGAAAATTTATAAAAGGAACCTAGATAGTTGGAGTAGTTTTGGAAGGAACGCGTTTTGAGGAAAATATTCCACAAGTTATTTCTCTTGTTCCGAAGAGTGCGGAGTGTGCGGTTGTACCATGGCGGCGATGACCTGTGACGAGGATAGGGGACATATAGGGCGATGGCATATCTCCTTGTAGAGAGTGGCAGTCGCTTCTTCTACCCCCGGATAATTAAAGCGAAACGCTGTTTTGCTAAGATGCTCATTTAAAAGGCAGACATTAGCTTTGTGGAAGTTGTAGGAAAAGCTGTCATGAGGTAGAGAAGGCTGGGTTTCATGATCAAGATATAGGGATAAGAGCAGCTGGGGGTGGTAATTATCAATGGTAGAGAGGGCGTGTGGACTAGGGGCAACTGAGAACTTGTGTGGGTCTGTTGTGAACACGAGGTCCAGTTGTCACGCCATATGATTTGGGACATAGCTTATTTGACGGAGGCATGAGTCGGTGAGACCATTTATAGAAATACGTTCCTTGGAACTAGTAGGGTTTGAGACGTAGAAGGCTTGTTCGTCAGCCAATGTCCATTGGAGATGGGGGAGGTTAAAATCGCCAAGAACGACGATATCGTCTAGGGAGGTGCTCAATTAGGTTAGGTTATCTACCGCTTCTATTGCGAGTTCGTAAGACACGATGGGACATGAAGGAGGTATATAGAAGCAGATCACTTGATCAGAGTCTCGATTTTCTGGCTCTATTGTAACCACTAGAATCACCCACATCTATGAGAATGTTAGACTCTAGAGATATTGGAAAGTGGGAAGGACTCCTTCTCCCCCACTCCATTGATCCACCCTTAATTGTATCTGAATTGATCGAACTCAAAAACGAGTTCACTTCGGGCCTAGATGGTATCCCAGCAATTCTCCTCAAAAAAAAGTTCATCCATTCTCTCTGTTCCCCCCTCGAAAATCTTAAATCTTCCCCTCTCTCAAGGTGTATTCCCTCACATTTGGAAAATCTCTTTCAATACCTCCATCCACAAGAAGGAACACAAAAACACGTGAACAGAAACTCCTTGTCAGCAGAGTTTAAGTTAAAGCATAACACCCATACCCTTTTCTAAATATCTAGAATTTGAATATAAATATAAAGTTTGCTGTTTGGATTGGTAGTAAAAACCTCGCTTTTAGCAAATTTTCTAGAAAGGAAAAAAGTTCGATACTAAATTCAGATTTTTTCTCATGTAAACATTTGCATTAGTCTAATAAAATTTTCCACAAAACCCCGCTTATCATTTTATAAATAATAAAAAGAAAATACATATGATTCTTATTGCATATTGAATTACAATTGCTCATCATTTTAACCAATTTCTTTTCTTTTCTTTGATTACAGAAGCCCTCTTGCAATCACGTCCTCTGCCCCACATTCCACCTGGCTCGACTCTGCTTGAAGCTGAATTACTTTCCCAAAACCAAGACGGGTCTTTGCATAATTCTCAGTTACATAGTCAGGCGACAAGTTCATCGACCTCAGGCTTCGAATCAGCACATAGATGGACTTCAAAAGAAAACCTATTAGCTCCTGGACCCGAAGAAGATGATCCACAGCTATTTGTCGCATTATATGATTTTCAAGCTGGTGGCGAAAACCAGCTTAGCTTAAAGAAAGGTGAACAAGTGCGCATACTATCGTATAACAAATCTGGTGAATGGTGTGAAGCACATTCAGATTCGGGTAACGTTGGTTGGGTGCCCTCAAATTATGTGACACCATTGAATTCTCTTGAAAAGCATTCTTGGTATCATGGACCAATATCTAGAAATGCTGCCGAATATTTATTAAGCTCAGGAATAAATGGAAGCTTCTTAGTACGGGAAAGTGAAAGTTCGCCCGGACAAAGAAGTATTAGCTTAAGATATGAAGGTCGCGTCTATCATTACCGTATTACTGAAGATTCCGATGGCAAAGTTTATGTTACGGCCGATGCTAAATTTAATACTCTTGCAGAATTAGTACACCATCATAGTGTGCCGCATGAGGGGCATGGACTGATTACACCGTTATTATACCCAGCACCAAAGCAGAATAAACCGACCGTTTTCCCCTTGAGTCCAGAGCCTGACGAATGGGAAATTTGTCGCACAGACATTGTAATGAAACATAAATTAGGCGGTGGACAATATGGTGAAGTGTACGAAGCTATATGGAAGAGGTACGGCAATACGGTGGCGGTTAAGACTTTGAAAGAGGACACAATGGCATTGAAGGATTTTTTGGAGGAAGCTGCTATCATGAAAGAGATGAAGCATCCAAATCTTGTTCAGCTTATTGGTGAGTTATCTCTTATTGGTTAATAATGTTATTAGAATTGAAATTGAATTCGTTTTATGTTATTTTCAAGAGGATGTATCATTATCTTGTTTTATTAAATATCTTAGTTTGAATTTATGAAAATAAGTAATTTTGATAAAATTAAAACCCATTATGAACGTTGCAATAACGCCATGGTTTTCCTTGCGGTGCGTTAACTAACGCTGTCTAGTTGGCACTAAATGTTATTGAGATAATGGACTTCAATCCTAGCCATCGAATAGTCCGTTATCATGGCAATTTTTTTTTTGTTGAGAAATATGTACTTATGTTTCCACCTGCTCATAAAAGAAACCAAACCGTTCCTTGATTATGTAGTGACAGCTCTTGCCCCTCCTACGGTTGGTCTTCGTGCCATATACTTCAATTTTGCATACTGCCATAGCCATTAACCCAGAAATGGGCCTCATCGCTGAACAAAATGTTGGTCGAATAGAGTGGATATTTTTGAACCTCTTCAAGAGTCTTAAAAGTGAAATGGTGACGATTTGGAAGTTTGACTAGCTTGGATTCTTATCCGAGTTAAATTACGTATGCTTTTAAACCAAGATCATTACATAAAATACGCAGATTTACTCCATGCGACAAGCCAAGCTGTCGAGAACGGTGGTGAATAAATTCATGACGATTGTTGTAAAACTTTTCTTCCACTTACTTTAAACACCACACACACTTGTTACACCTTTAAAATAAAACACTCTTTATTGGTTTTATATTTAAACTAATTTTTATTTCTAACCAACACACACATGTCACTTAAATTGGTTCTTAGTTTCACATATATTCCTCGGTAAACACACATAGAAGTTACTTAAATTAGTTCCCAATTTCACATATATTCCTCGGTCGACACAGTTAATTGGCGAAAATCTATTAAGTTTAATACAACTTTTTCTCTGTAAAACTCTTCAGAATGTTTTGAACACTTATCTAGTACTTTTTTCCCGGCCTCACACCCCGCACCACTTGAAGGCCGATTCGGTCAGAATTCTAGAACCAACAACCCGACCGCTCCGCTCAATTCTTGAAAAATAACTCCGTTATCTCATCGTCTCGATCGAGATTCAAAATCCAACCATCTCTAGTGGTTTTCTCATTTCTTTTTCTTTGGATCGAAATCTTTGTTTCCTCCGGCAGATAAAAGGATATCTCCTTTTTCCCGCCTGATCCACTTTGCGGTATATCAAACACAAAAGAAAAATCAATAGTGCATCGTGTTAATGTACATTTCTGATTCCCTTTTTTGTGTTGTTATGGTTTAGGCGAACATGCAGTTCATTTTATGGTGCCTGTTGTTTTCTTTAGCCGAATGGGCAAGGATCTCTTCCGTGGGGAATCGATAAGAAATACAAACAGGAAAATCAATAGTGAATCGTGTTAATGCACCTTTGTGATTCTCTATATTGTTATTGTTTGGGGGAACGTGCAGTTTCTTCTAGGCGAATGGGCAAAAATGTTCTTTGTGGGAAATGGTTTGGGTAAACAAACCTTTGAAGGATCATAAAATTGCAGACGTGCAATTTATGATTCTCAACAACTTTACTTGAAAGTTTGGATCCAGGGGATTCTGTGCGTTGAACATATGGTTCGTTCTTTCACGTCTTGGATTCAACTTAAATTCAATATGGGCAAATTGAACGTGCAGTTCAATTTGTTTGATATTGAATTGATATCGCGATATTTACTGTATGTGCGATTAATGATGGAGCTTAGCTCCAAAGAGGTAGGTTTTATGGGATGGGTGGTTGTGGCCGTAACACGATCATCACATAAGCTCTCAGCTGCCACTGTTATATTTTTTTCACTACGCGCCGGCTACTGTCTATTTAGTCTCATATTCTCCAATAATCAAAATTGGGATTCCAATTTTCAATGGTATACCGAATCGTGTGTCCGGTAGACCGATTACCTTAAATATAAGTTGCACTATTCTCATAGAACGCTGAATAATTTGTAAATGATATGCAGAACTCTCATGGGCCATCTCTTGAGATTTGGAAAAACATAAAAGGCGTGGTTTCACAACCGCTTTCTTTGTCTTATGAGATGTTGCTTTGCCTTGCATTTTTTTCGTGGTAAAATACTACTCAATAATGAACAAAAACACGATGACAGCTTCACAGTTTGATCAGTCATAAAATCGCTACTGGAAAAAGTACTTCAAAATAAATCACTTGATAATAAGTGTCCTAATTTATTTTATCACTATTTACTACTATTTATTAGCCTGTAGGAACCCGAAAGTTCATGACCTCACCGACTCGACTCCGCCATCGTTCCCTGTCCTGTGCACTCTCCTTCCACGCTTGACCATCTGATCCGATCTCCTCAAGGTCAAACGTTACATTGTCCTCCCATCTCCGTCGCGGCCGTCCTGTTGGTCTCTTTCCCGTTGGTCTACCGTCAAGAATTCTACGCACGGTCCTATCGTTGCCCATCCGCGCCACATGTCCGGGCCATCTTAATCTTCGCGACCTGATTACTCTCACTATTGTAGGTTTGCGGTATAGCTCTTCCAATTCATGGTTGTGGAGTTTCCTCCATTGTCCTGCCTCCTCGTCATATTTACCGCCAAAGATACCCCTTAGAACTTTATTCTCGAATACGCGGAATTTGTGTTCTTCCAGTTTTGTGAGACCCCATGTTTCGCATCCGTATAGAACAATCAGCATGATTATGGTTCTATAGACACGGAAAATACTAAACAATACTGAACAAAAACACGATGACAGCTTGACAGTTTGATCGGTCATAAAATCTCTACTGGAAAAAGTACTTCGAAATAAATCACTTGATAATAAGTGTCCTAATTTATTTTATCACGCCTGGGTGCTCTTCAACAGCGGATGTGAAATATTAACCATTGTCCAATGTATCCTATGGTCCTTAATCCTTTCGACCCTGCTAGGGTACATGGGTTAAAAGGGTTAAAAATTGAGACTTTGATCTAGTGTTGCTTTTTTTTTAAGTGCGCATTTATTTTATTCAGAATCATCCCGATCACGACGTAAGTGGACCAATGTAAATCCATCATGGAGCGGAATACCTTTATTGCGGGGAGTCTAGTAGTTTGGTATGCGTCGGCCTCTCCACATACACCGGTGTTTAGGTGGTAAAGGAGGGAAGGAAATCATTGTTTCTTTGTTTAAGGTTGGCGTGAGTGGCTGTTTCGGGGTGTTGGATTGTCGGTTCCCGTACATTGAGAATCTTCGCGGCGTTTTCTCGAGCGCGTTGATTGAGGGGGCGCTGCCGTGTTGTGGGTCAGTGGAGGATTTCTATGGCTTCAGATGAAACCGTTATGCGGTGGTTCGGTTCTTACTCAGTGCTTGCCATTCCTTGCATTGAAGTGGGGTGTGACAAATGACACACCGGGGAGTTTTCGACAGTTGTCCTTTTACTAGGAGGTTGGTGGTGTGCCTCTCTTGGTACGCTCTCGGGTGTTGGATCGAGGTAGCACGGCTTTAGTCTTTCGACACTGACCGTGTACGGTTTTCCGTCGTTGTCGACGGAGAATACCCGGTCGTTTATTCCTTGCCTTGCGCCAACCATTCTCAGGATGTCGCTGCATGCATTGGTTCACAACTTGGCGGGTGGCACAATAGCTATCCAGGCGTGTCACGTGGAGACTGCATGTCAACTTGGATTGAACAGGAACAAGGCTCGTCCTGGCCTTCGTCGGGTCGAAAGCAATCAGTAACTTTGCCCTGTACGTTCGCTCCCACTCCCCGCATCCCAAAACACGGTACCAGATGCGGTCGGAAGCCTTGGAGATATTCAATGTGATTGCTCTTCATTCATCAAGTTGTTCGATTGCTGGTGTCCAAAGGTTTGCCACAAAGCTCAGACAATCTTCCGTATTAGCGATGATTTAGGAATCCGTTACATACCAAAATTTTCATTAATTCAGAATTTCTGTTTAACTTTTTTGAATGCTGGCACTTAATTTCACAGGAGATACTTTACCCTTTCTTTGGAATCGGTTGAATGCAAGAGGTGTTCCAACAGGCAGGAAAAATTGTCTGTGCATAAGATCCGAAAGCATTGCAAGGATTAAAGTCTTCAACTATCAACTACTATCAGTACGTTTCATTTATACAACCGGAAGCTCAACTCTTTGGCCTTAATGGCTTCTCTGCACCCAGAATCGGACCACATATTTCCCTTGGGTTTAATACTCTTTACTCTGTGTGGAATAAAGGTCCGTATGCCAAGTAGAATCGTGTCTGTCAATGTGTTCGCTATAGAGTCAACATCGTTATGGAGGAAAGATAACGACCAATTTAACCTCCCAAAAAAGTCGTTCAGACCTTCCCAGTTGGCTTTCTCGTAGAACCACACTGTTCTTTTGGGAGCTTTCTCATTAACGTTACTGTTGGTTAGAGGAAATTTAGCTGACGCGACACAGTGGTCTGAAGTGCCCAATGGCGAAGAAATTTCAATTGTGTATTTGATTGGGTGCGAGGCGAGAAACAGGTCCAGTGTGTTGGCGAAATGACCATATATATCTGGTACCCGTGTTAGCTCATTCACAAGTTGAGTTGAGCTATTTGAATCAGCAAAAAGCTAGACATTTTGACCTTCGGGTGTTGTTGTTCCGGAGTGACGAAGCCACTGAGAGTTATGCACATTAAAATCACCCTCAATAACGATTTCAGTGTGCGGATATAGGGTCAAGATCCTATCGATAGAATCAGACAGAGCATCAAATTCATTAAAGGATGCATTTCTATCCAAGTTTGGGCTAGTAATGTATGATATGCTTACGAACGTGTAGTTTTAGCCAAGAAAAATTAAATTCTGGGTTGGGACAGAGCCCATACTGTGGCAGAAGCTGATAAGCAATATCATTTCGTATGTATGTGGCTATACCACGATGTGGAAAGAACAGTGGCCCTAAGTTATATCCAGGTAGATTAAAATCGGAAATATCTGTATTAGTAATTACCTGGGTTTCGCTAAGTGGAAGGATAATTGGTTTCTGGTTAGAAATTAGAAGAAGAGAAATTGCATCTCAAGCCGCGAATGTTACACTGTAATATTTTTGTTACGAATGTTATGATGCTGATGGGTGTGGCAACTAATTATTAAGTGCGTGCCCCGCACTTCCGCTGTGGAGGTATAGTGGGAAAGGATTAGATTGATTACCTAATTCTGGGGGAGGACTGCTTCTGTGGCTCCGAATTGAGAAGCGGCTGCGTCTCCGTGATTCCAGGCTTAATGTTGTTGCGGTACACGCCTTTAATGAGGCTCCTCAATGGCGTTTCCCCAGTAAAATCGTAGAATAGGCATCTTACATTAACCACACGAGATTCCGCTGAGTACCGCAAATAGTTACTGACCAAATTAATTATTTAAGATTCGGTTGCATATCAAGAACAATATGATTGATAATTATCGACGTCTCACTCGGGTTCACAACCAATGTTCGAGGACTAGGATTGTATCAGAAGCTTTTAGATAGACAATGCAAATTTCACTTCTTCGGAGGTTATTCTAGTTCGTTTTTTCTTTATTACTTTCGTTTTTTACTTTTGTTTTTCTTTTTCTTTTACATTCAAATTTTACAAATTTTTAACAACACCGATCAATAACGGGGACAACCTCCTGCCCTTTTTTCCTCTTCTTGACTGCACACAAAACGCGTTTTTTTTTCTTTTTTTTTCGTTGTCAAAAAAACGTCAACAACGGAATCCCAAACCGTATTCCAGAAAAAATATTAACCCTCCGTCTCTCTCGCTCTCCATTCACGTCCACTTCGAAAAACAAATTCGAACTCGAAGAACTGCACGATCCACTCCCGAATCGGGGCGTGTTCAAAAACTCACGTCTGGATCGTGCAATTCCTCCACCACCTTACCATCATACTATCTTAAAACAAAATTATATTAAATACAAATTATCAAATGATGGTGGTGGCCGACGTACGTGACAACACAAATCAACGTGAAATTCCTGCTCCATTGAAAAGGCCCTACACGGAACCCCAATACCGCCTCGGGAAAGGATGCAAGTCGGGACCAGCAATAGATAAGCGAAAGCAACCACTACTGGTGTTATGCCCTTGTAGTAGGTGCCCCACTAGATTCGTGCCGAAATCCAGGTCACATCCCTTCCATGATGAACATTATGCCACTTAGAAACAAAAAACTCTCCAAAGATTTTGGATAATCTTACACCAAAATTCAAAGCTCAGAATCTTTCCTTGACTTCCTTCCACTTTTATTTTGTATATTTTTATTAATTAGCATTACCCTAACATTCACTTTGTTCTAACAATTTTGTTCTGGCATTAACTTAACATTCACTTTGTTTTACAATTCTGTTCTAGCATTAATTTAATATTCACTTTGCTTTTACAAGTCTGTTCTAGCATTAACTTAACATTCACTTTGTTTTAACAACTCTGTTCTAGCATTAACTTAACATTCACTTTATTTTAACAATTCTGTTCTAGCATTAACTTAACATTCACTTTGTTTTACAATTCTGTTCTAGCATTAATTTAATATTCACTTTGCTTTTACAAGTCTGTTCTAGCATTAACTTAACATTCACTTTGTTTTGACCCCCCCCCCCCCCCCCCCCCCCCACAAGACTGCGTGGCATTCTTAGGAGAGGAATGTCACGCCGGAGAGTGGACGGCGGAGAGCAAACAAACAAACAATCAGTAAACCTACCAACAAATAAATAAATAAATAAATAAACATGCTTAAGTGCTAATGTTAGTAAGGATTATACTACTTATATATCATTGTTAGTAGGAAATAAATGATCATGCTTAAGTGCTAATGTTAGTAAGGATTATACTACTTATATATTATTGTTAGTAGGAAATAAATAAATCATGCTTAAGTGCTAATGTTAGTAAGGATTATACTACTTATATATGAGGGTTAGTACAAATAAATAACTAAATAAATAAATAAATAACACGTAGGTATTAATATAAGAGGGGGAACAACAGACTAGCGCTCCACAAAACCAATGACAACACAAACGCCCGCGGTGGGCCCGACACTTAAACCGATGGTCGGACCGAAAGCTCGACCGCCCACACGATCCGGTTAGGACCCCCCGCCAAGGCGAGGTGATCCCCTCTCGTTCAACCACTCCAAAATGTCACCCGGCCGGCGAAAACGTCCCGCTCTTATATATCTTCCCCGATCCAAACTTCGAGCTCATGACTCCCCTACTCCCAGTAGGGCTTCAGACGGTTGTTGTGCACAACCACCGTCCTCTTGCCTAGCTTCACCGCGCTGTTGGCCGCACTTTTCACCTCCACCACGTCATAAGGACCTCTCCATAGGGGCGCCAATGTTCCTTTTTTGTTTTCTTCCCGCATCAAGACTTTATCGCCCACATGGAACGTGAACGGGCGTAACTGGCGGTCATGATACCCTTTGGACCTCTTTTTCGAGATCAACAGATTGCGCCTAGCTATTTCGTACGTTTTCTGAAGCTTGTACTTCAATAGCTTATGGAAGCTCTCGTGGTTGTAAACCGGTTCCGGAGGTAATTTGATGTTCGAGGGAACCTCCGGAGTAAAACCAAAGAGACAGTCCATCGGCGTCAATCGGGTACTCTCGTGCACGCTGGTGTTGTACACGAAAGTGGCCGCCCTCAGGTACTGATCCCAGGTTTGGGGATTTGTGCCCACAATGCTGCGTAGGTATTCTACCAGCGGTCGATGGGCTCGTTCCAAGGCACCATTCGATTGTGGGTGATACGCTGAGGTTTGCAGTTTTTTGATGCGGAGCAGCCTGCACACGCTTTTAAACAGGCTGCTCAGGAAATTGCTGCCCTGATCGGTGACCAGTTGTGTAGGTACACCATACCTTGCAACTATTTGGTCGAAAAAGACCGAAGCCACCGTCTCAGCCTCTGCATTGGGCAGGGCATAGCAATCTATATACTTTGATAAATTATCTTGGAACGTAAGTATATATAGATTGCCTTCAGGAGTACGGTCCAGGGGGCCCACGATATCTAAATAAACCTTTTCGAAAGGCCTCTTGGCAATGTCGGTGATTACCATCGGCATTCGTAAATTTGGGGAAGACTTCATGCGCTGACAAATCTTGCATACTTTAATATATTGCTTGATATCGCGCATCATATTCTTCCACCAGTAGTGCCTGCGTATCTTCTTATACGTCTTGATCACCCCTTGGTGCCCACCTAAAGGGTGATCATGGTAATCCCGTAATAAGTGTTGGATCTCCTCGGGATTAGTTATTTCCATTCCTTTTTCCGTGCAGAAAGGAATGGCGTCCTCTTCAGAAGGTGACTCCTCGTCACTTGGACGTCCCGGGGATCCCTCGCTGTCCCGTTGGGTCTTGGCCTGGGCGCGAGTCACTACATTGCATCGCGGTGGTGAAGGGGTTTCGTCTACAGCATGGGGAATACGGCTTAGCGCATCCGCATTGGTGTTGTATTTACCGGGTTTGTACTCGATTGAGTAGTCAAACTCCGATAGCTTATGACGAAATCTGGTAAGGCGTGAGGTGGGTTCTTTCACGCCGAACACTCCCTTCAACGTTTTGAGGTCCGTGTACACGGTGAAGCGTCTACCCAACAAATAGCACCGAAAATTCGTCGCCGCCCATACAATGGCCAACAACTCCTTCTCGATTGTGCTATATCTACGTTCGGCCCCATTCAGGGTGCGGCTGGCATAAGCAATAGGCTGGTCTTTGCCTATCTCACCTTGGGATAACACCGCTCCAAGTGCCTCATTACTCGCATCCGTGGTTAGATTAAAGGGTTTTGTGAAGTCGGGGTAAACCAATAGTGGTGGCGAAATTAACTTCCCCTTTATCTCTTCAAATGCCTGTTGACATTTGGACGACCACGTGAACTTCACGTCCTTCCTTAATAAGTTCGTTAAGGGGCGCACTATCCGGGAAAAATTTGGCACAAATTTCCGGTAATAGTTCGCCAACCCTATGAATGATTGGACGTGGCGTACCGTCTTCGGAATGGGGAAATCTCTGACACTAGCTGTCGTGTCAGGATTTGGCGAAGCCCCTTTTTCTGAACAAACATGTCCCAGGTAGACCACTTCCCTTTGCAGGAATCTTTTCCGGTTGAAGTTTGAGGTTGTGGTATCTCAACCGGTCGAACACCCTCCGGAGCTTGTCATTATGGTCAGCCAGGTTCTTACCATATATGACGATTTCATCCAGATACACAAAGCATTCGACCCCTTGCAGACCAGTAAGGACATGGTTCATTCGTCTCTGAAACGTAGCCGGGGCTCCTTTTAACCCGAACGGCATACGTCGAAACTCATAATGCCCATAGTTGGTGCTAAAGGCGGTTTTATTCCGATCGTTTAGATCTACCAAAACTTGGTGATAGCCACTGGCCAAATCGAGCGTGGAGAAGTAACGCGAGTGACCGAGCTGGTCTAAAATGTCTTCTATACGGGGAATAGGATACGCGTCCCCGATGGTTTTTTCGTTTAGCTTGCGAAAGTCTACCACAACTCTCCATCGGGCTTCTCCGTCGGGGCCCGCTTTCTTGGGAACCACTAGAAGGGGGGAGTTCCACGGGCTTTTGCTTGGTTGGATAATGTCGTTATCCAACATTTCCCGAATTTGCTCGTTTATAACCTGCCTTTTGCTTTCGGGCAATCGGTACATTCTTTGGTTAATGGGTGCCTGATCCCGTACCAAAGGTATTTCGTGCGAGATTGCACTGGTGTACGTCAGGTAGTCGCCCTGTAAATGAAAAATGTCGTTGAACTCTCGACATAACTCCGTTATCGATTGGCACTCGGGTGTGTTCAGGTTATCCCCTAAACGAAGTTCCCCGTGCAATTGTGCCAACCTGGAGCTCAAATCGGGTTCATCAGGCGACTGACCATCCGAGAACAGGTGTCGAATGAAGTGGAGGGATCGTCCCTCCGAAGATTGGTTCTCGGGCACGGGCCTGCTTGACTCGTCGTCAGAGTCAGTTCCCGGCGACGTATCTTTACGCTTGACCAAGGGGATGGTGTTATAGTCCTTGGTAGGGTATACCTTCACCGTAAGCTGTTCGATCCTTTGAGGGCCATTCTGGGTATTAAGTGCCAATAACCTGGCACTCCTTGCCCTACTAGAAACGCAGTGCGAGAATAAAATGTTTCCTCGCGCGTCCTGCGGCACCAGAATGGCCTTTTCCCGGATGTCAATGGGGATAGCCACCTCCATTTGTGAGCGTGCCGGCACTTCCACCGGCCTACTCAGGGCTACTTCGATCCTCGGCGGCTCACGTTCATCCATCCACGATGTTTCCTCTCGCTGGGGTGACCTGGCTGAGCATTTTTTCGTATCCCTTCCCCGTGTGGGTGGGGTCCCCGGTGAAGTGTGGACCTCGGTATCCGACCCTGACAGGTCCCCGTGTCCCAACTCCCCGTTTGGTTACCTTATGCTTCAGCCCCCTCGTCCCACCATTAACAAAACCAACGGAGAAGAATTCGGGGTTTATGGCTGTTCGGGGAAATTCCAAACATCCACCCATTCCGTTGATGTTGCAATGCCTGGACAGGAAGTCATTACCCAACAAGCCATCTGCTTCTAACCCCGGCATGGAGTCTACCACGTGGAAACTGCAGGGAATCTCATGGTGCAACTTGAGAGCCCCATGGCAGGACCCACTCGACTTACCGTTGCCAAATATGGTTTGCAATGGTGTGGATTGCCGAACGTCCACCGCCTGGCCCCGGTGAAGGGCCCTCCGCTTCGAAAGACTGACCTCAGCGCCAGTGTCCACCATCAGACGCGTAGTATTCCTACGGCCAATGTCCAAAGGAAGCTGGACCATGGGGACCTCTACTGGCAAAAGCTGAGGACAGTAATGGCCAATCAACGTGTTCAGTGCGGTCGGGTTACGGTCTCCCGACCCGACCTCCGGGAGTTTTCCGACCTCTGATTGGATGTCTCCTGCCGACGCACCGTCGCCGCATAAGTGCGTCGGCTGCAAGATTCGCACCGTGCCTTGTCCCTCCGTTCAGGACTATCCCGTCTGGAAGTCTCAATAGACTCCGAACCAGCGGGACTGGACTGGTCTTGGCCCAACTTGGGCCCACGGTGCTGAGGTCGCTCCCTCCTATTTCTTTTCTCCCTTGGTGAGTCGCCACGCCTCGCACCCGCTTCAGAGGACTCCGAGTCCACGGAGTCGGTTCGTCTCTCGTCACCGCCCGATACGGGCGATCGTCTCCCATCATCTCCATCCACCCCCCGGGAAACCACACTCTCCGCGCGACTATTACCGGCCTTCCGATTTCGCCGACGCTGTCTGCGTCTATTTTTCGCGCTTGCCCCACTCTCCACACGGGTGTCCTGCTCTCGGCTCGCAACAGGTGCTGTTCCGGCGTGCCGCTTGTGGGGAGAACCCTGGGAACCCTGTTGTTGTTCCCACCTTTCCCTGTATTTGCACCCGCGCAAGCTGTGACCTTGTCGGCCACAAAACTCGCAACAGCACCGGACGCTGAATACTCTTGGGCCTGATGTCGCCGGCCCACCGCCCGTAGACGGGGGCTGCGGCTCTGGTAGGGCTCTCCGCTGAGCCTGCGGCCGCTGATGGTGCGGCCCATGCCGCGCGGTTCCGCTCTGCTGTCCACCACCCCTGTATGGAGCCTGAGCTTGGCGCGTCTGTCTCGGACGATCCGGGCAGTCCACTATGTCGTGGCCATACCGCCAGCACTCGCGACAGAAAGGAGTGTTCCTTCTCCTCAGGCACTCGTCGTACACGTGACCCCTCACTTTGCAGAAGCTGCATGTTGTCTGGGATTCCAGGGGGCGAACCGATCGATCAACCGAATCCCGGACCGGATTGTCCCGACCCGATCGATCTCCAGGCACATACGCCCCTTGAGCCAAACCCTGCGACCCTTCACTCCGACTCGAGGAAGACACGGTATTTGACCACGCTCCCTCGCCAGAGGAGGCCGGAGCATAGGCACCAGCATCCCGTCTATAATTGAGAGGTCCGCACGACCGCTCCCGAACGAAACCATCCTCCCCCCGTCGACGACTATCAGGCTCTTCGGCCGGCAACACAAATGACACCGCCCGGGGATTTAAACTCGACAACACCGGCGCCGGCGCCGCGGTACAATCCCTAAAAGTGGAGGATGTGTTTTCCATAAAAGTTGAAGAGCTTCCCAGTCCTACACCTAATGAATCTGACGCTGTTGGCCGCGCATCCACAAACAAGTCGTCCTGCCTCAACATTTCCCTTCGAGCTCGCTCAAATCCAGTTAGGTGGTCCACCAGGCTTCGAAAAGGGACATTACCCAACGTGAGAAGGAAGTGCTTTAGTCCTTCCTCCCTCAGACCCCTTACCAACACCGGTTTGGCCATGCCCTCAAGCTGGCTGGCGAAGACGGACCTACCCTGGCGACCATAAAAGCGCTCAGCTGCCTCCTCGCACCGTACCACGGCCCGCTTCACTCGGGAAACGAAACCTGTGGCATCCTCGGAAGGAAGTTGTCGCATTTTGGAAAGTTGCGCACACAACTCCTCATACGACACCCGGGGTTCGTAGGCCTCTCTAAGACGCTGTTCCGCTTCAAGGAATGTCGTGGGTGGTCTCTCCTCGAACACCCGATAGGCCTCGCCGCTCAGCCTAGAGGGCAGCCACCGGAGGAAGGTATGTTCCTCCTCCACTGCCAGCCCATCCAAGGTCCTTCTACAGCCTTTGAGAAACGAAGAGAGTCTCTCGGCCGTATCCGGGCCTTCCTGCCCCGAAAACATGGGGACCGCCTTCGACTCAAGGTCGAAAACCCTATCTGTGCCCAGCATGGTCCGTACAGGACATGGTTGTGGGCCCAGTTTAAAATACGAGGGCATCGGCGTGTCCTCCATGCTCCCGACAGGCTGTTTACCGACGGTGGGAGGGGGGCGCGCTGGCGATCGGTCGTCCACAAATTCGTCCCTCGAATCATGGAACGCCTCCGGATCCACCTCGTCAACCGGCGGCTCGGGAAATGCCTCGGGTCATGCCCGGGCAGGGGTGCCCTCTCGGACATCCCTTTGTCGCTGCCTTGTCTGCATCTGCCGGCCGTCCAACTAAACCTAAAATCCCAAGATATCAAGACCAAAATCGGAAACTCAATAAACCCTATGGCAAACAGTAAAGCCGGGGAAAAACCACAAAATTAGTGGTAGGAAACACAGTCTAACTCCGAGATCTAACAAAAACACAACAACAAACACAACTCGTCCAACGAGAGAATCAACCCGAACGCGACAGAACCAATCCGTACACGAGCCGGCCGGATATCGGATACCAACCCACAACGTCTGTTCCGATCAACGTTCTATTTCGAAAGTTCCGATCGCTAAAAGGCCGCACACGAATCGAGGGGGCGCAAAAAAAAACAACAATGAATACAACCCCCACACAGACAAATAAACACTCCTACAGGGGACAAACTCTTCTCTCGCAGCCACAAAACTACAGACCGCGCAAAGAACCTCACAACACAAACAGCAACCACACTCGCCGAGAAGAGAGAGAGAGAAAGGGGAAAGAACCCGGAAACGAAAACAAAAACCCAACACCAAAATTATACACAACAAAGTCACACGCGTAATCAAAAAGAAGGAAGAAAAGGCAGAATCACAATTTCAAGAAACAAAAAAAAAAAAAAAAAAAAAAATTATTTCAGAGATCGATAAAGGTTAATATAGAATATCACAATTTTCACCGGAAGAAGCTTCCAACAAATGTCTTTCACACAAGACAGACAAATAAATTAATAAATAAATAAATAAATTTTTTAAATAAATAAAGAGAGAGAAAAAAAAAATTCTTTCTTTTTGCGCTCGCTCCCTCTGCCAGTCTCCGCTCACGAACGTATGGCTATCTCCAATTTCGCACCAATCTGCCAAAGCCTTCAGGTTACAGAAGATTCGACTGTTGATTCTGCGACAGTATTTTACCAAACCTGCCGTGGTCCCTCGGGAAGGTTTGTCCGCAGCGCCAGTTTGTAATATTTTTGTTACGAATGTTATGATGCTGATGGGTGTGGCAACTAATTATTAAGTGCGTGCCCCGCACTTCCGCTGTGGAGGTATAGTGGGAAAGGATTAGATTGATTACCTAATTCTGGGGGAGGACTGCTTCTGTGGCTCCGAATTGAGAAGCGGCTGCGTCTCCGTGATTCCAGGCTTAATGTTGTTGCGGTACACGCCTTTAATGAGGCTCCTCAATGGCGTTTCCCCAGTAAAATCGTAGAATAGGCATCTTACATTAACCACACGAGATTCCGCTGAGTACCGCAAATAGTTACTGACCAAATTAATTATTTAAGATTCGGTTGCATATCAAGAACAATATGATTGATAATTATCGACGTCTCACTCGGGTTCACAACCAATGTTCGAGGACTAGGATTGTATCAGAAGCTTTTAGATAGACAATGCAAATTTCACTTCTTCGGAGGTTATTCTAGTTCGTTTTTTCTTTATTACTTTCGTTTTTTACTTTTGTTTTTCTTTTTCTTTTACATTCAAATTTTACAAATTTTTAACAACACCGATCAATAACGGGGACAACTTCCTGCCCTTTTTTCCTCTTCTTGACTGCACACAAAACGCGTTTTTTTTTTTTCTCTTGTTTTTTCGTTGTCAAAAAAACCTCAACAACGGAATCCCAAACCGTATTCCAGAAAAAATATTAACCCTCCGCCTCTCTCGCTCTCCATTCACGTCCACTTCGAAAAACAAATTCGAACTCGAAGAACTGCACGATCCACTCCCGAATCGGGGCGTGTTCACAAACTCACGTCTGGATCGTGCAATTCCTCCACCACCTTACCATCATACTATCTTAAAACAAAATTATATTAAATACAAATTATCAAATGATGGTGGTGGCCGACGTACGTGACAACACAAATCAACGTGAAATTCCTGCTCCATTGAAAAGGCCCTACACGGAACCCCAATACCGCCTCGGGAAAGGATGCAAGTCGGGACCAGCAATAGATAAGCGAAAGCAACCACTACTGGTGTTATGCCCTTGTAGTAGGTGCCCCACTAGATTCGTGCCGAAATCCAGGTCACATCCCTTCCATGATGAACATTATGCCACTTAGAAACAAAAAACTCTCCAAAGATTTTGGATAATCTTACACCAAAATTCAAAGCTCAGAATCTTTCCTTGACTTCCTTCCACTTTTATTTTGTATATTTTTATTAATTAGCATTACCCTAACATTCACTTTGTTCTAACAATTTTGTTCTGGCATTAACTTAACATTCACTTTGTTTTACAATTCTGTTCTAGCATTAATTTAATATTCACTTTGCTTTTACAAGTCTGTTCTAGCATTAACTTAACATTCACTTTGTTTTAACAACTCTGTTCTAGCATTAACTTAACATTCACTTTATTTTAACAATTCTGTTCTAGCATTAACTTAACATTCACTTTGTTTTACAATTCTGTTCTAGCATTAATTTAATATTCACTTTGCTTTTACAAGTCTGTTCTAGCATTAACTTAACATTCACTTTGTTTTGACAACTCTGTTCTAGCATTAATTTAACATTCACTTTGTTTTACAATTCTACTTCCTGGACTTTTTCAATGACAAAACCAGACTTAATCACTACCAACCTCCAACTCTTTCGACCAAATTCCGACTCCCTTATCTTCACGATCAACCTCTCACTCCCTGCTAACATCATCCTACCACTTCTCGTCACCTCGGGGTCAACACTTCCCGATGCTGATAACGCAATTTCATTTCGCAATGACCTAATTTCCGATTTTCAACTTCGATTCGCAATTGCTTTGCACTGTGGTGTCAGCCAATATATCTTCATCGCTTTACGCCACAGTTCAACATCCGCAATTCCGAATTGACCCAATTAAGTCTTGTGCAATTACTTCTTGCGTTTTGTCATTCGTGCCGAAGTATGCAATCAATTGCTTTTCTATTATCTGCTAATCATTTTGGAATATGCAATTAATTGCTTTTGTATTATTTGCTAATCGTTTCGGAATATGCAATTAATTGCATTATCGTCCCGGGGGTCATCCGAGTTTAGAACCGGATGGCGTTTTTTCGTTTGAGTGCATCAATGTCCTCATGTACCTCATCTTTAACTATGATGTCACTGACACACTTAACACTCGTGTGTGGAGATCCGTTTGTTTGCATAGGATCGCACAAAAAACTTTCCTTTGCACTCGGACGCGTGTGTGATGATCCGTTTGTTTGTTTAGGATCCCACAGTAAGACTTCGCGCCCGAAGCGATCGTGCAATTGGGTATCTTATGTGTATTCCCAAAACGGATTGCACAATTGATCCGATGGTACGGATCACGAGGCAGAAGCGCACGTGCTGTCTCGTTGGCAGTTTTAAATCGACTCCGACGATACCGGTGGAGAGACTTGCTAAATAAGACCAAGACCCGATCCCGGTTGTAGTGCCGATGATGATGATCAGTTTCAGACCATTCTGATATTTCTTCAACTTCACTTTCAGAGTCGCTAAATTGTAACGGAAGCGCCAAATTTTCTGTGTGTACAAATATTTCGTCGTCACTGAAATCACTTTCGCTGATAAATTATCGGCGAACACGTCATTATCACTCTCGTAGTTTTCAAAATCCATTTTAAATAAAGTAATTAAGGGAACCATTGAATCGTTAAAATTTCTTTTGAAAAATTGCAACATGCAGTAAGAAGTGTTACGATAAGACTGAACGATTGGAAAAAATTTCCGTTCAAAATTCTGCCTGTTCTATAACGTACCTTAAAGATAATGACCTCGAACAATTTTCTAATAAAGAAATAAAACATCTGAGTTCTTTTCTCTTTTAAGATTCATTTGTTGCACCAGGAAATGCATACGCGTATCTGGATTGTTTTTGTATGACGAAGAGCAAGACAGGGATCTACGGTATGCCAAAACAACCTGAAGAAACCCTAGGGTTTTCCAATAAGCACTTGACAACTTTTTTTCGGTAGTAAATTTTTATAATTTGCAGACGTTGTTCGTTTGTGTACTTAACCATGATGAAAATGTTGAGTTTACTGAATAAATTGACAGTGACAGTTCGATGATTAGTGAAAGGGTGCGTTCACAATTAGCAACTGGTTTCAGAATGTAAATGCAGAGGAAAAATTTCTTTCAACAAAATTCAAATAATCTTATAAAATGTTAATTATTCCTTTATAGGAATTTTTCAAACTTGAAAATTGTATAGAAATGCTTTAGGTTATATTTTGTAATTTAGATTCTTCCTATATAAGTCCAATTCTAATTAGAATTATTATATATTGGCGCCAGTCTGTGAAAAAGGTATTAATACCCTTCCCGCCGATAGTGTGTTAATAATCAATTGAGTCACCTGTCATACAAACAAGAGAGTTGCCATTTCAGCGAAATGTTTCAAAGTTATACCATTTCAAAATCAATTAAACAGAAAAACACCGAATTCTTTTTCCTCAAGGTAATATGGGGGAACATGTGAATATATTTGTGAATAATTTCGCAATAGAATTCAGATGCTCAAAATAATATCTCCAACCCCACCAATCAGTAAGTTTTTTCAAATATAGAAATATTGTACAACAAAGTGTGCTAACCTTTTTTTAATGCACGAGCATTGAGGAATTATCTTCATCCTTATGAAAAACGGTTGAAATGGTAAAATTATGGGAAAAGAATGATAAAGCAGAAAATAAAAATGAATATTTAGTGTAACACAATCCAAATGGGTTGTATCTATTTTTATACCCCAGCTGGCGCATTTCATTTAAGATCATTCACTTCACTGCCTACCCTATATAAGGCGCTTTAATTTCAATATCTACAATTTATTTTATGATCCAAAAAAAGTTGAATAATCATCGCGTGCTAGCTAGTTCACATCGAATACATGTTTACATCAAAATATAGTGTTAGTAACTTTATTGAATGAATTTGTATTTTACAGGTGTTTGTACGCGAGAGCCGCCTTTTTACATTATTACAGAATTTATGAGTCACGGAAATCTATTAGACTTCCTGCGATCCGCGGGTAGAGAAACATTAGATGCTGTAGCTTTACTATACATGGCGACACAAATTGCTTCAGGAATGAGCTATTTGGAATCACGTAATTATATTCATCGAGATTTAGCGGCTAGAAACTGTCTTGTCGGTGATAATAAACTTGTGAAAGTAGCTGATTTTGGTTTAGCTCGTCTAATGAGGGATGATACATACACAGCTCATGCCGGAGCTAAATTCCCAATTAAGTGGACGGCTCCCGAAGGTCTAGCTTACAACAAATTTAGCACGAAGTCAGATGTGTGGGCTTTTGGTGTATTACTATGGGAGATAGCGACATATGGGATGTCTCCATATCCTGGAATTGATTTAACTGATGTGTTTCATAAACTCGAAAAAGGTTATCGAATGGATAGACCGCCTGGATGTCCACCAGAAGTATATGATTTAATGAGGCAATGCTGGCACTGGAATGCTCAAGATCGTCCTACATTCAAAAGTATTCACCACGCTTTAGAACACATGTTTCAAGTGAGATCTATATAGAATCAATAAGATTATTGGATTGTTGTAATTAAATGTTTATTTTCATTCAGGAATCTTCAATCACAGAAGCGGTTGAGAAACAATTAAATGCTTCCCAAACACTTACACCGCAAATGGGCAAGAAACCTCAAATGGGTGCAGGGGCAAATAACCATGATCAACAAGCCAGCACCCCACTATCAGGTAATTCTGCATATAACTATTATTTTATACTATTGTTTAAAAATAAATGAATTCATTATATTCCTTTTGTGTTTCTATTACAGAAACAGGTTCTACCTCTACTAAATTAAGTACATTTTCTAGTCATAGCAAGGGGAATGTCCAAATGCGTCGTACAACAAATAAGCAAGGCAAACAAGCTCCAGCACCACCGAAAAGAACAAGGTTTGGCTATTGCTAAATAATTCTATTATAATTAACTAATAGTCTCATTATAACAACTTATTATAGCTTATTATCAACCAATCGAGATTCAACCTATCGTGAGGAGGACGGAAAAACTTCCCTGGAAGACCAAAATACAAATGGTAGTAATATTAAAAAATCATCTTCTTGCAGTAATTTTATAATCGATATTATATTCCGAGGTATTTGTCACCTGAGTAAGGGTTCAAAACAACTTATCACAATTTTCATATTCATGTCATTAGATGCACGGTTTGTTAAAAACGTATTCAGTAATGTGGGACTAAATTTGGACTCTTTGATTGTGAAGCATGATATTGAAGGAAATTTCGACTTGTTTATTAACTGAAAACTAACATTGACTTTCTAACTGAATTTACTAATGTGTATACATCATCATCATCATCGGCACTACAATCGGGAACCGGTCTTGGCCTTATTTAGCAAGTCCTGAGGCTTGTTAAATTTTCCATAATGATTTATTTTGTCTGGGCAAGGTCATTAGTCTTGCGCCAGGGGCTCCCCGACGGGGAATCGAACCGCGGTCTCCCGGGTGACAGGCGGGTATACTAACCACTATACTATCGAGGAGCCCAATGTGTATACACAGCAGAACAAATGGTGTAGAAATGAAGGTTTTTTTTACCAACAAATGTGACCTCACTCTATGAATAGTTCCTATTTCCTGTGATCAAAATCTAACTATCTATTTGTAATGTGTCATATTCCGCATATTTTTTTCCTCTTTTCCCTTCGCAATGGGTTTTGGCAATTAAGGTTGAGGTACCATTTTTATGTAAAAAAAAGTTTGTAGGAGTCCGAAAGTTCATGATCTTACTAACGGCTACGCCATCGTTCGCTGTCCTGTGCACTTTCTCTATGCCTCGGCCTCGAATCAGACCTCCTCAAAGTCACGCTTTACATTGTTTTCCCATCCTCATCGTGGCCTTCCTATCGGCCTCTACCCCGTTGGTCTTCCGTCAATAATTCTACATTCGAATCTCTCGTTGTCCCATTCTAGCTATATGCCCGCCTCATCGTAGTTTTTGTGACCTCATGATTCTCACTATTGTAGGATTGGGATGTAGCTCTTTCCATTCACGGTTGTGGAGTTCCCTCCATTGTCCTTCCTCTTCATCATATTTGGCACTAAAGATAATTTTTTATATGTTATTCTCGATTACGTGGAATCTCCCCTCTTCTCATTTTGTAAAAGCTCATGTCTCGCATCCGTATAAAACAATCGGCATGATTTTTGTTTTATAAATACGGGGCATTATATTACGTGACAACAATTTTGATTTTAACTGTTTGCTGACTGTGTTGCCGTTGCCGGAATACAGTGTTTTGTTAATTTACTTTGACTTTTCGTTACTGTCCGTCAGTATAGTTCCCAGATATTTAAACTCTTTAACGTTTTAAACGTCTTGTCTGCATTGATTTCTAGGTCCATCTCTTCTGCCGGTTGCATGATGATTTCACTGATTTTACTAACAGTTTCTAGATTATCGCCCATAATAGCAATGGCATCCGCATATGCGAGCACTTGTGTGACCCCATTCAGGGCCCCGTTGTTGTCTTGTACCTTTCTGACGGCATTCTCGAGCACAGGGTTAAATCGAGAGGCCACCCCGTGGTTTTTATTCCTCTTCCATTATTTTCCTTCATGCAGTTTTTTTTTTTAATTTTTTTATTACACTTCTCTCGGGAGAGGCGCACCTGTAGCGCCGGCACGGCGCTCGAGATACCGCCAGATAAATGTTGCAGTTCTTTTTGACCAGTTGCAGGTTAGAACGCTCCGGAAACGCTCGCACGGGGAGCGAATTCCACACTTTTTCGCTCTGTAACGAAACGAGTTCTGACCAAGAGATGTTCCCGCCATCGGGAGATGAACCGCGAATTGGTGCGATCTGTCGGATTGTCTCGAGGAGCGCATATAAATCGAATTGCGCGAAACAATACCACGAATCTCCGAGGAACAGTACCCGTGATAATATCTGTACAACAGACAGAGGTCAGCTATGCGCCTTCGATGTGATAGCGACTGTAGTTCCGACGTCTGCGCCGCGTCCCCGATCAGGTGGATGGCTCGTCTCTATATGCTCTTAAGTAGGTTGAGGGTATGTTTAGGAGCAGAGCTCCAAACATGAGATCAATATTCGAGCGCCGGTTTAATTTGGGATTCAAACAGAAGAACAAGTTGGGCTGGAGTAAAATATTTCTTGGCTCTAAAAAAAGAACTCCGTTTTCTAGAGGCGGACCTGTCGATGTTCGACACGTGTTTATGCCACGATACATTCCCACAGACCGTGACGCCGAGTAATTTCAAGCTTTCCCCAGATTACAGGGGCCCGGCCATTCATTATCAGCTGTGGAACCGATGGTTCACTATTCTTTGTGAATGTTGTATACTGTGTCTTCGTTGCATTGAAGTCGACGAGATTGGCCTTTCCCCACTGCAGAACCTTATCTAGATCCCAATTCAGAGAGGCAACCTGTCTACATCTCAGCTCGTGGGGCGTAGATGCACCAATCGGCCGAATACTCGAAAAGAAGGAAACAAGTGTATTATTATTATCCGCAAAACTGAACATTTTGTTATCCGTTGTTTCCAACAAATCATTTATGTGAAGCAAAAAAAGGGTTGGAGCCAAAATAGAACCTTGGGGCACCCCCGAATTGACAGAATACAGATCCGAAGACTCGCTGTCCACACCAACCCAGATCGATCGATTTTTGACGAAGCTCTTCGTCCAGTCGGCTGCTGGGAAAGTCCATATGAACAAAGTTTGCTCCCGTGGACCACTTGCCATGGAATCCGTATTGACGATCATTCAGAAGTCCATTGCACTCCAAATACTTAATTAAATCAGTATTGATGACTTTTCGGATCGTCGATCGGACGGTAATTTTGTGGAAGACGCCTTTTTCCCCTCTTTGGTATTGGCTGAACTCGCGCGATTTTCCAGCAGGCAGGAAAGGTGCTCCGTGCATAAGATAAGTGGAAGAATCTGTCAAGAACCGGCGATAGTTCTGGAGCACAGTTCTTAAGGACTACTGCTGGTATTCCGTCTGGGCCGGTTGCTTTCCTACAGTCCAGTTCACGTAGAATGCGTTGAATAGTATGCGGGCGAAATCTCACATCCCACATGGAAGACCGTACCGGCGCGATCACAGGTGGCTCCAAAAGACCGGCACCGAAGTTTGAATTCGCGGAAAATAAATTCGCGAACACATCAGCTTTATCCTTTGAATTTGTGACTAACGTCCCGCTCTCCATCACCAACAGGGGGAAAGAGGAAGATGAGAAGATATTGCTGACATTAAGCAAGCTAACCTTGCATTAAGCTAAATAAAAATTAGGGTTCCGCCTTCAATCAACTGACAGCTTTTGTCATTGGCCAGAAGGAACGCGAAACGGCCGGGCATCGAATGAAGTTATTGGTCACTCGGTGGAGCACGGATCTAATCTGGGTTTTGTATAAAGAAGAAGTTGCGCCGGAGTAAAATATTTCTTGGCTTTACAAAGATAGCTCAATTTTCCTGAGGCGGGCCTGGTGATGTTTGACATGTGTTTATGCCACGATACATTCCCACAGACCGTGACGCCGAGTAATTTCAAGCTTTACCCAGATTCGAGGGGCCCGGCTATTCGTTATCAGCTGTGGAACCAATGGTCCACTTTTCTTTGTGAATGTTGTATACTGTGTCTTCGTTGCATTGAAGTCGACGAGATTGGTTTTATCCCCACTGCAGGACCTTACCCAGATCCCGATTCAGAGTCGATCTGGCCACATCTCAGCTGGTGCGACCCATCATCTGCGAAACTGGATTCCCCGCTATCCGTTGACTCCAACAAATCATTTATGTGAAGCAAAAAAAAAAGGGTTGGTGACAAAATAGAACCTCGAGGCACCCCGGGATTTACAGGAAACAGATCCGAATACAACCCGGATCGATGGATTTCCTCCAATCGCAAAGCTGCCGGGAAAGCTCGTATGAACGAAGTTTGCCCAGCAATGGCCAGTGTCAGACGCGCTCAAAAGCCTTGGAGATATCCAATGCGACCGCCCTTGATTCACCACGCCCCTTAACAGCCTATGTCCATATACCGGTTATAAGTGTCAAAAGGTTTCCCATAGACCGCTTGCCACGGAATCCGTATTGACGATCATTCAGATGTCCGTTGCACTCCAAATACTTAAATAACTCGGCGTTGATGATCTTTTCCATCACCTTAGATAACATAGACAGTAATGCTTTCGGTTGATAATTTTGTGGGAGACACTTTTTTCCCCTCTTTGCAATTGGCTGAACTCGAGCAATTTTTCAGCAGGTAGGAAAGGTCCTCCGTGCATAAGATAAAAAAAAAGTCTGCCTAGAACCGGCGACAGTTCTGGAGGCCAGTTCTTAAGGACTTTTGCTGGTTTTCCGTCCGGGCCGGTTGCCTTCCTACAGTCCAGTTCACGTAGAATGCGTTGAATAGTACGTGGGTGGAACCTCACGTAGACTAGACTGTACCGGCGCGATCACGGGTGGCTCCAAAAGACCGACATCGAGGTTTGAATTCGCGGAAAATAAATTCGGGAACACATTAGCTCTATCTTTTGAATTTATGACTAATGTCCCGCTGTCCGTCACCAACGAAGGAAAAAAGGAGGAGGCGAAAGTACTGGTGACAGTGTGGCGGTTCCGCCAGATCCCACGGCTCGCCTTCCTGAAAAAACCCCCATAACCACAACCCGGTCTGCACCAGATTTCGCTAATGCAATTCGCATTACTATCTTAAATGCTTCACGCATCAAACAGATCCAATTATTATAACCCTAAAATCCCTATAAAGAAAACTTACCTTTTCATTGCATCCCTTTGCATACAATTTTCTGTAAGAATTCTTCTTGACCTTTTTAGGAATTCCATAACTCCCATTGTTTCCCGCCAATGCATTTGCATTTGCCCCAGAAAACATTTCCTTTTCCAAGGACATGTAATGCTTTCAAGCATTATCTGAAATTCCTAAAATTGATCCTTAAACCATAAATAGCAAACATTCGATACCCTTTGTCTGAGCTAAAATACTATGTCGTCAGCTTGTTTTTACAGCTGCAACACTAGCGATTCAATAGACAAACAATGATGCATTTCTTTCGTCGCCACCACTAATTGCTTGGCATACCTAAATGGAAGCAAAGGATGCGTATCGGCAATTAACCCAAGATACGATATACAATTTCCATGGTATAAAGTATCGTATCCCATTAACACCTTTTTTCCAACGTCAGTCATAGCGACGTTGCATAAACATGACCCTCATTAAAGAGCGAACCATTTGGTCGCCTTTTCTTTTCTCCTTGCCGCCTCCCTGTTTCGTTGTTCCACTGCACGTGTGAATAGCATTGATCTCAACGATCCCACACATACCACCATGACCTTTATTACAAGATCTGGTTTCCTATACCACCAAGAGAGACTTTACGTTTCCCTGGTGGTAGGTAAAAAAAACGATATCCTTATTGGAGAGGATATCGTTGGAGTCGTAATTCAATCTTCGGAGCGGTCGGGTCGCTCGTCATCCACCGTGCCTGCGCGGGTGCGGTGGGTTAAAACGTTTGTGCAGCAGTTCGTGTGTGGAATGTCTAAAAACCGATTAAAATCAGCCAACACCAGTATAAGTAAGGACCATTCGTAATAAAAAGTTTAAGTATAAATAGCATCGCCGGAGTGTTTTTGTTTCTGTGTTGTGTCCGCTCGGTCGCGAAGGCCAACCATCGTTTTCTTCCCCCTTGCGTTGTGAGCAGTGTTCGCGTGAACAATTTATGATGGAGGAGGAAGTGAACCTAGTGTCCGTGTTAGGCACTTTACTTCCTCCCCACAACAGACCTTGCCATTGACCAGAATGGACGCGAACCAGTTGGGCACTCAAGGAGTTTATAGGTAACTCTGTCGTTATAAGCCTTCTTCGGGGTATCAATCGCCCGTTTGCGCGCATTTCTGATTATAACGAAATTCGTTCTGTTAACCTCAGTGGGATTGGGACGCCATTGTTTAAAAGCTCTAGTATTTGCCCCAGTAATCTTCTCGCATTTTTTATCAAACCAAGGTTTATCAGATGAACTTCGTTTGATGGAATGCAGAATGTAAATCTCCATCCTGAGAAGAATAATATCTGTGACCGACTCCGCGCATGCGTTAACATCGAAGTCTCCAAAGCACACTTCTGACCATGGAAAGGATGCGTCGAAAACTCGCATATCGTCCTAGTTGCCAGCCCCATACCTGTATACATGAGAAGCTACTAAGGTCGGTTATTCACTTGAAATGCAAGCGGTCGCGTGACTGATATCAAGCAGTGATCTGAGTTTCCCAGTGGTACAGCAACCTCCACGGTATAAATGCTCGGTTTGGATGTCAAAAACAGAGCCAGGGTGTTCCCATAATCAACTCGGGTATCCGGCATTCGCGTAGGTTCTGTTACAGACGCCACACCCAAAGCCTCGCCCAAAATCCCCAAACTTCTCCTCTCTACCTCACCATTTATAAATTTATACAAAACTTACTTGGCAATAATAAACAATAAAGGCGATGGCGTCGAAATTTAAATAAGACGTCAAAGCGGAAAAAAATAGATCAATCGAAAAAAGTTTTCCTAAGCGACAGACGCCAAATCACGCAATAATATCCGCTACGAAAATTACTTAATTTGAAATCGAATAATAACCGATACTATAAAACCGCCGCGAGTGATAACACCACAGACTATATCAACCGCCGCGAGTGTTAAACGCGAGTGATACTAATTCAAGATAAAAGAAGATAACAGGGGGATCAAGAATCCTACGCCCCCTGCAACTAGACTCCGGAAGCTTCGACCGACGAAGAGGTCCGACACCAAATCCAATTAAGTAACATTATTTTATTAATATATTGATAAATTGTTAGAAATATAGCATATATTTGGGGGTTTTCCCTCGAATCTGGGGTAAGCTTGAAATTGATCGGCGTCACAGTTTGTGGGAATGTATCGTGGCATAAACACGTGTCGAACATCGTCAGGCCCGCCTCTAGAAAACGGAGTTCTTTTTTTAGAGCCAAGAAATATTTTACTCTAGCCCAACTTGTTCTTCTGTTTGTATCCCAAATTAAACCGGCGCTCGAATATTGATGTCATGTTTGGAGCTCTGCTCCTAAACATACCCTCAACCTACTTGAGAGCATATAGAGACGAGCCATCCACCTGATCGGGGACCCGGCGCAGACGTCGGAACTACAGTCGCTATCACATCGAAGGCGCGTAGCTGACCTCTGTCTGTTGTACAGATATTGTCACGGGTACTGTTCTTCGGAGATTCGTGGTATTGCTCCGCGTTTATATACGCTCCACAAGACAATCGGACGGATCGCACAAATCTGCGATTCATCTCCCAACACCGCGAACATTCCTGCATCAGAACTCGTTCCGTTACAGACCGGGGAAGCTGTAGAATTCCCCTCTCGCGCAAGTGTTCCCGGAGCGTTACAATCTGCAACTGATAAAAAAGAACTGCAACAGTTATTTGGTGGCATATCGGAGGGCCGTGTCTATAAAAAAAATGTGCCAGCATATCCTTGGAATACTATTGAAAACACCCTGCGGCGATTTGTTGTTATCTTATTAATGGTGGCAAAACCATGTCCTTTCATATCTCTATTAAGCTTGCGAATAGAAAAAATATTACAGGTTGATATATCTGGCAATATATGGCTAAGACCAAATAATGGCTTTGTTATAAACCACAACATTACGAACAGTGAAGTGCGAAGGAAAGTTAAAAATAGCTGACCACACCAAACCACGTGTAATCTTTCCGACCGTTAAAATTAAACTAAACATTCAAAATGGATGTACTTATAAAAATACGTCAGGATTATGTGTACCAACATGACATTTTTTTTTTAGAAATCTAATCACAAAATGACTTACTTTTTGAACACACTCATGTAACTCAAGAAGGTTGTAGTAAATTTACTAATTTGTAATTATGACTGTTTAAAATGTTCTTAACAATTGTGTGACATATACTTACAAATTTTTTTTTGTATCTATTATACAAATAACCGCAATTAAATTTACGTTTAACTATATATTCCTTATTTCAGGTTTAACACGTGATATTGCTAATCTAACTAATCGCTGTGACTCAGAGAATGACAACCTTGACATTGATCCTGAAGCCGATGCTATGGAATATAATAATAAGACGCAACATCCGTTAGGTCATCACAATAAATCTATACAACATAGTTCATTTAAACGCCCAACACCAGTGATGGGTAATCGTGGTCTAGAAACACGTAATAGTAAACGTTCGCAGCAACATGCGGCTCATAGCAAACATTCAATGGATCACGCTCAGCTGCATAACGTAGCTGGAGTCATTACACCACCGTCAGGTCATCAAGTCACAGTTGGAGCATTAGAGGTAATGAACGTGAAACGCGTTGTAAATCGATATGGAACCTTACCGAAAGTTGCTCGAATTGGTGCATTCCTTGATAGTTTAGAAGATATAAATTCCATTCAATTGGCGAATCATAACAGTATTGTATCCGATGTATCGCCACCGGCACCACCAGCGATTGGAACAAATGGTGTTATGACACGGAATAATAATAATATTGCCAATAATATTGTCACATTCAAAGGTGGACAACCTCAAATGATACGAAGTAATTCATCAAGTGGAGTTACCATGGCAAACAATGCATCAGCTAGCTTGAGTAAACTTCAACGACATCGTACTACGACTGATGGGTCAATGATGACCTTCTCATCATTCCGCGGGGCAAATAGCAGTCCGAAGAGAACCCAGCAATCTGCACTTGCCAATTTAGATTTTCCACCACCACCGATTGATTTACCACCGCCACCAGAAGAATTCGAATCACCGCCACCACCTCCTCCTCTAATTCCAATTCCTCCTCCAGCGCCAATAAATAATAACGACGTTGCCAATACTGCACCCAGTGTAGAAGAAGCTAGCTGGCGCTTTGGTGTAAGCCTCAGAAAACGTGAACCATCAACAGATTCATGTAGCTCACTGGGTAGTCCACCTGAAAACCAACAACAGCATGAGAACAGCATGAAAGAAAAGCTTGAAATGAAGCTTATGGCTGAAATAAAGGATCGTACACATAAAGCAACCAATAATAGACATAATGGCCGAGAAAATGATGCCGGACAACAAGTGGATCCTGTTTCACAACTAGTTACAGAACTAGCAGAGAGCATGAACCTCCCAAAACAAGACAAAAAACAACAACCAAAGTCAGCACATTCCTCAGCGAACTCAACCGTGACCAATGAAGCCACTAACGCCAACACGTTTAAGGCTCAATTAAAAAAAGTAGAACCTAAGAAGCTTCAAACCCAAAGTGAAATAAATACCATTATAGACTTCAAGTCACGACTTCGTAAAGTAGATAATAATAACACTAATGGAAATGATGCCAAAGACCAGCAACAGCAACCGCAAAATAATTCCATCAAGGACGACAGTACTAACTCCGATGATAGTACGACTAAGAACTGTAATAATTATTTTAAAAAAGACAATTCTGACCAAAATTTTGAACATGATATTCAACCCAAAACAAAATCCAAGCCACTGCATGAAACAAAAAAGACTGAAATCAAAATCGAAATGCCTACACCACAAAATATCGGAGATAACGAATACAACAAAAAGGACAACAATTTTCTAATAAAATCGTCTTCGAACACAACTACCGGCACCACAGATTCTGGAGACTCCTCAGAAGATGGCAAGCGTCGTAGTACCGGAAGTATTAGCAGTTTAAAAAAACTTTGGGAACCAAAAGAGTCCACTCCGACTGAAAGTCATACACAACTCTCGCCAAAGTTAGCTATGAAAAATAACTCCAATGATATCATAGATACAACACCAACAACTGCATCCCTAACATCAACTGCCCCTGATCCAGCTAACGCCGATCAACATCAAGTATTAAATAAAAATAAACCTGCGGTACCCTTAAAACCCAGCAAACTCACCATTTACGCTACGCCAATCGGACAAAAAATCAACACTGACAATAATTCCACCTTAAATTCAACGACACCACTATCAAATAACATCTCATCGATTCAAGCGAGTCGCGAAGGTATATTGGAGCTAGTAACCTTGCTCGAAGGTAATCTTAAGCTTTCCGTCAACTCAATATCTGCATCACAATGGCTCCAGTTGAGCGATAAATTGAATATACTTCAAAACTCGTGTGTGATATTTGCTGATAACGAAACAATGCCACCTCATTCGAAATTTCAATTCCGCGAGCTCGTCACGAGGGTGGAAACACAATCAAGAAGTTTACGGTCGGCTGGTAGTAAAAACATCCAAGACAATGAAAAATTGGTGCTCGAAATAGGCCAATCACTAAAGCAGTTATCGAATGCATTGCACAGATAAATTGGGATCAAATTAGACAAATACGAAAAACAAACAACACCAGAACAACAAACAAAGCATTAAGGAATAAAAGTGTTTAATTTCGCCTGTATTTCCAGAATCTAGTCAGTAAGCTGAAAAAAACAAAATTAGATATTGCATTTGTTTTTCAATTTTTAGCATTTAATCAATCACATAAGTTTATATATTGAAAAAGAAAAAACAACATACGTACATATTTACCACACTCGATGTCCTAATTGACGAAACATTATGTATCCACAATCTTCATATTCGAATTGCAATATAAGTTATTTAAGTTAGGAGAAATCCATATAAATTAATTTAGAGGAATTATTGAACAAAACGAAACCGAATTTGGTATTTTCGACGAGCTTTGTTTCAATAATTTTTCTGTGATATCAGGGCAAAGGGGAAACAACATGAAATTCATATACTCGCTTGTTCACTAGATAATGCACTCCTTGTTCATAATTTTAAGTTTTACAACTTAGTGACTATTAAACAAATTTAAGAGACTGCATTACGATTGATTTGTAAAATTATTATTAAGCTTCCACGACAACTAAAGATGACATGCTTCCTTTTAGAGTTTTATAGAGCGGAACATCCTTTTGGTTTTCCTTTTGTTTCATTCTCTTAGTTAGACGGGACGAATTTTTAATTAAATTAAATTAAAGGGATCATCCCTAGGCTTCTTCTATTACCGTACCCATATCCTAAAGTAAAAAGGTAACAAGATGTTGTCGCAGAATTGCACACAAAGACAGACGGTATGTCGAATTATATATCTTGTCTATTATTGAAGATCATAGGAATTACAATTCTTAGGAAACTCAATGCATCTGAATGAAACTCGATGTTCATGCCAATGAGGCGATCGTGATTAACTATTAAATTCATTTCCCCTTCATTTAAAATAATTCCATTTTCATCCGACATTTCATTTTTCATCATTATCATCATTATCGGCACTACAACCGGGAACCGGTCTTGGCCTTATTTAGCAAGTCCTGAGGCTTGTTAAATTTTCCATAATGATTTGTTTTTTTTCCGGGCAAGGTCATTAGTCTTGCGCCGGAGACATTTCATTTTTACTAATGTTTTTAAACGTGCTGATTAATACAAAGAATCGTTCTTGAACCGATTGACACATATGGGAAATACACTATCTAGTTCATTAAACTCAATGTAGTTTGTAAATGTCAACAATCGTCTGATTAGCCCATAAAATTTGTTGGGTGGTTAATCTTCATGCCAATGAAACGATCGTGTTTAACCAATGAATTCATTTCTCCTTTGTTTAAAATAATTCCATTTTCATCCGACATTTCACTTTTACTAATTTATTTTATATGTGCTGACGAATACAAAGAATCGTTCTTGAACCGATTGACACATATTGGAAATACACTATCTAGATCATTAAACTCAATGTAGTTTGTAAATGTCAACAAGCATCTGATTAGCCCATAAAATTATGTTCGGTGCTTAACCTTCATGCCAATGAAACGATCGTGATTAACCATTAAATTAATTTATCCTTCGTTTAAAATAATTCCATTTTCATCCGACATTTCACTTTTACTAATGTTTTTAAACGTGCTGATGAATACACAGAATCGTTCTTGAACCGATTGACACATATGGGAAATGCACTATCCAGTTCATGAAACGCGCGAGCTTTGTTTTCTAACTAGCTTTTTGAGAAGGGGTTTAAAACTGTTTTCTGATCAAAGTTCAGTTTCTCATCGATGTCATTACTCATTACTTATTGCTCTTAGCGATGTCATTACTCATACACTCATTGCTCACACGTCGGCTTTCTTGAACCTTATCCATAATTTCATCGAGCAGCATCCTTCACATCTAAATTTCGACAACGAAAGTAGTTGATTCCCATAGAGCCCACAGAATGTAATATCTTCTATACTGCATTCCTCTCCTTATGGAATTGTTAAACAACATTATCTTTTTCGGCAAAAGACGGGCCAATGTGAACATTACCTTTCACATCTATAGTTCCAGAATGAAAGGAACCGAACATTTCTTTTCTTACCATAGCTATAAGCATCACAAACATTTTGACACGCCTGTTCTGTGTTCTTCTCTTTATTGTTGTTATTCATCCTCTGTTATCTGTCAAACGAAGAGAGAGAGTTGTCAGATCATCATCATTATCATCGGCACTACAACCGGGATCTAGTCTTGGCCTTATTTAGCAAATGTCTCCACCGATCCCGATTTCGAGCCGATGTCATCCAGTTTGGCACTCCCAGTCTCTGGGCGTCCTGGTCTACGCCATCCCTCCATCGCAGGCAAGGTCTGCGCCGCTGTCTCCTTCCAAACATCCTGCCACAAAGAAATTGCGTGATGTAACGCTGCCCTTTCTTGTTTGATTAGCTCAGCTGGAATGCCATTAGCTCCGGGGCTTTATTCGATTTGACCTGTCTTATGGCTTTCATTGTTTCCTCAATGCTTGGTGGCGGCAGCATTTGGTCTTGGTCTTGCATTGGTGGAGCCTCCAATTCTTCTGTGAGCTGACCATTTAGCAATTCACAGACAAGGTTTTTTCCCAGGCACTTTTCTTTTGTCTGTGAAGTATTTTTTCAGATCTTTTGAGCTCTTAGTACTTCTCGAGAACCCGCTTCTTATGAGACTGCTGCATTGCCCGGTATGTAGCATTCTTACGTTCAGTCGCTAGTTTGCACTCATCATCAAACCAGTCGCTTCGGTCTCTACCACTACTGTCTAAGATGGAGTTGACAGTACTAATGACAATATTCTTAAGGCGTGTCCATTTCTCTTCTACGCCCAGCATTCTAGCCCCAGGACTTACTCTCCCTCCATCGAGCCCAAGGTGTTGCTGGTGTTCTCATTGCGTAAGGCGGTCGTGTTGTTCTAAACCTGATCCGCGGATGCAATACGTCTCCGTAAGGCAATCCGCGCTCGGAAAACTGTACCAACTAGATAGTGATCCGAGTCGACGTTGGCACCTCGGTACGTTCGTACCGTCATCAGATTCGAGAATTGGCGGCGATCTATCAACACGTGGTCAATTTGGTTGGGGGTGGCTCCATCAGGTAATACCCAAGTGGCTTTGCGGATATCTTTACGCGGAAAGCTGGTACTCGCAACGACCAAGTTCTTTTATGCTGCCAGTTCGATGACTCGTAGTTCATTGTCATTAGTGTTCTCATGCAAACTATGGGAACCTGTGTTATAAATATTTAACAATTTAATTTAAATATGATTGTGGACAAAACGGAATGAGACTTACTTGGTTGGGATGTCAGGCCTCTTCGTAGGTCGATGCTGCAGGTATTCCCGTTGCAGGGGGTGTTGAGTCTTGGTCCCCCTGTTGTCTTGAATTATTGTTTCTTTGTTGTATCCGGTCCGTAAGAGATCGTCTAGTCTTTTAATTCTCTGTGTTTTTCTCAATGTTCTCTTGTAAATTTTTCTTTGCTTCTTCTCCAGCTGCTTGTGAACGTTTTCAATATACGTAAATATTTCCTCTTCAGTACAATTATTTCGTAGGAAGCTAATTGTCTGGCTTATGAATTTGGATTCATTGATTGATTATTTTTTCGCCGTTTTTCGTTTTTATTATTCATTCGGGTTTATGCAAATTAACTACTTGACGATATTGAACTTATAGAGGTAGAGAGGAGAAAGTCGTGGAGATCAGTGGTTGGCGGGCGAGGGCATGGACGTGACGCCGGTAACAATACCTTCGTCGCCCAAAAAGTGGTAGCTTCATTCTTAGAAGAGGAATGAAGCTGGGCTACAAATGAATGTAATGTAGCGGTGGACCCTGCACTGGTCTTTCCATTGTTTGGCGTGGTCCTGTGGCCTCTCTAACAGATACACATACAATTTACAAGCAAAATAGTGAAGAACACCGAACGAAAATCGAATAAGAAAATACACCAGAGCCGTATACCATAGCGGCAACATAACAATTCACATCAGTGGAGCATAGTCGAGTTTAATCAAATTCTAAAATCGGCCAGTAGCTTGATGGGTAACGCTTAGGTTCAATTTTTGGTGATTCTAACTGTCATAGCGTCAGTTCGAATCATACGTTCTTCTTCACTATTATTTCAAACGCTATAGTCCCTCCGTTCTTGGCCTCCTTTATTCATAGTAGGGTTTCAGCCTGTTGTTATTCACCACCATGTTTCTTCTTCCTACCTTCATTACACTATTTATCTGTACTTTTTGTCTGTACTACCTTATAGGGACCCCTCCATGTGGAAGCTAACTTTCCTTGTTTGTTGGTTGGTCTGATATTTCAATGGTTTGCTTCCCACCCGTTTCATCATGTGTTCAATTCACCTTCTCACTATCCTTGCTAAACGCAACAATCCTATCGTGTGTTCTGTACACACAACACGCACTCTCTCATAGGTAAAACAGGACTTTCCTACTACGATCACGACTTCTGTACAGAGCACCGTCTCACTCGCCTGTCCCGATGGTCTCTCGCTCGCTCGCTCTTCGCTTCGTCGTTCGCACACGACGATGATTGTAACAAAGTTACTGTGGAGGGAGTAGTGTGGCGTTGCTAACAGATGCACAAGCAAATAGTGAAATCACCGAAGAAAAATTCGAATACGCAAAGTAAAGTATTAGAGCTGTATACCATAGCGATAACATACCAATTCCACATCAGTTGAGTGTTCTTAAGAATAACGATCGAATTCCAACACGTGGTAGTGGTTTGATACGTTAAACATTGGTTCAATCCTTTAATGATTCTAACCGTGATAGCGTCGATTCGAATCATACGTTCTTCACTATCGTCGTAGCGCTATAAGTAAACAAGCAATTTCCTTTTAAGTTTTTTTGAAAATACATAATGAATTTGCTTATTAAAAGCAAACGCTACAGTAGGATCACTGCATTCATGTACTTATCAAATCTTTATAATAGAGAATTGTAAGAAGTAAAACGAAATATATACTTATTTAGATATAACTAAACTTGTTGCAAATTAAGATATGGGTGCAACAAAATAAATAAATAAAGATTGAAATAGTGCGTACTCACTGTTGTATCCCCGGATATGGCTCGACGAGGTTTGCGCCTCTCTCTATCCCGCGTTGGTCTGTCCAGTAGAGGTGTTGTGAGATCAGAAAGTTTCTCCGCCGGATTTTTGTCGTCTTTATAAAAGTTTTGTCGTCTTGTACGTTTTTATTTATTTTTGTCTCCTCTTCCACACAAATGATCTTCAATTCGAAACTGTTTAAAATAATCGCCTTTCGCTGCGTTTCTGTGTACTAAACGTATCTGCTGCTTTACGCAAAATGAGATCTCTATTTTTCTTCTTTTTTAGCTTATATTTTTCAAGGCTCTTTTTTTTTGTTCACTCGTTTTTTTTTTTTTTTTTTTGTACAACACCTACTAAAGTGCTGTTTATTTTTTTTCGTTATTGTTTTATTATATTATTATCACAATCTAATTTTTTATTAATTCCGTTTCGTGGGAGTTTTTTGGGGAGGGGAGGGCACACGCAATAAACTGACCACTGTTTTTTTGACCTGAAAATGGAACGTCAGAGTATCATCGTAATTTTGGAATCAAACAATAAAAGGCGGAAACCAACGATTTTATTTTATATAAGATTGGTGGTACTATTGTTAAATTCACTGCCCCAAATATTCTCGAGTAATTTAAAAAATTCGGTGGCCCTAGTTCTCACAAAGTTTTCGATAGTATCAGTGTGTCCTTCAATTTTACCAATAAACCAAGGAATGTCTGAGGAAGAAATGAACTCTCACGTTCTGAGACAAATCGTCTTTTAGTTTATTGATTTTATATGTAGCTTCAATTCCCGAAATATTTGGCATTCAATTTTTAACTCAATTTGATGAAAACTTGAAGAAGTATATAAAATAAAGCCACAATTCTGAGCTAGGATTTTCAAAAATGTTTTTCAAAATAGCAGGACACTTTTTAATACCCAAGATATAACACTTTAGCAGCTGATACATTTTTAACAATCTGTCAATGGCTCGCAAAAACAAAAGCCATCTGGTTTCTCTATAGCCCAGCAATTGTTTGTAGGCTGTTGTTGCTGCAATGAAAAGAAACCGAAACTAACAAACGGCGCTTCGCTAGCGCTGCCTCGGTCTCTCTTCGAGCGGACTGTATTTCCGGCACTGGCCGGCCAACGATGCTTTCTCCTTAAATTTGAGGGATTGTACCTCCAGAGCCGGGCACTTCTCTGGATTGGCGGGCGTTTGAGTCTTGCCCAGTACAAATCCTTGATCTACCAAAAGTGGAAACGACCGACGAAAGAAGACAAGCCAGAAAACAATGCGATGACAATATAAAAATCGCGCCAATACGGTCAGAAACGAGAATCTTCCCAACTCTTTATTTGCTTTGTATAATCTATTATTTATTATTCTGTTCGATCTCTTTATTTCTGGTCTTGAGCAAGACCGATTGGGTAGGAGTTCCTTCGACGACTCCTGCTGCTCCATCGAAAGTGCCCGCCTTATATAGGCCCGCAGTCGTCCCCTCCTTTGCTTCTTTCCTGGGATCTGCTTTTCTTAGTGGCTTCACGGAATCGGTGCGCCGCTGATCGTCGTTTCCCTGGAAGTGGTATGTTAGCGCTTGCCTTGCCTTTCCTGGGAATTCGTGATCCATCGCCAACAGTCTCCCCCGCAGTGCGAAGCACTTCCTCATGTGGCGGCGATGTTGTCGCTGGAACCAGCACTACGACGCGGCGAGTTGGTCTTCGTAGTGTCCCCCATGTCGTCCTCACGTCCAGGACTCTGATCCTTCCATCGGGTCCGGGATACACCGCTTGCACATCTCCACGGGGCCAGGTACTACGGGGCAGCGATGAATCCGCCACCAGGACTATATCTCCAACTTGTGGGTCGGTGGTATCTCGGCCGGAGATTCTTCTTGGCATCAGTGTCGGCAGGTATTCTTTTACCCATCTTTTCCAGAAGTGGTCCGTCAGTCGCTGCGCCGTTCTCCAGTTCGCCCTACCAACAAGGTCGTGGTCGTTAAACTCATCAGGTGCCATCGCACCGCAAGAGCGTCCCAGCAGGAAATGGTTCGGTGTGAGGCTCTCTTCGTCGTTCGGGTCCGTGCTAACGTGGGTCAGTGGGCGTGAGTTGACGACGTGTTCCGCTTCGGTCATCAGGGTGTACAGTACCTCCTCTGGCGGCGTCCGGGAGCGTAGAGTGGCGGTCAAGGCCGTTTTTACTGATCGCACGAGCCTCTCCCATGCTCCCCCCATATTACGGCATCCTGGCGGTATAAACTTCCATCTGATATGTCCGTTATTGGACTTCTCCAGCTCCTTGCTTGCCGCGGTGAAGTTGGTCCCGTTGTCGCTCCAGATTGTCTTCGGAGTCCCTCTTCTTGCGGCCATCCGCCGCAGGGCCATGATCATGGAACTGGCGCTGAGAGAGTTGGCCAGCTCCAGGTGTACGGCTCTCGTGGTTAAGCATGTGAACAGTACTCCTCAGCGCTTCTCAATTCTTCTTCCGACAGCGACCTGCATTGGCCCGAAGTAGTCCACTGCGGCGGCAGTGAACGGGTATTAGTGGTGGTGCAGCCGTTCGATGGGTAGATCTCCCGTGGGTGGCACTTGAGGGGTGCGTTTGTGGACTCTGCACCATTGGCATCGGTGTATCACTCCTTTTGCGGATGTTCGTAGCCCTAAGATCCAGTATCTCTGCCGAAGCTCGTTCATCACTGTTGCGGTGTTGCCATGGGCGAACCTCTTGTGATAATGGTCGATCAAGAGGCGGCTCAGTCGATGTTTCCCGTCCAGCACAATGGGGTTTGTTTTCCAGCCATCGATCGTTATTTTCCTCGTCCGGGATCTCAGCTTCATCACTCCATTTTCGTCGAGGTAAACATCTATTTTGCGCCGGCGACTAGAGCTTTGTGGTGGTCTTCCTTCTCGCAAGCGGGCCACGTCTCTTGCGAAACTGTCTTGTTGGCTCATTCTGACCAGTCGCTCTTCGGCCCTGTCTAGATGTTTTTGATGCACGGGCGTGAATGTCTTCTTCTCGGCTTTGGAACATGTGGATGTTTGTTGCCTTCGGGACTTCGATGTTTTGGCTGATATTCGCCACCCTCTCTTCTTTTTTAGCGTGTCTATGAATTGAAACACGCGTGCTGTGGTTCTCAGCAGACGCAGCCAGTCGGAAAATCGTTCCGGGTTCGGTATGGATGGTTCGACCACTCTCGCCGCGGCTACCACTTGGGGGCTCTTTTCTTCTCCAGTGACTGTCGCCGCGCTCGTCTCGAAGTGCCGGTTTGGCCACTTGTCTTCTTCTTCGTACAGAAACGCGGGTCCCTTGAACCACCTCGCTGTGCTGCTGAACTCATTGGGTATTCCTCTGGTAGCGTCGTCCGCTGGGTTTTCCTTCGTCGGCACCCATCTCCAGTCCCGTGGTCCTGTCAGCTCTTCGATTTCCGCCAATCGATGGGCCACGAAAGTCTTGAACTTGCGTGGCTCCGATTTTATACACTGCAGCACTGTGCTGAAGTCGGTCTAATACCGTTTCTCCGATATTTGGAGCCTAAGCTCCTTCTCTATTGTGGCCGCTAATCTGCTTCCCAACAAGGCAGCCTGTAACTCTAGTCGGGGCATGGACACCGGTTTTGTCGGAGTTACCCGGGCTTTACCGGCGATCAGGGTCACGTTCACTCTTCTATCGGGTTCCACCGTCCTCCAATAAACTGCGGCTGCGTATGCCTCTTCGCTGGCATCGCTGAAGGTGTGCAGCTGACCTTCTTCCTGACTGCTCGACATGCACCGAGGAATCCTCAGACCTCTGAGGATGGACGTCTCCTTTAAGTAGGTGGTCCAAGCGGTCCTCTGTTCCTCTGGGATTTCATCATCCCACCCGATCTTGGCGCGCCAGTCATCTTGGATCAGCTTCTTCCCCTGTATGAGCACTGGCGTTGCAAACCCCAGTGGGTCGAAGGTTGACATCACCGCGCTCGTGACTTCCCTCTTGGTAGGCATTCTTTTCCCGGTGAGGACTTGTGGGTGGGTGTTTCGGAACTCTACGTTGAAGGCCAGGATGTCCTCCGTCATCATCCATCTGAGCCCGAGGGTCTTCTCTTCCTTCGATAATTCCACGGCTTCTGACTGGGGCTGCTCCTGAAAACCTGAGAAAATTTGGGGTTTATTACTACTCCACCCTTTGAGTCGGAATCCCGCCTTAGCATGGATCCTCTCCACCGCCTTAGCTACGTCTCTGGCTTCTTCTACCGTCGCAAAATTCTGTAGGTAGTCGTCCATGTAGTGGTTTTCACGGATGGCTTGCGCCGCTCCCGGATGTTCCTTCTCGAAATCCTTTGCGTTCTTGTTCATCACATAGATTGCGGTCGATGGTGATGAGGTGGCTCCGAACACTACGGACGTCATACGATATTCTTCCGGTTTGCTTCTTGTGTCTCCGTTGCGCCAAAGAAACCTTAGGCAGTCGCGGTCGGCTTCGCGCATCTGGATTTGGAGGAACATTTCCTTGATGTCAGCGACGACGGCGATTGGTCTTTCTCGAAATCTGACCAGCACCCCCACGATCGATAGGAGGAGGTCCGGTCCGGGGAGTAGAGTGTCGTTAAGGCTCTTGCCATCGAACTTGGCTGCTGCGTCGAGTACTATCCGCGGTTTTTTCTTCGTCGGGTGTATTACTGCGAAGTGCGGGAGATAGAAGGACCTTCCGGCGATGGAGTTCGCCGGCGCCTTTTTTGCATACCCGGTCTCTAGTAAATTGTCCATTTGCTCCAGGTACATCTTCTTCAGGTCCTCGTCTTGGCCCAGTTTCCTCTCGATATTCAGAAGGCGTCGATAGGCCTGGCTATAGTTGTTGGGCAGCGTCTCATCGTCGCTTCTTCATAGAAGGCCCGTTTCGTATCTTCCGTTTGGCAGTCGTCTCGTGGTTTTTTCCAGAACCTCTATGGCCCTTCTGTCGGCGTCGTTCTTGGGGCGTCGTGGTTGCACTCCCAATGCTTCGATTTCGAAATGGCGTCTAACGAGCGATTCTGTCTCGCCTTCCTTAGTCCTGCCATAGTTGATGAATCTCACCGGCGTGCTGCTCCTGGCCTCGCACCCGTGTAGGACCCATCCCAGGCTGGTAAGCGACGCGACTGGTTCGGCGCGTTTCCCCTTCCTCAGACTCCTTGTGACTATCAGGCCCCAGTTGTCCTGGCCGATGAGCAATTTAGGTTCCTGTTGGGTGTAGGTCAGTTGGTCTCCGAGGTTTCGTAGATGCTCGCCTCTCCCAATCGTCTCCTTCTTCACCTCCTGCTTCGAGAGTTTAAAGTTAGGAAGGGTTCTTACCTCGATCGAGTATCCGGTCCGGCCATGGGCTCCTTTGACTCGCACATGGACTCTTTGCGAGTCGTTCCTCCTGATGCCCAGTTCCCCGACTGTCTCCAAAACGAGCGTTTCCCGCCTGCCTTTCGCACCGATGTTCTCGGCGACCGACGAGTCCAGTAACGAAATAGTGGATCCCTCGTCAAGCAGAGCCAATACCCGAGCCGACCCCTTGGGTCCGTAAAGGTCCACTGGAACCATCTTCAGGTAGGCTTTGGTGCTACTGATTGTGCGCATGGAGGTGACCACCTCTCCTCTAGTTTGCTCGTGGTCGTGGCCTGATGGCGAGGTGTCCTGGTGTGACCTTCTTCCTCTTCCGGGTGCCGTTCCTGGTGGAAGTTCGTCTGGGTGGAGGATGACGTGGTGTTCCCTTGAACATCTATCGCACGGTGGTGCCCTGCAGTCTGCCTTTCGGTGTTTGGAGCAAAGGCATTTAAAACAAAGCTTTGCCGTTTTTGCCAGATTCCATTTTTCCCGATTACTGGCCTTCTTGAACGTGGGGCATCTGGGGATGTCGTGGTCCTTCAGACAAACCGGACACTCTGGTTTGCTTCCGTTCCCAGGTGCATCATTCTCTCGAACGGCATGGATCGATCTCCTTCCTGAATTGCGTCGTTCTTGGGATGATGCTCGTTGATGGTATCCTCCTCTCGGCTCCCATGATACTTCTGGTGGGGCGAAATTGGCACACATGTCTGCCTCTACCTTCATAAAGTCGCTGAAAAACCTCAGCTCCGGCTGGTCCTCTCCTCCATGGCTGTTGTAGTACGCGAACCACCTGCACCTCATGGATGACGGGATCTTTGTCGCCAGTTCTCTTACCGCCTCGGTGCATTTAGAAACTGCTGCTTGCCCAGCGCTCCGATGGTGGCCACGGAGTTCATAACCCGGTTGGCGAAGACTCCAATATCGCTCGGGTCTTCGATGACCCGCGGCAGGGCTCTCAGCTTTGTCAACTCCGCTACGGCCAACGCTCCCGGCCTTCCAAAGCGAGCCTCCAGTCCTTCCATTACCTCCCGGGGGTCCTCGGCAATAAACAGGAGGCTTCTAACTGCCTCTCTTGCTCTTCCCTTTAGAGCTCTCCGGAGACGCGCCAAGTTCTGCGCGTGTGTGAATCCGACGGAGGTATCCACAAATGATCTCCTGAATGCCAGCCACTCCTCGCTGGCACCGTTGAAGTCAAGTAGTTCCACAATTTGCCTCGAGGTACTTGCTCCGGGTGGTGCTCGCAAGAGCCTGGCTATGGTCTGGGTCAGATCTTGGATCTCGCTCCTTGTTTGCGATGTGGTGACCTGTCTTCTTGGGCTAGCGCCTCCTGCCTTTCTCCGGGCGGTCTCGGCAGTTCGTCCCATTGATTGAAGAGGTTCTGCTTGTACTCGTCTTCGTCTTCGTCACCCTCGCTCTGGCTCGCCTCGTCCTCGGAGTCTATCCTCAGCAATTCGAGCTTCTCTCGGGCCACCTTCGCCTTCGCCTCTTCCGCCTTAGCCTTCGCCTCGGCCGCCTCCAGTTCTCGCATGGAAACTTCTAAACTGGCTGCGGCATCAGCTCTCCTCGACGACTTTATCGAGCTTCCTCTGGAGACGGTGCCTCGTGTTTCGCGCCGCGCTTCGATCTTGGCACGGTTTTCTCGGGTCCTGTCTTCTCCGGCTACGCTGGTCTTCTGTGTTAACGCTTCGTACGTTAACTCGGTCCCCCGCCTGGGAGTGTAGGGTTCGGATTGGGTGCCCCTTGCTTCCGTCGCATGTGCTGCTCTCCCTCTTCTGTCAAGCGCTCTGACAGGTCCGTCGTCATCTCCTTCAAATCGTGTGGGAGATACTTCTCCTGTCGCGCTTGATCCTTGTCCTCCCGTAGGGAACGGCAGCGTCCTCTTTGCCTTAGCCGATCTCGTTACCGGCATCGTCGTTCTATCGCCGAGATCCGGCTCAAAGGACCAAAACTGTTGCTGCAATGAAAAGAAACCGAAACTAACAAACGGCGCTTCGCTAGCGCTGCCTCAGTGTCTCTTCGAGTGGACTGTATTTCCGGCACTGGCCGGCCAACGATGCTTTCTCCTTAAATTTGAGGGATTGTACCTCCAGAGCCGGACTCTTCTCTGGATTGGCTGGCGTTTGAGTCTTGCCCAGTACAAATCCTTGATCTACCAAAAGTGGAAACGACCGACGAAAGAAGACAAGCCAGAAAACAATGCGATGACAATATAAAAATCGCGAGAAACGAGAATCTTCCCAACTCTTTATTTGCTTTGTATAATCTATTATTTATTATTCTGTTCGATCTCTTTATTTCTGGTCTTGAGCAAGACCGATTGGGTAGGAGTTCCTTCGACGACTCCTGCTGCTCCATCGAAAGTGCCCGCCTTAATAGGCCCGCAGTCGTCCCTCCTTTGCTCGTTTCCTGGGATCTGCTTTTCTTAGTGGCTTCCCGGAATCGGTGCGCCGCTGATCGTCGTTTCCCTGGAAGTGGTATGTTAGCGCTTGCTTTGCCTTTCCTGGGAATTCGTGATCCATCGCCAACAGCTGTCTTAGATTATTCAAAGTATTGTTAAAAATTCTTCACTTTTATTGTATAAATGTAAAAAAAAACGATGACTTCACGTTTATAACTTTCATTGCCTTTTGTGTTATCTGAACTTGGTATCCAATGCCTATCGTCGTTTTTTGGGGATATGCATTTTAATTTAGTATAAACATTGTTGACGCCTCGCCTAGCGGAAGCCTATTGTTAACGCTGTCTCCATAAAGCATCACAACGTGCTCCGCTAAAATAAAACATTCTGCCCGGTTGGTTTACAATTTTAACTTGCGTCAAAAATGTTTACTTGTCTTTCTTCGTATGGAAGAAAACCACATTAAAATAGGTAATATCTTCTTGTTACCGTGGTAAGATGTGCCAGTTGCAATTGCAATTCAACTTGTGTTATTTGGGGCCATTTTTTAAATCGTCTGTCGCCAAACGACACTTCTTTTTTTTTTTGTTTGCTTCTCCCAGGAAAGGCGAACCTATTGCACCGAGTCAGCGCCCTGAGATGCTATTTTTTCTCGACCGGATCCATTTCTCTCAACCATTTCACGAAGCCTATAACTTAATGAAGTGGTATTTCACCGGGCGGCTGGGCTTTGGGACCCTACCTACCACTCAGTAATCATGCTGAACTGCTCAATAGCAAGAGCCGTCAGTTGGACATAGGTTTGCACAATCAAACGCAAGACACATCCTCCTTACCAACTCATCCATTGAGGCAGCGACTAATACAATCATTACAGTAGTAGTACAGTAGTGTAGGAATACTCCGGCCCCATTGTCGTCCTGTACCTTTTTGAAGGGATACTCTAGCACAAGGTTAAAAAGACATGGTGAGAGGCCATCCCCCTGTTTTCATCCATCGCGAATTTTAAACGGATCTGGGAGGTGGGTTTCTATTCTAACACTTCCTTTATGTTCATTCATGCAGATTTAAATGAGTGCCGCATATTTTTTGGAATTCCTAGTCAACTACAATATTGCATAGTATGTGCCTAGTTTAGTGGGGCTACCATCCCATTTATTGGTTTAACTCAAGCATCATAATTACCTACAACTAAAGTATATATAAGTTACAAAGTAGAGAGCTTAAGAACTATCTTAACTAGGGTTAATCTAAGGTACCCAGGACAAATTAAGAAGGCAGGAGTAGGGGCGATAGGTGGGGGTGGGTTGTAGAACAGTGTAGAACCGCTGCTTAAGATTGGTGGTGAGAATAGATTAGGAGGCAATGCTTGAGAGAGGTTGAAGTCAAACAAGGTGGAATTGGAGTTGACATTTCTCAGCATCGCGAGAAGCAAGGAAGTCGTAGGCTTTTTTGAAGTCAATAAAAAGTTAGTGGACCGTGTCTCCGTATTCCCACTTGTTTTCCAAAAAATGCCTTACTATGAACATTTGGTCGCTTGCTGATCAGTTCTTATGGAATTCACACTGGCGGTATCCAAGTATTTCTTCTGTATACGGTGTCATTCTCGACAATACGGCATTTGTTTTTAATTTTGGTGAGGTCAGACTCCTCATTTATTCAGCTCAATATAAGCAATATTGGGTAAAGAAAAAAAAGTATATATATATATATATATATATATATATATATATATATATATATATATATATATATATATATATATAGCGTTTGCGACGATAGTGAAGAGCGAGTGGATTCGAACCGACGCTATCACGGTTAGAATCACTAAAAGATAGAACCAAAGCTCTTACCCATCAGGCCACTGCCGCTTATATGAATTTGATTCTTAAACCCAAATACATTAGACTAATGTGGTAATGGTATATTATTGCTATGGTATACGGCTTTAATGGATGTGCTTTTGGTGGTGTTGTTCTTTACTAGTCGTGTGTGTATCTGCTAGAAACGCCACATCCACTCCCTTCCCAGTAACTTACGTTACGATCAACTTTGAGACGACTGAGCGAAGAGCGAGCGAGAGAGCGATCGAGAGGAATGTCAGAGCAGGCCAGTGGGCCGTTGCTCTGTGTAGAAGTCGTGTGATTGCAAGTAAAGTAAAGTTCTGTGTGTGTAGGGGAGTGTGTCAGGGTCACCAGTTATAGCGTTTGCGACGATAGTGAAGAGCGAGTGATTCGAACCGACGCTATCACGGTTAGAATCACTAAAACATAGAACCAAAGCTCTTACCCATCAGGCCACTGCCGCTCATGTTAGTTTGATTTCTAATCTCAAATACATTCGACTAATGTGGTAATGGTATATTATTGCTATGGTATACGGCTTTAATGGATGTGCTTTTGGTGGTGTTGTTCTTTACTAGTCGTGTGTGTAGCGAGCTCTGGGTTCGCTGGATTAATTATTTTTAGTGAATAAGAGCCCTTAAATCGATTTTTAATTAATATCACACTTTATTAATTCGTTAATAATCCGTTACTTATCCCGTACACTCAACGATTTGCTTTCTTCGCTTGCTTCGCTTTCTCCCCTTTTATGTCTGTCACCATCAGCTGTCTCGACGTCTTTTTATCGTTTGTCACATTCTCATTTCGTTTCCGTCAGTTCCATAATCTTGGATGTTCTAGTCTCCAGTTTTCCAGTACTTTATAGAATATTCCAGTACTTGTTTTGGACTTTCCAGAATATTCCAGTACTGACTGTCATATGCGTCACAATATATATATTAACTTAACTACTAACTTAAAAGCAAAGGTATAATAACTTAAAAACTAAAGTATTATAAGGACAAGGGCTTTTTTTTGGGTTTCGGTAGGAATATGTTTTTGTTTTTTTTTTCAATGGGAAGGTGGAAATCTTCGAAAATAGCTCTGGACCGATCCAGAGGAATGCCAGATTTTTACCGACTAAAACCACCTCCCGCCAAGCACATATTCCCATTGATCCCCGCGGAGTTTTCTTTTAGATATTCCATCGCGGGGCGGGACGGAGTTTACCTGTTACTTCGCTCGTCGCATCGAAACTGCTGCATCGTGTCCCGTAGAACATCATTTGCTACAGACCATGCCGGTTTTGAACTCAGCATGTATTCTATTACTCCTCACGAAATCACTGTCCCTCTCATATGTCTCTCCAAATTCGTTTGTGTGGTCTCGAATCTCGCGCACTCTGTGAGTACGTGCTCCGCATTATCTATTTTGGCTTCGCAATACAAGCAGTATGGGTGATTGACATGGTTATACTTGTGCAAGTATTGCCGAAAGCATCCATGTCCTGATATCAGCTGAATCAAGTGGTAGTTCAGCTCGCCATGTTTTCTTTTCACCCATGCTTCTACATCAGGTATGTTATGGCGTTATTAACAATTTATATATATTAAAGTACAATATATATTAAAGTTTTATTTGAATATAGTAATAATTCTTATAATTGAATATTTTGTTTAAGTGGACTTACTTATATAGACCGTTGAGCGGTCGCTGGAGAAGGTGCTTGTCAGCTGTTGGTTGTTCGGCGACTGGGTGCAGGGGGCGTTGATTGGTTGCTCCCTTGTTCAGCCGTAGTTGTGCTCGTCTTATCGGTCACTGCTAATAATGATATACTAAAAGGTATTGTAACACCACTTGACCCGGTTTTACCAGCAATGCTATTGTTTACTCTTGGCGACACTATTACTCTATTGGTTAACTAGTCGATTGTGATTTGGATAGACCGTTGTGTGACCTCGTGCGTAGTTTAACGTCGAATGTCAAAACTTTATTTATTTTCGCCGTTTACGTTTTTTTTTTATTATTCGGCGCCAACGCCGGTTTTTATTATTTTCTCTGCCAAGTAGAATTTGCATAAAGTAGTTTATGCAAATTAACTACTTGGCGAGTTGTTCTCCGTTTAGAGGTAAAGGGGGGAAACTAACGAAAGGGGATTAGTGGATGTTGGGAGGACCTGGTTCAAGGTCGGCCCGTAACAGGTATCATGGTCTGGGTCCATCTTCCTTTGCTAGAAAAATCCCACCTTCGTTGCCATTCTCTTAGGTTTGAGAGCTCTAATTGTAACTGTATTCGCCGGGGACTCTCTTGTGAGACCTCATGCAACGCAACGTTTTCTTTAGCGCCAAGTGGTTTCCTCCCGGCCAAAACATTTATGGGATCTTCGGATACCGTTCGGAATGTCCAGCATACTCTTAATGGTGCCAGCCTATATGCTGAGTTCGCTCGCCTCATGTACGACTTATACTGTACGGCTCCTGCCCATATGTAAGCTGCATATATTATAATTGAGGTGTTGACACTGGTTATCAGTTTCCTTATGCGGGGCCGGGGTCCACCAACATTGGGCAACAATCTCACAAAAACTCTGCAATACTCTTGCCGTTTTTCACTGGTTTTCTCAGGTGTTCCTTGAAGGTCAAATAAGGACAAGGATGTATGTATGCAAATGTGTGTCTGTGTCAATTGGGCTGGGGGCTAACAGGAGCTTGTAAGGAGACGGGGTTTGAGAGCAGGAGAGGTGAGGTTGAAATCAAAGGAGGTGGGCTTAGAGTTGACGATGAATACGATGCTAGCGTGATTTCTACGCTCTTCTAGAGCGGTTAGGTGATTAGGGGGCGAGGAGAGGGGGTTGTCCCAACACAGTCCTGGGAGGTCAAAAGGTAAGAAACATCATTGAAATTCTTTGGATATGAGGACCAAACCTGGCTGACATATTCAAGAAGAGGGCAAACGAAAGTAATGGATCGGGTCACGTAAGTGTTAGAAATTCCTTAGACCAGCGTTTCACAAAACCGAGGGCTGAATTGGCCTTAACGATCATGTCGTCAATATGTGAGAGGAAGTTTAGCTGACTGTCACATAAGATGCCAAGGCCTCGGATTTTGTTAGTACTGTGTAAATAGTTGAGAGCAATGATATTATTCTGTAGTTCTCAGATGTTGTTAGTACTTTGCATGTAGTTTGGAGCAATGATATTCTTCTGTTCTCACGATCGGGTAGAGCTAGAAAATTCCTTAGACCAGCGTTTCAAAAAACCGAGGGCTGAATTGGCCTTGAGGATAATATCGTCATTGTGTGAGGGAAAGTTTAGCTGACTATCACATAAGATGCCAAGGTCTCGGATTTTGTTAGTACTGTGTATATAGTTGAGAGCAATGATATTCTTCTGTAGTTCTCGCAGCCAGAACTGTCGCCCTTTTTGGTGTTTTTCAATCGATTTATTGCTTCTACTACTTTGTTGAAGAAGGGCTCTGGAGTCTGTGGCTCTGCTGTATGCATGTCTGGTACATTTATTTGTGGTTGATTGGTGCAAATACTAAGCAGGTTGTCAAAGTAGTGCTTCCACCTTGTCACGATACTGTGTGTTTCGGTTACCAGGTAGCCACCTGAGTCCCGAATTATTGTGACTCCATCGGTACCCGCTTCTATTTGAATTTATTCCGCCATAAAATCCTTTGATGTTCTTTGATCTGACATTTTCTATAATTTTTTTGATTCGATTTCTCCTCATTCGGTTTTTTTTTTTTTGAAAAGTTTCGTTGTTTCTTTCCGCATCGTCGCGTATCTTTCTGCGTTGACTTCATATATCCTAAGGCGTTTACGTTGTTCGGTCTTCGCCCGGACCCCATCACCAAGGTTTGGACTTCATTTTTTTCTTAAATTCTAATACCTTTTGGCCGGCTTGTTGATTACGTCCCTGATTAATGCCCATTCTATGAGGAAAAGTTGTCTTTATCTATGCTTGTTGTTTGATCATATTTCTAATTGATGCCCACTCGATCTCCACATTATTACTTTCCTCTTCCTCATTCTCTAGGGTGCTAAACCTATTCGTCAGTTCGCCTAGGTATTCAGCTGTAGAGGTATTTTAGTTTATCAATGTGCATCTTCTTGTTCATCTCCCGTGACTAGCCATGTTAGTTTGCTGCGACCCGACTCCTAATTTTACCTATCACTAGAAATTGGTCAGAATCGCAGTCTGCTCGTCTGCACGATCTTTCCTCAATTATGTTCGAATGGCGTCTTTTGTCTTTGAGAAAGTGATCTATTTGATTACGCGTTACGCCGTGGGGTGACCAAGTGACCTTATGAATCCTTTTGTGTTTGAACATCGGGCTTTTCTTTACCAGATCTTTTGACCTGAGACATTATATAGCCTTTCAATGTATATAATTGGTTGGAAGATATCTTCTGTTCCATTTTCGCGTTGAGGCCCCCGAGTAAAATTTTAACATCGAATGATGAAATTCCGTTAAAACCTCCTCTAGGATCTCACAGAACATGTTGTTCTTCGTTTCTTTGTCGGTAGATTTTGTTGGGGCGCGTACCTTTATAAGTACATAATTGTCTTAGATATTCTGTCATTAGTAAATTTCACATTTTTTACTTGGAGCGCAATTTTACTATTTATGATGAAGCCAGCTCCGAGACTGTGTACCCGGTACCTCGACAGCCAAGTGTGTATCTATTGGATTCAAATATTTGGTTTGATATTCGGACCTCCTTCTAGTAGTTAGCATCCTCATTTATTCTGTCGTTATATTGCTCTTGTGTGATTATTTGCAGCCATAGGAAATGATACGGGATACCACAGCCAGTACTTGATGTTTTTGAGCCAAAAATTTCATTATGTACTTTCAAAACAACTTTTAAGCAAATCGCTTGTTTACTTATAGCGTTGGCGACGATATTGAAGAATGTGCGATTCGAACCGATGCTATGGCGGTTAGAATCACTGAAAATTGAACCAATGCTCAACACATCAGGCCACTGCCGCGCGTACGAATTCAATTTCTGAACTCAAGTACACTCAACTGATGTGGTTATCGCTATGGTATACTATACGGCTCTGATGTTTCGCTTACTCGAATTTCTTTCGGTTTTTTTTTTTCGGTAGGAAGGTGGAAATCTTCAAAAGATACCCCTGAACCGATCCAGAGGCATGCCAGGTTTTTACCGACTAGAACCACCTATGTTTCCTTTTCACCCATGTTTCTACATCAGGTATCATGGTGTGGGTCCATCTTCCTTTGGTGGGAAAAACCGTTCGGTATGCACAGCATATTCTTAGTGTTGCTAGCCTATGTGCTGAGTTCACTCCCCTCATGTACGACTTATACTATGTGGCTCTTTGCCCGTATGTGAGCTGCATACAGTGTAATGGAGGTGTTGACACTGGTTATGAGCTTACTTTTGTGGGGCCGGGGTCCTCCAACATTGGGTAACAGTCTCGTCAAAACTTTACATACTCTTGCCGTTTTTTCACTCGTTTTCTTCAGGTGTTCCTTGAAGCTCAACCTGCTGTCGAGTATCACACTAAGATATTTAATATAGGTACTGGATCTGGTTATTTGCCCTTCTATTTCCAAATCAAGTTGTTCAACTTTCTTGTGGCTACTTATTAAAACTGCCTCCGTCTTATGTCCAGCTGGTTTCAGTCCGGCCATATCTAGCCAGCATTTAATGCTCTGGATTGCTTGGGAGCAAATATTCTCCAGGTCATCTAGATGTTTAGCTACGGCTACTATAGCCAAATCATCTGCGTACTCAATGATTCTAACCCCTTCTGGTACATTAACCTTGAGCACACCATCTTACATGATATTCCATAACAGCGGACCTAATACATATCCCTGAGGTACACCTGCTGTTATTTTATATTCCTGTAGTCCCTCATCCATGTCATAGGGCAGTCTTCTATCCGAGAGATAGTTTGCTGGTATACGCACCAAGTAGGGTGAGACTTGTAGATCGCCCAACGCTTCTAGAATCCGACTCCAATTCACCGAGTTAAACTCATTTTTAACATCTAGTGTCACCACCGCGCAATATCTTTTTGTACCACCTAGCCAGCGTACTCCAGCTTTCGCATTGCGAGCGAAGTCGCACACCACACATGGTGCCTTACCGGTTGATCAACCTTTCCGGAACCCGTACTGCCATTCAGAGAGCCCCGATGTTCTCTCAGTGAATTCTTCCAGGCGAGTGGCTATTACTCGCCCAAGCAGTTTTCCTGTTGTGTCCCGTATGCACAACGGGCGATAAGACAATGGCGCTTCTGGTTTCTTGACTCCTTTTGGTATTAGCACAAGACGCTGTTCATCGTTTAAGAAATTGTCCTGTTTGAAAGCAGGTTGTGAAGAGACTGCTGAAGACTTCCGGCTTTTTTGTTAAAGCAGTCTTCACTACAGCGTTAGGGATACCATCCAGTCCCGGGGTCTTGTTTTTTTTTTTGACAACCTTTGCAGCCAAGAGCACCTCTTCGGTGGTTACGGGAGGTATTTTTCCTTCAGTGATACTCCACTCGTCTTGCACTCCCAGCACCTCATCACAGCAGGACAGCAACGATTCTGGCCGTGTCAGTTTTACTTTTTTGCATTTGACTACTCTTGCTGTGTAGTCTTTTCATAACTATCCTGTAGGCGCTGCCCCATGGGTTGTTATTTAATGCATCCCTTAGACATCAGAACGCGTCATATTTACTTTTGCGGATTACATTCCTCAACTCTTTCCATTTGTTGACGAATTCCGCATGCAGCTGAGAGTATGTGTTACGTTTTCTTGCTCCTTGATGCAAGCGTCGTAACCTGTTGCACTCCGATCGCACTTGGACGATTTCTGGGTTCCACCAATACACTGGTCTGATAGTCCCTGCTGGTTGTCCTTGTCGTGCCATAGAAAGCATCACATGCGGTAGTTAGCCACTTCATGACTTTTCCAGCCTGCCTGTTCGCATCGGCCTCTGCGTCAAACTGTGCGATTTGGTCTTCCAGTATATAATCGAGCAGTTCCGCATCGTGGTCCTTCTCTTTCCACCCATTTTTCTGGGCGTTCTTCGCGAATTTGCCAGTGATGAATTCCATGTGCGGCAATATTTCGTACATCACGGCTTGGTGGTCATTTCTACTGTTGTTACGCTCACCAAGGTGGGAAATAGAATATTTCAAATGCTTTTGGACAGGATAACACAAGAAGCAAGAGATAAGAGCCCCCTTATAGTTGCTGGAGATTTCAACGCTTGGGCAGTAGAATGGGGAAGCACAAGGACCAACAGTAGAGGCCAGGCACTACTGAAAGCCTTCGCTGTCTTAGATGTGGTGTTATTTAATGATGGTGTTGATGACACCTTCATAGACGAGAGAGGCCGGTCCAAACATCGCTACTCCATACTCCTTGCCAACATGGAGCTGGCAAACGTTATGTCGATTATGGACCGGCCTCTCTCGTTTATGAAGTTGTCATCAACACCATCATTAAGTAACACCACATCTAAGACAGCGAAGCTTTCCAGTAGTGCCTGGCCTCTACTGTTGGTCCTTGTGCTTCCCCATTCTACTGCCCAAGCGTTGAAATCTCCGGCAACTATAAGAGAGCTCATATCTCTTGCTTCTTGTGTTATCCTGTCCAAAAGCATTTGAAATATTCTATTTCCCACCTTGGTGAGCGTAACAACAGTAGAAATGAAATCCTCTGATCTTCGCATAGGCAATTCCTTCCAGCCGCTGGACACTTCCGTATTCCGTGGGGGAATTTCCAGTTGTCCAGGTGGCCGCTGGTCCGCTGCTGTCTTCCTCCCATGTAATAGTACCAGTGCTAGGCATCCTCTACTGCTCATTGATGAGTACCACGTCGGCACCATATTCCTTAACCGTTTGGGGAAAGAGCTCTTGTGCGGCTCCACAATGGTTTAAGTTAATTTGAATGCACTTAAACATTTAAATTTTTATTAAGGAGACTGGACATCGCGTTTTTAAATGCTCGGCATTTGCAACTCCCTGTTGAGTAGTGGTTACCCCTTCGCATCATGATTCCCAGAACACGCATTTGGTTTGTGCTTTACATACCATTGCTTTGTGGCCTTTTTCACCGCATTTCAAACAGTTTTCCGAACGATCTTCTTCGGATTTGCGGGATTTCGCCACATGACCGTATTGCCAACATCTGAAACATCGTGTGGGTGTGATGTGTTCTCGAAGTCTGCATCTCACTGTTGTATAATTTTAACAATTCATGTAAACAATATACTAAAGGCAGTAAAGGGAACGGGACTTACTTGGGTCTTAGTTCTTGAACGGACCTCTTCTTCGGTCGTCGTTGCTACTGGTCTCCGGTCGCAGGGGGCGTTGATCCTTGTGACTCCCTGTTCAGCTGGTTGTTTGTTGATGATGGTTGGTGGGTTTTACTTTTCACAAATAAGCACAAACTTATTCGCAGTGGTTCTTCTAATGAGAATTCTTTCTAATGTAATTTTTATAAGCACACAATTAGTCGCCGTTGTTCTTCTAATGAATCTGAGAATTGAATTTATTTATATTTTTTGCCGTTGACGTTTCTATTTTTTATTCAGCGCCAACGCCTTTTTTTATTATTTTTACTGCCAAGTAGAATTTGCATAAGGTAGTTTATGCAAATTATCTACTTGACGATTTTTCTTTCCTTTACAGGTAGACAGGGGAAATTTACGGAAATTAGTGGGTGTCCGTAACATCGCCCATCCAACCCGTAGGAAACCTGTACCCAGCAAAATGCCATCGATACCCATCTTGGGCGACCGTGGAGCGGTCGCTGTAGCTACTGCTGACAGGTTGCAGGGGGGCGTTGAGCTTAGTGCTCCCCTGTTACGTTTCCAGTCGTGGATAATCTTGAAAGCCTTTTCCGATTCAGTCGGGCTTTATTTTTCCTTTTGAATACTATTTCTCGTGTACGGGATTTACATGAATCTTACTATAATTATTTACAATTTTCTTGATGGGATTCGAGTTGTTTTCTTGACCTCAGTAGCGTTTCGTCGTTTTACGTCGAATCTCATTATTTGTGTTTTCGCCATTGACGTTTATTTTTTGGGTGTTAGGAGAGGACATGGACGCGAGCTCCGTAACATCTCTTGGTAAGCGGATCATGGCAGCCTGCGTGCCATCTGGTTTCCTTCTTAAACTCTTTACCGCTTCCTTTGGGATCGCGTTCAGTGCAGGGAACACTATAGCGATCGCTGTCAGGATTTCCTCCACATTGGTAACCTCATCTAAATCACGACACACAACCGTGATTTCCTGTGACACTGTTTTCACATTAGCATTTTCCTTTATTACTTGTTGTACCTTTGCTTTCAGTGTCTTTGTGGTGGCCTCTGGACGGCGTTTCAGTTCTAGCAGTGTGGGGGTTTAGATTTGTGTGCCGACGTACGGGCTCCTATCACCCACCAACGAGTCCTTCACAACAATTGGCCTCCGAAATCCGGGCGCCAGGAAAGAGTGATAAATAGAAGCCACTGGGGGAAGTTCTGTTGTATAAAGATTTCTTTATTTGATCGATTTTTACAGTGAATTTTTGTTATTTGTCGTTTCACTATCGATCTCTTAACGTATACAAATTAGTTTCTGTTTTCTTTGTGTCTACTGTATTTTTTTTTAATCGGGAGCTACAAACAGTACTAAACATATCAAATAGTTCGCGTTTACTTGTTTTGTTTGTTATTCTATTTCCCTTTTAAACCGTTCAGTCATGCATCGCCTTCATTTACTTTATTTATTTCCTACCTTTTACTTAGTTTTAGGCACTTGAGTTCCAAACAAGGCGCGTCACTTTGTCACAACGTTAACAATCATTCTGTTGCGCCGACACGATACTGATTCTATGTTAGAAAACGGCACATTCTCGTGTACACGGTTCCTTATGATAATGAACGTCACCTCTACACCCAGGCAAAGAAGAACTAGAGTCTCGACTCGTCGCGCGACGCGACCGTCCGCAGTGGTGATTGGGCTTTGACTTTGTAGCGGGAGAGCGATGTGCGCTCGGCGGTGGTTGTGCTTCGATCCTGGTGTCTGGCTCCGGTGGCGGTTGAATCTCGACTGACTAATGAATGGAAAGAATCCATTCATCGCGTCGTGGCGGTTGAGTCATAGCCAAAATCGACTCGCCGCCATTTACTAGGAACTTCGAAAAGAGTTGCCATGCCTGTATAGGGAGTTTGTTTCCGGGAATTCCTGCCGTACTGGCTGGGCTAGATTCCTCGGTTGCTATGTATGGGCATGAGTTTTCGGGGCAAATTGGAATTGCTTGGGTGGGAGCAAGGAATATCATTTAGATAAGATATTAACGGAAGCAATTTCGGGGAAATGTATGCGGCTCGGTATAGTTGGTGGTGTTGGTTAATGTTCCGTTGTAGGTTTGAATATGCGTTTTATTACAGCATATGAATTTCAGGGAAATTAAGATTGCTTGGTCGCAAGGAAGGAATATAACTTAAGTAAAGAATTGACCGAAGCAATTTTGGGAAGATGTATGTGGGGTGATGTAATTGAGGGAGATGGTTAATATTTCGTTGTAAGTTTTGGGAAATGGCTTTCATTGCAGATTGGGAGGTGGATTCTTGCAAGTCCGGGCTGGAAGCGCTTGCAGATTGGGATTTGTATTGGCCTGCTTTGAAATGGGTTACAGGTTAGGGAAGGGTGACGCGCTGTTAGCGGTCGAGGTTGATTAGAATTGTGGGTTCGTTCTCTGTGTGATATAAAGAACCCCCATAGCAGCAATTCCCCTTTTGCTTTCTTTCGAACTTTATTTACGCTATTTCCGAGTTCACTTAACTCGGGCTTGGCCTTCATTAACTCCAATACATCCGCATATGTTTTTTCCCCGGTTTTGGATATTATTATAGCGTCCGGGCGTGGTCTCCTTCTTTTCATAATATTGGCCTTCCCAGTATCGCGTTTTGGAGCCTCTTCACTCTCCAACCTCAAATCCCTCTTTTTTCCCCTCTAACCAATTATAATTGGGTGACTCAACATTGATCTGCTCCGGGACCTTGCTTACGTGTGTGTGCTAGTTTTGTTTTGGTTGGGTTTGCAAGTTTCCACCGCTTGCTTCAGCCGCCCCAGATGGTTTCTTTAAGCGATTTTCCACTTCCTTATCATAAAGGCAACCAATGAACTCGACCAGCTCCCGCACGGCATTAGTAATATGCCTTTGCCTTTTAATTTTGATCGTCCTTGTCAATTCTGCGATCCGCTCTCCGAGCTGCCCTAAAGAATCGTCATTACCTCCATCACGGTTCTGACCCGCGCTTGTCTCTAAATCGCCACTGCTTGTTGCCACCATAAATTTTCTAAAAACCTTCCCTTGCACAACTGTGAAATGCCCCTCTGATGCTGTGAGGAGAGTGGACCAAATTAAATCTGAATTGGGTAAAGCGAAAAGCGAATACTGTGGTGCACCTCTATACCGAATCTCTTTCGGTGTTCTTTACTATTTGCTTGTATATTGTGCATGTATCTGTTAGAAACGCCGCATGCTTCTTCCTAAATCAAAAAGCCATTGAGAATACCAATCCTTGTTCAATCGGAAATTACGGGCCTGTTCAGGTTTTTAGCCAACAAATCGGTAGTACGTAAATCTCTTGCAGATTTTTTTCTCCTAAAGGCAGAATACTGACGCCACAGCCGGTAATCGTGGATGTTGATGTTTCTGAACGAAAAAACATTAGCCATGTCTGTCGTACGCTTTTTTTAATATCACTTTAAAGCAAATCGCCTTTTCCCGTTTTCGTAAATTTAAAAATCACGAAGAATATCAAAACCTTTCCGATCGGAAATTTTGGACTTGTTGATGTTTTTAACCAACAAATCAAGTTAATAAAAATAAATGTCGTTTTTTTTTAAATCACTAAAGAGGCACATTTAGTGTGATAGCCTTAGAAAGGTGACTCTCAGGAATTTATAAAAAGAAAAGTATTGCATTGAATGTCTTGAAATTTTGGGGACATACTTGTGTACACCTGCGTGCAGCAATTTTTCGGGATGATGTCATTATTCATATGGTTTCACACGTTTCATTGGTTAATATTTAGTTTTTAATCAGAATTAAATGACTGTAGCTTATTTAATTTCCTTTAGAAACGCTTTTCAGTGCCTTTTAGTCTCGTATTAACTGCATACAAAAATGAACACCAACGTCAGCGACATACATATATAAAAATGGTATCGTGTTTGCGCCCTGGGAAATCCATTAATAATGTTAAAACACGTAGCGGTTTTGTTATGTTTATACAACAAATTTAACTATAGAATGTCATCATCAATAAAAGTTATTAGGGAATTCGTTTCGTATTAATTTGTAAATCAATAAAATTTAAGCCGTAAAATAAAAAGAACTGCCAGTCGCTTTATTCGCAATGTTCAATCTTAACATTGAACAGTCACTTTGTATTATATATAGTGTGTCAAAATTAGGATTAAATCCAACGAACAAACTCTTGTTAATGATTATTCGAGCAACATAAAAATACCATAAGTGTTGCAATGTGTTCGTATCCATAATCATGGATAAAAGAAAGGTGTGCATTAATTGAAAGACATAATTCCAAGTATTTACAAATTTAAAAAGACTATAAATATATAAATATATTTTATTTTTGGCATATCAGAAAATAGAAGTAGATAAACCAGTTTTAATATTTGATTGGACTGCAATTAAAATTATTTAATTATCATGATACTGAACCAAACTAAAAATTTAAGGAAAACCTAAACTAATCTTAGAGTTCGTTTTTATACCAATATATAATATTAAATACATATAACTAATTACAAATAATTATTTAACTCTTGCTTAAAATACCAGAAAATATGAATGATTATAATTATCTACATTAAATTCACCAAAAAAGAAAAATATATAAGAACATTTTCGGTCATCAAAGTATATCATAAATACTATTAAAACAAAATGCTAGTCGTACTCGTAAAAATAAAGAAAAAAAACATAAATATAGGTGGCGATATTATTTACACCAATATTTGCTTCAATTAAATTCCCTATCGCTCGGCTAAATCTGATAATCATAAAACATTTTGTTGCCTAAAAAAGCGAAAAAAAAAATTGAAATTTTTTCTTCTTCCTTAGCTACGTATAAATATAAATAAAAAGTTTTTTTTTAATATACATATAGCAATGAGTTGGTTATAAGTTGTAACGACTTCATTTTCTTTAAGAATCGTAATATTATTAGTAATTTAATACACAAATAAGTAGATCTAATAAAAAAATTATTTGCAATATATACAGGAAGCAAGTAAAAAGTGCTTCGTACTAAATACATTAATCCCTAAGATATTACTTTAAAAATAAACCTAACTTCGAATTCGTATTTTATAAGATAAGATTATTATAAAATATATAAAATATTGTATCTCTATACAAGTTTTCTAATTTATTCAATATGCTCTTATTTTGTGAGTGCACTTTGTTCTTGCTGTATTTTAATTTTAAAACAAACATCTATTATTATATTATTTGATATATAAACAAAAACATTAGCATTATACTACTTAAATAAATGATAATAAAGTATACAACTGTAACGTATAATGTACATCATAGTAAGAGTGGAAAAATACAACCGAAATTTACACATTTCATAAAAAAAGTGACTTGACTTGTTTCATTTACTGAGTTAATTTCAAGAATCATCATTGTCAGATAATTTTTGTGTTTTCTATCAAACTGGTGTTTTTAGTTTTTACAAGAGGGAACTGGTGAAACCTTTTTTTAAATTTACTTCTCCCAGGAAAGGTGAACGTTAGTCAGCCCCTAGGATGCTATTTTTTCTCAACCAGGTTCAACAGCCAAGCTCCGGAAGATGTTCAAGAATTTCTCCCAACAAATTCACAAAGCCTATAGCTTAATGGGTTTGTAACACCAATGGATATATTGGAATCAACATTCATTAATGATAATTGATGTCATCATCATCATCATCGGCACTACAAACGGGATCCGGTCTTTGCCTTATTTAGCAAGTCTCTCCACCGGTCCTAATTTCGAGCCGATGTCATTCAGTTTGGCACCCCCAAGCTCTGGGCGTCGTGGTCTACGCCATCCCTCCATCGCAGACAAGGTCTGCCGCGCTGTCTCCTTACATACATCCTGCCACAAAGGACCTTCCGGGCAGGCTCCTCTTCGCTCATTCGAGCTCGGTGTCCCGCCCACCGGAGTCTACCGAGCTTCATTTTTCTTACAACATTAGCTCCAATGTAGATCGCGTACAACTCATGGTTGTAGCGTCTCCGGAATCGTCCTCCCTCACATACAGGGCCAACAATTCTCCTTAAGACCTTCTTCTCGAACACGGCTAAGAGTTCAGAGTGCCTTTTATTGAGCACCCAGGTCTCGGATCCATACATGTGTACTGCTGAGACCATGGTCTTGTGCAGTAGTAGCTTGGATGTTCTGGATAAATTTCGATATTTAAAGAGCCTTGATAGACCATAGTAGGCTTTGTTGGATTTGATCAGGCGTTCGCGTATTTCTTCTTCCATATTATTATCGGCTGATACTATTGACCCAAGGGAGTTAAATAATTGCACAACTTCAAATTCGTGCTCCACTACCCTGATAGTTTGACCAACGTTAGCTCTTCTCTTCGCAGATGTTGCCACAATGTACTTAATTTTCCCCTCATTAATGTGCAGTCCCAGTTTTTGTGCCGGCTGCTCGATCTGGGTGAAGGCATCCTGTACAGCCGATTTGGTTCTACCGATGATGTCGATGTCATCTGCGTAGGCAAGTATCTGGCTGGACTTGGCGACAATAGTCCCCCTAGTTGTAATTCCAGAGTCACGGATTGCATTCTCCAACGCCAGGTTGAACAGAAGGCATGTCAGACCGTCCCCTTGTCGGAGTCCATTAAAGATGTTTATTGGTTTGGACAGCAATACCGCTATTTTTACTTGACTAGTTACGTTGGTCATGGGCAACCTACAAAGCCGCATCAATTTCTTTGGAATGCTGACCGCTCTCATGGCATTATATACTTCTGCCCTGGCTATGCTGTCGTAGGCGGCCTTAAAGCCTATAAATAGATGATATAATGGAGTCTTAAATTCCTGACATTTTTCCATCGCCTGCCTAAGGGTGAATATCTGATCAATCCCTGATTTGCCTGGGATGAAGCCACACTGATATTGACCAATGATGACTTTAGCGTATAGGGCTATCCGGTCTTGTAGGATAGAGGATACCATCTTATAGGCGGTACTCAGCAATATTATAACCCTATAGTTGCTGCACAGTGTGATATCTCCCTTCTTATGTATGGAGCAAATTATACCACGACGCCCATCTTCCGGCATCTCCTCTTGCTCCCATACGTGCACCATGATCTCATGAATTGCGTGATGTAACGCTGTGCCGCCTTGTTTGATCAGCTCAGCTGGTATGCCATCAGCTCCGGGGGATTTATTTGATTTGAGCTGTCTCATGGCTTTTAATGTTTCCTCAATGCTTGGTGACGGCAGCATTTGGTCTTGATCTTGCATTGGTGGAGCCTCCAATTCTTCTGTGAGCTAACTATTTAGAAATTCATTGAAGTGCATCAGATTACCCTCTTTATCCTTGCAGTAAGTGCAGCGTGGTGTGTACCGCGCCATACTGCGGATTATTTGGTAGAACTTTTACTACTTTTCTCTATTTCACATACAAGGTTTTTTCGCAGGCACTTTTCTTTTGTCTGTGGTCTTTTTTCACATCTTCTGAGCTCTTTCTATTTCTTCTCGCGTACCCGCTTCCTATGAGACTGCTGCATTGCCCGGTATGCAGCATTCTTACGTTCAGCCGCTAGTTTGCACTCATCATCAAACCAGTTGCTCCAATCTCTACGACTACTGCCTAAGATGAAGTTGGCAGTACGAATGACAGTATTCTTAAGGCGTGTCCACTTCTCTTCTACGCCCGGCATTCTGGTCCCAGGACTTACTCTCCCTCTGTCAAGCTCTTCGAGCGCGAGTCCTAGCGCATGACCAAAGGTGTTACTGGTATTCTCATTGCGTAAGGCAGCCGTGTTGATTCGAACCTGATCCGCGGATGCAATACGTCTCCCTAAGGCAATACGCGCTCGGAAACATATACCAACAAGATAGTGATCCGAGTCGACGTTGGCACTTCGGTACGTTCGTACCGTCATCAGGCACGAGGATTGGCAGCGATCTATCAACACGTGGTCAATTTGGTTGGGAGTGGCTCCATCAGGTGATACCCAGGTGACTTTGTGGATGTCTTTACGCGGAAACCTGGTTCTTGCAACGACCAAGTTTTTCGATGCTGCCAGTTCGATGACTCGTAGTCCATTGTCATTAGGGTTCTCATGTAAACTATGGGAACCTGCGTAGTCCCTGAAAACCGGCTCCCGACCTATTTTTGCATTCAAATCACCAAGAACAATTTTCACATCGTATCTTGGGCAGGCATTGAGGGCCCGTTCGATGTCCTCGTAGTATTCTTCTTTTTTGTCGTCAGGGGACTCCACTGTAGGTCCGTGAACGTTTATGAGGCTTATGTTCTTAAACTTGCCTCGCACGCGAAGAGTGCACAACTTTCGTTTATTGCATTAAAGCCAAGTTTTTGGCTGACTAGAAAGCCTAGCCCGAACACATGGTGTTTTGCATGACAGCTGTAATAAATGTCATACTCGGTTCTTTGAATAACACCACTCCCCGTCCATCTTATTTCTTGCAATGCTGATATATCAGCCTTATATTCGGACAGGGCATCGGCTAGCTGCTGTGCAGCTCGAGCTCTGTATAGTGAGCGGACGATCCATAAGAAAATTCTTAACTCGTTTAGCCATTTTCGTTTCCGTGGTCGTCGTCGTGTATCCGGTCCATATCCGAGGCTTGTTAAATTTGCCATAATATTTTGTCCACAGGATATTTGATGGCGTATCTTACCGAAAAGTGGAGCCATTCCACCCACTACTTCGGAGAAAGCAAGGTTGTTGCACTGGATATCTTGAAAGCCTTCGGCAGAGTTTGGCATCCAGCCCTTTCGTCAAAATTGCATTCATATGGAGTGGACAATTTCCTGATCCACTGGATAAGAGACTATCTTTCTGGCCGTTCAATCCAAGTGGTTGTAGATGGTGTCAAATCTGTCTCCCATCAAATTAATGCAGGTGTTCCCCAAGGTTCTGTAGTCTCACCCACTCTCTTCCTCATCTTTATAAATTATCTCTTGTCCATTACCGACAACCCACTTCATTCGTTTGCTGATGATAGCACATTGAGTTTCTCATACTCATACGAACACTCCCGTCCAAACTCTTCGAACGTCACTACCAACCAGCAACTTATGCTTGATACATTGAATTCAGACCTCAACAAGAGATATCAGTGGGGATTATCTAACCGAGTAGAATTCAATGCCCTAAAAACGCAGTGCTGCCTCTTGTCGTCAAAGGCGAGCCCCAAAGTAAATATACTGTCTATGAACGGCATTTGCATCGACGAAGCCAAGGAATTATCAATTCTCAGCACTCGAATTAATTGGACTCTTAATTGGAGCGACCACATTTTTGAAGCTGCGAAAAGTGCGGCCAAATGCACGGGGTTCCTTAAGAGATGCAAAAGACACTTAATTCCATCCAACCTGGCCACTTTTTACAAGGCGTGTATATTCGTCCCAAAATGGAGTTAAACTCCCATATTTGGTCAGGCGCAACCAAAACTGCACTACACGTGTTCGATAGGTTGCAAAAATGAGCAGTGAAACTTATTGGGGACCCAGCTGTGAGCCGATCAATTCCGTCGTTAGCACATAGGCGCAACGTATCATACCCATCTCTCTTCTATAGGTATTACCACGGTCGTTGCTCAGCAGAACTTGCTGAATGTGTTCCGCCTCCTCAGATATTTTCCCGCGGTACCTGTCAATCTGAGAATGCGCATCAGTTCACGTTGAAAGTCAACTTCACGCACACAAACAAACATAGAGAGTCATTCTTTAGCCGAACCACACGAATGTGGAATACTCTACCTGATCATGTGTTTCCTCGTCGTTGTAATGTCCAGGCATTTAAGACCAATGTACATCGATACATCCTTTCCTTATCCACTTCTTCTCCTTCCGCTCGCACTGTGCTCTGACACTTAAGGGTACTCCGAAATCCCCTTTTGTGTGCGTTTGTGTAAAAAAAAAAAAAAAATTTGGACAAAAATACAGTGGCGTAACCCCGTTACGGCCTCGCGTCCATATCCTCGCCCAACACCCACTATTTACCTCAAATTTCCCCTCTCTACCTGTAAATGAAATAAATATCGTCAAGTAGCTAATTTGCATAAATTACTTTATGCAAATTCTACTTGGCAGTAAAAATAATAAAAGGTGTTGGCGCTGAATAAAAAAAAAAAGCATCAACGGCAAAAAAATAATCAATTACACACAAGGCTAGAGATATCAGGGGCAGAAAAAATTGGAGTTTACATTTTCTGTCAGCAAAAAAAAAAAGGGAGCAAAAGGTACTCGTATTGCAAGAACTACTGTAACAGTTGGGCATATAAGTATCAGAAAATAGTCCCATTGTGTTTTCTCCTGGGATGCTATCCCTGTGGGAACAACGTACGAATAATTCGATAATGTTCCACGGAATCGAGTTCGCCCACAATCCAAATCCGAATTAAAGGTCGCGTCTGCCTCTTGACACAGTCTGATCTCTCTTCGACATTATTTAGCTAAAAATCGTTTTGCAAAAGATCTGTGAAATTCTTTATCGCTCCTTAAATGACAAATGATATGCACTACTCCGTGGTGTTCAGATGATCAAAGCGTGCTCAGGATCAGAACTCCAATCATATGACAAGTTCGATCGTGAGTCGGTATTTGATTATTTTGTTCAAATTTGGCGACCCTAATGTAGAGAATGGAGCACTTCGGGATTTTTGTGCAATAATCCAAATTGGTCCATTATCGAGAAAACTTTTCTTTCAATCGCAGTTACTGGTAAAATCCATAAGAGCGGATTTTAGTTCGTAAGTGTCAAATATCTAATGCAACTGCCTTGAGTCGCCATATTTTACTATTGCAGATGTCAAATTGTTTGTCACAAAGCTGAAAAGGTCCCGGGCGAATCACCTGCTGCGGAATACATATTGACAAGCATTTTATAAGTCTGTTCAATTCCAAACATGAAATTAATTAGTAATTGATACCATTCTGCATCACCTTGGAGAACTTGGGGGAAAAAGCTATCGACCAGAATACAAACTCTCTCTTTCCTTGTTGTCGGCTAAATATGAGAGTGGGTTTTCAACAAGGAAACGCTTTCATGCATAAAATGTGCCAAAAGGTTTACAAAGAACCGGCGACGGTTCTAGGTAAACATTTTTAAGAATTGGTGCTGGTATTCCGTCCGATACGTTTGCGTGCTTGAAGCTATATGGTGACTAAAGATATATCGAATCAGACATGGGTGCAACTTCATATTAGGCATTAAAAAGAGATCCATCAATCTACTCAATTGTTCAAACAATTCACGACCCTTCCGGCGATACTGTTCCTTTTCCTTCTGTCATTAGTGACAGGCGGTGGGTATCTAGGCAGAAGGCAGAAAACCGAAAGTTAACTACTACATTCATGTTTCGCGAATTCAATCCTAGATCCTCCTTTACGACTTCGATGAATATGCTTTGATTTTTCGACTTGTCTTTAGGTGTTGTTGTTCTTCACTATCAGTTGTGTGTGTACCTGTTAGAAACGCCACAAGGGAACCGGAAAACTATGGAACTCCCATCCGATGTGTGTTCCCTGAACGCTACAACCCACAAGTGTTTAAAATCAACCGTCGGCGTCGAGGAGGCTGTTGTTGGCTGGGCAGATGCTACAAGCGTAAAAGAGGCTGGTTTTGCTGGAATCCCTGATGTCGACTAATGTTGGCCTTTTTGGGGAGGTCCGGTCTCGGCGGCGATCGATATCCAAGTGGATTGATATTCCCGCAAATAATCCTCACATGTGGTGTGTGTACATGAAATTGGCGGGAAAAATCCGGGGTTGGTTCCCGTTCTACGTGTGAGCGAGACACACGTAGTGCCGCGTCGACACCACGCCACTGTTGGTACGAGTCTTTCCTTGCGGTGACTGCATAGAGGTTGTAGTTTGTGCTAAGCCACTTCATATTGACAACCCTGTAGATTCACCTTTCCTGGATAAAATATTGTGACGCATATGACAATCAGTACTAGCATATTCGGGAAAGTCCGAAACAAAGTTCTAGAATATTGTAGACAGTACTGGAAAACTGGAGACTAGGAACAGTAGAACATTCAAGGCTATGGAACGGACGGAAACGAAACGCCGAATCAGAATGAGGGAACGGTATAAATACGTTGCACACAGATCATGGAGACGAGTAAGTCACCCAAGACCCACCGGTCTTGTATGATTTCTTTCCCACCACCCCTCTATAAAAGTAGTTAGAGAACACTTGGACTAACACTGTCCACACTATCCTTGGATACCCCCCTTTTTTCTTCTCTTTTCAGATGCCGCTAGACCGAGCCCAACATCCTCACGGATGTGGGTGATTCTGGTTATCGCAAGATGACCAGAAGTCAGAGACAAGATGAAGGACACATATGTCCTGTCTCGCTAAATTCGGCCTTCTCGCCACAATTTTTTTTTTTTCATGGAGACGAGTAAGAAGTAGAAAGTGAAGCAAGCGATAAGTAAGGAGCAGTGAAGTAAGAAGTAAGCAGTAAAATACGCGATAAGTACGGAAGCGATAAGTGAAGAAACCGTTAAGTGTACGGTAAAAAGTAACGGTTGTTATTAACGGACTAATAAAGTGTCGCATTAATTCAAAATCGATTTAACGGCTCTTATTTATTAAAAATAATTAATCCAGCGAACCCTAAGCTCGCTACAGTATATTTAAAAAATATACAAAAAGAAAAACTAAATCAGCAAAAACGAAGAGAACAAATAAAACATTAACGGAAAATAATATGATTAATATGTGATAGACTGAATCCCATTATAATCTGTTCAACTTTTTTATGAATTCCAGGATTGCTGGATGAAAATCTATACTGTGTTATGGTTAAGATTATAACAGTTAATAATCATGAAATCTGTACTATGTTATGGTTAAGATTATAACAGTTAATAATTTTTATTTAAAGGTAACAGATTTGTCGCAGCCGGTGACCACCATCTGCGGGCTGTATTAGAGTGAAAAACTCAGTGGTGGGTAGAGTCAGGAGTAAGAAAATAAAAAAATTCAGCCAACTATAATTAAAGAAAATATAAAAAATAAAAAAAATATTACTTTCATTTAACAGGAGAGAGAGGAATAGGGATGAAAGGAAAACCAGCATTGGGACTAAACCAAAAAGTGAATTTATTGAATACCGTCGGCTATTGTCCGTTGTTTCTTTTGTTTCTTTTCAGTTTTTTGTCATCTCCTTTCTTTTTTCGCTTATCATTCCTTTTAAATCAACTGCCCAAGCATACTCCCCTCCATCAAATTTTCGACTAATCCCCGAAATTTGCGAAACCCTCGTTTCTTCTATTTGCCTATCCATCACACGTCTTACGGCTTAAATGACGCCATTTTGCGAATGCAGGGGTGGGCAAACTCTCACCCCGCGTACTTTGAGTTCAATCTCACTTCTCCCGCTCTCCACCCCCTCCCCCACCTCCTGGCCACACCCCGCTCACCGCCTACACTCTCCCGCACTCATACTCACACCCTAGCATCCGGCTTATCCGGGCCCTTCCCTATCCTACCACCTATACTATTGTGACGCATCTGACAATCAGTACTAGAATATTCTAGAAAGTCCGAAACAAAGTACTAGAATATTGTAGAAAGTACTGGAAAACTGGAGACTAGGAACAGTAGAACATTCAAGACTATGGAACGGGCGGAAACGAAACGCCGAATCAGAATGAGGAAACGGTATAAATACGTCGCACACAGATCATGGAGATAAGTAATAAGTAGAAAAGTGAAGCAAGCGATAAGTAGAAAGTAAGAAGTGAGAAGTAAGCAGTCAAGGACGCGATAAGTACGGAAGCGATAAGTCAAGAAATAGTTAAGTGTACGGTAAAAGTAGCGGTTGTTATTAACGGACTAATAAAGTGTTATATTAATTCAAAATCGATTTAACGGCTCTTATTTATTAAAAATAATTAATCCAGCGAACCCTAAGCTCGCTACACTATTAGTCTATCCGTTTTTGTTTAGTTCCCCATTCCAGTTTTTAAGTTACTTTAAAGTTAGTCCCCCACCCCCAACCCGCATGCCATAGTTTAAGTTAATTCCTAAGTCTATTTATAAGTTTATATGTTTATACGACTTGTATTAAGTGAAATAAACTGAGGGTTCTGCCCTCTATTCGTTCATTCATTCATTCACTAAATTTGGTCTCGTCCCTCATCACTGGTCGTTATGTTCCACAACCTTTCTTTGGTTCGCTACCCTCCACTATCATACCCACGACTCATTCTAGTCGGCTAATCTTTGGGGACGATTTAAATAAACGCGAGATTCAAACGAGAAGCCATTCGAGAATGAATTCCACGGAACGCGCGACGGAAGAGCCCATTAACGCCATGTTGGGAGCGAAAACAATCTAGGACCTATTCCAAAGAAACATACCGGTATTCAGTGGACAGAAATGCACTAATGCAACTGTGAAACTGCAAAGCTTCCTCGAAAGTTATAATAGGACCTTAAGTTGTGATAGAAATAATGCACGCAGAGTATTATAAGCAAACAGTTTATTGTAAATAATAAAGCATAAGGTGCAAATACAAATGAGCTTGATGAGTACGCGAGCGAACTTTACAGCGCGACTGCTTGGACGCGACTGACTGGAGACCAGCGAGCATGGCTATATGTGCGTAGCATAGTTATATGGAGTTGACTATAGGGCGCGTCGCTGTACGTTGTAGGATTTCACGCATACGTATGTACATTGTACATTCCATACAAAGGTTTACAAATTCGATATTCCTACACGTTGCTTGTCCGCAGCGGAGGAAAAAAGTTTTCTGCGGTGGCTACCCATGCGGTTGGGTGGAAAAGCTTGCCGCATATTTAAAGAAAAACTCCCGACAAGCTTCCAGGACTACGAACAACGACTCCGGAATGCATTGCCACCGCAAGCAACATACGAGGAGTTACATTCTAAACTCTCTCGTGTGCAACAATCCAACGAAGAGGATGTCGCAGACTTCATTTCACGGGTCACACAAGCACTGGCGGACTGCAAAGAAGCAGGAACGCGCCCATATGGACATGACACCCGTGCCGCATTCGCCATCCAAGTCGAAAGGTTGGCGAAATCGGTACTAATGGTAGGACTAAGGGAGGACCAATTCCGACATCGCTTATTAGAATCGAAAGTGGACCTTCTCGAGCAAATCAGTGGGCGACTCCTCCAAATGGAGAAGACACAAAACGAAATGTGGAACAACAAGGATTAGTGTGGTAGGCGAACACCGACGATGGTGGAAACATATTATGTCGAGTCACCTAACAGGAATGACTCTAACCACGGTCACACCATGACAAATGCACGGGCTATGTTAAGGGACAACCATTTTAATAACTGAGAAGGCGAACCAAATCTACCACAGACAACCATAAGAGTTTCGGACCAGGCCTGTGGGGGTACGTAGTCAGTGTGCCGGACACGGGACTGGTTCTACTACGATTCCTTATCATAATAGTTCCGCCGAGCACTGTACACCAAAAAAGCAAAACTCCGCAACAAAACCGTCCACAAGAAGTAAGCAAAACACACGGTTATTCTCGGCCCAAATGATTTTTATTTTCATTATTTTTATTTTATTGTTCACATGAGTTTCTTCATCACATTTAATTGGTTTTAAGTTAACTTGCGCGTAGAAGTATATTATCGAATGAATCCGTACACAATAGGTCCTTTGACATTACACACGTATTTAATTAATATAATTAATCGATTATTTGTATTGGTGAATACTGTTCGTTAACTTCTTGGGCAAGTATCCTATCATTATATCAGTGTTCGACTTAAGCACAATTTCACATCCGTTTGTACTTAGTTTGTTTCAAAATTTACTTGCTACACCAGCGTCTAACTCCGACTCCACTGTTATTATTCGAACGCGGGTGTAACGCGCCCGCGTGGCGCACTCGGCTTTTTTACGTACTCGATGCGCGCTCGATAGTGGTTGATTTTCGACTCGAACCCTGTGTTGGTCGGGAGAAGACTCTTCGAGGGTTGAATTCAGACTTTGATTCAACCCTCAGTTCGGGGTGAGTTTGGTGGTGTGGTGAAAAGGAAATGAAATTTTCCTTTTGACCTGTGACCAATGGGAGAAGATCTCTAGTACATCGATCCTAGCGAGGGTGTGGTTATTTACGCGGGATCACTTTGTTTGCTCGTGCCGCGAGCTAATGGGTAGACGAAACGTAGAAAGGAATTCAAACAAAGGAAAAATGGACCAAGGGCGTCATGAGCGAATGAGAGTGCAGCTGAGTAAACAAGCTGTATCTCGTTAGGGAAGCCTTGGCTGCTAATAGATGATTTAAATCTTACACAATGAGAATTGTGTACAGAATCTATGCCGGCGGGAGGATTCGAATTCTTTTGTTTGCTTGTCGCGTGTGCAAAAGAATTCGATTTTTGGCGGCTAAGCGCGAGAAACGACGATGGCTTGTCGGTTGGATAAAGGATCGTGGGTCGGGTCATTGCAGCTGAGTAAACAAACTACGTGGTGTTGCTGTCGTCGTTGGGCGAAAATGTTGGCTAGAAATGTGTATGTCTGGAACATTGTTGTGCACATTTGGGGCAGGAATTTGCCGGCGAGGAGAAGCGATAACATTCCCTGATTATGGTGGTTACATTATATGTGAACCGAAATGTTTTCAGGGAAATTTGCCGATGCGTTGCTGCATGGGACGACAATGGCCTTGGGGTGGAAATGTTTTCAGGTAACTGCAGATTTGCCCAGGGAGTTCGGGTTGGAATTGTGGGTGGTTCTTGGCGTAAGGATAGAGAACCCCCACAGGCCTACGGGGAAACATGGCCAAACCCATAGGACTTGCTACACAGGCAACCTGTGAACGATGCGTCTCAGGAAGTTGGGGCCGGCAATAGTAGATCCACTGCTAAGTTCATGGAACAACCCCATCCTGTTACACGCCCCTAACCGGTGAAGAACCCATTTAGGTCACAAACACCACCGCGTTCGTTTAAAGGACCAATAGGATCTAGATCAATAAGACCTGTGATACCAAGGCCCAACCAGAAGGGTGGGGGTGATTACCATGATGAGTCGCCCACCCGGATCGTGACACGCGTGCACCACACCCATTAATTGCACGTTTGACGTGCAGTTTCTGCAATAGAAAAAGACACTTATACGATGAGTGTCTAAGGCGCCGGAACACACCATTGTGTATGAATTGTACCCAATATGAGTACGATGCCAAAGACTACCGTGCACAAGATGCACAACCGCATACACATAATCCCGAACTTCCACCATAAAAGTTGCAGTACCAATAGAGGGTGCCTCCGAATGCATTGAACCACGAACAAACTGAACCCTCTACTTCAAAACAACAATAACATCGAATCATAGAGTGTACAGCATTCGATGTTGTTGTGAGTTTTGTGGCAGAAAGAGCCGCACGTGGGAAGGGTGTAAATATAGGAGCAAATGGGGAAAATCCCAGAAGTCACCAACCTATACACCCAACAGAACGGTTAAGCCTGTACTCCACGATCATACCCCACCGACCTGCACGGTCAATACACAGGGCCACAGGCATACAAGCGACGATGGTGATCAACAAGTACAGATCACTACAGCCCAGAACAGTACTAGTTCTAGCAGTACTGAAAGTTCTAAGGCTCGAGAGCAAAATACCACGATTTTGAAACCCCGACACCACCGATTACAACGCCGTCAACACGGGCTGAACCGTAGACACTCTAGCTCTAGTATTATGGACTCTTTAAAGACTCCAAAGCCGAGCGATCGACGAAAGAAAAATGGTTAACGGTGCACATTTTGCGGACGACAGAACCACACGGCGGCAGTGCGTCGACAAAAGACAAAGTGGGAGACGTCGGAAAACTTGCACCGGTCAGGTCGGCAGTTCCCGAACCGACCGAACTAAACTCGTATAATGATAAAAACGACTCTCAGTTTCCGCCAACGAAAGCCCCAGTTGCCCAGCTCACTTTCGACATTAGCCGTAGAAACATTACACGCCTAATAGTGGGCACAGGCGCTGAGATCAGTCTTATTGAGGTGAAGGCACTCCACCATAAAAATATATTGGATACTAAGAAAGCAACTACCATCCAAACACTTTTTGGCAAGGGCAAGTCAAGGGGCTATTGCAGGGGGATATTCAAATTACACCAGGAAATCCCCTGTAGCTTTCAGGTAATAGACTCTCTATCGGGATCGTCTGCAGCCGGTTTGTTGGGGAACGATTTTCTATCTATGAATTGTAAGGTTAGTGGACCGGGAGACTGTTTGGAATTTCCCTAAACAAGCATAAATCCGATGAGTTTTTCCCTTAAGTTTACAAAGGATAGGAAGGGGGTGTCAGGACATAAGGCAGCCGAACGGGAGTCCGAGACAAGAGGATCTGAGCAGATCCAGATCACGGTCAGTAGTCAACCGGAAACCCTACCCACACAGAGGAAGGTTGTTACGGACCGACCTTGGGTCCAGGTCCCCCCAACATCCACTAATCCCCTTCCGTTAGTTTCCCCTCTTTACCTCTAAAAGGAGAACAACTCGCCAAGTAGCTAATTTGCATAAACTACTTTGTGCAAATTCTACTTGGTAGAGAAAAAAAAAATAAAACGTCAACGGCAATAAACAAAAATTGACATTCGACGTTACACGTTATACGAGAGTACACCTGGAAATTGGGTTTCTAAGTTGAACTTAGGGGATTAGTGGATGTTGGGGGGACCTGGACTCAAGGTCGGTCCGTAACAAGGTGCTGCGAAAACTTGTTCCTTCCCAGTTACCCCAGCATCAAGGCAACATCCCAAAATCCGAAAGATGACAAAGAGGAGCGACACCTACCATCAAACCCCTCGGAGGTAGACATTTTTCTGAACGGACCAGCTATAGTACAGGGACGATCACGAGCCATAATAACTGTCATACTTGGCAAGAGTGAATCGTTGGTCGGTCCGTAACAAGGTGCTGCGAAAACTTGTTCCTTCCCAGTTACCCCAGCATCAAGGCAACATCCCAAAATCCGAAAGATGACAAAGAGGAGCGACACCTACCATCAAACCCCTCGGAGGTAGACATTTTTCTGAACGGACCAGCTATAGTACAGGGACGATCACGAGCCATAACAACTATCATACTTGGCAAGAGTGAATCGTTGATCGGTTGTTTTAGATCCATCATCTTCATCGGCACTACAACCTAGAACCGGTCTTGGCCTTATTTAGCAAGTCCTGAGGCTTGTTAAATTTTCCATAATGATTTGTTTTTTTTTTTCGGGCAAGGTCATTAATCTTGTGCCAGAGGCTCCCCGACGAGGAATCGAACCCCGGTCTCCCGCGTGACAGGCGGGTATACTAACCAGTATACTATTGAGGAGCTTTAGTTTTAGATCCATATGACTGTCAATATCGCACAATCGTTCAAATTTTCCAATGGCGCAATCGTTTGTAGGGAATACATTCATACCTCAGATGGCAAAAATAGATTCAAGGTGTCCGCAAAATTAATCTTAGTTATCTAGTACTAGCGTAAGGCATAATATTATTATCATCATCGGCACTATAACCGGCTTTTTTTCGGTCATAGACTTATTTAACAAATCTCTCCACCGGTCCCGATTTCGAGCCGATGTCATCCAGTTTGGCACTCCCACGCTCTGGGCGTCCTGGTCTACGCCATCCATCCATCACAGACAAGGTCTGCCGCGTTGTCTGCTTCCATACATCCTCACATAAGGGACTTTCCGGACAGGCTCCTCTTCACTCGTTCGAGCTAAGTGTCCCGCCCACCGGATTCTGCCGAGCTTGATTTATCTTACAACGTTAGTTTCAAGGTAGATCGCATACAACTCATGATTGTACCGTCTCCAGAATCGTCCTCCCTCACGTACGTGGCCAACAGTTGTCCTTAAGACCTTCCTCTCGAACGCGGCTAAGAGTTCAGAGTGCCTTTAATTGAGCACACAGGTTCGGATCCATACATGAGGACCATGATCTTGTACAGTAGTAGCTTGGATGTTCTGGATACATTTCGGGATTTAAAAAGCCTTGATAGACCATAGTAGGGTTTGTTGGATTTGATCAGCCGTCCGGGTATTTCTTTTCCATATTGTTATCACCATCATCATCGGCACTACAACCGGGATCCGGTCTTGGCCTTATTTAGCAAGTCCATAATGATATGTTTTTTCCGGGCAAGGTCATTAGTCTTGCGCCCGATGCTCCCCGGCGGAGAATCGAAACCCGGTCTCCCGCATGACAGGCGGGTATACTAACCACTATACTATCGAGGAGCCAACCATATTGTTATCGGCTGCTACTATTGAGCCAAGGTAGTAAAAGCATTGCACTACTTCAAATTCGTGCTCCACTACCCTGATAGTTTGACCAACGTTAGGTCTTCTCTTCGCAGAAGTTGCCACAATGTACTTAGTTTGCCTCTTATTAATGTGCAGTTCCCGTTTTTGTGCCGCCTGCTCGATCTGGGTGAAGGAGTCCTGTACAGCCGATTTAGATATACCGATGATGACGATGTCATCTGCGTAGGCAAGTATCTGGCTGGACTTGATAACAATAGTCCCGCTATTTGTAATTCCAGAGTCACGGATTGCATTCTCCAACGCCAGGTTGAACAGAAGGCAGGTCAGATCGTCCCATTGTCCGAGTCCATTAAAGATGTTTATTGGTTTGGACAGCAATACCGCTATTTTTACTTGACTAGTTACGTTGGTCATGGGCAACCTACAAAGCCGCATCAATTTCTTTGGAATGCTGACCGCTCACATGGCATTATATACTTCTGCCCTGGCTATGCTGTCGTAGGTGGCCTTAACGTCTATAAATAGATGATATAATGGAATCATAAATTCCTGACATTTTTCCATCGCCTGCCTAGGGGTGAATATCTGATCAATCGCTGATTTGCCTGGGATGAAGCTACATTGATATTGACCAATTATGGCTTTAGCGTATGGGGCTATCCGATATTGTAGGATAGGGGAGACTATCTTATAGGTGGTACTCAGCAATGTTATACCCCTATAGTTGCTGCACAGTGTGATATCTCCGTTCTTATGTATGGGGAAAATTATTCCACGACGCCAATCTTCCGGCATCTCTTGCTTCCATGCGTGCACCACGATCTCATGAATTGCGTGATGTAACCCTGGCCCTCCTTGTTGATCAGCTCAGCTGGTATGCCATTAGCTCCGGGGGCTTTATTTGATTTGAGCTGTCTTATGTCTTTCAATGTTTCCTCAATGCTTGGTGACGGCAACATTTGGTGTTGATTTTGTATTGGTGGAGCCTCCAATTCTTCAGTGCACTGACCATTTAGCAATTCATTGAAGTGCTCTTCCCATCACTCCAGAATGCCTTCAGGATCAGTGATCAGATTACCCTCTTTATCCTTGCAATAAGTGCAGCGTGGTGTGTACCGCGTCATACTGCGGATTATTTGGTAGAACTTTCGCGCCTGGTGCGGACCTCGCTCTCTACTTTTCTCTATTTCACAGACAAGATTTTTTTTCCCAGGCACTTTTCTTTTGTCTGTGAAGTATTTTTTCAGATCTTCTGAGCTCTTTGTATTTCTCCTCGCGCACCCGCGTCCTATGAGACTGCTACATTGCCCGGTATGCAGCATTCTTACGTTCAGTCGCTAGTTTGCACTCATCATCAAACCAGTCGTTCCGATCTCTACGACTACTGCCTAAGATGGAGTTGGCAGTGTTATAATTATTTTAATAACAATTAACTAATATAGGTATATTTATATGTATTATATTTATAGGTAATATTAATATTAGTTGAGTGACTTACGTGAGTTTAGTCTACCGTTGAGCGGTCGCTGCAGTGGCTGCTTGTCGGCTGTCTGCTGCTGTTGTGTGCTGCGACTGTGTGCAGGAGGCGTTGAGTGGCTGCTCCCCTGTTCAGCTTCGGTTAGTTGAATCTGGTTTTATTATTTTGTAAGAAGATTTATTCCACTTGCTAAAAGTTCAACTTAGAAATCCAATTTTCAGGTGTACTCTCGTATAACGTTAAACGTCGAATGTCAATTTTTGTTTATTGCCTTGACGTTTTATTTTTTTATCTAGCGCCAACGCCGTTTTATTATTTTTTCTCTACCAAGTAGAATTTGCACAAAGTAGTTTATGCAAATTAGCTACTTAGCGAGTTGTTCTCCTTTTAAAGGTAAAGAGGGGAAACTAACGAAAGGGGATTAGTGGATGTTAAGGGGACCTGGACTCAAGGTCGGCCCGTAACAGCAGTACTAGTGACAGTATTCTTAAGGCGTGTCCATTTCTCTTCTACGCCCGGCATTTTTGCCCCAGGACTTACGCGAGTCTTAGCGCATGACCAAAGACGTTACTGGTATTCTCATTGCGTAAAGTAGCCGTGTTGATTCGAACCTGATCCGCGGATGCAATACGTCTCCGTAAGGCAATCCGCGCTCGGAAAACTGTACCAACAAGATAGTGATCCGAGTCGACGTTGGCACCTCGGTACGTTCGTACCTTCATCAGGCTCCAGGAGTGGCGGCGATCTATCAACACGTAGCCTATTTGGTTGGGAGTGGCTCCATCAAGTGATACCCAGCTGGCTCTGTGGATATCTTTACGCGGAAACCTGGTTCTTACAACGACCAAGTTTTTCGATGCTGCCAGTTCGATGACTCGTAGTCCATTGTCATATGTGTTCTCATGCAAACTATGAGAACCTGCATAGTCCCTGAAAACCGGCTCCCGACCTATTTTTGCATTCAAATCACCAAGAACAATTTTCACATCGTATCTTGGGCAGGCATTGAGGGCCCGTTCGACGTTCTCGTAGTATTCTTCGCTTTCGTCGTCGGGGGACCCCTCTGTAGGTCCGTGAACGTTTATGAGGCTTATGTTCTTAAACTTGCCTGGCACCCGAATAGTGCAAAGACTTTCGTTTACTGGATTAAGCCCGATGATGGCAGGCTTCAGTTTTTGGCTGACTAGAAAGTCTACCCCGAACACATGGTGTTTTGCATGACAGCTGTAATAAATGTCATACTCGTTTCTTTGAATAACACCACTCCCCGTCCATCTTATTTCTTGCAATGCTGATATATCAGCCTTATATTCGGACAGGGCATCGGCTAGGTGCTGTGCAGCTCGAGCTCTGTATAGTGAGCGGACGTTCCATGAGAAAATTCTTAAATCGTTTAGTCATTTTCGTTTCCGTGGTCGTCGTCGTGTATCCGGTCCATATCCGAGGCTTGTTAAATTTACCATAATATTTTGTTTTTACGGGCAAGGCTATCAGCCTTGCGCCAACTTTTCTAAGGATGTCGCTGCATGCATTGCTTCACTATTTGGCGGGTGCCAAAGTAGCTGTCCATGGGTGTCACGTGGAGACTGCATGTCAACCTGGATTGATCAGGGACAAAGATCGCCCTGGCATTCGCCGGGTTGAAAGCAATCAGAGACATGGCCTTGTATGTTCGTTCCCACCCCCCCATAATATTATTATATAACCTACAAAAGGGGAGTGTAGCGATTCTAACAGATACACACAATTCACCAGCAAAAATAGTGAAGAACACCGAACGAAAAAAATTGAATAAGAAAAATACATCAGAACCGTATACCAAGCGATAAAATAAAAATAATTCATACCAGTGGAATGTAGTCGAGTTTGGAAATCAAATTCAAAACTCGGTTAGTAGCCTGGTGTGTAACGCTTAGGTCAAATTTTTTTCGTGATTCGAGCTGTCATAGCGTCAGTTCGAATCACACCACCTTCTTCACTATCCTTGCTTAACGCTATAATTGGTGACCCCGACGTGATCTGAACACGCAGCATCCACTTCCCATAGTAAAGCAGAACTTCACACACGGTCACGACTTCCGCATAGAGCCCAGCCTCCGACGTTTTCTCGTTTCTCTCTCGCTCGTCCGTCGTCCGCATACGAATCTGATCGTAACGAAGTTACTGCGGCGGGAGTGTGTAGCGATTCTAACAGATACACACAATTCACTAGCAAAAATAGTGAAGAACACCGAACGAAAAAAATTGAATAAGAAAAATACATCAGAACCGTATACCAAGCGATAAAATAAAAATAATTCATACCAGTGGAATGTAGTCGAGTTTGGAAATCAAATTCAAAACTCGGTTAGTAGCCTGGTGTGTAACGCTTAGGTCAAATTTTTTTCGTGATTCGAGCTGTCATAGCGTCAGTTCGAATCACACCACCTTCTTCACTATCCTTGCTTAACGCTATAGGAGAACTGTGGGGTATTTCTGCTTTATATTGTGCAGGCAGGTGCACTGGTTCACTAAGACACCCCAACGCGCTAGTCATTGATCACGGTGCAGAAACTAAAAGCGACTCCAATTCTTCTTTCCAGCTTTTATTCGTTATATAAGGTTACACCTGAAATAGTTCACAACTTACGTACCATGTCCAAATTTATTTACATTTAGTCAAAATTGATTATAATTAAACAACACATTCAGCTTCACTTATATTTATAGATGATAGATTACAGTCAGATATATTTTATATTTAGATAAAAATTGATTATAATTAAACAACACATTCAGCTTCACTTATATTTATAGATGATAGATTACAGTCAGATATATTTTATATTTAGATAAAAATTGATTATACTTTCAACGACACATTCAGGTTCGACTCCGTGAACGCTAGGCTCGTGTGCACCCACTGGCGGCTGAAACACGACTCTACATTTCGTGTTTAACGTGGAGGCCCGACTTGCCTCCACGGAATCCGTATCGCGATTGATTTATTTCAAAATACACAATTTCATCCTCCGCTTGTCGACATAAGGGGATGATTTTCCTTGTATCGGTCCCAGCACAAGGGCGCGAAACGCACACACGATGATCGCTTCTGCCGCTCATGGTGTGTGTCCACAAGTATGCGGACCGTGGATCAACCGAATCCACAAGGGGAACATTAGCTGGCATGGTTGCAGCTGGAGCATCTATCCCGACAACGATATTTTGTGTTTACACGATCAGCAGCTGTGTACAGCATTTATGCTGATCGTGCACATCTTGGCGGCATCTCCAAGCAGTCGAATTCTCACTGGTAATTTTCCATTTTTGAGGACTCGACTTCCTTGGGCGGTCAGCCGTATACCATAATGTATTTGTCGATCGGATGACCGACCGATGTGGGCATGGATAAAAAGGAAAAGAAGAAACATCTCCTGCACGTGTGCGGCAGACTCGTTAGGAGATATCTCATTGATGTGGTTTGGGTAATGTTGGTTGCTTGATGGTGCAACCAAATTGCTTCCAAGGCACATGATGCGTTTAATGCGATCATGCCCCTGTGGAAAAACACCTATTTGTTGCTGATGGATTTTGCATCAGCGCAATTATAGTTCTAAAGCATTTCTGAAAATATTGGTACAACTATGGAAGGTAAGTACGTGTTTTTGGGTGTTTTAGGAAACTGTTTCTTCATCATAGGTTGTAAGGTAAGTAGTGGCGTTCAATGGAACTGCCACAATACTTGTTTTATATCGTTTTGGATGCTCCAGGTTGGAAGTTTTTACATGGTAAATGGGAAGGTGAGTAGTGGCGTTCAATGAAACCGCCACGGAACCATTAAGGTTAATACTAATACCCGAATACTACATGGCATTATTGATGTATTTAAAGGACGAACTTGCCGAAAAAGGCCACAAATTAAGAAGAAAAAGACAATGTACCGTGTCAAAAACCTTTGAAAACGATGGCCAAACTACACGAATTGCTTCCCCAGCCAACGTAGTCTCCGCATCTGGCCCCTGATGATACTGGCTTTTTGTAGACCTCAAAAAATACTTCAGGGCAAGAGATTTGGCTCTAATGACGGAGTCATCAGTGTAACTGAGGGTTATTTCGAAGCGAAAGATAAATCATTTCACACACGTGATATAAAAAAGTGAGAACAGCGTTGGAATGATTGTATCGCAGTTGAAATAGATTATGTTGATGATTAAAGAAAATTTTACGGAAAAAAATGTGTTGTAGTAGTTAGTCTCGGGACTTATTGAACGGTGTGTTATTTTAAAATGTTTTCATAATAAAATCATGTTTGGAAAGAAGTATAATTTTCCCGGATTTTGCTGCTGGATTCCGTATATTTTTGTTTTGCTTCAGAACAATACTATTCAAGAACTCCCTTTCTACGCGAGTATTTGTAGAACCCTACAACTCACAGCAGTGTAGAGAAAAACCAACAATCTTTTCGTATATCAAGGTTCCATCTCAACGCTAAAAGCTGAGCCGTACGGCCAGAATTTCATTACCACGTTAATAAAGTTGCAATACAAATTCCTCATCTATTTAGGATGTACTCAATATTCTTTAACAGAAGTATACGTGATTTTTTATATAATTTAATTTTTACACAATTAATAAATTTTATTTTTACACAATTAATAAATTAATTCCCAAAACCTAAATTTATCAAGAAACGAATCCTTTTAGAACAGTTTAGCATCTCTATAGCACAGTTCTTGTAGAGACTAATTTCTGGCGATGTAAATACAAAAATAAAAAATTTTAATTAAAAGTAATAAATCCATTACAATACTTTTTCAAAAATTTTAATAGATAAATAAAAAATGTACGCACTTTAATACGTAAAAATATAAATATTATATTCGTATATAGTTACCATTCATGTGACGTACACCTTATCCAGCATAATATTACTAAATGAAATTTTTCGACGAACCATATTCAACTTCAGCTTTTAAAATTTATGCGGTGGAAGCCACAGCTACAACATTTATGAAATCATAATATTTGTAGGATCTGGACGTATTACTAAAAGTTTTGTTATTCATAATCAAGCAAGCAGCGACATTTGCTGAAGTATCAATTTAATTTTCAATCCAAACGTCTGTGAAACAAACACAAGATGTCTGACTGGGACACAGTTACGGTTTTACGTAAACGGGCTCCGAAATCATCTGCTCTCAAAACGGAAAGTGCTATTAATCAGGCACGTCGTCAGGGTGTTCAAGTGGATACTCAACAGAAATGTAAATATCATAATATTATTAAATCCAATTGGAAAATCCACCTTCCATTTGCATGTGTGGTTATTGTGCTCTGACAATGACTTGGTATTGACTTTAACAATAAATATTAGCATACCTATCTTCCAGTTGGTGCCGGTACTAATAAGCAGCACGTCAACACTAAGAACACGGCTAAATTGGACAGGGAAACTGAGGAACTTAAACATGAAAAAATACCTTTAGAAGTCGGCAAGATCATTCAACAGGGACGTCAAGGGAAAGGATTGAGTCAAAAGGACTTGGCAACAGTGAGTATCTGGTGCAGTTTTTGTTGCTTTTGCTGTTGTTGCCTTTTGTAATTTTAGCTTTCCACAGCACGTTATCTTTGCTTGCATGAAAATTAGACATGGTACGTGGTCTTTTAAAAATAAGCTAATAAATCTTCGGGAGTTAAAGTAGATCTAGATAGATCTACAATCATATTTGGATAGAATTTTTTTTTGGTTCAGTAAAATGTGTGATACGATACAAGTGCTGATGTATTTGTTGCTTGGCTTATAAATTGTTAAACAATAGTGTTAAATTCTAAGAGAAACTAAAATTTAAAGGTTGGTTGTAGTAGAAAAAAGTGTGCTTTCCTTTTATTGGAATATACAGTGCTGTGGAAAATTATAGACTCAAACGTAAAATTTCAGTTTTCTTGCAATGAGTAATAAATTTTTATGGCTAGTTTTATGACAAAATATTGTCAACTGACACCAACTCAGGGAAAGCCCTTTAATGGCTTCATTGGCTTTTTATCAGGAATGGTAATTCATTTTCTAAAAAACCCCAAATTTCGCCCGTGAAAAAGTATAAACTCGAGACATTTATATTTTAATTCTTTGTATAATAATTTATTTAATGTGTCCGTTATTTCTTATAATAAGTAACAATCTTCGTGGTAGACCGTTAATAAGACTGTTTAAAGTGTTGTTCTGTATATTATACCGTGCTTCTTCAATTCTTTCTTTGAGTTTTTTTTACACACAAAAGCGCGCACAAAAGGAGAATTTGGAGTACCTTAAATGTCAGAGCACAAGCTAGCAGCCTGGACGCTGTTCCACGTGTTACGTTTTAATGGTAACACTTACCTCCGACTCGTAGAGTCCGAAATGTGGTGGTGCGGCTTCCGGCTTGGTTAGGCCCGTGGTGGAACTCTGCTGGGAAGTGATCGGCCAGAGTCCACCACTGGTTCAGGTTAGGGTCCAAAATCAGCTTTAAAAAAAACCTTTCTTTATTTTCTTTTTGCACCGCGGAAGCGGCAATTTATTTTAAAATAAAAATCTTAAATTATGTCAGCACTCTTTAGACGTCTGCTTCTAATTCAAAATCTCCTAACGGAGCTCCCCTTTTTACATAAATTAATTTGAGGTAAAAGAAACAAAAAAACCCACGGTCACGGCTGTTCTCCAGACAGTCACCTGATGCCAGTCGCAGTCGAAGGCCAGGTGTTGCTGCAATGAAAAGAGAAAACCGAAACAACAAACGGCGCTTCCTCTACCGACGCCTCAGTCTCCCCTTTAGTGGACTGTATTCCGGCGCTGGCCGGCCAAACGATGTTTTCTTATTTCGAGGGATTGTACCTCCAGAGCCGGACTCTTCTCTGGATTGGCGGGCGCTTGAGTCTTGCCCAGTACAAATCCTTAATCCAAGGAAAATTTCAACACCGAAGCGAAAAACAGGTTGCAATAATATCTAGGGAATACTTTGCTTATTTCCTATAGTTAATTTTATTAACCGCAGTCGTCCCCTCCTTTGCTTGTTTCCTGGGATCTGCTTTTCTTAGTGGCTTCACGGAATCGGTGCGCCGCTGATCGTCGTTTCCCTGGAAGTGGTATGTTAGCGCTTGCCTTGCCTTTCCTGGGAATTCGTGATCCATCGCCAACAGTCTCCCCCGCAGTGCGAAGCACTTCCTCATGTGGCGGCGATGTTGTCGCTGGAACCAGCACTACGACGCGGCGAGTTGGTCTTCGTAGTGTCCCCCATGTCGTCCTCACGTCCAGGACTCTGATCCTTCCATCGGGTCCGGGATACACCGCTTGCACATCTCCACGGGGCCAGGTACTACGGGGCAGCGATGAATCCGCCACCAGGACTATATCTCCAACTTGTGGGTCGGTGGTATCTCGGCCGGAGATTCTTCTTGGCATCAGTGTCGGCAGGTATTCTTTTACCCATCTTTTCCAGAAGTGGTCCGTCAGTCGCTGCGCCGTTCTCCAGTTCGCCCTACCAACAAGGTCGTGGTCGTTAAACTCATCAGGTGCCATCGCACCGCAAGAGCGTCCCAGCAGGAAATGGTTCGGTGTGAGGCTCTCTTCGTCGTTCGGGTCCGTGCTAACGTGGGTCAGTGGGCGTGAGTTGACGACGTGTTCCGCTTCGGTCATCAGGGTGTACAGTACCTCCTCTGGCGGCGTCCGGGAGCGTAGAGTGGCGGTCAAGCCCGTTTTTACTGATCGCACGAGCCTCTCCCATGCTCCCCCCATATTAGGGCATCCTGGTCGTATAAACTTCCATCTGATATGTCCGTTATTGGACTTCTCCAGCTCCTTGCTTGCCCCGGTGAAGTTGGTCCCGTTGTCGCTCCAGATTGTCTTCGGAGTCCCTCTTCTTGCGGCCATCCGCCGCAGGGCCATGATCATGGAACTGGCGCTGAGAGAGCTGGCCAGCTCCAGGTGTACGGCTCTCGTGGTTAAGCATGTGAACAGTACTCCCCAGCGCTTCTAAATTCTTCTTCCGATAGCGACCTGCATTGGCCCGAAGTAGTCCACTGCGGCGGCAGTGAACGGGTATTGGTGGTGGTGCCCATCGTTCGATAGGTAGATCTCCCGTGGGTGGCACTTGAGGGGTGCGTTTGTGGACTCTGCACCATTGGCATCGGTGTATCACTCCTTTTGCGGATGTTCGTAGCCCTAAGATCCAGTATCTCTGCCGAAGCTCGTTCATCACTGTTGCGGTGTTGCCATGGGCGAACCTCTTGTGATAATGGTCGATCAAGAGGCGGCTCAGTCGATGTTTCCCGTCCAGCACAATGGGATTTGTTCTCCAGCCATCGATCGTTATTTTCCTCGTCCGGGATCTCAGCTTCATCACTCCATTTTCATCGAGGTAAACATCTATTTTGCGCAGCCGACTCGAGCTTTCTGGTGGTCTTCCTTCTCGCAAGCTGGCCACGTCTCCTGCGAAACTGTCTTGTTGGCTCATTCTGACCAGTCGCTCTTCGGCCCTGTCTAGATGTTTTTGATGCACGGGCGTGAATGTCTTCTTCTTGGCTTTGGAACATGTGGGTGTTTGTTGCCTTCGGGACTTCGATGTTTTGGCTGCTATTTGCCACTCTCTCTTCTCTTTTAGCGTGTCTATGAATTGAAACACGCGTGCTGTGGTTCTCAGCAGACAAATCGTTCCGGGTTCGGTATGGATGGTTCGACCACTCTCGCCGCGGCTACCACTTGGGGGCTCTTTTCTTCTCCAGTGACTGTCGCCGCACTCGTCTCGAAGTGCCGGTTTGGCCACTTGTCTTCTTCTTCGTACAGAAACGCGGGCCCCTTGAACCACCTCGCTGTGCTGCTGAATTCATTGGGTATCCCTCTGGTAGCGTCGTCCGCTGGGTTTTCCTTCGCCGGCACCCATCTCCAGTCCCGTGGTCCTGTCAGCTCTTCGATTTCCGCCAATCGATGGGCCACGAAAGTCTTGAACTTGCGTGGCTCCGATTTTATCCACTGCAGTACTGTGCTGGAGTCGGTCCAATACCATTTCTCCGATATTTGGAGCCTAAGCTCCTTCTCTATTGTGGCCGCTAATCTGCTTCCCAACAAGGCAGCCTGTAACTCTAGTCGGGGCATGGACACCGGTTTTGTCGGAGTTACCCGGGCTTTACCGGCGATGAGGGTCACGTTCACTCTTCCATCGGGTTCCACCGTCCTCCAATAAACTGCGGCTGCGTATGCCTCTTCGCTGGCATCGCTGAAAGTGTGCAGCTGACCTTCTTCCTGACTGCTCGACAGGCACCGAGGAATCCTCAGACCTTTGAGGATGGACGTCTCCTTTAAGTAAATGGTCCAAGCGGTCCTCTGTTCCTCTGGGATTTCATCATCCCATCCGATCTTGGCGCGCCAGACGTCTTGGATCAGCTTCTTCCCCTGTATGAGCACTGGCGCTGCAAACCCCAGTGGGTCGAAGATTGACATCACCGCGCTCGTGACTTCCCTCTTGGTAGGCATTCTTTTCCCGGTGAGGACTTGTGGGGGGGTGTTTCGGAACTCTAGGTTGAAGGCCAGGATGTCCTCCGTCATCATCCATCTGAGCCCGAGGGTCTTCTCTTCCTTCGATAATTCCACGGCTTCCAACTGGGGCTGCTCCTGAAAACCTGAGAAAATTTGGGGTTTATTACTACTCCACCCTTTAAGTCGGAATCCCGCCTTAGCATGGATCCTCTCCACCGCCTTAGCTACGTCTCTGGCTTCTTCTACCGTCGCAAAACTCTGTAGGTAGTCGTCCATGTAGTGGTTTTCACGGATGGCTTGCGCCGCTCCCGGATGTTCCTTCTCGAAATCCTTTGCGTTCTTGTTCATCACATAGATTGCGGTCGATGGTGATGAGGTGGCTCCGAACACTACGGACGTCATACGATATTCTTCCGGTTTGCTTCTTGTGTCTCCGTTGCGCCAAAGAAACCTTAGGCAGTCGCGGTCGGCTTCGCGCATCTGAATTTGGAGGAACATTTCCTTGATGTCAGCGACGACGGCGATTGGTCTTTCTCGAAATCTGACCAGCACCCCCACGATCGATTGGAGGAGGTCCGGTCCGGGGAGTAGAGCGTCGTTAAGGCTCTTGCCATCGAACTTGGCTGCTGCGTCGAGTACTATCCGCGTTTTTTTCTTCGTTGGGTGTATTACTGCGAAGTGCGGGAGATAGAAGGACCTTCCAGCGATGGAGTTCGCCGGCGCCTTTTCTGCATACCCGTTCTCTAGTAAATTGTCCATTTGCTCCAGGTACATCTTCTTCAGGTCCTCGTCTTGGCCCAGTTTCCTCTCGATATTCAGAAGGCGTCGATAGGCCTGGCTATAGTTGTTGGGCAGCGTCTCATCGTCGCTTCTCCATAGAAGGCCCGTTTCGTATCTTCCGTTTGGCAGTCGTCTCGTGGTTTTTTCCAGACCCTCTATAGCCCTTCTGTCGGCGTCGTTCTTGGGGCGTCGTGGTTGCACTCCCAATGCTTCGATTTCGAAATGGCGTCTAACGAGCGATTCTGTCTCGTCTTCCTTAGTCCTGCCATAGTTGACGAATCTCACCGGCACGCTGCTCCTGGCCTCGCACCCGTGCAGAACCCATCCCAGGCTGGTAAGCGAAGCGACTGGTTCGGTGCGTCTCCCCTTCTTCAGACTCCCTGTGACTATCAGGCCCCAGTTGTCCTGGCCGATGAGCAATTTAGGTTCCTGTTGGGTATAGGTCAGTTGGTCTCCGAGGTCTCGTAGATGCTCGCATCTCTCAATCGTCTCCTTCTTCACCTCCTGCTTCGAAAGTTTAAAGTTAGGAAGGGTTCTTACCTCGATCGAGTATCCGGTCCGGCCATGGGCTCCTTTGACTCGCACATGGACTCTTTGCGAGTCGTTCCTCCTGATGCCCAGTTCCCCGACTGTCTCCAAAACGAGCGTTTCCCGCCTGCCTTTCGCACCGATCTTCTCGGCGACCGACGAGTCCAGTAACGAAATAGTGGATCCCTCGTCAAGCAGAGCCAATACCCGAGCCGACCCCTTGGGTCCGTAAAGGTCCACTGGAACCATCTTCAGGTAGGCTTTGGTGCTACTGATTGTGCGCATGGAGGTGACCACCTCTCCTCTAGTTTGCTCGTGGTCGTGGCTTAAAGGCGAGGTGTCCTGGTGTGACCTTCTTCCTCTTCTGGGTGCCGTTCCTGGTGGAAGTTCGTCTGGGTGGAGGATGACGTGGTGTTCCCTTGAACATCTATCGCACGGTGGTGCCCTGCAGTCTGCCTTTCGGTGTTTTTAGCAAAGGCATTTAACACAAAGCTTCGCCGTTTTTGCCAGATTCCATTTTCCCCGATTACTGGCCTTCTTGAACGTGGGACATCTGGGGTTGTCGTGGTCCTTCAGACAAACCGGACACTCTGGTTTGCTTCCGTTCCCAGGTGCATCATTCTCTCGAACGGCATGGATCGATCTCCTTCCTGAATTGCGTCGTCCTTGGGATGATGCTCGTTGATGGTATCCTCCTCTCGGCTCCCATGATACTTCTGGTGGGGCGAAATTGGCACACATATCTGCCTCTACCTTCATAAAGTCGCTGAAAAACCTCAGCTCCGGCTGGTCCTCTCCTCCATGGCTGTTGTAGTACGCGAACCACCTGCACCTCATGGATGACGGCATCTTTGTCGCCAGTTCTCTTACCGCCTCGGGTGCATTTAGAAACTGCTGCTTGCCCAGCGCTCTGATGGTGGCCACGGAGTTCATAACCCGGTTGGCGAAGACTCCAATATCGCTCGGGTCTTCGGTGACCCGAGGCAGGGCTCTCAGCTTTGTCAACTCGGCTACGGCCAACGCTCCCGGCCTTCCAAAGCGAGCCTCCAGTCCTTCCATTACTTCCTGGCGGTCCTCGGCAATAAACAGGAGGCTTCTAACAGCCTCTCTTGCTCTTCCCTTTAGAGCCCTCCGGAGATGCGCCAAGTTCTGCGCGTGTGTGAATCCGACGGAGGTATCCACAAATGATCTCCTGAATGCCAGCCACTCCTCGCTGGCACCGTTGAAGTCAAGTAGTTCCACAATTTGCCTCGAGGTACTTGCTCCGGGTGGTGCTCGCAAGAGCCTGGCTATGGTTTGGGTCAAATCCTGGATCCCGCTCCTTGTTTGCGACGTGGTGACCTGTCTTCTTGGGCTAGCACCTCCTGCCTTTCTCCGGGCGGCCTCGGCAGTTCGTCCCATTGATTGAAGGGGTTCCGCTTGTATTCGTCTTCGTCTTCGTCAGCCTCGCTCTGGCTCGCCTCGTCCTCGGAGTCTATCCTCAGCAATTCGAGCTTCTCTCGGGCCGCCTCCAGTTCTCGCATGGAAACTTCTAAACTGGCTGCGGCATCAGCTCGCCTCGACGACTTCATCGAGCTTCCTCTTGAGATAGTGCCTCGCGTTCCGCGCCTCGCTTCGACATTGGCACAGTTTTCTCGGGTCCTGTCTTCTCCGGATACGCTGGTCTTCTGTGTTAACGCTTCGTACGTTAACTCGGTTCCCCGCCTGGGGGTGTGCGGTTCGGATTGGGTCCCCCTTGCTTCCGTCGCATGGGCTGCTCTCCCTCTTCTGTCAAGAGCTCTGACAGGTCCGTCGTCACCTCCTTCAAATCGTGTGGGAGATACTTCTCCTGTGGCGCTTGATCCTTGTCCTCCCGTAGGGAACGGCAGCGTCCCCTTTGCCTTAGCCGATCTCGTTACCGGCATCGTCGTTCTATCGCCGAGATCCGGCTCGAAGGACCAAAACTGTTGCTGCAATGAAAAGAGAAAACCGAAACAACAAACGGCGCTTCCTCTAGCGACGCCTCAGTCTCCCCTTTAGTGGACTCTATTCCGGCGCTGGCCGGCCAAACGATGTTTTCTTATTTCGAGGGATTGTACCTCCAGAGCCGGACTCTTCTCTGGATTGGCGGGTGTTTGAGTCTTGCCCAGTACAAATCCTTAATCTACGCGACCAACGAAGAAGACAAGCCAACCGACCAAGGAAAATTTCAACACCGAAGCGAAAAACAGGTTGCAATAATATCTAGGGAATACTTTGCTTATAACCTATAGTTTATTTTATTATTTATTATTCTGTTCGATCTCTTTATACTGCTGGTCTTGAACAAGACCTTTTCATTAGGAGTTCCTTCGACGACTCCTGCTGCTCCATCGAAAGTGCCCGCCTTATATAGGCCCGCAGTCGCCCCCCCCTTTGCTTGTTTCCTGGGATCTGCTTTTCTTAGTGGCTTCCCGGAATCGGTGCGCCGCTGATCGTCGTTTCCCTGAAAGTGGTATGTTAGCGCTTGCCTTGCCTTTCCTGGGAATTCGTGACCATCGCCAACACCAGGCCAACGACGGTGAGAATCGCAGCGTTGCGAGAATTCTTTCCCCAAGGCCATGAAAGCATTTCGATTCACGGTGACGTGAATCTGATTGTTTCATAGTGTGCAGGTAGAATTACCTGGGCGCTGATGGGGTGTCGGATGCGATCGTCCGGGTGATGAGTACATTGGGAATTGCAGAATTGCAATTCAGGTGGGAGTATGAAAATAAATGCATTCCAAGGTTATTCGTTTGGAATACGAAAAATGTGGGAAAATGCAAGATTGCATTTTTTGTATGGGGTATGGAATGCCAATAAGGCCAAGACCGGTTCCCGGTTGTAGTGCCGATGATGATGATGATGGAATGCGTTTAGCAATGTGTAGACATGTGATACGGTTTCACATGCTACACCGAAAGGATTCTATGGATTGTAACAAGAATTTATAGATGCTACACTTAGAGAATTGCTTTCGGTTTTAATGTTTTAATTAATGCATGAAATTTTATTAAAAATTGTTTAACAGATTTATATGGAGGGTATTGGCAGTTTGCGTACAGCAAGGTGCCGTGTTATGTGTAACACACGTGTTAAATGTCTGGCTTTTCCTGATCGTAAACAGCCCTTGCCAGGGTTCCCCACAGGTTCTCAATGGGGTTTATGTCTGAACTTAAAGCTGACCACAATAAAACTTTAATTCCATGCTCTTGAAACCACACTGTTTTGTTCGTACTGTATTGATATGAGCGTCCTATTGATATATGACATCTTCGTCCTCTGTTAGGGTTATTAAAGGAAGAAAATGCTCTTCCAACACTTCTTGGTACTTTCTATACTTCCAGATATAAAAACTATTTCTGTTTTCAGATTTCCAATGAAAGTTGCCCACACCATAACTCCTCATCCCCCTAAAGGCATGCGTGACATTACTTTCCTTCCTTTCTTGATACTGTAGCGAGCTTTGGGTTCGCTGGATTAATTATTTTTAATAAATAAGAGCCGTTAAATCGATTTTGAATTAATGTCACACTTTATAACGTTTGCGACAATAGTGAAGAGCGTGTGATTCGAACCGACGCTATCACGGTTAGAATCACACTAATATAGAACCAAAGCTCAACTGCCGCGAATGTGAATTCGATTTCTAAACTCAAATACATTCGACTAATGTGGAAATGGCATATTGTTGCTATGGTATACGGCTTTAATGGATGTGTTTTTGGTGGTGTTGTTCTTCACTAGTCGTGTGTGTATCTGCTAGAAACGCCACAACTTTATTAGTCAATTAATAACAACCGGTACTTTTGCCGTACACAACGATTTCCTGACTTATCGCTTCCGTACTTATCACGTCTTTTACTGCTTACTTCTTACTTATCTTCCCGATCTGCGTGCGACGTATTTTTCCTCCTTCTGGTTCGGTGTTTCGTCTCCGTCCGTTCCATAGCCTCGAATTTTATAGCTCATAGTCTCCAGTTTTCCAGTACTTTCTAGAATATTCTAGTACTTTGCTTCGGACTTTCTCGAATATTCTAGTACTGATTGTCATAAGCGTCACACTACCGTCGCCTAGATTAGTTCGCCCCGAACTAAGTTCACTGGTCTCCTGGGTTAACAAAAGTCGCCAGTCGGTCACGATGTACCACTTTCATCTTGGCGTTCGGTCTTCGCTGAATCCTATAGACAACGTCGTTAATTCCTGTGAGAATCTTATACGGTCCTTCCCAATGTTGCTGCAACTTCGAAGACCTTCCTTTTTGCCGATGATGGTTATAAAGCCACACGTTATCGCCTGCATTAAATCCGGATGCGTTGGCTCGAACGTCGTACCTCGTTTTCATCCTGTCACTGGATACCTTGATTTGCTTTCGAACCAAATGATGAATCTCATCGAGGCGATTTCTCCATTGGGCTACGTAGTCTTCGGTCTTATCTATGGCGTCTGGAGGTATTCCGAATCGCAGATCGGCTGGTAATCGTATCTCCCGTCCAAATACAATTCTTGCTGGAGAATGGCCTGTCGTATCGTGATTAGCCGATCTATAACTCATGAGAAAGGTTTGTACATATTTGTCCCAATCTCGTTGGTGATCACTAACGACCTTCGATAAATGCTCTTTTATTGTTCGGTTGAACCTTTCGACCATACCGTCTGACTGCGGATGTAAAGGTGTGATCCTGGTTTTCCTTACGCCCAGTGCCGCACAGATGCCTTGAAATATCTGTGATTCAAAGTTTCGGTCTTGATCGGAATGAAGATCACGGGGAACTCCATATCTGCTGATCCAATTATTGATAAGCTGCTCAATGATAGTTGTTGCTTCTTGGTTTGGAAGTGGAAGGACTTCCACTCACTTGCTGAAGTAATCCATGATAACCAACATGTATTTGTTGTTGCCGATTGTTTTTGGGAATGGTCTTGAGATATCAATCGCAATTCGCTCGAAAGGGGCACCCACGTTGTACTGCATCATAGCGCTCCTTGGTTTTGCTGTTCGTCATTTGGTCGCAGTGCAAGTTGTGCACTTCCTACACCAAGACTCGACGTCATCTCTCATGTGAAGCCAGTAGAAGCGAGATCGTAATTTTGAAAGTGTCTTATTAACTCCCAGATGTCCACCGGAGGCCCCGTCGTGCATTTCTGTTAGTACATCCTTCACTTTTGATGGTGGGACTAGAATCTGCATTCGATTGGATTTTCTCCTTAAGACCTTCCTCTCGAAGGCGACGAAGGTTCAGAGTGCCTTTTATTGAGCCCCCAGGTCTCGGATCCATACATGAGTACTGGTAAGACCATGGTCTTGTACAGTACTAGCTTGGATGTTCTGGATAAATTTCGGGACTTAAAAAGCCTTGATAGACCATAGTAGGCTTTGTTGGATTTGGTCAGCCGTTCGCGTATTTCTTCTTCCATATTGTTATCGGCTGATACTATTGACCCAAGGTAGTTAAAGGATTGCACTTGGTGATAATAGTCCCTCATATGAAGCCAGTAGAATCGAGATCGTAATTTTGAAAGTGTCTTATTAACTCCCAGATGTCCACCGGAGGCCCCATCGTGCATTTCTGTTAGTACACCCTTCACTTTTGATGGTGGGACTAGAATCTGCATTCGATGGGATGCTCCGTCCGCGGCTTCCCATTTACGCTTTAGAATTCCATCTTCCACCAGCAAGGAATTTCATTGTGCCCAATATGCTTTAAATGTTCCACTCTTGTCGGAAATATTGTTACAAGTTGGCAGCTCGTTCTTTTCTTTGTGTTCCAGGATTAGCGACATATCTTCATCCTGAAGTTGCGCTGCGCGTATAGCATCACTCGTCCACCCATCTAGTACTACTACTTTTACATTTCGCAGGTCGTACGCCTCTTCCTTCTCTTCCGCTCTTTGACAATGTTTACAATCTGGCTTACATGGTTTTCTTGATAGAGCATCAGCGTTATTATGCACCTTCCCTTGACGGTGGGAAATTTGAAAAACGTACGTTTGAAGTCGTTCGATCCATCGAGCTATTTGTTCTTCCGGATTCTTAAAATTGAACAACCATTTCAGGGCGTCATGATCCGTTCGAAGGTGGACTCGACGTCCGTAGAGGTACTTATGAAAATTCTTAACGGCTTCTACGACAGTCAGCAGTTGCTTTCTTGTTGCGCAGTAGTTTCTTTCTGGCTTAGATAGAACTCGACTATAATATGCGACAACTCTCTCTTTACCATCGACTTCCTGTGACAACACTGCTCCGATTCCTGTGTTACTTCCATCAGTATCCAATATAAATGGGCGATCCGATCTTGGGAATGCCAATGTTGGAGTCTTACATAACTCGGCCTTCAATGAGTTGAATGCTGCCTCACACTTTTCTGTCCAATTGAATTTCTTGTCTTTACCCGTTAGTTCATGTAGGGTTTTAGCCACATTGGCGAAACCTTTAACAAACCGTCGGTAATATGTGGCTAATCCCATAAAGCTTCTTAACTGTTGCTTATCTTCTGGAGTAGTCCACTCTTGGACAGCGTCGGGGCCGTCCATATTAAATTTTTTCTCTTCACTGAAGATCACATACGACTACATTTCAATACGTGTCTTTTAAAAATAAGCTAATAAATCTCCAGGAGTTAAAAGTAGATCTACAATTATATTCGGCTTGAAGCTATTGCGTGACGCTAGGCTAATAACCTTGCCCGTAAAAATAAATTATTATGGGAAATTTAACAAGCCTCGAGACTTGCTAAATAAGGCCAAGACCGGATCCCGGTTGTAGTGCCGATGATGATGATGAGGCTATTGCCCATTTTCTAGTGAGGCTAGAATCGCGGTCCAAATTAAAACGTCGAACCATTTGGGACGAAGAAGCTCCTGTTTTTGACATTACCCGTAGAACGACTCGTTTTAACGTCGTCGAAAATGTTGTCGACTTGCTAAATAATGCCAAGACCGGATCCCGGTTGTAGTGCCGATGATGAACATTTTGTTGGATTCCTAGATCACTTATTTCTCCCGTAATTTTCAATACCGGCTTGTAGAAAATTCTTCACTACACCTTCAGAGGTCTTTAATTCATTGGCAATTTGTCTTTGCGTCATTCTTCATCATCATCATCGGCACTACAACCGGGATCTGGTCTTGGCCTTATTTAGAAAGTCTCTCCACCAGTATTCGGTTCTTGTCCGAGACTTTTGGTTTTTGTTTTTCCGGGCAAGGTTATTAGCCTTGCGCCACTTTGCGTCATTCCACTATTTTGTACATCGACTATTCTTTGTTTTTCAATGTCCGTTACTAGATTCCCGCGTGGCACATTTAAAACTTAAAAAATTCACTGCGTAAAACAAAAATCTCTTAATTATCACGCCAGAATGTCTGCATTGTTTTTTAAGAACTTTTGTTATACCAAGCTATGCCCTACAACTAAGCCTGAGATCGAAAAAAGACCTGAGTTTATACTTGAAATTTGAATTTTCTCCAAAAAATTAATTACCATTTCTAGTAAGAAAAGCAATAAGCCATTAAAAGGCTTTCCCTGAGTTGGTGTCGGTTGACAATATTTTGTCACAAAATTGGTCATAAAAGTATATTACGCATTCCAAGAAAACTGAAAATGTACGTTTGAGTCTATAACTTTGCACAGCCCTGTAGTCTTGAAGTTTTCTCTAGTAACGTTGCAGGTTGTCTAGGATGAGGCAAGTTTTCAACTACTTCACGACTATCTTCGAATGTTTTATACTACTCAAATTCTCTTGTCTTCGATATTAACGAGACTCTCTAAAATGTTCTGCTCTCTGGAACAAGAAATTCCATACCCAATACGAAATTTCAAACAAACTCTTTACTCAATAAATTACTATACCATTACTAATACTATTTATTGGCCTATATGAACCCGGAAGTTCATGAGTTCACCGACACGGATGCGTTATCGTTCGCTGTCCTGTGCACTTTCCTTACACGCTTGACCATCTGATCCGATTTCTTCAAGGTCAAACCTTACATTGCACTCCCATCTCCGTCGCGGCCGTCCTACCGGTCTCTTTCTCGTTGGTCTTCGGTCAAGAATTCAACGCACGGTCCTATCGTTGCCAATTCTCGCCACATGTCCGGTCCATCTTAATCTTTGCGACCTGATTACTCTCACTATTGTAGGTCTGCGGTAAAGCTCTTCCAATTCGTGGCTGTCGAGTTTCCTCCATTGTCTTGCCTCCTCGTCATATTTACCTCTAAAAATACCCCTAAAAACTTAATTCTCGAATAGGCGGAATTTGTTTTCTTCCCGGCTTGTGAGAGCTCATGTTTCACATCCGTATAGCACAATCGGCATGATTATGGTTCTGTAAACACGAAGCTTAATATTACATGATAGCAGTTTACTGACTGCGCGTCAACTAGCGTTGCCGGAATGCACTCTTTTGTTAATTTCCTTCGACATTTTGTTACTGCCCGTCAGTATTGTTCCTAGATATTTAAATTCTTTAACTTTTTCGAATATCTTGCCTCTGACGTTTATATGTGTTCCCTGAGGTTCACCTGCTCTCGCCGTAATCATGTATTTTGTTTTATCTTCATTTACTTCTAGGCCCACCTCTTCTGCCGCTTGCATGATGATTTCACAGTTTTTACTTACGGTTTCTAGATTATCGCCTAGAACGGCGATGTCATCCGCATATGCGAGCACTTGTGTGTGACTCCGTTCAGGGAGGATCCTTTCCTTATCCACTTCGTACCTTTCTGATATCATACTCGATCACAAGGTTAAAAAGACACGGTGAGAAGCGATCCTCCTGTTTTAGTCCGTCCCGGATTTCAAATGATTCTGAGAGGTGGTTTTTTATTCTAACGCCCTTTGTTTTCGTTCATGCAAATTTGAATGAGGGCGGCATATTTTTTCGGGATTCCCAGCTCAACTACAATATGGTAGAGTCTTTGCCTTGCGACTGAGTCGTAGGCTTTTTTGAAGTCAACGAACAGTTGGTGTACCGACTCTTCGTATGCCCACGTGTTTTCCAGCAGTTGCCTTATTATGAACATTTAGTCGCTTGTTGACCGCTTCCTACGGAATCCCCATTGGTAGTCTCCCAGTACTTCTTCAGCGTACGGTGTGATTCTCGCCAGTATGACATTTGTTAGTATTTTGTATGTGGTAGAGAGCAATGATATTCCTCTGTAGTTTTCGCAGACAGATCTGTCGCCTTTTTTGAAAATGGGGACGACCATTGAGGGTTTCCATTGTTCCGGGGTGACTTCCTTATCCCATATTGTTTTAATCAGTTGGTGGATCTTTCGAGTGGTTGCCTCTCCTCCATGCCTCATAAGCTCTCCCGGTAAGCAGTCAACTCTGGGAGCCTTGTTCTTTTGCGATCGATTTATTGCGTCTACAACTTCGTTGTAAGAGGGCTCTGGGATCTTAGGCTCGGCTGTATGTACGTTTGGTGCTGTCTCTCGACACACAGCGGTAGACCACTCTAAACCAACAATCGCCTTTCAAAACGGGAAATACTTCCAGAACAACGGAAGATATAACGAAGACACTTGTTTACCACAAACACAATACAAACCGGTCAGGCGGATATTCAGTATGAGACAGCGGACGGTACATTTTTAAAACGACTAAAAATAGAAGGACAAAAGAACCAACCGGATACTTATACCTAGATCCTCAAGCGCGACAACGGTGGCTGCACATCCGCACATATGCCACCATTCCTTTTAATTAAGACCGCATCCTGATCGAAGGGAGTACTAATTTCAACGCATTCTGGGGCATAGTTATGCCTGTATATATCTCGCAACATCGACATTCCCGATTACGAACTCGAACCATATCTCTCTTGCTAAGGACCATAGCATCGAAGTGGGGAAAGGGTCATTTTCAATGAAAGAAACGGCTGTAGTGCGTCTCGGACTCGTGGATGATAGTCCTCCCGTTTCCTTTCGGCGGCCCCACAGGATGTTGCAAAACGCAACATGATCACGGAAAAAAATCATATTTAAAAACGTATCACGTAAATTGCATTTCAAGTTCAATCAGGCAAAACCACGATCATGGACTCCCTTGGGTGAAGACCATAGGACGGGCCTTCGACAGACTTCACTACCGTCGACGAAGTATCTTTAATCTCTACCGAGGCGGGGACCAAAGGAACGTGTGAAGCAAACGGAAGAAATTATGATATATACCTTCAGATATCTTCCACAAGCAACACTCAATAGAAAGGTCGGCTCGAATTTAGGTCAACGAGAGAGATATGGGATGGAGACTTATCGTAGAGGGATTGCAGGTCAGTGGCCGAGAAATCGAGGCGATCGTGAAACTGTTTGGTACGAGACAAAGGGTCAAAGGAAAACAAGTCTTTGGCAGGCAGAGTTCCACTAAAATTCGTCGTCGTTGAGTCAACAGTTTTTCCCAGGCAGTCAGTCGTGAGAGGTGTTTCAAACTTGTTGGTGGGGGATTTGGGGTGATTCTGTGCCGCAATTCGTTTCAAATAGTGAATAAAGAAAGTATTATATTGACAGTCGGCCTTTTCACTTCATCGCGATTTAATATTTCACCTGAACGTATGTGGAGAGTTTGTATTCATTAAGAAATTTCAACAAGAAAGAACAGTATTTTCGATAACGAACCCTCCGCAGTGAAATAGGAATTCAAACCTTGTGATTTTTGAAAGTGATTTACTTCTCGTTGTCAATTGAACTCAATTGTGGTCCTTCGAATTTTTTTGGTAGCTTCCGACGCGAAACAGGTGCGCTTATTTGTGGGTAATGGGTGCGCACATTAAGCAGGTTTTCAAAGTACTGCTTCCATTTAACCATTTCTAATTGAGTCTATGCCGGCATACATACCTCTGATGCTCTTTGCTCTGGCATTTTCTAGGATTTTTTTAAGCCAAGTCTTCTCCCATTCCCGTGTTTTTGCGTTTGGAAAGTCTCGTTGTCTCTTTCCAAATCGTGGCGTATCTTTCTGCGTTGACTTCATCACATCTTTCTAAGTGGATCACTCTGAGGCGTTTATGTTCTTCTATCCTCGCCCTATAATCCTGGTCAAACCATGGTTTGGACTTAACAGTTTTTTTTTTTAAATCCTAATACCATTTGGGCTGTTTCTGTGATTGATGCATCACTATAAGATGATCGGAGTCGCAATCTGCTTCTCTATATGATCTTACGTCAAGTATGTGATGTCCAGGCATTCAAGACCAATATACATCGACACCTCCTTTCCTTATCCACTTCCTCTCCATCCACTCGCACTGTGCTCTGACATTTAAGGGTACTTCAAAATCCCCTTTTGTACGCGTGTTAGTGTAAAAAAAAGAAGAAATGTTCGAGTGGTGTTTTTGTCTATGAGGAAGTGGTCTCTTTGGTTACGCGATACGTCGTCGGGTGATATCGATGTGACTTTATGAATTTGGTTGTGCTTGAACATCGCGCTTTTCAGTACCAGATCTTTTGACACCGCGAATGTCGTGTAGGCTTTCTTTATCTATAGTTGGTTGGAAGATATCTTCCTCTCCAATTTTTGCATTGAGGTCCCCGAGGAGTATTTTAACATCGAATAACGAGATACCATTAAATTCTTCCTCTAGGGTCTAGTAGAATGTGCCCTTCGTTTCGTTGTCAGTAGATTCTGTAGGGGCGTGTACGTTTATAAATACATAATTGTACCATGGGCCTGTGGGGTAGAAGTAGGTGCCTGACACGACACGGGTTCACTTCACTCCCCAAACACTCTAAAAGTTCCGCCGAGAGAAAAATAAACACTCTGATTTTGTTTCGCTGTCCAATTGTTCTCCTTTAGTTATTATCTTCACTGGCAAAAGGCATGAGTCGCACGGGGGTGGATTTCCGCCGATGTGTGAGGCGCAAGACTAATGACCTTGCCCAGAAAAAAACAAATCATTATGGAAAATTCAACAAGCCTCAGGGCTTGCTAAGTAAGACCAAGACCGGTTGCCGGTTGTAGTGCCGATGATGATGATGTGAGGAGCAAATCCGATCTTTTTCTTCGGTGACGACCAATGAACAATCGATTTGGGTTTTAATGGAAGTATTTCCATTGTGACCGTACATGCCTGGTTGAATGCCCATTCGCTGGAAGCCAGGACAAACGAAAATGCGAAGGGTGCTCAGAGGAGAATCCAAACATGCAGCTGGTCAAATAGATGATCGTGTACGGAGGCTAGCTGTATTGCCACCATAAACAATAGAGGATAGATTTTTCTGTTGATGTTAAGTCAACAGAAACTTCGCTACGATGGCGAGGGCTAGGATGGATGGGTGCATGTTTGGTTTGGGAACGAATCATAGGGCATGACTGTTTTGGATAAACAATCATGGGCTGTGTGCAACTCGATGATCGTTTATCGCTTGGGCGACCGATCATGGGGAATTTGGTTTGCAGATGTGCAAGCGTAGACTTACCCAGCTTGTCTTTGGACCAACGAGATTGCATCAGAGATTGGATGCGAAGAAGGGAGTTCAACCAGGTCAGCTGTGCAAACGAATGGTAGCTCAATAGCGACCGAAAAAGGTTGCTATGTTTGTCCTAGCGATCCGTTTATGCTAGGGAATGTTGCCGTGCAGGCCAAAATAGCTTCTTCTGTTTATACATCGTGTATACAGAAGCATTCTGTTTGATAGCCAGCGTGAGGACCGTGGCTGTTCCTTGTTTAGGCAGCAAATCGTTAGACATGACCGATGCGATGATCGTTCCTTGATAAGGCGACGGATCATGCAATTAATCATGCAGCTATACAAGCAAGCGATTTGCTATGGCTTGATCGTGGGACCAACGATTGCTGGAGAAGAGCAAACACAGTGGAATTGCTGTGTAATGATAAGCATGGATGTCGGCGTTAGGGCCCGGTGGATTTTCTAATAAATGGTCCTGGGTGCCGACCGAAGGAACCGATTACGCTGGTGAGGTGCGGCAATGTTACTTGATGGTATGGAAAGATGATGGTCTTGCCATGGTTGTTTCTCTAGGTGAGGGATGGGGAGTTGATTAAGAAAGATGGGTGGTTCTTTGGGTAGGTTAGAAGAAGGTAGGTCACGAGGTGTTTCGCCATCCAGGAAGAGTTCTTCTGGAAGTAGGAGGTTGATGCCGTAGGTGAGCTCTGCTGCTGAAGCACCTAGGTTCTCCTTAATACTTGTCCTCAGGCCGAGGAGGACAGCGGGGAGGGCATCGAACCATTGAGTGTCGTTGTGACACATGAGTGAGGCTTTGAGCCTCAGCGCTCTATCATCCCATTGGATTCGGGGTGGTAGGCGGTGGTACGACTTCTTTGGCAGCCGAGGAGATTTGTTAGCTGCCTGAATATTGTCGCCTCGAATTGTGGGCCTCGGTCCGAAGTTAGGGTGGTTGGTACACTAAACCGTGTGACCCAAGTTGAATAGAAGGCCTTGGCGACCCATCAGAAGATGGATTTTTCAATTTAAAAAGTTAAATCCGTCAAATTGACGGGTTTCGTAAATCTAGTGTTAAGCGAGCAGTTCTTCTGTAGCCTTTGAACCGAATAAAGAGTTTTGGCTAACCGCGGATTATATTCGTTTTATTATATGGTGCCAAAGAAGTAAAAAAATATATCTTAAATGTATTAAACAACGAAACAAATATAATAGTAAATATTTTTTCTTTTTTTCTCGATAAGCAAATAGAATCAGAAAGAAAAACGTAAAAGAAAAAAAAAAAACAAATAAAAACGGTACGAACAGTGGATATTAACATGTGCATTAGTGCATACAAAGGGAACTAAACGAAAAAAAATTTACTAAAATAAAAGGAAAAGAAATGTCTACAATGTGAGCTGAACTGCCGTAACTTCGCGTCCAAATGGGGAAATTGGAAGATGAATTTTCTAAGTACGTGATAGCCACTAACAAAATCAAGGAGACTGAAGCACGGAAAGTAGCTGCTTTCCTAAGGCTTGTTGGCCCAAAAGCCGCGGACATATATAACACATTGTTTCCCAATGATACCATTCAGTATTTGCCAATGAACAGCTAACTAAAACAGCAGCGCATGACAGCGTGAAATGGACATTAGAACGGGTGTTAAAAAGGTTGATGAGTACTACTTACCCCGAAAGAACAGCACAATGGAAACTTTCAAGTTCAACACAATCGTGCAAACAGAGTTTCTCGGAATTCGAAACCGAACTCCGCAAACGAGTCAGTCACTGCGAACTCAATTGTGTGCGCGGCGTTTCATATGAGGACCGCATCCACAGAGATCATACCGTCATCGGTGTTTGTGATAAAAATTTGCAACTTAAGCTGTTTGATGGAAAAGATGCTGCGGAAAAGTGCAAAACGCACGAAGCTGCCAAAAGTCCAAAACAAAGGTGTGAAGACAGTAAAATCTGAATGTGATGATCAAGTGAGTGCCATATATGGCGCATGTTTTAAATGGGGGGGAGCATATAGAAACGGACCCATGGAGGAATGTCGTACAAAGCGGGTCATCTGCAATAAATGCTTCAAAGTCGACCATCTCTCTAAATTTTCTAGAGGAAGTCGCAGAACATAACTAGGTAAAAAGGATGATTTTATCCAAACAGGACTGCAAGAAAAAAGCGGAGTGAAGAATGAAAAGAAAAGTGGGAACCACAAAGATGTAAATGCTTTAAGATGGGATAGCTCAGGTAATTTAGGTCAATATGATGGTGGAATGGTTGGTTTATGTGGTGCTTACATTTCTTTTAGAATAAACACAGTTGGAAAGCTGAACCAGTGGACCAAAATATACTTAATAGGAACAGAATTTGTTAAATTTAAAATAGACATTGGATCAGATGTAAACTGCATTCCCATCAATATTATAAAGAAAATCAAAAAACAAATTAACAACACGAACATCAATTTTTCTATTTTCGATTATAGCAATAACAGAAACAAAATTTATGGAACTATTTTAGTAACATGTATTGATTCAATTTCTGGAACTAAATAGAAAACCGAATTTCTACTAGTAGATAATTGTTTTACACCACTGGATGGTTCAAAGACTTGTGTTGATTTCAAGCTCATAAAGCGGCAGGATGTTCATAATATTAAAAAGATTCCTACCACTGAAAGTGAATTTTCAAGTCTCTTTACGGACTTGTGGGGGTTTAAGTTATATGCCAATACACGGGCACACAGTTCACTCAATTCCCCCAACACTTACCTCGGCACAAATTGTCACACAGAAGAGGAGGATCAATAAAAACACACTGGGGTAGTTTTTCTTTAATTAATGTATTCGTTTTATTTCGCTTTAACATACAAGGCAAATGGTTTAACTAAAAGTTCTCCTAAGGACGATTAAAATGCAACTAATGTCTCACACGTATTAAAAATTAGATTAATAAAAACAAAATTATGGGATACGACGAAACAAAACTAAACAATGGCATTCGTTTTACTCGCGGTACGTTAATTACCGTTGACACTAAAATGCAGAACGATTTTTTGATGACGTTGGCTTAGCTGGTACTATACTATAGGTCGAGAAAACTGAACAAGTTCACGACGCGAACTCCGTAAACGTGTGTACACCGCGGCGATGGAAAAATGGACTCCTGGTCATGTGTATGTACTTCACTAGGGATGAAAACTGACTCCCACACGCAATGACCGCGACGCGTGTGCGTGGTTGAGCGGTTAAAATCTGACTCCTTGACGATTTTAGATGTTGTTTCACGCGGATATCACCATTCAAGATGCACACAAACAGGAAGAGGGCCTGTATATGGGGAAGAACAGTATTTCATATATCGGCTGCAGTCGAATAAGGAAAAGCGACAACAAAAACTGACTAACGATATTTGAATTCAAATAGGTCAGCTGTGCAAATATATGCTCGCTCGTATAGCGGCCGAAAAAGGTCGCTATGTTTAAACTAGCGATTTGTTGTTGCAGAATTAGGTTTCTGAGTATTATGTCAACAGAAACGCTATTTCGGGCGTCAAACGCTAAGATACGCGTTTGTTTGCCTTAGCTAATGGAACGAGAGTTGTTCAGGAGAACGATACCGTGGGACCTGATCTGGTGATCAGGGTGATTACACAATGACGGTTGTGTATTTATCCACGTCAATTGTGCATTGCATCCATAGCGAGTCAGGGTCGAATTCCAGTGTGAATATTTACACCCACCTCTTCTGCCGCTTGCATGATGATTTCGCAGTTTTTACTTAAGTTTCTAGATGATCGCCCAAAACGGCGATGTCATCCGCATATGCGAGCAGTTGTGTGATCCCGTTCAGGGATGATCCGGCCATGTTGTCGTCTTGTACCTTTCTGATGACGTACTCGAGGACAGGGTTAAAGAGACATGGTGAGAGGCCATCGCCCTGTTTTAGTCCGTCCCGAATTTCAAATGGTTCTGAGAGGTGGTTTTCTATTCTAACTCCTTTATTTTCGTTCGTGCAGATTTGAATGAGGGCGGCTTATTTTTTCGGGACTCCCAGCTGAACTACAATATGTTAAAGTCCTTGCCTGAATTGTAGGCTTTTTTGAAGTCAACGAACAATTAGTGAACCGCCTCTTCGTATTCCCACTTGTTTTCCAGCAATTGCCTTACTGTGAACATTTGGCAGCTCATTGACCGGTTCCTACGGAATCCACATTGTTGATGACCCAATATTTTTTCCGCGTACGGTGTGATTCTCGCCAGTATGACATTTGTTAGTATTTTGTATGTGGTAGGGAGCAATGGTATTTCTCTATAGTTTTCGCTGTCAGATCTATCACTTTTTTTGAAAATGGGGACGACCATTGAGGTTTTCCATTGTTCCGGAGTGACTTTGTTATCCCATCTTATTTTGATGGGTTGGTGGATCTTTCGAGTAGTTGCCTCTCCTCCATGCTTCACAAGCTCCGGGAGCCTTCCTTCCTTCGTTCGACTCCGGGAGCCTTGTTGTTTTTAAATCTATTTATTGCGTCTACAACTTCGTTGAAAGAAGGCTCTGGGATCTGAGTCTTGGCTGTATGTACGTCTGGTGGGTTTATTTGTGGTTGATTGGTGCGCACATTGAGCAGGTTTTCAAAGTACTGCTTCCATCTTGTCACGATATTGTTTGTTTCTGTGACCAGACAGTCGTTTATGTCTCGAATTATTTTGGCTCTCCCTCGGTAACCATTTCTAATTGAATTTATGCCAGCATACATACCTCTGATGTTCTTTGCTCTGACATTTTTTAGGATTTTTTCGATGCGAGTCTTCTCCCATTCGCGTTTTTTGCGTTTGAAAAGTTTCATTGTCTCTTCGAATTGTTGTGTGTCCTTCTGGGTTGACTTCATCATATCTTTCTAAGTCGAGCACTCTAAGTCGTTTACGTTCTTTGATCTTCGCCTTGCACTCGTTGTCAATCCAAGGTTTGGACTAGGTTGTTTTCTTATACCCTAATACCTTTTGCGCTGTTTGTTTGATTGTGTCTCTGATCGATGCCCATTTAGTGTCCACACTATTGGCTTCCTCTTCCTCACTGTCCCCATTCTCTAGGATGCTAAATCTGTTCGTTAGTTCGTCTTGATATTCAGTCTTTTTGCGCAGGTCTTTTAGTTTATCAATGTCGAACTTTTTGCTCGTCTCCCGTGACTGCCAATGTGGGTTTGCTGCGAGCCGACTCCTAATTTTGCCCATCACTAGAAGATGATCGGAGTCGTAATCTGCTCCTCTATATGATCTTACGTCAAGGATTTTCGAGTGGTGTCTTTTATCTATTAAGAACTGGTCTATTTTGTTAGGCGTTACTCCGTCGGGTGATATCCATGCTTGAACATCGTGCTTTTCACTACCAGATTTTTTGACGCTGCGGCCCTCTTTACCTGTTGTTGGTTGGAATATGTCTTTCTTTCCAATTTTCGCATTGAGGTCCCCGAGGAGGATTTTAACATCGAATGATGAGACCCCATCGAATACTTCCTCTAGGGTCTCGTAGAATGTGTCCTTCGTTTCTTCGTCCGTAGATTTTGTTGGGGCGTATATGTTTATAAATACATAATTATACCACGGTCCCTGTATTTTTAGTATCGACATTCGGTCATTAATAAATAGCACATCTTTTACATGGGGCGTAATCTTATTGCTGATGATGAAGCCAGTTCCGAGGTTATGTGTATCGGTACCTCCACACGCCAGTGTAAACCCGTTGGTTTCGATTACTTGATGTGGGAGTCGGACTTGCTGAAGCGCGACGATATCTATTTTATATTGTTTCGCATTTTCTACGACCGTCTGTATCACCCCTGATTTATATAACGTTCGAATGTTCCACGTCCCGACGCGTATATCCCGCTTTTTACGTTTTTCCCTACGTATTTTTGCCGAGTCGGTGGTTTCTTGATGATTTGTTCCCTTATGGTAGTGTCGGCCCATCACACCTACGCCTACCGGGTTTTTCGTGAGATTGTTTTTTGTGTATTGATTATTCATTTTGGTTCCCACGAGTCTTGGGGTTTCAAATAGTCCGCCGCATCAGAGCCCCTCTTTGATATGGTAAGGTCTGCTTACTGCACTGATTCGACCCGGTGTCAGAGAGGCGCCGGTATAATACAGCCGGTATACCCCTGACTGCAAACCATCCAATGGGCACGGTGACGCGTAACACCCTGGATTAGGGGTGGTAGATCTTTGTGTGTTACTCCTCGCTAACCTGACTGACATGGGTGGCCCTACTGGAAGCGTATGCTTCCGTCAGCATAGCCTGATTGATTCATTGTAGTTTAAGCCCCCCCACCACGTTAAGGTTTCTATCAAGCGGGGGCGAACTGGCGCTATGACAATTAGAATCACTAAAAATGTTACCAATGCTCAACACACCAGGCCACTGCCGCGTGTACGAATACGATTTCTAAACTCAAGTACACTCATCATCATCATCGGCACTGCAACCGGGAACCGGTCTTGGCCTTATTTAGCAAGTCCTGAGGCATGTTAAATTTTTCCATAATGATTTGTTTTTTTCGGGCAAGGTCATTAGTCTTGCGCCAGAGGCTCCCCGACGGGGAATAGAACCCCGGTCTCCCGTGTGACAGGTGGGTATACTAACCACTATACTATCGAGGAGCCAAGTACACTCAACTGATGTGGAATTGCTATGTTATCGCTATGGTATACGGCTCTGATGTTTTGCTTATTCGAATTTCCTTTCGGTGTTCTTGACTATTTGCTTGCATATTGTGTGTGTATGTGTTAGAAACGCCACAGTACTCCCTCCTCAGTAACTTTGTTACGATCAACTTCGTGTGCGAATGTCGGAGCAGGCGAGTGCGCCGGTGCTCTATGCGGAAGTCGTGGTCGTGTCGTGAAGTTCTGTTCTATGGGAAAGTGTGTGCTGTGTGTACACAGATCACGTCGAGTTGTTGCGTTAAGCAAGGATAGTGAAGACGGCGATTTGCACATACGATGAAACGGGTAAAAAGGGAAGCAATGAAGCATCAGACTACTGCCGCGTGTACGAATTCGATTTCTAAACTCAAGTACACTCAACTGATGTGGAATTGATGTTGTATTCCAGAATACTACCCTTATTCGATTTTTAACACTGAATCTCATTACTTTTCTAACACACCTTTAAAACTACCTCTGTTCATATCTAATTCTCACTTAATACATAACATTAATAAACATTCACAATATTCTATATCAAGCCTGTTACAGCACATTTCATAACACGCCCCTTTTTATAACATGCACCTTTTTTCATTCAAAACATAGCACTTTGATTTTCGTTCAAAGTTTATTCAAAATTAAAAGTCACAGAGACAAAAGGAATACTTTGAGAAAATTTGTTTTGTTCACATTATAATTTCCAACCAATTAGAACAATAAGTAGCATAAGAAGATACAAATTTTAATACTAAAAGCTGTTTGAGTTGAGAAGCAGTAGACTTCAGTTTGAGTTTAGCAATTGAAGTAGAAGTATTGAGTTTAGTATGAATTGTGAGTTAAGAAGTTTTGAGTTGATATATAAAGCTGTTGAATTTAATAAAGGGTTTTTCTTGTTAATGGCGCCTCAGCCAGTTGTAACTGGACTTTCATTGGTTTAACTATTTGCGGATGTGACTACCTTCTATGAGCAGAGTGGAAAAGTTCTAATAAGACTGTTGCGCGTACAGGACCCGCAAAAGAAGTAAGGGAAAAATTAAAAGGTCCCCGCTCTTCCCTCGAAAAGGAAGCACGGCGCCGGATTATAACATTGCTATGTTATCGCTATGATATACGGCTCTGATGCTTTGCTTACTCGAATTTCCTTTCGGTGTTCTTCACTATATGCTTGCATATTGTGTGTGCATCTGTTAGAAATGCCAAAGTACTATGTCTCATTAGCTTGTATATAAATTTAAGGTCGATTGCTCTGTTAGTATACATTTAAGAGCCTACTGAACAAGACGCCTCGAAGCGAAAAATAAACGATCTGACCTCGTTTGCTGTAACTTTTTTTATAAAAGTATTTTCGCAAAAACTGTTTTGAGGACTTTTAGTCCACATACTATAAGCTATCGGAAAAAAAAAATCGATTTTTTAAAACTTCTTGATGAGAACCTCTACTCGAGTAAGGAATCATTTTCAAACTATTCCGTCAATTTCTTCTTTTTTATCGTACTTGATTTTATTGTAATTAATCGTGATATGTACGGTTACAAATCTTCAGGTATTCTAACCAAATATGCATCGATATTTTCTCTCCTTGCTTCCTTCATCTTTGGAAAAATTTCTTTTGTTCAATTGTAGCATTTATCCAAGCATGTTTGAATAACACTTTTTGTTTTTATAGTCAACACTATATTACTTTAATTATTAAAAATTAATTTCAGGTGCAATTAATATTCCTACACTTTATTCTGCTATGAATATGTCTTTTATATTTCCAGAAAATATGTGAAAAGCAACAAGTTGTGACTGATTATGAAGCGGGACGCGGAATACCCAACAACATGATTCTTGGCAAAATCGAACGTGTGATTGGCTTGAAATTACGTGGAAGAGATCGCGGTCAACCGATGGCGCCTCCTGGTAAAAAGTAAGCAGCAGAATCCAAATTTGCTGATAACAAATCAGGGGGCGAACAATTTTAAGAAAGTAAAATCTGGAAAATCCGTTATTCACAAAATATTTTTAATTTCAATCAGTAAACTTTGAATAAAAATAACATTTGGCTTTTGTAAATTTGATGGAACTTAAAACATGAACACCAAATATAATACTTTCCTTATTTACATTTTTTTTTTCTATGTTTTGTTATATACATATATATAGATAGTTGCATGCACCCCATGTGGGAATCAAGATTTTCCAAGGAAACGTGTATTTGCATCAAAGTTTTCAGCAAACGAATTTCAGACTTCTTTGACATGTGAAAAAGGCTGAAATATTAAACTAACATAATAACAGAGTTGACCTGCATTTTCAAGGATTTAATTGTAAGGCAAAATAATGTTGAACAATAAATCCATTATTGTTTTTATTGATTTAAATTAAATAAAATGCGAGAAAAATAATTAATTGATCATTTTATTAATCTTTGCCATTTCAAATAAATACGGGAAGTATAATAGATTCGATACAATTTCTTTTGGAGAATAATTCATTTAAATATTCCTTACAAGTCTTCGGGTGGGCGTTTAGACTTTTAGAATTAATTATCGATATCACTTCTGCAACTCAGTTTGTATTTTGTAAGTATATCGATTACTGATTGCTCTAGCTAATTCTCCAGATAGTTTTTTGGGCAAAGGGAGTTCCTCAAAAGAATGACAAATCGCACAATCGTGGGTACAAATATCACAATTTTTGGACGTTAAATGGCGAATCCGTAGTTGAGTACTGTACCTTTGTCGTACTTCGGGCGACGGGGGTAGTTAATCTCTTGATCTCTTTAGGCACGTTATCCTTGGGCTTACTAAGTTGGATATATGGCACACGCTTTTATAGGCACAATCACTGGTCTTGGTGGATTGTTCATGTATATAAGAGATTCTATAAGATATCTCAGAATTTGCTAATTTGAACGAGACGCGAAACTGCGCGAGGGGAACCACAGAAACACTAGTTTATTTTGAGTATATTTATTTCTTTTTAATTCTTACACCAGATCTCTGTTAATTTTTATTTAGTGATTTGTGTTTGGCCATGGTTCGACCTTTAGATTTTGACTGATTCGAACTGTACTAATTAAACACAACGTGCGCGACACTACAGCCGTTTTTTTTAAATATAACCGTCTTGGTCAGTGGGTACGCGGGGGTTCTTTAAGCATTCCCGAAGAACCACCCATCGTCCTAATCCAACTCCCCGTCCCCAACCTACAAATACCCTGCAAATACCTGCACCATCCATAAGCTGCTTACCGTATACGAGCATTACAAAGCTCGCTTCAACAATCCATCCTGAAACATAAGTCCACGGCAAGATTACCATCTTCCTATGGCATCCAATACATAGCATCAATTAAACCATCTCGGTTCATTTGTCATGAATCGATCGGTTACTATGGGCGACCACATGCCCATCAAACAAAGGCCAAACCCTCCGAGTGTTCTTGTTCCAACAATCCGTTGGTCCAAAAGACACGCCATGGCAAATCGCTTGCTTATACAGCTGTGGGCAGGAAGTATGTACCAGCATGGGTACTTGATTCACTTCCTCCTCCATCATTCATTCCACTGTCCAACAATGTTCCGCCTAACCGAATTGTCCAGGATTAAGGACGAAATGCATCAAGACACGCAGATGCCGGCCGCGAGAAATAAAACACCGACACACAGGTATGTTATTTCTAACGTTCAGAAGCACTGTTTATTTAATTTAGTTCATTCGTCCCTTTTAAACATAATAATAGTTGCAGCTTCACCGAAATCACGACACACGTTGGTTTTAATTACTTCCCGAACAACTACTCTTATAATACGACACTGACTCCAAGGTATATTCCGGTATGTACGCGTCCACCGGAGCGCGGGAGTTAGCATGACCATGGCGGCCAGCGGATGAAATTCGACTCAACGATATTTTGCTCGTTCAGAGCTCACTCGTTCACCGTGATCATGGTGGTATGTGTGCCTAGAACAAAGAAAGACATAAAGTGCATTCCTAGGATACGATTTCGGTAAAGCAAATAAAACCGAAATCGTCGGATGCCAATGGAATCTTTGTTGGAACACGTGCGGTTAGACAAAAAAACGATGATTCGATGTGAAAATGTGCTAATTGGTTTTAGCGAGTTTGCTGGGAAATGGTGTTCATGGCATCGCTAGAAAGAGTACGTATTGAATACCCATTTGCATTGATTATGCTTGGATTTCAATTGATGCCAAGGGACGCGAAATGCGTATTTGCTTTGGGTTGCACATTGTGCGAGTCAGGGAATTTAATTGCTGGGAGAAAAACGTCGCCAGCCAATGTATACATAATGAAATTTATCGAATACATGAATGAAGGTAGGAATAGGCGATGCGATGATAATTATTCCTGGCTGGAATGGTTACATGATATGTGAACCGAGGGTTTTTCTTTTCAGGAATTTGTCTGGTACCGAATTGGTTTAGAATACCAAATAAGCAAACAAAGAAATCTTACGGAAAATTGTATGCGAAGGGACGCATGAAGGTAAGTTTTCTTTATAGGGATTTTATGATTACAGATGGTGATCTATATAATGCGTGAAGCATTTACAGGTACTAATACCGTTGCATTAGCGAACTTAAGGACGTTGGGTAGTAATTATGGGGGTTTTTAGGTAAGTGGACCGTAGGGTTTGGCGGCACCGCTACACAGCTGCAGCCGATTATCCCTGATCAGTTGCATAAGCGATAAACTAGCATCGAATTGGACGTGATCATAGTGTGTTTTCCCTAAACAATCTAGCAATGGTCACGTCCCATGTTGTGTTCACTAATACAAAGCATAGAGCAACTCGCACCTAACTGCCAAGAGCCGAATTATTTGCCAATGTAAATATTCACACTGGAATTCGACCCTTGACTCACTATGGATGCAATGCACAATTGACGTGGATGAATACACAACCGTCATTGTGTAATCATTCCGATCACCAAATCAGGTCCCACGGTATAGTTCTCGTAAACAACACTTGTACCATTAGCTAAGGCAAACAAACGCATATCTTAGCGAACGACCCCCGAAATAGCGTTTCTGTTGACATAATACTCAAAAACTTAATTCTGCATCAACGAATCGCTAGTTTAAACATAGCGACCTTTTTCGGCCGCTATACGAGCGACCATCTATTTGCACAGCTGACCTATTTGAATTCAAATATCGTTAGTCAGTTTTTGTCGTCGTTTTTCCTTATTCGACTGCAGCCGATATATGAAATGCTGTTCTTCCCCATGTGCAGGCCCTCTTCCTGTTTGTATGCATCTTGAATAGTGATATCCGCGCGAAACAACATCTAGAATCGTCGCCAGAGTCAGATTTTAACCGCCCAACTGCACGCACGTGCCGCAGTCTTGGAGTTTTGTGTCAGAAACAAGCACACGTACCGGGGACGTTGCTGGCCGAGTATCAAATCCGCGCCCTTATATTAATCAAAAGAAAGGGGATTAAAAGAAAATCAAGAATGTGAACAATTGTTATAAAGTAAATTACCTGAAATATAGAAAATTTAATAAATAATATTATACATCTTATAAAGTTAATCAACATTGATGAAATAAAAAACATTAACATTAAAATTACTCCAGTGTGTTTTCTTTGGAGAGTTGTTGTGTTCGCTGTTGTGCTCTATTCCTTCTGGTAGGAACAATATACAGAGTGATATTGGTGGTGTTTCTGCTGAACTAGCGTCTGTGTTGACGCACTAGCCGAAACAACCCACAGGTAACACAACTCTATTTATAAAGAGCAACACCATTTACCACGATTGATTATATATACCGAGGAAACATAATCTATTTGCAAGCCCACACTCGATCAACAGCACAGATAGCGGACGAACACACGTCCGCTCTGGTTAGAATATCGTACTCCACTCATTCTTTTCGATCGTTCCATCGAAGGCAACTTGTTGTTTCCTTTTTTCGCTGACCTCATATAAAATCCTTTGTATTCGGATGTCTATTGTGAGCCAGTGTATCTTTGGTCTGATCCTTAGGTAATTTACCTTGGATCGACAATTGTCTTGAAACCCTTAAGGGGGTATCATCATTCTAGAGGTCGAAAAAACGGCCTAACTTTGACATTTTTTGGTAAGAGTATGGAAAAAAAATAGGATTTTTATTTTGAGGTTTGATTAATCATGTATTGAAATATAAAAAAAAATATTTACATTTTAATCCCCCGCTTAGTAGAAACCTTGACGTAAAGCGTAGGATTAAACTACAATGAATCACTCAGGCTATGCTGAAGGAAGCATACTCTTCCAATAGGGACACCCATGCCAGACAAGCTAGCGAAGAGTAACACACAAAGATCTACCACCCCTATACCAGGGTGTTACGCATCACCGTGCCCATTGGATGGTTTGCAGCCAGGGGTATACCGGCTGTATTACAACGGCGCTTCTCTGACACCGAGTCGAATCAGAGCAGTAAACAGTCGTTACCACGTCAAAGAGGGGCTCTGATGTGGCGAACTATTTGAACCACCAAAGACTCGTGGGAACAAAAATGAATAACCAATATACGCAAAACAATCCCACGAAAAACCCGGTAGACGTAGGTGTGATAAGCCTGTGGGGTAGAACGTATGTGTGCCGACTTTGGCACTGGTTAACTCCTACTCCACGGATTGCTCCACCGAATTTGATGCAATAAAACACTGGTTACACTGTTGGAATTTTGTCATTTATTGTAACTACTGGTCGGTGTTTTTTGCATTGTATTATACATTAATTCAATTTTTAATGGGCAGCGACACTGGACACACGCTTCACAATTAAAAGAGTCTTGACTTGTGTTTACTTAACTTTTAAATTTCGAATATCAAACAGTTAATTACTTATACATTGTTTGTTACTTGTCTTTTATTTTTTTGTATTATTTATTTATTAATTTTTACTAAACTATAGAACACGTAAACACACTCGACGTCACTCCCGCAGGCGAACTCCACCGTATCTCGAACTCGTCTTAGGGCGCACTCCAGGAGACTCGACTCCTTTGCTACTGTTTCATCGACTGCACTAGCGCAGGCGAACTCCACCGTGTATCGGACTCGACTTATTCGAAACAATCCGGGACTATTATTCTATTCGTGGTTTCTCTATTTTACAATTTAAATAAACGTTTTTATCGCGCGGTCGCACTACTCCGGGTATTAAACTCGGTAACAAACTTGGTCGTGATTTTAAACTTAGGAAGGCTCCTCTCCTCGACTCAGTGGACAAACGACTCCTATACAACTATTTTATCGACTAAACTACTTTTGTGCGCGGATCACCTTGTTGGCTCGTTTAGCGAGCTCATGGGTGGTCGAACCGTGGGAATAAAAATTCCTGAAAAAGCATCTTCGGGATAAGTATTTGCAGTTGTCCAAATACTACGTTAGGGATTGGGATAATTACACAATGATGGTTGTGTTTACAACCATGTTAATTGTGTATTGCAACCCTAGGGAGTCATGGGTCGAATTCCAGTGTGAGTATTTACACTGGCATTGAATTCGGCTCTTGGCAGCTAGGCGCGAATTGCGCCGGTGCTTTGAAGATTGCATAAAAGCCGCCGTGAGTACTGGTGCAACATGAAAATCTGTTGCGCACGTGTGGGACAGTAAATGCAGGCAGACAGGGGTTCTGCTGATTGTTTTTATAATCCACTTCGGTTATCTAGTATGGCAACCGAAATGTTTTCCTTTTAGAACAATGCTGAGATGCATTGATGTATGCGGTACTGGCGTACGGAATTTCTTCTAGGGAAAATTGATATACCGCGTTAATTGCGTAAATGTCCTTGATGGGCAGATGCTTGATGTTGGATGCTTGATGGATGCGATTTGCATAATCGAAAGGTAATGAAATCGGTGGGAGAATGCTTGGGGAAGTTATTGCGCTTGCATACGCAAAAATGACGAAATTAATGGAGCTTTAGGAGGGAGGATTTTGAGGTAGGTTGAAAAGGTAGCAGTGGCGTTAGTAGAAACGCGACAAGCCGACACTACCATAAGGGAACAAATTATCAGGAAAACACCCACTCGGCAAAAAGAAGACTAAAGGAAAAACGGAAAAAGCGGGATATACGCGTCGGCACGTGGAATGTTCGAACATTATGTTATATAAACCAGGCGCGATACAGACGGTCGTAGAAAACGCGAAACAATATTAAATGGATATCGTCGCCCTTCAGGAAGTCCGACACCCACATAAAGTAATCGAAACCAACGGATTCACACTGGCGTGTGGTGTGGAGGTACCGACACACAACCTCGGAACCGACTTCATCATAAGCAAGACGATTAGGCCCCATGTAAAAGAGTGAGATTTATCAATGACCGAATGTCGGTACTAAAAATATAGGACCCATGGTACAATTATGTACTTATAAACGTACACACCCCAACAAATTCTACCGACAAAGAAACGAAGGACACCTTCTACGAGGCCCTAGAGGAGTTATTGGATGGGATCATATCATTTGATGCTAAAATTCTCCTCGGGGATATCAACGCGAAAATTGGAAAGCAAGATATTTTCCAACCAACTATAGGTAAAGAAAGCCTACACGACGTTTCAAATGATAATGGAATTCGAAGTACCACGTTCGTAGAGTCAAAAGATCTGGTAGTGAAAAGCACAAGCAAATTCACAAAGTCACATGGATATCACCCGACGGCGTAACACGTAACCACCTACACCCACGGTGACCACTAAAAGGAATTGGCTATGCTAAGATCAGAGGAATTCATTTCCATTGTTGTTACGCTCCGCCAAGGTGGGAAATAGAATCTTTCAAATGCTTTTTGGACAGGATAACACAAGAAGCTAGAGATAAAAGCCCTCTTATAGTCGCTGGAGATTTCAACGCTTGGGCAGTAGAATGGGGAGCACAAGGACCAACTGTAGAGGGAAAGGCACTACTCGAAACCTTCGCAGTCATAGATGTGGTGCTACTTGATGATAGTGTTGATGACACCTTCATAAACGAGAGAGGCCGGTCCTAAATCTTCATCACATATGCCAGCTCCATGTTGGCAAGAAGTGTGGAATGGCGAGTTTTGGACACCTACACCCATAGTGACAACCAAGCCGTTATGTACGAAATATTACCATACACGGGATTCATCACTGGCAAATTGGCAAAGAAAAGCCCAGAAAAATGGGTGAAAAGAGAAGTACCTCGATGCGGAACTGCTCGATTATATACTGGAACACCAAATCGAACAGAAGCCGATGCGAACAGGCAGGCTGGAAAAGTAATGAAGTGGCTAACTACCACATGTGATGCTTCTATGGCACGACAAGAACAACCAACAGGGGCTATCAAGCTAGTGTATTGGTGGAACTCAGAAATCGCCCATGTGCGACCGGAGTGCAACAGGTTAAGACGCTTGCAACGGTGGTTACAACAGGTTAAGACGCTTGCAACAAAGCAAGAAACCGTAACACCTACCCACAGTTGCATGCGGAATTTGTCAACAAACGCTCAGGAGTTGAGGAATGTAATCCGCAAAATTAAATATGACGGGTTCTGCTCCCTAAGGGATGAATTAAAATACAACCCATGGGGCAGCGCCTACAGGATAGCAATGAAAAGACTACACAAAAGTAGTCAAATGCAAAAAAGTAAAGCTGAAAAAGCCAGAATCGTTGCTGCCCTCTTCCCACAGTGTGATGAGGCGTTGAGAGTCCAAGAGGAGTGGGGTATCAATGAAGGAGTGATACCTCCCGTGACCACTGAAGAGGTGCTCTTGGCTGCAAAGGTTGTCAAAAAAAAAAAAAACAAGACCCCGGGACTGGATGGTATCCCTAACGCTGTAGTGAAGACTGCTTTAACAAAAAAGCCGGAAGTCTTCAGCAGTCTCTTCACAACCTGCCTTCAAACAGGACAATTTCCTAAACGTTAGAAAAAACAACGCCTTGCGTTTATACCAAAAGGAGTCAAGAACCCAGAGGCGCCGTCGTCTTATCGCCCGTTGTGCATGTTGGACACAACAGGAAAACTGCTTGAGCGAGTAAATGCCACTCGCCTGGAACAATTCACTGAGGGGACATCGGGGCTCTCTGAATGGCAGTACGGGTTCCGGAAAGGTAGATCAACCGGTAAGGCACTATCGGTGTTGTGCGACATCGCTCGCAATGCGATAGCTGGAGCACGATGGCTAGGTGGTAAAAAAAAATATTGCGTGGTGGTGGCGCTAGATGTTAAAAATGCGTCTAACTCGGTGAATTGGAATCGGATTCTAGAAGCGTTGCGCGATCTACAAGTCTCACCCTACTTAATGCGTATACTAGCAAACTATCTCTCGGATAAACGACTACTCTATGACACCGATGAGGGACCACAGGAATATAAAATAAAAGCGGGTGCACCCTAGGGGTCTTTACTGGGCCCACTGTTATGAAATGTCATGTATGACGGTGTGCTCAAACTAAATGTACCAGAAGGAGTAAGAATGATTGTGTATGCAGATGATTTGGCGATAGTGGTCATAGCTAAACATCTAGATGTCCTGGAGAATATTTGTTCCCATCCAATTTAGAGCATTAAATGCTGGCTAGATATGGCCGGACTAAAAGTAGCCGCACACAAACGTAAGCGGTTTTAATAAACTAAAAGATCTGCGCAAAAGGGCTGAATATCAAGATGAACTATCGAATAGGTTTAGCATCCCAGAGAATGGGAGTAGTGGGGAAAAGGAAACCAATAACGTGGTCGCTAGACGGGCATCAATCACAGATGTATTCAAACAAACACCCCAAAAGGTATTAGGATTTAAGAAAACAATTAAGCCCAAACTGTGGGTTGACGATGACTGCAGGGAGAAGATCGAAGAACGTAAACGCCTCGAAGTGATCCACTTAGAAAGATATGATGAAGTCAACGCAGAAAGATACGCGTCAATTCGGAAAGAGACAACCAGACTTTTCAAACCCAAGAAACGCGAGTGGGAGAAGACTCGGATCGAAAAAATCCTAGAAAATGCCAGAGTAAAGAACATCAGAGGTATGTATGCCGACATTAATTCAATTAGAAATACTTACCGACGGAGAGCCAAAATAATTCGAGATGCAAACGACTGTCTCTGGTCACAGAAACAAACAATGTCGTGACAAGATGGAAGCAGTACTTTGAAAACCTGCTTAATGTGTGCACCCATCAGCCATAAATAAACGCACGACACGTACATACAGCCGAGCCTCAGATCCTAGAGTCCTCTTTCAACAAAAGTTGTAGACGCAATAAATCGATTGAAAAACATAGAAGGCTACCGGAGTCGACTGCTTCCTGACAGAGCTTATGAAGCATGGAGGAGCGGCAACCGCTTGAAAGATCCACCAACTGATTAAAACAATATGAAATAAGGAAGTCGCTCCGGAGGAATGGAAAACCTCAATAGTCGTCCCCATCTTCATAAAAGGCGACAGGTCTGACTACGAAAATTACAGGAGAACATCATTGCTCCCAACCACATACAAAATACTAACAAATATCATACTGGCGAGAATCACACCGTACGCAGAAGATATACTGGGAGACTACCTGTGCGGATTCTGTAGGTACTGGTCAACGATCGACCAAATGTTCACAGTACGGCAACTTCCGGAAAAGAGGTGGGAATACGGGGAGACGGTTCACCAACTATTCGTTGACTTCAAAAAAGCCTACGACTCAGTCGCAAGGCAAAAACGTTACCATATTGTAGTTGAGCTGGGTGTCCCGAAAAAATATGCCGCCCTCATTCAAATTTGCATGAACGAAGACAAAGGGTGAGTTAGAATAGAAAATCACATCTCAGAACCAATTGAAATCCGCGACGGGCTAAAACAAGGGGATGGCCTCTCACCATGTCTTTTAACCTTGTGCATAACACGGGGATCATGCATTCTGCACCCCCTGCAACTAGAATACAGAAAGCGTTGACCATAGGAGAGGTCCGCCTACGAATTCCAAGTAAGTCACCCGAGTCACTTATTAATTCATTATAAATAAAATAATAATTGTTATAACATAACATAACAGTATTGAGAACCTCACCTACTTGAAGTCATAAAAGCATACCACGGAAGCAAGAGGAAATTCCATCTCAGCCACCCGGACAAATCACGACCTCGTATATCCAATTAAAAAACCCAACGCCGGTGATAAATCGTGTCGGAAGTCGACCTGCTCAATGTGTTCTACCTCGATCAAGATCAGCATCATCGAAATCAAACATCCTGTGCAGATACCCCAAAAGAACCAGAAGCTTTCGAGGTTCCTCGTGGCGGGCTGCGCCTCTCGGTGCCTACGTACTGTTTCGCCTAAATCAAGCAGTGTGGGACCCGACCACGTCGGGTCCACTCATCAAATAGAAGCTCAAAGGGAGCGACCACTACACCACAATCAATCATCATCATGCAGATACAGTGCGAGAAAAGGAGCCTGCAGCGTTCCTTACAACGGGCGCCCTCCCTCACCTAATAGATACCGACATCAAAACAGGACATCCACATCACAACGAATTGATTAGTAACAACTGAATTATAATCATCGTCATTACAATCTCAGCATTCAACATCGTAGTCTGAAGGATCTCTACACTTCAACTAAATCCCCATCCATCATCGTTGACCATGTGGGGTACGAAGTCCGGGCGCCAACATGGGCGCAGAGTCCTACTTCGCCCCACTGTCACTCCGCTGTTCGAACAAACACAATCCTGGTGCAGCAATCTCCAGTGAACAAAAGGTACAATAAAACACTGCAGAATCGTTATTTTTATTATTTTGTAATCAGGTTTATTTTAGGTAAAACTGTACATATGTGCTTTAAACTACTGACGAACAGTCACTGATTATAATATTACACACATAAACGGGGAAACAGTTAAGGTAACACATATTACTCGCCACTTAAACTATTAATCGCGCATACGACTCACACGATTCGAACCAAACTACGAACTTGGGATTTAATCTCGCGACTCCGGAATTTACGCGTCCCCGTGCACACCAGGGAGCGGGAGTCGTCACGACCTGTTCGGCCGGTGGATGTAATAAGACTCTCTGAGGAAAGAACTCCGACCTGTATTCAATCCTCAGTTAAAGGTGAGATACGGAGGAGAAAGAGAAAATTTTCTCTTTAGGGTGTGGCCACCAAGGAAATGCGATCTTTCCTTACTGGGTGTGACCAATGGACTGCGATCTCTTTATGCAGTGGTGAGTATGTGTGATCGTACACACCACCGTGTTTATCGATGCATTTCAGCAAAGGATAAACGAAACCTACAACGAGGGAAAAAGAACAAAGGGCGAAGCGACCTAAGGCATCGGTCTGTAATTAGGGTCAGCTAAATAAATAAGCTGCAACTCATTAAATGGGAAATGCATTTGGGATACTTCAAACAATTTGGATTGTTTATCGTATTGCCAGAATGCCTGCGGAAGAACAGCGTTCTTTTGTTTGCAGATGATGCCTGCTAAAGAATTTGGTTTTAGCGGCTATTGCGCTAATTGTCTGCAGCTACGTCAATAAGCTGCTTGGAGTTGCTTTGTCATTGGACAAAAGAATCGTCACCCAATGTGTATGTAGGGAACATTGTTTTACACATGGTGAGGCTGGGAATAACCGACTCAATGATCATTATCCCTGATGGCTACATGGTACTGTAACCAATGTTTTCTTTCAGGGATATGATGTTTGTTCTTTAAGGAATTATTCTAGGAAAGTAAATATGATGCATTGAATTATGAATGGTAAGAAGTCTTTGTTGGGAAAATTTGACCGATGCGTTGATGCGTGGAAAAATGTCCTTGTAGGTGAAAGGAATTTCTAGTTAATGCGTTGGAAGCATTAATTGTCCTTGGACAAGGAAATGTTTTCAGGTGCCAATGCAATTGCATTGGCGGGAAACCATGGTAGTTGGGTTGTAATAATGGGGGGTTCTTCGGGCAAGCGAAAAGGAACCACCACAACCATCTCATGAAACGTCTCCGCTCCGCACAAACTTTTTTGCTTACAAGCTATAAAATAATAAAATGGAACATCACTCGTACAATTCTGCCGATTATGCTATTTAATATCCTATCACCGTATAGCGAAAGAACAATGACATGAGTTGACCCAATTAATTGGTGAATCACTTTGCCAATGACAAATTCGCAAACGATTGTCATCTGATTCCTTCAAATCGTAACTGGAGCGATTCGTTTGTTTTACTCAATGAAATGAGTTGACCTTGACTTTGGTTGTAAACAACGAATGCTGGTTACTTGAGAAGTGCAAATTGTGACAAGGGCAACCGATTGATTTGAGATTATTGTTTGTGGTCATTTCATGTAACAGGTCAATTGAAAAGTCCCCGGCCTTCCATAGTAAAACACTTTTTTTTTGGCAAAATTCGTTTTTTTTATACAATATAATTCCATTCGAGGGTGATACACTGATTATAGCGACCCTCCAACTTTTCGATACCTTTTTTGTAGTACGATTTGTCCTTTGCTTCAAAATAGGCCTCAGTTTCGGCGATCACCTCTTCATTCGACCAAGATTTCCTCCCAGCGAGCATTCTTTTGAGATCTGAGAACAGGAAATAGTCGCTGGGGGCCAGATCTGGAGAATACGGTGGATGCGGAAGCGATTCGAAGCCCAATTCATGGATTTTTGCCATCGTTTTCACTGACTTGTGACACGGTGCATTGCCTTGGTGAAGCAGCACTTTCTTTTTCTTCAAATGCGGTGGTTTTTCGGCGATTTCGTCCTTCAAACGGCCCAATAACGCTGTGTAATAGTCGCTGTTGATGGTCCTTCCTTTTTCAAGATAGCCAATGAAAATTATTCCGCGCGCATCCCAAAATACAGACGCCATAACCTTGCCAGCCGACTGTTGCGTTTTTCCACGCTTTGGGGCGGGTTCATCGTTGCAGTCCACTCGGATGACTGTCGATTGGACTTCGGAGTGAAATGATGGAGCCATGTTTCATCCATTGTCACATATCGACGCAAAAACTCGGGTTTATTACGCTTGATCATCTCCAAACACTGCTCCGAATCATCAACTCGTCGTTGTTTTTGGTCAAAAGTGAGCTCGCGCGGCACCCACTTTGCACAGAGCTTTCTCATACCCAAATATTCGTGAATGATATGATGTACACGTTCAGTTGATATCTTTAGAGTGCCTGCTATTTCATTCAATTTCAATTTACGGTCATTCAAAATCATTTTGTGGATTTTTCTAATGTTTTCGTCGGTAACAACCTCCACTGCGTTCGCCGTCTTCGGTGCTCATTTCGCCACGTCTAAACTTAGCATACCAATCCTTGATGGTTAATTTTCCTGGGGCGGCGTCTGGAAACTCATCATCAAGCCAAGTTTTTGCTTCAACTGTATTTTTTCCCTTCAAAAAGCAATATTTTATCAACACGCGAAATTCCTTTTTATCCATTTTTCTCACAATAACAGAAGTTGCTTCACTCAAAATACTATAATTCACAAACTAATGATCCGACATCTGTCAAATTTATACACGCGTCTTTTGAAGGTTAGGGCTAACTAAAAATCATATGGATTCAATTCTAGTGCCGCCATCCTTGTGTCGGGCCGGGGACTTTTCAATTGACCGGTTATATGTTGTCACATTACCTCCCCACTTCCATTCTTCCATCGCTATTACCACATTCTTGCTGGGCACATCACTATTACCACATTCTTTCTGGATGCTCCGCTATTATCACATCTTTTCTGGAAGCTGCGCTATTACCACATTCTCTCTGGACGCACCGCTATTATCATATATTTTCTCGACGCACCGGTATTACCACATCCTCTGGACGCTGCTACATCGGGTTTGCCTCATCATCCTGGACGCCACATGGACGCTACCTACTCGTTTACCCTCATCCTCTGAACGCTGTTGCCTTGGCTCTCCCTCATCATCTTGGAAACTACCACAATACTTGATCAACATGAAATTGTCGTTTCATTGCGATTTAATGTCCGGCAAAAATTGAGAAACGTTGGCTTTTGAACATTCATCTTAAAATCCTGACATTACAGCCGGCACGGCAGATTATCTAGTACTCTCTCGCTTGCATAAAATTTACCTCAAAAGAGGGCTATGTGGTCGAAGTATGAAAGAATAATGGTTTTAGCCGAAAAAAAACCCAGGATGGGAAAAATTTTGAAAAACAAAACAGTTTTTAATTACGAAAAGAAATGCTGTCATTATTTCTCAAAAACCACCAATTTCTTTTTTTCCAATCTGGTAGTACTCCCTTCATGTCTTAGGCTAGGGGTTATATCGCTTCGTATTTTATTAGAGTCATTCAAGCCCCTTTGAAGTGAACTGTATTTTATAATTTATTTATCATTTATTTATAATAAGTACACAAACATCTTATTTAATACGAATACGCACATTTTAAATAAAATACTACATCACCCTGGTACAGATGAATAAACTTATAAATAAAGGAGAATAAAAAATAAAATGGCAACACCAACAAATATCCAATGTGAATATTATGACGAAGATTTGTTTACTTCAACTGGAATTTGAACATTTTTGTTGCGCATGGATACCTGTAATTTGAAAGACTATTAGTCATCTGTTTACTTCAAAACTAGTACATGTAACATACTAAAATATAAATCTGGGCATTTGGTAGGACACCATGTTTTTGAAGACAATTGATTACATGAATTTCCAATTCCTTGCCTGCCTCAACAAACCCGTTGCCAGGACTAAACTTGAAGAGATGACTATAATTGCAAGAGATTGAAAATTTTTCATGACGACGTGTTTTATTTTTTAACGTGAACTTCATATTCGATCCGTATCGTAAAATATTCGGCCGAACTGACCATTCCTCACATTCGTTCCCGTTGATTTCTTCCGGAGTGATATCCATTTTGTTCGAGGGGCAGTAAAATGTTTTGAATATAACAGTTTCATCCGCATCAGGAAAAACAATCGATGAATCAATTGTTTCATCATACAGCGTGTGATTAAGTGTAAGTGCAATTTCGTGAACACGAAAGTCTGCTATTAAGTCCAATGCCGTTTCCGATTTTTCCTTTAAGCTGCATACATCATCGATTGACTTCTCATTGGGTAATTTCCCCCATAAGTTTTCGAAAGAGTGCGGAATTGATTGGCGAGTTCCATCGTCCATGCATTTTATAAGTGCACGTATTCTTTGACGTGATGGTTCGTCCCCGCAAATGATGCGCATGTTGGCAAGAGTCATAACTTTCGATATTTTTTTAATGATCCTTTTCATATCTTCACGTCGTGGTCTAAATACCACACGAACAGAGATTTCTTTCTCTGGTGGCAGTAGAATCTTATTTGGGATAATATCTAAAACCTCATGTAACCGTGGTATATCGAGTCCTGATGAATCTACCGTTATTACTGCAAATCCATATAAGGGACCTTTATTAAAAATTTTGAATGTGACATCAATAGGACCAGAGAGATCTTTAAACTCCCCCATAATTAGAAATGGGCATCCAATTGGCCCCTTTATTATATCGCGTAATATAATACTTGAAGCTCCGCCATATCCAAAGAGTGGTATAACTAATGGTGTATCATATATGGGACTGCTGGCTGAACTAATCGATAGAACACCTGCAGCTGCTCCAATTACTGTGGGACAAAAATTGACATCAATTGTTCTACATTCCTGCGACAGTAAAGCTATTATATTGCTTTGAGTATTGGTTATTTGAAAGCCGGGACCAGAAACATCAATTTTAATTTTCAGTTTTTTAAAAGATGTATTTTTAATTTGCATCGACTTCTTGACATTCTTGCGAAGTCTAGTACTTCCCCAGGAGATTTGTAAGCAGGTGGCTTTCAGTGGTAACGCAGACCCTTCACGTTGGCTAAATTCACTAGTATTTGTACAACGCGATCCACTTTTGACCGATGCAATGGATGATGCTTTTCCTATTAAGGCGTAATTAGGAAGTGAAAATTTGCCCATATCTGGATATGAAGAACGTCCAGCCAGCAGATATTGACGATCTGAATTCGTAGTACTATTGAACTGGGGAGATCTATCCGACCAAGTAGGTGAGGAAAGTTGAGATGACGCCGAACTCAACAATGGTGTATTTTCGTTACCATAACTGCCAGATGGAGGACTTCTTTTGCGTTTTGGAGTTGAGTCATCTAAGTCTTTCGGTGAAGGATGTTTCATTCTCTTTTTATGCTCTTCTGGTTTTGTTTTCGACGAAATAGGACTGATCCATTGACTATCCATAATGTTTTGAGGGACATCTAAAAAATGTGTTTGGTGTGGTTGATTTTGAGCGTTTCGTGGTGTATCTAGGGAAAAAATCGAGATTTTATGATTAATTATTATATAAAATCACATTCGTAAGAATTAACATAAATTCGAGGCAGTTTGGGTGACAGTCAACACCGTTGGACGGCAGGTTATATGTTCTGTATTTTCAGAATAAATGCTTCAAATCTATATTTTTATTAATATTAGAAAAAAGAAAAAACGTTACACATAAAACGAAGGCTGTGGTAGTTTAGTAAGCATCCGTAAGAAATTCGTTGGATCTAGTCCCTCTATACATTTTTTTCGCATTACAGTCAACAGGTTTGGGTCGGTTCCGCCAAACCCCACTGCCTACTTACCTGAAGAACCCCCATCCCTACAACCCAATCTGCATAAGTTTTTGCTAATGCAATCGCATTAAGCAGCTGTAAATGATGAACCCGATTGAGCTCCAGGTTGGCACAATTGCACGGGGAACTTCGTTTAGGGGATAACCTGAACACACCCGAGTGCCAATCGATAACGGAGTTATGTCGAGAGTTCAACGATATTTTTCATTTACAGGGCGACTACCTGACGTACACCAGTGCAATCTCACACGAAATACCTTTGGTACGGGATCAGGCACCCATTAACCAAAGAATGTACCGATTGCCCGAAAGCAAAAGGCAGGTTATCAACGAGCAAATTCGGGAAATGTTGGATAACGACATTATCCAACCAAGCAAAAGCCCGTGGAACTTCCCCCTTCTAGTGGTTCCCAAGAAAGCGGGCCCCGACGGAGAAGCCCGATGGAGAGTTGTAGTAGACTTGCGCAAGTTAAACGAAAAAAACCATCGGGGACGCGTATCCTATTCCCCGTATAGAGGACATTTTAGACCAGCTCGGTCGCTCGCGTTACTCCACGCTCGATTTGGCCAGTGCCTATCACCAAGTTTTGGTGGATCTAAACGATCGGAATAAAACCGCCTTTAGCACCAACTATGGGCATTATGAGTTTCGACGTATGCCGTTCGGGTTAAAAGGAGCCCCGGCTACGTTTCAGAGACTAATGAACCATGTCCTTACTGGTCTGCAAGGGGTCGAATGCTTTGTGTATCTGGATGACATCGTCATATATGGTAAGAACCTGGCTGACCATAATGACAAGCTCCGGAGGGTGTTCGACCGGTTGAGATGCCACAACCTCAAACTTCAACCGGAAAAGTGTAGATTCCTGCAAAGGGAAGTGGTCTACCTGGGACATGTTTGTTCAGAAAAAGGGGCTTCGCCAAATCCTGACACGACAGCTAGTGTCAGAGATTTCCTCATTCCTAAGACGGTACGCCACGTCCAATCATTCATAGGGCTAGCGAACTATTACCGGAAATTTGTGCCAAATTTTTCCCGGATAGTGCGCCCCTTAACGAACTTATTACGGAAGGACGTGAAGTTCACGTGGTCGTCCAAATGTCAACAGGCATTTGAAGAGATAAAGGGGAAGTTAATTTCGCCACCACTATTGGTTTACCCAGACTTCACAAAACCCTTTAATCTAACCACGGATGCAAGTAATGAGGCACTTGGAGCAGTGTTATCCCAAGGTGAGATAGGCAAAGACCAGCCTATCGCCTATGCCAGCCGCACCCTGAATGGGGCCGAACGTAGATATAGCACAATCGAGAAGGAGTTGCTGGCCATTGTATGGGCGGCGACAAATTTTCGTTGCTATTTGTTGGGTAGACGCTTCACCGTGTACACGGACCACAAACCGTTGAAGGGAGTGTTCGGCGTGAAAGAACCCACCTCACGCCTTACCAGATTTCGTCATAAGCTATCGGAGTTTGACTACTCAATCGAGTACAAACCCGGTAAATACAACACCAATGCGGATGCGCTAAGCCGTATTCCCCATGCTGTAGACGAAACCCCTTCACCACCGCGATGCAATGTAGTGACTCGCGCCCAGGCCAAGACCCAACGGGACAGCGAGGGATCCCCGGGACGTCCAAGTGACGAGGAGTCACCTTCTGAAGAGGACGCCATTCCTTCCTGCACGGAAAAAGGAATGGAAATAACTAATCCCGAGGAGATCCAACACTTATTACGGGATTACCATGATCACCCTTTAGGTGGGCACCAAGGGGTGATCAAGACGTATAAGAAGATACGCAGGCACTACTGGTGGAAGAATATGATGCGCGATATCAAGCAATATATTAAAGTATGCAAGATTTGTCAGCGCATGAAGTCTTCCCCAAATTTACGAATGCCGATGGTAATCACCGACATTGCCAAGAGGCCTTTCGAAAAGGTTTATTTAGATATCGTGGGCCCCCTGGACCGTACTCCTGAAGGCAATCTATATATACTTACGTTCCAAGATAATTTATCTAAGTATATAGATTGCTATGCCCTGCCCAATGCAGAGGCAGAGACGGTGGCTTCAGTCTTTTTCGACCAAATAGTTGCAAGGTATGGTGTACCGACGCAACTAGTCACCGATCAGGGCAGCAATTTCCTGAGCAGCCTGTTTAAAAGCGTGTGCAGGCTGCTCCGCATCAAAAAACTGCAAACCTCAGCGTACCATCCACAATCGAATGGTGCCTTGGAACGAGCCCTTCGACCGCTGGTAGAGTACCTACGCAGCATTGTGGACACGAATCCCCAAACCTGGGATCAGTACCTGAGGGCGGCCACTTTCGTGTACAACACCAGCGTGCACGAGGGTACCCGATTGATGCCGATGGACTGTCTCTTTGGTTTTACTCCGGATGTTCCCTCGAACATCAAATTACCTCCAGAACCGGTTTACAACCATGAGAGCTTCCATAAGCTATTGAAGTACAAGCTTCAGAAAACGTATGAAATAGCTAGGCGCAATCTGTTGATCTCGAAAAAGAGGTCCAAAGGGTATCATGACCGCCAGTTACGCCCGTTCACGTTCCATGTGGGCGATAAAGTCTTGATGCGGGAAGAAAACAAGAAAGGAAAATTGCCGCCCCTATGGAGAGGTCCATATGACGTGGTGGAGGTAAAAAGCGCGGTCAACAGCGCGGTGAAGCTAGGTAAGAGGACGGTGGTTGTACACAACAACGTGCGTCCGCCACCCCATCAATTAATCGTTTTGTAATTTTAATATAATTTGTTTTAAAGTGGTGTGATGGTAAGGTGGTGGAGGAGTTGCGCGATCCACAACACGCCCCGATTCGGGTGTCGATCGTGCAGCTCTTCGAGTTCGAATTCGGTTTTCGAAGTGGACGTGAATGGGGAGCGAAAGAGAGAACAGTGTCTTGCTGGAAGGACTTCTAATTTCTGATCCAGAGGAGTGAAGAAGTACCACGAGTGCGTTGGAAATTATCTCCAACTTAGTACCCGAGTAATTGGAAAACGCAGCAGGAACAAAGGAAATTCTATTCATTCCCAATCAGTGCGATATGAGCTCAGTGCACAACGGAGAATGGTAGTGCTGATCCAGAGGTGTGAAGAAGTACCACGAGTGCGTTGGAAATTGTCTCCACTTAGTACCCGAGAAATTGGAAACCGCAGCCGGAGAGAAGACGGCCGCCCAGACCTGAGCCGAGCTGGGAGAGTTGCTGATCTGACCACCTTAAGGACAGGTAATCTTTTACATATAAATACAATTTTCTGTGGCGGAAAACTGTCACAGTTGGCTTCAAAAAAGCCTACGACTCAGTCGTAAGACAAACACTTTACCATATTGTAGTTGACCTGGGAATCCCGAAAAAATATGCCGCCCTCATTCAAATTTGCATGAACGAGAACAAAGGGCGAGTTAGAATAGAAAACCACCTCTCAGAACAATTTGAAATCCGGGACGGACTAAAACAGGGGGATGGACTCTCACCATGTGCTCGAGTATGTTATCAGAAAGGTACAAGATGACAACATGGCCTGATCATCCCTAAACGAGGTCACACAAGTGCTCGCATATGCGGATGACATCGCCGTTCTGGGCGATAATCTAGAAACTGTCAGTAAAAACTGCGAAATCATCATGCAAGCGGTAGAAGAGGTGGGCCTAGAAGTAAATGAAGACAAAACAAAATACATGATTACGGCGAGAGCAGGTGGACCTCAGGGAACACATATAAACGTCAGAGATATTCGAAAAAGTTAAAGAATTTAAATATCTGGGAAGAATACTGACTTCCAGGACCGAAATTAACAAGAGTGCATTGCGGCAACGCTAGTTCGCGCGCAGTCAGTAAACTGCTGAAATCCAAACTGCTGTCACGCAACATAAAACTCCGTGTCTATAGAACCATTATCATGCCGATTGTTCTATACGGATCCGAAACATGGGGCCTCACAAAACGGGAAGAAAATAAATTCCTCGTATTCGAGAATAAAGTTTTAAGGGGTATCTTTGGCGGTAACTATGACGAGGAGGCAGGAGAATGCAGGAAACTCCACAACCATGAATTGGAAGAGCTATACCGCAAACCTTCAATAGTGAGAGTAATCAGGTCGCGAAGATTAAGATGGCCCGGACATGTGGCGCGAATAGGCAACGATAGGACCGTGCTTAGAATTCTTGACGGTAGACCAACGGGAAAGAGACCGGTAGGACGGCCGCGACGGAGATGGGAGAACAATGTTATGTTTGACCAGAGGAGATCGGATCAGCTGGTCAAGCGTGGAAGGAGAGTGCACAGGACAGGGAACGATTGTGGAGTCGAGTCGCTGAGGTCATGAACTTCCGGGTTCCTACAGAGCAATAAATAGTAATAGTAGTAACTGTCACTTTTAAAACAAATGAACACATTTTTTAAGTTAACTAAGAGTAAGTCATTTGTTAAATCTTACAATTGTAAACTGTATAGCAATGTTGTACAAAATTATTTAAGTTAATTAAAAAATCTAAGATTTAAAAATTTTAATCGTTTTAGTATCTTCGAAATTTGGATTTAAATTAATAAATTATATGCATCATTTGCTTACAAATTCAATTCTGTGTTAAATTCCCCAAAAATGACCTCAACGCAGTACCGACACGTATCTTTTTACAAAAAAAGCACTGTTTTTACTCGTTGTACTAAGCGAAATAAACTGAGGGTTCTGCCCTCACTTCATTCATTCGAATTCCTCCTTGTGTGAATTTAATCCCACTACTGAGACTCTCAAGCACCGCCTCCTAAGTCGCTCCTCTTAACCACACCTGCAATCTTAAGCGCCGCTTCCTATATTTGCCACCTCTTGCCCTCATAGTTACATTTTTTACTTTAGCTTAAGCATAGCTTAGTTAAGGATATATTGTATATAAGTTCATTTGTAAGTATATATATTTTTATAAGCTTTGTATTAAGCCAATAAGAAACTAGTTAAAACTCGCACATGCTTCCCGAAAGTCCAGAGGTATCCTTTGAAGATTCTCATCTTCCTACCAAAACAGATCTATATGTTCTTATCTTAGGTTATAATGATAATTTTATTTACCTGTGGAATCAGTTGGGCTTAAGTCTCTGGAAAAACTATCGTACGTGATTTCAAGTCTCTTCATTTCAGAGCTGTTCAAAAGTGACTCCGTTAGACTAGCGGTTTCCGATAATTTTAGACTTTCAATGCACCTTGGCTTTTGGTTCTCCTTGTTATCCATATTCACACTTTTTTCACTACGGACGCTTGACAAAACGCTGATACCCGACATCCTGTCAAATTCAAAATCTCTTACATCCTCAATGTTTCTTATCGAGCTTTTATGACCACCAGTACTTTTTTCTTTTTTAGGCTGAGAGAGACGATTTTCTTTATCACCTTCTGACTTTTCCTTAAGGCATTGTCTATTATTACCACTTTTTTCTTTGTTCGTTTGAAGACAATGATATACGGCAGCTCCCCCTGAATTATCTGTTTGAATTTCTCTGTTACTAGGGCTTTTCTCTTTTTTAACTTGTGCTAAACGATGGACATCGATTTCACTCGACTTTTCCGTCTGGCATTTTTTATAAGAAGGGGGTGCCTCTGAATTTCTCAATTGGGTTATAATGTTAGGACTTTTTTCCTTTTTAGCCTGCAGGAGGCGATCTACAACGGTTCCCTCCGAGTCTTCTGTCTGGATGTCCGCTGAAACATAAAATACTTAAATTAGTTTTTTATTTGATTACGACATTTATAGAGATTACCAATTGCTCTTCGAATAGTAGACATACTCAAAAGGTACGGATTATCTGTGGAGGTTTGAATTGAGTCACTTAAATCCTTCTTCGACTGTATACTTTTAAATCTGTATGTCGCATTATTCTGGTCACAAGAACTAGACGAAGCTGTGCTCGTATAACCTGCAAGCGCAACGGGTTGACGCTCGATGGGGGGATTTCTACTAGAAAGTATGTCACCGATATTTTCCGAATTTTTTCCAAAATAGGAGCCAAAGGAAAAATCCGAATCGAATCCATTTGTTGAAATTGAACTCATTCTAGAATCTTGAATGTCTCTGGATGTGGATTTTTTATTATTTTTTGAATGCATACTGTTCAGAGACATCTTTGGTATGCATGCATATTTTTGTTCCCATGAATACTCATCCTTTAACAATTTGGACTGCATTAAATCAATAGGAGCAAACTCATCTGAACTAATCCCACTAATATTGGTTTGATTAAAGTTTGATAATGAAAAGCCATTTAAGTTATCAGAAGCTTTACTACTTTGGGATAAATCTGCTGTCCGGGGTAGGCTTTTAAAATTAGAGTTACTCTCCCGTAGAGACTCACATAAATCTCGGACCTCTTTGGAAATACTACTGGCTAGAATTTGTTCCACACGGAGTAGTTCATTATAGTTTGAGATATTTCTTCGTAAATCTCGACAATATGAGGTTGATCGTCCATTCATTTCAGACGGATCAAAGGAACAGAGATTTTTTGGACTTCCCCGTGGTGTATCATTGGTGCTAGTGGATTCTAAATGAATGGTTTTGTCAGTCACTAGTTCACTTATGTTGATTTCATTCGGCCTGTAATATGGAACATAGTCGGTGCCGTTCAAACCTAAAAAAAAAAAGGATAACGTATTTAATTTTATTCGTATTCAGTAAAGTTTGTAATACGTTCACCTGAAAATTGGCTATTCAATACTACTTTAAAATTTGCATGTCCTGCATTAAAATTGTAATAAGCAACTAAAATTGTTAGTAAGGATGTGGCGGTTCTACATTATGCCTCCTTTAAATATTAACTTTTTGTTTTGTTTTAAATCTACATTTATTTACCATAAAATTATAAATTGGTTTACTTAGGACTAAAGGTTTTTTTCTTTATAAATGCGCGCACAAAAGGAGTTTTTGAAGTACCCTTAAATGTCAGAGCACAGTGCGAGCGGATGGAGAGGAAGTGGATAATAAAAGGAGCTATCGATGTATATCGGTCTTGAATGACTGGACATTACAACGACGAGTAAACATGATCAGGTAGAGCATTCCACATTCGGCTGGTGTGGTTCGGCTAAAGAATGACTCTCTATGTTTATTTGTACGCCTGAAGTTGAGTTTCAACGTGAACTTTTGGCGGATTTAAATTATATAACTTTGGCGAAGTTGGGTATTATCGCCGGAGGAAGTGTTCCGCCGACACTGTCCAATACTTAATACGGGGCGAATGACATGCTCTACCAGCTCTGTCCACAAAAATCAAAAGACCGGAGCGGATGCCGTCATCAATTAAACACAACACATTTTAGTTTCAAGACTCGTTTATTGTACACAATTCAAAACCGCAAACCACTGTGACGACCGACACACGTTAAACTAAACTTTCACTTTTAATTTTCATTTTAAGTCGCGGTTACTCCCGACACCGTACCTCGTCTCGCGCACCTCCTCCTTCGGATTCCTAAGCTTGCCCTTTCGGCTTGCGTATCTTTTAGGTTCTTTCCTATCGCTGTTCGATAAAAGACTATGTCGTCTCGTTGACGATTGAAATCTGACTGCCTATCTCAAACCTCAACAATATCCTGCTCATACAGATACCCAGATTCAAACTGATATCTGTATCTATCCGGAAAATATTCCCTATTTGCTCTGCTAACAGAACTTCCGAATTTCTGTTAGCAGCATGTTATCACATCTCCCGGAATATTTTGTAGTTTCCTGAAAGGGGAAAGTCATCTTTGCATACATCATTATTATCGCTGATAGAATTTCATTTCCACGGCCTTCTGTTTGCACAGAACATCTGGCGCCCAGACCAGAGATATTCGGCGATTGTTTTGACGTGCAGTCCGTGGGTCTTATTTGAACTTGGTACCCGGAATCGAAATCCATTAGATCTTTATAATGGTGCGAAATTCTAGCGTGGCCGTGGGACCGGAGTATTGCCTCTGTTGGCTTAACATAAATTATGGGATATCTCGTTGAGATATATTCGATTGCGATAGGTCGTGGCTGCTTTCTGTTGTTCAACGGATTTGGGTGGTCCTTGCATTAGATTACCCGCACGTGCATCCGTTGATCGGTTCATTCTTTGATGATAGCAATTCTTTTGTATCGAATTTCGGAATTGCCGGTTCGATGAGATGTTCCTGGGCGCAGGCAGCATGTATGGCATTTTGGGAATTGTTTTTTTTTTTTTTTTTAGGAATAGAACTCATGGATGTTTATACCTTTGTTTCAGGCATGATGAGTTATAATTGTTGAGCTTGACCTAAAAAGCTTTGGGGACGTTCAGTTCCTTGCTTTTTGGTGTCGGTCTCAACGTTGGCTGCGAGTTGCAGGCCCTATGGTGGGACTTTTGGGCACGCGTCTGTGGGCACGTGCGCTGCGTTATCAGGTAAGTAAGTTCTTTGAAGGTAGGAACCTTACCTGCGCGGAATTGTGCGTTCGTAGAACGCTACAAACTGATGCGCATTCACAGATTAGCGGGTATCGCGAGACAATGCCTGAAGGGGCGGAACACATTCAGCAAGTTCAATTGAGCAACGACCGTGGTAGTACTATGGCGTTTGAAATAATAGTGAAGAAGAACGTGTGATTCAAACTGACGCTATGACAGTTTGTATCACCAAAAATTGAACCTAAGCGTTACCCATCAGGCTACTGGCCGATTTTTGAATTTGATTTTTAAACTCGACTATACTCCACTGATGTGAATTGTTATGTTATCGGTATGGTATACGGCTCTGATGTATGTTCTTATTCGATTTTCGTTCGGTGTTCTTCACTATTTTGCTTGTGAATTGTGTGTATATCTGTTAGAGACGCCGCAGGCCTCTGGTCCATGACAACACTCCAAGTAAGGGTAATGCAAACACTAACAGAAGAAAATTTGCACTGTGGGATAGCTAACTGGGTCAACAGGCTGAGGATCCTGTGGGGGTTCTTAAAGCTCACCTGAAGAACCCCCCATATTCGCAACCCATATTTGCACCTCAATCTCCCCGCATCAAAAGCATTTCCTTTCTCAAGGATAATTAATGCTTTCAACGCATTACCTAGAAATTCCTGAAAAGGATTTCTCCCACAAGGGCATCCTCATACGCATCTCAGCATTAGCAACAAAGAACCGAATCCTATATTGATGTAAATATTCACACTGGAATTCGACCCTTGAGTTGCCATAGATGACATATACAATTGGCATAGATGTTATACACAACCATCATTGTGTAACCATCTAAATTGCTTCTCAACTACTTGCAACTATTGATTCAGCTGCAAGCACTTCTCCCAGAAATGCTCCTTTGTTTGAATCTCCAAACAATCACCAACTTCGCGCTTAGTCCCCGGATTCGAATTCAATAGCATAAACAATGCAAATAAAGAATCTGTTTCTTACAACGACCAAAGAGACGATATGCAAATTGTATGATGTATCCCAAACCTATCAGCGCCTAATGAGTGGCAGCTTATTTATTTCGCTGACCCTCATTACAGAACGATGCCTTAGATCGCGTCTCCCTTTGTTCTTTTTCCCTTGTTTGGGTTTCGTTTATCCTTTGCCGAGATGCATCGATAAGCACTGTGATCTACACGATCACACATACACATACATCACATTTCCGTTGTTTTCACCACGAGAGAAACACTTTCTCTCTCGAGGAAACTCACCCCGTTAACGATCGCACATCACGGGTCTTCTTCCATCCTTCAGTGCGCGCACATCGAGTTTTTCTTTCTTATCATCCCCCGTAGGGTGTGCACCGGAGTCTGCACCCCTGCGGGACGTATCCCTTTTGCTCGCGTAATTATGTATTCCGCCAATGTTTGTTCCGCGTTTGAAGCAAATAGAAATAATTTAACATAAAGTGAACGTATTAACAGTCACCACAACTTTTTATAACTAACATTAAAAATAAAAAAAAAGAACCTTTTATATAAATCAAAACGAGTGTCTTATTTTCCTCTTCTTGGTGGATAGTTGCAGTACTACGGAATGCATTGGTAAGGATTATTTAGTGTGTCAACAAGTGGAAGACTTCCAATCGTGACAATGTGTTTTCGTTTTATGTAAAGGTTTGCCGTGCACTGTTCACATCCATATAAATCAATAAGTAAAAACAATTTGAATTCATTAATCAACTGTGAACTCGTCATATAAACGCTATCCTGGTATCCACGGTGTGCTTTAGCATTTATTGCAAATTTTATCCTGTCACATTTCGACCGACATCCTGTGAAGTTTTGTTTGTTCGACATTGACTGAGTGCGCCGATTAAGTGAAGTGTTGTGGGGACGAAGTAGAACCCTGCGCCCATGCTGGCGTCACGACTTCGTCTCCCACAATCCTCCCGCACGAAGCCTCAGTCACTACTGGATCACTACTCTACCTTACCTTGGATCAAGCCTGGAGCGGCATGATGATCGCGGTGATAGCGCACGAGCGCGTTACCTGGGATGGTTCCTCCAACGTATCGTCACCGCCTGGAGCGTCGTCGTACGGGAAGATAATACTGAGAATCACGAGCTGATGATTAAAGGGAAGGCTGGACGGAAATCACTGACTTTGAAGCGCAGACAACGTCACTCACACAGGGAACAATGCAGAAAAGTTTACCGAAAGATGTTGGTGGAAGGTTGTCATCTAGATTCATATTTCATCACGGCACACTAATAGGTACTTAGTACTTAATTTTCACTTGATCAATTTTCAATTATACTCAAATACTTATGCCATTCAAAACGCATGAATCGTTAACACCGTCACACTGAGATTTTAACAATTCACTTTTATATTAATCACAAAACACAAAGATCGCGAGGTCAACCGTGACTTCTCTTCAGAACATCGCTGCTCAACACCCAAGTTTAGAATAAATAAATCTTCTCATGCTATTGATTGGTGCTCGCTCAGAAAAACAAACTCCCTTTGCCGTAACCAAACTCGGACACATCTTTGTGCCGCCGATCCAAGGCGCACTTCCCCGAAAACGAAACCACACAGATCCCTAACGAAACGTTCAACTGAGAAGCAAACTCTTTATTCGATTATTAAGCTGCCGCACCCGACGCTCTTTTCCGTAGCCTTAACCTGGTAGTTGGATCACAGGGGATGAAACATAATTCCAGCAAGTGAACCGCCTGCAAGTAGTCGAAGATCCCACCAAGAGAAAAACAACGAGAGTTGCCGGCTCATGATCTTTGTGAAGTGAGGAAATACACAAGCGACATATGTATTAATTCAGGGTATTAAAAATAGACAATCAAAGAGGAAAGAAAACAACTACAAAAACGATAGGTATTCAAGTGACTGGTGTACCTAAAGAAAGATTATGAGGTGTACAAGCAATCTGACCGGAAACCGTTGGTTTCGTACTATATCGACGGGTTCTAGTCTGGCGTTTCATTGAACAGCAACTATATAAAAAAAATGATCAGACTACTTGTACTCGCTCAACCGCGGGATACCGCCGGTTCAATTTACTGTGATGTCTTGCCAATCCACCAATGGGATGTGTACTATTGCAAGGACTAGAGGAAGTACGCTTGTTGTGCCTAAAATGCCTATTTTTTTGTTTGTTTGAAATCCATCAGCACAATCGTGCTGAGGAATTCCGTTAAATTTCTTTGTTGTCTTTACCGCTCCCCGAATGACGATCGACCGGCGACATTTTTCGAACACCTTTCATATACCGTCGACTGGATACAGATCAACCACCCAGCTTCTGAAATTATTGTCCTTGGCGATTTTAATGTGCACAATTCCGACTGGTTGTTACATTCTAACAGAACCGACGAGGCTGGGAGGCTGGCGGAGATGTTTGCTGTAAGCCACAACATGGCTCAACTCGTGGGGGAGCCAACGCGAGTACCGGATGCCCGAGGCGATTATGCGAACACCCTAGATTTGTTTTTGACATCCGAACCGAGTATTTATACCGTAGAGGTTTCTGCGCCACTGGGAAACTCAGATCACTGCTTGGTATTTGTCGCGCAAGCACTTGCATACCAAGCGAATAACCGGCCTAGGCAGCTTCGCCATGTATGGAAGTATGGGGCTGCTAACTGGGACGATATGCGAGATTTCTTCGCATCCTTTCCATGGTCGGAGGTGTGCTTCGGAAACTCCGATGTTAACGCTTGCGCGGAGTCGGTATCAGAGATTATTCTCCTGGGGATGGAGATGTGTATTCCACATTCCATTAAACGAAGTTCGTTTGATAAACCTTGGTTTGACAAAAAATGCGAGCTGGTTACAGCGGCAAAAAATAGAGCTTTTAAGCAATGGCGCTCCAATCCCACCGATGTTAACAGAACGAATTTTGTTAGAATCAGAAACGCGTGCAACCAGGCGATTGATACCGCGAAGAAGACTCACAACGACAGGGTGATCAATAAGCTCCTTCAGTGCCCAACTGGTTCGCGCTCATTCTGGTCAATGGCAAAAGCTGTCAGTAGTAACTTTGCTTCCTCCTCTTTCCCTCCGTTGGTGACAGACAGCGGGACGTTAGTCACGAATCCAAAGGATAAAGCTAATGTGTTCGCGAATTTATTTTCCGCGAATTCAAACCTCGATCCCGGCCTTTTGGAGCCACCTGTGCTCTCCTGTGATCTGTGTCTCGCCGGTACAGTCTTCGATGCGGGATGTGAGATTTCGTCCGCGCACTATTCAACGCATTCTACGTGAACTGGATTGTAGGAAGGCAACCGGCCCGGACGGAATACCAGCAATAGTCCTTAAGAACTGTGCTCCAGAACTATCGCCGGTTCTTGGCAGAATCTTCCGCTTATCTTATGCACGGAGGACCTTTCCTGCCTGCTGGAAAATCGCTCGAGTTCAGCCAATCCCAAAGACGGGAAAAAGGTGTCTCCCACAAAATTACCGTCCGATAGCATTACTGTCTATTTTATCTAAGGTAATGGAAAAAGTCATCAATACAGAGTTGGTTAAGTATTTGGAGTGCAACGGTCTTCTGAATGATCGTCAATACGGATTCCGTGGCAGGCGGTCCACAGGAGACCTTTTGACACTTATAACCGATATATGGACATCTGCGATTGAACGGCATGGTGAGTCAAGGGCGGTCGCATTAGATATCTCCAAGGCTTTTGACCGCGTCTAGCACGGGGCATTGTTGAGCAAACTTCGTTCATATGGACTTTCCCAACAGCTTTGCGACTGGACGAGGAGCTTCCTCGAGAATCGATCGATCCGGGTTGCTGTGGACGGCGAGTGTTCGGATCTGTATCCTGTTAATTCGGGGGTGCCCCAGGGTTCTATTTTGGCTCCAACCTTGTTTTTGCTTCACATAAATGATTTGTTGGAGACAACGAATAACAAAGTGTTCAGTTTTGCGGATGATAGTACGCTTGTTTCCTCCTTTTCGAGTGATCGGCCGATTGGTGCATCAACGTCGCACCAACTGAGATGTAGCCAGATTGACTCTCTGAACCAGGATCTAGATAAAGTCCTGCAGTGGGGAAAGGCCAATCTTGTCGACTTCAACGCAACGAAGACCCAGTATACAACATTCACGAAGAAAACTGGATCATCGGTTCCACAGCTGATGATGAGTGGCCGGGCCCTCGAGGCTGGGGAAAGTTTGAAATTGCTCGGCGTCACGGTCTGTGGGAATGTATCATGGCATAAACACGTATCGGGTATCGCCAGATCTGCCTCAGGAAAACTGAGTTATCTTTTTAGAGCCAAGAAATACTTTACTCCGGCCCAACTTCTTCTCCTATATAAATCTCAAATTAGACCCGCGCTCGAATATTGCTCTCATGTTTGGAGCTCGGCTCCTAAACATACCCTCGACCTACTTGAGAGCGTACAAAGACGAGCGATCCGCCTGATCGGGGACTCGGCGCTGACGTCGGGACTACAGTCGCTATCACATCGAAGGCGCGTGGCCGACCTCAGTCTGTTTTACAGATATTATCACGGGTGCTGTTCTTCGGAGATTCTTGGCATTGTTCCACGCAATTCGGTCTATATGCGCTCCACAAGACAATCCGACGGATCGCACCCGTTTGTGGTTCATCTCCCGACAGCGCGAACATCCCTGTATTAGAACTCGTTCCCTTACAGAGCGGGGAAGCTGTGGAACTCCCTTCCCACGCGAGTGTTCCCGGAGCGTTACAACATGCAACTATTCAAAAAGAACTGCAACAGTTAGTTGATGGCATCTCGGGGCGCCCACTCGACGCTATAGGTACGCCTCTCCCGAGAGAAGTCTAAAACAAAAAAAAAATTCCTTTTTTTATGTAGGACTAATATATTTATTTACTGGCTCTATGCAAGCGCCCTAAATTACACAATATGTGACGATTTGGTTATGCCTTTCGGTGTACAATGACTTTTGTAATTTTGTTTATAGTAACAATACTCAATATACATTCTGTCAAATGTCTACCTGGAATTTCTCAATAAAACAGGTTTCAATTAACCATCCAAATTTATTGTATCGCCTTCGAAGTAGGCGCCTCTGATGCAATACATTTATGCCAACGTTTAATATAATAATCAATATACATTCTGTCAAATGTCTACCCGGAATTTCTCAATAAAACTGGTTTCAATTAACCATCCAAATTTATTGTATCGCCTTTAAAGTAGGCCCCTCCGAGGCAATACATTTATGCCAACGATTAATACAATCACCCATACACATTTTTTAGGTCGCGGCCGGGGTCGATTTTAACTCCTTCCTCGATTTTAGCTCCTTCCTCAATTTTATCTCCTTCCTCGATTTTAGCTTCTTCCTCGATTTTTTTACAGCTTTAATCGTCCCGAAGCGTAAGTTAAGTGTGATGATGATGATCTCTCTAAAGTCATAATAAGAGAAGTATGGAATGATAGTCCAATTATCGTAATTAATTCGGCCCACATTTTTCATTACGTCATATCATTAATTGAGGAAATGAAAAATGAGTAATTGCAAACCAATTTCGTTGCCAATCGCAGAAGTTGAATTGTGATGCAACACGATATTCGTTTAATTGCATTACGACGCAGTGCCGAAATGAAAAGTGGGTCAATGAAAAACCAAAATTGCTTTGTCGTCATTGGGAGGTGTTGACCCCGAGGTGAGAGTATGAGGTATAAACAAAAAATCGGGTGATCGGTAATTAGAGAGGGCGAAATTTAGACACGATATTATTGGGTTAAGGAGCCAAGGTTGGCCGTGAGAAGTCGTATAGAAATAATAGAAGAAAAGTGTTGTACATTTATCCGAGATAACATTTCTATAAATCGGTTTTGAGTTTTTGTGATTGATGTTCGAGTAAACAAGAAAAATATTGTGTTTGTAATTCACATTCTGAGATATTGCACGAAATTTGACCAGTAACAAAAATTCTGAGAGGTAATGCATCAGAACGTTTGTAAAGGAAGTATTTTCTGTAGAGACATTAATATATATTAATAATAATATATTATATATATTGTTGCGAAGTTAGGGTTCGCTGGATTAATTATTTTTAATAAATAAAAGAGCCGTTAAATCGATTTTGAATTAATGTAACACTTTATTATTCCGTTAATAACAACCGTTACTTTTACCGTATACTTAACGCCTAGCAATCAACATGACTACAAAGATACAAGGATGCAACCGCCAACCTTCGATGGAACGGGACCCTTCTCCGTGTTTATACGTCAGTTTGACGTCGCGGCCAATTATAATAAGTGGTCGGATGAGCAAAAGTCAACATCACTAATCTTGTCACTCCGCGGGGCGGCTGTAGAATTGCTACAAACCATACCAGCAGAGAAGCAAACAGATTTCCAAGCGGTAAGAGACGGCCTTGAAGCTAGGTATGGAGACAACCACATGCAGCAGGTCCGCCGCATACAACTGCGGAGCAGAACGCAGAAACCTGGAGAAAATCTTCAACAGTTGCAGGCAGACATTGAGCGATTGGCAAACTTGTCTTATTCAAATATGACTAAGGAATTTCTGAACGAGGTAGCAATGGATGCATTTATAAATGCACTCCAAGATCGGGACTTGCAACAAGCCGTTCGTTTGGCAGGAAAGAAGACAAGTAATGAAATACTGGCGTTCGCATTGGCATATGAATCTGCTAAACTGGCTACCAGGAGTACATATAGAGTCCGAGAAATGTCCGTCCAGGAATGTTGCTGCCAAAGAATTGGGCAAGTACAACGGAGAACCCCGAGACCTGTTATGAAGTGCTGGACATGCGGCGGAGTCGGCCACATCTCTGTTGACTGTAGTAAACGTCGACGAATGAATGAATTATTGTTCATGCGCCAATCATAAGAGTAGACTATCAACGGACCAACCTGAGGTGAAGAAGCACATTGTACCTGTCAGAGTACTAAATGCGTCCGAGGAGCCGGTCGCAATAAGAAAAGGAGAGTTAACCGCAGAATGTGCACCCGTATCAATGATAAGCTCAATTCAGCAAGGGAAGGTGCATAATAACGCTGATGCTCTATCAAGAAGACCATGTAAGCCAGATTATAAACATTGTCATAAAGCGGAAGAGAAAGAAGAGGCGTACGACCTGCGAAATGTACAAGTAGAAGTACTACTTACTATGTCGCTAATCCTGGAACACAAAGAGAAGAACGAGCTGCCAACTTGGAACAATATTTCCGACAAGAGTGGAACATTTAAAGCACATTGAGCACAATGGAATTCCTTGCTGGTGGAAGACGGAATCCTAAAGCGTAAATGGGAAGCCGCGGACGGAACATCCCATCGAATGCAGATTCTAGTCCCACCATCAAAAGTGAAGGATGTACTAACAGAAATGCACGATGGGGCCTCCGGTGGACATCTGGGAGTTAATAAGACACTTTCAAAATTACGATCTCGATTCTACTGGCTTCATATGAGGGACTATTATCACCAAGTGCAATCCTTTAACTACCTTGGGTCAATAGTATCAGCCGATAACAATATGGAAGAAGAAATACGCGAACGGCTGACCAAATCCAACAAAGCCTACTATGGTCTATCAAGGCTCTTTAAGTCCCGAAATTTATCCAGAACATCCAAGCTAGTACTGTACAAGACCATGGTCTTACCAGTACTCATGTATGGATCCGAGACCTGGGGGCTCAATAAAAGGCACTCTGAACCTTCGTTGCCTTCGAGAGGAAGGTCTTAAGGAGAAAATCCAATCGAATGCAGATTCTAGTCCCACCATCAAAAGTGAAGGATGTACTAACAGAAATGCACGACGGGGCCTCCGGCGGACATCTGGGAGTCAATTCTTATTCCAAAAATTACGATCTCGCTTCTACTGGCTTCACATGAGAGATGACGTCGAATCTTGGTGTAGGAAGTGCAGAACTTGCACTGCGACCAAAGGACGAACAGCAAAACCAAGGAGCGCTATGATGCAACGTGGGTGCCCCTTTCGAGCGAATTGCGATTGATATCTCAGGACCATTCCCAAAAACAATCGGCAACAACAAATACATGTTGGTTATCATGGATTACTTTCAGCAAGTGAGTGGAAGTCCTTCCACTTCCAAACCAAGAAGCAACAACCATCATTGAGCAGCTTATCAATAATTGGATCAGCAGATATGGAGTTCCCCGTGATCTTCATTCCGATCAAGGCAGAAACTTCGAATTACAGATATTTCAAGGCATCTGTGCGGCACTGGGCGTAAGGAAAACCAGGACCACACCCTTACATCCGCAGTCAGACGGTATGGTCGAAAGGTTCAACCGAACAATAAAAGAGCATTTATCGAAGGTCGTTAGTGATCACCAACGAGATTGGGACAAATATGTACAAACCTTTCTCATGAGTTATATATCGGCTAATAATGATACGACAGGTCATTCTCTAGCAAGAATTATATTTGGACGAGAGATACGATTACCAGCCGATCTGCGATTCGGAATACCTCCAGACGCCATAGATAAGACCGAAGACTACGTAGCCGAATGGAGAAATCGCCTCGATGAGATTCATCATTTGGTTCGAAAGCAAATCAAGGTATCCAGTGACAGGATGAAAACAAGGTACGACGTTCGAGCCAACGCATCCGGATTTAATGCAGGCGATAACGTGTGGCTTTGTAACCCTCATCGTCAAAGAGGAAGCTCTCCGAAGTTGCAGCAACATTGGGAAGGACCGTATAAGATTCTCACAAGAATTAACGACGTTGTCTATAGGATTCAGCGAAGACCGAACGCCAAGATGAAAGTGGTACATCGTGATCGACTGGCGACTTTTGTTAACCCAGGAGACCAGTGAACTTAGATCGGGACGAACTAATCTAGGCGGACGGTAGTCTGACGCATATGAGTAAGTACTGGAAAACTGGAGACTATGAGCTAGAAAAATCGAGGCTATGGAACGGACGGAGACTAAACACCGAACCAGAAGGAGGAAAAATACGTCGCACACAGATCGGGAAGATAAGTAAGAAGTAAGCAGTAAAAGACGCGATAAGTACGGAAGCGATAAGTCAAGAAATCGTTAAGTGTACGGTAAAAGTAACGGTTGTTATTAACGGACTAATAAAGTGTTACAGTGGGCTCCTCGATAGTATAGTGGTTAGTATACCCGCCTGTCACCCGGGAGACCGGGGTTCGATGCCCCGTCGGGGAGCCTCTGGCGCAAGACTAATGACCTTGCCCAGAAAAAATAAATCATTATGGAAAATTTAACAAGCCTCAGGACATGCTAAATAAGGACAAGACCGGTTCCCGGTTGTAGTGCCGATGATGATGATGAAGTGTTACAGTAATTCAAAATCGATTTAACGGCTCTTATTTATTGAAAATAATTAATCCAGCGAACCCTAAGCTCGCTACAATATTAATAAATAACAATCTTATATCATCGAATGACATAGTTGTACCCAACATACGAGAGTTACAATAAAATTATTAAAATCTAAAAATGGAGGTGGTCTCTTTCTTATTTGCTCTTCGCTCTTCCGCGGGTTGCTTCTTATGGAACTTCGCATCTTGATTTCGGGTCCGTATTCCACCAAAGAACATAACTGGAGCAGTCGGTGTTCCCCTGAGCGTCAATGTAGGGGAAGCGGTCGGACATTAAAATAAAAAAGTCGAAACGAAATGGACTAATAACTAATTTAGTGGTTCACGAAGAAATCACTGTCGCGAAAGTGAAAACGATTACCATTACTTCTTATTGGCCTATAGGAACCCGGAAGTTCATGATCTCACTGACTGCTGAGCCGTCGTTACCTGTTCTGTGCACTCTCCTTCCACCCTTGGACCAGCCGATCCGATCTTCTCAAGGTCAAACTTAACATTGTCAAATTAATATAAAGGAAGGATTATAATGACATTCCATGGCTGTGAGTTTCTCAAACTCCAGAGAATTGTCAAACACTGCCGATCCCAGGACTTACCCTAGAACATACCAACTCCAACGAAGAGTTAATAATAGTTGAGAATCCACAAAAGAAAGCGAACTCAATTGGTGCTTTTTTCGAGGCAATGCGCAGAGTGAACGATTCCGTTCATTCTAACTCTGACCTCGAAATTACGGCTCTCCAAAACCACATTTCACTACTCAATGAACTTAACAGTTGGCGTCTGAAGCAGTGAATGTCTACCTTGTTTTGTTCAACAACACTCTAAATAATGCATCTCATCCAACCCGTTGGGAAATTGCAGTAGTCCACCCCATCCTCCAAAAAGGGCAAGAACAGGAGCAATCCAGCCAATCTTCGCTCGATTAGCTTCCTTCCAAACATCAGCAAGGTATTCGAAAAAATTATAAATAAAGCATAGATAAAGTGATATGGGGAAAATGGGATCATTCCGAACAATTAGTTTCGTTTTACATCGTAACACGACACAGTTCATGCTGCAACAAAATTGGATTCCGACATACAACGGAACAAGGCAAAATGGCAATGCACAGGGGTTTATTTAGTTGACTTTGAAAAGGCTTTCAACACCGTCTAGTTAGAGGGGTTTGTGTATGCCCGAATATTTGTTATACATTTTCTATGAAATAATAATGGGTAAACAGTTGGTAGTACAGTGCGAAGATATAATCTCCAACAACATCTTTCACATCAAAAACGGCTTGCAATGGGGAGCAATAAATTCTCCTATTCTATTTAACATGTACCCTAACGATCTAGTGGGCTTTCTCAATTCCCGCTAACAACATTGTGGTGTACAGATCTGGAGAAAAGAGTGAGGTCGTCAACAGACTTCTGCAAGATCCCTTAGATAGAATCAAACGTTGTGACGACTGGAAATGAAAGATCAATTTCCAGAAAATAGAAACCGCCCTTTTCAGAACGTCCTTGTTCAGCGTCGAAGGATACAAAATAGAATTGGAATAGTTTTTCCATTTTAGGAAGTAATATTCTTCGAAACAAGTACAAACTGTAGATACCTTGGTATCTTTACTTCGGTAAGCACATACCAGCTTTCCTTACCATATCTTAAAGCGCATATGCTATGACAAGAAGTAAATTCCGTGGTAGTCTTCTAGATCTCAAAGTCAAAATTATTTCATACTCGGTATCCATCCAACCAGTACTAGTGTATGCCTGCCCGGTATGTTATAACATATCCCCATTCTACGTGTACAAGTTTCGGGTGTTCGATAGGTAGTGTTTGCATTCCTGCCTCGGAATGTATAGAACCCCAGAGAGCAACAAAAGAAATTCTAGTCTTGTATAGCAAATCAGGACAAAACAGGATAGAAAATTTCATTATCAAGATTATCCGTGGTCACACCGCAAGGGCTATGTGCAGTGAAAATAACCTCATCTTAGCATCATTCTACCCCAATGACATGTATCTGAAGAATACTCTCCAGAATATGCAAACAACCCAAACAAACTCTGTTACAAATGTAAAGCAATCCCAGAGATGCGAACGCATAAAATATTAAAAAAGGCTGAACGTATGTTCCGCCACATACCGGCATTTCGAGGCAGATATCAATTAAGGATTCACGCTTTGTAAATCTAAAGATTGTTTTTCCAGATCTTAGTGATTCAATGAAAAATCAGCAATCTCATACCTGTACTTTTATCGGGGGAGCGGTCACAACTTCTTGGTCCATTTATCAACCGAGGCGCCTTAAGACTTTCTTCGTTCCGTGATGCCCATTCCAAAGTTTCTCTTGCTTTAGCACGCAGTTGATCTAATTGTTCATTTGTTGCTATTCTTCCTCCATTTAACTTAAATTTCGGAATGCCTCCTAAATATGAAGAAATTAGTAGATGAAAAATAATGTAAATTCATTTAAAAATAAATATTCTATTCACCTTTACAATTATCCATTTTCCTATTAGATCTCCTTTGATTTTCCCGCCTCTACTAAACTAGCTTTTAAATTTGAGTGTTCACTGATTCATTATACGATGAAATTAACGCAAAAGTGTTGTTTTCAGACTGAATAAAGTTATGTTGCCAATAAGCCAAGCTAAAGCACTTTACACAAAACACATAAATAATAAAACTTTGACCAAACAAAATAATATCAACTGCTACATTTTCAAACTCCGTACAAAACTATGTATTCGATCCGCTTACTGATATAACTGGTTTCAATAAAGCACTGTTATGCGAACATTCCGCTTGAGGGCAAAGACTTGATATCGTTTGCGAGTATGTTCACAAGCTCAATCGCCTTGAACTACGTCAATATTTGAAAATAGCTGTTTTAGAGTAGGTTCAATTTATCTGGAGTTTTTGTCTTGCATTAGCCCCTTGCTTTACAATGTAATTTCAAAGAAACGCAGACTATTTAAATTTACAACAATTCTGTGCGTAGGGTCATCGCAAAATAAAATTAAAATATTTTGTTTAATGTATCTATAAAAATATGGATATAACTTTATTTAAGATTTTTCATTTCTATAAAATATTGAAACGAGGGTAGGTCAATAAGTTCTTAGAAAATGGTGCTTGTAGCATCGCTAATGGTCTGTTTTTAGTAAGCATCATTCCTCACTAGGCACCTATCAAATACAATATATAAATACTTCGTAGGCGTCTGATATATTGAGTACTTACCAAAGCGCAGATTATCAGGCGCCGAAGACGTGATCTGCGTTTACAAGTGTTATAGTTTGAAAACCAGATTATTTCAAGTTGAATAGGTTAAATCAAGCAAGGAAAGTCCGCTTGAAACGTTTTAAAATTAACCAAGTGCTGAATTATTATAAGTGAAACACCAAATTGTTATAAGTTGAAAGGGGTTAAATTAAATAGGAAAGGTCCTCTTGAGGCGTTTTGAAATTAACTAAGCACTGCCTTCACTCCTCACAGGCTGACCTCCACTTCTTGAAAGGTATAAGTAAAAAGGGGTACTCACAGTTTCTCTGCTTGTTTTATGTTACATCCTCCATCCGCTCCGGGTCCATAGCTGCAGTCCCTTCCTTAGTAGTCCTCCCTCTAGCTTCTCGTTGTGCCTGGCGTCTCCTCCTCAATTCCTTCTCACTTAACAGATGCAGATTATTTTAACGGTTTTTGTCCACCTGGTATATACAACCAGCATGACCATCCAAAAACACAAGTTAGTCATCCGCTTCTTTGAACAAAATTTATATATTTAATTTTAACAATTTTTATCATATCACTTAATTATATCACTGTGCAATAAATTTTCTAGTTATCATATTTAATTCTTTGAGCGTAAATTGGAGTGTAAATAATTATTGTAATTATAATTATATTTTGGCTAATAACCTTGCCCGAAAAAACTAATTATTATGGATAATTTAACAAGTCTCGGATAAGGACCGGATACCGGTGGAGAGAATTGCTAAATAAGGCCAAGACCGGATCCCGGTTGTAGTACCGATGATAATGATGATAATTATATTGTAAAATTAGACAAACTAAGACAAAGTATATTGGACTTTAATAAGTAAAATAAACTAGAATGTAAATACACCTTACTGAATAAGATACATTTTAGTTAAGATAGAATAAAGTGAAAAAAAAGAGAATCGGACTTTTGATTTGAACCTAGCAATTCCTGACGTTATCAATCTAAACACAATCACTCCGCTCAAACATCCGTCCATCCTGGTCCAGCGGAAATACCAGAAGGTTTTTCCCACAACCCATATCCGGCCTGAGGACCTAGTTAGTGCGAAAACTCTGGTTGTATTACTCCAGGGCATGACAATACATATATATATATATATATATATATATATATATATATATATATATATATATATATATATATATATACATATATATATATACATATATATACATATATATTGTGACGCATATGACAATCAGTACTAGAATATTCTAGAGAGTCCGAAACAGAGTACTAGAATATTCTATAAAGTAATGGAAAACTGGAGACTAGGAACAGTAGAACATTCAAAGCAATGGAACGGACGGAAACGAAACGCTGAAACAGTATAAATACGCCGCACACAGAGCATAGTGATGAGTATGAAGTAGGAAGTGAAATAGGCGATTGCTGATGAGTTATAAGTAAGACAGTGAAGCAAGCGAAAGTCTCGAGTGAGAAGTAAGCAAGTAAAAGACGCGATAAGTACGGAAGCGATAAGTAAAGAAATCGTTACGTGTGCGGTACAAGTAACGGTTGTATTACGGACTAATAAAGTGTTATATTAATTCAAAATCGATTTAACGGCTCTTAATCATTTATTTTAAAATAATTAATCCAGCGAACCCTAAGCTCGCTACAATATATAATTTTTTTTTGTTTTTGTTTTTTTTTTGTTTTTATTAGAGTTCTCTCGGGAGAAGTGAACCTATGGCGCCAAGTGGGCGCCCCGAGATGCCACTGTGGGGGTTCTCTATACCACATGGAGAACCAACCCACAATGCCAACCAATCTTGACCGCTAACAGCGCGTCACTTTAATCCAGCTCCGCGTGCAAAATCTGCATTTGCATACATCCCATACTTGCCAAGAACCCATTTCCCAAGCTGAAATAAATGCATATTCCAATTTACAACGGAATATTAATCATTTCCCTCAATTACATCACCCCACATACGTTTTCCCAAAATTGCTTCGGTAAACTTCCTATTTAAGTTATATTTTCTCTTTGTCACCAAGCAATCTTAATTTCCCCGAAATTCATATGCCATAACAAACGCATATCCAAATCCTCAACGGAACATTACCAACCAACTAAGCCGCGCACATTTCCCCGAAATTATTTCGGTTAACATTTCTATCTAAACGATATCCCTTGCTTGCACCCAAGCAATTTCAATTTCCCGGTATACACAACCAACGAATCCAACTTAGCTTATACGGCAAGGATTCGCTGGAACTAAATTCCTATGCAGGCATAGCAACTCTTCCACTAAATTCTTGGTAAGTGACAATGAGTTTACGACGCCACGGCCACAACGCAATGAATTCTTGACTTCACGAATTAGTCATCATCCTACCATCGACGCGCGCACGTCAGCCCACCTCGTAACGTGCGCTCGGGGGGGTGCAAACCCCCGAGTATATAGTCGTCATTCTACCATCGGCGCACGCAGACCAGCCCTGCATAACGAGGTCAAATCACCATGAAGAGTCGTATGTATTTAATAAGATGTTTCAAAAAGGAATCGGACGATCGTTGTCATAAAGAGTTGTGTGTATCTAATAACCCGTTTCAAAAAGAAATCGAACAATCATCGCCGTAGAGAATGGTGTGTATCTAATAATATGTTTCAAGAAGAAATCGAACAATCACTGCCGTAAATAATCGCGTACATTTAATAATGCGTTATCAAAGAAAACCGAACACCGTTTTCATTAGTGTCAAAAGGATAAATAAATTAAATGCATTACAAGGATAAGATCACCTAAGGGTCCCTTATTCGCAGTAATATTGCAAGTTAAATTTTAAAAGTCGTTCCTAAGTGCCGCAATAAAAATACTTATAGACCAAGAAAAACTCTGTGTGTTTTATTTTCCTTTTCTGCAAGTGCACAGGTGTGACGAACCTTTGACCTTCGTGAACATTTTCAGTGCACAATCCGTTGGTGGGTGATAGGAACCCGTGTCGTACGCCGGCACACAAACTCCTCACCCCCACACCACCAAATAACTGTTGCAGTTCTTTTTGAACAGTTGCAGGTTGTAATGCTCCGAGAACACTCGCTTGGGAAAGGAGTGTGACGGGTCTGCCAAACCCCACTGACTACTTATCTAAAGAACCCCCATCCCTACAACCCAGTTTGCATAAGCTTTCGCTAATGCAATCGCATTAGCACCTTAAATGCTTTACGCATCTAGGATTATCTAAGGTATAATCTAAAAAGCTTCAGTAAGAGAATTCTTACCTTTTTCTTGCATCTCTTCGCATACAATTCCTGTAAGAGTTCTCTCTTACCTTATCATAAATTCCCTGTAATGAAATTCATCGGTTCGCATATCATACGACCGCATATCAGGGAATCTTACCATTGAGTTGGCTAATCCCAGCCTCAATATGTGTACATAAAAACTATCTATGCACATATCGGATGTCAACCCTTTTAGCCAGCGATAAATAGTCCAACACCAGCTGCATGTAATTAGCACCATCCACGTTGAGACTATTTCATTAACTCGCACCATGAGTAAACAAAAGACCGCTATCCTTCATCAGGCATTCTGGCGATACGCAAACAATTCAATCATTCTAGTATCCCAAATGCACCTACCATCTAATGAGTTGCAACTTGTTTACTCAGTTGAACTCTCAGGTCATAAATTCCTTTTATCCTACATAGTTCTGGATTCATTTCCCACTAACCTTCTCACATAAACAAAGATCTCCACGAACCCTTTTTCCTTTCTTTGTTTTAAGGTTCATTCCCATGGCCTTGTGTATGAAAAACCAATGTGATCTTCACTCACACATACACATACATTGCCAAGTCTTTCTTCGTTGTTTTCACCACGACAGAAACACTTTCTCTCTCGGGAAAACTCACCCCAAACGATTGAATATCGTTGAGTCGAATTTCGTCCGCCGACCATGCTGGTCGCACGATTTCCCGCTCTCCGGTGCGCATGGAGACGCGTATACATAGTCGAGTCGCAGTGTCTTGCGACGTTATTTTCAAATGTCCTCATTCGTGTTAATTGAAATCGATTTGCGAAATTTCGCTTTGTAAATCAAGCCCAACGGCGCAAGGCTAATAACCTTGCCCGTAAAAATAAATTATTATGGAAAATTTAACAAGCCTCGACACTTGCTAAATGAGGCCAAGACCGGTTCCCGGTTGTAGTGCCGATGATGATGATGAAATCAAGCCCAAATTAAGTACTCATGGAAACGTAGTTTAAGTAAAGTATAAAAATATTAAACATATTCAATTAAAGAAAGTTTTCTTGTGTCCAAAATAAGTATTAAGTGAAATAAAATTAGTTCGAACAAAGAGAAGTTAACGTCAAAAATCCTCCAGTGCCTTTCCATTTATCCTCCCGGTGCTTGTGTTTTTGCTGAACAATTTTCGGAAGAAGGCTGTGGAGCATTTAGTGGAAGTTGTGGGAACGGAGTAAAATAATGCTTGGCTCTAAAAAGATAGCTCATCTTTCCTCAGGCTCACCTGGCGATGCTCGACACGTGTTTATGCCACGATACATTCCCACAGACCGTGACGCCGAGCAATTTCAAGCTTTCCCCAGCTTCGAGGGCCCGGCCATTCATCATCAGCTGTGGAACCGATGATCCACTTTTCTTTATGAATGTTGTATATTGTGTCTTCGCTGCATTGAATTCGACGAGATTGGCCCTTCCCCACTGCAGGACCTTATCTAGATCCTGATTCAGAGAGTCAATCTATCTACATCTCAGCTGATGCGTTGTAGTTGCACCAATCGGCCGAACACTCGAAAAGGAGGAAACAGTTTTTACAATACGTTACTTTTTCCGGAAATTTAAAACGTTCCACTAAACAGAAAAAACGGAATTATTCTTTTCTTTCGAGAAAGCCGTTGAACCCAAAAATATCGTCCGCTATGCAATAGTGGTGTTCTCCTCAACGAATCCAGCAACATGCTCTGGTATCAGCTGGCTGAATTGTCTCTACAATCAGCAGCACTCCGAAAGGTGTTCCATGGCATGGCTAATGATGATTGATTATATTAGCATACTTTCGGGTGTTGTGGAGGTGGAATTTCCCCAATTCAAAGGAATTAATTGCTCATCTGATTCAACTGAGAAACCTTATGTGTTGCACGGTTGCGTGTGCAACATCTTCCCGGGCCAGCGACGGAGGACCGCTGGGGTTTTCCTTTGGTATATGTGAGTCGATAACCGTTTAAGGGGTGCGGTTGACGTGGGATGTTGAAAGTGAACCAGCACGATGCAACGGTAGGGTGGCAATTATTAGACATTAGTATCACTAGTGGGTGTGGATGATCGATTACCTTTGACTTGTTATAGGCTGGTGTATTCTCATATTGTCTTTGTGTGCGTGTGTGTGTTCTAGGCGGACAAGAGTCATCATTTTATGTATATGTGGTGTGTATTCTAGGTGATGACAGAGGTCATTAAATTCATGTGTGTGTGTGGTGTAATTTAATTGAGCATGGGTAAAAGGTAAAAGTTAGCCACTGACTGCCTGCGCATTGTTGAATTCTTCTTGTTGCCGTGTGCATGCTGCATCTGCTCATCAAATCCACAAAATCCTGAGATCAAATGTTGTACGTGCCAATGGTAGTGAAGATTTTTCCTGATTAGTAGGTATCGATGTTAAATTGATAGCTGATGAATTACTAACAGAATTGGAATGCGTGGTTTGAGATGATGCCACCGTCATTGTCGTTGAAGGGATCATTAAGATGAGAGAATTCGTTGACACAACTATAGAAAGAGGACTTGGGTTTCTCTTCCCTTTACGCGGTTTAGGTTTCTGTCATCTAACCTCGTGTATGGGTTTCTCGTGCGTCTTTGTTGGCGATGGTGGAACACATTCGCTAATTTACCAGTGCTGGTGTGCTGTGAGCTTGACGTCACATTTTCCAAATTAAATGGCATAGACATTTTAACCGGTTCAGGGGTTTCTGATTGAACGATTTGCGATTGACGAAAGACTGCTGGTGAAGCCATGCCAAACAACTGGATAGTCTGGGCTGGCATAATAGCGGAGGTTGTTGACATTTGTAAATCCCCTGCATGTGGTGGAGGAGATGCCTGAAAGGCGATATTTGCCGGCTCGGTCGCGGCAACGATTTGGTGAGTATTTATATTATTCCAATGGTTGAGGTCAATATTCGGGTTGATTTGATTAAATCCTGGTAAGCTCTGTTGAAACTGCGTCGGCAATTGTGCAACGATCGGACCAGTGAGACCATTTGACATTTGTATTTGAGCGATGTGGTTGTCATTAAGTTGACGTGGTAATTGTGCAGCCAAAGCTTGGTTCGGAATGTGGCCGTTTAGAACCAGCTGAGATCGAAGTGCATAAGATAAAGCCGATGATTCAGCATGAAATCCACTTCGTTCTGTTAAATTTGGCAGTGCAACGTTGAAATTGATAGGTTGTAAGTTCGCCATCTTCTGAGTATGGCCAACCTGTGCCGATACCAGAAATGTTGGAGTAGCTGCCAACTGTATAGGACCGTCTGCGTTTAGAGTTCGAGACGATTGCTGTGACTGATGTTGTTGCAGTTCGGGATGTGTCTCACTTACACCGCTAATGCAATTGCTTGGCGTTGGGCGAATTTCTCGATGAGAACTGATCTTTATGTCGGCAGCATTGCTTGAAGCCGTATTCGATCCACTGGTTGAGTGATTGTGTTGAAAATGATGTTTTTGGTGGCTATTGCGGCCGCCATAGAAGTTATCTTGCCGGCCTTGAGGACGTGACGAAGTTAATATGTTCCTTGAATTGAGAGAATTCTCTGAATTTCCCATAAGACCAGAATTATTTGTATTGTCCGCTTGATATTGATCTGTGGAGATTAATTTTCCGGTATTGTTGAACACTCTGGAATTGTAGTTGCCACCAGACGATTCGAATTTCCGACGGCGCAGTCTCAGAACGTAATTCTAAATTGATGAATCCGGACTATGCCCATGACGCGCGGTCATGGTTTGGAGAGCAACATTATCTGCATGATGATTTTCATCGCAAAGTACATGCTGCTGCTGCGATTGGTTTTGCTGCGGGTGCTGTGACCGCATTTTTGATTTTAGAGTGAATAACGAGTGATACCTTGTGCGCCGATGCACTCATCCTTGTTTCCCCTATGCCATAGACGGACACGTGGCCTTTCTCTCTTTTGAGCCTTAACAACCGTGATGCTGATTCGGTAATGAACGATGCTTCCGACCCAGGATCCAGGAGAGCTCGTAGCGTCAGAGGCTGTCCCTCAGCTGTGGAGACCCTGACGAGAGCCGTAACCAGAAGACCAGTCTGAACATTATTGCTTTTGACAACGCAGGCGTTGAATACTGAGGATATATATATATATATATATATATATATATATATATATATATATATATATATATATATATATATATATATATATATATATATATATATATATATACACATATATATATATATATATATATATATATATATATATATATATATATATATATATATATATATATATATATATATATATATATATATATATATATATATATATATATATATATATATATATATATATATATATATATATATATATATATATATATATATATATATATATATATATATATATATATATATATATATATATATATATATATATATATATATATATATATATATATATATATATATATATATGGAGATGTCTTCCCTAATTCGCAGGCGATGTCCAGATGTCTCCTACGTTGTTGAATTCCTTTGATTGACCCACACGTCCGGTCGTGGCGGCGGCTAATGTCGAAATGAAGTATTCGCGCCAATTATCCACACATGTGGTGTGTGTCGAACGAAATTGGAGGGGAAGAACCGGCGTCGGTTCTCGTTCTAGGTGTGAGCGAGACCCACGTAGTACCGCGTCGAACCCATGCCAATTCAGCCGTGACTCTCTTTTGTGTGTGAGGGTGACCGAGGGTGTGCTTGACTTAATTAGTGGAAAGCCACTCTCGGTGTGAGTCTTTGCTTGCGACAACTGCGTGGAGGTTGTGATTTGTCCTGATCCGCCACATATATATATGCTTCTAATCCACAAAATACTATTGTCAGTGAAGACACATAATATCGCTTAATCTACAAAATACCAATGTCTGTGATCAGAAATAATCCTCCATGAACACCCAACTCATGAAAAGAAACCTTAGAACGTAAAAGTTCAAGAATATCTGGAATCTAAAATCCCATCCCCATGATAATCGCAAGATTCCGATTAGCGCCCGGGCCACATCGTACCCGCATCAAATAAAATAGAATCCGAAACCTATGGGAAATCCATAGGTGTATATTCTGCACAGAAGCCCATTATTATTATTAATTATTGGCCTGTGGGAATCCGTAAGTTCATGACCTCACCGACTCGGCTCCGCCATTGATCCCCGTCCTGTGCGCTCTCCTTCCACGTTCGACCTTCCGATCCGATCTCCTCGAATTCCAATTTAACATTGTCCTCCTATCTCCATCGCGGCCGTCCTGTCGGTCTCTTTCCCGTTAGTTTACCGTCAAGAATTCTATGCACGGTCCTATCATCGCCCATTCGCGCTACGTGTCCGGCCCATCTTAATCTTCGCGACTTGATTACTCTCACTATTGTAGGTTTGCGGTATAGCTCTTCTAATTCGTGGTTGTGGAATTTCCTCCATTGTCCTGCCTCCTCGTCATATTTACCGCCAAATATACCCCTTAAAACTTTATTCTTGAATACGCATGACGATCGAAAATCGCCTAAACCCGCGTAACCCGAAACTTGCGAGGGACACAAAATTTGAGGGTTCCCATAAACCCAGCTAGGCTCCTCGATAGTATAGTGGTTAGTATACCCGCCTGTCACGCGAGAGACCGGCGTTCGATTCCCCGTCGGGGAGCCTATGGCGCAAGACTAATGACCTTGCCCGGAAAAAACAAATCATTATGGAAAATTTAACAAGCCTCAGGACTTGTTAAATAAGGCCAGACCGGTTCCCGGTTGTAGTGCCGATGATGATGATGATGATGATACACCTAGCTGCATTGGGCATCGAGTTGTAATAGTATCCGAAATTTCCGTCAGGTAGCCGAACAAATGAGGCCAAACAAAGGTATGAAGAAAGAATTCAATTGAGTTGGAAATTTAGTTTAGATTCTGTTCTGAAACGAAAGACACCTGGTCTCTCTCTCTCTCTCGTCCCAAAAAAACAAGTTAATGATTTTAAAAGACCAAAGTTAAACAAAGTTAATGATTTTAAAAGAACAAAGTTAAACAAAGTTAATGATTTTAAAAGACCAAAGTTAAACAAAGTTAATGATTTTAACAGAACAAAGTTAAACAAAGGTAATGATTTTAAAAGAACAAAGTTAAACAAAGTTAATGATTTTAAAAGATTGTAAGTTAGACTAAGTAAAATTGTAATTAATTAAAGATAGTGTAAGCATCTTAGAAAATAATTGTAATTAACCAATACTGTAATTAGTAACTTTAAAGTAAAATTGTAATTAATTAAAGATAGTATAAACATCTTAGAAAAAATTTGTAATTAACCAATACTGCAATTAGCAACTTAAAAATAAAATAGTAATTAATTGAAGATAGTACTGTGGGGTTTCTCTATACTACATGGAGAACCAACCCACAATTTCAACCAAATTTCAAATCTTATTTCGACCGCTTTCAGCGCGTCATATCAACCCTTATCCCCCTACAAGCTATTCCACCCGCAAAACATGTTTTCCAAAAGGACGCATAGCTAAACTCATTATTCTATGCAGATAATGCATAATTGAGTTTAGTTACCTTTTTGCCATACGGCAACTCCATTTCGCTAACCCATGAGATTTCCACCGGAAACCGCATCATGTCGTTTAGCAACGGCATAGTTTGTCCAAACGACGCGGTGCATAATCATGCAATCGCTGGGGAAATTATCAACGTATTTAATTTAGTTCCCACGATCAGATTTCCCTAGCCGATTCGGCGTTCTACTCACTTTCCCCAGACACTCCATTCGCTGGGGATCAATGATCTCTTCTTGTAGGTGAATAGCAAAATACCATTTTCCTCTCCTTCTCATTTTTATCTTCCCACAGTTCAATGCACTCTGAGATCGCCACATTCACCGAATTAGGTCAGTGGGTTATCCTCAGAGTTGCAGTACATGCACACAAAAACTAAATCCACCCCGGGATCATTGCACACCGTGTTCCGGTTCTCTCATTCTCTCTTGTCCGTCGACTATCGAATTAACCGAAGCGTTTATCCACGTCGATGGGCGGTGAAAATGAGAGAGCACAAATGTAAAGATCATCTCGATTGGTTGCTTGTAGTGCAAATGCAAAATCCAAATTTCATCCCTAATTGGGATTAGTCGCTATCCAATCTCCATCGGTGTCGGACACGCCGCACCGAAGTCATTACTCAACTACAACCGCGGTCATTCACGCCGTCGCTCAGGGGAAAATTTAATTGCGCGACTTTTTAACCCAGTCGATATTCAACTTCTGTCGTGGCCACACACGCTTCGCGAGTCACATCTCAACACCAGAGTGCTCACATGCATTTGAATCAAATTTCTAATTACCGCGGTCACAGTGTCGAGAAAGAAGTTTTTCAACTTGGATAAAAATATAAATAACTTGTATAAATATATAATTTAATAATATTGTAGCGAGCTTAGGGTTCGCTGGATTAATTATTTTAAAATAAATAAGAACCGTTAAATCGATTTTGAATTAGTATAACACTTTATTAGTCCGCAATACAACCGTTACTTATACCGTACACTTAACGATTTTTTTACTTATCGCTTCCGTACTTATCGCGTCTTTTACTGCTTACTTCTCACTCGAGACGTATCGCTTGCTTCACTGTCTTACTTATCTCTAACTTATTCTTCCGCTCTGCGTGCGACGTATTTATACCGTTTTTCCTCATTCTGATTTGGTGTATCGTTTCCGTTCGTTCCATAGTCTTGAATGTTCTATTCCAGTTTTCCAGTACTTCGTAAAATAATCTAGTACTTTGTTTCGGACTTTCTCGAAGATTCCTGTACTGATTGTCATATGCGTCACACTACCCTCCGCCCGAACTAAGTTCACTGATCTCCTGGGTTAACAAAAGTCGTCAGTCGGTCACGATGTCCCACTTTCATCTTGGCGTTCGGTCTTCGCTGAATCCTATAGACAACGTCGTTAATTCTTGTGAGAATCTTATACGGTCCTTCCCAATGTTGCTGCAACTTCGGAGACCTTCCTTTTTGCCGATGAGGGTTATAAAGCCATACGTTATCGCCTGCATTAAATCCGGATGCGTTGGCTCGAACGTCGTACCTTGTTTTCATCCTGTCACTGGATACCTTGATTTGCTTTCGAACCAAATGATGAATCTCATCGAGGCGATTTCTCCATTCGGCTACGTAGTCTTCGGTCTTGTCTATGGCGTCTGGAGGTATTCCGAATCGCAGATCGGCTGGTAATCGTATCTCCCGTCCAAATATAATTTTTGCTGGAGAATGGCCCGTCGTATCGTGATGAGCCGATCTATAGCTGATGAGAAAGGTTTGTACATATTTGTCCCAATCTCGTTGGTGATCACTAACGACCTTCGATAAATGCTCTTTCATTGTTCGGTTGAACCTTTCAACCATTCCGTCTGACTGCGGATGTAAGGGTGTGGTCCTGGTTTTCCTTACGCCCAGTGCCGCACAGATGCCTTGAAATATCTGTGATTCGAAATTTCGGCCTTGATCGGAATGAAGCTCACAGGGAACTCCATATCTGCTGATCCAATTATTGATTAGCTGCTCAGTGACGGTTGTTGCTTCTTGGTTTGGAATTGGAAGGACTTCTACCCACTTGCTGAAGTAATCCATGATAACTAACATGTATTTGTTGTTGTCGTTTGTTTTTGGGAATGGTCCTGAGATATCAATCGCAATTCGCTCGAAAGGGGCACCCACGTTGTACTGCTTCATAGCGCTCCTTGGTTTTGCCGTTGGTCCTTTGGTCGCAGTGCAAGTTGTGCGCTTCCTACACCAAGACTCGACGTCATCTCTCATGTGAAGCCAGTAGAAACGAGATCGTAATTTTGAAAGTGTCTTATTAACTCCCAAATGTCCACCGGAGGACCCGTCGTGCATTTCTGTTAGAACATCTTTCACTTTTGATGGTGGGACTAGAATCTGCTTTCGATGAAATTTTCCGTCCGCGGCTTTCCATTTACGCTTAAGAATACCATCTTCCACCAGCAAGGAATTCCTTTGTGCCCAATATGCCTTAAATGTTCCACTCTTGTCGGAAATATTGTTCCAAGTTGGCTGCTCGTTCTTTTCTTTGTATTCCAGAATTAGCGACATATCTTCATCCTGAAGTTGCGCTGCGCGTATAGCATCACTCGCCCGCCCATCTAGTACTTCTACTTGTACATTTCGCAGGTCGTACGTCTCTTCCTTCTCTTCCACTTTATGACAATGTTTAAAATCTGGCTTACATCGTCTTCTTGATAGAGCATCAGCGTTATTATGCATCTTCCCTTGCTGAATTGAGCTTATCATTGATATGGGTGCACATTCTGCGGTTAAATCTCCTTTTCTTATTGCGACCGGCTCTTCGGGCGCCTTTAGTACTCTGACAGGTACAATGTGTTTCTTCACCTCAGGCTGTTCCGTTGATAGTTTCCTCTTATGACAAGCGCATGAACAACAATTCTCACTCGATGTTTCATTCATTCGTCGACGTTTCCTACAGTCAACAGAGATGTGGCTGACTCCGCCGCATGTCCAGCACTTCATAACAGGTCTCGGGGTTCTCCGTTGTACATGCCCGATTCTTTGGCAGGAACATTCCTCAACGGACGTTTCTCGGACTCTATATGTACTCCTGGTAGCCAGTTTGGCAGATTCATATGCCAATGCGAACGCCAGTATTTCATTAATCGTCTTCTTTCCCGCCAAACGAACGGCCTGTTGCAAGTTCCGATCTTGGAGTGCGTTTATAAATGCATCCATTGCTACCTCGTTCAGAAATTCTTTAGTCATATTTGTATAAGCCAAGTTTGCCAATCGCTCAATGTCTGCCTGCAACTGTTGAAGATTTTCTCCAGGTTTCTGCGGTCTGGTCCGCAGTTGCATGCGGTAGACCTGCTGCATGTGGTTGTCGCCATACCTAGCTTCAAGGCCGTCTCTTATCGCTTGGAAATCTGTTTGCTTCTCTGCTGGTATGGTTTGTAGCAATTCTGTAGCCGCCCCACAGAGTGACAAGATTAGTGATGTTGATTTTTGCTCATCCGACCACTTATTATAATTGGCCGCAGCGTCAAACTGACGTATAAATACGGAGAAGGGTCCCGTTCCATCGAAGGTTGGCGGTTGCATCCTTGTATCTTTGTAGTCATGTTGATTGCCTGGCGATGTCTTATTTCTCTCAACACACTCAAGTCTCTTTTCGATTCGTGTTATTTCATCGGTGACTTTCTTGAATTCAGCTTCGTTTTTTAGATCTAGATTTTCTACTTCGTTTCGAATTTCGTCTTTAAAGTGTTGAAAATTATATTTCATCCATTGTTTTTGGGCATCCAACTTTGCATTGACATCTGTAGCTTGCGCGTCCAATTTTGAATTTACGGCGTCGAATTTTGCATTAAGAGCTGTAGCTTGTGCGTCTAATTTTGCCATCATAATCCTGAACATCTCTGAAATGTCCAGCGGTTGCGAACTCTTCTCCGAATGTCGATCTGCCATCGTCACAACACACTTTCACACACTTATTCACTTAAACAATAATTAATCCCACTTCTGAAACCAATTGTAGCGAGCTTAGGGTTCGCTGGATTAATTATTTTAAAATAAATAAGAATCGTTAAATCGATTTTGAATTAGTATAACACTTTATTAGTCCGCAATACAACCGTTACTTATACCGTACACTTAACGATTGCTTTACTTATCGCTTCCGTACTTATCGCGTCTTTTACTGCTTACTTCTCACTCGAGACGTATCGCTTGCTTCACTGTCTTACTTATCTCTAACTTATTCTTCCGCTCTGCGTGCGACGTATTTATACCGTTTTTCCTCATTCTGATTTGGTGTATCGTTTCCGTTCGTTCCATAGTCTTGAATGTTCTATTCCAGTTTTCCAGTACTTCCTAAAATAATCTAGTACTTTGTTTCGGACTTTCTCGAAGATTCCAGTACTGATTGTCATATGCGTCACAATATTAAAGTGTGTCCACTTGTATAAAATTTATATAAATCAATTTAATAATTTTACCAATAAGTTCTAAGTGAAATAAAAGAAAAGAATCATTTGACAAATTAAAAAAGAACAACATGCAGCGTTTTTATTTATTACTGCCACTCTTGGATATCTTATGAACTTTTACACTATTGGCCCAGTAACATGTTGGGGACAAAGTGAATCCGAGTCATACGTTGCCTAAAATACTTCACCCCCACATTACAAGCATCTTAGAATAAAAAACAAAAATGGCTATTAACCAATATTGTAATTAGCAACTTAAAAGTAAAATTGTAAATTAGAATAAGTAAAATTGTATAAACATTTTCTCTCGTAGAATAGTGTTAATAAAGTTAAGTTTAAAGCTAAAATAATCGTTAAAAAAAAAAAGAACTTCGCACGGCAGCATTTCCTGGGCTCCAGTCTCCGTCGGTCCTGGTCCAACGGAAACGCCAGAGGCTCCACCCTCGAACCGTATCTGGCCCGAGCACTATATATTATTTTGATGTGCAACCCAATTGAGGCATAACAATATATATATATATATATATATATATATATATATATATATATATATATATATATATATATATATACATATATAAGGTCGCAAAGGATGAAATTTGTGATTAATAATACGTCGGGGTTCATACTTCGTGGTTTTTTTTTTTTTTTTTGGTGAAAAGTTACCTATTTCCCTTATTTAAAGAAATCTTTATAAGTTCTACAGATATTAAAGCATTTACATACTTTGATGAAAAAAGTAACTTTTTGCATTTGTAAGTTATCGACTATATTAACTTTGCTACAATTCCTATCCTTGACGACCTGCTACTTTCTTCAATTCACTTGCCTCAAGTGCTTACACTACTACGATCAAATGAATTGCCAAATAAATCTTACGTGAAATATACGAAATACAATACCCACGTTGAATACAAGTTAGAAAAATTGAATTCAACTTCAGCCGCGACCAATATCTGAAATGTAGGTTTGACACGCTGTATTCTCATAAATTGCAAAAAATACTGTACAACTGTCAAATGTTGACATGTTTGACTTTTGATCCGGCTTTTCCTATTGTTTGAAATTGCATTGTCCTCCATATTTGATTACAGTTTCTTAGGTTAGCTTGGTTTCGGGATTTTAATTAGTTTTTATAGTGATGTATTTGTACAATTAATCAACCAAGTATTAGTGATGTCAAATGATATAAATTTATCCGACGCACCAAGTACATCGGAACATTCCGCAGCTGTAAGAGAAGCATGTTATACGTTAAACGCATGTACCGCATCCTTTTTATTTTCAGCCACAAAAAAAGAACGAAATACACAGTGAGAAAACATTTGCACGGTACAAATACCTCTTTCTCACTGAATGTGGGTACAAAATTTCAACTACCGAAAATCACCTGAAGCGCTTACAAAATCTGCGTAAGGAAATAAACTATTTAAAAGAAACTGACTGGATGTATGAGCCGTTGGAAAAACGCATTGGCCAGCAATAAAAATTGATTAAATTGCACAAACACGATGATTCGCCTATTCTCATACATTTACAAAATCTTCAATGTTGATTATGAAAAGGAGTATTCCAAGAAGCTTGAAAACGAACTCGAGTTCTTTGAAAACGGCCTTGATGATGAAACTGTAAAAGAAATACCTCAAGTGTCCAAAGAAATCTATGACACAAACAAATATGGATGCGTCCGACGAAGAGGAATTATCACAAATATTTCTGATAAGTATGGGATAATCAATGGTAAAATAAAATTCTATGAAGAAGATTCGGATCACTTCAAAAGTTTGAGCATCGGATGCACTGTCGAATACGTCATATATGGCAAAGATGATATCGATGATCCAAAAGTAGTTAGTGTACTAAGGATTGAAGAGTCTTCTTGGGATGATGTAAATGGTGATGTTGTAAGTATTCACTTTATATTATTCCAGAATGCATGTGTTATTGTTTATATTATATGGTTTATCACTTGTTTAGTTATTTAGTTTGTGGTGGGGTGGATTCCATGGCTAAAGATGGTAATGGCTTGTCCGTTTGATCTGAAATGGGTGTATTAAAATATACTAGAAAACTAAACATCAATGGAGTGTTTCCTATTTGTAATACAAAAAAAAAAAGAAATTCGCAATCGTTTTCTTTATTTTATAGAAACATCTTAGATTAATTTTTTTTTTTTTACGAAGGTGAACAAATTAATCTAATAGACGAGTTTTTCTACAAAACTTAGCCAGCTGACCTTAACAGACTCAAACGTTTCTAAAGTATTTTGAAAACCACAAAAAATCTGTGATGAGTTTCTGGGTTAAAGCCAAACAATTTTTTCGATTCTAAGGACATGCGCGCATACCGAGAATACTTTCGATGAGTGTTAAATTTTTAGCAAAACGTATGCATTTGATTGATCAAATAATGTCTTTATTCCTTCAAATCATAGTTGAGGGCGTTCAGTAGATTGACCACAATTGGTGGGTGTTTGATAAATCAGTGATTTTCATAGGAGAGGGCATTTCAATTGTTGCAATGACCCACCTGGAAGACTCAAGGCATTTAGAAGCTCAATTGGATAATTTAAAATCTCGTTTGCATTTCGTAATTTATTCGTGGATTGCATAGTTGATTGCATTGACGCTCGTTTTTTATTTTCTGTAACCATAGCACATCCAGAGCTAAACATATTGGTTATTTTGCGTAGTTGGCGGTAATTTATGAGAAAACTTTCCGAATTAATTTGATCAATAGAACAAGGATATAAAAATGTAATGAAAATGTAATATAATCTATTTCGATATCAACTGGTGCTTTTCCATCACAGTGTCTGTTAGGTCTTAATTGAATAGCCGACTGGCTATCAGAGGGTCCGCAAACTCCCGATGAAGTAGGATAGTGTATTGCCTGGTTGGTCAAGTACACCTGGAAACAAGTCCAGAGAGCTTTTCCTCTAGACCCTAGCACCGATTCTACCTCGTGCCATCGGTTCGATATGCCGTGGCATCTATTCTTTTCCCTTTCCTCACTATGTGTCCTTTACCATTGGTGTGGGGAAACGCCTTTCATGTATCTAAACGAAAACGAACCGATTTCGAGCACCCCTTACCGCCGTTTTTTTTATTTTTATTTTATAGTTTACGGCTTTTGGTCTTACTTTTTGGGAGGTCCTGTACCACCGTTGATGTGGTGAACTGATCCGCAATTGTCGGAAAAGAGGACTCAATGAAAAAGGCAATCCGTTTTGATTTTGGGGACTTTATTTTATTTATAATTATTGTGGCCGTCGTCTCGGTCTCCGGAACTTGATTGATCTCGAATCAAAAAAAATGGGGTGGGGAGAAGCCGACTTTAATGAGACAAGGACAGATGTGTCCGTTATCTTGTCTGGCTTATGGTCATTTTGCGATAACCAGAATCATCCACATCCGTAAGGATGTTGGGCTCGGTCTCAAGACGTCTGAAAAGGAAAGGGGGGAGATATCTAAGGACAGTATGGACAGGGTTACTTCAAGTGTTCTCTAACTACTTGGATGGAGGGATGATGGAGAAGAAACCATACAAGACCGGTAGGTCTTGAGTGCGGTAGTAAACGCAGATCAGGTCTCCAGCGTCTGATAACCTGCGCTTTGGTCGGTGTGTGTGTTTTTGTGTTATCTTGTAGTGTGCATGAGTGTTTGTAGTGCGTATGTGGGATGGGTCCAGGAATTATCTATTATAGAGGGGAATGTTGTTGGGGAAAAGTGCTTTCTTCAGTTTTGTACTGAAGAAGAAATTGTGGTGGTTGGATCCCAAGAGAGCGAAGGAGAGAAGGGTCAAGAAACCAAGACTCCCGTACAAGTAGGTTCTCGCTGTTCTGAATGCTTTCGAGGTACTTGTATGCTAATTGTAATAGAGGCACCTAGGTGAGAGTTGGTGTAATGGCGACCGTCAGGCCTTCTAGAGTGGTTGGTGCATCTTCTGAGAAGTTTCCTTTCGAAAAATCGAACTCTTTACATTTGGGCCGAAGATATGCAGGACCATATGGGAAAGGCGTACGATATTCCAGATCGGATTAGCTGCTTATATCAGAGAAGCTTAACTTTGGTGTCAACTTTGTTGTTCCACTTCAAAATGTTGTGCACTTGCTTAGACCAACCGAGACCCCTCTGAAGAATGTGGGTCACATGTTTGATGAAATTCATTTTTGGGGTATAGACGACCCCAAGATATTTCATTCTGTCCTGTGGTCTGATCGTCGTACCTCCTATATGTAATCGAATATTCTATGAATATCGAGAAATAGGTTAGGGGTGTTTACTTGTGGGGAAGAAGTATGGTGTACAGGCGTACTGCACTGGTTCACTTCTTTCCCCATCATCACTGTCACAAAGAACAAAAGAAAGTTCCACTGTTCCGCCGCAAATGCGAGCACCAAAATTGTCCACAAACGCGGAAGGATGAATGATAACACACAGGAAACTGCAGCATAGGAGAATAAGAATTATTTATTGTTATTATTATTTTTTATTAACAAAATAATTACGTAAAAAAATTTCATTGCTAATCTTAATTAAAGAGCACAAGCCGTGGGGGCTATCGGTTCTAATATTAATTGAATATTTAGTTAAAATAATAGTATGTATTTATACATATTTCTTCTATATGAATATATGTAATTTATATAGGAATATTATATAGTTTTACAAATTCGTTGATTCTTAATATATTTTCTGTATTTGGGGCTTTTAAAATTGATAAAGCAGAGTTTTTTTTTCAAAATATCGTTTATAACCAAACTGGGCAGTGAACATTGTTATAAGCTCAAAATATGTTTAATGTCGATGACTGCGTTACATGTTGTGCAAATCGGAGGATTTTTGCGTAGTAGATGCTGATGAGTGACGGTTGTATGGCCTAAGCGGAGTCTTGTAAAATTTGTGTTTGCGGCTTTTGTTGTCGTTGTGGGATATATTGGCTTGTCGCGTTCTGGATTAATAGTGGCGTAGTGGTGTGCATATGATTTCCATAAGTCTTGTTCCATTTTTAAGTGAATATTTCGAATAGCGTTGGAAAGGTCTTTTTTGGTGAACGTATCAAAGAAATGGAGTGGCGTTTTGTGAGCCATAGCAGCAGCTTTGTTCGCATGTTCGTTTCGTTGTATTCCTGTGTGACCGAGGGTCCACATTATTTTCAGTTTTTTAGGTGAACGAATGAGGATGTCTCTAATTTTGTTTACGACATGGACATTATATCTATCATTACGGATAGCATTAATAACTGATATACTATCAGTTGAAATAATGTATTTACCGCAAGATTTTGCTGCAATTTTAGCTGCTTCCAGAATAGCAGAAAGATTGATGCTTGTTCACACAGTAGACCCGTGCTAATAATTGACCCATCTTCATGGACAACTGCAAATGAAACGCTTTCAGATATTTTGAAGCCGTCGGTGAAAAGTAACGCCCATCCTTTTGTTCTGAATTCGGTCGAGATATCGTTGAAGAGAGCACGGAAGAATTTGCTGTCGGTATTGATTTTTCGGTTCGAATTTAGGTCGTGAATGAAAGACGACTCTTTGATTGTCCAAGGTGGGTGTATGGACAGATATTTGGTAAAGTGCCTCAATGGAAGGTTCATCTCAATTGCAACTGCAATGATGTTAGAGATTGCGGATGGTATTCTCTTTGGCGTAGGTCGGCGTATTGCGGACTTGAAATATTTTTCAGCGATGGATCCAGATGAAAATGACAATTTAGTGTAACATTTTCCTCTTGTTGTTACAATTTGCTCTTCGATTGTTGGAAGACCTGCTTCTACCAGTATGTTTTTGATTGGAGTGTTGGGAAAGGCGTTAATACTCCTCCTGGCCGCATGATGGTAGGCTGGTTTGATGATTTTTAACGTTGACTTAGGACAACTGCCGTATATAGCTAAACCGTAATCAATTTTACTAAGTAAAAGAGCCCGGACTACGTTACATAATGTCTTTATATGTGCACTACTTTTCTTACATGCTAGATAACTAACAACATTGGCTCTGTCAGCTAGGCTCTTTTTTAATTCTGTGATGTGATCATTCCATTTATATTTTCTATTAAAAATAAGTCCTAGAATACTTAACTTATCAACCGAGTTAATGGTAATATTACCTATATTTAGTGTTAGTGTTTGAGAGCAAGATAATTTATGACATATGTGCAATATTTTACATTTTCCAAGCGAAAGTCTAGCACCAGATGTGTTCGACCACACTAATATTTCCTTAATCACTCGGGTGAACACTACTTTAGTTGTTTCAAGGTCATTGCACTTGCTCAGGCCATAAAGGTCGTCAGCATAAATGCAATGATCCAGAAGTTTGTGTCTGGCTATAATGTTTGAAATTTCCTCAACAGCTATTAAAAATAGAACCACTGACAGAGGAGATCATTGTGGAATTCCATTGTATAGTGGATATGTTGAAGAGAAACAATTTATTGGTTTTAACACAAAATCGTCTGTTTGTTAAAAACGATTTAATATACTGTATGATTTTAGGGCCCAATTTCCAGGACTGTAATTTGTTAAGAACGAGATGTATGCCAATTCTATCAAGTGCCTTCTCGAAGTCAATTGACAGAATTGAAACATGATTGCGAGATGCTAAAGCGTTTGCTGTGTAATTGTCTATATGCAGAAGTGCATCAATACAACCCTTTTCTGGTTTGAAACTTTGTATAAACCATTGGAGACGCTTTGCAATTATTTTTTCCATTATTTTGGAAATACAAGGAAGAAGAGAAATTGGGCGGTAGCCACTAATTGAGCCTATATCTTTTTTAGGTTTTGGAATTGGAATGACGCAAGCAATTTTCCAACTGAGAGGTATAACTCCAGTTGAAAAAACATTGTTATATAACTTCAAGAGTCTATGCTTTATTTCAAGAGGTATATTTTTAAGCATCGGGTAAGAAACTTTGTCTCTACTTGGGGTTTTGCCTTTGAGTTTCGTCAGGCAGCTTTCGAGTTCTTGAAGTTCTATGGGGTCTTCTATATGTAGAGCTGAAGTATCAGTTGTAGTTGCTTGTATGCTGTTGTTAAGACAGTCGTTTTTTTTTCTATACAATAACTTATAGGGAAATCACTGTCGCTTGAGTCTTCAGACCAAATCTTAGCAAAGTAATTACAGATCTCAGATGGGTTCGAGATAGGACCTTGGGGCGATGCAATACAATTGATTATTTTAGTAGAGGAGTTCCCTGTTAAACAACGGATGCTGTTCCATATTTTTGCGGTGGTTGAATTTCTATTTATTATTATTATTATTATTATTATTATTATTATTATTTATTGGCCTGTAAGAACCCGGAAGTTCATGACCTCACCGACTCGGCTTCGCCATCGTTCCCTGTTCTGGGCACTCTCCTTCCACGCTTGACCATTCGATCCGATCTCCTCAAGGTCAAACCTAACATTGTCCTCCCATCTCCGTCGCGGCCGTCCTACCGGTCTCTTTCCCGTTGGTCTACCGTCAAGAATTCTATGCACGGTCCTATCGTTCCCCATTCGCGCCACGTGTCCGGCCCATCTTAATCTTCGGGACTTGATTACTCTCACTATTGTAGGTTTGCGATATAGCTCTTCCAATTCGTGGTTATGGAGTCTCCTCCATTGTCCTGCCCCCTCGTCATATTTACCTCCAAAGATGCCCCTCAAAACTTTATTCTCGAATACGCGGAATTTGTTTTCTTCTCGTTTTGTGAGAGCCCATGTTTCGCATCCATATAGAACAATCGGCATGATTATGGTTCTATAGACACGGATCTTTATGTTACGTGATAGCAGTCTGGATTTCAGCAGTTTACTGACTGCATGCCAACTCGCGTTGCCGGAATGCAGTCTCTTGTTAATTTCCTTCGACATTTCATTACTGGCCGTCAGTATCGTTCCCAGATATTTAAATTCTTCAACTTTTTCAAATATCTTACCTCTGACGTTTATATGTGTTATCTGAGGTCCACCTGCTCTCGCCGTAATCATGTATTGTGTTTTGTCTTCATTTATATCTAGGCCCACCTCTTCTGCCGCTTGCATGATGATTTCACAGTTTTTACTAACAGTCTCTAGATTATCGCCCAGAACGGCGATGTCATCCGCATATGCGAGCACTTGTGTGACCCCGTTCAGGGATGATCCGGCCATGTTGTCGTCTTGTATCTTTCTGATGACATACTCGAGCACAAAGTTAAAGAGACACGGTGATAGACCGTCTCCCTGCTTTAGTCCATCCCGGATTTCCAATGGTTCCGAGAGGTGCTTTTCTATTCTGACTCGCCCTTTGTTTTCGTTCATGCAAATTTGAATGAGGGCGGCATATTTTTTTGGGACTCCCAGCTCAACTAGAATATGGTAGAGTCTCTGCCTTGCGACTGAGTCGTAGGCTTTTTTGAAGTCAACGAACAGTTGGTGAACCGTCTCTCCGTATTCCCACGTCTTTTCCAGCAGTTGTCTTATTGTGAACATTTGGTCGCTTGTTGACCGGTTCCTACGGAATCCACATTGGTAGTCTCCCAGTATCTCTTCTGCGTACGGTGTGATTCTCGCCAGAATGACATTTGTTAATATTTTGTATGCGGTTGGGAGCAATGATATTCCTCTGTAGTTTTCGCATTCAGATCTGTCGCCTTTTTTGAAAATGGGGATGACTACGAGGGTTGCCTTTTATATTTCGGGATTAGAGAACAAAAACAGATATTGATCATCGAAAATCACTTTATTGTTTTTCAAAATATTCCCCATGAAGATCTATACACTTTTGCATGCGTTTGAACCAATTGTCGAATCATTTTTGCCACTCTGATTGAGGTATCTCCAACACATGCATTCTGAATGCAGCAACCGCTTCTTCAGGTGTCGAAAAACGTTGACCTCTCAGTTTGTTTTTTACGTACGTGAATAAAAAGAAGTCATTCGGTGCCAAGTCAGGACTATACGGCGGATGACCCATCAAATCGATGTTTTGGGTGCTCAAAAATGCAGTTGTCGCAGCCGATGTGTGAGAGCTCGCATTGTCGTGGTGAAGAGTGATCCGTCTTCGGCGGTTGGTTTTCCTGATTTCTTGGAAGACAACTGGCAAACAAATGGTTGTGTACCACTCAGAATTGACTGTTCTGCGTTGTTCTAGTGGTACGGTTGCGACATGTCCAGTTTTTCCGAAAAAACAGGCGACCATTTGCTTGGAAGTGCTTCGTGCGCGAACAACTTTTGTTGGATTTGGCTCATCTTGAAACACCCAGACAGTCGACTGCTGTTTACTTTCGGGCTCATACGCGTAAATCCACGATTCATCACCTGTCACGATGTCATAGGCGTGTTTCGAAGCACCGCGACCGTATTTTTTGAGCATTTCTTTCGACCAATTGACACGACCCTTTTTTGGGCGATTGACAAATTGTGTGGGATCCAACGCGAACAAATTTGTTTGACAGTCAAATGTTTATGCAATATTGAATGTATGCTGGTCCCACTAACGCCTAAGGTTGTCTCAATCTCACGATAGGTCACATGACGATCTTCCAATATCAGTTCGCGCACAGCATCAATGGTTTTCGGAACAACAACTGATTTTGGACGACCTTCACGAAATTCATCTTGGAGTGAACTACGACCACGATTGAATTCACCATACCATCGATAAACACTGGTCCTTGATGGAGCTTCATCGCCAAAAATTGAATTAAGTTCATCCATGCACTGTTGCTGAGTTAATCCACGCCGAAAGTTGTAAAAAATAATCGCACGAAAATGTTGACGATTTAATTCCATTTTTGGGCCGAGATGAATCTTTTAAGTTACTGTAAACAACACAAATAGCGCTCGTATGTCAAAACGTTCTGAGTGCGTATAACCTCAAAAATGTCCAACTTTACGACAGAGCTGTCAATTGTCGGATTGCAACACTAGGGTTGCCAAATCCCGAAACATAAGAGGCAACCCTCGTATTGAGGTTTTCCATTCTTCCGGAGTGACTTCCTTATCCCATATTGTTTGGATGAGCTGGTGGATATTTCGAGCGGTTGCCTCTCCTCTATGCTTCACAAGCTCTGCCGGTATGCAGTCGTCTCCGGGAGCCTTGTTGTTTTTCAATCGCTTTATTGCGTCTACAACTTCGTTGAGAGACGGCTCTGGGATCTGAGGTTCGGCTGTATGTACGCTTGGTGCATTTATCTGTGGTTGATGGGTGCGTACATTGACCAGATTTTCAAAGTACTGCTTCCATCTTGTCACGACATTGTTTGTTTCTGTGACCAGACAGCCGTTTGCGTCTCGAATTATTTTGGCTCTTCCTCGGTAGCCATTTCTAATTGAATTTATGCCGACATACATACCTCTGATGTTCTTTGCCCTAGAATTTTCTAGAATTTTTTCGATCCGAGTCTTCTCCCATTCGCGTTTTTTGCGTTTGAAGAGCCTCATTGTCTCTCTCCGAATTGCCGCGTATCTTTCGGCGTTGACTTCATCATCTTTCTAAGTGGATCACTCTGAGGCGTTTACGTTCTTCGATCTTCGCCCTGCACTCATCGTCAAACCAATGTTTGGACTTAATTGTTTTCTTAAATCCTAATACCTTTTGGGCTGTTAGTTTGATTGTGTCTCTGAATTTCTATTTATAGATGAGGTAATTGCATTGAGACTTTCAGCTTTACTTATTTTAACTTGGCGTCGAAAAACGGCATTTGATTTTTTATAATTTATTAAGTTCATTTGGTCTTGTTTTTTTTTAATTTTTTCCAGGCAGTTACCTTAATGGATCTAAGGTTTGCTAAGTCAGAGGTCCACCACGGTACTACTCGTTTTTTCATGTTAAGATTAGATTGGGGTATTGATATGTTAGCAGAATAACGAATTGCTTTGACCATTAATGCTGCTTCTTTATTTGTGTCTTATTGTTTCGGTTTGTTTGACATGTATTGCTTGATATTTAAGCCGAACTTAGCCCAGTTCGCCAAATCAGTTTTGAATATGGATGACTTCATAGGTTGTACATTAAATTATCCTAAATTAATAATTGTAATTAAGGGAAAGTGGTCACTGTTGTGAAGGTCGTCTAAGGTGTGAGAAGTGGTTTTTGGTAGCAAAGAGTCAGAACAGCAGCTGATATCAATATGAGTCAAAGTGTTGTGAGTTGATAAATGCGTGGGCGAGCCATCATTTAAAACTGAGAGGTTGGAGCTTAGGATAAAGTCCTCTATAATAGAACCTCTTGCGTTAGTTTTGGGGGATCCCCATAGCACATTCCAAGCATTTACATCACCGATTAGTAAGATAGGGGTGTTTATATGACTCAAAATATGAAGTAGATCATTTTTGTTTAAGTTTTGGTGAGGTAAGATGTATATAGAAACGATTGTGATTTTAATAGTGGTTTGTATTTCTATAGCGAGGACCAGTAAATTAGAGTTGATTTGTAATTGTCTATGGGGAATATTGTTTTTTTATTAAAACAGCAACACCTTGTTTATTTGTTACGTTTGTTTGAGAATTGAAAAAGTATCCAGTATAAGATTTTGGCATAATTGGAGTAGATTGAACGGAGCAGTGAGTTTCTTGTAGAGAAATAAAGCAAGGTGAGTGGTCCTTTATAAGGATGTTTAGCTCGTCGTAGTTATTTAGATATCCTTTCAAGTTCCACTGCAGAACTTTCAGTATATTTTCCTTTTTAATGGGAGTGTCGACTGTGTTTTTCTGTTGTGGTAGAAAAGTGGTTGATGGTTGTATGTTGGTGTAATTAATTCGCCCCCGCTGCCCGGAGGTCGAGGTGCTTGGACCATATTCGTGGTCCAAGCATCTCGACGAACGATCAGCGGGGGGCGCATTTGCGGTTAGTTGATTATAAGTCAGGTTCTTTTTCATAGTTTCCATTTGGAGGTAAGAAATAGGTATTTTGTTGTAAGAGAGAGTGAGTAATAAATGATATTGGTGAAGAGATGGTCACGTCATATGTTAGATCTATTTCGGGATCTGAGACGTGCATATTTTCAGGTTCGTTTTTTTTTTTTTGTGTGAGTTATTGAAGAGGATGATTGAACGGTTTGTTTATTTTGTATATCTTTTTTGGGAGTTGATTGAGTTAAATGCGTATCATATGTTTTGTAATGCAGAGTGTTTGAAGTTTGCTTATCAGCAGAACAGTTATCTTGTGCTTTTAAATTTGATATGTTGGATAAGCGAGAGGAAGCTGGTTTGTTAGAATGTAAAATATTTTTTTTGGGGTTTTGGGTGCTGTTTGCAAGGTTATTTTTTACTGTTGTTGGTGGATTTAAGTTTATTTTAGTTTTTTCACGGGGAGCAGCATAATAGAAGGAAAAATTGTTACCTGTCTTTGCTATTTCAGTGTACGATACGGTATTGAAGCTGGAGTGAGGTGTGGAAGAGTTGTATAGACGTCTAGCTTCAGACAAGCTGCATTTATTTCTTGTTTTGATTGCAAGAATTTCTTTATTTTTTATATATTGAGGGCATTTAATGGATTAGGATGGGTGAGGTTCAGCAGTTGGGGGGCAGTTTGCACACATCACACGTGTACAAGTTTCAGGTGCATTATCATGAAGTGGGAGATTACAAGTTCCACAATCTGCTTCTTTGGTATACCTTTTAATCGTATGACCAAGTATCTGGCAGTTGCGACAGCGCATTGGATTTGGGATCTATTCCTTAACCTTTTCTTTATAAAAACCGATTTCCACAGTAGTTGTGGTTGGTAAAGATCAAAGGTGAACAGCATAAGTCCAGTAGGAGTTGTTTTGTTGTCAATTCTCTTTGTAAATTTGTACACTTCCGTGACACCTTGCGTGGACATTTCAGAAACAATTTCAGTTTCCGAAATATTAATTAGAAAAGGCGCGTACACAATGCACAATGAGTTAAGGCGATCATGATATTTCACTGTCACTGGGCATTGATTTGCTAGGTTAGAAACCGCTCCGAATTTATCCGCTATTCGTTTGTTCTTTGCGAGAATAAGAATATTTCCATCGCGAAGCTGAGTAATGCTATCATATTCCTGGCTAATAGAATCTATAGCTTTCTTCAACACAAAAACACGCACACTTGTAAGGGGCTTCGTTTTATCTTTAGAAGAGATCAGAATAAATTTGGGGTTTTTAGCGTTTAACTGAATAGGGAGTTCAGGGTATTCCTCTTGATTTATTATTTGTTTTGATCGATTAGTGGGGGGAGAGTTGATGGGTGGAGAGTGAAGGGGTGTATACGGAGATAACCCCTTAAACCTGTTCCCATACATCTTAGCCCGTTGGAATTGGGATATAAGGGCGATGGAACAAGTATATGTAGGTTAAGGAAAGTTACTGTTGCGCGATGTGAACGCAATGAAAGCTAGTCGGAGACTGGTCCCTAAATTAATATTTGTAATTAAGGGAAAGTGGCCACTGTTGTGAAGGTCGTCTAAGGTGTGAGAAAAAAATGTGGAACGCTTCACGATTTTGCGTGTCATACTTGCGCAGGGGCCATACTAATCTTCTCTGTATCGTTCCATCTTTAGTATATGTTCTGTCCAAGCAACAACAAAAATAAGAATCAAAACGCACTGTCTATTGGTACTTTAATTGCTTAACTTTTATTGAATTTATGTTATTAAAAGTGCACTTCTAAAAGTAAATTCGTCTTAACAATGTGTTTACATATGTTGAATTGAATTTTTGGTCCGATTTGTATAAGTTATAATTTTACGTTGGTGGGCGTTTTAAGCTTACTAATGATTACTGATTCACCGAACTATTGAACACACACGACTCTGGGATATACGCGTCCCCGGACTCCACGGGGAACGGAAGACGCACCGACCGGATCCGTGGTTGTAATACGACTTACAGAGGAAAGAACTCAGACATGTATTCAATCCTCGGTTAAGGGTGAGATTCGGCCAGTGGTGCATGCTCTTTTGATTAAGGGATGCGTTTCCTATTACAAGAGAAACGTGGAGTCTCTCTTTGGGGTATGTAACCGGATGTCATAGAGAAGATCATGGCGGTATGTATGTGTTAACATTGGTTTTCTCATGAGAACGAAGCCGAAAAATCGTATGGTAATAAGGGGCATCAATGAGATATGAGTTCGGCTAAGTAAACAAGCTGCATCTCATTGAGTGTTAACGGATTTCTGTTTGCTCATGCCGCGAGATCATGAAAAACGTATCCAGAAATATTGAAAGGCATCGGGATCATGTAGATCATTGTTTAATGGTGTGCATTGCAGCTGTATAGATAGACCGCAATGCATCATGGAAATGGTGCTAATTGAGGTTTTAACATACACATTGGGTATTGGATGTTTATGGCATCGCTGCCAAGGGTAAGAATAATATTCTTATTTGCATTTGGTTATGCTATAGGATTTGGATGCACATGAAGGACAAAATTGCTTGGGAAACAATGGTGCCGGAATTGTTTTCCTAATCCTGATACATGTATGCAGACGAATTATTTTCCAACAAATTCTAATGATGCATTGGATGTGTGAACAGAATATGTCAGGAATTTGATGTTTGTTCTTTAAGGAAAGTAAATTTGATGCATTGAATTACGAATGCTAAGAAATCTTTGTTGGGAAAATTTTGCCGATGCGTTGATGCATGGAAAAATGCTCTTGTTGGTGAAATTCTTTTCGGGAATTTCTAGTTAATGCATTGGGAGCATTGATTGTCCTTGGACAGGGAAATGTTTTTAGGTGCTAATGCAATTGAATTAGCGGAAAACAACGGAGTTTGAGGAGCTTCAGCACAGGAAGCTTGGGGGTAATTTTGCAAGTAGACAGTGGCGTTTGGCGGAACCGTCACATATTACTCAGAATGATAGCTACTGCTTTGGATGGATTAAGTCGAATTTTCCATCGACTGTATTACTGATATAATTCGTCCAGGTGGCGGTTGAGTCGATTTGTTGCGAGTTTAAGGCTTTGGATGACGTGTACACTAGGACGTCATCCGGATAGCATATCTGGTTTATTCCCCCGTCCACAGGGCGGGGAATATCTGAGGTGTAGATATTAAATAGGATGCCTGCGGCGGCGTTGAAAGTTCGGGATAGCTTCCCATTCACTCGAACTTGAAAGATTCTGTTTCAAACGATGTGGTAGATGATACTGCACAGCGTCCTACTAAGACCAGTGTTCAATAATTTAAAGACGAGACTTCGATCCACGTCGTGTCAAAAGCCCCTTCAATGTCCAGGCTCACCGCATTGGTGGGTTGAACGTGTGATTCGAACTGACGCTATGACAGTTGGAATCATCAAAAATCTAACCAATGCTCAACACATCAGGCCACTGCCGCGTGTACGAATTCGATTTCTAAACTCAAGTACACTCAACTGATGTGGAATTGTTATGTTATCGCTATGGTATACAGCTCTGATGCTTTGCTTATTCGAATTTCCTTTCTGTGTTCTTCACTATTTGCTTGCATATTGTGTGTATCTGTTAGAAACGCCACGCACGCAGATGTGGTTTTGAAATATGTTAGGAGCCATAGTGGTGCTGTGCGCTCTTCTAAATCCAAATTGGAAATCAGGTATTAGGTTCCTAGCACTGATAAAGTTATTTAGCTTCTCGTATATGAATTTTTCATATATTTTGCTGATGCAAGTGAGGAGCGAGATGGGGCGGAAGCTGGGGGGTGATACGTTGGTTTCCCAACTTTTGCTAGTGGACAAACAACAGTTTGTTTCCAAGATTGAGGAAAGTACCCCAAGCTGTAAGCATGTTTGAACAGAATGGAGAGTTTTATAAAAAATAAGGCAGAAAACCTTCGCAACGAGTGGTATAACATGTTGTCGATACCGGGTGAGTTCTTGGGGTTTCGAGATTTAACTAGGTTTTGTAGGATATTTGGGGTGATGAAACCGTGTGTCGTCGAAGTATGCACTGTTAGCTGATTTGAAGACAACTATTGGCTCGTTAAAGTTGTCTAATTTTTTGTGAACGTCTGAACTAATTATTGCATTAGTGTCCGGGTCGCCATCCTCGAGAGTGTGCTTGTGATTATTTTCAATGGTCTCTCCGATGCTGTTTGCTTTATTGGCGCCATTATTGACAACACCGTTGTTCATGATTGGGCCAGTGATACGAGAAGTGCCACATATCTTTTTAACATTTTTATAAACGTTCTGGTCCATCTGAATACCCCTCAGTTTGTCTTCCAATTGTCGGGTACGATTATTTTGGATATTTTGTTTTATCAATGTGCCAATATTGTGAATAATGGATCGCAATAATGGCTCTCTTTGCGTAAAGCGGTGACGATATCTCATTCTGCAGAGCTTGTTACGCTCCCGGATGAGATGAAGAGTGAAGCCGTCATGGATAAGCTGATAAGTCTTTTCAAGTTTGTACTTCGAGACATGAGTCGCCGAAGTTTCAACTAGAATCTCGTGAAGTCGAGATGCAGCGTTATTTATCTCAACCGTCGTTAGATTCTTGCCAGTGGGAAGAGAAAGTTGGTGGAGTTTTTCCTTCAATGTGACATTGAAATTGTACCAATTTGTGCGCCCATAATCGTGTATATATCTGATATGAGCCCCCGATGCTCGATAGCTGCGAATGAACGTGGTCACAGCGTTGTGGTCAGATACACCCGCGGATACTTGAGGGGGATTGATTTGGGGAAGCAAATATTTGAACACAAAAAAGATGTGCTGAATTGTGTTACCTCTCGTACCAGCAGTAGATGCGACTATTTCAAAGTTGAGCGCGTGAGAGTTTTCGGTGTACCATTGGTACAGTTTTGTGCCATTTGGACAAGAAACCGAGTTGCTCCAGTGAGGATGACTGGAGCTAAAATCGCCGCCTATGATGAAGGGTGTATGCCCCGAGGACCTTATTAATCGGCCCATATCTTCAGGATTAATGGGACCATTATTGGTTTTATGTGAGTGGTATACGGAGTTTATATTCACTCTACCATTATTAGCTAGATGCAGTTCAACCCCAGACACCTCTATGGACTCGAAATGTTTGAGGTCAATAGCTTCATGACGAAGTTCGCTATTAACTAGTATACAGGTGCCACCTCCGTTGAGGATGGGACCCCCAGTGAGGGTTCGTTCTCTTCGAATCATCGAAAAGTCTGGGAACGCGGGACGGTGACAGGGGTGTAACCTAGGTTCGGTTACAAGAACTATGTTCGCCCGGTTATCCTTTATGAAGTCAAAGACTCATACGCTTTGATAGCGAAACGAGGAAGTTGACATTTATAAGGATAACTTTAATTGTGGGATCCATATTGAAGCGTAAGTCTTACATATGCCCTGAAAAGGAGTGCCTCTCTCTCAGCCTCGGTTGTTAGTTTTTCATATCGGGGTCGAATATCCTCAATCAAGCGGGAGAGACTAAGTAGTTTCTCGAGCATTACCTCTTTGGAAGCTTTTGTGCTGCCGCTTGGATTGATAGTATTGTGTTGCCCTGTATAGCGGATCGCTTAAGGACTTGAATATGTTTTCGGGGGAGAGGTGGTGGATGAGTTTTAATATTCTTTGTTTGGATCCCTTAACCTTATCAGCGAATGTAAATCCATTCTGGATGAAGTTTGTGTGGCCTGTTTACCGAAGTTTGATTTGGCTACTTGTTTAGCTCGACTCTCCTTGGATCTGCGGACTATCTCTATATATAGGACAGTTCCTGTAACTGGCCGGATGTCCTTTCTTACCGCAGTTGCAGCAAGTTGGCAACGTAATTTCATCCTGCACATTTGTTGTGGAATCATATTTTTCTGGTGAGAGTTCCCACTTGCCAATATCAACGTCGACATTGGAGTATTTCATTGTTATGAAATATCTCGAAGACAACTTGATAAAGGATTGGAAGCGACTTTGTCCGTATTATGGAAGCTATGTCGGTTCCTGGGGCAAGGTGAAGCTCCCATATGTTCACCTTGCTGTATTTTTGCTGTCTGATTTTCACAAACCGTTGTGGGGCACAGCATTTTTTTACGTCAGTGAATTTGACGTGAGGCTCCTCGATAGTATAGTGGTTAGCATACCCACCTGTCACGCGGGAGACCGGGGTTCGATTCGCCGTCGGGCAGCCTCCGGCGCAAGACTAATGGCCTTGCCCGGAAAAAAAAATCATTATGGAAAATTTAACAAGCCTCAGGACTTGCTAAATAGTGCCAAGACCGGTTACCGGTTGTAGTGCCGATGATGATGATGAATTTGACGTGAGGAAATGTTGCCTCAAGGGCAATTACGATGTCGTCCTTTTCCCAACAGACAGCGACTCGTTTTAAGAGGATCATGGACTTTTCGTCGACCAGAGTGGATGTGTAATAAGTCACCTCCTTGGCCTTCAGGGTATCGTTAACCTTAGAGAACGTCTGTGGATCGTAGGTTACGATTTTATTGAGTCTCGGACTCAGGGTCTTTGCCTTCAAGTTGGAGATTCGTTGTCGGTTTATATCACCGACGAACTCATTTAGATTGAGGTCTCGTGCAAAGACCCCGCGTTACTGCTTCTTTTTTAAAGCAGGTGGGTTGGCCCCGACCGCTGTTTGTGTGGCCTTTCGATTTGGAGCGGTCTTTGGCTCTTGGGTTATGGCTGATACTGCCTTCGGCGTGCACGATTTTTCCAAAGGACTGACTTTTTGTGCAGTGGGGTGTACCGAGAGGTTTGGCACATTTTCATTAGCCGAAACCGGGGATATTAATGGCGTACAGCCGGTTGCAACACATTTACTAGAGGGACCTCCCTCGCAGTTTACTATTGCTCGAGGTGTTTTCCGTTTTTCCGCACGAACAGAGGTAGGCGCGGAACGAGAAGTATTGGGAGTAGGGACATGCCGCCAACTCTCGTCGGCAGAGAAATCAAAGTCGCTGACGAGGGTTGTCATTTCGCGTTCGATTCCCATCTTTGGGTCAGAGGTTTGCGAGTTGACATTGGACGGGGCCGGGGTGATATAGCTTTTAGTACCGCATTTTCTTTTCGCCGAGAACAGCAATCCTGGCTACCGCTGCGGTGAGTTCTGTCCTCAATGTCTTCAGAATATCCACCAAACCCTGAACAGACTGAGTTCACGTCCTCAGTCGACCAGAAATACATGGGGATATAGGTAGCAACTGACACAAATTAACGATAATGAGTATATATAAACAACGAAACAACCGACAGAGACAGGAAGTTAAAGTCGACTAATCTCGAATCCAAAATGCGCCGCCCTTTATACTCTGCATCTATAGAGATTTGTTTCAAAATTGCACATAAAAACTCCAAGAAGCACAAACAAGATTTTGTGTGTGCTTCAATTGGAATGGGATTCTAGGAAGTGAAAGGGAATTTGTTTGAACAAATTCCCGGAAGGTAAAACCATGAAATGCATTTGGAATTAGACATTTCATGATGTTAGGGTTAATGGGAATTGAATCAATGTGCGGCAAATGGCTTTTTGGTTTAATTCGTCGTGCATATGATTCACTTGCCGGCGCAACGCTAATGACCTTGCTCGGAAAACCAAATTATGGACAATTTAACATGTCGCGGATAAGGACCGGATACCGGTGGAGAGACTTGCTAAATAAGGCCAAGACCGGATCCCGGTTGTAGTGCCGATGTTATAATTATTTATACAATTTGTTCATATTTATTTTTGTCGTTGATGTTTTATTTTTTATCTGGCGCCAACGCCGTTTTATTATCATTTTTTCTACCAAGTAGAATTTGCACAAAGTAGTTTATGCAAATTAGCTACTTGGCGAGTTGTTCTCCTTTTAGAGGTAGAGAGGAGAAACTTACGAAAGGGGATTTGTGTATGTTAGGGGGAAGCTGGACGCGAGGTAGGTCCGTAACACCGATGATGATGATGATGATGATTCACGTGGGGAACATGATTGGGATTTTGGTTAAGCAACTTCCCGGAACCATGAAATGCGTTTGAAGATACGCATTACATGATGTTATCATTCCAGGAACTTGTTTAACGCGCAGTATGAACATAAGGTTCGTACTATGACACATCCTTTGGGGAAAACTAATTTGGTTCTGGCTTATTAGGAATTGAGTGAGAGTAGTGATTTAGGATCACTACAGGGGCATGTGCTCCGGCTACCTGAAAGCGAAAAATTCGGCTGAACGCCCCTTACCACTAATGGGGAAAAACATTCTGGGAATGATTTGGAAGCGACTTCCATCTGAAATGACACAAATATCTTCCTATCCTATATAAATTTATTTATAAATGAGAAAAAATGTGTCTACACAACCCTTGAGGTCCAGAACAGAACTGAAGCGTTTTAAAAAAAAAGAGGGAGAGGTGGGGGGCCGATTTATGGAGACAAAGACAAAAGTGTTCTGTCTCTGGCTTCTGGTCACCTTGCCACAACCAGAATCACCCACGTCCGTGAGTACGTTAGGCTCGGTCTCAAGATATCTGAAAAATAAGAGTTGGGAGTATTTAAGGATAGGGTCTACAGGGTTAGTTCAAAGGTGTCTAACTATTTGGATGAAGGGATGGTAGGATAGAAATCATACAAGACCAGTAGGTCTTGGGCGCGGTAGTAAACGCAGCGTTTTACAAGTTTTCTTTGTTTTTTATACTCGCTGTTACCGATGTCGTGTATCAAATGCGAAGTGGCTTCCCAGGAATTGACATACTTATTTCATGTTGCTTCTTTCTGACAATTGATTCGCTGTTGTTTTCGAAGCGGCGTCTTCCCAGAATTTGGCAGAACTATTTCATATTGCGTCTTCCTGGGAATTGGCACTCTGTGGTGAAGCGGCTTCTTCCTGGAGGTGGGCTTAAGTGTCGCAACGGTGTCCAATATCTGTTTTGAGAATATGATGGAAACACAATTTGCTTCTTTCTGAGAATTGATTCACAGTTGCTTTCGATGCGGGTCTTCCCAGGAATTGACATACTTGTTTCGTATTACGTCTCCCTGGGACCCTGCGTTGAAGCGGCTTCTTCTTGGAGGTGGGAGTAAGTGTCGCAACGATGTCCAATCGTTTTTAGAATATGGTTGATGAAACACAGTTTGCTTCTTTCCGAGAATTGATTCGCCGTTGTTTTCGAAGCGGCGTCTTCCCAGAATTTGGCAGAACTATTTCGGGTTGCGTCTTCCTGGGAATTTGCTCCCTATGTTGAGGCGGTCTCTTCCTGGAGGTGAGATTAATCGTCGCAACGATGTCCAATATCTGTTTTGGGAATATGGTTGAAACATAGTTTGCTTCTTTCTGAAAATTGATTTACTGCTGTTTTCGATGCGGCATCTTCCCAGGAATTGACAGACTTACTTCGTATTACGTCTTCGTGGGACCTTGCGTTGAAGCGACCTCTTCCTGGAGGTGGTGGGATTAAGCGTCGCAGTGGTGTCCAATATCTGTTTTGAGAATATGGTTGAAACATAGTGCTCAATTGTAAGTACATCTTGGTATTTAATGTAATTCTCTGCAGATGTCACCAAATATCCGATGTTTTGTTGCAAGTGCATCAGGTGGTATTACTTCGGTACAAATAGTAAAATATACTAGACATTACCTGTTTATAAAATGTGTGCACCATCGACCAAAACAAATGATTATCAGAACGAGCAATATCTGAAGAGTATGGTGAGCGGAATAAAACTTTCCACTTGAACCTTTTCATGTATGTTTTTCCCAGCTGAGCAACGTGAGTTCGACTGTTATCGGGTTGAAGAATTATTTTGATGTGTCTTTGTTGATATAGTGACTGTTTTCTTTTCAATGCACAGTTCAAACGCATCAATTAAAATTAGTACCGAGTTGCCGTGGTGGTTTCCTTATGTTGGAGGAGTTCATATACCACACCGAGCTGAACCCACCAAATGCACAGCATGTGCTTCGAGTCATAGATATTCAGTTTTGAGATTGATGTTGCATGACCAGCCTCGCCGCACGATTTCTTACTTTCTGCATTGTCGTAATGAATGGGTAAAGAAAACCTTTTCTGTTGAGTCACTTCTAATGCTTTAGCAAGTTTTTCCTGCTGTTGTATATGGTGGTACACAACACTTATTTATTTTATGTGAAGTTACTTACATGTTTATGTGAAGTTACTTACGTGGTTGACAGGATTTTTCTTTGTTTTGTTTATTAGATTAACAAGACTTTACTTCCTTTACTTTATTTATAACTTTTATTGGTTCTTAAACAGCTGAGAATGTCCATCCCTGTACGCTTTTGGTGGATAATTTTATTCTATTTAAAAACAAGAAGACCCGCTGTACGAGTGCAAAGGCCTCAGTCTTCTTGTTTATTACACTACACTGCACTGCTCTGCTCAAGTCCCATCCGCAACCACTGTTTATATACCGAAGTTATTGGTGAGGAAATGCAGACGATGCATTTTCCTCAACCAGAATGTGTGACCTACTTTGCCTAGCCCGAATTATTCGTATTTCCCCATCATCATCATCATCGGCACTACAACCGAGAACCGGTCTTGGCCTTATTTAGCAAGTCCTGAGACTTGTTAAATTTTCCATAATGATTTGTTTTTTTTTCCGGGCAAGGTCATTAGTCTTGCGCCGGAGGGTCCCCGAGTCTTCCCCATAATCGTTCTCATTTGGTTGCCCCAGTTAAATCACATGCAATTACTTAATTGGGGTTTGCATGTGACTCAACACAATGGCCCAAAAGCAATCCATTGTTCGATCAAACTGCATTCGTTGCTTTTCGCAGATCTCAGCAATTTAATTGTTAATTGCTTGTGGGACACCTGTTTATGGATATGAGGTCGAGGAAACAATTTGTAATGTGAGTCCGTGTGAAAGAATGCCCGGGTGCCCGGTGTAAAGTTTATTTTGTGGACATCTGGCGTGTAGTCTTGGGGAACGAGAATGTGTCACATGAGACATTTTGTGGTTGCGTTGCTTTCGTGTATTATGTGAATACGAATTGGTGATACCCGAGATACGTGCAGCTTTGGAGAACGAGTAGGGGTATAAGTGGGCAATTAATAGGTATTGGAATTAGAGTCACAACATGTGCGATAGGAGTATTAATTGCATGTAGGAAGGAACGTTAATTGACTGGTTGAGTATTGATTGCCGGCGGCAGTAAATTGGTCGTGTATATGTATGGATGTGTGGGAGAAGGGTTGTGTAGCGAGGTGTAACACTGCATTTGGCGTTCATCTTGATTCAGTCAAGTCTCCAATTCTTCATCTTGAAACGTATCTGTCCTTTATCCACGCTCCTTATCACTGGTATCAGAATCAACACTCCTTACCGTCTGTACCAAAATTCACATTGTTGAAATTGATGGAGTTTGTTCCCCATAAGCTTCAATATGAACCTTCAGGTGCTCTTTTTTTTAAATGGAAGCAAGAAGGTAAAACCCACAAACTACGTGTTGCTGGTACAAAAGTTGACATCCTTGTAGAGGAGGAAAAGAAATAAAACCTCAACAAAACACAGTGTTGCTATTTTAAGGGGAAGTTTTCATCTGAAAGTCTCAAAAAAAGTTCATTTTCTTGAATTTTTTTCTCATAGAAGGAAATAATTAAAAAACACTAACTTTTTGTCACTTGTGTAATATGTTTTAAAGTACAAAAAGGTAATGTTTTTATTAACAAATATATTGACAATAATTGTTGTCTACTATTTATTGGCCTGTGGAACCCGGAAGTTCATGACCTCATCGACTCGATCCCGCCATCGTTCCCTGTGCTGTGCACTTTCCTTCTACGCTTGACCAGGCAATCCGATCCCATCAAGGTCAAACCTAACATTGTCCTCCCATCTCAAGAATTCTACGCACGGTCCTATCGTTGCCCATTCGCGCCACATGTCCGGCTCATCTTAATTTCCGCGACTTGATTACTCTCACTATTGTAGGTTTGCGGTATAACTCTTCCAATTCGTCGTTGTGGAGATTCCTCCATTGTCCTGCCTCCTTGTCATATTTACCGCCAAAGATACCCCTTACAACTTTATTCTCGAATACGCGGAATTTGTTTTCTTCCCGTTTTGTGAGAGCCCATGTTTCGCATTCGTATAGAACAATCGGTATGGTTTAGGTTCTATAGACACTGAGCTTTATGTTACATGATGGCCATGTTGTCGTCTTGTACCTTTCTGATAACATACTCGAGCACAAGGTTAAAAAGACATGGTGAGAGGCCATCGCCCTGTTTTAGTCCTGAGAGGTGGTTTTCTATTCTAACTCGCCCTTTGCTTTCGTTCATGCAGATTTGAATGAGGGCGGCATATTTTTTCGGGATTCCCAGCTCAACTACAATATGGTAGAGTCTTTGCCTTGCGACTGAGTCGTACGCTTTTTTTAAGTCAACGAAAAGTTGGTGAACCGTCTCTCCGTATTCCCACTTCCCCTCCAGCAATTGCCTCATTATGAACATTTGGTCGTTCGTTGACCGGTTCCTACGGAATCCGCATTGGTAGTTTCCCAGTATTTCTTCTGCGTACGGTGTGATTACCGCCAGTTTGCCATTTGTTAGTATTGTATGTGCTTGGGAGCAGTGATATTCCTCTGTAGTTTTCACACTGGGATCTGAGGCTCGGCTGTATGTACGTCTGGTGCGTTTATTTGTGGTTGATGGGTGCGTACATTCAGCAGGTTTTCAAAGTGTTATATAAATACTTTTACCACTTACTTTGCACACCACACACACACTTTATGTGAATTGAAATACCGTTTTAAAATAAAACACTGTTTTGTTGTTTTTGTACTTTAGTTATTAAAGAATATTTTTATATTCTTTTGGAGTCACACACTTTTGTTTTTGTTGCAAAATAATCCTTATTATCGATGGCCGCAAATACTAATTGTGCACTATACTATTTCATATAAACATTTAGTAATAATTATAATTAATAGAAGCAAACACGAATTGTGCACTGTACAATTTTATTTAAACATTTAGTAATATTTAATATTAATGGAAGCAAACACGAACTGTGCACTGTACAATTCTATTTGAACATTTAGTAATATTTATTATTAATGGAAGCAAACACGAATTGTGCACTGTACAATTCTATTTAAACATTTAGTAATATTTATTATTAATGGAAGCAAACACGAACTGTGCACTGTACTATTTTATTCATTTATTTATTTTTTGACCGTATCGGTTACTAGTTCCCAACCAACTCTTAAAACCCAACTCACGCCCGTTCTGGACTTGACACAAAATTTGTTTGGTATTGCATTAATGTGGGACCATTTGATGCATGGGGTAATGCTATTACTTGGGGAGTGTCTCATCCTTTAAGTGGATGTTATTGGCGTGTGTCGCAATTAGTGGTGGAGATTGGCTCCAAAGGAATAAGATTTATGGGATGGGTGGTTGTGGCCGTAACAAAAGTACTGCTTCCATCTTGTCACGATATTGTTTGTTTCTGTGACCAGACAGCCGTTTGCGTCTCGAGTTATTTTGGCTCTCCCTCGGTAGCCATTTCTAATTGAATTTATGCCGACATACATACCTCTGATATTTTTTGCTCTGGCGTTTTGTAGGATTTTTTCGATCGGAGTCTACTCCCATTCGCGTTTTTTGCGTTTGAAAAGTCTCTTTCCGAATCGTCGCGTATCTGTCTGCGGTGACTTCATCATATCTTTCTAAGTGGATCACTCTGAGTTGTTTATGTTCTTCGAACGTCGCCCTGCCCTCATCGTCAAATCAAGGTTAGGACTTAATTGTTTTTTTAAATCCTAATACCTTTTGGGCTGTTTGTTTGATTGTGTCTCTGATCGATGCCCATTTAGTGCGCAGATTATTGGTTTCCTCTTCCTCACTACTCGCATTCTCTAGGATGCTAAATATATTCGTTAGTTCGTCTTGATATTTAGCCCTTTTGCGCAGGTCTTTTAGTTTATTAATGTCAAACATTTTGCTCGTCTCCCGTGACTGCCCATGTGGGTTTGCTGCGAGCCGACTTCTAATTTTGCCCATCACTAGAAGATGATCGGAGTCGCAATCTGCTCCTCTATATGATCTTACGTCAAGGATATTCGTGCGGTGTCTTTTGTCCATCTAGCTTTATGGATTTGCTTGTGCTTGAACATCGTGCTTTTTACTATCATATCTTTTGACGCTGCGAACGTGATAATTCGAATTCGATTATCATATGAAATGTCGTGTAGGCTTTCTTTACCTACAGTTGGTTGAAATCCCCGAGGAGGATTTTAACATCGAATGATGAGATCTCATCATATACTTCCTCTAGGGTCTCGTAGAAAGTGTCCTTCGTTTCTTCGTCGGTAGATTCTGTTGGGGCGTGTATGTTTATAAATACGTAATTGTACCATGGTCCCTGTATTTTTAGCACCGACATTCGGTCATTAATAAATTGCACATCTTTTACATGGAGCGTAATCTTCTTGCTTATGATGAAGCCAGTTCCGAGGGTATGTGTGTCGGTACCTCCACACGCCAGTGTGAACCCGTTGGTTTCGATTACTTGATGTGGGAGTCAGACTTTCTGAAACGCGACGATGTCCATTTTATATTGTTTCGCGTTTTCTACGACCGTCTGTATCGCGCCTGGTTTATATAGCGTTCGAACATTCCACGTGCCGACGCGTATATCCCGCTTTTTCCGTTTTTTTGTACGTCTTCTTTTTGTCGAGTCGGTGTTTTCTTGATGGTTTGTTCCCTTATGGTAGTGTCGGCTCATCACACCTACGCCTACCGGGTTTTCGTGAAATTGTTTTTTGTATATTCATCATTCATTTCGTGGGAACACTCTAGGGCTTCAAATAGTCCGCCATATCAGAGTCCCTCTTTGATATGGTAAGGTCTGGTTACTGCTCTGATTCGACCCGGTGTCAGAGAGGCACCGTTATAATACAGCCGGTATACCCCTGGCTGCAAACCATCCAGTGGGCATGGTGACGCGTAACGCCCTAGATTAGGGGTGGTAGATCTTTGTGTGTTACTCCTCGCTAGCCTGCCTGACATGGATGGCCCTACTGGAAGCGTATGCTTCCGTCAACATAGCCTGAGTGATTCATTGTAGTTTAAGCCCCCGCACCACGTCAAGGTTTCTACGAAACGGGGGGAATTTAAATTACATAAAACTTAAAGTGAAGACAAAATAAAAATATAGCTGGTGCATAAGCCCAGAATCTTTCCCCGGCGATGATATCTTCAGTTAGTTTCGAAGTTGATCATCGTCGGGAGACTTTCGTTGTGACGGGCGGTAAACTTGGAATGGGGAGTGGACGAGAAAAGAAGGACCGTTGTTGACGGTTGTTTCGTTTGCGGATTTTTTTTTGACGATTATTATTGGAACTCTCTCGATGTGCGGTGTTGGTGTCGAAGGAAGAAATAGAGAATGAGAAAGTCAACCCAGTTTTTTTGTTAATATAACCCATTGTTTTGTTAAACTACAATATATGTAAAGCGAATACAGAGTTGTGAGGTAAATCAAGTACCGTTAATAAAACCTTTTTTCTTTACACTAAGGTGTAAAACGATGTTTTGAGTTTCAAACCCCTGAGTTACATCTACTTGTTATCTTAATTACATGGGACGGAATTGGATGGAAATGCATTGTTAAGCAAAGTCGATATTCTATGTTATTCTACTGAAGACATCAAAATACAGCTCCGTGCACTGAAATCGGCATTGTGGGCGATTTTTATGAGGAGAAACTGTGCTGTTTTGGGTGCACAAAACTCGAAGACGAGTAGCTGCAGAGCCGATAGGATCAGCGAAATCATCGACCCCCCCTTCGGCCTTGATCCCCGGCCACTGCTCAACATTCCGGATCCACCCACATCCCCCCACACCCGCTTCATCGGGATTGAACCCGCAGGCTACGCCCTTCGCACAGCAATCCCAAATAGACCACCACCACCATCAGAGTGATGGCAGGGCTTTCTATCCTGCCCACTCATCAAATCAACCGGGATACTCGCGGGAAACATATAGGCCACCACTTCCTGCGAACTCCCATACATCTTGCGATAACCAGAACCACCCACATCCGTGAGTATCTAAGGGGTATCTAAGGATAGTGTGGACATGGTTAGTTCGGGTGTTCTCTAACTACTTGGATGGAGGGATGGTGGGAAATAAAGACCGGAAGGTCTTGAGTGCGGTAGTAAACGCAGATCACGTCTTTGGCGTCTGATGATCTGCGCTATGGTCGGTGGTTTTTTTTCCCGGTAGGAAGGTGGAAATCTTCAAAAGATACCTCTAGACCAATCCAGAGGCATGCCGGATTTTTACCGACTAAAACCATCTCCCGCCAGGCTCATATTCCCATTGATCCCCGTGGAACTTTCTTTTAGATATTCCATCGCGGGACGGGATGGAGTTTGCCTGTTACTCTGCTCGTCACGTCGCAACTGCTCCATCATTTCACAGAGAATACTATTTGTTACGGACCATGCCTGTTTTGAACTCAGCATGTATTCTATTACTCCAGACAGAGTAACTGTCCGTCTCATATGTCTCTCCAAAATCGTTCGTGCGGTTTCGAATCTCACGCACTCTGTGAGTACGTGTTCCGCATTTTCTATTTTGCCTCCGCAATACAACCAGTATGGGTGATTCACATGCTTATACTTGTGCAAGTATTGCCGAAAGCATCCATGTCCTGATATTAGCTGAGTCAGGTAGTAATTCAGCTCTCCATGTTTACTTTTCATCCATCTTTCTATATCAGGTATCATGGTGTGGTTCCATCTTCCTTTGGTGGAAGAATCCCACCTTCGTTGTCATTCTCTTAGGCTTGAGAGCTCTATCTCTGGCCGCATTCTCCGACGATTCTCTTGGGAGACCTTATGCAATGCAGCGTTTTCTTTAGCTGCAATGTCAAGTGGTGTCCTCCCGGCCAAATATTTATGGCATCTTCGGATACCGTTCGAAATGCATAGCATACTCTTAGTGATGCTAGTCTATGCGCTGAGTTCACTCCCCTCATGTACGACTTATACTGTGCGGCTCGTGTCCATATGTGAGCTGCATACATTATAGTGGAGGTGTTGACACTGGTTATGAGTTTCCTTATGTGGGGCCGGGATCCTCCAACATTGGGTAGCAGTCTCGCCAAAACTTTCCATACTCTTGCCGTTTTTTCACTCGCTTACCTCAGGTTTCCTTGAAGCTCAACCTGTTGTCGAGTATAACACCAAGATATTTAATATAGGGACTGGATCTGATTATTTGTCCTTTTATTTCCAAATCAAGGTGTTCAACTCTCTTTCGGCTGCCTCCGTCTTATTTCCAGCTAGTTTCAGTCCGGCCATATCTAGCCAGCATTTGGTCGGTGTGTGTGTATGTTTGTTTGTGCTATCTTGTACTGTGCGTGCGTGTGTGCGTGTAGTATGTTAGCAGTATACCCTATGGGATGGGTCCAGGAATCCTTTATTATAGAGGGGAATGTTGTCGGGAAGTGTGCTTTCTTCAGTTTTGTTCTGAAGAAGAAATTGTGGTGGTCTGATCCGAAGAGATCGAGAGAGAGAAGGGTCAAGAACCCAAGACTCCCGTACAGGTGGGTTCTCGCTGTTCTGAATGCTTTCGAGGTATTTTTATGCTAATTGTAGCAAGTAGTCGTCCATAGGTATATTCGAGGCACCTTCGTATAGGTGAGAGTTCGGGTAATGGCGACCGTCAGGCCTTCTAAAGTGGTTGATGCATCTTCTTTCGAAAACCTGAAGTCTTTCCATTTGGGCCGAAGATATGCAGGACCATATGGGAAAGGCGTATGATATTCCAGGTCAGAGCCGATCACGAATCCAAAATGTGCCGCCCTTTTATACTCGGGCGACAGAGATTTGTCAAAAAATTGTACTTAAAAATTCCAAGAAGCACAACAAGATTTTGTGTGCTTCAATTGAAATGGGATTCTGGGAAGTCAAACGAATTTGTTCAAACAAATTCCCGGAAGGTAAGATCATGAAATGCATTTGGAGTTAGGCTTTTCATGATGTTAGGATTAATACGAATTGAATCAATGTGCGACAAATAGATTTTTGGTCTAATTTCTGGCGCATATAATTCACTTAGGGAATATGATTGTGGTTTTGGTTTGCGTAACTTCCCCGAAAGCATAACCATGAAATGCATTTGAAGATACGCATTTCATGATGTCATTCCGGGGAATTGCTTAACGCACAGTATGAACATGGGGTTCGTACCGTGGCGCGTCTTTTGGGGAAAAACTACTTTATTTGAAGCTTAATGGGAATTGGGTGAGAGTAGTGATTTGGGATCACTACACGGCGACAGTGTGTCGATAAAAAGCAAAAAAGTCGGGAAACTCCCTGAGGTCGGGTCGGGAAACTCCAATCCGACCGCACTAAAATCGCAACCCAGCCAAAGCTGTTCTCAGTTTTTGCCAACCCATGTCTTGTCCAACTCCCCTTGGACATTGGATCATAATCGGCAACCGAGATCGGGTCTTGGCCTTATTTATTAAGTCTCTCCACCGGTCCCGATTTCGAGCCGATGTAATCCAGTTTGGCACTCCAAGGGTGTGGGCGTCCTGATCTACGCCATCCTTCCATCGCAGACAAAGTCTGCCGCACCGTCGCCTTCCATACCTCCTGCCACAAAGGACTTTCCGGGCTAGGTGTCCCGCCCACTGGAGTCTACCGAGCTTGATTTTTTTACAACGTTACCCTCAAGGTAGATCGCTCACTACTCATGGTTGTCTCCGGAATATTTATATATAACCTGATGTCCAAATATCAGGTTACATCACCTTTATTCTTCAGCGATTTTGCAAATGTTTACAACCAACTTTATTAGCAATTAAACATTTTTCATTGTTAGACGAACTGACGTTTACTCTAGTGTTCCCAGAGTTATTATAGTTTATAATATGTGATGGTTCTTTGTGTGGTTTAAGAATGATGATGCTTTTCTTGTGATGATTGTCATCACCATATTTAAAACGCCCGATTTGAACAGTGTTCACGTATCACCGATATGTGTGCTTCATAACATATTTCTCATTCATAGTAAAGTGTTGTTTAGTTTAGTTTAGTTTAGTGAGGGCAGAACCCTCATATATTTAGCTTAGTACACGCGATAAAACTTGACAGCTATCTTAAAACTATATGTAAGTATATAAACTATGATTAAAAAGAAAAAAAAAGGGGGGGTATGTTTGGCGAGTTGGTTACTGGGTTTATCCATCAATTATTACTCATTCATTTATTTCGCTTAGTACTGGATGTAAGACTGTAGGCGGCGAGTGGACGTGGTCAAGGGGGGAAAGGGAGGAGATGAAGTTTGAGAGCAGTAGAGGTAAAGTTGAAATCGAAGGAGGTAGGGTAGGAGATGACGGTTTCGCAGGTTACGGGGGTAAGTGTGAAGTACAATGATGGAGAGCAAGCTTGGGCAGTTGATTGTGCCTGAAAGGAGACGGCGGACGAGAAGGATATCGGCATGAGTTCTGCCTTCCTCAAGTGTGTTGAAGTTGATCAGATGGAGCCGGCTGTGTATGGTAGTGTATGGGGGAGAATCCGAGGATTCACCAAGCTCAGTCCGCGGAGGAAAAAACGCAGAAAACGACGCTGCGCGCTTTCTATTCTGCGTACATGGGGCGAGTAGTATGGAGACCAGACCTGACTGGTGTATTCAAGAAGGAGGCGGACGAAGGCTATTTATAGAGAACGGGAAACGTAAGGATTAGAGAATTCTTTAGACCAGCGTTTCACAAACCCAAGGACAGAGTTGGTCTTAAGAATAATATCATCAATATGTGGGATGAAACTAAGCACCCTGTCAAATAAGATCCCGAGGTCACGTATCGAGAGTACAGATGATATCTGCTGGTTTAACAGGAAGTAGGTGCGCGGGGGGGGGGGGGGGGGGGGGGTGCGGGAGAAGGAGATGCAGTGACATTTGGCAACGTTGAGTTCAAGGCAGTCATTACGCGGCCAAGGTGAGGAGCTCTCGAGGTCCGTTTGGAGAAGTGAGGAGTCGAGAGGAGAGGTGATCATTTTGTAGAGTTTGGCGGCGTTCACATAGAGGAAGATGGATGAGTATTTAATAATTGAGTCAATATCATTGATGGTAAGGATAAATAGGGGGGGGACCTAGCGGAACCCCTGACGTGGGAAGAAAAGGATTGGACAGGGTGGATCTGAATTTGACACGGTAGGATCGATCTTTCAGATAAGAAGATAACCACTTGATCAATAGGGGTTCGAAACCTAGGGAGGACAGCTTAAAAAGGATGAGATTATGGGAGATTTTGTCAAAGGCCTTGCTGAAATCGGTGGTGATTACATCGACTTCGTTGCCATTCTCTAAGGCACTGAGAGTATGGGATGAGAACTCGATCAGATTCGTTGTGGTCGACCTACCCGAAAGGAAACCATGCTGGCTGGATGAGATGATGGATTTACAACGGAAAGAAGACGCGTTGTAAAGAATTCCTTTGAACAGTTTAGAGATATGAGACAGTTTGGCGATGGGACGGCAGTTGCTTATATCGTTTTTAAGTCCCTTTTTATGTATGGGGGTGACATAGGAGGATTTCCAAATACTAGGGAAGGTCCCTTGTGTAAGGGATAGATTGAATATCTTTGATATCGGGAGGGAAAGAGAAGTGTAACATTTCTTTAAAAATACAGCCGGGAGTCCATCCGGCCCAGGGCTGAACTCGTCTTTGAGTAAGTCTAATTTCTCCTCAACTACGTGACGCTGAATAATTTGAGGGGTGGAGGGGCCGAGGGAGAATTCGGGCAGGTCTTTGAAGTGAGACGGATTGGAAGGAGATGTCTGTGAAGGATTTATTGAAAAACGAAGCGAATAGATTGGCAATAGTTAGGGGGCCGGTTGAAGTAGTCGCGCCATAAGAAAAGGAGTTAGGATAGGCGTCGGATTTACGTTTGTAATTTATGAAGTGGAAAAAAGATTTGGGGTCATTGATCAAATTAGATTGTGTTTTTGTGAGAGGGTGCTTAACTCGGTTAGATTATCTACCGCTTCTATTGCGAGTCCGTATGACACGCTGGGTCGGGAAGGAGATATATAGAAGCAGATAATGAAAAGAGACTTAGGGCGCTTGTTGATTTTTATTGCGACGTAGTCAAGATCCGGAGAAGAAAAGATGGTAATTAGAGACGAAGCAAGTCTGTTATGAGTGACACGCAGCACTCCACGGCATGGGGAATTGGGACCTTCTCGGTGGGCGTTATCATCGCGAAAAACATTGAAGAAGGGGGGGAATAGTTCAAGACTATTAATACTATGGATAAGGTTGGTCTCGGTCAGGGCGTATATGTCGAAGGGGAGGGAATGTGCCTTTTCCAGAGTCGAATGTGTTTCGGAGCGGAGACCTCTAACATTCTGATAGTAGACGGTTAGGGGGAGCGTATTGGGGATATTGAGACGATAGGGGGGGCGAGGGGGCGACTGATTAGGGTCAAAAGTGCTTGTCATTATTGGGATAGGTCATTTTGTTGTCGATATATTGGCGAAATGCCGAGAGATCTTTTAGCACGTTATTAGGGAGCATATCGAGATTTTTTTGGAACTTAACGAACAGGCTGCGAAGGCTAGGAAAGTCGGTGGGTAGACCTTCCTGTTGGATGGAGACCGTTACGGTGGTTTTCGTTTTAATTTGTCAGATTTGTCGTGGAGGTATGAAAGATAGAGGCGGACATTCTCGTAGGTCGTTTTGTTCCTAAATTTCGACAAGGCACAACGTTATCGACCTCATCCTGATGAATTTACGTTCATCCATGTACATAGCTTATCGATTCATTCTTAATTGTGATATTTCAGTCACGAAAATTTAAGGAGTGAATAAATCAGTGAAATAGTGTAGAAGGTTTTTTTATTAATTTGAAATGTATCGTTATAATATATAATTCTAGTTGGATGGAATGGTTGAATTACTAAAAAATGAACACACCAAATTCTTCACCGTACACGAAAGATCGATTTTGGGGATGATCGCGTCACGAAACGAAAAGTTCTTGATCGTCGAAACGGATTACAAAGAAATGAAAATTGATTTGGACGCGGTCAAAATTGAATTCATACCACAGCAAGGCGATCGTGTTTATCTGGAATGCAAAGTTCAAACAGATGAGTCCTTTATCGATAGTAAAGGGGAAATTTTGGAAGTCATAAGTATCAATCCGGCGCGACGAAAATCATGTAAGAACGTTATAACAGCGATCCACGACGAGGGCGGCGTCATTGGAGATGATTGCTACTACACCACCGATACAGTAGATTGTAAATCCGAGCTTAAGAAGGGAGATAATGTATCTGCTGATATGATTGAATGTGAATTTGTGAGTAATATGTTTTTGAATAATTTCCTTTCTCATTTCTCTGTATATATACATAAATATCATTTTTTATAGGGCCCATTTACATGGCGTTGTGTTTCGCTTGCGTTGTGGAAAGATACAGACAAAACACCTGGGAAAGAAACGGAAAATACGACCACCCATCAAGCAATTCATATAACAGATGATATAACATTTACACTTGCAAATACAGACGAAACAGATGAAAAAGAAATACTAATTACAAATAAATGCGACGCAACGAAAAAGCTATTTCGAATAGATATAAAATCTTTTGGGCAAAAATCTCAACTTAAACTGAATAATAGTCCTGCACCTGTCAAACTGGAACCTGGCAAAACAGTAGTTTTAAAACTTGAGTGTACGTCACGCGTTCTTGGCTGTACCAGTGAAAGGATGATATTTAACTTCTTTAATTTTAAAATATCACGCAATGTGGAAATTGCCGTAGGACTAGGTCCAGAACAAACATTTAATGGTAATAGGCCTGGGAAATATATACCACGACCTCTACAACATGCTCAACAAGTATTTTCACGACAAAATGATATGATCCCAGGTGTGAGACCGCATCAAATGCCACGATTTGTTGCCAATAAAATCGACAAATACGATATACCTGAAATTTTGCGGAATATTTTACTTTCGAATATTACACGAAGTGAACAAATCGAAAAACTATCGGCAAAATATCAAAGTCTACAACACGATCTCAGTTTATTGAATTACGCTCGGCGATTTCAAACACTGTTGTATATTGAAGAAGTTGAGCAGTTTGTGAATTTTCGTCAATATGATAGAGAAAGGGCTCATTTTACCCGAGAAGGAGAGTACCTTGCTTTGGCTATCGATAATTTGGCAGAGCGAAGGCCGTCGTTAGTACTCGGTGACTCGGTGCGGATAACAAACCCCTGGTCAGAAGAATTAAAAACTTCTTCATATCAAGGATGTATTCATAAAGTTCTTTTTAACAGAGTACTATTAAAATTCAATCCACATTTCCACAATTCTTATAATGGCGAAGACTATCGCATCGAATTCTTCTTTTCACGATATTCTTTTCGCAAGCAACATCATGCCGTTAGAACGGTTGCAAAAACCTTTGGTGAGCATTTTCTATTCCCAACCAAAATAAATCTTCGATCGCAATTACAATTAAATGTAAGTACAAATGAAGATAACTCGTTATTGCTTGATGATGTACTATGCGAGCACCAATGGTTCAATACCGGATTGAATCGCATACAAAAACAAGCGATTGTAGGTATTTTACGAGGTGAAGCTAAAACAATGCCGTATATAATTTTTGGACCACCCGGTACGGGTAAAACAATAACTGTGGTCGAGGCGATTTTGCAAATAACGACGAGATTATCGAACAGTAGGATTCTTGTTGCGACACCGTCAAACAGTGCTGCTGATTTGATAACAACACGATTAATTTTATCAAAAGCACTAAAACCAGGAGATTTTGTACGATTGGTATCGCAAAACGTTCTAGAACAGGATATTATACCAGATGTTCTGAAACCCTATTGCGTAACAGTTGACTTGTCTATTGAAGGCTGCGGAAAAAATTCTGTAAATATATCACTTTGTTGCAGTTTGCTTTATTTAATATAACGCCATTCATTCTTTTTTATTTTCAGATGACTACTACAAAATCTGGCGTCCGATTGAATTGCCAATCAAAATTTTTAGGTCGGCATAAAATTACAATCAGCACATGCGGAAGCTTGGGCAATTTATTACAATTAAACTTCCCAAAAGATCATTTTACTCATTTATTTATTGATGAATGTGGACAATGTTCTGAGCCAGAAGTGATGGTACCTGTTTGCCTTTTATCCCCTGATAAAGGTCAAATTATTTTAGCCGGAGACCCATGTCAACTCGGCCCAATTATTGTAAATTCATATGCAGGCGAGACTGGTTTGAGGGTATCGTACTTGGATCGGATAATGGAAACGTTTCCCTATAAAAAGGATCGAACTCGCTTTGCATTTAAGGGTTATGATCCACGTATCATAATGAAATTAATACATAACTATCGTGCTTTACCTGCCATTATGGACAAGTATAATCGTTTGTTTTACGAAATGGATCTTAAGGCAACACGGAAAGACATTAAAGAATTCGAAATTTTAAAAAAAGTTGAACCAATCCTTCCATTTTCGGGGGAGCTTACGCCGAATCATGCAGTATGTTTCCATGGGATCCGAGGACAAAATAAACAGGATACAGATTCTCCATCCTGGTACAATCCAATTGAAGCGAAGTATGTAAGTATTTAAGCGATTTATCATTACTTTTATCTTAATCACCGAGTTATAAATCATATCCTTTTCCTGCAACCCCAAATGTTTTCCTTCCGAACGACTAGAAATTAACTTTTAGGTTACTGTTTTCATGGGCATCTTATGCAAATCAAACTACAAAACACTTTTTTCCCAATCGGGATCTGCCCTTTTTCAAAAAACTTCAACTGACGGCGGTGACCGTCAGAAACAAACTACTGTCGAATATTCAATCTGTCGAAAACGGTGGGCTACTAAAATCAAAAATTTAATTTAGCAGCTAGAGCAATGATACGGTGAAAGCAAAAAAAAAAAACCATATTGCGAGTACTTTTGAATTTTATATATCTATCACTGTTCATCGTTTATTAAATAACCGATAGTATAGTGGTTAGTATACCGGCCTATCACGCGGGAGACCGGGGTTCGATTCCCCGTGGGGGAGTCTCTGGCGCAAGACTAATAACCTTGCCCGGAAAAAAAAATTCATTGTGGAAAATTTAACAAGCCTCATTTCACAGAGAATACCATTTGTTACGGACCATTCCTGTTTTGAACTAAGCATGTATTCTATTACTCCTCCCGGAGTAACTGTCCGTCTCATATGTCTCTCCAAAATCGTTCGTGCGGTCTCGAATCTCACGCACTCTGTGAGTACGTGTTTCGCATTTTCTATTTTGCCTTCGCAATACAAGCAGTATGGGTGATTCACATGCTTATACTTGTGCAAGTATTGCCGAAAGCATCCATGTCCTGATATTAGCTGAGTCAAGTAGTAATTCAGCTCTCCACCCATGTTTCTATATCAAGTATCATGGTGTGGGTCCATCTTCCTTTGGTGGAAGAATCCCACCTTCGTTGCCATTCTCTTAGGCTTGAGAGCTCTAACTGTGGCCGCATTCTCCGACGATTCTCTTGGGAGACCTTATGGAATGCAGCGTTTTCTTTAGCTGCAATGTCAGGTGGCGTCCTCCCGACCAGAATATTTATAGCTTCTTCGGATACCGTTCGGAATGCACAACATACTCCTAGCGACGCCAGTCTATGTGCGGAGTTCACTCCCCTCATGTACGACTTATACTGTGCGGCTCCTGTCCATATGTGAGCTGCATACATTATAATGGAGGTGTTGACACTGGTTATGAGTTTCCTTATGTGGGGCCGGGGTCCTCCAACATTGGGTAGCAGTCTCGCTAAAACTTTCCATACTCTTGCCGTTTTTTCACTCGTTTTCCTCAGGTGTTCCTTGAAGCTCAACCTGTTGTCGAGTATAACACCAAGATATTTAATATAAAGACTGGATCTAATTATTTGTGGTTCTATTTCCAAAGCAAGGTGTTCAACTTTCTTGCGGCTGCTTATTAAAACTGCCTCCGTCTTATGTCCAGCTGGTTTCAGTCCGGCCATATCTAGCCAGCATTTAATGCTCTGGATTGCTTGGGAGCAAATTTTCTCCAGGTCATCTAGATGTTTAGCTGCGGCCACTATTGCCAAATCATCTGCGTACCCAATGATTTTAACCCCCTCCGGTACATTGACCCTGAGCACACCATCATACATTATATTCCATAACAGCCGACCTAATACAGATCCCCAGATGTCTAGATGTATGCTGTGGCAAATGTTGAACTCCCTTAATTGATTCCCACGTCCGGTCGTTGCGGCGGTTAATGTCGAAGTGAAGTTTTCGCGCCAATTGTCCACACACGTGGTGTGTGTCAAGCTAATTGGCGGGAAAGGTCCAGCGTCGGTTCTCGTTCTACGTGTGAACGAGACCCACGTAGTGCCGCGTCGACCCCACGCCAATTCAGCCGTGACTCTTTGTGTGTGAGGGTGACCGAGAGTGTGCTTGACTTAATTAGTGGAAAACCACTCTCAGTGTGTGTCTTTGATTGCGACGACTGTGTGGAGGTTGTGGTTTGTGCTGATCCGCCACATATTTATTAAAATTTAAATACAATTATTGACCAACTTCGGACTCTCTATAAATATTGGTGGAGCAAGCCCCTTCCAATCTGTTGAGATCTATTTGCTCAAGCAGCGCACCTCCAGAATCGGATGACGGGCCAGTTGATTCGTCCTAACTTTCGATGTTAGGTGAATCCAGCAAATAATAAAAAAAGAAAAAAAGAACAAAGTTGTAATACATCCTTTTTATTACTTATCGTCATCATCATCGGGACTACAACCGGGATCCGGATTGGCCTTATTTAACAAATCTCTCCACCGATCCCGATTTCGTGCCGATCTCATCCAGTTTGGCACTCCCAGGCTCTGGGCGTCCTGGTCTACGCCATCCCTCCATCGCAGACAAGGTCTGCCGCCCTGTCTCCTTCCATACATCCTGCCACAAAGGACTTTCCGGGCAGGCTCCTCTTCGCTCATTCGAGCTAGGTGTCCCACCCACCGGAGTCTACCGAGCTTGATTTTTCTTATAACATTGGCTTCAAAGTAGATTACGTACAACTCATGGTTGTAGCGTCTCCGGAATCGTCCTCCCTCACATACGAGGCCAACAATTCTCCTTAAGACCTTCCTCTTGAACGCGGCTAAGAGTTCAGAGTGCCTTTTATTGAGCACCGAGGTCTCGGATCCATACATGAGTACTGGTAAGACTATGGTCTTGTACAGTAGTAGCTTGGATGTTCTGGATAAATTTCGGGATTTAAAGAGCCTTGATAGACCATAGTAGGCTTTGTTGGATTTGATCAGCCGTTCGCGTATTTCTTCTTCCATATTGTTATCGGCTGATACTATTGACCCAAGGTAGTTAAAGGATTGCACTACTTCAAATTCGTGCTCCACTACCCTGATGGTTTGACCAACGTTAGGTCTTCTCTTCGCAGAAGTTGCCACCATGCACTTGGTTTTTCCCTCATTAATGTGTGGTCCCAGTTTTTGTGCCGCCTGCTCGATCTGGGTGAAGGAGTCCTGTACAGCCGATTCGGTTCTACCGATGATGTCGATGTCATCTGTGTAGGCAAGTATCTGGCTGGACTTGATGATAATAGTCCCTCTAGTGGTAACGCCAGAGTCACGGATTGCTTTCTCCAACGCCAGGTTGAAGAGGAAGCAGGCTAGACCGTCCCCTTGTCGGAGTCCCTTAAAGATGTTTATTGGTTTGGACAGCAATCCCACTATTTTTACTTGACTAGTTACGTTGGTCAAGGTCAACCTACAAAGTCGTATCAACTTGTTTGGAATGCCGAACTCTCTCATGGCATTATATAGTCCTACCCTGGCTATGCTGTCGTAGGCGGCCTTAAAGTCTATAAATAAATGATATAATGGAATCTTAAATTCCAAACATTTTTCCATCGCCTGCCTAAGGGTGAATATCTGATCAATCGCTGATTTGCCTGGGATGAAGCCACACTGATATTGATCAATGCTGACTTTAGCGTATGGGGCTATCCGATCTCGTAGGATAGTGGAGAGTATCTTATAGGTGGTACTCAGTAATGTTATACCCATATAGTTGCTGCACAGTGTGATATCTACCTTCTTATGTATGGGGCAAATTATACCACGACGCCAATCTTCCGGCATCTCCTCTTGCTCCCATACGTGCACCATGATCTCATGAATTGCGTAATGTACCGCTGTCCCTCCTTGTTTGATCAGCTCAGCTGGTATGCCATCAGATCCGGGGGCTTTATTTGATTTCAGCTGTCTTATGGCTTTTACTGTTTCCTCAATTTTTGGTGGCGGCAGCATTTGGTCTTGATCTTGCATTGGGGTAGCCTCCAATTCTTCTGTGAGCTGACCATTTAGCAATTCATTGAAGTGCACTTCCCATCGCACCAGAATGCCTTCAGGATCGGTGATCAGTTTACCCTCTTTATCCTTGCAGTAAGTGCAGCGTGGTGTGTACCGCGTCATAGTGCGGATTATTTAGTAGAACTTCCGCGCCTAGTGCGGACCTCGCTCTCTACTTTTCTCTATTTCACAGACATGGTTTTTTTTTCAGGCACTATTCCTTTGTCTGTGAAGCCTTTTTTCAGATCTTCTGAGCTCTTTGTATTTCTCCACGCGCGCCCGCGTCCTATGAGACTGCTGCAGTGCCCGATATGCAGCATTCTTATGTTCAGTCGCTAGTTTGCACTCATCATCAAACCAGTCGCTTCGATCTCTACCACTGCTGTCTAAGATGGAGTTAGCAGTACTAATGACAGTATTCTTAAGGCGTGTCCATTTCTCTTCTACGCACGGCATTCTAGTCCCAGGACTTACTCTCCCTGCGTCGAGCTCTTCGAGGGCGAGTCTTAACGCATGACCAAAGGTGTTACTGGTATTCTCATTGCGTAAGGCAGCCGTGTTGATTCGAACCCTGTAAATAGCAGCGGAAATTCTCAGCCGCCCACACAATGGCTAGTAACTCCTCAATAGTGAAATAATTTCGTTCCGCCATATTCAGGGTGCGACTGGTGTAGGCTATAGACTGATCTTTGCCTATTTCTCCTTGTGTAGATCAACAGGGGTGCCTTCTGATTACTGCTTATTCAGATCAATGTCGTATTATTTGAAAGACCAGCGGCTTACGAAAGTTAAAGATGTCAAACCAGTCGCTTCGATCTCTACCACTGCTGTCTAAGATGGAGTTAGCAGTACTAATGACAGTATTCTTAAGGCGTGTCCATTTCTCTTCTACGCACGGCATTCTAGCCCCAGGACTTACTCTCCCTGCGTCGAGCTCTTCGAGGGCGAGTCTTAACGCATGACCAAAGGTGTTACTGGTATTCTCATTGCGTAAGGCAGCCGTGTTGATTCGAACCCTGTAAATAGCAGCGGAAATTCTCAGCCGCCCACACAATGGCTAGTAACTCCTCAATAGTGAAATAATTTCGTTCCGCCATATTCAGGGTGCAACTGGTGTAGGCTATAGACTGATCTTTGCCTATTTCTCCTTGTGTAGATCAACAGGGGTGCCTTCTGATTACTGCTTATTCAGATCAATGTCGTATTATTTGAAAGACCAGCGGCTTACGAAAGTTAAAGATGTCCGAAAATGACTTGATGACTATTTTGCTTCGAAACTATCTATCTTCTATCGCGAAGGTATCCATCATCTACCCGATTAATGGCAAAAGACTATAGATAGCCATGACGAATATTTCGATTATTGATATTTGTACACTATAAGTATCTTTTCCAATAAAGTCGAATTTGACAAAACAAAGCCGAGTTTATACTTGCATACCTATAATATAGCTTTAAATACATACATAATGTAGTTATACTTTTGAATTCTCATTGCGACCAGAACTTAAAAAAATAAGACATACTATTCAATTGTTGGAGATATGCGAAAATGACGATGACTATTTTGCTTCGAAACCACTGTAATGATCTTTATTTCCACCCTTTTTACACCACACGCACTTTAAATAAAACACTGTTTTGGTTTTTATTTTTTAAACAATATATGTATGTATATATAATGTTAAGTTTATTTGGGGTCAAACACTTTTATAGTCACAAATTATTCAGTAGTGTTGTTATATTTGTTTAATACCACACATTTAGCACACAGTTGAGACACATTTGGAGAGTCTTCTTTGTTTCATTAATAAACTAATTTTTTTTGCTAATCCACACTTAGAAGTGTTCATAGTCTCCGTCACACACATTCCTCGGTCTAAACAGCCAATTGGCAAAATCAAATCTTCTGTTAAGTTTAACACTACCTTTTTCGGTAAAAGTTCCACAGATTACATCAGAAAATTATACGTTGGCGATTTAATTGTCTTTGGACACTGTGTTTCGCCGAACACTGTACACGAACAAAACTGCACCAGAAACGAAAGCTGTCACCAATAAAACAAGTAGTTGAGTTGTTTTTAACCTGTGATTAGATTTTTATTTATTTCAATTTAGATAACACTGTTGGACACTCATAGGTCATGATCCAAAGTTTATTGATTCATGGATTGCTTCAAATATTGTTAAAGAGGTTAATAAGTTTTACAATTCTAGTTCTTTGTTACTTGCGATTCTCCGCGTTCGTACACTTACGTTAAACATTTGGCAGCTCATAAAACTTTAGTAGAATTTGAATTCCGGATGAATTAACTGGTAAACTATTTGCTTTACTAACAAAAATCGCGCACACGCTTCATATCGTTCGTTACCTCTGTACCTTCCGGTGCGACTGTTTCTTCCAGACTCTCTGATATGGTCTCCTTGACTCTAGTATCTTTCCTTGACTAACGTCTTGTTCCCCATCGGCAAGGGAAATCTGCCCAGCGCATCTCTGCACAGAATTTCCCAAACCTGTCTGCTAACAGAATTTCCCACAGTATCTGTTAGCTGCATTTCCCATAGTCTCTATAAAAAAAAAAGAAATCTTTCTCATGATCATTATCATCATTAGTTTCTGGTGGTCGGTATCTCGTTTCTTCCTTTGTTTACGGATCGGATGCCGCCGCTTATTCTCCGATCTTTCCGTGGTTTATTTGAACTGCACATCTGGCATGCGGCAAAGGAACGCCTGCATTTCGGATGTGTACACGACCTATGGGATGTAAGGCTTTGTTTGCGTTTTCCATCATAAACTATCTGGGATAGTGTTTAGAGTTTATGGCTCTATGGCTGCTAATCAGCGGCACAACGAATCGTTTGTTCGCGCAAGTGTGCCTTAGCATTAGATCATGCGAGGAATTTAGGTGTTAATTACATTTAGCTACCCCAGAATGTATCCCTTGTTCGGTTTACTTACCGACGTGGTATTTCGTGGGAAAACATCGCGTTGCTGCCCAGGCTGGGTGATCGATTTACATGCGATGATCTCCCGCATTGTTTAGATCCGATGCTTACTGCCTTTTTGGATTGGGGTAGAATACCATGTATGGATGCGTTGAACTCGATATTGGAAGCTTTTGAACGTTAAGTTCCTTGCTTTTTGGTATCGGGTTCAACGTTGTTGCTTGTTACAGCCATGACTCTTGGGACACGTGTCTGTGGGCATGTGGCGAACGTAAAAATACCCCACAGGAAAAAGTCCAGACCAACTTGAGGTAACGCACTTACCTGGACAACATCACGTCCACAGACGCGGTCCCAAGCCCAGCGGGGGCCGCCAGTAACCCAACGTTGAGTCGGCACCAGAAGGCAAGGAACTTAACGTCCCCAAAGCCTCTAAATACCGAGCTAAACGCTGGGTTACTGGCGGCCCCCGCTGGGCTTGGGACCGCGTCTGTGGACGTGATGTTGTCCAGGTAAGTGCGTTACCTCAAGTTGGTCTGGACTTTTTCCTGTGGGGAATTTGTACGTTCGCCACAGGACTCCCCCCCCAGTGACGTAGTCACGATAAGGAAAAGGTAGGAGTATGGATGGTGCTGTTAAAGGTCGGAGAGTGCTCCTTTCCATCGTGGTCGGTGTTTAGGCGGTAAAGGAGCGAAGGCAATCGCGTTTGTTGTTTCCTTGTGGGTGTTAGTCGCGCTTTCATTGTTGGTGGTTTCGGTTAGTGGTTGCCGTAAGTTGAGAATCCTTGCGGCGTCTTCTTGGGCGCGCAGATCATTTCACATGGTGTGAAAAACAAACATTCCGCTGATGCATTTCTGCTTGGCGGACAGTGGCAACGGCGCAATGCTGTGCCGTTTTTATTTATTGCAGCTGGCCTTCGTAAAACTCCAAACAAAGTATTGTTTGGAGTTACGTGGTGCTTGGTTTTTCGCGCCATCTGGATGTTTACGAGGCTAAGGAATGCGCTCCTTTGTTTGCGGTGAATATTTGGGTGATCTAATGTTTAGATCAACCGCACCACGTCCGTTGGTCGGTTAATTGTTTTAATTGTAATTCCCTGCATCTCGTGCAGATGTTCAGGGTTGCCGACTTGTGGTGCTGGCATTCACTTAGCTTGCGATTGCACACGTCGAAGGATGCATGGATGTTTCTCCTTATTTCAGGTCGTAGGTTTTAGGTATGGAGCGTTTAGCTCGGTATTTAGAGGCTTTGGGGACGTTAAGTTCCTTGCCTTCTGGTGCCGACTCAACGTTGGGTTACTGGCGGCCCCCGCTGGGCTTGGGACCGCGTCTGTGGACGTGATGTTGTCCAGGTAAGTGCGTTACCTCAAGTTGGTCTGGACTTTTTCCTGTGGGGAATTTGTACGTTCGCCACAGGCACGTGTAATGAATACAGGTAAGTATGTTCCTTAGCGTAAAGGACATCTCAACCTACAGTTGGTTGTGCGGTTCTTAGAACCGCTACAATACCTTTCCCAGAGAGGCCAACCTAACTATCCTTAGACGTAAAACAGCACACTCCACCGATGACCGTCTCGATCAATTGTCATCAACCAACTCTCTATCTGACCGTCTCGGTCAATTTTTAGAAACCAACTCTCTTGTCTCTATTTTTTTTTTTTCATTGGATGGGAATCTTTTGTTTCCGCCAGTAGATAAAAGAATATCTCCTTTTCTCCGCCTGCTGTTGTCTTTAGCCGAATGGGCAAGGATCTCTTCCGTGGGAAATCGATAAAAAGGAAGGATCAAATAGAGAATTGTGCTAATGTACATTTATGATTCTCTATGTTGTTTATTTTAGCCGAATGGCAAGGATCTCTTCTGTGGGAAATCGATAGGAAACACAAAGAAAAAATCAATAGCGCCTAGGCGAAGTTCGTTTTATTGCCTGTTGTTTGTTTTAACTTGGTTTGGTTAAAACGGAAACCAACGCTGGTGGTGTTAATGGTTTTAGATAACCATTTTTCTAAGGGATCATAAAATTGCTGACGTAGATTTTATGATTCTCAACGATTTCGTTTGAAGAAAGGCATCTGGTCCGCACATTTGGCTCTTAGGGGATTTTTGTGATGAACCTTTGGTTCGATTATCCTATAGCGTTTGGAATGATAGTGAAGAACGTGTGATTCGAACTGACACTATGACAGTTATAATCACCAAAAATTGAGCCAAAACGCAACCCATCAGGCTACTGGCCGTGTTTTGGAATTCGATTTTTAAACGCAAGTATATTCCACTGATGTGAATTGTTATTTTATCGTTATGGTATACGGCTCTGATGCATTATCTTATTCGATTTTCGTTCGGTGTTCTTCACTATTTGCTTGTGTTTGTGTGTGAGAGACGCTACAATCCTGTCTAAGTTTTTTAATGTGAGCAAATTGAACGTTAAGTCCAATTTGTTTTAATTTAAATTAGCGCAAATTGAACGTTTAGTTCGATTTGTTTGGTATCAATTTATGTGGGACCATTTGCTGTATGGGATAATGCTCTGGCTTGGGTAGTATCTCATCCTTTAAGTGGATATTTTTGGCGTGTATCGCCATTAGTGGTGGAGACTGGCTCTAAAGGGGTAAGTTTTATGGGAGGGGTGGTTGTGGCCGTAACACCAAGTTTCTATCGCGAAGCTATGCATCACCCGCCAAATGGCAAAAGGCTAAAAATGGATATTTCGATTACTAATCTTTGTATAAGTATCTTTTCCAATAATGTTGAATTTGACAAAAAAGCCGAGTTTCTATTTGCACACTTATTTAAAAAAACGAACCACATATTTATTTTCAAAACCGATCACTAATATGTACGGTTAAAACATATGTAAACGATTTTTTTTTCAATTCACAGATCTTTTTGATGACGTTAAAACTCTACCGTTTGGAAATATCGCCAGAACAAATCGGAATAATAACACCTTATCAAAAACAGGTTAAGCTTTTAAGAAATTTGTTCGCCGAGGCGAAAATGATTGTCCCAAAAGTCGGGTCTGTTGAAGAGTTTCAAGGGCAGGTATTGTTGTATTTATTTGTTTCTTTTACAAATTACTAATTGTTTTATGTGAATTGGAACTAATTTCAGGAACGGGACATTATACTAGTTTCAACAGTCCGCTCATCAGAGTCATTAATTAATTTTGATGTCAGATATGCCTTAGGCTTTATGAGCAGCCCAAAGCGAATGAATGTTGCAATTTCCCGAGCTCGATCATTGCTATATGTGTGTGGCAATCCACACCTTTTATCATTATCAAATGAGTGGAGGCAATTTATTCAAATATGCGTCGATACAGATTGTTACACTGGCTGTGATTTGCCCGAATGTATAAAAGTAGAGCATGTAGATGTGGATGAAAATCTTCCACCAGTTACTGACAATTGCTCAAAATAATTCAAATAATTTTTACTACAAAAAAAAAATTAAATGAAATGTTTGTATATTTTCTTCTTCTTTTTTTTCATTTTGTGTATCGACGGAATTTTTTTTTTAGCGTTTTAGATTACTATATATTATTTTCTTTGTTACTTCTTTTTATTTTCCGCGATTTGAACTTAGACTTAAAGATGATTGTAATATTAATACCTTTAACAACATTTCCATTTATTTTTGTCAGTTTCAAGGATCGGTATCATTGTCGAGAACTAAAGGTACAAATAAATACTTGAAATCCAACGGATTGTTTGTTAAATGTTAACACGTATTTAGCGTCAAAATTCACGGCAGACCTGGAATTTGAGACTAACATTTGTGCAACAGCAATCGAAAAACATAGTGAGTCAATAACCAGCTACATTCAGTAATTCGTCAAATAGTTGCGGGTAATAGCACTGGTAATGGTAAGCTCGTTCGCACTTCGTGTTATTTTATTTTCCTTTTCTTATTCGGAACTCTCAGCCAAAGAAACGTCACCACTGAGTCAGTTTAGATCGTTTGCAACTATTTTAAAAGTTCGATTAATTGGATCATGCATTGAAGTTATTCACTGGTAGCCATCCACTAGAAGATCGCACTTCGGGCACGTTGCGAGCACTTGAATATCAGACGCGAAACTGTCATCCGCAAGGAGGAAACTCCACAAGGTAAAAGACGAATCAAAGGCACTGAACGATTTCCATGTTAATGTCAATTGCCGGATTGCAACACTAGGGTTGCCAAATCCCGAAACATAAGAGGCAACCCTCGTATATCGATTAAAACAACTTTTGTTTTCACTTCTTTCTCCTTTAATGCTTTGTAATTTTACAACATTTTTCGAAAAAGGTTAGGACGTTCTTTTTTCTTTTACTGTTTTTCTTTAATTCAAAAGATTACCGGACGCTGACTTTCTTCCTTTTTTCAACTATATATTCTCTGTTCGGACATCTACAGTTTTTCCTTCAACTGTCCAATATCAATCTGTATTCCAACTCAATCCACGAAAAACGGAATTCAAAAACCGTACCTGTCAAAAAACAGTATCCCAGACGGCGGAGAGCAAACAAACAAACAATCAACAAATCAACCAAATCCATAAATAAATAAATAAATAAATAAATTAACATGCTTAGAAGGTGGGGTTAGTAAGGATTTTCTATATATTTAGTACTACTTATATATTAGGGTTAGTAAGAAAAATAAATAAATAATAAACAATTTAATAGGGGAACACTAACAAGCACTCCACAAAACCAAGGACAACACAAACGCCCGCGGCGGGCCCGACACTTAACCCGATGGTCCGACCGAAAGCTCGACCGCCCATACGATCCGGTTAGGACTCCCTCGCCAAGGCGAGGTGATCCCCTCTCGTCTAACCTCCAAAATGTCAGCCGGCCGGCGAAATCGTCCCGCTCCTATATATTTTCTTTGCTTTAATTTTCATCTTTTGGACTCGCTACTTGCCCCGGTCCATGAGTTGGTAGATAGGGGGGGTTGCCCCGTTCCGGCGGCAAAACCTACCATCACCCTGTCGCGCAAGCACTTGCATACCAAGCGAATAACCGGCCTAGGCAGCTTCGCCATGTATGGAAGTATAGGGCCGCTAACTGGGACGATATGCGAGATTTCTTCGCATCCTTTCCATGGTCCGAGATGTGCTTCGGAAACTCCGATGTTAACGCTTGCGCGGAGTCGGTGTCAGAGATTATTCTTCTGGGGATGGAGATGTATATTCCACATTCCATCAAACGAAGTTCGTCTGATAAACCTTGGTTTGACAAAAAATGCGAGCTGATTACAGCGGCAAAAAATAGAGCTTTTAAGCAATGGCGCTCCAATCCCACCGATGTTAACAGAACGAATTTTGTTAGAATCAGAAACGTGTGCAACCAGGCGATTGATACCGCGAAGAAGGCTCACAACGACAGGGTGATCGATAAGCTCCTTCGGTGCCCAACTGGTTCGCGCTCCTTCTGGTCAATGGCAAAGGCCGTCTGCAGTAACTTTGCTTCCTCCTCTTTCCCTCCGTTGGTGACAGACAGCGGGACGTTAGTCACGAATCCAAAGGATAAAGCTAATGTGTTCGCGAATTTATTTTCCGCGAATTCAAGTCTCGATCCCGGCCTTTTGCAGCCACCCGTGATCTCGCCGGTACAGTCTTCCATGCGGGATGTGAGATTTCGTCCGCGCACTATTCAGCGCATTCTACGTGAACTGGATTGAAGGAAGGCAACCGGCCCGGACGGAATACCAGCAATAGTCCTTAAGAACTGTGCTCTAGAACTATCGCCGGTTCTTGGCAGACTCTTCCGCTTATCTTATGCACGGAGGACCTTTCCTGCCTGCTGGAAAATCGCTCGAGTTCAGCCAATCCCAAAGACGGGAAAAAGGTGTCTCCCACAAAATTACCGTCCGATAGCATTACTGTCTATTTTATCTAAGGTAATGGAAAAAGACATCAATACAGAGTTGGTTAAGTATTTGGAGTGCAACGGTCTTCTGAATGATCGTCAATACGGATTCCGTGGCAGGCGGTCCACAGGAGACCTTTTGACACTTATAACCGATATATGGACATCTGCGATTGAACGGCATGGTGAGTCAAGGGCGGTCGCATTGGATTTCTCCAAGGCTTTTGACCGCGTCTGGCACGGGGCATTGCTGAGCAAACTTCGTTCATATGGACTTTCCCAACAGCTTTGCGACTGGACGAGGAGCTTCCTCGAGAATCGATCGATCCGGGTTGTTGTGGACGGCGAGTGTTCGGATCTGTATCCTGTTAATTCGGGGCTGCCCCAGGGTTCTATTTTGGCTCCAACCTTGTTCTTGCTTCACATAAATGATTTGTTGGAGACAACGGATAACAAAGTGTTCAGTTTTGCGGATGATAGTACGCTTGTTTCCTCCTTTTCGAGTGATCGGCCGATTGGTGCATCAACGTCACACTAGCTGAGATGTAGACAGATTGACTCTCTGAACCAGGATCTAGATAAAGTCCTGCAGTGGGGGAAGGCCAATCTTGTCGACTTCAACGCAACGAAGACCCAGTATACAACATTCACAAAGAAAACTGGATCATCGGTTCCACAGCTGATGATGAGTGGCCGGGCCCTCGAGGCTGGGGAAAGTTTGAAATTGCTCGGCGTCACGGTCTGTGGGAATGTATCATGGCATAAACACGTATCGGGTATCGCCAGATCTGCCTCAGGAAAACTGAGTTATGTTTTTAGAGCCAAGAAATACTTTACTCCGGCCCAACTTCTTCTCCTATATAAATCTCAAATTAGACCCGCGCTCGAATATTGCTCTCATGTTTGGAGCTCGGCTCCTAAACATACCCTCGGCCTACTTGAGAGCGTACAAAGACGAGCGATCCGCCTGATCGGGGACTCGGCGCTGACGTCGGGACTACAGTCGCTAACACATCGAAGGCGCGTGGCCGACCTCTGTCTGTTTTACAGATATTTTCACGGGTGCTGTTCTTCGGAGATTCTTGGCATTGTTCATCGCAATTCGGTCTATATGCGCTCCACAAGACAATCCGACGGATCGCACCCGTTTGTGATTCATCTCCCGACAGCGCGAACATCCCTGTATCAGAACTCGTTCCGTTCCAGAGCGGGGAAGCTGTGGAACTCCCTTCCCACGCGAGTGTTCCCGGAACGTTACAACCTGCAACTGTTCAAAAAGAACTGCAACAGTTATTTGATGGCATCTCGGGGCGCCCACTCGACGCTATAGGTTCGCCTCCCGAGAGAAGTCTAATAAAAAAAAAAAAAAAAAACCCGACATTATAATGCGCTTTCGCATTTTCGTATTTGCGATCCAACCCCCAGCACTGGGGTTTGCCTCTGCAGTCTGCGCTGGGACTGCGCCTGCAGCATTAGGCCTGGCCTTAAAGACTTTTTCGTCAGACTCCATTTGGTATCCCTGCGACGAAGGTCCTTTACAAGGACGAAGATTCCGGAGGGAAACCAGAGTCTGGCCAGCTGGGATCAGGGGCTCCAAGTTACAGGAAGGCTTATCCTTTCCTTATTTGTTCTTTTATAAAAAACGTTGTCTATAACTATCTGTTATTAACGTCCGCTGTTTGGGGTTCATCCGGATGACCACGCGGGTAGCACGTGGTTGAACAGCTTTTCGCAGCCCTCCCCTGTATGGGTAGGGTCTCCGGGCGAGTACCTGCCGCCGTATCGACCTTAACAGGTCCCTTTGGCACGTCTCCCCGTTCGGCTGCCACATGTTCAACCCTTCCCGTCCCATAGTTGACAAATTGAATGGAGAACGGCACGGGATTTACGGTCGTTCGGGGAAAAACCAAACAACCACCCGGCCCGTCTACCTTACAATTCCGAGACAGGAAGTCGTACCCCAACAATCCGTCTTCCTCCAAACCCGGCAAGGAGTCTACTATTTGGAAACTGCAGGGAATCTCGTGGTGCAACTTGAAATTCCCAGTGCAGCACCCCCTCGACTTGCCTTTGACAAACAGCGCTTGGAGCGTTGTAGATCTATGCACATCCATGCCATATCTAGGATGGAGTGGCTTCAGCTTCAACAGGCTGATCTCAGCGCCGGTGTCCACGATTAGGGGCGTAGAGTTTCTACGGCCAATGTCTAAAGGAAGAGCGACAATCGGGACCCGAGTCGGCGAAAACTGAGAACAGCTGGAACTGGGTTGCGTTTCTAGTTCGGTCGGGTTGGATCTTGCCGACCCGACCTTTGGGAGTTTCCCGAACTCTCCCATTTTGCCTTATGTCGACACTCTGCCGCCTTGTGAGTGTGTCGACCGCAAAACCCGCACAATGTTCCGCTCCTCTGTTCAGGAATGTTCTGATGCGGCTTCATGCCTCGCATCCGTTTTTGAGGATTTCGAGTCCATTGAGTCTGGTCGCTTACCGCCACCGCTCGACACGGACGATCGTCGCCCATCATCTCTACCTACTTTCCGGGAATCCCCACTCTCCGCGCTACTATTACCGGCTTTCCGATTTCGCCGACGCCGCCTCCGACGCCTTCCACGCCTATTTCTCGCGCTTCCCCCAGTCTCCACATGGGTGTCCTGCTCTCGGCTCGCAACAGGTGCTCCCCCGGCGTGCCGCTTGTGGGGAGAACCCTGTTGTTGTTCCCACCTTTGTCTGTATTCGCACCCGCGCAAGCTATGACCTTGTCGGCCACAAAACTCGCAACAGCGCCGGACGCTGAATACTCTGGGGCCTGATGTCGCGGGCCCGCCACCCGTAGACGGGGGTTGTGGCTCCGGCAGGGCTCTCCTCTGAAACTGTGGTCGCTGATGAGGCGGTCCATGCCATGCGAATCCGCTCTGCTGACCTCTACCCCTGTATGGAGCCTGGGTTTCGCGCGCCCGCGTCGGACGATCCGGGAAGCCCACTATGTCGTGTCCAATCCGCCAACATTCGCGACAGAAGGGAGTGTTTCTTCTTTGTAGACACTCGTCGTATACGTGACCTCTCAGATGGCAAAAATTGCATGTGGTCTGGGATTCCAGGGGGTGCGCTGATCGACCAACCGGATCCCTGAACGCATTGTCCCGACCCGATCGATCCTGGGGCACATACGTCCCCTAAGCCAAGCTCTGCGACTCTCCACTCCGGCTCAAGGAAGGCACGGTGTTTGACCACGCTCCCTCGCCAGAGGAGGCCGGAGCATAGGCACCAGCATCCCTTCGATAACCGAGAGGTCCGTACGACCGCTCCCGAACGAAACTATCCTCCTCCCGTCGACGACCATATGACTCTTCGGCCGGCAACACGAATGACACCGCCCGGGGATTAAGACTTGACAAAACCGGCGCCGCGGGACAATCCCTAAAAGTGGAGGGCGGGTTCTCTAAAAAGGTTGAGGAGCTTCCCGGTCCTACATCTAACGTTTCCGACGCTCGATCGGCGATTCCGGGCCGCGCATCCACAAACAAGTCGTCCTGCCTCAACATTTCCCTTCGAGCTCGCTCAAATCCGGTTAGGTGGCCCACCAGGCTTCGAAATGGAACATTACCCAACGAGAGGAGGAAGTGCTTTAGTCCTTCCTCCCTCAGACCCCTCACCAACACCGGCTTGACCATGCCCTCAAGCTGGCTTGCGAAGACGGACCTACCCTGGGGACCATAAAAACGCTCCGCGGCCTCCTCGCACCGTACCACGGCCCGCTTCACTCGGGAAACGAAACTCGTGGCAGGAAGTTGTCGCATTTTGGAGAGCTGCGCGCACAACTCCTCGTACGACACCCGGGGTTCGTAGGCCTCTCTGAGGCGCTGTTCCGCCTCGCGGAAGGACGTGGGTGGCCTCTCTTCGAACATTCGATAGGCCTCGCCGCTCAGCCTGGAGGGCAGCCACCGGAGGAAGGTACTTTCCTCCTCCACCGCCAGACCATCCAAGGTCCTTCTACAGCCCTTGAGAAACAACGAGACTTTCTCGGCCGTATCCGGACCCTCCTGTCCCGAAAACATGGGGACCGCCTTTGACACAAGGTCGAAAACCCTATCTGTGCCCAACATAGTCCGTACAGGACATGGCTGAAGGTCCAGTTTAAAATATGAGGGCATCGGCGTGTCCTCCATGCCTTCAACAGGCTGTTTGCTGATGGTGGGAGGGGGCCTCGTCGGTGATCGCTCGTCCACAAATTCGTCCCACGAATCGTGGAATGCCTCCGGATCCACCTCGTCAACCGGCGGCTCGGGAAATGCCTCGGGCCGCGCCCGGGCAGGGGTGCCCTCTCGGACATCTCTTTGCCGCTGCCTTGTTTGCATCTGCAGGCCGTCTACTAAACTTCACAATCACCGATACCAAAATCAAACCCGGAACCCCGCGGAGAAAAAGCAACCTCATCGCCGACAGTATCAACCAACAGAAAGGGTGTGAAAAACAAAAAGGAAGAACAATTCCCACAACAAATAAACAACCACTCCCAAAGGGGGACAAACAACAATGATGCCGCCCGAGAAGGGAGAGAGAGAGAGAGAAAAGGAAGAGAACTCGGAAAGAAAAAAAATTTCAACGCGACGATGCAGCAATAACACCACTAATTAGACACCACGAATATAACGCGCAGCTGAAAAAAGGAAGAAGAACAGAATCCCCTCCAACAATATCTGTTTTACAAAATGAATAAGGTAATCTGTTAATAAATAACAAATAAATTGCACGCCAAAATGAATAATCAATACATAACATCGAGTTCGCAACTTAAGACTAAAACCAAAACAACTCTACCATAAACAATATACAAGGTTTTCCACTTCACAAAATAAATAAATAAATAAAAAGCAAACATCAATCGATTCTGAGGAGAAAGAGAAGAAAAAAAAATAACAAAAAGTTTCTCTCCTTTTCACGTCCTCCTTTGTTGTTCTCTGGTGTGGCGCCGTATACAGTGGTTCCACTGTGCATCAAGGTGATTCCTTTTATCTATATTTTCCCTTGTCGAGTGGCGAAATTCCTTCGTCGCCAGTAATTCCTCGATGTCATTTGAAATACAATAAGGCACCGGTATCAATCACTTGGTGCAGATTAACACGTTCGTTCGGCTCGATGAAAGGAAAAACACAATCAAACCTGCCGTGGTCCCTCCGGAAGGTTTGTCCGCAGCGCTAGTTGTGGTGTATGTTTTGATTTGAGATGCACAGGTTTCTCCTGGATTCGGGCTTTTCAAGCACTTACGAGTTTAACGCAGGCTTTCTCGAATCCTGTCCGCAGCGCCAGTTTGTGATGTACTTCTGCCACAGACATTTAAATACGTAAATTCACAAGGTTACCTGGGGATAAGGTCACGCTCCACTGTCCTAGCTCCACCCAGTCAGAGTTTTGAGTGTTGGAAGCTTCTTCACTTCTCTTCTCCAGACTCCACAGCTTGATTTTCCTCACTTGCGTAAGGTGGCAGTTAAAACTTCACTTCCCGGATCGTCCACGAGTTGGTTATATATATATCGATTAAAACAACTTTTGTTTTCACTTCTTTCTCCTTTAATGCTTTTTAATTTTACAACATTTTTCGAAAAAGGTTAGGACGTTCTTTTTTCTTTTACTGTTTTTCTTTAATTCAAAAGATTACCGGACGCTGACTTTCTTCCTTTTTTCAACTATATATTCTCTGTTCGGACATCTACAGTTTTTCCTTCAACTGTCCAATATCAATCTGTATTCCAACTCAATCCACGAAAAACGGAATTCAAAAAACCGTACCTGTCAAAAAACAGTATCCAGCACGCAAAACAACAAAACAAACGGCATCGAAAATTCCCTTTTGCTGTTTCTCTCCCTCACTCATCGACATCCACTCAGAAGACCGATTTCGAACTCGCCCACGATCCACACTCGAATCGGGGCGCGTTCGAACACTCACTTGTGGATCGCGCAATTCTTCCACCACCTTACCATCAAACCACATTAAACAAATTATATTAAAAAACGATTAATTGATGGGGTGGCGGACGCACGTAACATGGTTTCATCGATACGATCTTGACTATATCCATACACTGAAATTGTTTTGCAAAACTCTTAGTAGCTCCGCCATTCCGGACACACCTGCGAGTCAGCTCTTTGCTGAATCAAATAATTTAACTCAACTTGATAATGAGCCAACATGGGTATCAGATATAGATGGTCATTACGCCGACATACTGGACCTGTTTTCCACCTCCCAGCCAAAACAAATACACAATTCAAGTTTCTTCGCACTTGGGCGCTTCAGACCACAGTTATGCAACAAATAGTACCTATTAAAAAGGAGATTCACTGTTTCGTTGCGGGCTGTAGTTGCTGCTTGACCAGGTGTTCTGGTTACTGGAGGCGTTGATCCTTCACCCCTAGTTGGATAATTTGTTGCAGTTTGAATAGTTCCTTTAGCGGTATTTATAGTCAGCGAAAACGATATTGTGTATCAGCTTCTGCCACAATATAGGCTCTGCCGAAATACAGAATTTAATTTCTCATGGCTAAAACTTCACGTTCGGAGGCATATCACGCATTACTGCTTTCTTTAAAGAAGCCCAAATTTGGATAGAAACGCATCCTTTAACGAATTTGAAGCTCTGACTGATTCCATCGATAGGATCTTGAACCCTATATCCCCACATTGAAATCGTTATTGCGGGTGATTTTAATATGCATACCTCCCCTTGGCTTCCCCACTCCGGACACACAAGCCCTGAGGGTCAGTATGTTCAGCTCTTTGCTGAGACAAATAATTTAACTCAACTCGTCAGTGGGCCAACACGAGTACCAGATATAGATAGGTCATTCTTCCAACACACTGGACCTGTTTCTCACCTCGCACCCAAACAAATTCACAATTAAAGTTTCTTCGCCCTTGGGCACTTCAGACCACTCTGTCGTGTCAGCTAAATTTCCTCTAACCAACAGTAACGCTTACGAGAAAACTCCCAAAAGAAGTGTACGGTTCTATGAGAGAGCCAACTGGGAAGGTCTGAACGACTTTTTTGGGAAATTAAATTGGTCGTTATTTTTCCTCAATAATGATGACTCTATAGCGGACACATTGACGGACACGATTCTGCTTGGCATGCGAACCTTTATTCTACACGGAGTAAAGAGTATCAAACCCAAGAGAAATATGTGGTTCGATTCCGGGTGCAGAGAAGCCATAAAAGATAAAGAGTTGAGCTTCCGGTTGTATAAGTCAAACAATACTGAGGAAAACCGGAAAAGATTTAAGAGCTAGAAACGACTGTTATGCGTATATTCAACGCGCAAAGTTCTTGCATGTCCAGAGAGTGAGACAAAAAATACTGCACTCTCCTACAGGTAGTAGAAACTTCTGGGCATTCGTGAAAAACATTCAAAAATCAGTCTCTTCATCCATGCCATCGCTTATAGTCGATGACAAACCAGTCACCACTGCAATAGAGAAGGCGAATCTACTTGCTGCACATTTTGCAGCCAACTCAACGCTGCCTGACACCACATCAGTTCCGGCTCAACTTGAGCATAAGCAGCTCGAGGAGCTAAACGCACACAAATCCGCTGGTCCTGATGGCATTCCCCCAATTCTCTTGAAGAAATGTTCCTCTTCACTCTCAAACCACTGTGGAAACTCATCCATTTGTCTTATTCTACTAACCGTTTCCCAAATAGATGGAAGTCAGCGAACATTCAGCCGATTCCCAAAAAAGGGCGACAAATCGTCCCTTTCTTCTTATCGACCCATAGCACTAACTTCTATTCTCTCGAAGGTAATGTAATCACTGATTAACAGTAAACTTTCGAAATATCTGCAATCAAATGGCCGCCAATATGGGTTTCGTAGCAACAGGTCCACAGGAGATTTGATGGCGTACCTTACCACTACTTCGGAGAAAGCAAGGTTGTTGCGCTTTTCTGACGAGTGAGGACTCAACAATTCATTAATATTCCCACTAGGATCATAGGATTGTACTTCGTTTGCTTTTATCGCTGTACCGTCTTTGAATGACGTAGTTCCTGCATATTCCATCCAATACTTCGGAGAAAGTAAGGTTGTTGCACTGGATATCTCGAAAGCCTTCGTCAGAGTTTGGCATCCAGCCCTTTTATCAAAATTACATTTATATGGAGTGGACAATTTCCTGATCCGATGGATAAGAGACTATCTTTCTGGCAGCTCAATTTAAGTGGTTCTTGACGGTGTCAAATCTGCTTCCCTTCGAATTAATGCAAGTGTTCCCCAAGGTTCGGTACTATCACCCACTCTCCTCATCATCTTCATAAATTATCTCTTGTCCATTACCCACAACCCAATCCACTCGTTTGCCGATGATAGCACATTGAGTTTCTCATACTCATACGAACATTCCCGGCCAAACTCTTCGAACGTCAATAGCAATCAGCAGATTATGCTTAATACACTGAATTCCGACCTCAACCAGATATATCAATGGGGTTTATCTAACCGAGTAGAGTTCAATGCGTTAAAAACTCAGTGCTGTTTTCTGTCGTCAAAGGTGAACCCCAAAGTAAATATTCTGTCGATGAATGGCACTTCCATCGAAGAAGCCAAGGAACTATCAATCCCGGCACTCGAATTAATTCGACTCTTAATTGGAGCGACCACATTTCTGAAGCTGCGAAAAGTGCGGCGAAATAAATGGGGATAAGAGATGCAAAAGATACTTCACTCCAGCCAACCTGGCCACTATTTACAATGCGTATTTTCGTCCCAAAATGGAGTTCAACTCCCATATTTGGTCAGGCGCATCCAGAACTACACTACACGTGCTCGATAGGATGCAAAAACGAGCAGTGAAACTTATTGGGAACCCAGCTGTGAGTCGATTAATTTCGTCGTTAGAACATAGGCGCAACGTATCATGCCTATCTCTCTTCTATAGGTATTATCACGGTCGTTGCTCAATAGAACTTGTTGAATGTGTTCCGCCTCCTCAGACATTTTCCCGCGATACCCGGCAATCTGAGAATGCGCATCAGTTCACGTTGAAAGTCAACTTCACGAGCACAAACAAACATAGAGAGTCATTCTTTAGCCGAACCACACGAATGTGGAATCCTTTACCTGATCATGTGTTTCCTCCTCGTTGTAATGTCCAGGCATTTAAGACCAATGTACATCGATACCTCATTTCGTTATCCACTTCCTCTCCTTCCGCTCGCATCGTGTTTTAACACTTAAGGGTACTTTAAAATCCCCGTTTGTACGCGCGCTTGTGTAAAAAAAAAAACAGGCAACAAGATATTCCGCTTTGCCCACGACTCTTTATTTTCGAACGCTAAAACATATCAAAGTCGCACCAACTGACAGCAATTAGATCGACTCCGTTACTCTGGATCTGGGCAAAATTCTACAATAGAGGTAATCTAATCGCGTTGATATCAATGTGAAGAAAGTGGAATTTACGATTTTTACAAGAAAAAAGAAGGTCACCAGTAATGTGTTGAATACCGCGAAGTCCACCTGAAAGAATCTGAGTTCTCTTCGGATCTGACAAAAAAGCCTTAGAGAGATTTATGGAGGACCTATGACACGAGAAAAAGCGCCGTAGACTCAAGATTGTAAAAATTCCGTATCGTATTAATGAGCGATTTCAGAGTATTTACCTCCCTAGAGACTTGTGTATTATAGTCGAACAAATTCAAGCAATTCAAATGGCGACACAGGTTTGTTAAAAGTTCTACTTAAAAATTCCAAGAAGCACAAACAAGATTTTGTGTGTGCTTCAATTAGAATGGGATTCTAGGAAGTGGATGGGAATTTGGTTGAACAAATTCCCGGAAGGAAAAGTTATGAAATGCATTTAGAATTAGGCATTTCATAATGTTAGGGTTATCGGGAATTGAATCGATGTACGACACATGGACTTTCGGTTACAGTTGTTGTGCATATGATCCACTTGGGGAACATGGATAAATGGTAGGGTAATTGGGAATTGAATCAATGTGCGGCAAATTAACTTTTGGTTTAATTTGTCGCTCATATGATTCACTATGGCAACACGATTGGGATTATAGGTAATAATGGGGATTGGCTGGGAGTAGTGATTTAGGATCACCACATTGGTAAAGCTCATTGTTGGTAATCATCTTCCGATGAGAGCAGCTGCTGTTTTGACTATTATTTGCAGCTACATGACTTTTTTTAATAACATCCTTTATTGGATATGAATAATTAATTTAATACTATATTTGAAGTGTACTGAATTTAGCTTAACTAAGTGAAACGTGGGTGGGTTTACTATACCAGTTTTCAGCTTCCAAGAAGATTTTGATATATTAATTAACAAAGCTTCGCCCGTTTTAGCCTTTTTAACTCGTGGGCGATATCCACGAGCTGAATAACTTCTACGTTTGTATGATTATGTAGGCGTTTTTCGTGTTTTCAGGTGTACGTTTGTTACGTTTTCGTGTCCAACTCTAACTGCCGACGAGACAGCGCGTGCACTTCTGCCTCATAATCCGTACTATCGGATTAATTGTGCAATCCCTTTTGGTTGTCTTAAGGGCTTATGCCACTGTAATTTTTTTTTTAAATCAATTTTTTTTTATTGGCTTAATTGGTGGATATGGGGGGTATAAGTTTGACGCCAAGACAGGGGCACTATTTCACTTAATCCCCAACAACGTTGTTCCGATGAAAATGATAGACCCTGGTGAAGATGGTTCGTCGGGAGGTGCGAAATTGCGGAGCGGACACAGAACCACTGAATTAAACTGAACGGAAATAAAACTCTCTGGCGACTATTGTGTTGCAAGTCCGAGACGCCGTGCTTCCTCGGTTGAGGGAAGAGTGTGGATCTTTTATTTTTTCTTTATTAATATTAATTAAAACTCAGGATTGCGAATTTCTTTATTTCTAATTTATTCTTTTTCTTAACTTTTCCGAACTTAAATTCACTTCTCTGAACTTCCGAACTTTACTTAATCTTATCTTAATCTCAACTCGTCTGTACTTCCTAAACTGTATTTCTCAACTAACTTCTTCTTCCAACTGTGTTTCTTCTCAAACTCTTCTTCCAACTGTGTTTCTTCTCAAACTTCTACTCGTCTGTATCTCAACTTTCCAATCTCAACTGACTTTACAAAAAAAAAAAAAAAAAAATTGTGGCGAGAAGGCCGAATTTAGCGAGACAAGGACATATGTGTCCTTCATCTTGTCTCTGACTTCTGGTCATCTTGCGATAACCAGAATCACCCACATCCGTGAGGATGTTGGGCTCGGTCTCGCGATCTCTGAAAAGAAAAGAGAAAAGGGGGGGGGGGGGGGGGGGGTATCCAAGGATAGTGTGGACAGTGTTAGTCCGGGTGTTCTCTAACTACTTTTATAGAGGGATGGTGGGAAAGAAATCGTACAAGACCGGTAGGTCTTGGGTGCGGTAGTGAACGCAGATCACGTCTTTGGCGTCTGATAATCTGCGCTTTGGTCGGTGTGTATGTGTGTGTGTTTGTGCTGTCTTCTACTGTGCGTTCGTGTGTGTGGTTTGTTAATAGTAGACCCTATGGGATGGGCCCAGGAATCCTCTATTATAGAGGGAAATGTTGTTGGGAAGGGTGCTTTCTTCAGTTTTGTACTGAAGAAGAAATTGTGGGGGTTTGATCCGAAGAGATCGAGAGAGAGAAGGGTCAAGAACGCAAGAGTCCCGTACAAGTAGGTTCTCGCTGTTCTGAATGTTTTCGAGGTACTTATATGCTAATTGAAGCAAGTACTCGTCGATAGGAGTAATGGAGGCGCCTTCGTATAGGTGAGAGTTGGGGTAATGACGACCGTCAGGCCATCTAGAATGATTGGTGCATCTTCTGAGGAGTTTCCTTTCGAAAACCCGAAGTCTTTCCATTTGGGCCGAAGATATGCAGGACCATATGGGAAAGGCGTACGATATTCCAGATCAGATTAGCTGCTTATATCAGAGAAGCTTAACTTTGGTGTCTACTTTTTTCCTCCATTTCAAGATGTTGTGCAGTTGCTTAGACCGACCGAGGCCCCTTTGAAGAATGTGGGTCACATGTTTAATGAAATTCATTTTTGGGGTATAAGTGACCCCAAGATATTTCATCTTGCCCTGTGGTCTAATCGTAGTATCTCCCATTTTTATTCGAATATTCTGTGATTATCGAGAAGAAGGTTGGGAGTGTTTACTACTCAGAATTATGGCTACTGCTTTGGATGGATTAAGTCGGATTTTCCATCGACTGTAATACTGATACAGTTCGTCCAAGTGACGGTTGAGTCGATTTGTTGCGAGGTTAGGGCCTTTGGTTGACGTGTACACCAGGACGTCATCCGCGTAGCATATCTGATTTACTCTCTCGTCCACAGGGCGGGGAATATCGGAGGTGTAAATATTGAATAAGACGGGGCCTAGAATGGAGCCCTGTGGTATGCCTGCAGCGGCGTGAAAAGTTCGGGAAAGCTTTCCATTCACTCTAACTTGGAAGGTTCTGTTTCGAACGAACTGGTAGATGATACTACATAGCGTTCTACTGAGGCCAGTATTTAATAGTTTAAAAGCGAGACCTTCGATCCAAGTCGTATCAAAAGCTTTTTCAATGTCTAGGCTTACCGCAACGGTGGGTTCCTTATTAAAGAGCCGCACGCAGACGTGGTTTTGAAATAAATTGAGAGCCATAGTGGTGCTGTGCGCTCTTCGAAATCCGAATTGGAAATCAGGTATTAGGTGCCTGGCACTGACAAAGTTATTTAGCTTCTCGTATATGAATTTTTCATATATTTTGCTGATGCAAGTGAGAAGCGAGATAGGGCGAAAGCTTGAGGGGTGATACGTTGGTTTCCCAACTTTTGCTATTGGACAAATAATAGCGTGCCTCCAAGCTTGGGAAAAGTACCCCATGTTGTAAGCATGGTTGAACAGAATGGAGAGCTTTATAAAGAATAAGGCAGAAAGCCTTCGCAACGAGTGGTAAGACATGTTGTCGATACCGGGTGACTTCTTAGGGTGTCGAGATTTAACCAGGCTCTGAAGGATGTTTGGTGTGATGAAACCGTGACCATTATCACGTGTGTCATCGAAGTATGCACTGTTAGTTGGGTTAAAGACAACCAACTGACTTTACAATAAAATTTTCCCTCTTCTTATATAAATTTAAGTTCTAATCTACTGTAAATTATAATTTGAACAAAATCAATTTTATCAAAGTATTACTTACGCTACTGTGACTTTTAATTTTGAACAAACTTTGAACGAAAATCAAAGAGCCATGTTTCAAATGAAAAAAGGGGCATGTTATGAAATGTACTGAAACTGATTTGATATAAAATATTGTGGATGTTTATTTATGATATGTATTAAATGAGAATGTTTTAAGGATGTGTTAGATAAATAATGAGATTCAGTATTAAACTTAATAGTTATAAGGACAGTAGTATTCTGGAATACTACATCCCACCCTTCTTCGAGAAAGAAAATTATCCTTGAAGAGAATAATTTTCTTGTAACTATAGATTAATTAAGGACTTGGGTTTTCGTTCAATTACAATTGGTTTTCAAAATAATAGGTTTTCAAAATTAATTTACTATCAAAGTTTTATATATTGTTACAGTACTTTCAAAAAGTTTTTAACACTATAAAATTTGTCTATTTACAATATATATATTACTTAACAATCTCTATTTACAATATTTCTCCTTGGAACCTTTTCTTTTCTCATCAAAAAAATTTTTTTTATATTATTAAAAAATATGTTTCATGTAACTTTCAAAATTTTCTTTTGCATTCGAATATATATATTTCAAATTTCAAATATATATATAACTCGTTAAAAATTTCAATACATATATATTAACTCAAAAAATTGTCTTTCTTTTCCCCCTCTTTAACTTTTTTTTTTTTTTTTTACCATTTCCTACAATTGTTTGATTTTTCCATATATATTGAATAAAAAAACAAAGGCCATTTGTTGGGTGTGTACCTTTTCTTTAAATGTATGGAAAATCTTCCAAAACCGTTTTGGGCCTATTACTACGATGATTGAATAAAAATGAATATTACTAAAAATCTTCTTAAAAAACGATCTCAAATCTTAACTGATTGTGTAACTTTTTATTTTTTTGTATTTTGTGTTTGAATAAATGTTTATTGTTGTTAAAAAAAATGTGTGATGTATTTATATGGTTTTTCTTTTCAATACTTATTTTAGTTGAATTATTATTTTCATTTTTTATTATTTCGTGTTTGAGTAGGTGTTTGTGTTCATTATCGTTGTTTAAAATATTTAATTTTTTTGGCTTAATGTCTTTATTTTCCATAGCCTTAACTGCTGTCAGAACGTTTACATTTCCAGTCTTATCCACTGCTGTTGGACCATTTAGTTTCTCAGTCTTATGTACTGTTTCGCATAGTTCTTCAGACTTATTAGCTCTTAGAACATCTTGGTTCCCAGTCTTATTTGCTGTTTGAACTATTTCTTCAGTTTTATCTGCTGTAGAAACATTCAACCCTTCAGTCTTTGCTGCTGAAAAGATTTGTTCTTCAGTGTTAGATGCTGAACTGACTGGGTTTCGATTTTAATTGCTGCAACTTTTGGATTTTCAGTCTTTAATACTGCTGAGTTTTCAGTCTTTGTTGCTGAAGTGTCTAGGTTGTCAATTGGGATAGTCGAAATATTAGGGATTTCTGTTTGTATTTTTGCTGAAAATTCCGAATTTTCAGTCTTTGTTGCTGAATTATTTTCCAGAATTGTAGTCTGAATCGGAGTCATTATATTAGGGTTTGGTTTATCTTCTTTTATATTTATATCTATAGCTTTATCGGAATTAGTCATATGGTTAGGATAATCATATGCTGGCTCAAGGTAAATTTGGCTAGGAGCTTCATTCCTAGAGTTATATGAATTAAAATTGTCGTTATCTATTGCCAAAGATCTAATGCTATAAATTGAAAAATGCTGTTTGTCTTCTAAAAATTTTGGTTGGCGTCAGGCCTCGTTTTCCGACTCTTGCACCCGAGAAAAGTGAACATTTTGCCTATCATTTTGTCTATTAGTGGTCTTAGAAATTTCACCAAAACGATTTTGCAGGGTTATTTCGAAATGGGTTACGCGTTGTACCTTGATGGTAATTTGGTAATGACGATCCATTCCTAGATAACCTGTATCTACACTCGTTATCTGTGTGATTATTACGTCCACAGAAATTGCATGTAATGTTGTATTCCCTTTTTATGGGTTGTCTATTCGGAAAAGTGTTGGACTGCATGTTCCGATAACATGTGTCCTGTGAATGCCCTGGCTTACCACAGGTTTGGCAGACTATTCGATTAAATCTGTGGGGATTTTCATTATAATGGTACGGCTTGGAAGAGTTATCCATTCGAGCAGCATGCGCTACTACATGGGCAATCGACTGCTTTAAATTGTTTCCCCCATGGACTTTAGCTATTATTTTTAGTTGTTCGTTCTTTAGTCCATCCTCAAATATTTGTACGGCCAATTTTGTGTTTTCCTCAATCAAGAAATCCCTTACTACCGCGTCCGCTGTTATTTCGTAAGTGGCAGAGTTCAGAGTCATCAGCGCATTTGCAACTCTATCTCCATATTCCCGAACGGTTTCTCTGAAGTGTTGTTTCAGAGAAATCAACTCATTGTGTGCCGTCGACCGAGATTGCTCTTCTTTATATTCAGCTTCCAGCTTTTCCTTTATAGCTTCCCACTTAGCGATTTTGCTATACCTAATTAGATCATATGCAGGACCCTCTAGTCTATTTTTGACTAGCTCTAAAAATGTGTTATAAATATCAGGGTCTGCCTTTTTTATGGATCTAAACAAAACTTCTCTCCCGGAAATAAATTTGTTTAGGTCGCAGGGTTTCCCGTCAAAGGTAGGGACGATTCTGAAAACATCAGAAATACCGACAGAGAGAGCCATTTCAGGGGGGTTATAGTGTATCTGTTGAGAGTGGATTTGTTCTTCCCCCTGCCTAGCCGCCTGTCTTGTGTAATAAGTACTCGAAATTGTGAAAATTTGAGAAGAATGTATGGCAGAAAATTTGCTATCACTTCTTAATAATATTTGTTATGAAATGCCTTTATTTTGTTATTCAATATATATGTCGTGGAAAAGATAAATTGCTGTCCCAAAAGCTGCAAAGAAAGAAAATCTTCGAAGAGAAAGCAAAAAAGTAAATGTCTTCGGAAAAACTGAAAAGAGAACTTTCAAAAAAATTGTCTATCGGAAAAATTTTTTTAAAAACTTCCAAGTAAAGAATATCCCAAAAAAAGAAGAGAGAAAAGTGGCTATTTTGAAAAAAAATTCTTACTCTACTAAATGTTGATTGCTGTCGTACTGTTGATAGAAGTCTTGTTTGTTTGAGTTTTGCTCACTTTTTTTTTTTTTTTGATAGAAGTCTTGTAGCGTTTTTTTTGTTGGTAGAAGTCTTGTACCTTTTTGCTTTTTATTAATTTCTCCTTTTTTATTTTATTGCCGCCAGGCAGACTTCACGTCCTATAAGTTGAGTATCCTGGTCTTTTGCTTTTTTTTTTGTTTTAGTTTCTTCTTGGTTGGATCCCACCGCTGCCACCATTTGTCGTTGTTGCAAATGCAACATGAAACACTAGTGGAAACAAATTATTACACAGTCATCGTCATAAAAATAGGAAACACTAGTGAAAACCAATATAGCCAACAACCAGTTAATTTTGTATTATTTTTTTGCTGGATCGAATCGATCACATTGGTCCTTCGAGACGTTAGGACGGATAGTTTGTCCCGAGAAACGGAGTGAATAATTCGAGCCATTAAGACGAAGCCATAGTTATACCATCAAAACGGATCTGGACACCTTGCAATTAAGACGGAGCTGGTCTTTTGCAATCTATAAGTTCTACAGGAAGCCGCAAGTTCTTGACGTCTACAAGTTAACCACACGAAACCTGGAGCTACAGCGAGGGAGCGTCTGTGAAATTAAGGTGGGTGGTATTTAAATTTATTAAAAACCGATCCCAGTGATCTTAATATAACCGAGTTGTGTTGTGTGCATTTAAAATTTAATGAAATTCGGAGGAATTGTTGCCTGCAAAGCGAAAATTTGGAGAAATTTGTGTGCTGGGTGGAAGGCAATTTGGAGGTATTTTTCACTTATTTATTCACTGTGGTTCGGGCAAATCGAAATTCGGAGGAATTGTTGCGCGCAAATCGAAAGTCGAAGGAATTGTTGAGTGCAAAACAAATTTGGAGGTATTTTTCAATTAGTGATTCACTGTGGTTCGGGCCAATCGAAATTCGGAGGAATTGTTGCCTGCAAAGCGAAAATTGGAGAAATTTTTGTGTTGGGTGGAAGACAATTTGGAGGTATTTTTCACTTATTTATTCACTGTGGTTCCGGCAAAACGAAATTCGGAGGAATTGTTGCGTGCAACTTAAGGTTTGGAGAAATTGTTGCGTGCAAGGCGAAAGTCGAAGGAATTGTTGAGTGCAAAACGTAAATTGGAGGTATTTTTCACTTAGTGATTAATTATTCACTGTGTTGCGTGCAAGGCGAAATTCGGAGGAATTGTTGCGTGCAACTTAAGGTTTGGAGGAATTGTTGCGTGCAAGTCGAATTTGGGTGATTTAACATAAAGCAGAGAGAATGAGCAAAGCACGAATGGCCAACTGGATTGACTCTCTAACAACCATCGCCACAGAATTAACCGCGGATCAATCCGCTAAAACCATTCACATGAATGAAGCGCGGTTAAGGAATTTAGAGCATTCCTTTGAAGAAGCAAGGGGATTGCATCAGAGAATAATTGCAGCCCCGAGCGGTGATGCCAAAACAAAATATATTGAAGAACTCACATTCCATAAACTAAAGGAGCTATATTATAGCTATGGCTCGGAACTAAAGGCACAGATGCAGAATACCGGATGCCAATCACAGTTGCACTGTTCATTTAACAGCTCAGTTGGAGGAAACAGGGAGCCAACTACAGAGTTGAAGCTTCCACCAATCAAGATCCCGTCTTTCTCTGGTTCTTTTCAGACATGGCCAGAATTTAAGAGCCTCTTCGCGAGCCTCATCATTGGGAATTCGACATTGTCTGATGTACACAGGCTGCACTATCTGAAGGCCAACTTGACCGGAGAAGCTGAGAGATTGTTGAGGAACACCGCGATCGTCGAGGGAAATTTTGAGTCGGCATGGGCAACCTTAATGAAGCAGTATCAAAACTTAAGGTTGCTGAAGGATAACCAGTTCGGCTTGCTGTTTAACCAACCATCAGTAGGTCATGAATCAGCCGATGGGATTAGGACCTTGGTGGATACCACAAACGAGGCCAAACAATCACTGCAGAACCTTGGAGTTCCGGTCACATCATGGGAAGATGTCTTAATTTACCAGACTATACAAAAACTTCCCCTTCAAACACGAGGGCTGTGGGAATCTCACATCTCGTCGTATGTGGACTATCCCACTTATGACACGCTGGAAGAGTTCCTGCTTACGAGGATCAGAACGTTGGAGGTCATGGGGCAAACATCATCAGCCAGGTCTCGCGAGGGAACCAGAAGTAAACACTCCGAGGTTCGCGTCCACAACTCTGCCATTCACGATTGTGCAATGTGTTCAGGCCCACATCTAACCCAAACCTGTGTCAATTTCAGGACACTCAGCTCACGACAGAGATGGGACATCGTAAACAAGCGCCAGTTGTGCATCAACTGTCTTTCAAGGGGTCACAGACGACATGAGTGCACAAGTAAATTTACTTGTAGACACTGTAAGCGGAAACACCATACACTGCTACACTTGAACGAAGAAAGGGGTGTAGCCCAAGGAAGGGGAATTGCTTCAACAGTGGGCACCCCGACCACTCCATCATCAAACACTACAACGTCCCAACAACTAACCATAGGAGGAAAATACAATCGAACTGCAACGCAAGTTTGCAACACTTACGTGGCCAAAACTAGCCACACAAGGACTGCTTTATTGGCCACAGCGCTGATTAAGGTTTTTACTACAGGGGGACAACCGGTGGTGCTTCGAGCTCTCTTTGACCCCGGGTCGGAAGCTTCTTTTACCTCCGAAGCTGTGGCACAACGGTTGGGTCTCAGGAGAGAGCGGAGTTACGTGAGTGTCCTTGGCATTGGAGCGGTTAACGCCAGCATTGCCAAACACAAGGTGTCCCTCCTAGTTAACTCACTGATAAAGGAGGATTTCAAAATGGAATTGACGGCTTTGGTACTACCCAAATTAACCACGAATCTTCCAACACATCAAATTTCTTGTGCGGATTGGCATCACATTGAACATATGCAGTTGGCTGACTCGACATATTACAAACCTAGTAAAATCGACATTTTGCTCGGTAGTGATGTCTATCCATCAATTCTACTGGGGGGCTTGGTCAAGGGCAGCTCAGGTACCCCTATGGCGCAACTAACGGAGTTTGGATGGGTACTGTCTGGCTACATCACTTCCAATAACCATCCTACAATCACGGTTCATCACACAATTGCAGAGGATCTTGAATTGAACAAAATTATGCAAAGATTCTGGGAGCTGGAAGAAATTGCAGAAAGAAAACCGCTATCACCACAAGAAGAACAGTGTGAAACGTACTACAGCCGAACACACCAGCGACATTTGGACGGAAAATACATCGTTCGATTGCCCTTTAAGGAAGGAACGCACCCGGTGTTGGGACTGTCACATCGATCAGCGCTTGTGAGGTTCCTACAACTGGAAAAAAGGTTCCAAGCCAACGCCCTGTTTTACGAAGAATACAAAAGGGTATTTCAAGAGTACAAGGATTTGGGGCACATGTGTGAGATAGATCCCGCCCTACTTAACAGACACCACTATTTTATGCCTCATCATGCAGTGATTAAAGAGGCCAGTTCAACCACAAAGCTGCGGATCGTTTTCGACGCCTCTTGCAGAACCTCGGATGGGACGTCGCTCAATGACCATCTGCTAAATGGACCACGACTCCAGGATGACATTGTCGACCACATTTTGACATTTCGAAGGCACAAAATAGCCTTTGTCGCAGACATTCACAAGATGTACCGCCAAATCTGGGTACCACCAGAGGATGCATCATATCAGCTGGTGCTGTGGAGAAATCCGGAAGGGGAACCCGTCAAAACATATAAACTGAACACAGTCACATTCGGTACCGCCGCAGCACCATACCTGGCGGTACGCACTCTCGTACAATTGGCATTGTATGAACGAGCTGACTACCCAATATCCTCACAAATTGTTTGCAAAAATTTCTATGTCGACGACGTCATGCACGGAGCAGACTCAGAAGACGAGGCCATGATAATGCAAGACCAACTCGTGGCATTGTTGCAACGTGGAGGGTTCCCTCTTAGGAAATGGGCCAGCAATAGTGAACGATTAATGCGCTCCATTCCAGAAGAAGATAGAGAAGTCCAGGTGCCACTTTCGATTGATAAGGGAAAAACGATAAAAACCCTGGGAATCCAATGGCACCCTGGAAGGGACACCTTTTCATTCAGAGTTGGACTTCAGGAATCAAAAAATCCAACGAAGAGGTTGATATTATCAGACATTGCCCGTTTATACGACCCAATGGGATGGATATCGCCCTGCGTCGTCATTGGGAAGATAATTATGCAGGACATTTGGAAGCAGGACCAAGATTGGGACAGCCAACTTCCACCAACGATCATTTCGGCATGGTCCAAGTTGAAGGCCGAACTGAGTGCTCTCAACAGCATAGACATTCCTCGCTGGGTCAACATCACCGAGCGAGCAACTCTGCAGATCCATGGCTTTTGCGACGCCTCAGAAAGGGCATATGCTGCGGTGGTGTATCTTCGTTCAATAAATGACAGAGGACGTCAACTGAACTGCTCGTTTCAAAGACGAGAGTGGCACCACTCAAAAGCAAGTCATTGGCACGATTGGAGTTGTGTGGAGCTCATCTACTAACACACTTGATGGTACACACGGTAACAAAAATGGACCTGCAGTCAGCGAAGGTATATGCTTGGTCGGACTCGTAAATCGCGCTTGCATGGATTAAGGGCCCGCCACACATACGAACCACCTTCGTCGCCAACAGAGTAGCAGACATTCAAGAACTGATAGACCCTAGCTGGTGGAGACATGTATCCTCGAAGGAGAATCCGGCAGACATGGCGTCCAGAGGTCTCTCTCCAACGGAGATTCTGGGGATGCATCAATGGTGGCATGGGCCCGATTTTTTACAAACATTTGACAGCCATCATGGACACCCTGAGGAGATACAGTCCACGGAACTCGAATTGAAGGATAAAACACCACGTAAAATGAAAAATGAATTTATCACAACTGGGTGCCCCATCAGAAACGTGTTTCAGCTATGCTTACACTTCACCGCTCTTGAAGACAACGCATTATTTACTCGATTTTCTTCGTTACCACGTTTAATTCGAGCTACAGCATATTGGCTTCGCTTTTTTACAAACCTACGTTTGAAGGCCAAGAAGATGCCGGGTCGTGTCACTGGACCGCTCTCGGTGGAAGAGACTGCTTCAGCACAATCACGATTAATTAGAATCGTGCAACAGGAATTTTTTGATGACGAAATCAAAAGCATCACAAGGAGAGAAGCAATCACCAAAGGAAGCAAGATAGCAAGACTCTCCCCTATATTGGACGAGAAAGGGGTTCTGCGAGTCGGGGGTCGATTGGAAAATGCAGATCTACCCTATTCACAGCGCCACCCGATCATACTACCCTCTAACACCTTCTACACTTCCCTGATCATCCACAATGCTCACTTGAAAACGCTGCACGGTGGTCAACAACTGATGATGGCAACGATTCGAGCTGAATTCTGGATATTACATCTCAAATCCAGCGTCAAGGCTTGCATTCATAAATGTCTGAAGTGCTATCAACACAAATCAGTACAAATGCAACAAAAAATGGGTGATCTACCCCCACCTCGTGTAAACCAAGCACGCCCCTTTCAAACTTCGGGAGTGGACTATGACGACCCAGTACAGCTTAAGGCATGGAAAGGAAGGTGCAACAAAATTACCAAAGCGTACATAGCCATTTTTGTATGCTTCTGTACGAAGGCAGTGCATCTCGAGCTTGTCAGTGAGTACAGCACAGCCGCTTTCCTAGCGGCTTTCAAACGCTTCATGGCGCGCCGCGGTATCTGTGCGCACATCTACAGTGACTGCGGAACCAATTTCCAAGGAGCTGCTAAAGTGATGAAGAAGGAACAGGCACACGCCTCAAAACAAAGACCGACGACATCGTTAGGCAGATTCAGAACAATGGCACATCATGGCACTTTAACCCCCCTGCAGCCCCTCATTTTGGCGGATTATGGGAAGCCGGGGTGAAATCTATGAAACACCACCTCAAACGAGTGATAGGACACTACACTCTACCATACGAGGAATATCTAACGATATTAGCTCAAGTGGAAGCTTGTCTAAATTCCCGTCCACTCTGCCCAATATCTGAAGATCCTGAGGATTTGTCCATTTTAACACCAGGACATTTCCTAATTGGCAGTGCGCTCAACACCATGCCGGAAGGGGATTTGACCCAGACCAAGTCCAATTACCTGAACAGATGGCAGCTAATGCAGAAATTACAGCAAGACTTCTGGAAAAAATGGAAGGCTGAATACCTCGCTCGACTGCAACAACGTCCAAAATGGCTTGCATCAAGTCCAGAATTGGAAATAGGTAGTTTGGTGCTTCTACCTGATGAGCAATCACCACCTACCCTGTGGCGACTAGGTAGGATCGTAGCAACGCACCCAGGAGCCGACGCAAGAATTCGTGTTGTCACAGTGAGAACAGCCACTACAACATTGAAACGCCCAATAGCCAAACTCTGTCTTTTGCCCATGGTCAATTAGAATTTCACACACACACACACAAACATATATATATATATGCACACACACACCCATAACATGAATATGCCACTGGATCATAACCAATTTAACAATTAATATTGTGGCGGCTCTTGCGAACGCCACTACTCACCTGCCTACCTACCACCAGGTAACCCCTTTTTTGTATAAGCCTTCGGCGCCAATAAAGCGTGTACTTACCTGCATTAGCATGTCTAATAACCACAATGTCCGCTGATACAAAAGTGTATCAGCAATAACAGACATCTTCCCAAAAATTAGAAATGCTTAAAATATCTGAAAATCATGACATGAAGACCAAGCGAAACGTAGTTGCAATGGTATGAAACTACATGGCATAAGCAAGCATGGGACATCTGCACATCGATCTGGTAAAAACACCAACCAACGATCTGATATAGCAGAACAACCATCCAAAACATTATGCGGTTGCGCAAGCCTGCGACTAATTCCCAGAATTACCAAGCAGGCGCGCAAACAGATGAAACCTACAACGCATGCCCTTAAAAGGACCCATCTCAACCAATACAAATACGAGAGATGCAACGCATGCCCGTGTAGCCGCATCAGGTCGCACGTATGAGCAATACGAGCGATCCTCCATATAATTACGTACAATGATCGAACCACACACAATAGCGCCCACCACTGTGCACATAATGAATAAAGTGCACACAGGCAGGGGTACGATGTGGTGACCAACACCAATGGATGTTGATGTGCTGTTGTGTGGTACGAGTCAACCATGAAACGGGTCGTATTACATCCGCCGGCCACGCTGCTCGCACGATCTCCAGAGAGTCAGAAAAAGGCGATAGTCCGGTGTATTACAGTGCACCAGCGATAGCGTAAAACATTTTGTTCTCACCAGATCGAACAATAAAACGTGCGTTAAATACATTTTTAAAATCTCTATAGTGTATTACAGCGCACCCGCGATTGCGTAAAACATTTTGTTCTCACCAGATCGAACAATAAACGTGCGTTAAATACATTTTTAAAATCTCTATAGAGTATTACAGTGCACCCGCGATTGCGTAAAACATTTTGTTCTCACCAGATCGAACAATAAACGTGCGTTAAATACATTTTTTAAATCTCTATAGTGTATCACAGTGCACGCGAGTTAAAAGAAAACAACTTGGTGTTTTTTTTTAACTTATTTTATTTAAATTACTCATTAATGACGCTGAGTTCGCTCCCTCACGGCTGGGAAATCAATCGTCCCAGTTCCTCTTCGGTGGCGGTATTTATGCCTCGAATTGCGATAAGGTTGAGTGTGTAGTTCGGTATATTTGTTGATGTGTCCGTCATGGGCATTCGTTGATTGTTTGTCTTGCGATAGATTGGATTGAGTTGCTATACTGGGCCATGTGTTGATTATTTGTCTTACGATTAGAGATGTCTTGGCGGCATCGATTGGCTTTATTATCGTCGGTATCCTTTGACTATGTTTTGATAATGCGAGTTCGGGTGAGTATGGTATTTGTACAATATTTATGCAGTATTTGGTTTGCAATATGGAAAAGATTAAATTGGATTGTATGTATATTGGTATCATAATGTAACTGTACATAGGTTGGTAGAGATTTATAATAAAGATATTTGGGGTTTAAAATACAAGGGTTATTATGTACAGAGATTTGTTTGGGGTTTGAACTACAGTAATGCCTAGGTATATCTAATACATTATGTGGGAGGTGTTAACTCTCCCCCCCTTAAGTTAAAACGTCCTCGTTTTTTTATATTTTCGGTTTTTTGGACTAGTCGTGTCATTTCTTATTTAGATAGTACATTACATTTTTCTAAGTTTTTTTCTTTTTATATATTAATATTATTTTTATAATATAAAGTGTTAATGTGATGATTACAATAATTGCCAGTACACAGCACAATGTTCTTATAGGGTGGTCTTCTAAGGGTGTGAAGAATGTAGATATTTCTTGTAAGTTTGTGAATTTATTAGTTGTATCTGAGGACAATAATTCAATTATTATGTTCAATTCTTCATTATGTCTTAGTGCTACAGCTTTTTTGATTACATTTTTTCGAAACTTATAAGGTTAGGACTTTTAATGGTTTTGCCGTCTACGACATGACTTTTATCTATAAAAATATATCCGTTTTCTATTTCTTTAATCTCTACATTGTTTTCTTTTATAAAGTTAGAAGCGGCTGGTTCATTGGTTATTAATGGTAATGTACAGTTATCTTTGTAATTTCGAATAAGTTTACAGATATATGTCCCTACAAAGTTTTTACAATTGGTAATATGTGTATATTTAGATGCTATCAGACATTATAGGTTTACCATATATAGTTGATAATGCATGTATTATATATGAAAAAGTTGACATTTTTTATTATACGTTATTAAAGTCGTATCAATATAGTAGCAAATAAATATACTGGAATATTCCATTACATGAATTTAGAGGTTTGCTGGGTCCGTTTTCACTAAAACATATTTCCTATTTTTTTAGATCATTGATCTTGATTGGCTGGATTAGGCCTGTCATTGTTATAACCAGGAGAATGGTTAGATTTTTCATCCTGGGAAAGTTTGATTCTCGATCGTATATTATCTTTGTGGATTTTTTTGTTGCGTGTTGTGATTATAATGTCGCCTTTGTCTTCCTTTACCGTGTGTTCGCTGAATCGATCGGTATTTTTATTTCTGCGTGAAGACCTAACAAAGATTTTATCCCCGGGTAGGTATTTGATGTTTACGCGTTTTGTATTAACATGATCCAAGAGGTTTTGTTGATTGTTTTTTAATTTCGCCTCTATATCAGGATAGTCTCGTCTGTTAAAAAATACGTCTTCAGGTTTGTATCCAGTCGACGAGTGGATTGTTCGGTTGTATTGAGTGACTGCATCAAATAGGAAGTCCTTGCATTCACCTCCTTCTTGTTTAGCGAGGGCTCTGACGATTTCGATGAGTGTGGAGTGCGCTCTTTCTACTTGGCTGTTGCTGGTAGAGTGGTCGACAGGTGTAGTAGTGTGGTTAACGTGATGCCGGTTGAACACAGCTTTTGCCTGTTGACTAATAAAAATAGACTCGTTATCTGTCATAACACTTTGTTGGCCCGGATAACCAAATATTTGGGATAGGAGTTCGTTTAATGTAATGTGGGTATTAATTTTATTAGATATATAACGTAAGTGCAGATACTTTGAGTACCTATCTATAGTACTAATGTATATTTCATTGTTCATGTGGAATACATCCATTTGTAGATATTGGGAGCATTTGCTTGGTATAGGTGTTCGTCCTATGGGTTGATGGTTGGGTTTCCGATCGTACTTGGTGACATGGCATATTTTACAGTTTATTGCATATTTTTTGCAGTCCTTTGACAGAGTTGGCCAATAGCTGGTTTCCCAAATTTCTTTTGAGTTATTTCTGTGGTTACGATGAGCTCGAATGTGCACATCTTCCAAAATCTGTAATTGTTTCTCTCTATCTGTTATGTCTTCTAATAGTTTGTCGGTTAAGGCAATCTTGTATCTCCCGAATACCTTTTTAATTTTATCGCAGTATTTCATCATTATTTCTGCTTCCATTTTTAAAGCGTTCAATTTATTTGGATTTAAAGTTTTCTTCATGAAGTCTATAAGTTTTTCTTCGTTAGTGAAGTGTATTATGTGTCGAAAATTATTGAATATGTTGGTCGATTCAAGATTATTTTTGTTGGATTCTTTCAATATTAGTTGGTTTCTATAGGCGTTTAATGGTCTTTTTAGTATCTTGAAATTCTCTGTAGGTATGTTGTCATCCGTTGTTGCGTTTATCTGTTGTCTGGATAATGCATCGGCCACAATATTTTGGCTGCCTGGTTTGTAAACTAGTTTTGCTCCGTACTCTTCAATGATGCTCTTCCATCTCTTGAGTTTCGTATTAGGATTTTTTTCGGAAATAGCAAAAGTTAGGGATTGATGATCCGTGTATATAGTTAAGTCTGTGATACCATACAGAAGGTTGCGTAGTTTCTGGAGGGCCCAGATAATTGCTAATAGCTCCTTTTCGTTGGTGGAGTAGTTAATTTCTGCGGAGTTTAGTGTTCTAGAAATGAAAGTTAGAGGGTGTCTTCCCTGGCTTAATACTGCTCCTATTGCAAAGTTGCTGGCGTCGGTAGTTAATTCGAAAGGCTTCCCATAGTCGGGCTGGAACAGCACGATTTTTTCTTGAAGTTTAATTTTTATATTATTGAAAGATTCTTTAGCTGGCTCGTCAAATTTAATCTTTATATTTTTGCTTTTGTTTTTCGATACTTGTCCTTCTCCTTGAAGAAACAAAGTCATTGGCTTTGTAATTTTGGCGTAATCCTTAATAAATTTCCTATAATATCCGGCTAATCCTAGAAATGATCTTAATTCCTTCAAGTTTGATGGTTCGGGATAATTTTTTATAGTATTGATCTTCTCAGGGTCTACAGTTATAACTCCTTGTGAGATTATATGCCCTAGGTAGTTGATCGATTTCTTAAAGAAATGCGACTTCTCCGATGAAATCTTCATGTTTGCTTTCTGTAGAGCTGCAATTATTATTTTCAAATGTTCCATATGTTCGTCCTCGTTACCAGAATATATTAGGACGTCGTCAATGTAGACATAAGCGAATTTTCCAATATAGGGTCGTAGAATATCGTCTATTGTCCTCTGAAAAATGCTAGGTGCGTTTTTGAGTCCGAAGGGCATGCGAACAAATTCGTATTTAGCTCCGTTTATGGAGAAGCTAGTTTTCGCCCGATCAGATTCCTTTATTTTTATTTGGTGAAATCCAGATTCCAGATCGAGTGTTGAAAATACTTTAGCCTTGCCTAGGTTTTGTATAGTAAGGTTTATGTCAGGGATAGGGTATCGGTCTGTTACTGTCTCATTATTGAGTTTTTGATAGTCGATCACCAATCTTCTTTTAGGCCTGTTCTGATCATCTGTACCTTTTTTTGGTACGATCCACACTGGTGAGTTATAGGGGCTGTAACTTTTTTGAATAATCCCCTCATTCAGCAATCTGTTTATTTCTTCGTTTACGAAGTTATTGTCTGTGACTGGGTATGGGTATTGTTTAGAATAGACTGGGTTTTCGTTTCTAGTCTTTATTGTGGCTTCTATATTGGTTACAAATGGTAGAGTTGGATTCATTTTTTCATTAATATTCATGATTTCTTCTATTACTTCTTTAAATCTTTTGTTTTCCATGGTAAAGTTTATTTTTAGCTCAGGTTTTTCTTCTGGTTTCTTTTCCGTTTTGAATTTGTACTTCATTTCATAGGTTTCGAGACTGATCTCGGCTTTTAGTTGCTTAAGGCCTTGCTCGCCTAGGATCATGTCGAAGTCTTTCAAGTCGTTAGTCTCGTAGAAGGTTATGTTATGGCCAAATAGACCGATTTGTTTTTTTGTTTCTATTAGGGATGTTCCATGTAGGGTATTTACTTTAATAGGTGCAATGGGTATAGATCTGCCATATGGGTATAGTGTTGAAACGTAGTTCATTGTTGCTCCAGTGTCGATCAAAACGTTGACCTTGACTGTTGGTCTCCCTATATCCTTAGATTCTAAGACTAAACACGGGAGGCCGTGTACTTTCCTAAAAAAGTACTTTCAGAGATTAGATTTTCTGGAGTAATTGAAGCAGGGATGGGGATAGTGTTCTCCGCTATCTGATTGAGTCTTTGCGGGTTAGTCTGTCGGGTATTAGGGGTAGGGTTTTGTCCGAAGGGGTTTTGGTATTGATTTTGGTTCCAATGATTGTTAAATGGTTGCCCTGGTCTTTGCTGAGTATTATCATGGTTTCTTGGGGGATAGTGGTTATATCTTTGGGGTTTATTAAAACTGGATCTTTGTTGATATTGGTTATGTCTTTGTTCCACAGGTATATAGTGATTTCTTCTATATGGTAGTGAATAATCTCTATCTTGCTGGCTAAGTTTAAAGGTTTCGTTATCGTGTAGAATAGTACTGGCTATAGCGTACGCTGTTTCTATATCTTTGGGCCTACTATTGTATAGAGTACTCCGAGTAAAATCGCATTTTAAGCCTTGGATGAAAGTTCTAACCCCGTCTTGTATAGCATGTCTACATAGTGGAGCGGCATCTTCGCCCTCTTCTAGTTCTATTTTGTTGAGCACTAGGTTCAAGGATTTATTAACTGTATTAAAATAATCTCGCAGAGAAAGTTTTCCTTGTATTAATTTACGGAGTTTTCCTTGTAACGCGTATAAAGGTCTTTGGTCGGCATACACGTCGTCCAATCGTTTGATTATAGCGTAGAAATTAAAAGCTGTGCAGTTCGTTACTAAAAGATTGGCAGCTTCTCTTCGAATTTTAGACCTTAATAGTGTTAGACATGTATAGTATTTGCATGTATTTTGGAATTCTTTTATATCTTCCATAGCCTTCCAAGCCATACTACGCCACGCTCTATATTCTTCGTGGTTACCATCGAATGTAGGTAAACTTTTAAATATTTCTATGTCTATCTGTTCTGCGTTTTGTATCGGGGATTTGATTGATTCTTGTTGTTCCTTGGCTATATCTTCGCTACAATCCTGTATGTTCTGTGATTGTAATTTGGTTATCATTTCGTTTAGTCTTTGATTCTCGCTATTAATTTTTTTGTTCTCAGTTCTTAATGTCTCAAAATTAGTTGCTAGGTGAGCAATCTGGGCTTGTAACTCAGGTAAAGTAGCCATAGTTGGGTTTTCTTTAGATGAACTAAGGTAGGTTTTTCCACTTCTCAAACTCATAGACAACTCCTAGTTCTTATTATTGTTTTTCTGCCTAACAATTTTTTTATATAAGGGTTTCTGTATGTATATAGACACTAGTAATTAAGTTGTACTTACGGTTTCCTAATGGGGAAAATGTCATATGGAGCTTTAATGTTTGCCTATGTGGTTGCTTCGCTTCCAAGTGGTGATCTCTGGATGGTTCTCCCTGCTGTACGAATGCGATTTTAAAGTTGGGTCGTCTTCAGGGATTGAGTAGAGATTGATTTTCTTTGAATTCTCGGTGCTTTAGCTTGAATAATTTTTATGTGATGTATCTATTGCACTAGTTTGAATTGGATTATGGCTTTTCACATTCAGCCGGTTGTTAATTTGCTTTAGTTTGAATAATTTTTATGTGATGTATCTATTGCACTAGTTTGAATTGGATTATGGCTTTTCACATTCAGCCGGTTGTTAATTTTGTGGGGTTTTTTCTGCACTGAACTATTATTTGGTGCCACCTCTCTCACAGTATTTTTCTTACCAAATCGATGAACTGCTGCGACAATCCGTTGTAAGTTTATACTGGTCCTCTGGTCGGCACGACTTCTATTTCGTGGATTTTAGTTTTATTAAACTAAGCTCGACAGCTGAAAATTAATTTGGTGGTCCTTTTGGATCGCCGGGCCTTTACCAATATCCAACTACACCCTCATATGGTGGGGAATTACAAGTTTGGAATAATGATGAAAGGTTAATGGTCCGTTCAAACAAGCAGTATACTTGTATGAATGGCAGGATCGCCAGTTAAAGGAAAACAACTTGGTGTTTTTTTTTAACTTATTTTATTTAAATTACTCATTAATGACGCTGAGTTCGCTCCCTCACGGCTGGGAAATCAATCGTCCCAGTTCCTCTTCGGTGGCGGTATTTATGCCTCGAATTGCGATAAGGTTGAGTGTGTAGTTCGGTATATTTGTTGATGTGTCCGTCATGGGCATTCGTTGATTGTTTGTCTTGCGATAGATTGGATTGAGTTGCTATACTGGGCCATGTGTTGATTATTTGTCTTACGATTAGAGATGTCTTGGCGGCATCGATTGGTTTTATTATCGTCGGTATCCTTTGACTATGTTTTGATAATGCGAGTTCGGGTGAGTATGGTATTTGTACAATATTTATGCAGTATTTGGTTTGCAATATGGAAAAGATTAAATTGGATTGTATGTATATTGGTATCATAATGTAACTGTACATAGGTTGGTAGAGATTTATAATAAAGATATTTGGGGTTTAAAATACAAGGGTTATTATGTACAGAGATTTGTTTGGGGTTTGAACTACAGTAATGCCTAGGTATATCTAATACATTATGTGGGAGGTGTTAACTCGCGCGATTGCAAAAAACATTTGTTGTCTATTAAATACCTAGTGTACTCGAATTCAATTGATTTGTTAAATACCTAGTGTACTCGAACTCAATTTATTTGTTAAATACCTAGTGTACCGAATTCAATTCATTTATTACATACATAGTGTACTCGAATTCAATTGATTTGTTAAATACCTAGTGTACCCGAATTCAATTCATTTATTACACTCATAGTGTACTCGAACACAATTGATTTGTTAAATACCTAGTGTACTCGAATTCAATTGATTTGTTAAATACCTAGTGTACTCGAATTCAATTTGTCTGTTAAATACCTAGTGTACTCGAATTCAATTTATTTGTTAAATACATAGAGTACTCGAATTCAATTCATTTATTACATACATAGTGTACTCGAATTCAATTTATTTATTAAATACATAGTGTACTCGAACACAATTGATTTGTTAAATACCTAGTGTACTCGAATTCAATTCATTTATTACATACATAGTGTACTCGAATTCAATTGATTTGTTAAATACCTAGTGTACTCGAATTCAATTCATTTATTACATACATAGTGTACTCGAACACAATTGATTTGTTAAATACCTAGTGTACTCGAATTCAATTTATTTGTTAAATACCTAATGTACTCGAATTCAATTCATTTATTACATACATAGTGTACTCGAATTCAATTTGTCTGTTAAATACCTAGTGTACTCGAATTCAATTTATTTGTTAAATACATAGAGTACTCGAATTCAATTCATTTATTACATACATAGTGTACTCGAATTCAATTTATTTATTAAATACATAGTGTACTCGAATTCCATTCATTTATTACATACATAGTGTACTCGAATTCAATTTATTTATTAAATACATAGTGTACTCGAATTCAATTCATTTATTACATACATAGTGTACTCGAATTCAATTTATCTGTTAAATACCTAGTGTACTCGAATTCAATTCATTTATTACATACCTAGTGTACTCGAATTCAATTCACTTATTACATACATAGTGTACACGAATTTAATTCATTTATTACATACATAGTGTACTCTAATTCAATTCATTTATTAAATACCTATCAAATACCTAGTGTACTCGAATTAAATTTATTAGATACCTGTAAATACATAATGTACTTGAATTAAATTTATTTGTTAAATACGTAGTGTACTTGCATTCAATTTTTTTAAATACATGTTAAATACCTATGGTACCTAGATTTTAAATATTAGCTATTATACAGTAAGCTCATTGGTTCAATAAAGAAAATAGCCTTAAGAATACAGCCGTTGTTTATTTGAACACACCACCATTGAACACGCAGTGGGGACGTCTCGGTGAACCAGTGTCGGACTGACACACTACCGAGACAAGGCAGAGACCCCTCATAACACAACTACTTACAAAACAGAACAAACCACCACAATATAACAATTAACATAAATCACCACCGCCCCTCACTCTTTCACATCGAAACAAGCTACTGAGCTTGAGTCATCCTCAAATAAGAATCCATCTGAGCTGATATGCCGAATTTAATGGAAGGGCAATGACGACCACCTGCTGACACATCGTCGCTGCCCCGGCAAGATGTTGCGAATGCAACATGAAACACTAGTGGAAACAAATTATTACACAGTCATCGACATAAAAATAGGAAACACTAGTGAAAACCAATATAGTCAACTTCCTTAATAAAGAAAGGGTCTACTCGGAGGAGCCGGGTTACCTCGCACCCAGGGGTATGCAATGGAAGGCCCGCTCTGATAAAGTTACGATTGGAGCTGAGCTTTTAATACCAGTCCCCCGTTATGAGATTGAAGAGTGATCTCAGGCAATGGAGAGTAACAACAAGGTGACGTCAAGGGGGACCGTTGCCAGCAGAACAATTTGCAGTTCCACTTGAGACACGGGATCAAAGAAGGCCCCGCTGCAGCCAGCGGAAAGTATAGCCGAAGGAAAAAAACGGATTGCTCGATATTCTTGGAAGTTCTGTAAAGAGTTAAGTTAATCTAAATTTTTGCTTAGTACAATAAACATTACAACCAGTTAATTGTGTATTATTTTTTTGTTGGATCGAATCGATCACAGTCGTAATCCAGGGCCGTGCTTCCACGACGCGACCGAGGGAAGAGCGTGGAATTTATTTTGAACACCTTCAAATTGAAAAAAAACTAAACTTTCTTTTACCGACCGAACACAAGACAAGAACACGTCTGTGTTTATTTTATTTCTTTTTATATTTCTTCAATTTAATTGCTTCCTTGTCGGAAGTCTAACTATAACTGAAAACATTTTCTATTTCATCCTGTATGAACGAAATTCATTTGTTGCCCCTAGTTACCTAAAGGTGGTGATTCTTGTTAACTGAAAAACTATTGCAAAACATGCAGCTGCTTAGGATAACGGAAATTGTATGAAGTGTTGTTATGAAATGTATGGCTGGAAATTTGGTATGTGTGTGTTATGTTATGTTATGCAAATTTGAGAATTAGGGGGATGATGAATGTATTTCTAATGTATGAAGTATTGTATTTCTGATGTAATGGAAATTGAATTGATTAGTATGCAAATGTAAGAATAATGGAAATTGATTTGATTAGTATGTAAATGTTTGAATTATGGAAATTGAATAGATATGCAAATGAGTTTGAAGAAAAAGGATTATTAAAGGATATATTTACTATATTAAGTGTATAAATGTATATTATGGGATTTAGTTAAATAGTTAAATTGATATGTTAGGATTGAGGTAAGGATTTTGGAAAGACGGTAGGGCTGTGGAGCACTACAATTGTAACGAATGTTCTTCCTTTATTTTCAGTTCCTTAAGCTATTGTATCACACTTGGTTTTTTGTCTTTTTACAAATTCACGCTTTGTAATTTATAAAGAATTCAACACAACATTTCAGATTGCTTGCAGGCTTGTGGGCCTTGCCGATAAAAGCCCTTCAAAAGGGTATATTTCTAAGCTCGCAATACTAAATACGGCCGATAGTTTGTCTTTGAAACGCTCGCACTTAGGTCAACACTCGTGCTTTCTAAGTTCATTTGGAAGTTGGATTCGCGACTCTAAAAAGTCTCAACTTTAAGACACGCACATTAACTCTCCGGCTCACGACTCTAAAAATCCTCGACCTTAAGACACGCGTATTAACTGGCGCTCCGACCGTTGGTGTGTGCCTCGTTTGAGGAGTGTAAACTGACTAAAATGAATGTGTGCACCTTGGTGGTTGTGACTCGACTTTGGTGATGCGCACCGTTCGGCGGATGAATCTCGACTGACTGATCAAAAGTAAGAATCCGCTCATCGTGTCGTAGCAGTGGAGTCATAGCTAAATAAACTCACTGCCACTTACTAGGAACTTGAAAAGGGTTGCTATGCGTGCATGGGGAATTCGGTTCCAGCGAATTACTGGCGTATAGGCTGAGTTAGATTCCTCTGTCGCTATGTGTACGGAGAAATTGGTTTTTGAAACACAACCAAATATAGGCATGAGTTGTCGGTTGGATAAGGGGATGTGGGTCTTGGTCGATGCGGTGGTTGTTTCGCGGAAATGCGACGCATCGTTCTGGTGACTTACCAGTAAGGAGAATTGGTATTGGATAAGATGGGAGCCGAAATGGTTTTCGGAGAAACTAAATGTTGCTTGGCGAGAAAATAGTTTAAGCACGAAGTGAGCCAGAATGATTTTCGGGGGAAATTAGAGCTGTTTGGTTGCAAGCGAGAAATATAATTTTAGTAGGGAATTAACCGAAGTGGTTTTGGGAAAAATGTATGCGGTTTGATGTAGTTGGGGCAGATAATTAATATTCCGTTGTAAGTTTGAAAATGCGTTTTATTACAGCTTGGGAAATGGATTCTTGGTAAGTTTGGGGATGTATGCGATTGCAGATTTGGGGACGGATGCTGTTGCATATTGGGAAGTGTGTTTGCGAATGTGTGCTATTGCAGGTTTGGGTTATGGTGGCGCGCTTTTAGCGGTCAAAGTTAGGTAGACATTGTGGGTTGGTTCTCCATGTGGTATAGAGAACCCCCACAGATAAACCATTCAAAAATGTAAAAAAAATTGTTTTAAATTTTTTTTATCAGTTCATGTAAACCATTTTATTGAACATAGTCACGACGTATGTCGTATGGGGGTGGGGTGAAGGGTTTCCGGCCTGACCTCTATTATGTATCTTTAACAAACAATTAAAATAAGAATCACAAAAAGGGGACTTACTTGTTGTCGTTATCGTACGCTTCTCAGCAGACGATTCGGCTCTTCAGGTTCCAGGGGTTGATGTTCTCTTGAATCCCCTGTTATCTGTGGTTCCTAGTGCCCCGTAGGTTTATACCGTCGCGGCGGGTTGTTCAATTCATCATACGTATTTATTTCTATCGTTCCTTGATATCGATTTGTACCGTCGCGGCGGATTATTCAATTTATCATACGTATTTATTTATATCGTTTCTTGTTATCGATTTTCTTCCGTCTTCCGTGAACATTTTTCAATTTTCCTCATTATTTTTTCAGTCGTTTGACGTCCTATTTGGACACTCTTCGCCTTCCCTAAAATACAATTAGGTAGAAATATTTCTGATTGTACTTCTTTACGCACCAGAATTACCTCTTCTCAGATTGTTATTGGCAGTCTTATCATCGTTCGTGTACGTCCTGGTACTATAGCCGGTCCTCCCGGTTGTAGTGCCGATGATGATGATAAAACTGGATTGGATGGATGCATTTTTCCGTAGACGAAGGTATATTAAGATAATGGAGGTCTTGCAGTTGCCGATATGCTTGATCTGCTACCTCTATTGCATAGATAACAATAAAATGAGGATCAGTCAAGTCGAATCATCCTTGGCGAATGCTGAAAAAACGGCTCGCTCGGCCTCTAGATCGCTGGAAAATTTGGAAGATGAACCGAATATACGCCTAGATGACAATATGTATGTGTTACATGATTAAAACCCCCCGAATCATTAAATTGATTCGCATTCTTTTTTGGCCTGAAAAACGCCATTCTCTGATTCCTCCATGCAAGATTTCCCTACCTGAAATCAAAACTTTCATGCTGGTTAGCAAGAGCAAAGCATGGGTAGACGACGTTGTTTTTACATGGCGAAACAGTTGTTTCTATCACCAATTCCTTTTACACATACCCATGCAGAAGAAGATCCCAATCGAAATCCACTGCTTCCTGTACCAAAGAGTACAACCATTCGCTTGGGAACAAAATCAATGTCAGGTGAAAAGTATGCATGTGTATACTTTTCAACCCTCTTCATTTCCCCTTCTCAGACTTTACTTTTGGTTCTCCACTCTAAGAGCAATCCAAGCATGAAACGGGGTCATGCGGTCACCCTTCTGGTTACGCTCTTCGTTGCAAGCGAAACCAAATCAACTCCTAAATCTCCATGATCACCTTTGAAATTTTCCCATTCGCCCTACACTCATTGACTGTTTGGTAATTTTGCAAGAGTTTATTCACCTTAATAGGTTGGGAAATGGGAAAATAAGAATGAATATGCGATCGGAAATGGGCGATCATGGGGAGAGTAACTGTTGTTGGGTAGGAGTGGGGCAGTTGTCAGTCGAGAGGTGTCGAATAAAGTGTTTGGTCGTGGTCGGTCGTCAAACTCATTGCGCGGGTATTAAAACTTTCACTGAGTATAATTAAAAATACATACATTATCTATAAAGAAATACGTTCCTATTAATGGTTAAGATTACATTTGTAAAGTGTTCATTTTAAACACCCTTTCCCAGTGACGTAACAAATTAACGAAAAATAAGAAGACAAAGAAATTCTTTCCTATTAATGGTTACGATTACATTTGAAATGTGTTCATTTTAAACACCCTTTCCTAGTGAATATAAGAATATTAATTAAAGAAAATAAAAGTGATAACAAACAAACTAATTCAGTTAAGCGTGTGTCAATTTTGAAGCAAACGAACAAATTGGGCTGCTTTCGCGTACCATCATATCAATTGTGTAATCCGTTTAGGGTATCTTAAGTAAACACAAGATACCCTAATTGCACTATCGGTTCGGGCGTCAAGTATCCTGTGGGATCCGAAGTAAACAAACGGATCATCACAAACGCGTCCGAGTGTAGTACAGTAATATTTATGGGTTTCGCGCCGTAGTGTGACAATTGTGTGGAAGAGTACAGTGTGGGAAAACGTATACCCTTTCCTTTCCTTGTGTCTGTTTTCCTATTTTTCGCACCTCTGTTGCGTCTCTCAGACATCGATACTCTCGATTGATTTATAATCTTTGAAGGGGTTTTTTGTGTTTTAAGTGGCGTAATATTTGTCACCAAAGGGTTGTGACCTGGATTTCGGCACGGATCTAGTGGGAGGTCATAACACCTATAGTGGTTGCTTTCGCTTATCTATCCTCGAGTCCGACTTGCATCCTTTTCTGAGTCGGTATTGATTTTCTGTGTCAGGCCATTTCAATGGAACGGGACTTTCACGTCGATCTGTGTAACACTCGCGGCCTCTCTGTCTCTGCCCACGTCGGTAATCAGAAACCAGCAATCCTTGACCTTAGCGAGACTCAGGTAATAACTAATACAGATATTTCCGACTTTACTAAACTCGGTTATAATCTAGTGCCTTTTGTTCGTTCCACATCGTGGTCTAGCTACATCCATACAAAGTGATATTGCTTATCAGCTCCTGCCACAATATGGGCTCTGCCCAAATCCACAATTTAATTTCTCGTGGCTAAAACTTCACGTTCGGAGGCATATCATACATTACTGCTTTCTTTACGAAAGCCCAAACTTGAATAGAAACGCAACCTTTAACGTATTTGAGAATCTATCTGGTTCCATCGATAGGATTTTGACCATATATCCATGCACTGAAATTGGTATTGCGGATGATTTAAATTTGCATAGCTCTCAGTAGCTCCGCCATTCCGGACACAACACTTGCGAGTCAGCTCTTTGCTGAATCAAATAATTTAACTCAACCTGTCAATGAACCAACACGGGTACCGGATATAAATGGTCATTACGCCGATATGCTGGACCCGTTTCCCACCTCCCTCCCGAACAAATACACAATTAAAGTTTCTTCGCCCTTGGGCACTTCAGGCCACTGTTATGCAACAAATAGTGCGAATAAAAAGGGGGGTACTCACGGTTTCGTTGTGCGCTGTAGTTGCTGCTTGACCAGCTATTATGGTTACTGGAGGTGTTGATCCTTCACCCCCAGTTGGATAATTTGTTGCCGCTTGAATAGTTCCTTTTTTTGGCGGAAGGCTAATAATCTTGCCCGGAAAAACAAATTATTATGGAAAATTTAACAAGCCTCAGACTTGTTAAATAAGGCCAAAGCCGGATCCCGGTTGTGGTGCCGATGATGATGATAATGATAGTGATGCATAGTTCCCCTAGCGGTATTTATAGTCAGCGAACACGTGACCGACTTGTTTATAGAAAGCGAACACACGTAAACGGAATATTGTAAACCCGAATTATATCCTTTTGTAGTATTTATAGACTTTACTGTAGCCAAATTAATATCCCCGACTTCGACTAATGAAACTGTGCCAAACCTCTCGGTACACCCCACTGCAAAAAAAGTCACTCCTTTGGAAAAATCGTGCACACCGAAGGCAGCATGTGGCAGTTCCGCCAAACGCCACTGTCCACTTGCCCAATTACCTCCAAGCTTCCTGTGCTGAAGCTCCTCAAACTCCATCGTTTTCCGCTAATTAAATTGCATTAGCACCTAAAAACATTTCCCTGTCCAAGGACAATCAATGCTCCCAATGCATTACCTAGAAATTCCTGAAAAGAATTTCACCAATAAGGGCATTTTCCATGTATCAACGCATCGGCAAAAATTTTCCCAACAAAGAATTCTTAGCATTAATAATCCAATGCATCATTAGAATTCGCTGAAAACTATTCCGGCACCATTGTTTGCCAAGCAATTTTGTTCCTCATGTGCACCCTAATCTTCCCACATGCACATATCTAGCAGACCCATCGTCCTAGGGACAAAAGGAAATACACGCATCTGGCGTCTAGTGTCATAAACCAAATCCTGTGGCATAACCAAAAGTAAATAAGAATTGTGTTCTTACCCTTGGCAGCGATGCCATACACATCCAATTCCCAGTGAGTATGCTAAAACCTCAATTAGCACCATTTCCACGATGCATTGCGGTCTATCTATACAGCTGCAATGCACACCATTAAACAATGATCTACATCAAGGGTGATCACCCTTTTTAATCAACGGGCCAATTTAAATTGTAAATTTTTTTGGCGGGCCTCAGATAAAACAACACATTAATAATTTACAAAACTTTATTTACAATAAACATTAGAATAAAAAAAATATAAAATTTACAAAATTGTAAAGATTTCATATACAAATTTTAATGCAAAATAAAAACAAACAAGAAAAGAACAGAAAAACGAATTTCTTGAAATTTTTAATGAGAAATTTGGCACTGTTTTTTCGATACAAGCTGATCATTATCAGCCGGAATCGATGAGGTAGCTACACGCACGCAGCTTTCTAATCGTGCATCACCCAGTCTTGATCGGTGATCATTCTTGATTAATTTCATGGTTGAAAATAATTGTTCGCAAACATATGTACTTCCGAACAGAGACAGCATTTGCTTTGCATGCGATTTCTAAAAATTTTCGAAGTTTACTGAGAAAAATACATTTTTTAATTCGGTATTATTCTGCATGTCAATCACTTCCATTTGAAAGTCTTCGGGAACTGTATCCACATCGATATTAAATAGCGAGGAAAACAATTTCATGGAAACCGCTGTCTTTTCAGCTTTGAATATTTGGAATCGTAATTGAAATTGGTTGATTAAAATGTCTATATATTGTGCGTATTTTTGAGAAGTAGTAACGTTTTCTTTTTCTAAATCTGTAAAGCGAGGCACATTATTCTGCAAAAGATGTTATTTCCACAATTTTAATTTCAAAGCCCTGAATTTTATCATACAAATTGTTAATAAACTGTCCTTTGCCTTGATGTTCCACATTAAGATCATTGAGATGCTGAGTCAAATCGATAAGAAACTCAAAATCACTCATCCATTCTTTATTACCAAAATGAGGAAAGGCATATCCCTTCATATCCAGGCACAATTGTATTTCGCTTTTTAAGTTGTATACTTGTGTTGGCTATCGAGCGGCCAACACGTACTTTGATTTCTGCCGACCGAGGAATGTCGTCGGAGAAGATCTCTGTAAGTTCCGCCGACTTATGAATGTAGTCGGGGAATATTACGCACTATTCACAATGTGGTGAATACGTTGGTTCTCTTTGGCTGCAGCAATAACTATAAAAACGTCAGGAACAGTGGTGGCTCCTGGCGTGCAATAATGCTGGTGGCAGCTAACTGAAAGCAATTTGACTTTAAAGAGGTAAAAGGAAATGAGTACCTAAATTACTGCAGAAATCCCGGAAATAAGCCTCCTCCAGATTTCCACTAATACTCGGGTTGATTTCTGGTTACTAAAAGATTATTTTATTTAATCGATTGAACTAATTTATACTAATTTATACTGAATACACGGAAAGACGTGTGAACTCTCGAACAAACTAACGGAGAAGAAAGAATAGTTTGTTTATGTTGCTTGACAACCAAATTCGATTATGTCAGCTAGTTGCTGACATTTGTTATTGTGTTGCCAAGGGCAGCATTCAGTTGCGAATTCGCTGGTTGTGTCCAGTGCGAATCCGCAACAGATTAGCATTGCACCTCTACTAAGCCAACGTACTTCTGTATTAAAAACCACGTCTCCATATTCAGTTTCTAAATCTTTCAGAAATTCTTTAAATTCACGGTGATTTAATGCACGCGACTTTATAAAATTGATTGGTTTAATTATTGGTACTGTGACATTTGGCAAACTCAATCTTTTCGCACACAGATTTTCCTGGTGAATTATGCAGTGGTTAACGAATATTTCCCTTCCTGTGACCTTCTTAATGTCTTGAAATAGCCTTCCTGATACTCCTGCCTTCATGCTCGACATTACTCGTGCTCCATCTGTCGATATACCAATAATCTTTTCCAATAAAATTGAACATTTTTCCAACACAGACTTTAGTTCATCGTACTGGTCTTGTCGGTTGTAGTCCCTTGCATTGGAATTAGTGAACATAATTCTTCGGTGATATTAAATTTAGTGTCAATACCACGTAAAAATATAGCCAGTTGTGCTGTATCGCTAATATCACAACTCTCATCAAGTGCCAAAGAACAGTATTCGAATTTTGCAATGTGTTCACGAAGCGTTGTTGCTATGCTCTCGGACAAGTCTTCAATTCTCCTTGCAATGGTGAATCTTGATAAACTAATGTTTGAAATAATATTTATTTTATCAGGAAATGCAATTTATGCAACAGCAGTCAGACATTCTTTTATCATCTCTCCATCCGCAAAGGGTATCATTTTTTTTGCTAGTATTTGACTGACAACAAAACTAGCCTTTACTGCTGTATTTGATAAAATAGCTTGATTTTTAAAAATAGCCCGTTGTTTTCCCACGGTTTTCTCCATTTGATTAAACTTATCTATCCTTAGTTATCCTGTTAAGATTTTATATTGTTGTTCATGTTTTGTATCGTAATGCCTTTTTATGTTATATTCTTTTAATGTCGACACAGTCTCTGAGCATATTAAGCATACAGCTTTATCTCTAAAGAAAGTGAAAATATAATCAAATTTCCACATTTCTTGGAATTGCCTGTGCTCAGCCGCAACCTTTCGTTTTTTTGTTTGCTTTTCCGAAATGCTAGTATGGGTTAAAAATTTGAAAGTTAAAAAAAAAAGTAGTAAAACTTCATTTTTAATGAAAAAACTCTACTACCTTTTTGACAATAATATTGCACTCACGCTTTTCAAGAATCACAAGAATTGCTAAAATGGCTAGTTAACAGCTTACCAGTCTGACTGATTGTATGACAGAAGCAAACACAAACAAGCACAGACGCGGCGCATTCGTATAGCATGTTTGAACAAGTCGCTGACAAGTAAGTAACTCGTCACAAAAAAATTGCTTTTGTTTAGCATGTACTACCATTTTATTATAAATAATTTTATAATAATATATTGATGGGAGAAAGTCGATAAAATAAATTCAACTTTAGAAATGCTTAGCGGGCCGCATAAACATGTTTAAAGGGCCACAAGCGGCCCGCGGGCCGTGTCTTGCTCATCCCTGATCTACATGATCCCTATGCCTTTCAATATTTCTGGATCCGTTTCTCATGGACTTGCGGCATGAGCAAACAGAAATCCATTAGCACCCAATGAGATACAGCTTGTTTACTTAGCCGAACTCACATCTCATTGATGCCCATTATTCCCTTTCGATTTTTCAGCTTCGTTCTCATGGCCTTGTCCCATGAAAAAACACCAATGTTCATACTTACATGCATACCACCATGATCTTCTCTATGAGATCCGGTTACTTACCCCCAAAGAGAGACTTCACATTTCTCTTGTAATAGGAAACGCATCCGTTAATCAAGAGAGCATGCACCACTGGCCGAATTTCCCTTGCTAGCGAATTCACATCGCGAAGTCGTACCACACCATCCAGACACGCCGGATGTGTCTTCTTCTGCTCCCCGTGGCGCCGCGGGGACGCATATATCCTGGAGTCGCGAGCCAAACACACCCCCGAGTGTTTGTGAGAGTCGTCTGCGCTAATTAAAATTAAAGTTGAGTACCTTACCTGCCCCCCTTAGGTGTGAATAATAATTATTCCGCAAATGTGCGCGTGAAGTTTGAAAATAATTATAAACATTTATTTTCATAAAATAGACGTGTAAACAATCAATATATATCAACTGTTAAACAATAACCCGAACGATAAAAACCAACTACAGTAAATAAAAATAGTGTTTTACTTCCTTTGTGTGTCGGTTTCTTTGCGAGGTTAGTTAGTGAACAATACTAGTGAACGGATTTCTTTTGGTGATTCATCGGCGAACGTTTTGTGGGGACGAGGTAGAACTCTGCGCCCATGTCGGTGCCACGACGTCGCCCCTACAGCAACAGCCACAACCCCAGAGCCAAAGACCGCCCCAAATCGAAAGGCCACACAAACAGCGAACGGGGCCGATCTATCTGCTTTAAAAAAGAAGCAGCAATCTGAGGTCTTTGCACAAGACCTCAACCTAAAGGAGTTCGTCGGTGATATGAGGCGACAAGGGTTCTCCAACTTTAAGGCAAAGACCTTGAGTCTGTTAACGATTTTTTAATTGTTTTTATTATATTTTATTTTCACAAACTCACCCCTAATTTACTCCTTGAAGGAAAAGCCGCTGGTGTGTCTTCGTATCATTCCCGAGGTGGTCTGTTTCCTGTTGCTATTGTTTTTGTGGAATTCGAAAAAGAATTTTATTCGCTTATCAAATTTTTTGCCTGTATCATCGGCCACATCAGCACTTCAGGCAATTCAGTGCAACAAAACACACTATTTTTTATTCTTGTTTTCATTTTGAACCACAATTGGATTAGTTCCTTTCTTTTAACTAACAATCTTTTTTTTTTTTCTTATTTTAATTTCGAACCAGCAATGAACCGCACGCGCACACGACCCGATTCACTATTGCTTTATAATTTTTTCTTTTATTACTTTTATTTTTCCGCTGAACGACCGCACGTTTCCACGACTAGATTTCAAGAAGCAGGATATCTCGTGTCGTTCTTTGTAATATGCTTTTTTGTTCCGCTTCCACGATTGTTATTTCGAGGAAACGGAATTAGGAAGATTATGGCCAATAGGGGGGTTATGGTTAATAGGGAGACTATGGCTAATAGGGAGAATATGGTTATGTGCAATATGATTGTGGTTTTTAAATAGGGGTTTTAATTTATTTTAATTATTTAACTATTGTATATGGGAATATTCTATTGTAATGGGAAAGTGGTGTTTTGGGTATTGAGGAAGGGAAGGATATACATGTGCAGACACGAGATGTTAATTATTATAGGGGGTAATCATTAAACGAATTTAATTACATAACAAGTCCAAGCCTCAATAAAATCGTAACCTACTATCGACAGACGTTTTCTAAGGTTAACGATACCCTGAAGGCCAAGGAGGTGACTTATTACACATTCACCCTGGTCGACGAAAAGTCCATGATCATCCTCTTAAAACGAGTCGCTGTCTGTTGGGAAAAGGACGACATCGTAATTGCCCTTGCGGCAACATTTCCTCACCTCAAATTCAATAACGTAAAAACATGCTGTGCCCCACAACGGTGTGTGAAAATCGGACAGCAAAAATATAGCGAGGTGAACATATGGGAGCTTCACCTTGCCCCACGAACCGACATAGATAATACGGACAAAGTCGCTTCCAATCCTTCATCAAGTTGTCTTCGAGGTATTTCATAACAATAAAATACTCCAATACCGACGTTGCCAACGTTTCGGGCATGTCTTCTGGAACTGCAACAACGACTGGCGTTGCGTCCGTTGTGGAATATCCCACGATATTGGCAAGTGGGAACTCTCACCAGCAAAATATGATCCCACAACAAATGTGCAGGATGAAATTACGTTGCCAACTTGCTGCAACTGCGGTAAGAAAGGACATCCGGCCAGTTACAGGAACTGTCCTATATATAAAGAGATAGTCCACAGATCCAAGGAGACTCGAGCCAAACAAGTAGCCAAGTCAAACTTCGGTAAACAGGCCACACAAACTTCATCCAGAATGGATTTAAATTCGCTGATAAGGTTAAGGGATCCAAACAAAGAATATTAAAACTCACCACCACCTCTCCCCCGAAAACATATTCAAGTCCTTAAGTGATCCGCTATACAGGGCAACACAATACTATCAATCCAAGCGGCGGCACAAAAGCTTCCAAAGGGGTAATGCTCGAGAAACTACTTAGTCTCTCCCGCTTGATTGAGGATATTCGACCCCGATATAAAAAACTAACAACCGAGGCTGAGAGAGAGGCACTCCTTTTCAGGGCATATGTAAGACTTACGCTTCAATATGGATCCCACAATTAATTTTATCCTTATAAATGTCAACTTCCTCGTTTCGCTATCAAAGCATATGAGTCTTTGACTTCATAAAGGATAACCGGGCGAACGTAGTTCTTGTAACCGAACCTAGGTTACACCCCTGTCACCGTCCCGCGTTCCCAGACTTTTCGATGATTCGAAGAGAACGAACCCTCACTGGGGGTCCCACCATCAAAGGAGGTGGCACCTGTATACTAGTTAATAGCGAACTTCGTCATGAAGCTATTGACTTCAAACATTTCGAGTCCATAGAGGTGTCTGGGGTTGAACTGCATCTAGCTAATAATGGTAGAGTGAATATAAACTCCGTATACCACTTGCATAACACCAATAATGGTCCCATTAATCCTGAAGATACGGGCCGATTAATAAGGTCCTCGGGGTATACACCCTTCATCATAGGCGGCGATTTTAACTCCAGTCATCCCCACTGGAGCAACTCTGTTTCTTGGCACAAAACCGTTCCAATGGTACACCGAAAACTCTCACGCGCTCAACTTTGAAATAGTCGCACCTACTCTTGGTACGTGAGGTAACTTAATTCATGACTTCTTTTTTATGTCCAAAGATTTACTTCCCCAAATCACTCCTCCTCTTTCGCACTATTACCGCTGCAGATAGGCACATCCAGGGGAGCAGGACACTGGATTATTTACGGACTACTTACTCCTGGAACCACAGTATTGTATACAATAGGGGATATATTCTTGGTGTTTTATTTTTGAGATTTCTTTGATCTCAGTTACGTAGGTTTGTAGTAGTTGTTGGCTATTTTATTTATAAATGGTTTACAACGGTCTCTTACCTTACTGATTCTAGCGTTGGGGGACCACAAAAACACAACGATTTACCTTTAAGGTGTTTAACAGGTTTTGGATGTGTGAATCGCTGGTGGTGGCCCATCGACTTGCCCCGTTGAGGTGGCGTTGGATGTTCTGTTTCCTATTCCTTCTTGGGATGGGGTCAATCATCACCTGGCACGAGTAATCTATTGTTGGAGTCTTCTGTGGGGTCCTTCCGTGGAACACGATGCGCGAATATTTACACCTTTTCAGTTTTTTCCCTCCCAAATGTATATTCAAATAAACGTTTTGAGTCAATAATGGTTTTAATTAAATTCTTTGTTTTATTAACAAAATCACTTATTTTAAAAACTCTGATTAGATGATTATTAGATTAAATACTTTAATTATTCCCTAGACGACGCACAAACATCAACCACCAAACACACGCGTTCGCAGACTTTATTCGACTGTATTGATTAGGAACGACCACCGAACAACACTTCTTCGTAGATTCAACCGCCTCCTTCGATCACTAAAAGCCAGCTCCTTTCCTTCTCCGATCGTTTGATCGCAGGAAAACCTTTTTTTCTTTTTCGCTAACACAAGGCAACGTGTTGCGATGATCGCACTCAATATCCTTTGTATTAGGACCTCTTTTGTGAGCCCGCGCATCCTTTGTCCGATCCCTAGGTATTTTACCTTGGATCAGCAACCGTCTGGAATCCCTTAAGTATTACCTGGGATTTCTAACAATGCCCAGACTTGGCAATTTCCTCTCTACTGAACATCGAAGCCAAAGATATTTTTGTATCTTATGGGTATTGTTGTTCAGGGAGTGTTTTTACGATCGCCATCCTTTGTTCCGTATAGGAAATGTTTCCTTGAATAGGATTTAAGGGGACGGTGTCGCCGTGAATTTTATGCTTTTTACCAACTTTACTTGAGAGTTGGTCATCTGGTCCGCAGATTTGGAACCAGGGGAATTTACGTGCTGAACATCTGGTTCGTATATCACGTTTTGGATTTATATTGTATTCAATATGGACAAATTGAACGTTTAGTTCAATTTCTTTGATATTGAATTTGATATGGGCAAATTGAACGTTTAGTTCAATTTGTTTGATATCAATTTTGGTATTGGCCCCTTTAGTGTTTGGGGCAATGCTAGGGATTGGGGAGTGCTTCATCCTTTTTGTGGATGATTTTGCGTGTACCGCAATTAATTGGTGGAGACTGGCTCCAAAGAGGTATATATTTATGGATGGGTGGTTTTGGACGTAACACACGGGAGGACTCGTCGAAACAGGATAGTTTGAGTCTCAGCAAAAAAATCCGGTAGGATAGCCAGCAGCGAAGTCACGAACGCCACACGAACCGAGTGAGTACCCCCTTTTAAAATATTGTAGCGAGCTTAGGGTTCGCTGGATTAATTATTTTAAAATAAATAAGAGCCGTTAAATCGATTTTGAATTAATATAACACTTTATTAGTCCGTAATACAACCGTTACTTATACCGTACACTTAACGATTTCTTTACTTATCGCGTTTTTTACTGCTTACTTCTCACTCGAGACGTATCACTTGCTTCACTGTCTTACTTATGACTCTTCTCGGTCTGCGTGCGACGTATTTATACTGTTTCCTCATTCTGATTTGGCGTTTCGTTTCCGTCCGTTCCATAATCTCGACTTTTCTATTCCAGTTTTCCAGTACTTCCTAAAATAATCTAGTACTTTGTTTCGGACTTTCTCGAAGATTCCAGTACTGATTGTCATATGCGTCACACTACCCTCCGCCTAGATTAGTTCGTCCCGAACTAAGTTCACTGATCTCCTGGGTTAACAAAAGTCGCCAGTCGGTCACGATGTACCACTTTCATCTTGGCGTTCGGTCTTCGCTGAATCCTATAGACAACGTCGTTAATTCTTGTGAGAATCTTATACGGTCCTTCCCAATGTTGCTGCAACTTCGGAGACCTTCCGTTTTGCCGATGAGGGTTATAAAGCTGCACGTTATCGCCCGCATTAAATCCGGATGCGTTGGCTCGAACGTCGTACCTTGTTTTCATCCTGTCACTGCATACCTTGGTTTGCTTTCGAACCAAATGATGAATCTCATCGAGGCGATTTCTCCATTCGGTTACGTAGTCTTCGGTTTTGTCTATGGCGTCTGGAGGTAGTCCGAATCGCAGATCGGCTGGTAATCGTATCTACCGTCCAAATATAATTTTTGCTGGAGAATGGCCCGTCGTATCGTGATTAGCCGATCTATAGCTCATGAGAAAAGTTTGTACATATTTGTCCCAATCTCGTTGGTGAGCACTAACGACCTTCGATAAGTACTCTTTCATTGTTCGGTTAAACCTTTCGACCATTCCGTCTTACTGCGGATGTAAGGGTGTGATCCTGGTTTTCCTTACGTCCAGTGCCGCGCAGATGCCTTGAAATATCTGTGATTCGAAATTTCGGCCTTGATCGGAATGCAGCTCACAGGGAACTCCATATCTGCTGATCCAATTATTGATAAGCTGCTCAATGACGGTTGTTGCTTCTTGGTTTGGAATTGGAAGGACTTCCACCCACTTGCTGAAGTAATCCATGATAACCAACATGTATTTGTTGTTGTCGTTGGTTTTTGGAAATGGTCCTGTGATATCAATCGCAATTCGCTCAAAAGGGGCACCCACGTTGTACTGCTTCATAGCGCTCCTTGGTTTTGCTGTTGGTCCTTTGGTCGCAGTGCAAGTTGTGCACTTCCTACACCAAGACTCGACGTCATCTCTCATGTGAAGCCAGTAGAATCGAGATCGTAATTTTGAAAGTGTCTTATTGACTCCCAGATGTCCACCGGAGGCCCCGTCGTGCATTTCTGTTAGTACATCGTTCGCTTTTGATGGTGGGACTAGAATCTGCATTCGATAGGATTTTCCGTCCGCGGCTTCCCATTTACGCTTTAGAATTCCATCTTCCACCAGCAAGGAATTCCATTGTGCCCAATATGCCTTAAATGTTCCACTCTTGTCGGAAATATTGTCCCAAGTTGGGCGCTCGTTCTTTTCTTTGTGTTCCAGGATTAGCGACATATCTTTATCCTGAAGTTGAGCTGCGCGTATAGCATCATTCGTCCACCCATCTAGTACTTCTACTTGCACATTTCGCAGGTCGTACGCCTCTTCTTTCTCTTCCGCTTTATGACAATGTTTACAATCTGGCTTACATCGTCTTCTTGATAGAGCATTAGCGTTATTATGCACCTTCCCTTGCTGAATTGAGCTTATCATTGATACGGGTGCACATTCTGCGGTTAACTCTACTTTTCTTATTGCGACCGGCTCTTCGGACGCATTTAGTACTCTGACAGGTACAATGTATTTCTTCACCTCAGGTTGTTCCGTTGATAGTCTCCTCTTATGACAAGCGCATGAACAACAATTCTCACTCGATGTTTCATTCATTCGTCGACGTTTCCTACAGTCAACAGAGATGTGGCCGACTCCACCGCATGTCCAGCACTTCATAACAGGTCTCGGGGTTCTCAGTTGTACATGCCCGATTCTTTGGCAGGAACATTCCTGGACGGACGTTTCTCGGACTCTATATATACTCCTGGTAGCCAGTTTAGCAGATTCATATGCCAATGCGAACGCCAGTATTTCATTAGTCGTCTTCTTTCCCGCCAAACGAACGGCCTGTTGCAAGCCGATCTTGGAGTGGGTTTATAAATGCATTCATTGCTGCCTCGTTCAGAAATTCCTTAGTCATATTTGAATAAGACAAGTTTGCCAATCGCTCAATTTCTGCCAGCAACTGTTGAAGATTTTCTCCAGGTTTCTGCATTCTGCTCCGTAGTTGCATGCGGTAGACCTGCTGCATGTGGTTATCTCCATACCTAGCTTCGAGGCCGTCTCTTACCGCTTGGAAATCTGTTTGCTTCTCTGCTGGTATGGTTTGTAGCAATTTTGCAGCCGCCCCGCGGAGTGACAAGATTAGTGATGTTGACTTTTGCTCATCCGACCACTTATTATAATTGGCCGCGGCGTCAAATTGGCGTATAAATACGGAGAAGGGTCCCGTTCCATCGAAGGTTGGCGGTTGCATCCTTGTATCTTTGTAGTCATGTTGATTGCCTGGCGATGTCTTATTTCTCTCAACACACTCAAGTCTCTTTTCGATTCGTGTTATTTCATCGGTGACTTTCTTGAATTCAGCTTCGTTTTTTAGATCTAGATTTTCTACTTCGTTTCGAATTTCGTCCTTAAAGTGTTGAAAATTACATTTCATCCATTGTGTTTGGGAATCCAACTTTGCATTGACATCTGCAGCTTGCGCGTCCAATTTTGAGTTAATATCTGCAGCTTGCGCCTCCAATTTTGAATTTACGGCGTCGAATTTTAAATTTTGGGCGTCGAATTTTGAATTTACGGTGTTGAATTTTGCATTAACATCTGTAGCTTGTGCGTCCAATTTTATCATCATCATCCTGAACATCTCCGAAATGTCCAACTGTAGCGAACTCTTCTCCGTTACATTAGCACCATCTTGACTCGCTGTTTCTTCTCCATCCGGACAGTCTGGCGCAATCGCAAAAACATATGTGTCAACATCAATACCCTCTTCCTCCATTGCTGCTTGTAGACGCTGTCGAAGAATTTGCTTCTGTCGTCTGCTATCCAGACTCCGGTCCTCAAGTTCCTTCTTCAACTCAGGAACACGAAGATCCTCCAAATGTCGATCTGACATCGTCACAACACACTTTCATACACTTATTCACTTAAACAATAACTAATCCCACTTCTGACACCAATTGTAGCGAGCTTAGGGTTCGCTGGATTAATTATTTTAAAATAAATAAGAGCCGTTAAATCGATTTTGAATTAATATAACACTTTATTAGTCCGTAATACAACCGTTACTTATACCGTACACTTAACGATTTCTTTACTTATCGCGTCTTTTACTGCTTACTTCTCACTCGAGACGTATCGCTTGCTTCACTGTCTTACTTATGACTCTTCTCGATCTGCGTGCGACGTATTTATACTGTTTCCTCATTCTGATTTGGCGTTTCGTTTCCGTCCGTTCCACAATCTCGACTTTTCTATTCCAGTTTTCCAGTACTTCCTAAAATAATCTAGTACTTTGTTTCGGACTTTCTCGAAGATTCCAGTACTGATTGTCATATGCGTCACAATATATTTTGATTATGTGCATAAAAAATGCAACAATAGTGCAACACCAGGGGTAACGCTAGTCGTTATGTGCTTTCTTCGCGGTCTCGTTTGGTTGCAAGCGTTTCAGACTCTAATAAAACTCGTTGTGTTGACCTTCGATGGAGTAATATACCAACGTTTAAAAAATCTGTTGTTCGCAGGTGTGAATTGTTCACATTTCTTTTCAAACTAAGGTTTATCCGACAAATTTCGTTTGATTCAATGTAGAGGTTGAAGTTTTATTCCGAAGATTGGTTTTGCATAGGCATGAACATCGAAGTTTCTGAAGCAAAAATTCCAATTGATGGCTGCATACTTTCGTACTTGACTCAAGTTGTTTACCCATTTGAGATGCAAGTGATTGCACAACATTCATTAAACAATGATCCAAAGCACGTAGTGGCGCAATCGTTTGTACAGAACACATACCTTGTTCGGACGATACACAGATCCAAGGTGTCCGAAAGGAAAGAATTTGTTTTCAATCATCAAATTTTAGATGAAGGAATTTAAAATAGAGAAAATACAATTGTTAAATTAAGTATAACGACCAGAGGAAAAATATTTGTTGATACCGAATTGATTTTATGTGCAGAATTGTTTTAATAAAGAAGCAGTACCTGGCTGACTTTCAAACAGACAACCTGTCTCACAGTTTTACTCGTGCTATTTTTCTTAATTACATAAACCGTTATATTCACAATAATTATCACAAGCCATTATCTTGCTATTTTGTTTTCTTTGCCTCGCTACCGCAAACTCATAAGTTGATCAAGTGTGAAACCCGTTATGTTATGGCCCCTGGGCCACGTGGGTTAAACAAATGAGAAATCAAACTCCTCCCGATAAACTTACAAAAGTGAATAATAAAGTGCTAGAGAAATCCAAAATGTGTTCAAACACTTACTTTTTCCAACCACTTCAAAGTCTAATGGAGGACTCACCTGAAATGGATTCGACCAACGTCGATCAGTGCGCAGAAGTTACTAAAGAAACCGTTCCGCCAATTTTGGTTTTAAAATCAACCAGTGCTAAAGTGCGTAATATTTTGAGTAACATTAAAATAGACAACTACTTAATTGAAAACATATCGTTTGGACAAAAAATATGTGCCCCAACAATGGACATATATAAAAAAATTAGAACTGAACTCTTGCGGTTAAAATGTGAGTTTTTTACCCACTCGCGAAAGGAAAATCGCCCATTAAAGGTAGTGCTATCCGGATTAGACTTGATTAGCAACGATATAGTGAAGAATAAACGAATTGCACTCGGGATAAAGTGCTTAGATGTTAAAACCATCGCCATAAATTCAATACAAAAGCCTTGTACAAACACTACCTGTACATTGTTTACATCCAACGCGGTACTATAAAGCTAAATGAACTCAAACGTAACTTCTCTACATTGTTCAAAACCATCGTTCGCTGGGACTTCAAAAACTATCATCCAGGTAAGGTCACACAATGTCATAATTGCCAGCTTTACGGCCACGGCTCGATGCATTGTCACATAAATAGCTTCTGTGCAATCTGTTCGGGAAACCACAAAACATCCGACTGCAAAACGAATGAGGTCATCAAGTGTGCAAATTGCAGTGGGCCACATACATCCACCGATCCTGAATGCATTAGCCGAAAGCAGTACATAGATATTCGCCGCAAATTATCCCCACGTGGACGTGGTACAGAAAATACAACGTTCCTACATCCTCCGAGTGACAAACAGCAGCCACTGCCCGACCGATTATCCATTGATAATTTTCTTCCACTACCGCGATCTCTGCGTCAACCTTCACTTCCTTCATCCACCTGGGTTTCTGGCCTCCATCAAACCCAGCAACCTTCCAACAGTGATACGGCACACACCAAGAAAAATCCGTCTGAAACTATAAATAATGATAACTTGTTCTCATTTAGTGAGACAAACTCTCTTCTTAATGAAGTTGTAACCAAGCTTAGTGCTTGTCACACCAAATCTGATCAATTTAATGTCATTACCTCATTAGTTATTAAGTATCTATATTCGGAAAAATCATCTTAAGAAACTCTCTTAACATCATAACTTGGAATGCGAGAAGCATCAAAAACAAACAGTATGCATTTTTTAATTTCTTGATAAATTTTAATATTGATATTGCACTTGTTTCAGAAACCTGGCTCAAACAAGACATTTCTTTCTCTCATCTAAATTACATATGTTATCGCATAGACAGGGTCCATGCTAGTGGTGGAGGTGTCGCAATTATTGTGAAAAAATGTATAGAACATACTTAGCGTCCTTCATTGCACCTTAAATTAAGTGATAACTCCAAGGTGAGTATTTTTTCCGTCTATTTCCCTAGAGGAAACGGTAACAATGAGAAATCTACTTACTTTAAGCGGGATCTGCTAAAATTGTATAGACTCAACACTCGAAACAAGGTAATCATTGGTGGTGATCTAAACTGTAGACATCAGTCGTGGAATTGTCTCAGGGCAAACTGCTGGGGTAACATTTTACTAGATGTTACTGAATCCAGACCAAGTTTTTCCATACTTTATCTACTTCTCCCCACCTATATCCCATCGACTGCTAACAAGACCCCTCAACTGCCGATCTATATATCACTAATATTCCAAATAACTGCTCAGTACCATTAACTCTAAATGCGTTAAATTCAGACCACCTTCCGATCAGCCTCACCGTGAATCATACAGTATCTGTAAATCGTACCAGTTTATACCACAACTATTCCGTTGCCAACTGAAATTGTTATAAATCATATATAAACACGAACTTGGCTCTAGGTGATTCCAGTCTAAATTCTATAACCTGCAGCGAGCAGATTGATATACTATGTAACAATTTTGTTTATGGTATCAATAGAGCGGCCGATCTTGCAATACCTAAATGTTCCACTGCTCAAGTTGATAAGGCACCGCTTCCTAAAAATATCTTACATCTGTTTACGCTACGAAATTCTGAAAGAAGAAAATGGCTTCGTTATAGAATCGATTGCTTTCTAGTTAATGTTAAACTCTTAAATAGTATTGTAGCGAGCATAGCGTTCGCTGGATTAATTATTCACACAAAATAAGCCGTGAAATCAATTTTCTATTAAATCTTTATTTTTCTGCTCTTGACAACCGTTCTTTCACTTTTCGCTCCCCTGTCAAAAGTGACACTTCTGTCACTGGAGACATCGTTTTTTCTCTCGCTTCTTTTTGCTCATAGTCTCCAGTTTTCCAGAATATTCCAGTACTTTGTTTTGGAGTCTTGCCAGCTCGTCACACTACACTTCGCCTAGATTAGTTCGTCCCGAACTAAGTTCACTGGTCCTCTGGGTTAACCAAAGTTGCCTGTCGGTCACGATGTACCACTTTCATCTTGGCGTTCGGCGATGGAAGTTCTCGACCTTCTTCCAAATTTTCTACTGCTCTCCTTTTCGCGTCAGCTATAGCCTGCCGCCATTCTTCCTTTTCCTGACGATGGAATTTCTCTTGCATTTTAGGAATCTCATGCGACTAGTTTGAGAGAAAATGCATATGCACACCCTTAAGCTCTTCTGGAGTTTGCACATCACGTAAACGATCTAGATCTTCATCTTTAATTACACGCATATCATATGGTATTGGAGCATCTGTCGATTTCATAAGCATATCCCACTGGTAGTTCCGCATCTTTTCAAATAACTGGAGCGGTTTGTTCTTTGGAGCTGACAGTAAACACCAGCGTGCGTCGTAGTAATAGACTTTCAATAGATCGTCGCACGTTAATTCTGGTTTCACGTGTTCTTCTCTATAGAACGCAATGAACGGCACCTCTAGCTGTTGATTACGCCTACAATCTAGGGCTTGATTGATCTTTCCCCCCGTATGTGGTGGCTTACAATAGCGGTCTCGGCCTCCAACATCCGTTAATCTCTCTTGTTCGGAAACAGTTGATTTACGAAACGCCTGTTTGTAAATCCATTCAGCTTCGTCTTGTTGGGTTCCTCTGGAACAGTCGTAACCGGAACTTCGCGCAATTGCATTCGCTCAGGAATATCAGTTTTACGGATTACATTGTCCAAATCCGTAAAGTGACCCCTTTCCAATTCACTAGGTTCGTATTCGGGTTCATATCCGTCCTCGTCATAATTAGTGAAATCCTCATAGTCAAAATCTACACCGATAATGTTAACAACAAATTAATTAAAGCACTTCCACCTGCTGCAAGTAACTATTTAACGTTCATTTTCAACGCTTGTCTTAGGAACTGTTATTTTCCGGACTGTTGGAAAACAGCAAAAGTAATACCTATCCCGAAACTCGGCAAATCGAAGAACAGCCCCGAAAGCTACAGACCTATTAGTCTACTTAGCTGTCTGAATAAGCTCTTAGAAAATATCATTAAGGAAAAGATTGATCATTTCGTGGAAGCAAATAACATCCTACCAAACTTGCGCATTAAAAACCACATAGCTGGTAAATTCATCGACAAGGAGTCAAAATAAACAAAGTCGTAAGAGTTATTGTTGGGATTTTAATGTCCGGGTGGTTTGGGCTTGTTGATTATCCATAAACAAAAGTCCAGAGTTGGCAGTGATTGAGTTTATTGACTTACTATCAAAAGTACAAATTCTTTTGTAAATTCGAATAACACTTGTTCTGATAAACAGATTTGTCCCTAAACAATTTACGGATTGATGCGCGATACTTTATAAAAATTGAGATTACAGTTTGGAGCACGTTTTCCTTTCGCCACTCAATTTCCCGGTCTTTGTTTGAATCCGTCAGCAAATTCGAATACTTCGATCAGTGCCAACTTCGACTCTCAGAACAGAAAGGAAGGTGTGAAGTTGGGACAAGTTCAAGGTTGTGTTGGGTAAGATCTGCTGTCGATTGATCAACTCTCAACAGTTATGTATCCATTAGTGTGTAGAAAGTCAAAGCTTAGCCTCGAAAATAAAATTATAATTTTTAATACCATTTTTCAATCTATACTCCTGTACGGCGCTCCTCTGTGGTGTAATTGTACTCGCACACACAAAATAAAATTGCAAAGGTGTCAAAATAAAATATTGAAAATGTTACTGAATTTGCCATGGCATTATTCGACACATGAACTACATGAAAACGCTAACGTTAAACCGGTAGAGTTCCTTATTGACAAAATCAATCGAAACTTCTTCGTCAATTGTTCTTTTTCTGACAATGTTCTCGTTTCCCGTCTTGCGTTATCCTAAATCACTACATATGTACCCTGAATCTCCATACACTATTTACTCTGCCATTGGACACTCAGCGCGATTGCCCCCCCCCCCCCCCCCCCCGCGCCTACTTTGCAATCATTCCCAATATGCCTTGTGGCAACTCAGCCTGTGGGATTAATGATGCTAATGCCGACTATGTCAGCTGTAATGGCTCCTGCGGCAAATCTTTTCACGCTGCCTGTGTGGGTCTTAATAAGCGAAACACACAGTTCGCAAAGGATTTCCCCGACATTCTCCTATTCTTTTGCGACGAATGTCTCAACATATCGCTCTCTCACGTTCTCCTGGGTAAAACATGCCTGGGCGACCCTAACGGTAGTTCTCACAACCCCAACCTGAAAACATTCACCAAAAACATTTTACATCCTGAGAGTAGTCGATTCTCTTCACCAAACGTCTCTAACCGACATCAAGTCCCTCATTGGAGACAGTAACAATATGGCCGTGAACCAGGTGACCCATGCAATTAATGACTCCCTCAAATCACTCCCACAGGAACTAATCACTTCCTTCCGCACAATCCTCGACAGGTGCCTGCAGTCGACATCCAAATGGCCGCCCGCTTGGCATACCAACCTCCTTTTTGAGAATATTCTCTCCAGACTTAACAGCCTTTCTGATGGATTTGCCCTGCTGCGCTCATCCCGTCTAAACCGCCCCGCTCTGCCCGAACCAGACCCCCTAAACGAGGTTATCCTACAAAAGCTCGGCACTGTCCTAGGCGAGCTCGCGGCCTGCCGTTCCCTCTTAGGACAGCTTGACGGCGCCATCTCATCCATACAACTAAAATTTACCAACCCCCACTCCCCACCTCGATGTGAGTTGTCTTTGTTCGAAGAACTACACAACGCGACCACATCCCTCCACCTTCCTACTTCATCACACCCACCCTTCCCCTTTCTGCGACGGTCCCGGATGATAACCCGCCAATTGTCCACTTCGGTGGACACGCGATGAATGGCTGGCCCGTATTAACAATCTTAACCGTTCTAATAACCCAACTACCTCTTATCTGCTAAAGGGCGTCCCCAAATCCGCGAGCTCCGAATGGATTTCGGAATTTTTTCGGAAAAATTACAAGATTCCCGTAACAGATTGCATCGTGCTTACTCCCTCCGAAAATGAGTCCATTTTCCGCGTATCTCTTCCCTCCAGGTACGACTGGATTTTCCACCCGAATAAAACCGGTTGCTGCAGGATTGGCAGGCTGTCAATGACTAAAAGCAACCCCATCCAAGCAACAAAACCCCATTCTCCCTCTCCTATACTCTTAGTACATAGTATTACCCTCCCCGTCCTAAATCTGTTCCCAACATCAACCCACCTGCATGTCCCCCCGTGGCTCCTCCCTTCCCAATTACAAATCGACTCCTGCCAACGCACACCCGCCCCTCTCCCCGCATACCCGCACCTCGCCCCGCATACCCCGCCCACCCCGACCCGGCCAGGGGACGAGCCAATCTACAAAATACCCCGCGCAAAAACCATAGTCCAGCTCCCCCCTTGCCACAATCACGCCGGCCACCTTGGGCCCGCCTCCACATCTGCTCGTAATAAAGCCCCCCGTAATAATAGCAAACCCGCTCGCCCCACACCACCCCCGGCCCCTATCTCCGATTCCATCCTCCTCTTCGACCTCAAAACAGGCGCGAAGAATTCCAACTTCCACAGGTCACACACTCTTAACCCCCCCCCTCTCCCACCTGGACGCGTCTCAGCCATCCACAGAACCTAACTCGAGGCCGCCCCTCGCACCACTCCGCCCACACCCAGTTCTCGGCCTCGCCCATCTCGCCCCCGCCCATCTCGCCCCCCACTAGACCTTTAATCGACCCACTAATACCCCCATCTGTCAAACTAAACGACCTACGAGAATGTCCGCCTCTATCTTTCATACCTCCACGACAAATCTGACTCTGTCTGTTATGAAGGCAAAAAGAGCGCCAGCGTAACGGCCTGCATCCAACAGGAAGGTCTACCCACCGGCTTTCCTAGCATCCGCAGCCTGTTTGTTAAGTTCCATAAAAATCTCGATATGTCCCCTAATAAGGTGCTAAAAGATCTCTCGGCATTTCGCCAATATATCGACAATAAAATGACCTATCCCAAGAATGGCATGCACTTTTGGCCCTAATCAGTCGCCCCCTCGTCCCTCCAATCATCTCAATGCCCCCAATATGCCTCCCCTAATCGTCTACTATCAGAATGTTAGAGGTCTCCGCTCCAAAACACATTCGACTCTGGAAAAGGCACCCCCCCCCCCCCCCCCTTCGACGTGTACGCTCTGACTGAAACCAATCTTATCCCTAGTATTAATAGTCCTGAACTATTCCCCCCCTCCTTCAATGTTTTTCGCGATGATAACGCTCATCGAGACGATCCCTATTCCCCATGCCATGCCGTGGAGTGCTGCTTGCCACTCATAACAGACTCGCTTCGTCTCTAATTGCCATCTTTTCTGCTCCGGATCTGGACTACGACGCAATAAAAATTGACAAGCGCCCTAAGTCTCTTTTCATTATCTGCTTCTATATATCTCCTTCGCGACCCAGCGTGTTATACGAACTCGCAATAGAAGCGGTAGATAACCTAACCGAGTTAAGTACCTCAACAGACGATATCGTCGTTCTTGGCGATTTTAACCTCCCCCATCTCCAATGGACATTGGCCGACGAACAAGCCTTCTACGTCTCAAACCCCACTAGCTCCAAGGAACGTATTTTTATAAACGGTCTCACCGACTCATGCCTCCATCAAGTAAGCAATGTCCCAAATCATATGGGGAGACAACTAGATCTCGTGTTTACAACGGACCCACACAAGTCCTCAGTTGCCCCTAGTCCGCACGCCCTCTCCACCATTGATAATTACCACCCCCCGCTGCTCTTATCCCTATATCTTGATCATGAAACCCATCCTTCTCTACCTCATGACAGCTTTTCATACAACTTGCACAAAGCTAACTTCCGCCTTTTAAATGAGCATCTTAGCAAAACAGCGTTTCGCTTTGATCATTTGTGGGTAGAAGAAGCTACTGCCACCCTCTATAAGGAGATCTACTATGCCATCGCCTTATATGTCCCCTATTCTCGTCACAGGTCATCGGTTTCATTGCCGCCATGGTACAACCGCACACTCCGAGCTCTTAGGAGCAAGAGAAATAACTTGTGAAACATTTTCCTCAAAACGCGTTCCTTCCAAAACTACTCCAACTATCTCGGTTCCTTTTATAAATTTTCCGAGCTCTACAACTCCCTCTACACCAACTACCTCACAAAAACACAACCTAATTTGATCAATGACCCCAAATCTTTTTTCCACTTCATAAACTACAAACATAAATCCAACGCCTATCCTAACTCCCTTTCTTACGGCACGACTACTTCAACCGACCCCCTAACTACTGCCAACCTATTCGCTTCGTTTTTCAATAAATCCTTCACAGATATCTCCTTCGAACCCAATCCGTCTCACTTCAAAGACTTGCCCGAATTCTCCCTCGGTCTCTTCACCACACAAATTATTCAGCGTCACGTAGTTGAGGAGAAATTAAACTTATTCAAAGACGAGTTCAGCCCTGGGCCTGATGGACTCCCGGCTGTTTTTTTAAAGAAATGTTCCACTTCTCTTTCCCTCCCGATATCAAAGATATCTATCCCTTTCACAAGGGACCTTCCCTAGTATTTGGAAATCCTCCTATGTCACCCCCATACATAAAAAGGGACCTAAAAACGATATAAGCAACTACAGTCCCATCGCCAAACTGTCTCATATCTCTAAACTGTTCGAAGGAATTCTTTACAACGCGTTATCTTTCCGTTGTAAATCCGTCATCTCATCGAACCAGCATGGTTTCCTTTCGGGTAGGTCGACCACAACGAATCTGGTCGAGTTCTCATCCCATACTCTCCGTGCCTTAGAAAATGGCAACGAAGTCGATGTAATCACCACCGACTTCAGCAAGGCCTTTGATAAAATCTCCCATAATCTCATCCTTTTTAAGCTGTCCTCCCTAGGTTTCGAACCCCTATTGATCAAGTGGTTATCTTCTTATCTGAAAGATCGATCCTACCGTGTCAAATTCAGATCTTCCCTGTCCAATCCTTTTTTTCCCACGTCAGGGGTTCCGCAAGGCAGCCATCTAGGTCCCCTCCTATTTATCCTTACCATCAATGATATTGACTCCATTATTAAATACTCATCCATCTTCCTCTATGCGACGACGCCAAATTCTACAAAACGATCATCTCTAGTCTCGACTCCTCACTTCTCCAAACGGACCTCGACAGCTTCTCAACTTGGTGCCGTAATAACTGCTTTGAACTCAACGTTGTCAAATGTCACTCCATCACCTTCTCTCGCAACTAGACCTACTTCCTACTAAACCAACAGATATCATCCGTACTCTCGATACGTGACCTCGGGATCTTATTTGACAGGGAGCTTAGCTTCATCCCGCATATTGATGATATTATTCTTAAAGCCAACTCTGTCCTTGGGTTTGTGAAACGCTGGTCTTAAGAATTCTCGAATCCTTACGTTTCCCGTTCTCTCTACATAGCCTTCGTCCGCCCCCTTCTTGAATACGCCAGTCAGGTCTGGTCTCCACACTACTCGTCCCATGTACGTAGAATCGAAATCGTGCAACGTCGTCTGCGCTTTGCCCTTCGCGGACTGAACTGGCCGAATCCACGGATTCTCCCCCCATACACTAGCTGGCTCCATCTGAACTTCAACACACTTGAGGAGCGCAGAACTCATGCCGATATCCTTTTCATCCACCGTCTCCTTTCAGGGACAATCAACTGCCCAAGCCTGCTCTCCATCATTCCACTTCACACTAACCCCCGTAACCTGCAAAACCGTCGTCTCTTCTATCAGCCCACCCACCACACTTCGTATGGCTCTAATGAACCCATTTCGCGAATGATGCTGCGGGTAAGCTCCTACCCCACCTCCTTCGATTACAACTTTACCTCTACTGCTCTCAAACTACATCTCCTCTCTTCCCTCTCCTGACCGCGCTCGCTTCCGTCTACACTCTTACATCCTGTACTAAGCGGAGTGAATGAATAAGTGATAATTGATGGATAAATCCAGTAACCAACCCGCCAAACATACCCCCCCTTCCTCTTTTTTTCTTTTTAACCATAGTTTATATTCTTATATATAGTTTTAAGATAATTGTTAAGTTTTATCGCTTGTACTAAGCTGAATATACGAGGGTTCTGCCCCCACTAAACTAACTAAACGGTCTATGAAAATTATATCGAGGTCATTATTACATAAAATAACCGGAAACCTGTGCAATATTAGTCTTAAGATTCAAATAAGGGTTTTTTCTTGTTTATTATTTATTATTTATTAAAATTGTGCTATTGTCATTAAATAGACTTAAGATTATAGTTGTAAAGGAAAATAGTTGTAAAATAAAAATAGTAATGTATTATCTATCAAATAAAAATTGAATTGATTTATGTGCAGAATTGTTTTAATAAAGAAGAAAAAAATTGTCTATGCTTTCTTCTTTCGCAGTGGTTTTTTTTTTACGGGCCAAATATCCCAGCAAAATAACTCACGTATGCGAGGATCGGTTTGTTACGTTTGAATCCACGAAAACCTAATTGTGAGAACTGATAAATACAACTGGGCGTTTAGTGTTTTTTCTCAAAACGCAGAACGAAATTAACTAATGAAATCCGAAATAGAGGTGTGGAAGCAGCTGCCCATATTCCGTAAATAAGAAACAGTCACAAAATAGCTCTTTATATTTTGGATATAATGCACGCATTGTTTTTGACACTTTAATATATCGAAGCAAGTCAAATATTATAAAACTCTATTGTGACTGCTAATTAAATTTCGAAAATGAATATTCGATTCATGAGCACATTTCGCACACATTGTTTTTGTATTCCGGCGTAGTAAATTCGAATTCCTCGGCATTGCTGTACGTAAATTTTATTCATCATCCATTAATTTGAGTGGTGGTTTGTTGGTTATTTCATTCCGGAGAATTTTCTTAAAATATACATTTCATCGACGGGACAAAAAGAAATACGTTTTATAAATTAGTGTTAATATTAATTTGCATCACGTTTAATAATATTGTTAACGTAATTTAGAGAATAAAACTAAACAAAATGGCACAAATAAGAGAAACAATGGAACGAATAATTTCACAACTTTTAGTTGTGGATACCGATGTCATTAAAAAGGTAATTCTTAATATATCTTTCATTCTTTTTCACTTATTACACAATTTAATTAACATCATCCTTAAGGATTTAGTAAAACTCGCTTTGAAATGAGAGGAAAGCAATGTGCACGTGTTTCCGGGTTTTTCGCAAAAACTCAAATTGGAAAGTAACTACAATTCCTTGTTAGTAGTTTGTCGGAGCAATTTACGACATTCAAAATTATATGAGAAATATATTTAAGAAAACCCATTGTGATAAATTAGTGGAATATTATTAACGTGGTTCGCCTGAAATAATATGTTTTTTTTTGTTTAAAGGGCGTCGTCATTCCCAATAATTTGATTCACGAATGAGAGATCAGTTGCTAGGCAGATGTTTTGCCTAAGAGGAGTTCCGCTATTCCCTGCCTGGGTGTGCGAGTGAATGCGTGTGCTCTGTATATTGCGATGTGATCTTCAGGGCAATCTTCTTGATAGTGGGTTAATAATAAGGCCGGGGGGTAAGGCCAAACCCTGGCAACGTGGACATGGTTGATGATGATTATTTAAAGCTATTTTAAGTTTCCTTGGAAACACTTCCAGCCAGTGATATTTTGTGGAAGAGTGCAACAAGTTCTTTAGCAAGGATTCAGTCCAATTCAAAATCAATTCATTAAAAAAGTAGTATTTCAATAGCACTTCAAAGGAAACTTAGTTAACTAAGCATCTATTACTTATCCAATGCGTCTCACCCTGGAAAAGGGGCGAATTCATTTTTAAATTGAAGATATTTCAGTGAACAATTTGCAGATTAAGAATTTCATTCGCCAATTATTTTTAATTAATTTTTATTTTGTAGTAAAAACGTGGTTTCCAAATTTTCCTTAAAAAGAATACGCTGTTTGCCGTCAAGATTTCGACAAGCTAGGTTTTCCGTGTTCCGCTTATAAATTATATGTATATATAAAATTGGTCTTATATGGTATAAAAGGCAACATACCATTGTAACTTTAACGCAGGCACACTAAAATGTATTTAGATATTTTTCTTTTGAGTAGGTGATGGACAAATAGAACTTGTTTATTTTTTTGGACTACTTGATCTTTTTTTTATAACACGAGTTTTAACCTTCAATTTTAGGACACCCTAAAATGTTAATGTACAAGGGTGATGAAAGAAGAAGAGGAGTGGGGAAGGGCGACATGTATCAACACACATAGGAATAAAGTACCTGACTATTATAAGAACAGGGAACACGACCAGTTAGAGTGTCCTTTCTGTGGTTCGATTGAAGATGATTCCATTTATTTGCCTTTTATACAAACACCAACAAAAGAGCGTGGTGAACTTTTGAACTAATGATTGTATTAGTATTCGGGTCGCTATCCTCGAAAATGAGTCTGTGATAATTTTCCGAGGTCTCTCTGATGATGTTTGCTTTACTGGCGTCATTATTGACAACACCGTTGTGCATGATTGGGCCACACATCTTTTTAACATTTTTATAAACGTTCTGGTCCATCTGAATACCCTTCAGTTTGTCTTCCAATTGTCAGGTACGACTGTTTTGTATTCTGTTTTATCAGCGTGCCAATATTGCGAATAATGGATCTCAATAATGGTGCCCTTTGCGTAAAACGGTGACGACATCTCATTCTGCAGAGCTTTTTACACTCCCGAATGAGATGAAGAGTGAAGCCGTCATGGATAAGCTGATAATTTTGGGTGGGGTTGGAAAGGTGTAGGGGAGAACTAGTTTGGTGGAAGAAGAGGAGAGGTAGGATTCCACGGTAGAGGGGTTATTGGAGGGAAGGGGAGGAGTTAGGACGGGTTTCTTTTGCGACGTCGTTTAAGAGCACGAGTGGAGAGGTTGAAATCGAAAGAGTTGGCCTGTCGTAGCATACGCGAGCTGGATTCGTTAGCGCCGTAAGAAGTGTGATGAGCGGGCACGTAAAACAGTCGGGGGTTACGTACGTTACGGGGATTTGTATGATATGTTGAAGTGGAGAGCAAGCTTGGGCAATTGATTGAGCCAGACAGAAGGCGATGGACAAAGATGATGGCATGGATTCTGCGCTGTTCAAGTGTGTTGAGATTGATTAGAGGGAGCCGGCTTGTGTATGGTGGTAGAGTCAGCGGATTTTCCTAGTTTAGTCCACGGAGGGCAAAGCGCAAGAAACGACATTGAACGCCCTCAATCCTGCGAATGTGAGACAGTTGATACGGGGACCAGACCTGACTAGCAGTAGTGGCCGGACAAAAGTTGTGTAGAGTGATCGGCTGACATAGGGGTTTTGGAATTCCTTCGACCAGCGTTTAACAAAGCCAAGGGCGGCGTTGGCTTTAAGGATTATGTTATCAATATATGCGGTAAATTTAAGCTCCTTGCCGCATAGGACGCCCAGGTCGCGTATTGATTCAACCGATGTTATCGGTTGGTTCAGTAAGAGATAGGGGCGTGGTTGGGTGGGGGGAGGCTTCCAAGAGAAGGTGTTTGTGTGACATTCAGTTCTAGGCAATTATTTTGGCACCAAGTCGAGAAGCTGTCAAGATCCGATTGGGGAAATGAGGAGTCCAGGGGAGAGCGGATTGTCTTGAAAATTCTGGAATCATCCGCGTAAAGCAAGATGAAGGAGTGATTGAGGCAAGAGCCTATGTCGTTTATTGTTAGGATAAATAGGAGAGGGCCGAGATGACTGCCCTGGGGGACACCCGAGGTTGGGAAAAAAGGATCGGAGAGGGTGGATCTAAATCGCACGCCACAGGTTCGACAATTGAGATAGGATGAGATCCACTTAATCAGCAGGGGCCTTCTTCCAGGAAGACCCGCTTCTATTAATCTGTTTCTAATTGTACGACTCGTACAAGGTGCGTTAAAGTCATTTTTTAATTCCCCTGAAGAAAAAGAACGGCTTGTTCTTGGATAGTCGGATTAGCAGTTTGTCGAATCGTGAGGTTGTTTTTCTTTTTCTGCCTCTGGTTTCCATTTTGGGGCCTGAATGAAGAGCTGTGAATATTTTTTTCTTAGAGCACTTCATTAGCTTAGCTATTTCATCCATTATTTTCCGTCATTTCTTAATTTTTTTTATCAATTCACGATCGGAACTAGTGCAATGTACTCCACGCCCCATTTTCACAATTTTTTATTTTTTTTTTTTTATAAACAAACACTAAAACACAAGTCTAACAAATTTACGAAGATTTCAATAAAGACGAACCAGAAGTTTTCTTCACAATCACAATTGAAGACTGTGGTGATGGTTTGTTTCTATTACTTTTTCCAGGCAAAATATCCCTTCGCTTGCATTTTTTACTACTAGGCAAAAAGGCACAATATCAAAGTACTGTTAGACACCGTTCGGGTATAGAATTGGTGTCGAAGAAAAACCAAATTGTCGCAGTTACTGATTGTTGATCGTTATCTAAACCTTTGTTTCTATTATTTTTTCCACTGTATATATTGTAGCGAGCTTAGGGTTCGCTGGATTAATTATTTTAAAATAAATAAGAGCCGTTAAATCGATTTTGAATTAATATAACACTTTATTAGTCCGTAATACAACCGTTACTTATACCGTACACTTAACGATTTCTTTACTTATCGCGTCTTTTACTGCTTACTTCTCACTCGAGACTTATCGCTTGCTTCACTCTCTTCTTATTACTTGCGTGCGACGTATTTATACTGTTTCCTCATTCTGATTTGGCGTTTCGTTTCCGTCCGTTCCATAATCTCGACTTTTCTATTCCAGTTTTCCAGTACTTCCTAAATAATCTAGTACTTTGTTTCGGACTTTCTCGAAGATTCCAGTACTGATTGTCATATGCGTCACAATATATATATATATATATATATATATATATATATATATATATATATATATATATATATATATATATATATATATATATATATTCACTCTACCATTTTTATCCAGATGCAGTTCAGCCCTGGAGAATTTCATGGACTCAAAATGTGGGAGGTCAATAGCTTCATGGCGAGTTCCCCTATTAGCTGGTATACAGGTGCCACCTCCATTGATGGTGGGACCGCCAATGAGGGTTCGCTCTCTTTGAACCGTGGAAAAGTTTGGGGATGCGGGACGGTGACATGGATGCAATCTAGTTTCGGTTACAAGAACCACGTCCGCCCGGTTATCCTTTATGAAGTCAGAGACTAGCATACGATTTGATTGCGAAACAAGGGATTTGACATTTATAAGCGTACCTTTAATTTTGGGATACATTTTGGAGGGTTTGTCTTACAGTATTAAACTAACCACCGACGAGTCAGCACGCGCACCTCTGGCTTGTGATCCGTACCATCGGATCAATTGTGTAATCCGATTAGGGTATCTTAAGTAAACACAAGATACCCTAATTCCACTATCGGTTCACGTGTCAAGTATTCTGTGGAAAGCGAAGTAAACAAACGGATCACCACAAACGCTTCCGAGTGTAGTGCGGTGATATACATGGTATTCACGCCGTAGTGTGAATATTGTGTGGAAGTGTACAGTGCGAGAAAACTCATACCCTTTCCTTTCCTTGTGTCTGTTTTTCCTCTTTTTCGCACCTCTGTTGCGACCCTCAGGCATCGATATTCTCGATTGATTTATAATCTTATGGGTTTTTGGTATTTTGAGTGGCGTAATACTCGTCACGAAGGAGATGTGACGTGGATCTAGTGGGGCACATACTACAAGGGCATAACACCTGTAGTGGTTGCTTTCGCTTATCTATCGCCGGGTCCGACTTGCATCCTTTTCTGAGGCGGTATTGGTTTTCTTTTATTGGCGCAACGCTAATAACCTTGCCCGTAAAAATAAATTATTATAGAAAATTTAACAAGCCTCGAGACTTGCTGAATAAGGCCAAGACCGGATCCCGGTTGTAGTGCCGATGATGATGATGATGATTGGTTTTCTGTGTCAGGCCATTTCAATGGAACGGGAATTTCACGTCGATCTGTGTAACATTCACGGCCTAAAATGCAATTTCTCCTCTGTGTCTACCCACGTCGGTAACCAAAAACCAACAATCCTTGCACTTAGCGAGACTGAGGTAATAACTGATATAGATATTTCTGATTTTACTATATCCGGTTATAACTTAGTGCTTTTGTTCTTTCCACATCGTGGTCAAGCTACATATATACGAAGTGATATTGCTTATCAGCTTCTGCCACAATATGGACTATGCTCCAATCCAGAATTTAATTTCTCATGGCTAAAACTTCACGTTCGTAAGCATATAATACATTACTGCTTTCTTAACGGAAGCCCAAATTTGGACAGAAACGCATCCTTTAACGAATTTAATGCTCTATCTGATTCCATCGATAAGATCTTGAGCTTATATCCCCACACTGAAATCGTTATTGCGGGTGATTTCAATGTGTATAACTCTCAGTGGCTTCGCCACTCCGGGCACACAACCGCTGAGGGTCAGTATGTTCAGCTCTTTGCTGAGTCAAATAATTTAACACCTGAAGGTCAATATGCTAAGCTTTTTACTGATTCAAAAAGGCTGACTCAAGTTGTCAATGAGTCAACACGGGTACCAGATATAGATGGTCATTCCGCCAACGCAATGGACCTGTTTCTCACCTCGTACCCAAACAAATACACAATTGAAGTTTCTTCGCCCTTGGGCACTTCAGGCCACTGTGTCGTGTTAGCTAAATTTCCCCTAACCAACAGTAACGCTTACGAGAAAACTCTCAAAAGAATGTATGGTTTATGAGAGAGCCAACTGGGAAGGTCTGAACGACTTTTTTGGGAAGTTAGGGTTAAAGAGTTGAGCTTCCGGTTGTATAAATCAAACAATACTGAGGAAAACCGGAAAAGATTTAAGAGCTAGAAACGACTGTTATGCGTATACTCAACGCGCAAATTGCGACAAATCGTCCCTTTCTTCTTATCGACCCATATCACTAACTTCTATTCTCTCCAAGGTAATGGAATCACTTATCAACCGTCAACTTTCGAAATATCTGGAATTAAATGACCTCAATGACCGCCAATATGTCTTTCGTAGCAACAGGTCCACAGGAGATTTGTTGGCGTACCTTACCGAAAAGTGGAGCCATTCCATCCACTACTTCGGAGAAAGCAAGGTTGTTGCACTGGATATCTCAAAAGCCTTCGACAGAGTTTGGCATACAGCCCTCTTATCAAAATTACATTCATATGGAGTGGACAATTCCCTGATCCAATGGATAAGAGACTATCTTTCTGAGCGTTCAATCCAAGTGGTTATTGAGGGTGTCAAATCTGCCTACCATCAAATTAATTCAGGTGTTCCCCAAGGTTCAGTACTGTCACCCATTCTCTTCCTCATCTTTATAAATGATCTCTTGTCCATTACCCACAACCCAATCCACTCGTTTGCCGATGATAGCACATCGAGTTTCTCATACTCATACGAACATTCCCCGCCAAATTCTTCGAACGTCATTACCAATCAGCAGATTATACTTAATACACTGAATTCCAACCTCAACAAGATATATCAATGGGGATTATCTAACCGAGTAGAGTTCAATGCGAAGTGCGGCCAAATACATGGGGTTCCTTAAGAGATGCAAAAGATACTTCACTCCATCCAACCTGGCCACTATTTACAGGGCGTATTTGGTCAGTCCCATCTAAAACTGCACTACACATGCTCGATAGGATGCAAAAACGAGCAGTGAAACTTATTGGGGACCTAGCTGTGAGTACATCAATTCCGTCGTTAGAAAATAGGCACAACGTATCATGCCTATCTCTCTTCTATAGGTTTTATCACAGTCGTTGCTCAACAGAACTTGCTGAATGTGTTCCGCCTCCTCAGACATTTTCCCGCGGTACCCGTCAATCTGAGAATGCGCATCAGTTCACGTTGAAAGTCAACTTCACGAGCACAAACAAATATAGAGAGTCATTCTTTAGCAGACCCACACGAATGTGGAATACTCTACCTGGTCATGTGTTTCCTCCTCGTAATGTCCAGGCATTTAAGACCAATGTACATCGATACCTCATTTCGTTATCCGCTTCCTCTCCTTCCGGGGGTGAAATAGCGTTCATTGCTGCATTCTCCTCGAGAACAGTAATCCTGGCTACCACCGTGGCGAGTTCGCTTTTCTATATCTCGAGAAGAGTCATCAAACCCTTGATGGCCGAAGTTCTGAAAAGAAGAAAAATCCATTTTGAAAATGGTAAATTGCAGAGAACTGAAGAACACGGAAGACAAATATGGAAGTCTCCTTTAGTCCTCTAAACTCGTTGCCGCAAATACGACGCGTGCACGTTCGTCAACGTAGTTAACCATCACCCTTGATATGCGATTTGCAGTTTTACTAGCATAATCTAGCAAATGCAAGCCTTTCTTGATCAAAATAAAAATAAATGGTGTATATATACACGTCGGGGTCCTCGACAGTATAGTGGTTAGTATAACCACCTGTCACGCGGGAGACTGGGGTTCGATTCCCCGTCGGGGAGCCTCTGGCGCAAGACTAATGACCTTGCCCGGAAAAAACAAATCATTATGGAAAATTTAACAAGCCTCAGGACTTGCTAAATAAGGCCAAGACCGGTTCCCGGTTGTAGTGCCGATGATGATGAAGAGCACGGAGAAACACATGACGTAAGAAATGGGATGGCAGAAAGCAGAGAAAAGAAGATAGGAACAAGAAACAAGAAAACAAAAGGTAAACCTAATGAAACTTAAATTTTAACACAAATCCGAAATATAAAAGGTTGCCGCGTAAATTAGAAAAAAAATATTTTAGAGAAAGCTAAAGAATATTTTGTCAATTTAATGTTTCTAAAGATTAAATGCAATGCTGGAACTACAATATAAATAAGAAAATGCAACGAAAAGAAAATGAAATTTAAATGAGAAGAAAATGATATGAAATTAAAGTTGAGAATGAAATGAAATTTACACAAAATGTAAATGAAAAGAAAAGAGAAGTAAATAATAATTTAAATTATAATAGATACTCCCTGAGTCCAAATTTCCACGTAGGGGTTTAAGGGAATGTTGTCATCTAGTGACCCCTCACCGACTCGACTCCGTCAGCGTTCCATGTCCCGTGCACTCCCCTTCCACGCTTGACCAGCCGATCCGATCTCCTTAAGGTTAAACCTAGCATTGTCCTCCCATCTCCGTCGCGGTCGTCCTACCGGTCTCTTTCCCGTTGGTCTGCGATCAAGATTTCTACGCACGGTCTTATCGTTGCCCATTCGCGCTACATGTCCGGCCCATCTCAATCTCCGCGACTTGATTACTCTCACAATTGTAGGTTTGCGGTAGAGCTCTTCCAATTCGTGGTTGGGGAGTTTCCTCCATTGTCCTGCCTCCTCGTCATATTTACCGCCAAAGATACCCCTTAAAACTTTATTCTCGAATACGCGGAATTTGTTTCCTTCTTAAGAAGATAAATTAAACTGAATACAGTCCACTAATTTATAGTCGATCCGTAGTCGCGACGTCATCAAGACGCCGCCTTGCATTACACAGAGCTTCCCTACAATCTTCAGGAATTTAAAATTAGTATTTATAATTCTCGTTTCTCTTCCACCTTTGTGCATTGACATTTGAGGGTATTAAAGAGACTGCGAGTATTATCCGGAAAAGACAACAAATAAATTGGTTTTGGTTATTAATTAATTTTCAGGCTACAGCAGAACTACAGGAAGCTTATAAACTGCCCGAAACTATTCCAGCCTTGTGTGATTTGGTTGTATCGTCCGACAAAACTCAAGTTCGCCAATACTCAGCTATTCTGTTAAAGAAACGTTTGGCAAAACTTCGACAATGGCAAGAAGTACCTCAAGATCAGCAAGTAATGTGAGTAAAAAAAGTTTCATTCCCACTGATATTGAAAAACAAGAAGATATAATTTTAAAAATATATTATAGCATAAAACAAGGGATGTTGAAAGCACTCATACAAGAAAAAGAAAAAATTGTCCGTAATGCAATTGCACAGTTCATTGGCGTGCTTATCCGTCATGAGGCTGATAAGAATAGTCCATGGACTCAGGATTTGTTGCAATTCGTTTTCTCGCAGTGTGCTGCTTCGGATCCTAGCCAAAGCGAATTAGGAACGGCAATATTCGCGACGCTAACTGATGTTGCTCCTGAACAATTTGTACCACATTTTGAACCAATTTGCGAAATATTTAACGCCGCCCTAATGGCAGCTGCCAATAGTGGGAACTTAGTCACACCGGTGACCTACAACATACTCTGCAGTATGAATATTTTGACACCATTCGTTGCGGGACATTATGGAGCTGAAGTCACGTACCAGAAAATTCTACCCGTAGTCGTTAAGGCTTTAAGTGAATTCGCTGTTCGCGAACCTGACCAGGTAAGTCTGGCTTAATGCGATTTTTACCTTTACTAAGCTATTAAATTCTCTTTGAAGTTTCTCGAGGTGTTTGATGTTTTGGAAAACATGGTAGACCATACCCCGAAGCTTCTGACAGCTTATGTCAGACCTCTGGTGGAATTTTGCTTGGAAGTCTCTAAAAACAAAGAGCTGGATGATTCTGTGCGCATCAAGGTAGTTTCATTTATCGGATGGCTGGTTCGTCTGAAGAAGAAGGCCATTATCAAACAAAAACTAGTACAACCAATTGTCGAGGTCATTTTTGACATAATGGCTACTCCGAGTGATACTCCAGAAAGTAAGTTTAATTGTATTCTATTTATGTTATTTTATTTGATGTTATTTTTAATTTACAGTTGAAGATGATTACTTTCTCGATGATGGAAATTGCACTCCAAGCACAGCAGCTACCCAGACTATGGATTTGATGGGATTACAGGTTCCAGCAGAAAGGTTAATTCCACATTTACTCCAATTATTGGAGCCTGCTTTCCGTGGCACTGATCCTTGGAGGAAGAAAGCTGCTTATCTTAGTATGGCAGTTATTGCTGAAGGTTGTTCAGAAACGATTTGTAACAAATACCTGGATACCATGCTGAATATTGTTAAAGCCGGCTTGGCAGACCCTAATCCCGTCGTACGTAGTGCTGCATTTTTCGCACTTGGACAATTTTCCGAACACTTCCAGCCACATATATCGAAATATGCTCCTGAAATTTTACCGATTATATTCGAATTCTTACAACAACTTTGTAACGATATTCGGGTAAGTAAATTTTTTTTTGACTTTTGTTCTTCGATCTACTGGTTTTACAACTATTTGTGAGAATATAATAATAGATTTAGTAAGATGTTTTATGCTCTATCAAATACCTGATTGTCGCTTCGTAGATGACAAGCAAAATTACGCTACCTATATTTCGATTGCATTATTTCGATAATCGTGAAAACTCCGTGCCGATCTTTATTTTATAAGCATTATATTTTTATCTCTTAGATGTGTGAGATTTGTTTGAGAATTTCCAAGATAATATCATATTGAATGATCAGCTATATCTCAAAAGTTTTTTTGGTTCGGTGGTCAGAAAATGGAACAGGTGTTATAAAAGAGTGTAGTATAGTCTGTTTAATTTTATAATCACGCGCAAAAGTTAAGGACAGGAAAAGGGATACAAAAAATAAAATGAAGTTAAGAGTGCCAATTTTATTCGTTTTGTTCTACTTTTTAATCTTTTTTATTCTATTTTGTATTTTGTTTTGTATATTTAATTAAATTTGTTTTATTCTATTTGTTTTTATTCTCCTTATTCTTTAATTTAATTTTATTGTTTATTCGTTGTTTTTTTTTTACTTTATTTTGTTCTATCTTTTTTAATTTATGGTTGTTCTAAATTTTATTTTGTGGCATCTTTTTTAATTTAGTTTTTTTTCATTAATATTTTTTTATTTAGTTGTTTTTATTTAGTTTTTTTTATTCAGTTTTTTTTTTATTTCGTTTTTTTTTAACCCTTCCAAGGTATGGCCATTTTCGGCATCCTTAAATGGCAGAGTCGTTCGACGCTTTAAAAAATACCTAAAAGTGCTTAAAAAAGCTGAAAAAATTCTTGTTGATTCATTAACTTTCCTTGTATATTAATGATTTTTTAATTTATTTAAACAATAGAAGTAAATAAGTATCTTACCCCACAATTTTTTTTTCGAAAAAATGAGTGGCTCGGGACACTGCTATTTAACGGTTAATTTTATTTTGTTTTATTTTTTTAAATTTAGTTTTCAATAGTTTTTTTAAATTCAGTTTTTTTAAATTTCGTTTTTTTAATTGTTTTTTTAAATTTTTTTTTTAAATTGTTTTTTTTATTTAGTTTTTTTTTAATTGTTTTTTTTTTAAATTTCGTTTTTTTTAAATTTAGTTTTTATAAATTTCGTTTTTTTAAATTTAGTTTTTTTTAAATTCAGTTTGTTTCAAATTTCTCTTAATTTTTTCAAATTTTATATTGACCTATTTATTTTTTGATACATTTTTAATTAATTTAGTTTTGTTTTTTATCGTTATTTGTTATATTCGTTTTATATTAAGAAAACTCCCACACCAATATGGCTTTCGAAATCACTACAACCCGCTCCTTTCAGCCCCAGCCTTCGTAAATGAATCAAATTTCATGTAAATCTGGGCTTACCACCATCTAAGTGTCTAAGGACCTCCGGGCTGTCGGTCAATACATTCATTCCATGAGGATAAAACCTCAACGCAATAGAGCTGATCGTAATACATTTTTTCTATCCTGAACTGCCACTGTATCTTTCTCCTACCATAACCCCTCATAACCTCCATCTTACGTTCTATTACCAGAATGTGAAAGGTCTCCGTCGTAGGTGTCGACAAGTCTTGCAGATGATTCACACCCTCCCTTTTGAAATATATACCCTAGCTGAAACCAAACTAATCCCTAGTTTCAACAATCTAGAGTGACATATTTCCTCCCTCCTTTACTGTATATCGCGATGACGTTGCGAATCGTCCTTCCATTGAATGCTCCTGTCGTGGGGTACTAATAGCCATCCAAAGTAACCTTGACTCAACCCTCGTCCCTATACCCCCTACCACCCAAGCTCGATTGTTTCTCTGTCAAAATAAAATTATCCCGCAAATCAATATATTGTAACGAGCTTAGGGTTCGCTGGATTAATTATTCTCATAAAGTAAGCCGTGAAATCAATTTTCTATTTGACAAGCGTTTTTCATTTCTCCCCTGACTTTTTCGTTTTTTCTTTCCCGGTGACACTTCTCTCACTGGCGACTTATCCTTTTTCTGCTCATAGTCTCCAGTTTTCCAGTACTTTTTTTGGAGACCCGCCAGGTGTCTAGTTGATTGTCATATGCGTCACAATATGATTTCCTTATAAATTTTCCCATGCCTGCCCACTGAAGCCTACGATCTAGCAATTAAAGCTATCGACCACATAATTGAGATAAGGGACTCCCGGGATGACGTCGTTGTTTTTGGTGACTTTAATCTCCCACACCTACAATGGACTCCGTCAGACGACCGTTCCTTCTGCATCACCACCCCCGCCAGTTGCAAGGGATGCCTCTTCATGGACCGCTTAACCGATTCAAGTCTATATCAAGTTAGTAATGTAAACCACCAGACAAATATACCTTATTTTCACGACGGACCACACTAATTCCTCAGCAGCCGCCTCTCCTCTTGAGCTGTCTACCATCGACAATCACTCGCCGCCTCTTACTCTGTTTTTCTTTCATAATTCAGCAGCGCAGCACACCCCATCCCGTGACATTTTCTCACATGACTTCCACAAAATGAACTTTCGCCTTATTAAAGATTACCTCAACAAAATTTCATTCAATTTTGAATATTTGACGGCTGAAGATGCTTACACCAATCAGTGCACCGAAATCTTTAAATCTATTTCCTTTCACGTTCCCTATTCCAGGCGCAAAAATCCTACCTTCTCACCTCCTCACCCCACCACACCCACCACACCCACCACACCCACCCCACCACACCCACCCCACCACACCCACCCCACCCACCCCACCCACCCCACCACACCCACCCCATCACACCAAACCTCACCCCACCCCACCAAATATCACCTCACCTCATCACCCCCTCATCCGCTCACCATCTCACCCCACCTCACCTCCTCACCATCTCACCCCACCCCCTCACCATCTCACCTCGCCTCTTCAGCATCTCACCTCCTCACATCTTCACCCACCGGGTTTGATCGTAAGCTTCGTTCGTTACGTAATAAACGGAACAAGCTGTGGGGTACCTTCCTCCGTAATCGCCCTGTCTGCGACTACTCCCACTACCTTGGTACTTATCTTTAATACAACGCACTCTACGATGACCCTTTCCTAAAATACCTAACAAAAAATCAGGCTAACCTAATAAATGACCCAAAAACGTTTTTTTCATTTTATCAATCACAAACGTAAATCTGATGATTTACCCCACCTTCCTCTCATATAACTGAAAACCTCAACTGATTCACATGTCATTGCGTACCTCTTCGCCTCCTTTTTCAGACAATCCTTCACAGACAACTCTTTCGTTCCCGACCTCACCTATTTCAATTATTTACCAAATTTCTCCCAAGGTCCATTTCTTTCTCAATTTATTGATCCACCCCCGATTGAAAACAAACTCATCCGACTTACGGACGAATTCACCACCGTTCCTGATGGTCTCCCCGCTATCATCATCATCATTGGGACTGCAACCGATATACGGTCTTGGCCTTATTTAGCAAGTCTCCCCATCGGTCTCGATTTCTAGCTGATGTCATCCAGTTTGGCACTCCCAAGCTCTGAACATCCTTGTCTACGCCACCCCTCCATCGCAGACAAGGTCTGCCGCGGCGTCGCCTTCCATACATCCTGCCACAAAGGACTTTCCGGGCTAGGTGTCCCGCCCACCGGAGTCTACCGAGTTTGATTTTTTTTTACATTAGCTTCAAGGCAGATCGCGTACAACTCATGGTTGTAGCGCCTCCGGAATCGTCCTCCCTCACATACGTGGCCAACAATCCTCTTTAAGACCTTCCTCTCGAACGCGGCCAAGAGTTCAGAGTGCCTTTTATTGAGCACTCAGGTCTCGGACTGGTAAGACCATGGTCTTGTACAGTAGTAGCTTGGATGTTTTGGGATACATTTCGAGATTTAAAGAGCCTTGATAGACTATAGTAGGCTTTGTTGGAATTGAATAGCCGTTCGCGTATTTCTTCTTCCTTTTGTTATCGGCTGATACTATTGACCCAAGGTAGTGAAAGGATTTCACTACTTCAAATTTGTGCTCCGCTACCCTGATAGTTTGACCAACGTTAGGTCTTCTCTTCGCAGAAGTTGCCACCATGTACTTAGTTTTTCCGTCATTAATGTGCAGTCCCAGTTTTTGTGCCGCCTGTTCGATCTGGGTGAAGGAGTCCTTTACAGCCGAATCGGATCTACCGGTGATGTCGATGTCATCTGCGTAGGCAAGTATCTGGCTGGACTTAGTGACAATAGTCCCTCTAGTTCTAATACCAGAGTCACGGATTGCTTTCTCCAACGCCAGGTTGAAGAGGAAGCAGGGCAGACCGTCCCCTTGTCGCCATTTTTACTTGACTAGTTACGTTGATCAAGGTCAACCTACAAAGTCGTATCAATTTGTTTGGGATGCCAAACTCCTTCATGGCATTATATAGTTCTACCTTGGCTATGCTGTCGTGGGCGCCCTTAAAGTCTATAAATAGATGATATAATGGAATCTTAAATTCCAGACATTTTTCCATCGCATGCCTAAGGGTGAATATCTGATCAATCGTTGATTTGCCTGGGATGAAGTCACACTGATATTGATTAGTGATGACTTTACCGTATGGGGCTATCCGATCTTGTAGGATAGTGGATAGTATCTTTTAGGTGGTACTCAGTAATGTTGCACCCCTATAGTTGCTGCACAGTGTGATACCTACCTTCTTATGTATGGGGCAAATTATACCACGACGCCAATCTTCCGGCATCTCTTCTTGCTCCCATACGTGCACCACGATCTCATGAATTGCGTGTTGTAACGCTGTGCCTCCTTGTTTGATCAGCTAAGCTGGTATGCCATCAGCTCCAGGGGCTCTATTTGATTTGAGCTGTCTTATGGCTTTTAATATTTCCTCAATGCTTGACGGTGGCAACATTTGGTCTTGATACTGCATTGATGGAGCCTCCAATTCTTCTGTGAGTTGACCATTTAGCAATTCATTGAAGTGCACTTCCCATCGCTCCAGAATGCCTTCAGGATCGGTGATCAGGTTACCCTCTGTAGTATTTTACCACAGAAAATTTAGTATATATACATGAAATTACCTGTTGTTTCAGGTGACCAGCTCGGCAACGGTTCCTGGTCCAATCCAAAGGGCTGCTTGCTGTTGTTTCAGGTGACCAGCTCGGCAACGGTTCCTGGTTCAACCAAAAGGTTGCTTGCTTCAATGGATGCGTGACCAAATCGAGAGCGACTTCGGAGACGATTTGGAAAATGATGCCTTTCTTTTCGATTCAGTAAAGCACAATGGTTGGGCGTTCTCCTTGGTGCTAAGGGTCTCACTATACATCACTCGTAGTCGCGATTCAATTGTCACTGATTTTGTATCGATTCCATCAATATTAGCTTTATTAAACTTAGGTCCGGGTTGTGGCGCCGATGATGATGATGAAACTTCGGCCACTTGAGCTCGCTCTTGTACGCCGCATCGATCGTGACTTTCTATGTAAGCTGAGTTCGCGATTCTTCGATTTGGAGTCGATATCCGGTGCCACCACTAGTACAAATCTAAAAGTCTTCCCTTGTTGTTGGTTGTTTTCAAGTCAATTTTTATTGTTTCAATAATCCTTTTCTTTTCTTTTTCCGCCTCTCTTCCTTCACACAAAAACTGAAAACTTTACTTTTAAAACAATAAGGAACGGGGCTTTTCTTTCTAATTCTTTGCTGCGGTTCTCAAAAGGTTCCAACTGTCCTCTTTTAATAGTCAACAAAACGGGATCCTCTTAAAAACAGTACTCATTCAAAACATTAACCTGTTGCTTTCCTCTCTCTCGCTCTCCCTCAACGTCCAACTTGTACATGATTCACATTCGAACTGGGGTGTGTCCGCACACTCACATGTGGATCGTGCACTTCCTCCACCACCTTACCCCATCACATTATATTAAAATTAAATTATATTAAAACAAATAAATGATTGGGGCGGTGGAAGCCATTATCCTTGCAGTAAGTGCGGCGTGGTGTGTACCGCGTGCGGACTTCGCTCTCTACTTTTTTCTATTTCACAGACAAGGTTTTTTTCCCAGACACTTTTCTTTTGTCTGTGAAGCCTTTTTTTCAGATCTTCCGAGCTCTTTGTATTTCTCCTCCCGCACCCGCGTCCTATGAGACTGCGGCATTGCCCGGTATGCAGCATTCTTACGTTCAGTCGCTAGTTTGCACTCATCATCAAAACAGTCGCTCCGATCTCTACGGCTACTGCCTAAGATGGAGTTGGCAGTACTAATGTCAGTATTCTTAAGGCGTGTCCATTTCTCTTCTACGTCCGGCATTCTGGTCCTAGGACTTACTCTCCCTCCGTCGAGCGCTTCGAGGATGAGTCCTAGCGCATGACCAAAGGTGTTACTGGTATTCTCGTTGCGTAAGGCGGTCGTGCTGTTCCAAACCTGATCCGCGGATGCAATACGTTTCCGTAAGGCAATCCGCGCTCGGAAAACTATACCAACAAGATAGTGATCCGAGTCGACGTTGGCACATCGGTACGTTGGTACCGCCATCAGGCTCGAGGAGTGGTGGCGATCTATCAACACGTGGTCAATTTGGTGGCGAGTGGCTCCATCAGGTGATACCCAGGTGGCTTTGTGGACATTTTTACGCGGAAACGTGGTATTCGCAACGACCAAGTTTTTTGATGCTGCCAGTTCGATGAGTCGTAGTCCATTGTCATTAATGTTCTCATGCAACTATGGGAACCTGCGTAGTGCCTGAAAACCGGCTCCAGACCTATTTTGGCATTCAAATCACCAAGAACGATTTTCACATCGTATCTTGGGCAGGCATTGAGGGCCCGTTCGACGTTCTCGTAGAATTGTCCTTTTCATCGTTAGGGAACTCCTCTGTAGGTCCATGAACGTTTATGGGGTTTATGTTCTTAAACTTGCCTCGCACGCGAAGAGTACATAGCCTTTCGGTCATTGCTTTAAAGCCGATAATGGCAGGCTTCAGTTTTTGGCTGACTAGAAAGTCTACCCCGAGCACATGGTGTTTTGCATGACAGCTATAATAAATGTCATATTTGCTTCTTTGAATTACACCACTCCCCGTCCATCTTATTTCGTGTAATGCTGTTATGTCAGCCTTATATTCGGACAGGGCATCGGCTAGTTGCTGTGCAGCTCGAGTTCTATATAGTGAGCGGAGGTTTCAGGAGAAAATTCTCATATCGTTTCCGTGTTCGTCGTCGTGTATCCGGTCCATATCAGAGTCTTGATCAATTTGCCATAATAATTTATTTTTCCGGGCAAGGTTATTAGCCTTGCGCCAACCTTTTTCAGGATATCGCTGCATGCATTGGTTCACTGCTTGGCAGGAGCTAAAGTAGCTGTCCAGGGGTGTCACGTGGAGACTGCATGTCAACTTGGATTGAACAAGGACAAGGATTGTCCTGCCCTTCGCCGGGTTGAAAGCAATCAGAGACTTTGCCGTGTATCTTCGCTCCCATCCCTCCCTATCTATACTTTAGTTGTCGGTAATTATGTTGCTTGAATTAAGCCAATGAATGAGGTGGTAGCTAAACTAAATAAGGATTCATTTGATAATTGCCCGTGAGTAGTGCCTCAACACTAGACACCTCGAATTTTTCCCAGTTTGAGTTTAGTATGGAGTAGATTTACGATGAATTCGGTAGTTTCGTATTTAGGTTGTGGAAACATAGCGTTTAGAAACTCCATCTGACGCTTAAATAGGAGTGGGGTTTTTGTACATAAAAATGAAACTATTGGAGTGTTGTCAACTTACTTCTGTGGGCATTGGGCATGCGGTATCACTGCCTTTGATAATGCGTCGAAACTTCACAATACCTATTTTGACACTTCCCTGTATGATGTTCAGAAAGAGTAAATGCCGCCCGTTTAATCACCACAGATTTATATGAAGGAAAGTGAAGACTCATCTAAGACGACTTGAACGTGATTGTCCGTCTGTTTAATCCACTAATGAGTTATGCTAAAAACTGGTCGACATTGATTTGATTAGTTAGAGCGTTGACGAGCAAATTATGCGTAGACTTAACGTACACCAATACCTGTGCGCTCCTCTTTCAGTAGCAATCTAATTAAAACATTTCATTGTATTTTGTAGATTCCTTATTGTATTCTTGCATACATTTTAAAATACTCACTTCGATTCAATTGTTAGTGTTATAAGGACTCTAAAGTAAAGCGCTTTCTGTTTTTAGGAAGGTAAACCCGTATCGAAACATGTGGACCGTATGTTTTACGCACTCGAAACAATCTGCGATAATCTCGAGGATGCTATTGTACCTCATTTACCGCTTTTGATGGAAAAGTAAGTATAGTTAATTTTCATTGACAAAGTAACACCCAAATTATTACATTTCTTTATTACGTGCAGATTATTTCAAACCCTGGATGCAAATAATAGCGCCCATCTTCGCGAAATGGCTTTGGATGTCATAGCTTCTGTAACAAATTCAGCTAAGGAGCATATGATGCCATATTTCAATCAACTTATCGAATTACTTCGCGTCTACTTGACCCCCAGTGATAATGAGGATATCAAATTACTCCGGCCATCGGCGGTAGATACACTAGCGGCGGTTGGAAGAAAGATTGGCAAGAATTATTTTATGCCTTTGGTGAATGATACAATGCAATTCTCTTTGACTTTCCTGGAAGAGGCTGATGATCCTGAGTTGAGACGTGCCTTATATAATTTGATAGGATCCCTAGCTGAGGTTCTTAATGAAGAAATGAGTGCTGTTTATCCAAAGATTATGGATAGATTGTATGAATCAGTAATATCAACAGATGAGGTTATACCCAATTTTAAAGATGATATTATACCTTCTCTGCCGGCTGAAGATGACAATAAAGAAATTGATATTGAGTTTTCTAATGACGAAGATGACGATGATGATGGTATCGCAGGTTATAGTGTTGAGAATTCTTATTTAGAAGAGAAGGAACAAGCGATAGTAACTTTAAAGGATTTCGCTAATAGTACTGGAGCAGCGTTCATTCCATATCTGGAACAGTCTTTTAAAAACGTTTATCAAATGATCAATCATCCACAAGAGAATGTACGCAAAGTATCTATTGAGTCGCTGGTCGCATTTGTAATTGCTCTCCACAAACATAACGACAGTCAGGCAGTTTTGAATGCCGTGACAATTTTAATTCCAAAAATGGAACAAATTGTGCGAGAAGATGAGGATCTCTCGGTTGTGTTATCTGCCTTAGATGGATATGCTGAATTGCTAAAAGAATTAAAAGGGGCTGCAATTCCTAATGATCAATTAAAGGATGCAATCTTTACCTCCATTCATGATGTGTTGGTTGTGAACGTTGCCTGTCAATTCAACGAATCGGGTGTGAACGGTGCAGGTGGTGATGAAGATGATGAAGAGAGTGAATATGAAGAAGCCGTGATTGAATCGGCCGGTAATATCCTTCCTCTCTTTGGAAAAGCATTGACCCCAGAGCAGTTTGCTGTATATTTTGGTCGTCTATTCCAGGTTATGTTACAAAAATTGGTGAGTAATAATAATTGTGTTCAGCAGAACGAGATGTATATTTAATTGGCACATTTTCTTTTCTTTTTCAAAACAGCAAAAAGTGAAGAAGGATAAAGACATTGCATCACAACGTTGCTTTATATACGGCGCTTTGGCTGAGTGCTTCGCTCCATTGCAGTCATGTGTGGAGATGTATTTCGACACATTGCTTCCGGTTATGCTCTTTGGAATCACCGACGAGAATGATCAAGTTAGGCAGAATGCCGTTTTTGGTCTTGGAGAATTAATACTTCACGCTCAGGCGAAATCTTATGAGTAAGTTTCAAAACAGATTTGTATTCTTTTTAGACCGTAAATTGAGCTCAGATTTTGTTCACAAAGCTGCACTTAATTGTAGTATAAGCTAACAGGGGAAAACTTCTTTTTATATTCGTCAATTTTAAAGAACACAAAAGATTGTTCTGATTGTTTCGTTCGGGATGTAGGATTTATATCACGTTGGAAAATGTTTGACTTTTTTTAAGTGAACTATTTTTTTTTAATTAAACACATTTTCATTTCTAAATGTCTGAAAACAAACAATCTCCCCAATGGCCATCAATATAGAGTCCGGTTGCCACGGGCCCATAGGAGATCTGAAGCTTTGCCTTGTTGAAGATCCACTGCTTCTGTTAGAGTAAGGGTGTTGTTTTATTGAATATATCAAAAAGTCCGATGATGGTCATTAATTATTTCTCTTTACCGTTGCTGTTGTGGTGATCTTATGTTATTTGGTCGACGTAAGACTTCTTCTGTAAACTAGGGATCTGACTCTTGTAACACCAATGAATATATTGACATCAATATTTATTAATGTAACACCAATTGATAATTGATGTCAACATTAGTTATTTTAATGTAACACCAAGGAATACGCACCTCGCGGGAAGCGTTAGGCTACGTATTCTGGCATCAGCATTAAGGGTTATTTTGGCACAGGCAGTACCTTGCCGTCCGCGTCAAATGTAATACGAGGGTTGCCTCTTATGTTTCGGGATTTGGCAACCCTAGTGTTGCAATCCGGCAATTGACAGCTCTGTCATAAAGTTGGACATTTTTGAGGTTATACGCACTCAGAACGTTTTGACATACGAGCGCTATTTGTGTTGTTTACAGTAACTTAAAAGATTCATCTCGGCCCAAAAATGGAATTAAATCGTCAACATTTTCGTGCGATTATTTTTTACAACTTTCGGCGTGGATTAACTCAGCAACAGTGCATGGATGAACTTAATTCAATTTTTGGCGATGAAGCTCCATCAAGGACCAGTGTTTATCGATGGTATGGTGAATTCAATCGTGGTCGTAGTTCACTCCAATATGAATTTCGTGAAGGTCGTCCAAAATCAGTTGTTGTTCCGAAAACCATTGATGCTGTGCGCGAACTGATATTGGAAGATCGTCATGTGACCTATCGTGAGATTGAGACAGCCTTAGGCGTTAGTGGGACCAGCATACATTCAATATTGCATAAACATTTGACTGTCAAAAAATTTGTTCGTTGGATCCCACACTATTTGTCAATCTCCCAAAAAAAGGCTCGTGTCAAATGGTCGAAAGAAATCCTCAAAAAATACGGTCGCGGTGCTTCGAAACACGTCTATGACATCGTGACAGGTGATGAATCGTGGATTTACGCGTATGAGCCCGAAAGTAAACAGCAGTCGACTGTCTGGGTGTTTCAAGATGAGCCAAATCCAACAAAAGTTGTTCGCGCACGAAGCACTTCCAAGCAAATGGTCGCCTGTTTTTTCGGAAAAACTGGACATGTCGCAACCGTACCACTAGAACAACGCAGAACAGTCAATTCTGAGTGGTACACAACCATTTGTTTGCCAGTTGTCTTCCAAGAAATCAGGAAAACCAACCGCCGAAGACGGATCACTCTTCACCACGACAATGCGAGCTCTCACACATCGGTTGTGACAACTGCATTTTTGAGCACCCAAAACATCGATTTGATGGGTCATCCGCCGTATAGTCCTGACTTGCCACCGAATGACTTCTTTTTATTCCCGTACGTAAAAAACAAACTGAGAGGTCAACGTTTTTCGACACCTGAAGAAGCGGTTGCTGCATTCAGAATGCATGTGTTGGAGATACCTCAATTAGAGTGGCAAAAGTGCTTCGACAATTGGTTCAAACGCATGCAAAAGTGTATAGATCTTCATGGGGAATATTTTGAAAAACAATAAAGTGATTTTCGATGATCAATATTTGTTTTTGATCTCTAATCCCGAAATATAAAAGGCAACCCTCGTACCACCAAGGCATTACTTTTAATTATTTATCTGGCTCCGGCTGTATGTATGCCGGCCGTGCCAAATGGCAAGGTTAGTGTTTTTTTTTTACCTTACCCGTCACGACAGAGTGACCAATGAACTCCTTCCGTGCCCGACAGGTTGGCGTTCCTTCTGGTTAATGGCAAAAGCTGTCAGCGGTATTTTCGCTTCCTCCTCTTTCCCTCCGTTAGTGATGGACAACGGGACACTAATCACAAATTCAAAAGATAAAGCTAATGTGTTCGCGAATTTATTTTCCGCGAATTCAAACCTCGATCCCGGTGTTTTGGAGCCACCTGTGAACGTTCTTGTCGCCAAAGATGGGGAAAAGGTGTCTCCCACGATATTACCGACCGATAGTATTACTGTCTATGTTATCTAAGGTGATGGAAAAAGTCGTCAATACTGAATTAATTAAGTATTTTGTGTGCAACGGACTTCTGAATTCCCGTCAATACGGATTCCGGGGCAGGCGGTCCACGGGAGACCTTTTGACACTTATAACCGATATATGGACATCTGCTATTGAGCGGCATGGTGAGTCAAGGGCGGTCGCTTTGGGTATCTCCAAGATCTTTGACCGCGTCTGGCGCGAGGCATTGTTGAGCAAACTTCGGTCATATAGACTTTCCTAGCAGCTTTGCGACTGGACGAAAAGCTTCCTCGAAAGTATATCGATCCGGGTTGTTGTGGTTGGCGAGTGTTCGGATCTGCATCCTGTTAATTCGGGGGTGCCTCAAGGTTCTATTTTGGCTCCAACCTTGTTTTAGCTTCACATAAATGATTTGTTGGAGACAACGGATAACAAAGTGTTTAATTTTGCGGATGATGGTACGCTTGTTTCATCCTTTTCGAGTGTTCGGCCGATTGGTGCATCAACATTGCACCAACTGAGATGTAGACAGATCGACTCTCTGAATCGGGATCTAGATAAGGTCCTGCAGTGGGGAAAAGCCAATGTCGTCGACTTCAATGCAGCGAAGACAATATAAAACATTCATCATCGGTTCCACAGCTGATGATGAATGGCCAGGCCCTCGAATCTGGGGAAAGCTTGAAATTGCTCGGCGTCACGGTCTGTGGGAATGTATCGTGGCATAAACACGTGTCGAGCATCGCCAGGTCAGCCTCAGGAAAACTGAGCTATCTCTTTAGAGCCAAGAAATATTTTACTCTAGCCCAACTTCTTCTCCTGTATAAATCCCAAATTATACCAGCGCTCGAATATTGCTCTCATGTTTGGAGCTCGGCTCCTAAACATACCCACGACCTACTTGAGAGCATACAAAGACGAGCGGAACGACTGACCGGGATTCGGCGCTGACGTTGGGACTACAGTCGCTATCACATCGAAGGTGCGTAGCCGACCTCTGTCTGTTTTGCAGATATTATCATGGGTACTGTTCTTCGGAGATTCGCAGCATTGTTCCACGCAATTCGGTTTATATGCGCTCCCCAAGACAATCCGACGGATCGCACCAGTTTGCGCTTCATCTCCCGACGGCAGGAACATCCTTGCATCAGAACTCGTTTCGTTACAGAGCGGAGAAGCTATGAAACTTCCTTCCCGCGCAAGTGTCCTCGGAGCGTTACAACCTGCAGCTGTGCAAGAGGAACTGCGGAACTGCAGCCGTTTTTTGGTGGTATCTCTCGGCGCCAACTAGGCACTATAGGTCCGTCTCTCCCGACAGAAGTGTACAAAAAAAAATGTAGAAAATCAGTCTAATCAGATCGTTACAGCGCTCATGCATGGCATGCGCAAGCAAGATCACGGGACGTACGGCTAGCGACCATAACAGCGTTGCTCAATTCTTTAGAGTTTACAAAGGCCCCGGTATCAAGCAACATCACCATTTCCCCAGAAACCGCTTCGGTTCATATCCTACATGAACCAATTAGAATCTTATTGATTCTTTTTGCCGGCAATCTATGTCCCACATGTACACAGTAATTTTCCTGTGTATACATGCCCAATCAATCGTTTGCCCAACGACCAAACCATGGCAAGTAGCTTGCTTGCACAGCTGCAAGACTAATTGCATGATCCGTTGTTTAACCGATAAACAATCATCGCAATGGTCACGTCCCATGATCCGTTTGTCTAAACAATCACCATTCTCGCGCTTGACGCCGAAAATCGAATTCTTCTGTATACACACTTGTAAACAGAGGAATTCGATTCGGTTCACCGGCAGAGATCCCATAAACGAATCTCTACCGTAAACATAGCAATCCCTTTTGGTCTCTAATGAGTTACAACTTGTTTGCTTAGCTGCCATCGTTAGATTCTTTTCTTTGTACCCAATCCCCGATGCAATTTCGTTTATCCGTCATTCCAGCGTACGGGTAAACAATACGATCTGTAGGATCAACCATTAGAATCTTTCCAGCGAGACCTCAAACTGACTTCCCATTGGTCGCCGGGCGAGAGGAAAATTTCATTTCCTTCTTACCACGTCAGTGGAAACTCACCCAAATCGCGAGATAGTCCTCCATCCAGCAGTGCAACGAGGAGTCGAATTTCATCACCCGAAGCGTGCGCACGGGCCATAGAGCCGAAGGAGTCTTAATCGAACGGTGTCGGAGTTCAGTGTGATAAAGAAAACTGTATCGCATTTTATATGTGAAAACTGTTGATAAGTGTTATTATTCGTTCCTTAACTAATCTCTTACCCGAACTGCGGAAACAAAGTAAAAATTCTGAACAACATATTAAACAAAAATCCTCCAGTGTTCGTTATTATTTTCTAAGGGTTGTGAACGGTGTAAACAAATATTCGTTGGGGACAGGTGAAAACCAGTGTCCGTGTTAGGCACATCAACACTTACCCCCACACACCGACTCGCGCATCAAAGCATTATGCATGTGGTGCATTGCAATTTTTAATGCCAGTCCTGATAGAGAAATTGACCAAATAGGACGAGTGCGAAGCCGAAGATAATTGGAATCCACCGAAAGCATCAAGTGTGTGTTTGATACTTGTATCGCAATGATGCGAGGCTGAAATTGTACCTTACGCTTTGTCATTCATAAAGGAAAACATTGAATCACCGAACTGGAGATTTAGAGATGCAGCTGTAATGACTTTCGGCTTTATCATGGGTGGTTTAGACAACAACGCTTTGAAATCGTTGGTAGAGCTAGCTTTGCCCATACTCATTCGATTAATCTACGACCCTAATATGAACGTGAGGGATACCACAGCATTGGCTTTCGGAAGGATTTGTGACATACCTGAAGCAGTACTAAATAAACTGTTCAAAGGCCTTAAATCGGAACACCGGGTTGCGGGAAATATTTGCTGGACTCTCATTGGACTATCGGGAGGGTACATATTAAGCTGCGAAAAATGATAAGGAAGATCCGCCCAAGACTTACTGTCTAACACACTACTTTGAGGTCATCATCACCCTCCTCCAAGCAACTGATCGAGTAGATGGAGCTCAAGTCAATTTACCGACCTCTGCATATAAAACATTAATGGAGAAGATCAGAAACTCTCCAGTTGATTGTTACCCGACCGTTCAAAAGAGCACTATCGTCATCTTGAACCGACTAAATCAAATTCTACAAATGGAAGCACACCTTTCAAATCAGAGCGACCGCAGCCAGTATAATGATATTCAGTCTCTGCTCTGTACTACTTTGCAGCAGTTCTACGAAAAGTTGAAACAGAAGACGCACCACAAATAGACGATACTGTAGGGCCCTTTACGTTCCGGTTCCTGCTGGAGAGTCGAAATGAGTAGACGTATGTTTTTGTAGAGTTTATTTAGTTAAATTAAGTTATTTTTTTTATTAATTTTTATTATTTACTGGCCTGTGGGAACCCGGAAGTTCATGACCTCACCGACTCGGCTCCGCCATTGTTCCCTGTCCTGTGACCTCTCCTTCCACGTTCGATCATCCGATCCGATCTCCTCGAGGTCCAATCTAACATTGTCCTCCCATCTCCGTCGCGGCCGTCCTGTCGGTCTCTTCCCCGTTAGTTTACCGTCAAGAATTCTATGCACGGTCCTATCATCGCCCATTCGCGCTACGTGTCCGGCCCATCTTAATCTTCGTGACTTGATCACTCTCACTATTGTAGGTTTGCGGTATAGCTCTTCCAATTTGTGGTTGTGGACTTTCCTCCATTGTCTTGACTCCTCGTCATATTTACCGCCAAATATACCCCTTAAAACTTTATTCTCGAATATGCGGAATTTGTTCTCTTCCCGTTTTGTGAGAGCCCATGTTTCGCATCCGTATAGAGCAATCGGCATGATTATGGTTCTATAGGCACGGAGCTTTATATTACGTGATAGCAGTTTGGATTTTAATAGTTTACTGGCTGCATGCCAACTAGCGTTGCCGGAATGTAGTCTTTTGTTAATTTCCTTCGACATTTCGTTACTGGCCGTCAGTATCGTTCCCAGATATCAAAGTTCTTTAACTTTTTCAAATATCTTGCCTCTGACGTTTATATGTGTTCCCTGAGGTCCACCTGCTCTCGCCGTAATCATGTCTTTTGTTTTTTCTTCATTTATTTCTAGACCCACCACTTCTGCTGCTTGCATGATGATTTCACTGTTTTTACTTACAGTTTCTAGATTATCGCCCAAAACCGCGATGTCATCCGCATATGCGAGCACTTGTGTGATCCCGTTCAGGGATGATCCGGCCACGTTGTCGTCTTGTACCTTTCTGATAACATACTCGAGGACAAGGTTAAAAAGGCATGGTGAGAGGCCATCCCTTTGTTTTAGTCCGTCACGGATTTCAAATGGTTCTGAGAGGTGGTTTTCTATTCTAACTCGCCCTTTGTTTTCGTTCATGCAGATTTGAATGAGGGCGGTATATTTTTTCGGGATCCCCAGCTCGACCACAACATGGTAGAGTCTTTGCCTTGCGACTGAGTCGTAGGCTTTTTTGAAGTCCACGAACAGTTGGTGAACCGTCTCTCCGTATTCCCACTTCTTTTCCAGCAGTTGCCTTATTGTGAACATCTGGTCGCTTGTTGACCGGTTCCGACGGAATCCGCATTGGTAGTCTCCCAATATTTCTTCTGCGTACGGTGTGATTCTTGCCAGTATGACCATTGTAATTTTTTGTATGTGATTGGGAGCAATGATATTCCTCTGTAATTTTCGCAGTCAGATCTGTCGCCTTTTTTGAAAATGGGGTTGACTATTGGGGTTTTCCATTCTTCCGGAATGACTTCCTTGTCCCATATTATTTTAACCAGTTGGTGGATCTTTCGAGCGATAGCCTCTCCTCCATGCTTCACGAGCTCTGCCCGTATGCAATCGATTCCGGGGGCCTTGTTGTTTTTCAGTCGATTTATCGCGTCTACAACTTCGTCGAAAGAGGGCCCTGGGATCTGGGGCTCGGCTGTATGTACGTCTGGTGCGTTTATTTGTGGTTGATGGGTGCGCACATTGAACAGGTTTTCAAAGTACTGCTTCCATCTTGTCACGATGTTTTTTGTTTCTGTCACCAGACAGCCGTTTGTGTCTCGGATTATTTTGGCTCTCCCTCGGTAGCCATTTCTAATTGAATTTATGCCGGCATACATACCTCTGCTGCTCTTTGCTCTGGCATTTTCTAGGATTTTTTCGATCCGAGTCTTCTCCCATTCGCGTTTTTTTGCGTTTGAAAAGTCTAGTTGTTTCTTTCCGAATTGTCGCGTATCTTTCTGCGTTGACTTCATCATATGCTTCTAAGTGGATCATTCTGAGGCGTTTACGTTCTTTGATCTTTGCCCTGCACTCATCGTCAAACCAAGGTTTGGACTTAGTTGTGTTCTTAAATCCTAATACCTCTTGGGCTGTTTGTTTGATTGTGTCGCTGATCGATGCCCATTTAGTGTCCACACTATTGGCTTCCTCTTCCTCACTACTGTCATTCTCTAGAATGCTAAATCTATTCGTTAGTTCGTCTTGATATTCCGCCCTTTTACGTACGTCTTTTAGTTTATCAATCTCGAACTTTTTGCTCGTCTCCCGTGACTGTTCATGTGGGTTTGCTTCAAGCCGACTTCTAATTTTGCCCATCACTAGAAGGTGATCGGAGTCGCAATCTGCTCCTCTATATGATCTTACGTCAAGGATATTCGAGTGGTTTCTTTTGTCTATGAGGAAGTGGTCTATTTGGTTACGCGTTACGCCGTCGGGTGATATCCATGTGGCTTTATGGATTTGCTTGTGCTTGAACATCGTGCTTTTCACTACCAGATCTTTTGACGCTGCGAACGTGATAATTCGAAATCCATTATCATTTGAAATGTCGTGTAGGCCCTCTTTACCTGTTGTTGGTTGGAATATGTCTTTCTTTCCAATTTTCGCATTGAGGTCCCCGAGGAGGATTTTAACATCGAATGATGAGACCCCATCGAATACTTCCTCTAGGGTCTCGTAGAATGTGTCCTTCGTTTCTTCGTCCGTAGATTCTGTTGGGGCGTGTACGTTTATAAATATATAATTGTACCATGGGCCCTGTATTTTTAGCACCGACATTCGGTCATTAATAAATTGCACATCTTTTACATGGGACGTAATCTTCTTGCTTATGATGAAGCCAGTTCCGAGGTTATGTGTATCGGCATCTCCACACACCAGTGTAAACCCGTTGGTTTCGATTACTTGATGTAGGAGTCGGACTTGCTGAAACGCGACGATATCTATTTTATATTGTTTCGCATTTTCTACGACCGTCTGTATCGTGCCTGGTTTATATAACGTTCGAACGTTCCACGTGCCGACGCGTATATCCCGCTTTTTCAGTTTTCCCTACGTCTTCTTTTTGCCGAGTCGGTGTTTTCTTGATGATTTTTTCCCTTATGGTAGTGTCGGCTCATCACACCTACGCCTACCGGGTTTTTCGTGGGATTGTTTTTTGTATATTGGTTATTCATTTTTGATCCCACGAGACTTGGGGTTTCAAATAGTCCGTCACATCAAAGCCCCGTTTTGATGTGGTAAGGTCTGCTTACTGCTCTGATTCGACCCGGTGTCAGAGATGCGCCGTTATAATACAGCCGGTATACCCCTGGCTGCAAACCATCCAATGGGCACGATGACGCGTAACACCCTGGATTAGGGGTGGTAGATCTTTGTGTATTACTCCTCGCTAGCCTGTCTGACATGGGTGACCCTACTGGAAGCATATGCTTCCGTCAGCATAGCCTGAGTGATTCATTGTAGTTTAAGCCCCCGCAACACGTCAAGGTTTCTATCAAGCGGGGGAAATTAAGTTATTACACTATGTTATTATTTTATTATTTTATTTTGGGTAACAGGCCCGCTCTACCGCTGGAGGACTACAATCTGTTACCCTTAGTTATTGATTGCTCAGGCTGCTAAAAAAAAAATGTGGTGGGGAGAGGCCGACTTTAGGGAGACAAGGACATATGTGTCCTTCATCTTGTCTCTGGCTTTTGGTCATCTTGCGATAACCAGAATCACCCACATCCGTGAGGATGTTGGGCTCGGTCTCGAGATATCTGAAAAGAAAGGGGGGAGGAGGTATCTAAGGATAGTGTGGACAGGGTTAGTTCAAGCGTTCTCTAACTACTTGGATGGGGGGGTGGTGGGAAAGAAATCGTAAAAGACCGGTGGGTCTTGAGTGCGGTAGTAAACGCAGATCACGTCTTTGGCGTCTGATAATCGGCGCTTTGAAATGCTCAGGCTGCTCTTTGCAACCACTCTTTATATACCCCAAAATCGGCGCTAGAACAGCAAACGATGCATTTCATTTAGCCTGGACTTTGATCCAGAACGCATGACCTACGTTGACACCTATGTCCCAACATGAGCCGTCGATATGGCTCGATTATCATTTAAACTTAATTGGCCTTCGCCAGGTTCATCCGCTTAAACGTTTGTTGCACTGAACCACGAACGATTTACCTTGTTGCGGTTATTTGCATCGCTCATACGTTAACTGTGGCCGATAAATTGAAATATGATAGGTTGCATCCGCTCTGTGCAACGGGTCGACGTTAAGCACGACTGGCAGGGTCGGTTTTGCATTTGTTTTGTTGTTTCTATTGCTACGGTAACGCTGCTGGTGTCATGGGTCCAGCATGGGTTTTGGACGTGAAGTCACCGGTGTGCAATTTGATGGCGTGTGGCACTAGGCCCCAGCTAACTGTCAGTTAATAGGACATTGGATCGCGTGCAATATGAGTATTTATGATACGATGAGCGTGTAGCTCTGGGTATTGGGATAATTAAAGGGGTATTCGAATGAATATCACAATGTGTGCGATATGAACATTTATAAGCAAGATGTAACACTCCTCAAGAATAGAATCTACTTAAGGTTTTGTAGGGAGCGGCGTACGGCGCTGATTCTCTTCGCATCCCCATCATTCACTTAATTTATGTTCCGCTAAAAATTGTTCGCCGAAAACAACCGAATGAAATGCAGCAAAATGTCACCTAGGGGAAGAACGAAACGCCGCCACGTTTGTTGTCCACAATAAACGATCGGCACCATCAGAAGTAAATAATTGACACGCACTTTTTATTTATTATAAAAGGTTCTTATATTTCACAATCATTACCTTGTTCTAAACCATTATTAAATATGTTAGTGTTTTTATACTTTCCAAGAGCACTTAATTTTGGTTTGATTTCCAAAGTGAAATTTCGCAAATCGATTTCAATTAACACGAATGAGGTCTTTTGAAAATAACATCTCAATACATTTTGCGACTCGACTGTGTATATCTACGCTCCTCCGCCGCGTGACGGAGGGCGGGAGCTCGCGCGACCAGCGTGGTCGGCAGATGGAAATGGACTCAGCGTTGCTCTGCTCGATGAAAAGCCACTTCGCAACCGGAGGTGAGTTTTCTCGAGAGAGAAAGTGTTCCTCTCGTGGTGAAAACGAGGAAAGAGGATCTCACTGGTGAGGTCCTGTGGTGGTGTGCGTCAGGTCGATCGTTGAGATCAGATTGTTTACATATGCGCGACGGCAATGGAACAACGAAGCAGGCAGACGGCAAGGACAAAGGAAGAAATGACCTAATGCATCGTTCGGTAATGAGGGCCAGCTGGGTAAATAGCAGCCACTCATTAAATGAAAAATGCATTTAGGATACCACAAACGATATGGGTTGTTTATGGTATCGCCAGGAAGCCTATGGAGGAACAGCGTTCTTTGTTTGCACTTGGTGCGAGTTAGGGAAATTGGCTTCAGCGTCGATTGCGCTAATTGAATGCAGTTGCTTGGTATTTTATTGCTGGGAGAAAAAGGTCGCCGGCCAATGTGTACGTTACGAGATTTATCATACACATGGCGAAGCTGAAAAATAGACAGCGCAATGTTTATGGTCGCTGGTGAAGGTTACATAGTATGTAATCCAAATCCTTTGTTATTAAGAATTCGTCTAGGGCAATCTGCCTGGCACCAAAGGTGCTAAATTGGTTTGGAATTCCTGATAGTTAAGCAAGAAATCTTACGGGGAATTGTATGCGAAGGGATGCATGAAAGGCAAGTTTTCTTTTACAGGGACTTTTAGGTTAAATATTTGATCTATTTAATGCGTGAAGCATTTAAGATGCTTATGCGATTGCATTAGTGAAGTATGAGATTGGGTGGAAGTTATGGGGGTTTTTCTGCTAAGTGAACCGTGGGGTTTGGCGGAACCGCCACAGTTTTGATAGCGATGTGAGTGAATCATGTCAAATGCAATTGTTCGATGGCATAACGATAAATAATTTACTCAGTGTTTAAACATTCATTGAGAGGGGTCATTGTTGGCTATCAAAAATATACTAACTACGATAACGATATACTTAAAATTTAATCTCTATAAGATTTGTTTTCAATTACACGGTTTTTTGCCAACGACAATTGCCATTTATATGTACGCTCAGGTACTTCTTGGACTAGCCTTATAGTTAAGGTTGAACAATCAGATTTATTCTGTATTTGGTAACAGAAAGTGTGAGTACTTTGTATATAAGTATGTAATCTTAATTATATAACAATAGCACTAAGTCGAATACATTATACCCTGTTAAATACATGTTAATGTTCATGTCATGTTTATTTTCAGATCGTTTCCTCAAATTCTCAATGCGTTGTCGAATGTGGTGTCTGCAGAAACGGAACCAGCTACCCTGGATAATGTTTGCGGTGCGATTGCTCGATTAATTCTTACGAATCCTACTTTAGTTCCATTACAACACGTCCTGCCGGTGTTCTTACAAAAGCTTCCCCTTAGAGAGGACTTCGAAGAGAACGCACTCATCTTCAAGTGCTTCAAGATGTTATACCTAAATTGTCGGGATTCGATTGTAGATCATCTGGAACATATCGTTGCTATAGCTGTACATGTTCTTTACAAAAAAGAATTCATTGACGAAGAGACCTATCAGACTATTATAGGAATTATGAAGGAAGTCCGCGACAACTATCCTGACAAATACGCAGCTGTTGCAAATTCAAATGCAGAACTTGTTGCTTTTCTTAACACCATTTAAAGGTGTTAAAATATAATGGAATGTTTACACCGTTAAAAGCAATCAAAATCATTCATGAAAACGAATTCCTTATTTTCAATTTATTATTTATGCTGGAGCGCAGTTGATTGCAAAACTGTTTTTTTATTGAATTTTTTTAAGTTGAAAGTTTTATTCTTAATAAGATGAAAACAAATTTTAAGGAGGCGATACAGAATCTAGTTATGCAATTTACTTGCTCATCAAACAATCAAAAGAAACACAAAAAGAGAAAAAAAAATATTTATAAATAATTATAAAAGAGAAGAAACAAAGACTTAAAGAAGGAGAAGAAAACAATTAGACACACCGAATAGAAAGATTTTTGCTATCGCATTGCTTCCAATATCCCTTACTCTTTATCAGAACTCTCTCGATGAGATTTGTGGGTTTCCCTACTCACTGCGTACATTAAATTAGTACAAGGAAACTGTATATTCTTCTATAGGCTGTGATGTGTGTCTAAATTTTAAGTATTCTTCGTATTTCCTTACAAAGAAAAACGGCAGTTACGAATGTTAGTAGGAGATAAATTTAAATTATATATTTTTTTAAGTGGACTTATTCTTTTTAGAGAATTTGTATACAAGTCTCTTTCTATAAAACTTCGTAAGTTTTTATAAAAAAAATGTCAAATGGTATCAGTGTACCATTCATCACAAACCAGCCTCAATATTCACAGAATAAAAATGTTTGTCTCGTCGCAGGTAACAAAATTTGCTAAGAAATTCTGTGGACAGTTTTATTACGAACAACATACCTTATAAATATGTCCTCCATAAAATTGACAATATAATTGTGTATGTTGAACCATTCTGAAATTAATTTTCAATTGATTTTTGTTATCTCCAATCGAGTTAAATAAATAAACGAAAAATATTTTCTATAATTATTTGATTTTTTTATCGTTTTTTTTTTCATTACCACCTTTAATTAAACATAAAATAAGATGCTCTTTATTTTATTTTATCTAATCATCGGCACTACAACCGGGATCCGGTCTTGGCCTTATTTAACAAATCTCTCCACCGGTCCCGATTTCGAGCCGATGTTATCCAGTTTGGCACTCCCAGGCTCTGTGCGTCCTGGTCTACGCCATCCTTTCTTCGCAGACGAGGTCTGCCGCGCTGTCTCCTTCCATACATCCTGCCACAAAGGACTTTTCGGACAGGCTCCTCTTCGCTCATTCGAGCTAGGTGTCCGATAGCGTTTGGGATAATAGTGAAGAACGTGTGATTCGAACTGACGCTATGACAGTTAGAATCACTCAAAATTGAACCAATGCGTAACACATCAGGCTACTGGCCGTGCTTAGAATTCGATTTTCGAACTCAAGTATATTCCACTGATGTGAATTGTTATTTTATCGCTATGGTATACGGCTCTGATGCGTTATCCTATTCGATTTTCGTTCGGTGTTCTTCACTATTTGCTTGTCTTCTGTGTGTGTATCTGTTAGAGACACCACACTACTCCCTCCTCAGTAACTTCGTTACGATCAATTTCGTGTGCGAACGACAGAGCGAGAGATCGTCGGAGCAGGCGGGTGTGCCGGTGCTCTATGCAGAAGTCATGATCGTGTGGTTGTTCTGTTTATTACGGGAAAGTGTGTGCTGTGTGTACAGATCACGTCTTAGACACCAATTATAGCGTTTGGGATTGATAGTGAAAGAACGTGTGATTCGAACTGACGCTATGACAGAATCACCAAAAATTGAACCAAAGCGCAACCCATCAGGCTACTGGCCGTGCTTAGAATTTGATTTTTAAACTCAAGTATATTCCACTGATGTGAATTGTTACGTTATCACTATGGTATACGGTTCTGATGCATTTTCTTATTCGGTTTTCGTTCGGTGTTCTTCACTATTTGCTTGTGTATTGTGTGTGTATCTGTTAGAGACGCTACAGTCCCACCCACCGGAGTTTACCGAGCTTGATTTTTCTTACAACAATAACTTCAAGGTAGATCGTGTACAACTCATGGTTGTAGCGTCTCCAGAAACGTCCTCTCACATACGGGGCAACAATTATCCTTAAGACCTTCCTTTCGAACGCGGCTAAGAGTTCAGACTGCCTTTTATTGAGCACCCAGGTCTCGGATCCATACACGAGTATTTTTTTTTTTTTTTTTTTTTTATTATAATACACCTCTCGGGAGAGGCGAACCTATAGCGTCATCAAATAACTGTTGCAGTTCTTTTTGAACAGTTGCAGGTTGTAACGCTCCGGGAACACCTGCGTGGGAAGGCAGTTTCATAGCTTTCCCACTCTGTAACGGAACGAGTTCTGATACAGGGATGTTCGCGCCGTCGGGAGATGAACCACAAACGGGTGCGATCCGTCGGATTGTCTTGTGGAGCGCATATAAACCGAATTGCGTGGAACAATGCCAAGAATCTCCGAAGAACAGCACCCGTGATAATATCTGTAAAGCAGACAGAGGTCGGCCACGCGCCTTCGATGTGATAGCGACTGTAGTCCCGACGTCAGCGCCGAGTCCCCGATCAGGCGGATTGTTAGTTTCTGTACGCTCTCAAGTAGGTCGAGGGTATGTTTAGGAGCCGAGCTCCAAACATGAGAGCAATATTCGAGCGCGGGTCTAATTTGGGATTTATATAGGAGAAGAAGTTGGGCCGGAGTAAAATATTTCTTGGCTCTAAAAAGATAACTCAGTTTTCCTGAGGCTGATCTGGCGATACCCGATACGTGTTTGTGCCATGATACATTCCCACAGACCGTGACGCCGAGCAATTTCAAACTATCCCCAAGCTCGAGGGCCCGGCCACTCATCATCAGCTGTGGAACCGATGATCCAGTTTTCTTTGTGAATGTTTTATACTGGGTCTTCGTTGCGTTGAAGTCGACAAGATTGGCCTTTCCCCACTGCAGGACTTTATCCAGATCCTGATTCAGAGAGCCAATCTGTCTACATCTCAGCTGGTGCGACGATGATGCAACAATCGGCCGATCACTCGAAAAAGAAGAAACAAGCGTACTATTGTGGGGAGGAAGTGATAGTGCGCCGGCGTACGACGCTGGTTATCTTCCTCCTCCATCATCAATTGTTCCACCGACGAGCACTAAACAATTCCGCCGAAGCAAAGGAACGGTATGCCGCCACATTTGTCCACAACCGGAGTAAGGAAAAACACTGTCCACCGGATCTTCCTCTGAAAATCGTTCACTCCGCTAACAAGCTGTATACAAGTATTGAAACGCACTGATGTATTTTATTGCTCCAAGCTTTCTTTATTTATATTGTTCATTAAATGGTTCGATTAAGGTAGATGGAAAAACAAATAGGACTCTGAATTGCGCACTCAACTTCGGATTCTGAACTAAAATAATTTACTTTTTGGTTTTCTTAATAATGCCTAACACTTTGCACAAATAAAAAGATTAGCAACCCGCGATTGAAATTTGACTGTTATGACTCGACACACTCAGGTGTGTAGACAGATATGCGAGGTCGCGGGGAGCAGGAGAAAAAAAAACACAACCGACGTGTCTGGTGGTTAGAATACGACTCAAACGATATCCTCTCCAATAAGGATATCGTTTTTTACCTATCACCAGGGAAACGTAAAGTCTCTCTTGGTGGTATAGGAAACCAGATCTTGTAATAAAGGTCATGGTGGTATGTGTGGGATCGTTGAGATCAATGCTATTCACACGTGCAGTGGAACAACGAAACAGGCAGACGGCAAGGACAAAAGAAAAGGCGACCAAATGGTTCGCTCTTTAATGAGGGTTATGTTTATACGATGCCTCGTCGCTATTTTCGACGTTAGGAGAAAAATGTGCTAAAAGCAAATTGGATGTTTATGGCATCTCTGGCTGCAATAGAAACCGGGTTCATATTTGCATTAGGAAATGCTGGAGAATTTGGTTTCAGCGTCTATTGCGCTAATTATATGCAGCTGCTTGGGTTGTTTGTTGGTAAGACAAACAAAAAGGTTGCCAGGCAATGTGTATGAAAAGGTATATGACGCGGCTGGGAAAATAGACGGCGCGATATTTATGGTCCCTGTCATGACGGTTACATTGAATGCAATCCGAATTATTTTGTTTACTAGAATTTGTCTGGTACCGAATTGGTTCAGAATACCAAATAAGCAAACAAAGAAATCTTACGGAAAATTGTATGCGAAGGGATGCATGAAGGTAAGTTTTCTTTATAGGGATTTTATGATTACAGATGGTGATCTATATAATGCGTGAAGCATTTACAGGTACTAATACCGTTGCATTAGCAAACTTAAGGGAGTTGGGTAGTAGTTGTGGAGGTTTTTCAGGTAAGTAGACCGTAGGGTTTGGCGGAAACGCTACACTATCATCCGCAAAACTGAACACTTTGTTATCCGTTGTCTCCAACAAATCATTTATGTGAAGCAAGAACAAGGTTGGAGCCAAAATAGAACCTTGAGGCACCCCCGAATTAACAGGATACAGATCCGAACACTCGCCGTCCACAACAACCCGGATCGATCGATTCTCGAGGAAGCTCCTCGTCCAGTCGCAAAGCTGTTGGGAAAGTCCATATGAACGAAGTTTGCTCAGCAATGCCCCGTGCCAGACGCGGTTATCCAATGCGACCGCCCTTGACTCACCATGGTAAGACCATGGTCTTGTACAGTAGTAGCTTCGATGTTCTGGATAAATTTCGGGATTTAAAGAGCCTTGATAGACCATAGTAGGCTTTGTTGGATTTGATCAGCCGTTCGGGTATTTCTTCTTCCATATTGTTATCGGCTGATACTATTGACCCAGGGTAGGTAAACGATTGCACTACTTCAAATTCGTGCTCCACTACCCGGATAGTTTGACCAACGTTACGTCTTCTTTTCGCAGAAGTTGTCACCATGTACTTAGTTTTCCCCCCATTAATGTGCAGTCCCAGTTTTTGTGCCGCCTGCTTGATCTGGGTGAAGGATTCTTGTACAGCCGATTCGGTTCTACCGATGATGTCGATGTCATCTGCGTAGGCAAGTATCTGGCAGGACTTGGTGATAATAATCCCTCTAGTTGTAGTGCCAGAGTCACGGATTGTTTTCTCCAACGCCAGGTTGAAGAGGAAGCAGGCCAGACCGTCCCCTTGTCGGAGTCCATTAAAGATCTTTATTGGTTTGGACAGCAATCCCACTATTTTTACTTGAGTAGTTACGTTGATCAAGGTCAACCTACAAAGTGGTATCAATTTGTTTGGAATGCCGAACTCTCTCATGGCATTATATTGTTCTAGCCTGGCTATGCTGTCGTAGGCGGTCTTAAAGTCTATAAATATATGATATAATGGGATCTTAAATTCCAGACATTTTTCCATCGCCTGCCTAAGGGTGAATATCTGATCAATCGCTGATTTGCCCGGGATGAAGCCACACTGATATTGATCAATGATGACTTTAGCGTATGGGGCTATCTGATCTTGTAGGATAGAGGAGAGTATCTTTTAGGCGGTACTCAGCAATGTTATACCCCTATAATTGCTTCACAGTGTGATATCTCCCTTCTTATGTATGGGGTAAATTATACCACGACGCCAATCTTCCGGCATCTCCTCTTGCTCCCATACGTGCACCACGATCTCATGAATTGCGTGTTGTAACGCTGTCCTTCCTTGTTTGATCAGCACAGCTGGTATGCCATCAGCTCCAGGGGCTTTATTTGATTTGAGCTCTCTAATGGCTTTTAATGTTTTCTCAATGCTTGGTGGCGGCAGCATTTGGTCTTGATCTTGCATTGGTGGAGCTTCCAATTCTTCTGTGAGCTGACCATTTAGCAATTCATTAAAGTGCACTTCCCATCGCTCCAGAATGCCTTCAGGATAGGTGTTCAGATTACTCTCTTTATCGTCTACCTGAGCTCTTTGTATCTCTCCCCGCGTACCCGCGTCCTATGAGACTGTTACATTGCCTGATAGGCAGCATTTTTACGTTCACTCGCTAGTTTGGACTCGTCATCAAACCAGTCGCTCCGATCTCTACGACTACTGCCTAAGATGGAGTTGGCAGTACTAATGACCGTATTCTTAAGGCGTATCCATTTCTCTTTTATTTTCAGGTTTTTGTCTCCTTTCTTTCTTTTCCTTTTCTCTATTTGTCTAGATTGGTTCTTGTCCCTCATCGTTGGGTCGTCTGTTCGTAATCGTGTTTTTGTTCGCTACGTGTTAATAGCGAACCACGGTTAGATAAATCCGGGTAGGTCCGTACGGAAAACAACTAAGCGCGCGTAAGTCAGCAGTAATGGACTGTAATGAGGCATCAATCCGTAAGTACGGAAATACCAATAGCGTAGCGTTCGTCATCCAGATCGAGAGACTGGCAAAATCGGTACTGATGGTAGGGATTAGGAACGACCAGCTAAGACATCTGATAGTAGAATCAGAAAGGGACACTCTAGATAGAATTATTGCTAGGGTTCTCGAATTAGAGAAAACAGAAAATAAGATGAGGAGCGACAGTGGATGGTATACTGAGGAAATACCAACGAGGTATCACGACCAGTCACCTTCACCTGAAAGGAACGACACACCATACCCCCACCTCATCAAATAGGCAAACAATTTAAAAAAAGCAATCCATTTTACTATCGGGAGGATTAACAGGATCCCCCAGAGGAAACAAATAGGGTTTCAGATAGGACCTATGGGGATACACGACCAAACCCCCAGGAATCGAGACAAAGGCAAAATAGGCCTACAAACGATGCGTCTCGGGTAGTAGGGACACAGAATAGGAATACTAGCACTAGGTTCTCCGAAAGATCTCACCCTGTTACACGCCCACAACCTGGGAAAACCCCGTTTAGGTCAGAAACACCACCACATTCTTCCAGAAGACCAATAGGGTCTAAACCCAAGAAGCCTGATGTACCACGGCACCTTCAGAGAGGTGGAGGTGACTATCACAGTGACCTCTAGTCAAGAAAGGGATAAACGTGCACTACACCCATGGACTGCACGCATGACTTGCACCTTCTGCAATAGGACAGGGCATTTGTACGATGAATGCTTTCGACGCCGAAACACACCGTTATGTACGAAGTGTGATCAATATGGGCATGATGCCCAAGACTGTCGGACACAAAGTACATAAACGAAGGCGGATAATCCCGAGCCTCCACGACCAAGGTCGTAGATCCAACGGAAGTCACCCGTGAATACCTCAAACTAAGGGCAAGAACGACCATCCACTTCGAAACAAGCAACAGCATTTAATCGTAGAGTGTACAGCATTCGATGTTGTGACTTTTGTGGCCGAAAGGGTAACACGCGGGACGAGTGTCATTGCAAAGCAATGTTGGTACAGGCCCAAAAGCCAACAGATGCATCCAAAGTGGTTAAGTCTGTACTCCGCGACCATACCCCACCGACCTGCACGGTCAACACTGAATGACAGACAGTCCAAACAAGAAAAAATTCGAAGGACAATAATCAGCCACGCGACAAAAGCGGTGAACAGACCTAAGCCAAGAGTAGTACTAGTTCGAGCAGTACTGAACACTCGGAGGCTAGGAAACTGAAAAAACGCCAGCACCGATTACAACGCCATCGAGTCGAACCATAGCCAGTCTACCTCAACCGCTACGGACGCACCAGAGAAGCCAAAGCAGGGACATCGGCGACAGAAGAACGGTGAATGGTGCACATTTTGCAGGCGGCACAACCACACGGCGACAGCGTGTCGGCAAAAAGCAAAATGAGGGAGGTCGGAAAACTCCCAGAGGTCGTGTCGGAATCCCCCAACCCGGCCGAACTAAAGACACCAACTAATGAAATCTGGCCTCAGCCACCACCAACAAAGGTTCCAATTGTCCAGCTCCCATTAGACATCGGTTGTAGAAGCACTACACGTCTAATAGAGGACACAGGTGTGGAGATTAGCCTTATTAAGCTGAAGGCACACCAATATGGAACTACATTGGACACAAAAAAAGCAATTACCCTCCAAACGCCTTTTGGCAGGGGCAAGTCTAGCGGCTATTGCAAGGGGATATTCAAATTACCCCACGAAATCCCTTGCAGTTTTCAGGTAGTAGACTCCCTGTCGGAGGTTCTCTGCAGATGGGTTGTTGGGGAACGACTTCCTGTCTAAGAATTATAAGGTTAATGGAAACTTTGGAATTTCCCCAAGCAAACAAAAATCCAGTAAGCTTTTCCATTAAGCTTTCAAAGACAGGAAGGGGATGGACATAAGGAAGCCGATCGGGAACCGACACCCAGAGGTGCCAAGGAGGTCCAGACCGCGGTCGGTAGTAAACTGGAAACCCTACCCACACAGGGGAAGGGCTGTGAAAATTTGTCGGGCTCCAGTTACCCCAACAGCAAGACAACATCCCACAAGTCGAAGAAGGCTAAAGAAGAAGATGCATTGGTGGTACACCCATCACCAAACCCTTCAAAGGTGGAAATTTTACCGGCACGTTCACGATATATGCTTAGACTTCCCATGGTAATCCGGGAAGAGGTAATCCTGGTACCTAAAGCAGTACAATCTGGGATCTTTCTATCCAATTGTATTATGGGGAAGGCGAAGAGTGCCCAAGTAGAGGTACTCAATACCATAAAGTATCCTCAAACCATAGAGCGGATTAAGGTGGAGTTGCACCTAACTAAGGAATTTTCCATCTTTCCGTTGGAAAATGAGGACAACAATTATATGGAGAGTGCAGGAAGTACGTCAGTGGGAATTAACTCGAATAAAAAAAATTCAGAGGGGAACACCTCCAATACATTCACCATCTATTCCCGGAGGAGGCATCACCAAAAGATCCAAAGTTGATACAATTACACGAGAAACTGCACTTAAGGAAAAACCTTAGTCCTCAAGAGTGTCAATCCATAGTGAAAAAATGTGAGGAGTTTAACGACATTTTCCACCTCAAAGGTGACCTCCTGACATATACAAGTGCGATTATACGTGAGATACCGGTGATATAGGCCCAAGCACCGATAAATCAACGAATGTACCATCTGAACGACAAACCCATTGGTGACGCGTACCCTCTCCCTCGAATAGAGGACATTTTGTACCAGCTCGGTCACTCACGCTATTTTTCCACACTCGATTTAGCCAGCGGCTACCACCTAGAGTTAGTGGATCAGAAGGATCGAAATAAGACAGCGTTCTGCACAAATTACGTGCATTATGAGTTCAAACGTATGCCATTTGGTCTGAAGGGAGCACCGGCTACGTTTCAGAGGCTCATGAACCATGTCCTAACCGGGTTGCAAGGTATCGAATGCTTTGTTTACCTGGACGACGTTTTCATATATGAGAAAAACCTAGAACACCATAATGACAAACTCCGGAAAGAATTCGATCAAATGAGACACCACAACCTCAAACTACAACCGGAGAAATGCAAGTTCCTACAGAAGGAAGTAGTATATCTGGGATATGTTTGTTCCGAAAAAGGGCCAATGCCAAATCCCGACAGGACAACTAGTGTCAGGGATTTCCCCATTCCCAAGACGGTCAAGCACGTCCAATCGTTTCTAGGCTTGTTCCAAATTTTTCGAAGATAGTACGGTTACGGGGCGTAACAAATTTGTTAAGGAAGGACGCCAAATTCACCTGGTCGGACAAATGCCAACAAGCATTTGATAACATAAAGGAGTTATTGGTCTCGCCGCCACTACTAATCTATCCAGATTTTACCAAACCCTTTAATTTGACCACGGATGCAAGTAATGAAGCACTGGGTGCCGTATGTCGCAAGGCGAAATCGGTAAGAACCAGCCAGTCGCACATGCCAGTCGAACGTTGAATAAGGCGGAAAAGAACTACTCTACAAATACTACTCTGGGAATACCATGATCCTCCGTTGGGTGGACGCCAAGAAGTGAGTAAAACATATCATAAAATACGTAGCAATTTTTGGTGGAAGAACATGATGCGCGACATTAAACAGTACATCATCATCATCATCATCATCATTGGCACTACAACCGGGACCCGGTCGTGGCCTTATTTAGCAAGTCCTGTGGCTTGTTAAATTTTTCCATAATAATTTGTTTTTCCGGGCAATGTCATTAGTCTTGCGCCATAAAACAGTACATCAAAGTATGTAAAACATGTCAAACCATGAAATCTTCACCGAACATACGTATGCCCATGATAATAACCGACATTGCAAAGAGGCCTTTTGACAAAGTATACTTAGATATAGTAGGTCCTCTTGATCGAACTCCAGCCGGCAATCAATATATACTTACATTCCAAGACAACTTGTCTAAGTATATAGATTGCCACGCTCTCCCAGATGCGGAGGCAGAAACGGTGGCCACATTCTTCTTCGACCAAATAATTGCTCGGCATGGTGTTCCGAAGCAATTGCTCACCGATCAAGGAAGCAATTTCCTAAGCAGTTTGTTTAAAAGTGTGTGCAAACTGCTACGTATTAAAAAACTACAAACCTCAGCGTACCACCCACAATCGAATGAAGCCTTAGAACGAGCCCATCGCCCACTCGTAGATTACCTGCGAAGTATTGTGGATGGAAATTCCCAATCAGTACCTGAGGACGGCAACATTTGTATACAACACCAATGTACACGAAGGTACTAAACTTACGCCAATGGACTGTCTATTTGGGCTTCCCCTTCCCGGAGGTACCGACGAGCATAAAGCAACCTACGGAAGTGGTATATAACCATGACAGTTATCATAAGCTGTTGAAGTACAAACTTCAACATACGTACGAAATAGCAAGGCGTAGCCTGTTAACTTCCAAGAGGAAGTCGAAAGAGTACAACGACCGTAAAACCCGCCAATTCACGCTCCACGTGGGTGACCAAGTTTTAATACGGAACGCACAGAAGCAAGGAAAATTAGCTCCCATATGGAGGGGTCCCTATAAGCTAGTACAGATAAAGAGTCCGGTGAATAGCGTCGTAAAGGCATTTTTTTTTTATTTATTATTTACTGGCCTGTAGGAACCCGGAAGGTCATGACCTCACCGACTCGGCACCGCCATTGTTCCCTGTCCTGTGCGCTTTCCTTACACGTTCGATCATTCGATCCGATCTCCTCGAGGTCCAATCTAACATTGTCCTCCCATCTCCGTCGCGGCCGTCCTGTCGGTCTCTTCCCCGTTAGTTTACCGTCAAGAATTCTATGCACGGTCCTATCATCGCCCATTCGCGCTACGTGTCCGGCCCATCTTAATCTTCGCGACTTGATTACTCTCACTATTGTAGGTTTGCGGTATAGCTCTTCCAATTCGTGGTTGTGCAGTTTCCTCCATTGTCGTGACTCCTCGTCATATTTACCGCCAAATATACCCCTTAAAACTTTATTCTCGAATAAGCGGAATTTCTTCTCTTCCCGTTTTGTGAGAGCCCATGTTTCCCATCCGTATAGAGCAATCGGCATGATTATGGCTCTATAGACACGGAGTTTTATATTACGTGATAGCAGCTTGGATTTTAAGAGTTTACTGGCTGCATGCCAACTAGCGTTGCCGGAATGTAGTCTTTTGTTAAGTTCCTTTGACGTTTCGTTTCTGGTCGTCAGTATCGTTCCCAGATATTTAAATTCTTCGACATTTTCAAATACCTTGCCCCTGACGTTTATATGTGTTCTCTGAGGTCCACCTGCTCTCGTCGTAATCATGTATTTCGTTTTGTCTTCATTTATTTCTAGGTCCACCTCTTCTGCTGCTTGCATGATGATTTCACAGTTTTTACTTATAGTTTCGAGATTATCGCCCAGAACGGCGATGTCATCCGCATACGCGAGCACTTGTGTGACCCCGTTCAGGGATGATCCGGTCGTGTTGTCGTCTTGTACCTTTCTGATAACATACTCGAGGACAAGGTTAAAAAGGCATGGTGAGAGGACATCCCCTTGTTTTAGTCCGTCCCGGATTTCGAATGGTTCTGAGAGGTGGTTTTCTATTCTAACTCGCCCTTTGTTTTCGTTCATGCAGATTTGAATGAGGGCAGCATATTTTTTCGGGATCCCCAGCTCAACCACAATATGGTAAAGTCTTTGCCTTGCGACTGAGTCGTAGGCTTTTTTGAAGTCCACGAACAGTTGGTGAACCGTCTCTCCGTATTCCCACTTCTTTTCCAGCAGTTGCCTTATTGTGAACATCTGGTCGCTTGTTGACCGATTCCGACGGAATCCGCATTGGTAGTCTCCCAATATTTCTTCTGCGTATGGTGTGATTCTTGCCACTATGACATTTGTTAATATTTTGTATGTGATTGGGAGCAATGATATTCCTCTGTAATTTTCGCAGTCAGATCTGTCGCCTTTTTTGAAAATGGGGATGACTATTGAGGTTTTCCAATCTTCCGGAATGACTTCCTTGTCCCATATTATTTTAACCAGTTGGTGGATTTTTCGAGCGGTTGCCCCACCTCCATGTTTCACAAGCTCTGCCGGTATGCAATCGACTCCGGGAGCCTTGTTGCTTTTCAATCGATTTATCGCGTCTACAACTTCGTCGAAAGAGGGCTCTGGGATCTGGGGCTCGGCTGTATGTACGTCTGGTGCGTTTATTTGTGGTTGATGGGTGCGCACATTGAGCAGGTTTTCAAAGTACTGCTTCCATCTTGTCCCGATATTTTTTGTTTCTGTCACCAGACAGCTGTTTGTGTCTCGGATTATTTTGGCTCTCCCTCGGTAGCCATTTCTAATTGAATTTATGCCGGCATACATACCTCTGCTGTTCTTTGCTCTGTTATGTTGTAATATATAATAATGTGATAATATATTTGTATTATCTTTATTTCTAATATTTAAAAATAGGTGTATTGTTAAGTTCAAATGGACTTACTTGTATTTTTATTGTTGAGCGGTCGCTGCAGCTGTTGTTTTGTATCTCCGACTGGTTGCAAGGGGCGTTGAAGGCTGCTCCCCTGTTCAGCAAGCTGTTCCGTCGATATTTGGTTTTTAATTTTGATTTTGGGTTTGGACCGTTGAGCGGTCGTTGGATTTCTTAACCTGTGATTGAGGGCTAGTAATAGCTTGTTGATGATTATTATTAGTTGAATTGAATGTCGATGATGAACTCTTTGTCTGAGTTACTGTTGTAGGTCAGTCCGTCCTTTCCGATCCGGGTCCCGCTGGCGAGTCTTTAGATATTTTAGTTAGTCCCCCCTTTGATGGTTAGGTAGGGGATATTTCATCCCACCGCTGTCACCATTTGTTTTACCACTTTCAACGCCGTGCTTCCTCTATTTTGGGGGAAAAGCGTTGAACCCGGAGGTTTTGACTTATCAATTACTTAATTGTTGGATTCCTTTTAAGATTAACAGGAAGTAGTATTTTACTTATAACATTTATTTCCGATAATTGGTTCACCATTTTCTTTCTTTCTATAATTATATGATGATTATTCAACGAAAGTTCAAAGCCGAATCACATTTTTGTAGTTTAAATCTGACGTCTGTTCTCTTTAGAGACGACGCCTTCTGAGATTATTTTATTTTTTTCCGCCAAGTAGAATTTGCATAAAGTAGTTTATGCAAATTAGCTACTTGGCGCGTTATTTTCCTTTTACAGGTAAAGGGGGGAATCAAAGGGGGATTAGTGGATTCTGGGGGGACCTGGACTCAATGTCGGTCCGTAACAGCTCTGGCATTTTCTATGATTTTTTCGATCCGAGACTTCTCCCATTCGCGTTTTTTGCGTTTCAAAAGTCTAGTTGTTTCTTTCCGAATTGTCGCGTATCTTAATGCGTTGACTTCATCATATGCTTCTAAGTGGATCATTCTGAGGCGTTTACGTTCTTCGATCTTTGCCCTGCACTCATCGTCAAACCAAGGTTTGGACTTAGTTGTGTTCTTAAATCCTAATACCTCTTGGGCTGTTTGTTTGATTGTGTCTCTGATCGATGCCCATTTAGTGTTCACACTATTGACTTCCTCTTCCTCACTACTGTCATTCTCTAGGATGCTAAATCTATTCGTTAGTTCGTCTTGATATTCCGCCCTTTTACGTACGTCTTTTAGTTTATCAATCTCGAACTTTTTGCTCGTCTCCCGTGACTGTTCATGTGGGTTTGCTTCAAGCCGACTTCTAATTTTGCCCATCACTAGAAGGTGATCAGAGTCGCAATCTGCTCCTCTATATGATCTTACGTCAAGGATATTCGAGTGGTTTCTTTTGTCTATGAGGAAGTGGTCTATTTGGTTACGCCTTACGCCGTCGGGTGATATCCATGTGGCTTTATGGATTTGCTTGTGCTTGAACATCGTGCTCTTCACTACCAGATCTTTTGACACTGCGAACGTGATAATTCGAATACCTTTATCATTTGAAACGTCATGTAGGCTTTCTTTACCTATAGTTGGTTGGAAGATATCTTCCTTTCCAATTTTCGCATTGAGGTCGCCGAGGAGAATTTTAACATCGAATGATGAGATCCCATCAAATACTTCGTCTAGGGTCTCGTAGAATGTGTCCTTCGTTTCTTCGTCGGTAGATTCTGTTGGGGCGTGTACGTTTATAAATACATAATTGTACCATGGGCCCTGTATTTTTAGCACCGACATTCGGTCATTAATAAATTGCACATCTTTTACATGGGGCGTAATCTTCTTGCTTATAATGAAGCCAGTTCCGAGGTTATGTGTATCGGTACCTCCACACACCAGTGTAAACCCGTTGGTTTCGATTACTTGATGTGGGAGTCGAACTTCCTGGAGCGCGACGATGTCCATTTTATATTGTTTCGCGTTTTCTACGACCGTCTGTATTGCGCCTGGTTTATATAACGTTCGAACATTCCACGTGCCGACGCGTATATCCCGCTTTTTCAGTTTTTCCCTACGTCTTCTTTTTGCCGAGTCGGTGTTTTCTTGATGATTTTTTCCCTTATGGTAGTGTCGGCTCATCACACCTACGCCTACCGGGTTTTTCGTGGGATTGTTTTTTGTATATTGGTTATTCATTTTTGATGCCACGAGATTTGAGGTTTCAAATAGTCCGCCACATCAGAGCCCCGTTTTGATGTGGCAAGGTCTGCTTACTGCTCTGATTCGACCCGGTGTCAGAGAGGCGCCGTTATAATACAGCCGGTATACCCCTGGCTGCAAACCATCCAATAGGCACGGTGACGCGTAACACCCTGGAGTAGGGGTGGTAGATCTTTGTGTGTTACTCCTCGCTAGCCTGTCTGACATGGGTGACCCTACTGGAAGCATATGCTTCCGTCAGCATAGCCTGAGTGATTCATTGTAATTTAAGCCCCCACACCACGTCAAGGTTTCTACCAAGCGGGGGTTCGTAAAGGTATGGAGAAGAAATGTGGTGGTGCACAACAATACGCTGAAACCCTACTACGAATAGAGGAGGCCAAAAGCAGACAAACCACGACAAACAAGGGAAAATAATGGACCACAGCCGGTGTAGGGTTCAACGCTGTAGTTCTATACTTTTGCAGCCAAGCTTCATTCCTCTTCTAAGAATGAAGCGATTATTATTTAAGGGGGGAAGGTATTGTTACGGTCCTCGCGTCCAGGTCCTCCCCTAACACCCACTAATCCCCTTTCGCAAATTTCCGCCTCTACCTGGAAAGGGAAAACAAATCGCCAAGTAGCTAATTTGCATGAACTACTTTGTGCAAATTCTACTTGGCAGAAAAATAATAAAAAACGGCGTTGGCACCGAATAAAAAAATAAACGTAAACGGCAAAAAAAAAAAAAAAAAAAAAACGAATAATGACATTCGACGTAAAACCTCCGACCCAAACGCACGAATTTTCAACGAAAAGTAAAAGTAAAAGCACTATTCCGAGAGGCTTCTCATCAAGAGCAAATGAATGCGGCTTTTGCTAACAAACAAATTATAATAAAGTCATTGAAGGGTAAAATTGAAAATATATGCAAAGAAATTGAGTCAAAGAAGGAAGACATTAATTCCAATGATGTCCAATTGACTGAGATCAAGGTTGAACTGCAAGGATTAATAACTAAATGCGGGGAATTGTATTCCAATTACGATAACCAACAATCAAGCTGAATAGGGGAGCACAGAGCTCAACGCCCCTGCAACCTGCCTGCAGCCGAAACCACCAGCAACTCCAGCGACCGCTCCACGGTCGATCAAGATCAATCAAGTAAGTCCTCTATACTTACCAAAAAAATTATTTCAAATAAATTAAAAATTTATGTTATATTATTAATATATTGTGAATATATTAAATTGTTAACATACACATAACACAGCAAGTAGATTCGCTTTCTCTATTGCAGTGGTGACTAGTTTCTCATTGACTATTAGCGAAGGAATGGATGAGGAGACCGAGTTTTGGATGTTCTTCACAAATCTCCAGAAGTTTCTACTACCTGTGGGAGAGTGCAGTATTTTTTATCTCACTCTCTGGACATGCAAGAACTTTGCGCGTTGAATATACACATTGCATTCGTTTCTAGCTCTCTTAAATCTTTTCTGGTTTTCCTCAGTATTGTTTGACTTATACAACCGGAAACTCAACTCTTTATCCTTAATGGCTTCTCGGCACCCGGAATCGAATCACATATTTCTTTTGGGTTTGATACTCTTTACTCTATGTGGAATAAAGGTTCACACGCCAAGCCGAATCGTATCTGTCAATGTGTCCGCTATAGTCAGCATCGATATTGAGGCAAAATAACGCCCAAATTAACCTCCCAAAAAAGTCGTTCAAACCTTCCCAGTTGGCTTTCTCATATAACCATACTGTTCTTTTGGGAGTTTTCTCGTTAACGTTCCTGTTGGTTACAGCAAACTTAGCTGATATGACACAGTGGTCCGAAGTGCCCAAGGGCGAAGAAACTTCAATTGTGTATTTGTTTCGGTGCGAGGTGAGAAACAGGTCCAGTGTGTTGGCGGAATAACCTTCTATATCTAGTACCCATGTTGGTTCATTGACGAATTGAGTTAAATTATTTGACTCAGCAAAGATACCAGGTGTACCGGTATGAAACGAGCGTTTTTTTAAGTAAAAAACATATTTTTTAAAAATTAAAAAAACATTTTATTCGAAGTATTGGTCATTGCCTTCTACACATTTCGACCACCTTTCTGGCAATTTGTGGATACCACGCCAAGAAAACCGGTCGTCTTTTGAGACAAACCATTCGGAGACCCAATTTTTGACTTCTTCGTAGGAATTGAAATGCTGCTCAGCCAATGCGTGTCTCATCGACGAAAACAAATGGTAGTCGGAAGGAGCCAAGTCTGATGAATACGGCGGGTGGGGGAACACTTCCCAGCCGAGAGCTTTGATTGTTTCTTTGACGAGTTTTGCTGTATGACTCGGAGCATTATCATGCAACAAAATTACCTTTCCGTGTCTTGTGGCCCATTCTAGTCGTTTTTCGATCAATACATGGTTCAAATTGATCATTTGTTGTCGGTAGCGTTGCGCATCAACAGTTTCGCCAGGTTTTAGAAGTTCATGATACACCACCCCCTTCTGGTCCCACCAAACACAGAGCGTTGTCTTTTTTCCGAACCGATCAGGCTTTGTAGTCGATGTTGACGCTTCTCCTGGATGTACCCATGATTTTTTGCGTTCAGGATTTTTAAAATAAATCCACTTTTCATCACGAGTCTCAATTCGATGCAATACTGACATCCTTTCGTATCGTAGAAGCAACGTTTCACATGTGGTGTTTCGCTTTTCCATCTGCCTGTCATTCAATTCATGTGGCACGCAGTTTCCACACTTTTGGATCTTTCCCATAGCTTTTAAACGGCCAGAAATTGTTTTTTGTGCAACATTTAAAATTTGTGCCATTTGTTTTTGACTTAAAGTGTCATCTTGATCCAATATTGCTTGCAATTGGGCGCCTTCAAACTTTTTTTGTGGTCTTCCACGTTCTTCATTTCGCTCATCAACATCATTATCTCTGAACCGCTTAAGCCATCTTTTGCATGTTGCTTCCGATAGAGCATGATCACCATAAGCCTCGACAAGCATTCGATGCGACCCTGCAGCACTTTTCTTCAAATGAAAACAAAAAATTAATGCTTTCCGCAAATCATCATTTTCTGGTACAAAATTCGACATTTTCAACAGGATTAAAAAAATGATGTTGTTTGTACAATGACTTGATGCATACTAAAAATGTTTGACAGATGTCATAGTAACCAAATAAAAAAAAAATAAGGGCTCGTTCACAACAAACGTTTCCTATCGATACATTTGTATCTCGACGCTCACTTCACACCGGTACACCTGATATACTAACCCTCAGGTGTTGTGTGTCCGAAGTGGCGAAGGAACGAATTATGCACATTGAAATCACCCGCAATAACGATTTCAGTGTGGGGATATAGGGTCAAGATCTTATCGATGGAATCAGATAGAGCATCAAATTCGTTAAAGGATGCGTTTCTGTCTAAATTTGGGCTTCTGTAAAAAAGGCAGTAACGTATGATATGCCTCCGAACGTGAAGTTTTAGCCACGAGAAATTAAATTCAGGATTGGAGCAGAGTCCATATTGTGGCAGAAGCTGATTAGCAATATCACTTCGTATGTATGTAGCTAGACCACGATGTGGAAAGAACAAAGGCAGTAAGTTGTAACCAGGTATAGTAAAATCGGAAATATTTGTTTCAGTTATTACCCGAGCCTCGCTAAGTGCTAGGGTAGTTGGTTTCTGGTTATAGACGTGGGCAGAAACAGAGGAGAAATTGCATCGTAGGTCACGGATATTGCAAAGATCGATGTGAAATTCCCGTTTCATTGAATTGGCGACACAGAAAACCAATACCGCCTCAGAAAAAGGTGCAAGTTGGACTCAGCGGAAGATAAGCGTAAAGAACCACTACAGGTGTTATGCCCTTGTAGTAGGTGCCCCACTAGATCCATGCCGAAATCCAGGTCACATCTCCTTCGTGACGAATATTACGCCACTCAAAACTCTTAAACGATTATAAATCAATCGAGAGTATCGATGCCTGAGGGACGCAACAGAGGTGCGGATGCGGGGAAAAACAGACTCAAGGAAGGGAAAGCGTATGACTTTTCCCGCACAGTACACTTCCACACAATTTTCACACTACGGCGCGAATACCATGTATATCACTGCACTACACTCGGACGCGTTTGTGGTGATCCGGTTGTTTACTTCGGATACCACAGAAGACCTGACGCGCGAACTGATAGTGCAATTAGGGTATCTTATGTTTACTTAAGATACCCTAAACGGATTACACAATTGATCTGATGGTACGGATCACGAGGCAGAAGCGCACGTGGTGAATCGTCGGCGGTTAGTAGCAAACTAAAAATAAGCCAGCAGTGGGATCGAAATGTGAATGTTGTTTTGAACAAACACCTTGAGAACTCATCGGTCGTTTTTTCTGTATCCTGTTGTTGACTACGTTAGATATGTTATCTCCGATGGGGAGCTCTCCAATTTATTTTCTTTTCCATTTGATATCATGTGTCTGGTTTTGGTTTTTTTTTAAATTTCCTGTCTTTGTTACGGACCGACCTTGAGTCCAGGTCCCCCCAAAATCCTTTTTGGTATCCAGTGTTGTTCCATTTTGGAGTGCCTTCAGCTTAAGAAGGCTGATCTCCGCACCTGTGTCCACTATTAGACGTGTAGTGTTTCTACATCCGATGTCTAATGGGAGCTGGACTATTGGAACTTTTGTTGGTGGTTGAGGACAGTTTTCTTTATTTGGTGGCTTTAATTCGGTCGGCTTGGGGAATTCCGGCCGACCTCTGGGAGTTTTCCGACTTCTCCCATTTTGCTTTTAGTCGACACACTGTCGCCTTGTGGTTATGTCGCTTGCAAAATGTGCACCATTCACCGTTCTTCTGTCGCCGATGCCCCTTTTTTGGCGTCTCTGACGCGTCCGTACCGGTTGAATTCGACTGGCTACGGTTCGATTCGGGTCGATGGCGTTGTAATCGGTGTTGGCGTTGTTTTATTTTTCGAGCCTCCGAGTGTTCAGCACTGCTCATACTAGTACTACTCTTGGCTCGTGTCTGTTTATCGCCTTTGTCGCGTGGCTGTTTGTTGTACTTTGAAAGTTTTTTCTTTTTGGACTGTTTGCCATTCTTTATTGACCGTGCAGGTCGGTGGGGTATGGTCGCGGGGTACAGATTTAACCACATTGGGTGTGTCTGTTGGTTTTTGCGGTTTTATCCACTTTGCCTTGATACGACACTCGTCCCACGTGTGACCCTTTCGGCCACAAAACTCACAACAACATCGAATGCTGTACACTCTACGATTCGATGTAGTTGCTTGTTTCGAAGTACATGGTCGTTCCTGCCCTTGATTCGAGGTATTCACAGGTGACTTCCTTTGGTTCTGCGACCTTATTGGTGTAGGTTCAGGATTATCCGCTTCCTTTGTGTACTAAGTGTCCGACAATCCTGGACATCGTACCGATATCGATCACACTTTGTACACTTTGGAGTGTTTCGGCGTCGAAGGCATTCGTCGTATACACGCCCTTTCCTATTGCAGAAGCTGCAAGTAATGCGTGTTACCCATGGGTTTGGTGTACGCTTATCTCTACCTTGACTAGAGGAGTCACTAAAATAGTCACCTCCGCCTCTTTGAAGGTGTCGTGGTACCTCGGGCTTCTTTGGCTTAGACCCTGTTGGTCTTCTACTAGATGTTTGTGGTGGTGTATCCGACCTAAACGGGTTTTTCCCAGGTTGTGGGCGTGTAACGGGGTGAGATCGTTCTGGGAATCTATTGTTAGAGTTAGAGATCGTTCTGGGAATCTATTGTTAGAGTTCCTATTCTGTGTCTCTACTACCCGAGACGCATCGTGTCTATGCCTATTCTGTCTTTGCCTCGATTCCTGGGGGTTTGGTCGAGTATCCCCGTAGGTCCTATCTAAAACCCTATTTGTTTGCTCGGGGGGATCTTGTTCATCCTCCCAATTGTAGAATGGATTATTCTTTAATATTCGCTGCCTATTTGGTGAGATGGGGGCGTGGTAGGTGTCATTCCTTTCAGGTGAAGGTGACCGGTCATGATACCTCGTTGGTATTTCGTACCATCCACTCTCGCTCCTCATCTCATTCTCGGTTTTCTCTAACTCGAGAACCCTAGCAATAATCGTATCCAAAGGGTCCTTTTCTGATTGTACTATCAGATGCCTCAGTTGGTCGTTTCTGATTCCTACCATCTGAACCGATTTAGCTAATCTCTCGGTCTGGAAGGTAAACCCTATGCTATTCGTAGTTCCATACTTACGTGTTGCCGCTTCATTGCAGTCATTTACTGCTTGCGTTATGCGGTGGGTGAATTCGGCGACATCCTCTTCGCGGGATTGTCGCATACGAGAGAGTTTCGAGTGTAACTCTTCGTATGACACGTGTGGTAATATTGTGCTTCGGAGTCGTTGCTCAAACTCCTTGAAAGTCGTTGGGAGTTGTTCTTTGAACATGCGGCGAGCTTTCCCAATTAATTTCATGGGCAACCACGGCAGGAAAATTTTGTCCTCCTCCTCCGATAAGCAATCCAGTGTCCTGTCACAGCTTTCGAGGAAACTATGTAGTTCCCTCGCTGCGTTAGGCCCTTTCTGGCCACTATAGACTTCCACATTACCTTGGACTAGGTCCAGAATTTTCTTCGCACCCGACATAGCGGCAACGGGTTCTACCGATATAATTTCCGCGGATAGATGCCTTGTGTGGCTCCTCGTCTGCATCAACGGTAATGCTTACGCGCGTTTAATTAATTGTGTATGGAGTGACTACCCGGATTATTCTACCCGTTGTTCGCTTTTAATTGTAGCGAACAAAAACACGATACCGGAACAATAATCCAACGATGAGGGATTAAATCTATTTAGCTAAACTTCCCAACGATGAGAGGCAAGAATCAATTTAAAAACCCGACCCAACGATGAGGGACAAGACCCAATCTAGATAAATGAAAAAGAAGAAGATAAAAACCTGAAACGAGAACACTAAAACAACGAAAAATATTTGGGTAAAGGTTTTCTAAATTTTCTTCCCAACGTTGAGTTCTTCCTCTTTCCTGTAATTGGAAAACGAAATGTGGAAAAAGCGAAACAATATTTTTATTTCTGTTATAACGGCTTATTTTTATCTTTCCTAGCCGCTAGTTCCGCTAGTCGGCGTAGGGACGTTAGAGCCTCGGGGCTCTTCCCACCACTGGATTGTATCCCCGACGGATTTGATACAACCTCAGCTGGTGGTAACCGGCTGCGCCAAAACTGTTATAGTTTATGCAAATTAACTACTTGGCGAGTTGTTCTCCGTGTAAAGGTAAAGAGGAGAACCTAACGAAAGGGGATTAGTGGATTTTGGGGGGACCTGGACTCAAGGTCGGTCCGTAACATCTTTAGTTCAGTGGTTGTTTACAAATAAATGGAGTTTCTGAACCAGTCTCACTATAATCGCTCCTTTGATTGAAGCGGAATTATTTTCTTCTAAAAAGGGATTATTCCTGTTGCATTTCCTTTGCTGGTCTGCCAATCTCTTCGTAGTATTTATTGACTATCCATCATTAAAAATCAAAGTAAGTAACTCTGAGGTTATACAAGACGCATTCTCTACCCCAAACCGCCTCAGTAATCGCTACACGCTGTGTTAAGACGTCGCTGCTTTATAGTGTTTTGATGGTTCCTTCCTGGGCGAGTCGAGGGGAAGTTTGTCTGTGGATCTCAGACTCCCCGTTGGGAGTATTTAAAGGATTTGATCACATCACCGGTCAAGGTACAGGGTTAGCTTAAGCAAATGGCCCATCGAATCCACCACATGAAACAGGTGTGCAAATCTTGCCTTATTGTCTACCGAATCAACAACGCCGGCAGTTGTAGAGTGGAGGGCCTAAACTCTTTGGATTATTTCCTCTTTTTAACCTTGAAAAATTCTGAGATCGCGGTCTATTGCTGTAAACTTTCGATTTGAGATAGCCTAAAGAAAAAACTTCGATGGTGTCAAGTTAGGGGGCACGTGTAGATCAGATTTTATCAGGTCGCCTGGATATCGTTTTTTTTAACAAAAACGCGCGCTCAAAACGGCATTTTGAAGTACCCTTAAGCGTCAGAGCACAGTGTAATCGGAAGGAGAGGAATTGGATAAGGGCGAAGCTTTCACGAACTACTGGTAAAGGCCTGTGGGATTTTACTCCATATTGTTGCAACCATGTGTTATGAATATAGCTTTCGACTATAGGGACTAAAGAAATAGAAACCTTTAGTACACCTTTTAAAAAGACGCCGACGGTATCTACTCTAATCATATGACACTTCACCCTTCACAGAATTAGTGTTAAAATTTTAGCTTGAATTAAGTTGATTAAATAAATAATCTTTGATAAAAGCAGCTAAATATAGTAATCACAAATTTCCAAGGACATTGAATAGGAGTGACTTGTTGGGCTGGATTTATTTCTGATTTACTTTGGATTCGTTCATTGTTGCTTTTTTTAACAGTTTTTTTTCTTTGAAAGCCTTTGCTGACTTCGATTTCTTTCGTTCTTTTGTTGTTGCCCTTGATGAGGCCCGTTCCACAACTTCTTTGGCGATTTGTGTTTGCAGCCTTTCCATTAAGGTTGACTCGTTCTCTGGAATTATTTGCTTAACTTTCTGCTTTGCTATGTTTTGCAACACAATCTTAGAATGTTTATCCTTCTCTAATTTCTTTCGAAGACTTTGCAGCGCCTTGGCGTACAAGTTGGCGTTTCTACCTTCAGCATCTGGATTGACCTTAATTTCTTCAGTTATGACTTTTCCGACTTGAGAAAGTATTTGCTGGAATAAGAAAATGTTAGAAGTTGTGGAAATCGTATTCGATTAAAGTGATGCGTTTACGTTTTCGCTTTATACGAGACATTTCGAGGGCACCTTAATTTAGTGTCTTCATCAAAGGACATATTTGCTCAACGCAATCGCATGAAGGTTAGTTTACTTACATTGAACAAGTTAAATTCCTTTTGTGAAAGTAGGGTCACCGCCATGCCAGGTCGGCCTGCACGCGCTGTTCGTCCTATACGATGAATATACGTTTTTATATGCCGAGCAGGATCGTACGATATCACCACATCAACATCGGGAATGTCAATGCCACGAGCTAGGGCATCGGAACAGACAAGACCGTTGACTTTTCCCCTTGCAAAACGGCTCAATACCGTGGCTCGTTGTTTGGGGTTAAGTACAGCAGAAAGATCCTCTATTATGAGCGATTTTTCAAATAATGCATTTAATACGAAAGCTAACCTGTGCAACAAGAAAACATTAGAATGGCGGAATGTGAAAATAGTATTTTAGTTGATACCTCCCTGAAGAAGCAGCACTATTTGTAAAGCAGAGGAATTTGGTCCAATTATTCTCGGTGATCATTGAGAACAGTGTAAGAGGCTTTACGCGGGTTTCTGTTAAGCAATATTTTTCAGTGAGCTCAGCCGGCGTGGTGTATTTCCCAATGAATTCGCCTCGAACTTCTGTGGGGGTTTCCTCCGTAAGCTGTTTTGTTAAATGATCGCTGCTAGCCAAAACTGATGTAAAGAGTTTAGGTTGAAATAATTTAAGCTCCTGTAACTTTTCAGGATCCTGTGATAAAGTCGCCGAAAACAACATTTTATGCGGTTGCTTACACGCTACAGAATTCAACTGCATTATAGACAGAGAAATATTACTTCCAGATAGCAGGGTGTCGGAAGTTGCCTTTACATGCTCATCAAGATGGTACAACCAATTATGATGCACTTGGTCTATGATTCGATCAGCTTCATCTATTATTAAGAACTTTAATGATTTTAAGCAAAAGCCTTCTGTTGCATGCAGGTGCTCAACGAGCCGACCAGGTGTTGCTATTAGAATATCGACTTTAGAGTACAACTGTCCTTTATAGTTTTCAATTAGATGTTGTTGTTCAACGGCGAATGGAACGGTTTTTGATAACAAGCACACCGTCAAGGAAGTCTGTTTTGTAAGTTGTTTGAATACTTTGAAAACTTGCAGAGCCAACTCAGCAACTGGTAGTATGACAAGGGCGCGTATTTTTCTTACTGTTCGATTTACTAACAGCTGGACGACTGGAATAGCAAAGGCTAGTGTCTTGCCGCTACCTGTTGGAGCTGATACACAAATATCTCTTGGTCTAAATGGAGGTGGCTTATCGTGAGCTTGAAGAATCCATGGAATTACTATTGTTTGCACAGGGAAGAATTGTTTTATGCCCATCTTTTGGAGAGAATCCTTGATATCATTCGCGAGGAAAGAAAAGTTAGTTACAGATTCAGAAGATTCATCATTAAGCAGTTGATTTGTTGGTATAACAATTGGGTGTGCCAACCACGAGGGTAACACCATCTCAACATGAGTTTTCTTTTTAAACACATTATCATTCAGCGGTTGGAAGGAATCCACAGCTTCTTTATCAGGGATGGCTTCTTGGTCACTTTGATGGCTCTCTTCATTTCTATCGGTTTTGTTTTCATCTATTACTGAGAGCTTAATTCTTTTCGGTGCTGCTGCTTCGGGATTAATTTGTTCTGGTTCGTTAATCGCAGCATTGTGCTTCCTTTTCTCAAGCTTTTCAAGGAGACCTTTTAAGATTTCGCGTTCCCTATTAGGGTCATCGTGTCGTTGATTTTCTGTGTACCTGTATCAACGTAAAAACATTTAGTTAGTAATTTTAAACATATTTATTAACTACCTTTGAACTGAAAATAGCTCCATTTGAACGTTTTTGCTATTTACATATGATCCGACCACACCGCTTCAAGTTTGACATTCAGACTGACAGCGTCATTCATGTGGTGGCACTTCATTGACACACGTGACTGCGTTTATATGTTGTGTTACGACCAAGAGAACGAATTAAATAAAAAAGAGCACAATTTTATTGTGGTTTGTACTTTGTGTTAAATGTTAGTCAAGAGCAAATAGACGCGAAATATCGGAGTTTGTTGTATTTAAATGGTTCAGCAATACTCATAATTTGGATTTAAATTTAATTATTGAACTCATAAAATGTCAAATCTCATTTTTGGGTTGCGTCCATCCATCGGACATCCTAAATAGACGCAATAGGAAATCCATTTATATATCAGTTATGCGTACATCTGCTGAAGAGTCCTTGTGCCTGACCGGGTGTTGCAGGATGCAACAAGTTTTGATAAGGGCGCGTCATATATTCATCATCATCATCATTGGCACTACAACCGGGATCCGGTCTTGGCCTTATTTAGCAAGTCTCCACCGGTATCTGGTCCATATCCGAGACTTGTTAAATTGTCCATAATAATTTGTTTTTCCGGCCAAGGTTATTAGCCTTGCGCCAGCGTCATCATATATTAATATTGTGACGCATATGACAATCAGTACTGGAATCTTCGAGAAAGTCCGAAACAAAGTACTAGATTATTTTAGGAAGTACTGGAAAACTGGAATAGAAAAATCGAGATTATGGAACGGACGGAAACGAAACGCCAAATCAGAATGAGGAAACGGTATAAATACGACGCACGCAGATCGAGAAGTAAGAAGGTGAAGCAAGCGATAAGTAGAAAGTACTAAGTAAGAAGTAAGCAGTGAAATACGCGATAAGTCATCATCGACACTACAACCGGGATCCAGTCTTGGCCTTATTTAGCAAGTCTCCACCGGTATCTGGTCCATATCCGAGACTTGTTAAATTGTCCATAAAAATTTGTTTTTCCGGCCAAGGTTATTAGCCTTGCGCCAGCGTCATATATTAATATTGTGACGCATATGACAATCAGTACTGGAATCTTCGAGAAAGTCCGAAACAAAGTACTAGATTATTTTAGGAAATACTGGAAAACTGGAATAGAACATTCAAGGCTATGGAGCGGACGGAAACGATACACCAAATCAGAATGAGGAAAAACGGTATAAATACGTCGCACGCAGAGCGGAAGAATAAGTTAGAGTGATAAGTAAGAAAGTTAAGCAAGCGATAAGTCTCAAGTTAGAAGTAAGAAGTAAAATACGCGATAAGTACGGAAGCGATAAGTCAAGAAATCGTTGTGTACGGTAAAAGTGACGGTTGTGATTAACGGACTAATAAAGTGTTATATTAATTCAAAAATCAATTTAACGGCTCTTATTTATTCAAAAATAATTAATCCAGCGAACCCTAAGCTCGCTACAATTGATGTCAGAAGTGGGATTAATTATTGTTTAAGTGAATAAGTGTGTGAAAGTGTGTTGTGACGATGTCAGATCGACATTTGGAGGATCTTCGCGTTCCTGAGTTGAAGAAGGAACTTGAGGACCGGAATCTGGATAGCAGAGGACAGAAGCAAATTCTTCGACAACGTCTGCAAGCAGCAATGGAGGAAGAGGGTATTGATGTCGACACATATGTTTTTACGATTGGTCCAGACTGTCCGGATGGAGAAGAAACAGCTAGTCAAGATGGTTGCAATGTAACGGAGAAGAGTTCGCCACTGTTAGACATTTCGGAGATGTTCCGGATGATGATGACAAAATTCGACGCACAAGCTGCAGATGTTAAGGCAAAGTTGGGTGTCCAAAATTCAAAATTCGACGCGCAAGCCGCAGATGTTAAATCAAAATTCGACGCCGTAAATTCGAAATTCGTCGCACAAGCTGCAGATCTGAATGCAAAATTGGATGCTCAAACACAGTGGATGAAATGTAATTTTCAACGTTTGAAGGAAGAAATCCAGTCAGAAATTCGAAACGAAGTAGAAAATCTGGATCTAAAAGTCACCGAAGAAATAATGCGAATCGAAAAGAGACTTGAGTGTGTTGAGAGAAATAAGACATCGCCTAGCAATCAACATGACTACAAAGATACTAGGGTGCAACCGCCAACATTCGATGGAACGGGACCCTTCTCCGTATTTATACGTCAGTTTGACGCCGCGGCCAATTATAATAAGTGGTCGGATGAGCAAAAGTCAACATCACTAATCTTGTCACTCCGCGGGGCGGCTGCAAAATGGCTACAAACCATACCAGCAGAGAAGCAAACAGATTTCCAAGCGGTAAGAGACGGCCTTGAAGCTAGGCATGGAGACAACCACATGCAGCAGGTCTACCGCATGCAACTGCGGAGCAGAACGCAGAAACCTGGATAAAATCTTCAACAGTTGCAGGCAGACATTGAGCGATTGGCAAACTTGTCTTATTCAAATATGACTAAGGAATTTTTGAACGAGGTAGCAATGGATGCATTTATAAACGCACTCCAAGATCGGGATTTGCAACAGGCCGCTCGTTTGGCGGGAAAGAAGACGACTAATGAAATACTGGCGTTCGCATTGGTTTATGAATCTGCTAAACTGGCCACCAGGATACATATAGAGTCCGAGAAATGTCCGTCCAGGAATGTTCCTGCCAAAGAATCGGGCATGTACAACGGAGAACCGTGAGGCCTGATATGAAATGTTGGACATGCGGCGAAGTCGGCCACATCTCTGTTGAGTGTAGGAAACGTCGACGAATGAATGAAACATCAAGTGAGAATTGTTGTTCATGCGCTAATCATAAGAGGAGACTATCAACGGACCAACCTGAGGCCAAGAGCTCGGGAAACTTGTAAGGGCAGACTTTACGGGGCGAAAGTCGCCTGGTGGAATGTACAGCCACAACTCCAACGGGATAACCAAAGTTTGGTTATAACTACGATCGTTAATGCAAGGACAACAACAGTGACAATTGACACTGGAGCAACTAGATCCATAATTCGGCCGGATGTCGTGGGCAAAATTGCCCTTAATAAAAATAGAAGATACTCTTTGAGGACTGCTACAGGAGAATGTTCTACAGTCTACGGAGAAGTCGAGAGCATAATAGTACTGGGCAATATTTCCATATCACACCAATTTTTGGTTGCCGATATTACGGACGAATGCATTCTTGGAATGGATTTCATGAAGGAGCATCAAGTTGTTCTAGATATCGGGCAAAGAACACTGCGAATTGGTAACTTAGAGGTTGCTCTTACACTGCAGGACGAACAATTGCGAAGACTGAAATGTTATGTGCGTGAGGAGGATGAGATCCCAGCTCGTTCAGACTCGGTAATTTGGACCAGTCTCGAGAGTGATCCTGGTGACAATCGATTTTATATCACCGAAGCTGCACAAAATCAGCGTAAGGGGAACATCCTTGTTGGTAAAGCCCTTATCGACGCGAAGAAGCACATCGTACCTGTCAGAGTACTAAATGCGTCCGAGGAGCCGTTCACAATAAGAAAAGGAGAAGTAATCGCAGAATGTGCACCCGTATCAATAATAAGTTCAATTCAGACAAGGGGAGAGGATCATTCAATTCAAAAGCCCTCTGGTGCATCTCCTTGGGTTAATAGGCTGATGCCCCAGAAAATCAGATTAACAGAGGGAGAAAAGATAAGCGTTGAATCACTGCTGAACGATTTTTCTGATATTTTTGTGACAGGAAATGATAAATTCGGACGCACCGGTATAGTTAAACATCGCATTGACACGGGTGAGTCAAGACCTATAAGACAGCCACCTCGTCGACTACCGTTGGCCAAACAATCAGAAGTAGGCAACATGATTCGAGATATGGAAGAGCAAGGAGTCATCGAAAAATCATCGAGCCCATGGGCTTCGCCGGTAGTGCTCGTCAAGAAGAAGGATGGGACAACTAGATTTTGTGTCGACTACCGCCGGTTAAACGACGTTACGAAGAAAGACAGTCACCCGCTTCCTCGAATCGACGACACACTAGATACCCTTTCTGGAGCTCAGTGGTTTTCAACATTGGACCTAAAAAGCGGTTACTGGCAAGTGGAAATGAAGGAGGAGGACAAGGAGAAGACAGCGTTTACTACCGGAAACGGACTTTATCAATTCAACGTGATGCCTTTTGGATTGTGTAATGCTCCAGCAACGTTTGAACGATTAATGGAGAGTGTTCTACGGGGACTTACATGGAAGACGTGTCTTGTGTACCTGGACGATATCATCGTTGTTGGAAGGAATTTACCAGAACACATCAATAATCTGCGCTCCGCCTTCGAACGACTAAGACAGGCCAACTTAAAGCTCAATTCGAAGAAATGTGAACTCTTCCAAAGGATCCTAATAAGATAGCAGCCGTCCGAGAGTGGCCTACTCCAGAAGACAAGCAGCAGCTGAGAAGCTTTATGGGATTAGCCACATATTACCGACGGTTTGTTAAAGGTTTTGCCAACGTGGCTAGAACCCTACATGAACTAACGGGTAAAGACAAGAAATTCAATTGGACAGAAAAGTGTGAGGCAGCAATCAACACATTGAAGGCCGAGTTATGTAAGACACCAACATTGGCATTCCCAAGAGCGGTTTACCTATTTATATTGGATACTGATGGAAGTAACACAGGAATCGGAGCAGTGTTGACACAGGAAGTCGATGGTAAAGAGAGAGTTGTCGCATATTATAGTCGAGTTCCATCTAAGCCAGAGAGAAATTACTGCGCAACAAGAAAGGAACTGCTGGCTGTCGTAGAAGCCGTTAAGAATTTCCATAAATACCTCTACGGACGTCGATTCCACCTTCGGACGGATCATGCCGCCCTGAAATGGTTGCTAAATTTTAAGAATCCGGAAGGACAAATAGCTCGATGGATCGAACGGCTTCAAACGTACGATTTTCAAAGTTCCCACCGTCAAGGGAAGGTGCATAATAACGTTGATGCTCTATCAAGAAGACGATGTAAGCCAGATTGTAAACATTGTCATAGAGCAGAAGAGAAAGAAGAGGCGTACGACCTGCGAAATGTACAAGTAGAAGTACTAGATGGGTGGACGAGTGATGCTATACGCGCAGCTCAACTTCAGGATGAAGATATGTCGCTAATTCTGGAATACAAAGAAAAGAACGAGCGGCCAACTTGGAACAATATTTCCGACAAGAGTGGAACATTTAAGGCATATTGGGCACAATGGAATTCCTTGCTGGTGGAAGATGGTATTCTAAAGCGTAAATGAGAAGCCGCGGACGGAAAATCCAATCGAATGCTGATTCTACTCCCACCATCAAAAGTGAACGATGTACTAACAGAAATGCACGACGGGGCCCCCGGTGGACATCTGGGAGTCAATAAGACACTTTCAAAATTACGATCTCGATTCTATTGGCTTCACATGAGAGATGACGTCGAGTCTTAGTGTAGGAAGTGCACAACTTGCACTGCGACCAAAGAACCAACAGCAAAACCAAGGACTGCTATGAAGCAGTACAACGTGGGTGCCCCTTTTGAGCGAATTGCGATTGATATCTCAGGACCATTTCCAAAAACCAACGACAACAACAAGTACATGTTAGTTATCATGGATTACTTCAGAAAGTGGGTGTAAGTCCTTCCGATTCCAAACCAAGAAGCAACAACCGTCATTGAGCATCTTATCAATAATTGGATTAGCAGATATGGTTGTCCCTGTGAGCTGTATTCCGATCAAGGCCGAAATTTCGAATCACAGATATTTCAAGGCATCTGTGCGGCACTGGGCGTAAGGAAAACCAGGATCACACCCTTACATCCGCCGTCAGACGGAATGGTCGAAAGGTTCAACCGAACAATGAAAGAGCACTTATCGAAGGTCGTTAGTGATCACCAACAAGATTGGGACAAATATGTATAAACCTTTCTCCTGAGTTATAGATCGGCTAATCACGATACGACGGGCCATTCTCCAGCAAAAATTATATTTGGACGAGAGATACGATTACCAGCCGATCTGCGATTCGGAATACCTCCAGACACCATAGATAAGACCGAAGACTACGTAGCAGAATGGAGAAATCGCCTCGACGAGATTCATCATTTGGTTCGAAATCAAATCAAGGTATCAAGTGACAGGATGAAAACAAGGTAGGCCGTTCGAGCCAACGCATCCGGATTTAATGCGGGCGATAACGTGTGGCTTTATAACCCTCATCGGCAAAATGGAAGGACTCCGAAGTTGCAGCAACATTGGGAAGGACCGTATAAGATTCTCACAAGAATTAACGACGTTGTCTATAGGATTCGGCGAAGACCGAACGCCAAGATGAAAGTGGTACATCGTGACCGACTGGCGACTTTTGTTAACCCAGGAGATCAGTGAACTTAGTTCGGGACGAACTAATCTAGGCGGAGGGTAATGTGACGCATATGACAATCAGAACTGGAATCTTCGAGAAAGTCCGAAACAAAGTACTAGATTATTTTAGGAAGTACTGGAAAACTGGAATAGAAAAATCGAGATTATGGAACGGACGGAAACGAAACGCCAAATCAGAATGAGGAAACGGTATAAATACGACGCACGCAGATCAAGAAGTAAGAAGGTGAAGCAAGCGATAAGTAGAAAGTAATAAGTAAGAAGTAAGCAGTGAAATACGCGATAAGTCATCATCGACACTACAACCGGGAACTGGTCTTGGCGTTATTTAGCAAGTCCTGAGGCTTGTTAAATTTTCCATAATGATTTATTTTTTCTGGGCAAGGTCATTAGTCTTGCGCCAGGGGCTCCCCGACGGGGAATCGAACCCCGGTCTCCCGGGTGACAGGCGGGTATACTAACCACTCTACTATCGAGGAGCCCAAGTATAAGTACGGAAGCGATAAGTACGGAAGCGATAAGTCAAGAAATCTTTAAGTGTACTCAAAATAATTAATCCAGCGAACCCTAAGCTCACTACAATATGATGGAAACAAATGAAAGTCGGCGAAGAAGAGCCTACGCGCTTTTACTTTACTGGAAAATGCTATAATGAAGAGAAAAACGTCACTAATACATACTCCATCTATTTCGAACTCAATAAACAAATGTTCGAAAATATCGATACCTGTACGGTACGACGATTGACAAGGGAAACTTATATGCCGGATGTTTGTATGGAGGATATCTACATTGATTGGAGATTAAATTTATTTGGAAGGTTCTTTGACATAATTACTTTTGCCGACAAGTGGACCAGCGACTTTATGGAAACGTCTGCTGTTAATTTTCCAGCTTATATATAATCACGCCCTGTGAGTAGGGCGTTAGAATATACTCACAGCTTGGCCGGCTTGTAAGAGGCGACTAAAGGCAGAGTGGTAGGTAGGGTCCCAACGCCTTGTCGCCCGGTGAAATACCACCCCATGAAGCTATAGGCTCCGTGAAATGGTCGGGAGAAATCCCTGGCCATCTTTCGGAGCTTGGCTGATGGAGAGGTTCGAGAAAAGGTTGGTTTAAGTGGTAGTCGGTCCCAAGATGAGATACCACCCCGTCACGTTCTACATTCCGGGATATCGTCGAGAGAAACTTCGACGGTGTTTCGGATGTGTGGCTGATGGCCCGGACTGACGCGGAGATAAGTCAATGTGGTACCTTCTGATATAAAGAATTCCGGAGGTTGTGATGTTATTTGTTGTAATATAGTGTGTAAGGTAATTGGGATATGATACGGGCCTTGCAATTTTGCAACAGTTTGTGATGTTTATTATAGTAATATCGTAACAGTATGCCAGTTGGTGGTGTACTACTGGTTTCCATGCAATGATCAATTTGTTTGATGTTTATTGACCAACTCAACAGTATTTTTTAGCCACAGTCCGCAGCCGCAGGTTGTCCGTTTTGTCACACACATACTATATTCCTTGTACCACTCCTATGATATTCTGATGTCCCTAAAGTGGCACACCAGTCGTGCCACAAGAGCTTCCTAAGTGTTGGTGACCAGTTTTCCTGTGGAGAGCTATTAGATAATTATCAGTTTAGTTGCCTGCGGATCGAGCACGTATATAGCTTGTACATATCGGCCATCCAAGTAACTAGCTCCGGGAGATTTCGGTTACGCCAACGGTTCTCGCAGGGGCGGTTAAATAGCTGCTCCTCTTAACGTTCCGTTGTTGAGCCACGATTTATCGGCTCCAGGTTCCAACTTTTGTGATAGGATAATTAAAACATGTTTCGGAGTATTACAGGGCACAATCATAAGTTTTATTTTTATAGTTAGTTCATCTTGCAAATACACATTCTGTTCTTTTATAGTACTGTCTTAAAATTCCGTTTCTCTTTCACTTGTCGTACGGGTGTTTTTTACATCGATTTTGTTTGTTTCTTTATTCCCGTTTTATTGTTCACTCAACGTACTGTTTATCTCTAATCTTAAATTCCGTATGTTTCACGGTTCATATACGGTCATTTGTACTTGATCTCCATCGGTTTCTCCTTTTCCTTCCGAACACCGAACAATTAAGACAATTCAAAGGATATAACTGATAACAACCAACAATTACAGATTCGTTACTATACGTATCAAAAAAAAAAAAAAAAAACACTTTAGTTTGTTACTGCGGCACTACTTCTGTTCTTCCCTCTTCTATTCTTTTTCTATTTTTCACATCTACATTCGTTGAATGCCTTTCTGCCTCTGTCATCACAGCTTTTCGAAAATTCAACCTCGACGGTCTTCGACTTCGAAACTAGCCGAAGTCACCACCGCCGAAAAGGAACTGGGTCTGTAGGCCCGCATTATCTATTCCAACCACAACTCAGCCATACTCTATGTTTATATTTTTAATATATTAAACTCCCATATGGCCGAGCGCAAGTTAAAACAAAGGCGATGGGGAAGTTACTTATGTAACAAGGTAAACTAATCTCCCATTCGGATTTCCGGGGGGGGACTATGTCAGAGAGAACATCATGCAGATATAATGATAAATAACCGAACTTTAAAAGGTTCGTCATCGCATAATCGGGTTCGCTCTCGAGGCTTTGCCCACGCTCGACTGGTAACGGCATTTTGTAACCTCGGGGGCAACGGTTTTACCAATACGAATATAAACGCCGTTCACCAATATTTGCAAACAACGAAACCCGATATCCTTGCCCTAACTGAGACCCAGGTCGATTCGTCAACTGATTCGACTTATCTTCGTTGCTCAGGATACGACTTACATTCGAGATTGCGTTTTAAGGGCGGAGTCTGCGTCTTCGCGTGATCCGGTTTGGCTTGCCAAAGGATGGAGGCGTTATTAAATTTCTTTGTTGTCTTTACCGCTCCGAATGACGATCGACCGCCGACATTTTTCGAACGTCTTTCACTTACCGTCGAATGGATACATATCAACTACCCAGGTTCCGAAATTGTTATCCTTGGCGATTTTAATGTGCACAATTCCGAGTGGTCGGTACGTTCTAACAGAGCCGACGAGGCTGGGAGGCTGGCGGAGCTGTTTGCTATTAGCCACAACTTAACTCAACTCGTGGAGGAACCAACACGAGTGTCGGATGCCAGAGGTGATTATGCGAACACCCTGGATCTGTTTTTGACACCCGAACTGAGTATTTATACCGCAGAGGTTTCTGCGCCACTGGGAAACTTAGATCAATGCTTGGTATCGGTCGCGCAAGCACTTGGGTTTCAAACGAATAACCGACCTAAACAGCTTCGCCATATATGGAAGTATGGGGCTGCTAACTGGGACGATTTGCGAGATTTCTTCGCATCCTTTCCATGGTCGGAGGTGTGCTTCGGAGATTCCGATGTTAATGTTTGCGCCAAGTCGGTAACAAAGATTATTTATTTCGGGGTGGAGATCTACATTTCACATTAATAAACCGTGGTGTGATAAAAAATGAGAGCAGATTACAGCGGCAAAAATTGAGCTTTTCAACAATGGCGCTCTAATCCCACCGATATTAACAGAACGAATTTTGTTAGCATCAAAAACGCGTGCGATTGATACCTCGAAGAAATCTCACAACGACAGAGTGACCAATAAACTCCTTTGGGACCCGACTCCTTCTGGTCAATGGCAAAAGCTGTCAGCAGTAACTTCGCTTCCTCCTCTTTCCCTCCGTTGGTGACAGACGTTAGTCACAAATTCAAAGGATAAAGCTGATGTGTCCGCGAATTTATTTTCCGCGAATTCTAACCTCGATCCTGGTCTTTTGGAGCCAGCTTTGATCGCGCCGGTGCAGCCTTTGATGATGGACGTGAGATTTCGCCCGCGCACTATTCAACGCATTTTACGTTAACTGGACTTTAGGAAGGCAACCGGCCCCGGTCGGAATACCAGCAATAGACCTTAAGAACTGTACTCCAGAACAATCGCCGGTTCTTGGCAGACTCTTCCGCTTATCTTATGCACGGAGGATGTTTCCTGCCTGCTGGAAGATCGATCGAGTTCAGCCAATCCCAAAGACGGGAAAAAAGTGTCTCCTACAAAATTACCGTCCGGTAGCATTATTGCCTATGTTATCTAAGGTGATGGAAAAGGTCATCAACGCCGAGTTAATTACGTATTTGGAGTGCGACGGACTTCTGAATGATAGTCAATACGGATTCCGTGGCAGGCGATCCGCGGGAGACCTTTTGACACCTATTACCGATATATATGGACATCTGCGATTGAGCAGCATGGTGAGTCAAGGGCAGTCGCATTGGATATCTCCAAGGCTTTTGACCGCGCCCGGCACGGGGCATTGTTGAGCAAACTTCGTTCATATGGACTTTCCCAACAGCTTTGCGGCTGGACGAAGAGCTTCCTCGAAAATCGATCGGTCGGGTTGTTGTGGACGGCGAGTGTTCTGTATCCTGTTAACTTGGGGGTGCCCCAAGGTTCTATTTTGGCTCCAACCTTGGTTTTGCTTCACTTAAATGATTTGTTGGAAACAACGGATAACAAAGTGTTCAGTTTTGTGGATGATAATACGCTTGTTTCCTCCTTTTCGAGTGTCTGGCCGATTGGTGCATCTACGTCGCACCAGCTGAGATGTAGACAGATTGACTCTCTGAATCAGGATCTAGATAAGGTTCTGCAGTGGGGAAGGGCCAATCTGGTCGACTTCAATGCAGCGAAGACACAATACACAACATTCACAAGGAAAAGTGGATCATCGGTTCCACAGCTGGTGATGAATTGCCAGGCCCTCGATTCTGGGGAAAGCTTGAAATTGCTCGGCGTCACGGTCTGTAGGAATGTATCATGGCATAAACGTGCCAAATATCGCCAGGTCAGCCTCAGGAAATCTCTTTTTAGAGCCAAGAAATATTTTACTCCGGCCCAACTTCTTCTCCTGTATAAATCCCAAATTAGACCCGCGCTCGAATATTGCTCTCATGTTTGGAGCTCGGCTCCTAAACATACCCTCGACCTACTTGAGAGCATACAGAGACGAGCGATCCACCTGATCGGGGTTCGTGATGCGTGCCCTCTCTTTCGAATAGAAGACATTTTAGACCAGTTCGGTCACTCACGATATTTTCCTCGCTCGATTTAGCCAGCGGCTACCACCAAGTCTAAGTGCATCAGAAGGATCGGGATAAGGAAGCGTTCAGCACAAATTACGGACATTATGAGTTCAAACGTATGCCATTCGATCTAAAGGGACTACCGGCTACGTTCAAGAGACTCATGAACCATGTCCTAACCGGGTTGCAAAGTATCGAATGCTTTGTTTACCTGGACGAGGTTGTCATATATGGGAAAAACCTAAAACACCATAATGCCCAACTTCGGAAAGGATTCGACCAAATCAGATACCACAACCTTAAACTGCAACCGGAAAAAATGCAAGTTCCTACAAAAGTAAGTAGTATATCTGGGACACGTTTGTCCGAAAAAGGTGCATTGTCAAATCCCGATACGACTGCTAGTGTCAGAGATTTCCCCATTCCCAAGACGGCAAAGAACGTCCAATCGTTTCTAGGCTTGCCGAACTACTATCGGAAATTTGTTCCAAATGTTTCGAGGATAGTACGCCCGTTAACAAATGTGTTAAGGAAGGACCTTAAATTCACCTGGTCACACAAATGCCAACAGACATTTGATAAAATAAAAGGATTGTTGGTCTGGGCGCCACTGTCAATCTATCCAGATTTTACCAAACCCTTTAATCTGACCACGGAAGCGAGTAGCAAAGTACTGAGAGCCGTACTGTCACAAGGCAAAATCAGTAAAGTCCAGCTAGTCGCATATGCCAGTCGAACCTTGTACAAGGCGGAACAGAATTACTCTACCATTGAGAAAGAGATACTAGCCATTGTGTGGGCGGCTAAGAATGTCCGTTGTTATTTACAAGAGAGAAAGTTTACCATATATACGGAGCGCAAATTACTAAAGGGAGTAGTTAACGTAAAAGATCCCACGTCACGTTTAGTAAGGTTTCGTCACAAGTTATCGGAGTTCGATTACCAAATAGGATACAAACCCATGCCTTGAGCCGTATCCCACAAAATTGTGATCAGACTCCCACACTACAAAGGTGCAATGTAATAACACGCGCCCAAGTTAAGAAGCTAAGGGAAAGAGAAGCTACTCAGGAAAATCTAAGAGACGACAAGGCTTCTCTTCAGTTCCTTCTTCAGGAGTACCATTATCCCCCTTTGGATGGACACCAAGGAGTGAGTAAAACGTATAATAAAATACGTAAGCATTTTTGGTGTAAGAGCATGATGCGCGACACAAAACAATATATTAACGTATTGGGTTTGTACCACATACAATGTCCGATTCTATAGTAAAAATTTAAAAGCCAATATTGTTTTTCCGTAAATTTGTATTCAATCAAAATAGGATCCGTTGGCATCTAGGACATTCTTCCAACCTGCTACAAGGTCAAATATTACTTTTTCGTAGAAGTGTTGACTTTTTGAGGCAATGAAATCTTCGAACGCTTTTATGACATCTGCTCGGTTCCGGAAGATCTTCTGCCGGCAAAATGAATCCAGATTGCGGAGAAGATGGTGGTCAATTGGGGAAATGTCAAGAGAGTACGGTGGATGTGGAAGAAATTCAAATCCTAACTGCAACAGTTTTTGTATCGTTACTTGTGAAGTATGGCGTCTAGCACTGTCATGCAAAATGATCGCGCCGCGCCTATTGACCAAGGCAGGTTGCTTTTCAGCTAATTGAAATGCAATATGTCGATTTCATCACAATATTTGATGCCGTTTATCGTTTCTCCTGGTTGAGGACTTTTCATCACAGGTGACTTACTGGTGCAAAAACGATTCAGTTCGGTTTCTTAATCTAAGCGATGCGCAGATTTCTAAGCGCCGTAGTTTTCTGGGACTCGTTCAATTCATGGGTTATCCACTTATCGAGTTTCTGTACCTTTTCTATGAGAGAGAGATGTCGACTTATTGTCATTGGGAATACTCCCAGGCTTTATTCAATCCCCCGCACCGATTTCGGAGGCCAGAATGCCGGGCGTAGACGAAAAATGGACACGCCGTAAGAATACTGTCATTCGCACTGCCAACTCCATCTTAGGCAGTGGTCGTATAGATCGGAACAACTGATTTGATGATGAGTGCAAACTAGCGACTGAACGTAAGAATGCTGCATACCGGGCAATGTAGCAGTATCCCCACCAATTTCCCTAGCCTTCGTAATCTGTACATAAAATTCCATGAATACTTCATTATTCCACCTCTTAAAGTAAGAAGAGACCTCTCGACTTTCCGACAATACATTTGCACGAAAATGGCATCTGGTCCCCAACGAAGCGAACCCGTCAAAAATAAGTTTTTTCGGCCCTGATCACCTGCCCACCCCACTCTTTGTGGGGTCTCCCGATACTCTCTTCCTAACCATTTACTATAAAAATGTCAGAGAACTTCGGTCCAAAACCCATTCGATCTTACAAAATACTCATTCCCTCACAACCTCACCCCCAGTATCAATAGCCTGGAACTGCCCCCCCCCCGCCCCCTTCTTCCTTCACAGTTTCCATTATTCCGGTCCTGACACCCCCTGTCGAGGCGTGCTGCTTTCCATCCAAAACGGACTTACATCTTTTCTTATCACCATATCTTCTTCTCCCAACCTCGACTATGTCGCAATAATAATTGAACATTGCTCAAAGTCCGTGTACATCATATGCTTTTACATACCGCCATCGCAAGCTATCGAGTCATACGAACTCGCTATTGAGGCAATCGACCGCATAACTGAGCCTAGTTCTTCCCAAGACGACATTGTAGTCCTTGGCGATTTTAATCTCCCTCATCTCCAATGGACGCTGTCTGACGACAACTCCCACTACATCTCAAACCCCACTATTACTAAGGAATGTCTCTTTGTAGACAGCCTCACCGAATCTACCCTATGCCAAGTAAGTAATGTCCTAAACCATCTGGGCAGACAACTTGACCTTGTGTTCACGACAGACCCCTTTAATTCCTCAGCTGCCTTTAGTCCCCACACCCTCTCAACTATTCCCAACCACCACCCCGGCTTCTCTTATTCTTATACCACGACTGCTCAGTCCACCCCCCCCCCCCCCCACCAATTTTCTTACAACTTCCGAAAAGCCAATTTCCGCCTCATGAATGAGTACCTCAGCAATATCACACTCCGCTTAAACGATATAAGTCTAGAAGTCGCTACAGCCTCGCTCTGCACAGAAAACTACAACGCAGGTTATCATTCTCATCGCCCCCTTCGTATAACCACAAACTCCGCACCCTTCGTAACAAAAGGATTAAGTTGTGGAACACTTTCCGAAATACGCGCTCTCTCCTTGACTACTCTAACTACCTCGGTTACTTTTATCAATTCACTGAATTTTACAGCTCCCTCTACCACAATTACCTCACCAAAGCTCAATTCAACCTGATCAACGACCCCAAAACTTCCCTCCACTTTATCTAGTACAAACGCAAATCTGATGCCTATCCCACCTCTCTTTTCTACGGCTCAACTATTACAACTGACTCCCATACGATAGCCAATCTTTTCGTGTCCTTCTTCAAACTATCCTTCACGAACAACTCTTTCGAGCCTAACCCATCTTACTTCACTGCCCTGTCTGAATTCTCCCTCGGCCCCCTTATTCCACTACACATTCAAGAATACCAAGTTATAAAAAAACTTGAACAACTGAATGACGATTTCAGTCCCGGCCCAGACGGACTCCCTGCTATCCTCTTAAAATGTTCCTCTTCTCTCTCTCTCTCCCGTTCGCTTCAATGTTCAATCTATCCTCTGCACATGGTCTATTCCCTGACATTTGGAAATCCTCTTACATAACCCCCATACATAAAAATGGGTCAAAAAATGATATATCCAATTATCGTCCCATTGCTAAGTTTTCGCATATTCCTAAACTGTTCGGAGGCCTTCTATATGATGCGTTATGTTTTCACTGCACACCCATCATCTCTCCCAATCAGCACGGCTTCCCCTCCGGCACGCCACTACTACCAACCGTGTCGAATTCGCATCCCACACACTCCTTGCCCTAGAAAACGCCCATGAGGTCGATGTAATCCCTACCGACTTTGGCAAGGCCTTCGACAAAGTCTCCCATAACCTCATTCTCTTCAAATTATCTTCCCTCGGTTTTGAACCCGTTCTGATTATGTGGATCTCATCCTATCTCAATTATCGAACCTGCCGCGTGCGATTTAGATCTACCCTTTCCTATCCTTTTTTTCCAACCTCAGGTGTCACCCAGGGCAGTCATCTCCGCTCTCTCCTATTTATCCTAACCATTAACGACATTGGCTCTAGTATCAATCACTCGTTCATCTCGCTTTACGCGGATGATACCAAAATCTTCAAGACAATCCGCTCTCCCCTAGACCCCTCACTTCTCCAATCGAATCTTGACAACTTTTTGACTTGGTGCCAAAATAACTGCCTAGAACCGAATATCGCCAAATTCCATCCTATCTCTTAGTGATAACATCGGTTGAATCGATTCGTCATCTGGGCGTCCTATGCGACAAGGAGCTCAAATTTACCGCACATATTGAAAACATAATCCGTAATCCCAACGCCGCCCTTGGCTTTGTTAAACGCTGGTCGAAGGAATTCCTAAAGCCCTACGTCACCCGATCACTCTACATAGCATTTGTCCGCCCGCTACTCGAATATGCTAGTCAGCTCTGGTCCCGTACCGATTGTTTCAGATTCGTAGGATCGAGAGCGTTCAACGTCGTTTCTTGCGCTTTGCCCTCCTAAACTGGGAAAATTCTCTGACTCTACCACCATACGCCAGCCCCCTTTAATCAATCTTAACACACTTGAAGAGCCCAGAATCCATGCCGACATCATCTATGTCCATCGCCTTCTGTCAGGCTCAATCAATTGCCCATGCGTGCTCTCCACTATAACATTTCACAGAAACGCCCGTAACGTACGTAGCGCTCGACTCTTTTACTTGCCCACTCATCACACTTCTTATGGCGCTAACGAAACCGTCTCGCGTATGCTACGACGGGCCAACTCTTTTCCCACCTCCTTCGATTTCAACCTCTCCACTCCCGCTCTCAAACGACGTCTCAGAAGATACCCGCCCTAACGCCGCCCCCTCCTTCCAATAACCCCTCTACCCTGCAATCCTGCCTCTCCTCTTCTGCTCTTAAACTAGTCCCCCCCCCCCCCTACACCTTTCCAGCCCCACCTACAATTTCAACCTCTCTCCTCCAACTCACTAACCCGTCCTCATGCCAGTCCGTACACATACCGTTCACTGTCGCTGTCTCACAAGTGCCGCATTTACCACCCCGCATACACTCGCTCTTCCCTACCTTCCTACCTCCGCTATCGCCCAGTCCTCTTCACCTTCCTGTTTTTTTTTTCTCCTTTTTTTCGTTTTTCAATCGTGTCTGAACTACTACTTTAGATTTTAAGTGAGTCTGTAAGGTATTGTGACGAATTTACACTCGAATAATCGTGAATAGCATGCCGGGCGTCTCTCAGTTAGTTCGAATTTGGATGTCGAATGATACGCATCGACTCAGTAAGAAAAACTGACAGCGTGATATTGTGTCAATGAATAAGTGAACATAAAATAAAGCTATTCAGGAAAGGAAAACAAACTTGGAGTTTTGTTGGATTATTCACAATCCAGAGATCGGGCCTAGGAAGTCGATGAACGTTAAATCTAAATTACGTAACAGTATTATATCAGCAAGACTAATGACCTTGCCCGGAAAAAACAAATCATTATGGAAAATTTAACAAGCCTCAGGACTTGCTAAATAAGGCCAAGACTGGTTCCAGGTTGTAGTGCCGATGATGATGATGATGATTATATTAATTTAATTTAAGCTTAGATTAAGCCTAATAAATGAGGGTTCTGCCCTCACTAAACTAAATACTAAAAAAAACTCACGGGCTTTTGTGGTGTTCTTCGATCAAGAGCAGTACTGTTGCAGTGTTCTCTCGAATTCGCCCCATTAGCTCTTGTGTCACAGCTCGATGTAATCAAAACTGAGCTACTTGGCTACCTCGACTGTAGAGGGTGGAGAGTTATTTAAACATATTGTAGCGAGCTTAGGGTTCGCTGGATTAATAAGAGCCGTTAAATTGATTTTTGAATTAATATAACACTTTATTAGTCCGTTAATCACAACCGTCACTTTTACCGTACACAACGATTTCTTGACTTATCGCGTATTTTCCTTCTTACTTCTAACTTGAGACTTATCGCTTGCTTCACTTTCTTACTCATCACTCTAACTTATTCTTCCGCTCTGCGTGCGACGTATTTATACCGTTTTTCCTCATTCTGATTTGGTGTATCGTTTCCGTCCGCTCCATAGTCTTGAATGTTCTATTCCAGTTTTCCAGTACTTCCTTAAATAATCTAGTACTTTGTTTCGGACTTTCTCGAAGATTCCAGCACTGATTGTCATATGCGTTACACTACCCTCCGCCTAGATTAGTTCGTCCCGAACTAAGTTCACTGATCTCCTGGGTTAACAAAAGTCGCCAGTCGGTCACGATGTACCCACTTTCATCTTGGCGTTCGGTCTTCGCTGAATCCTATAGACAACGTCGTTAATTCTTGTGAGAATCGTATACGGTCCTTCCCAATGTTACACCTCACTTTACACCCCCTCCCAACACCCATAACATAATTAAGATACCATCATCTTAAAATCATGATTACATCTATTCTGCATATAATGCAATAATTCGCAGTCATTCATCATTCATTCCAATCAAATCATATCGCATACGATAAGTCCATGCCAAAGCATATATCCATCGTGCACTTGACCTTGCATTTCGTTTCGCATTACGAAAAGCAAAACCAGACCTAAACGGTCTCAGTTTACGAATACACATGTTAACAAAAATAATACATGTTATTCGAGCGCCAGCAACATGATCGAGGAAGACCGGCTGCGACACAGTTGAACCTCGGAGAAATGTTGATCGCAGCGAAAATGGCGGACGCAGCGAGAAGTCGCAAACGATTTGCACGTAGGGCAATGCACTGAAATTGCTGCTGCAAATCGAGTTAATATATGAATCGCTTCTGCTGCAATTTTTGCAGCGATTATTGAAAATTGCGAATTAAGAATGACAGGCAATTAACCCCCAATTAGGCTACACGCGCTGGGTGGAAAAATTGCTCCATCTGCAATTGCGGATAATTAAATTGGTATATAAGGTGGCTGCAAGTGAGTAGTAATTCGCACAGTAATTGAAAGCAAGAAGACTGCGGCCAACCGTATGTAGAGCGGGTCTTCTTGCAATTAAATTACTATAGGGCAGTTTAGTGTAAAAGTAACAAGTGTAACTAACTTTAAGGGATCGACATTCCCGACGAATAAAATATCAAGTTAAGTGAAATAAAAGTGTTTTATTGTCAATCGCACAGGAGCCTGTCGCCAAGGAAAAGCCGCGCTAAATTACCAAGTAAGTTTCCGACTAATACCACATAAGTAGACAACAACAATACGACATTTTGGCCATTAGCCGCCCAATAATCAAATAACAAATGATAACATCTGGGGTGACGCTCAGGTGTTACATTTTGATAAATAATTAATAAATGATAATATCTGGGGTTACGCTCAGATATTTCATTACAATAACTATTAATAATAACCAATAAACAAAACTACCGTCCGATAACCAAATATTTAAATGTTTATATCGGAGGTCAAACTTCGATATAACATTTTTGGCGCCCGAGCAGGGACTAGGGAAGCCCAAGTTTTGATAACTTGTAAGTGCTTTTAAAGAACCTAGTCCAAACCAATAACTTAACTCATTTTGCACTGGGCAAGACACCTTACCCCGTCACCCGGAGTTGAGCCTGGCTTCGGGAGTGCAAACTGATAAACAATTTTTCTTATTAATTATTTAATTTAACTGAATTAAACTGGTCTCACCTACCCAATAAACACGTTGCTAACAACTGCCCACTACACCAACCACCGGACAAATAGCATCCACTGCCAAATTACTATACTACAAACCCCAACGCACCCATCAACACATGCTTTTATCCAACAAAGGGCATATCGACGTCATCAAGGAAGAACACTGAGAGACTTAAGGAAGGTCTTTCTAAGCCCACCCAGGTTGTTAACACCAACCACCGAACAACCAAGACGATCCGAGACAATAACAAGGGACCATCAAAAACGGACACACCCCACAACTGGACGACTAGCAAAGAGTCAATTACTAAAGACTCCACCGAGACAGAAGACGCACCATCAACACAAGGACCCTCCGGATATTCACCAAGACGACTGCGCAGCGGAACTATTATAAACAATACGGTAAGTCTATTAGATTATATTGAAAAACTGTGCGAGATAGAACAAACCAACACAGGACTGTCGGTTAGGCATTACGATTCTTTAGACACACAATTACATAAAACTCACGAGGAAAGACTCGCTGCCATTTCCAAATTGAAGGACGCCACAGAAACGTTCAAAACTGATATAACAAATTTCCGAAACCTCGCGTCCTCTAGCGACCTAGATTTGAATAACCACGGATCTCCCTCCGGTGTGGCTGACAGTAGTTTTTCCCAAGTAACATTAGATTGGATTAACACCCCCCCTGGTCTAAATCTATCCTTAACTCCCCCTTGCAAACCCTTAAAATACCTCCACAATATGTCTGTAGATTATACGAAGATCGCCAAGCTAACATCCCAGCTTGTCCCAATATTTTCAGGAGGACAGGGCCCCCTAGTTAGCCACGACCTGCAAACCTTCCTAGGATGCTGTAGGAAGGTGATGGAATGCCTGTCTGTTGAGGAACACCCCGCGTTTTTGAACATTTTTTCCACGCGGTTACGAGGCGAGGCATACTTATTGATTGCCTCAAACCCCCCAACCACTTTCGAGGAGGTAGAAAGACTCTTGAATCAGACCTACCTACCTCGAGAGACCTACCAGGAGTTGGTAAACAAACTAATCACGATCCGACAGTTACCCTTGGAAGCCCTCATCACTTTTACCGCAAGGATAAAGCAGATGCTGATGCTTTGCAAGGAAGCTGCGGATCAAAAATACGGTGTGGCAGCCGCCCCCGCTGTGAAAGCACAGTTGGAGGACTTCGCAAAGAACGCCCTAAAAAGTGGCGTCAACAACTCACACCTCTGCCAGTATTTACTAACTCTGGGAGAAGGTACGATCGACGATCTAATACAGAAAGCCCTAGATATGGAAAAACTACAGCAAGCGGCATTCCAAACCCAACCATACGGCCTCATGACAGGGATAACTCAATTTTCTGAAAACTCTGATTACCTCCCCTCCACCCGCAGCCTTGCCACCCAACAAACTAAATTAAACACTCTAGCCATACCATTTAATCCAGCTGTGGCACAAGTCTCGAACATCCCCCATACCAATTTTCCACCACAGTACAGGGACAACGGTATTCCAGGGCACCAGCAGAATGATTTATCCACTGATACTAAAAATCATCGTTCCCTTACAGCCAGGATAACCTGTAATTTCTGCCAGAAAAAAGGACACACTTACAGTGACTGTCTCACTCGAAAAAACACCCCTTTTTGCACGAACTGTAAGTCCAATACCCACGATATAAGGGACTGCAGGAAAATAACAAATCGTACTCATTTCGACATCCCACGCGAAAATAGAAACCCTTTTAGGGACAGAAATCCCAACAGAGTTGCATTCGTCAACAACCATACGCCACGACCTGGTTACACTCCGATAAACAATACACCTAGGGTCTACAATATACGAAAATCTTGTGACTTCTGCGGTAGACAAGGACATGACGTAATGGAATGTCGCCAAAAGATTAGATGGGAATCCCAGAACCAGGGAAACGTATTGAGGTCGAGCCAAAAATCCCCGGCTCGACAACATTAGGAAACAAAAACCACTCAGGGAACCACCAGCCACCTTCAGCCAGTGTACCCACCGTTAACCTACCCTTAGACATAAGTCAAAACGATAAGGTAAAATTGGTGGTGGACACAGGCGCCGAGGTGAGCATAATTACCCAACAAGTGCTAAAAACCAACAAAATCAAAACCAACAAAAATGACGCATGCACCCTCCAAACTCCATACGGCACAGGAAAAACCCTGGGAAGTTGCCAAGGAAACTTTAACTTAAAAACAAGACTCCCGTGCAAATTCCAGGTAGTACGCCAGATGCCCGGTTTGACCGAGGACGGACTACTGGGAAACGATTTCTTATCTAGAAATTGTAATATAGAAGGCCCTAAACGGCAACTCAGATTTCCACGTACTAAACAAAATCCGGAAGAGTTCAAGATCCCACTAAATTGCAACACCAAACACACACGCCACGAAAGGGCAGCCGAAGAGAGGCAAATTATAGATAACGCGGGACCCAAAACGGTCAGATATACCGCCTGTAATACCCCCAAGGATTCTCCTACACAAGAGTCTGGCTGCGAAACCCCAGTGACGGTGGAAAGTTCTCATCTAGTGAAACTGGCGTTGCGAGACAATCTGAACACACCCAAAAGCTTCCAGAAGGTACAACAAAGCCCCACAAGAAAAAGGAAGGACAAACCATACCCAAACCAAAAATCGAGCAACGGGGACCGCCCCCACGCAACTGTACAAACAAGAGGCGCCACCGCCCCACCTATCAACTCTGGAAAATCAAACAAGCTAGTAACAATTTCCAATTCATTAAACCCATTTAGAGAGTATCCTAAAAATCCCATGATAAACCAGGGCACACAGTCGTTGAACAATGACCACGGTTCGAATATCCAGAGCATTCGATACCTTTTCATAGAGAAGGAGTCTGCGGACGAACCAAACATCCATTCACGACACGACCAACTTAAACAGGAACTACACCTGTCCGAACATTTAACTCCAGAAGAAAGGGGATCCATCACCAAAATTTGCAAACAATATGCAGACATATTCCATTTGAAAGGTGACAAACTACCTCACACTGATACGGTAACACACGAAATACCCATCATACAGAACCAGGCACCAATTAACCAAAGGATGTACAGATTGCCTCAAACAAAAAGGCAAATAATAAACGATCAGGTAAAAACAATGTTGGAAAACGACATTATTAAGCCAAGTAAAAGTCCTTGGAACTCACCCCTCCTAGTTGTTCCAAAGAAATCAGGACCAGACGGAGAAAGCAGGTGGCGAGTTGTGGTAGATTTTCGAAAACTAAACGAAAAAACCATCGGTGACGCCTACCCTCTGCCACGGATCGAAGATATACTCGACCAGTTAGGAAACTCCCGCTATTTTTCCACCCTGGATCTTGCCAGCGGTTATCACCAGGTATTGGTCGACCCCGAGGATCAACCCAAAACTGCGTTTAGCACAAACTACGGACACTACGAGTTTAAACGCATGCCGTTCGGTTTAAAAGGAGCTCCGGCCACTTTCCAAAGATTAATGAATCACGTCCTGGCGGGACTGCAAGGCCTCGAGTGTTTCGTATACCTGGATGACATCGTTATTTATGGTAAGGATTTGCTAGACCACAACGAAAAACTCGAAAAGGTCTTTACCAGACTAAAACAACACAATTTAAGGCTACAGCCGGAGAGATGCAAATTCTTGCAAAGAGAGATAGCCTACTTGGGACATATATGCTCAGAAACGGGGGCACGCCCAAACCCCAGCACGACGGACAGTGTTAAAAAATTTCCAATCCCCAGAACAATCAAGCAAGTACAATCCTTCTTGGGACTTGCCAATTACTACCGAAAATTCATCCCAGAATTCTCTAAAATAGTACGTCCTTTAACGAGCCTCCTACGTAAAGATGTCAAGTTCACCTGGACGGAAAGGTGCCAAAAGGCATTCGATAAAATAAAAGAACTCCTTATTTCCCCACCACTACTTAGCTATCCCGACTTTGAACAGCCGTTCAACCTCACGACAGATGCAAGTCACGAGGCTATCGGTGCAGTACTCTCCCAAGGTAAAGTTGGAAAGGACCAACCCGTCGCCTACGCCAGCCGAACACTGAATAAGGCTGAACGTAATTATTCAACTATAGAGAAGGAACTGCTGGCCATTGTATGGGCTGTAAAGAATTTTCAATGCTATCTCCAAGGACGAAGATTTACCATCTATACAGATCACAAACCTCTAAAAGGCGTTTTTAATGTAAAGGACCCTACGACCCGTCTAGTACGGTTCCACCACAAACTATCCGAATTTGATTACCACATCGAATACAAGCCGGGTAAGTATAATACAAACGCCGACGCTTTAAGCCGCATTCCTCGGGAGGAAAGCAGAGGAGCAACTTTTTCGGAGCAACCTCAAAACCCTTCAGAAGAACCAGTCCAGCCCCAGCCGCCCATTTGCCAGTGTAACATAATAACACGTTCACAGAACCAAACAAAGAGGACTCCAACACCTACACCCTTATCGGAAGACGCAGGAGTCACACCACCTGCACCCGAAGAGCTGCCGAAAGAAACACAACCAACCTTTCACAAACAGGTTGAAGTTATTACTAACCCCAGTGAAATCGAAACAATCTTAAGGGATTTCCACGACGCTCCCCTCGGAGGACACCAGGGAGTAATGAAAACCTATAAAAAGGTTCGTAGGAGGTATTGGTGGCGGCACATGCTTAGGGACATTAAAGGATATATTAGGAAATGTAAAAAGTGTCAAACCATGAAAGCTGCGCCCCCCCTACGGATGCCAATGATGATCACAGACATCGCTGAAAAACCGTTTGATAAGGTATATTTGGATATTGTCGGCCCTTTAGAACAATCACACAGTGGAAATATATATATATTGACCTTTCAAGATAATCTAACCAAATTTTTGGACTGCTATGCAATACCAAATGCAGAGGCGCAAACTGTAGCCCAAGTTGTTTTCGACCAGATCGTCACCCGTTACGGCATACCAAGACAGTTGGTCACCGACCAAGGTACCAATTTTCTCAGTGACGTATTCAAAGGGTTGTGCAGGTTGTTAAAAATAAAGAAATTGCAAACGTCCGCATACCACCCACAATCTAACGGCGCCCTCGAGCGGGCCCATCGACCATTAGTGGAATACCTACGCAGTATAGTCGACGAAAATCCCAAGTCATGGGACCAGTTTCTGCGGACAGCCACGTTCGTTTACAACAGTAGCTGCCATGACAGCACTAAACTCACCCCTATGGACTGCCTGTACGGTTTTACACCAGAAGTACCTTCAAACCTGAAACGAGGACCCGAACCCCTCTACAATCATGAAAGCTATTACCACCAACTAAGGTATAAGCTCCAGAAAACTTATGCTATCGCGAAACGAAACTTGTTAACCAGCAAATATCGTTCAAAGGCCAACTATGACAAATTGGTGAGACCCCACAATTTCCATGTGGGCGACCAGGTACTTATCAAAATTGAGAACCGAAAAGGAAAACTGGCACCCCTATGGAAAGGACCATACCTCGTTACAGCAGTGCAAGGACCCGTAAACACTACCATTAAAATGGGTAAAAAACCGGTAGTGATACACAACAATCGTTTAAAACCATATTACGAATAAAAAAAAAAAAAAAAAAAAAAAAAATTTTCAGGTAACACTGTCTCCCATTTTCAATCCACAGAATATGTTCCCCTTGGTCCTACTTATTATGGCCCTAGAAGCAAGGATCGGAGTAGGCGCGCAGGCACAAGTGACACAAATAAGTGGCAAAGCCGGTATTCACGCTGAAAGAATAGGAACTTTCCAGCATTCGTTACGCACATGGGGACTGGCAATTCATTTAGAGGGCAACGGAATGTTAGAGGAGGTAGACACGTTGGAAAAATCAATACAAACCTTTTACGAGACCTGCCAAAATGGTGAGGGGGCAATACAAAACATATACAAACTCAGGCATCTTAAGCCTCACTGCGATTTGGCAAACCGAATTTTGGCAGATTTGCGCTCTAGGGTGAAACAGAATCAGCAGGTTTTGCAGAATTTATTCCCAGTACAAACCCGCAAAAAGAGAGGCGTGTTGAATATCGTGGGGGAAGTAACCAACGCATTGTTTGGTATCATGGACGACAAAGAGGCCCAAATGATACATACCTCCATACAAGATCTGCAAAATAATCAACAATCAATAACACATGCAGTGAACAACCAACTAACGGTTATCACAAACATAGGGAGGAGTTTAAATATCTCTGCGGGAAAAATAAACGAAAACTTCCTGCGGATGGAAGAAGAATTGACCAATCTAAGAAACCAGGAAAACAACCTGACGAAGTTGGAACTAGTGACCAATACAATTGATAGAAAAATCACCTTTTTCACTATGGAACTAGTAAGTCTTGAATTTAGACAAAACCAACTCCTAGATATAATCAATGATGCGAAATTGGGTACCCTACATCGATCCATACTGACCACCGCGGAGTTGGGAACCGCTCTACGTGACATACAGCTAGAATCAATGGACGACTTCAGATTTCCGTTTAAATTAAACGCAGTTTTCCCCAGCGAACTGGAGAAACTAGCGGATGTCAAATTGCAATATGCCCATAACGAACTGGTAATAATGGTTAATGTACCTTTAATCTCAGGAGAATACGAATTCTACCAACTTACACCAATACCGGTCAGATCAAAGGAAATTCATTGGTACGTCCAGGTCGATGAACCTTTCTTGGCTTTTAATCCAATTAGGAGGGAATATGTTTTCCTGAATGCCGACAGTTTCCATCAATGCATAAACTACAAAGACGATACTTTCTTGGGCAGACGAAATCTGGTAATCAGAAACGAGAATTTCCAGAACTGCATAATTGGTTTGTTCTCCGGTAGCAGGTTCCCTAACAATTGCAATATCCATATATTCAACTCCACCCGAGAAATCTGGTATAGTTTGAGTTCGTCAAACGCCTGGCTGTTTGTGGTGCCCGATGATACTCGACTGAAGCTAATCTGTGGCCCGGATCTGCAGAGCCTGACCATTAAGGGTACCGGAATACTCAGTCTCGATGCAGGATGCAAAGCTATGACCCCCGAAGCCACATTGGTAGCAGAGCAAAAGAGAATAAAAAGGACGAACTTGACACTGTATTTTGGTTCGGACTTCGTGAATACAATTAAGGTACCAGATATGGAAATCAGGCCAAAACCAAGCAACAGAGATTTAAATAATATCGGATTCGAGTTCGCCTCGAACAGTGTCCCACTAGACATAAAGCAGCACGAGAGCCACTACGGGGGCCCAAGAACTTCATACCTTACCGGCCCTTACATGTTCATGTACGCAGTCTCATCAGCATTAGTATTATGGTTGCTCTACCGATTGGGGAGAACTATACTCGCCAAATCAAAACACCGGTCGAAAAAGGAAACAATAAGTACTTTACCTCAGGTTCCCATTTACTTATCCAAAGGTCATAGCCTCCCAAACATCCCAGTACATCTCGGTGAAGAACCTGAACCCTCGCCTAAGCCCACACCGTTAGGGAGAACCATAAATTTAGTAATATAAAAACTATTGAAAAGTAACCAGCTAAAACTAAACCAAACTACAAAAATTAAATAAAACTATATAAACATAATTAATTACACAAGAATCATATATGCTGAAATTCCTTTTTATACACATGAAATTTATATTGTTAAAAGAATCATATATGCTGAATTCCTTTTTATACACATGAAATTTATATTGTTAAAAGAATCATATATGCTGAATTCCTTTTTATACACATGAAATTTATATTGTTAAAAGAATAAAATAAATACAAATATAAGAAATTGTTCATAAACATAATTAATTACACGAGAATCATATATGCTGAATTCCTTTTTATACACATGAAATTTATATTGTTAAAAGAATTGTTCATAAATACAAATATAAGAAATTGTTCATAAATATAAATAATTACACGAAAATTATATATGTAGTTAGTTAGGAATTGTTAATACAAATTAATGCACGAAATTATATATGTTATACACGAAATTTATATATGTACTTAAGAGTATTGTTAAAAGAATAAAATAAATACAAATATAAGAAATTGTTCATAAACATAATTAATTACACGAGAATCATATATGCTGAATTCCTTTTTATACACATGAAATTTATATTGTTAAAAGAATCATATATGCTGAATTCCTTTTTATACACATGAAATTTATATTGTTAAAAGAATCATATATGCTGAATTCCTTTTTATACACATGAAATTTATATTGTTAAAAGAATAAAATAAATACAAATATAAGAAATTGTTCATAAACATAATTAATTACACGAGAATCATATATGCTGAATTCCTTTTTATACACATGAAATTTATATTGTTAAAAGAATTGTTCATAAATACAAATATAAGAAATTGTTCATAAATATAAATAATTACACGAAAATTATATATGTAGTTAGTTAGGAATTGTTAATACAAATTAATGCACGAAACTATATATGTTATACACGAAATTTATATATGTACTTAAGAGTATTGTTAAAAGAATAAAATAAATACAAATATAAGAAATTGTTCATAAACATAATTAATTACACGAGAATCATATATGCTGAATTCCTTTTTATACACATGAAATTTATATTGTTAAAAGAATTGTTCATAAATACAAATATAAGAAATTGTTCATAAATATAAATAATTACACGAAAATTATATATGTAGTTAGTTAGGAATTGTTAATACAAATTAATGCACGAAATTATATATGTTATACACGAAATTTATATATGTACTTAAGAGTATTGTTAAAAGAATTGTTCATAAATACAAATATAAGAAATTGTTCATAAACATAATTAATTACACGAGAATCATATATGCTGAATTTCTTTTTATACACACGAAATTTGTACTTAAGAGTATTGTTAAAAGAATTGTTCATAAATACAACTATAAGAAATTGTTCATAAAAATAAATAATTACAAGAAAATCATATATAATGAATTTTTATACACATAATTACACAAAATTTACGAATCACATATATATATATATATATATATATATATAAATTGTAAAGAAAACAAAAGAATTACACAAGAAATAAATAAATAAGTAAAAAAAAAAAAAAAAAAAAAAAAAAATTTATGAAACATTTATAAGTAGCTCATAAAAGTTAAGAAAACTATATGTATAATAAAACAAAAAGAATCGTTATATTCCAAATAGCCTTACTAACATTAATAGACACAAAAATTATTTTCTCGAAACACACAAATATTAAAATCTAAACCAGACTCAACTCACAACGGCAACCCACTCTTGTACCACAGAAAATCATTCGTACCGATGATTTTCTTTCTTTCAAGGGGGGAGGAGTGTTACACCTCACTTTACACCCCCTCCCAACACCCATAACATAATTAAGATACCATCATCTTAAAATCATGATTACATCTATTCTGCATATAATGCAATAATTCGCAGTCATTCATCATTCATTCCAATCAAATCATATCGCATACGATAAGTCCATGCCAAAGCATATATCCATCGTGCACTTGACCTTGCATTTCGTTTCGCATTACGAAAAGCAAAACCAGACCTAAACGGTCTCAGTTTACGAATACACATGTTAACAAAAATAATACATGTTATTCGAGCGCCAGCAACATGATCGAGGAAGACCGGCTGCGACACAGTTGAACCTCGGAGAAATGTTGATCGCAGCGAAAATGGCGGACGCAGCGAGAAGTCGCAAACGATTTGCACGTAGGGCAATGCACTGAAATTGCTGCTGCAAATCGAGTTAATATATGAATCGCTTCTGCTGCAATTTTTGCAGCGATTATTGAAAATTGCGAATTAAGAATGACAGGCAATTAACCCCCAATTAGGCTACACGCGCTGGGTGGAAAAATTGCTCCATCTGCAATTGCGGATAATTAAATTGGTATATAAGGTGGCTGCAAGTGAGTAGTAATTCGCACAGTAATTGAAAGCAAGAAGACTGCGGCCAACCGTATGTAGAGCGGGTCTTCTTGCAATTAAATTACTATAGGGCAGTTTAGTGTAAAAGTAACAAGTGTAACTAACTTTAAGGGATCGACATTCCCGACGAATAAAATATCAAGTTAAGTGAAATAAAAGTGTTTTATTGTCAATCGCACAGGAGCCTGTCGCCAAGGAAAAGCCGCGCTAAATTACCAAGTAAGTTTCCGACTAATACCACATAAGTAGACAACAACAATACGACATTTTGGCCATTAGCCGCCCAATAATCAAATAACAAATGATAACATCTGGGGTGACGCTCAGGTGTTACATTTTGATAAATAATTAATAAATGATAATATCTGGGGTTACGCTCAGATATTTCATTACAATAACTATTAATAATAACCAATAAACAAAACTACCGTCCGATAACCAAATATTTAAATGTTTATATCGGAGGTCAAACTTCGATATAACACCAATGTGCCGCAACTTCGGAGACCTTCCTTTTTGCCGATGAGGGTTATAAAGCCATACGTTATCGCCTGCATTAAATCCGGATGCGTTGGCTCGAACGTCGTACCTCGTTTTCATCCTGTCACTGGATACCTTGATTTGCTTTCGAACCAAATGATGAATCTCATCGAGGCGATTTCTCCATTCGGCTACGTAGTCTTCGGTCTTGTCTATGGCGTCTGGAGGTATTCCGAATCGCAGATCGGTTGGTAATCGTATCTCCCGTCCAAATATAATTTTTGCTGGAGAATGGCCCGTCGTATCGTGATTAGCCGATCTATAGCTCATGAGAAAGGTTTGTACATATTTGTCCCAATCTCTTTGGTGATCACTAACGACCTTCGATAAATGCTCTTTCATTGTTCGGTTGAACCTTTCGACCATTCCGTCTGACTGCGGATGTAAGGGTGTGATCCTGGTTTTCCTTACGCCCAGTGCCGCACAGATGCCTTGAAATATCTGTGATTCGAAATGTTGGCCTTGATCGGAATGAAGCTCACAGGGAACTCCATATCTGCTGATCCAATTATTGATTAGCTGCTCAGTGACGGTTGTTGCTTCTTGGTTTGGAATTGGAAGGACTTCTACCCACTTTCTGAAGTAATCCATGATAACTAACATGTACTTGTTGTTGTCGTTTGTTTTCGGAAATAGTCCTGAGATATCAATCGCAATTCGCTCGAAAGGGGCACCCACGTTGTACTGCTTCATAGCGCTCCTTGGTGTTGCCGTTGGTCCTTTGGTCGCAGTGCAAGTTGTGCACTTCCTACACCAAGACTCGACGTCATCTCTCATGTGAAGCCAGTAAAAACGAGATCGTAATTTTGAAAGTGTCTTATTAACTCCCAAATGTCCACCGGAGGCCCCGTCGTGCATTTCTGTTAGAACCTCTTTCACTTTTGATGGTGGGACTAGAATCTGCATTCGATAGGATTTTCCGTCCGCGGCTTCCCATTTACGCTTAAGAATACCATCTTCCACCAGTAAGGAATTCCATTGTGCCCAATATGCCTTAAATGTTCCACTCTTGTCGGATATATTGTTCCAAGTTGGCCGCTCGTTCTTTTCTTTGTATTCCAGAATTAGCCACATATCTTCATCCTGAAGTTGAGCTGCCCGTATAGCATCACTCGTCCACCCATCTAGTACTTCTACTTGTACATTTCGCAGGTCGTACGCCTCTTCTTTCTCTTCCGCTCTATGACAATGTTTACAATCTGGCTTACATCGTCTTCTTGATAGAGCATCAACGTTGTTATGCACCTTCCCTTGCTGAATTAAGCTTATCATTGATACGGGTGCACATTCTGCGGTTAACTCTCCTTTTCTTATTGCGTCCGGCTCTTCGGACGCATTTACTACTCTGACAGGTACAATGTGTTTCTTCGCCTCAGGTTGTTCCGTTGATAGTCTCCTCTTATGACAAGCGCATGAACAACAATTCTCACTTGATGTTTCATTCATTCGTCGACGTTTCCTACAGTCAACAGAGATGTGGCCGACTCCGCCGCATGTCCAGCACTTCATAACAGGTCCCGGGGTTCTCCGTTGTACATGCCCGATTCTTTGGCAGGAACATTCCTGGACGGACGTTTCTCGGACTCTATATATACTCCTGGTAGCCAGTTTAGCAGATTCATATGCCAATGCGAACGCCAGTATTTCATTAGTCGTCTTCTTTCCCGCCAAACGAACGGCCTGTTGCAAGTCCCGATCTTGGAGTGGGTTTATAAATGCATCCATTGCTACCTCGTTCAGAAATTCCTTAGTCATATTTGAATAAGACAAGTTTGCCAATCGCTCAATGTCTGCCTGCAACTGTTGAGGATTTTCTCCAGGTTTCTGCGTTCTGCTCCGCAGTTGCATGCGGTAGACCTGCTGCATGTGGTTGTCTCCATACCTAGCTTCAATGCCGTCTCTTACCGCTTGGAAATCTGTTTGCTTCTCTGCTGGTATGGTTTGTAGCCATTTTGCAGCCGCCCCGCGGAGTGACAAGATTAGTGATGTTGACTTTTGCTCATCCGACCACTTATTATAATTGGCCGCGGCGTCAAACTGACGTATAAATACGGAGAAGGGTCCCGTTCCATCGAATGTTGGCGGTTGCATCCTTGTATCTTTGTAGTCATGTTGATTGCTAGGCGATGTCTTATTTCTCTCAACACACTCAAGTCTCTTTTCGATTCGCGTTATTTCATCGGTGACCTTCTTAAATTCAGCTTTGTTTTTTAGATCTAGATTTTCCACTTTGTTTCGAATTTTTGACTGAATTTTTTCCTTAAAGTGTTGAAAATTAGATTTCATCCACTGCGTTTGGGCATCCAATTTTTCATTCAGATCTGCAGCTTGTGCGTCGAATTTTGAATTTTGGACATCCAATTTTTTTTCAGATCTGCAGCTTGTGTGTCGAATTTTGAATTTTGGACATCCAATTTTGCATTAACATCTGCAGCTTGCGCGTCCAATTTTGAATTTTGGGCATCCAACTTTGCATTAACATCTGCAGCTTGCGCGTCCAATTTTATCATCATCATCCTGAGCATCTCCGAAATATCCAACTGTGGCGAACTCTTCTCCGCTACATTGGCACCATCTTGACTCGCTGTTTCTTCTCCGTCCGGGCAGTCTGGCCCAATCGTAAAAACATATGTGTCGACATCAATACCCTCTTCCTCCATTGCTGCTTGCAGACGCTGTCGAAGAATTTGCTTCTGTCCTCTGCTATCCAGATTCCGGTCCTCAAGTTCCTTCTTCAACTCAGGAACGCGAAGATCCTCCAAACGTCGATCTGACATCGTCACAACACACTTTCACAGACTTATTTACTTCACTAATAATTAATCCCACTTCTGAAACCAATTGTAGCGAGCTGGATTAATTATTTTGAATAAATAAGAGCCGTTAAATTGATTTTGAAATAATATAACACTTTATTAGTCCGTTAATCACAACCGTTACTTTTTACCGTACACTTAACGGTTTCTTGACTTATCGCTTCCGTACTTATCGCGTATTTCACTGCTTACTTCTTACTTATTACTTTCTACTTATCGCTTGCTTCACCTTCTTACTTCTCGATCTGCGTGCGACGTATTTATACCGTTTCCTCATTCTGATTTGGCGTTTCGTTTCCGTCCGTTCCATAATCTCGATTTTTCTATTCCAGTTTTCCAGTACTTCCTAAAATAATCTAGTACTTTGTTTCGGACTTTCTCGAAGATTCCAGTATTTTTCGGATCAAATTAAGACCATTGATGGATGGTTCCGGAATTCCACTGATTTATCATGTAAGTAGATCAGTCGTGAACGGCCAATTGTGCGGGAAGACACGCGCACCGAAGAAGAGATGTTGCAGTTCAATAGGGCTTTTTCCCTCAGATACCGGGACGATAAGATTAAACAGCACGAACAGTTCTTGTGATTGAATGGCAAATTAAGTCCTGTGTAACAATGTCGGCAGAATACACAGACTTAGCTCTTCTAGAAGTAGGATAGTATAAAATTTAAGTTAAGTTTTATATGAAAAAAAATAGATGTAAGTTAAATTTTAAAGTTAAAAAACACAAAAATTGGCACAAAGTTTTTCTTTGTCATAAAAATAAATATAATAAAATAGACAAATAAAGTTCTGTCGCCGAAAGGCAACTGTACAACAATACTCATATTACGTATAGTTTAGAGCGTCCGCGTAGGATCAGTAGGTTATAATACGAGGGTTGCCTTTTATATTTCGGGATTAGAGAACAAAAACAAATATTGATCATCGAAAATCACTTTATTGTTTTTCAAAATATTCCCCATGAAGATCTATACACTTTTGCATGCGTTTGAACCAATTGTCGAAGCACTTTTGCCACTCTGATTGAGGTATCTCCAACACATGCATTCTGAATGCAGCAACCGCTTCTTCAGGTGTCGAAAAACGTTGACCTCTCAGTTTGTTTTTTACGTACGGGAATAAAAAGAAGTCATTCGGTGCCAAGTCAGGACTATACGGCGGATGACCCATCAAATCGATGTTTTGGGTGCTCAAAAATGCAGTTGTCGCAGCCGATGTGTGAGAGCTCACATTGTCGTGGTGAAGAGTGATCCGTCTTCGGCGGTTGGTTTTCCTGATTTCTTGGAAGACAACTGGCAAACAAATGGTTGTGTACCACTCAGAATTGACTGTTCTGCGTTGTTCTAGTGGTACGGTTGCGACATGTCCAGTTTTTCCGAAAAAACAGGCGACCATTTGCTTGGAAGTACTTCGTGCGCGAACAACTTTTGTTGGATTTGGCTCATCTTGAAACACCCAGACAGTCGACTGCTGTTTACTTTCGGGCTCATACGCGTAAATCCACGATTCATCACCTGTCACGATGTCATAGACGTGTTTCGAAGCACCGCGACCGTATTTTTTGAGCATTTCTTTCGACCAATTGACACGAGCCTTTTTTTGGGCGATTAACAATTTGTGCGGGATCCAACGCGAACAAATTTTTTTGACAGTCAAATGTTTATGCAATATTGAATGTATGCTGTTCCCACTAACGCCGAAGGTTGTCTCAATCTCACGATAGGTCACATGACGATCTTCCAATATCAGTTCGCACACAGCATCAATGGTTTTCGGAACAACAACTGATTTTAGACGACCTTCACGAAATTCATCTTGGAGTGAACTACGACCACGATTGAATTCACCATACCATCGATAAACACTGATCCTTGATGCAGCTTCATCGCCAAAAATTGAATTAAGTTCATCCATGCACTGTTGCTGAGTTAATCCACGCCGAAAGTTGTAAAAAATAATCGCACGAAAATGTTGACGATTTAATTCCATTTTTGGGCCGAGATGAATCTGTGAAGTTACTGTAAGCAACGCAAATAGCGCTCGTATGTCAAAACGTTCTGAGCGCGTATAACCTCAAAAATGTCCAACTTTACGGCAGAGCTGTCAATTGCCGGATTGCAACGCTAGGGTTGCCAAATCCCGAGGCAACCTACGTATAAGATGTAAGATAGTCAAGGTAGAACTTAAGCATTTTTTGACCAACCTTTAATTTAGAAGCTAAGAATATAAAATGGAAATAAAAAAAGTTGCAAAAATGAAAATGAAAGATGAACAATGCATTGAATGGAAAACATTGTCCCCTTTTTTTTTTTTTTACAAAAAACCCTTATATTCGTAAAAAGATTCTTTAAAACCAACCTGTGCTCCTAACACTTATTATTTATAACCTTTTTGTTTCATTGTAGGGTTGTGTTATATGGGAAAGCTTAAGAGTACATGCTTCTTATTCTACTGTTAAGTTTGCTTGTCTGTCCTGTCATCGTTTGCTGGGATTGCATTAATGTTGCTGTCTTTTATTTATAAAGATTCGTTTTTGTTTTATAAACCGCAACTATTATATATAACACCGCATATGATTCTCTGCTATAAAGTTAAATAAAACTTTTAAATCTTTATTTATTAATTGCTATATAATTAAAAAAAAAACAAAGAGAGCAAACATGTTGAATACATTGCCCAAAACTAAGGCACCAAATATAGTACTACACTATTCCTACATTTCCTACCATACCTAATTGGTCTTTATGACTCATATTAAAGACATAAAAGTTGCATCAGATACGACTTCGTAGGCAGTTTATCGTCCTACCACAACATCTTGTTTCTTGTTAACTGTTCCCAACATCTGGTTTGCTGCAGTGGCTGGCAGTTGCCAGGGATCAATGAGCCGGAACTCAGTATAATTCTGGACAGCCTGCATTGTTCCCTAGTTAAGGAAAGTGAAAGTCGTGGAGATTGAGTCATTCTTCGACATCAATATGTTAAAGAAAATACAACTTCATGGGCCTAGTCGATCAAGTTGACTATGTATTATAATATATGGATCGGAGAGTAACAGTTTGTTAAAAATTTCATCCGCTTGTTTCGAAACAAGTTCGCTCACTTTAACCAATCTGCCGAGGGTATTGCTAGCTGCGGATAAATTACAATCGGCAATCAAATCCGATCACAAATTCGTTGCAATGAATCACAAACCGAATGTAACGTTGGGGTGAATATAAATTCATATCGGCTAATTATGTGACGTCAATAGTGGAGTGCAAAGGCGACCTTTTTATGGGTTTCTTACGAAAGTGAAACTTTTTATTGTCTATTAAAGGCATAGGACGCAACGTGGCCCACGAGGAGAATACTGAATGGAAATTTATCAATTAAAATTGTGTTAACGGTGTGTGAATGCTTCAAGAAAAGGTAAATTGCGTTGATACGTCGAGCGGCATTAATAAAAGCGGTATTCCCGAGGTGTCATAGTGCTTAGGCTTTATAAATGTTAGTTTGTGAGTCAAGGAGTTTCCGTTGGTTTTTGTTTTCTTGCGGAAATTAATTGTTTCATATATATCATGGAGCACTGGAATAGAAAGGCCTTGTCGGGCTTATAGGGGAAAAAGTTGTGGGTTTAGCATGAGTGTTCTGATTTATAATTTCTTGTAAATCTGCTTTGAGATATAATCTATCTGATAGCCACTTTCTTATTAGGTATGCGGTATACCACCTGACATTAGATAATAAATTTATAGTTCAATTTAAATAGAAAACTAAGTGGCAAATGCCTTTCAAAATATTATGTCCGAACAGTAATTCAATTAGAGGTCTGTAGAATATGAAAAGCCTTGCAGTATTGAATTAGGAGAAAAGAGTGCTCGTAAGTGATACTGAAATAATTTATGTTTATCTATTTATTCAGTTATACAACCGGGAACCGGCTTTGATTCCCAATAACTGGGCCTCTTTAACAGATTAAGTCCTTGAGTCTTCAGGTTACCACTTTCGGCTCAACTAAAAATAAATTTACAACAGACCATTCTAGAGCTGAATGAAGCTAGAAAATATGGATCTTATACGAAAACAGACTGGGTACGATTCCGGAACGCCATAGATAGGAACACAACTTATTATCAACCTCCCATAAACCGGAATATACCTAGTGTTAAAATATAAGAACGTATACTCACTTTCTTGTGGCGCAAGGCTAATAATCTTGTCCGTAAAAATAAATTATTATGGAAAATTTAACAAGCCTCGAGACTTGCTAAATAAGGCCAAGACCGGATCCCGGTTGTAGTGACGATGATGATGATGATACCCACTTTCAACTTAGCTATCCATAATATAATACAAGCTAATTTAATGTAAGTTTCGCACCTTACGAAAAGATATAAGGATCCTCCAGAACATATAAAGGCACTCTTTAGACAGAAAAACAAATGGCAAAAAGAACTAAAGAATTTGTTCTATTACATTTGTAACCAAATTTCGCATACTTATAAGGCGAAGAGGGTAATCTGATCACCGATCCTTAAGGCATTCTGGAGCGACGGGAAGTGCACTTCAATGAATTGCCAAATGGTCAGCTCACAGAAGAATTGGAGGCTCCACCAATGCAAAATCAAGACCAAATGCTGCTTGACCAAATGCTGCCGCCACCAAGTATTGAGGAAACATTAAAAGCCATAAGACAGCTCAAATCAAATAAAGCCCCCGGAGCTGATGGCATACCAGCTGAGCTGATCAAACAAGGAGGGAGAGCGTTACTTCACGCAATTCATGAGATCGTGGTGCACGTATGGGAGCAAGAGGAGATGCCGGAAGATTGGCGTCCTAGTATAATTTGCCCCATACATAAGAAGGGAGATATCACACTGTGCAGCAACTATAGGGGTATAACATTGCTGAGTACCGCCTACAAGATACTCTCCACTATCCTACAAGATCGAATAGCCCCATACGCTAAAGCTATCATTGGTCAGGCAGGCGATGGAAAAATGTGTGGAATTTAAGGTTCCATTATATCATTTATTTATAGATTTTAAGGCCGCCTACGACAGCATAGCCTGTGGGGGTGAAGAAGTATTGCACCAGACACGGGCACATGGTTCACTTCCTTCCCACTAACAACTGCGCCACCGAAGGGAAACAAAACACAGAAAGACCAGCTGGTACCGATAGAGACTAATTTTATTTTCTTTCTTTTAATAGTTTTTTTATTGTATTGTTTTTCTTTTTTACTTAACTTAGAACTTATTATTTACTGTTATTAAATTGTTTTTTTTTACAGATATTATACAAGTTGAAAAAAATAAACTTCTTTCTCGACACTGTGACCGGGGTAATTAAATATTTTACCCAAAAGCATGTGAGCACTTTGGTGTTGATATGTGACTCGCGCAACGACAATATTCGACTTTGGTAACGCGGGTGTGCGTTACGAGGGATGATTTTGACACGGTGCGCGTGACCGTCACCGGTGGTGGATGTGTAACGACTGATCCCAATTAGGGGTGAAATTTTGATTTTGCAATACGCACGGCTATTAGCCAATCATCATTGCGCTCTTCTCATGAATCTTCTCATTTGCATGTCTCAGTTAGGTGAATAATACTCGCACATCATTCGATCGACGCTGTGCATGCGAAGGATGAAAAGAACAAAAGAGAGAACACAATATCTTCGGGGTTGGCTTAGCTTGTGTGCTGGTATCAATGCAGCCTCTGAGGATGACCTACTGCCCTAGTGCGGTGACTGTGGTGATATCAGAGAGCATTGAACCCGGGAAGATAGAAATGGAAAAGAGAGGAAAATGTTCTGCGGCTATTCACCCGTGAAAAGAGATCATTGATCCTCAGCGAATGTAGTGTCTGGGGAAAGTGAGTAGGACGCCGACTTGGCTATGGAAATCTGATCATGGGAACTAAATTAAATACTTTAACAATTTCCCCAGCGATTGCATGATTATGCCACCGCGTCGTTTGATCAGACTATGCCGGTGCTAACCAACATGATGCGATTTCCGGTGGAAATCTCATGGGTTAGCGAAATGGAGTTGCTGTATGGCGAAAAGATAGCTAAACTCAATTCTGCATTATCTGCATAGGATAATGAGTTTAGCTATGCGTCCTTTTGGGAAACATGTTTTGCAGGTGAATTACCGAACGGTGGGATAGGGGTTGATGTGACGCGCTGAAAGCGGTCGAAATAAGGCGGAAACTGTAGTCGAAATTGTGGTTGAAATTGTGGGTTGGTTCTCCATGTAGTATAGAGAACTCCCACAAGCCAAGGTAGAACAATATAATGCCATGGGAGAGTTCGGCATTCCAAACAAATTGATACGACTTTGTAGGTTGACCTTGACTAATGTAACTAGTCAAGTAAAAATAGCGAGATTGCTGTCCAAACCAATAACATCTTTAATGGATTCCGATAAGGGGACGGCCTCGCCTGCCCCCTCTTCAACCTGGCGTTGGAGAAAGTAATCCGTGACTCTGGCGTCACAACTAGAGGGACTATTATCACCAAGTCCAGCCAGATACTTGCCTACGCAGATGACATCGACGTCATCGGTAGAACCGAATTAACTATAATGATATTGAGTTTACCGCGGTAAAATCCTTCAATATAGCTAGGGCTAGGCGGGAGAATCGTAAACTACCATTCTACCTGGTGCAACTGGGGCCCGGTAGCAAAATTGGTGGACTTAGGAAAATCACTATCCTGAACCATCAAACTGTCACATGGGAGAAATTGAAAAAAGGCAGAGATATAATCCAGTGTTTTCGCTGCCAAAGGTTCGGGCACTCAGCAGCAAACTGCGAAATGCAGTATCGATGCGTAAGATCCGGACAAGACCACAGCGCAGAACAATGCACGTTAGGTAAAGAAAGGGTGGACGACAGATCTCTTTTAAAGTGTGCAGTTTGTAAGAGCGAGGGACACCCCGCTAATTATCGAGATTGTCCTAATGTACGCGAAATACAGGAAAAGAAGTTTTCACAGCAACGAAAAATAGAACGCCCAATAGGCCAAGCTCGACCAGCACTAAACGTAACACCCCAGTTCTCGTATGCTCAAGTAATAGCTGATAGCAGAAACACGTCACACTAGCAGATGTGCCCACAACCTTGCTCGCTATTCAGACGCAGATGACACATATGCAAAAACAAATAAAGGAGCAGGACACTAGACTAGACTGGGTCTATTCCAGTTGTCTAGCCAGCCCTCAATATAAACCCCCGAACAGAAAGCACAATTAAGGCTCTAGTCGTGAATGTAAATTCACTTATCAGAATCGAGAGAAGAGTCGCTCTCTTTACATTGTAGCAAGACGAAAGTCGTGACTATGCTACTGAATCAGGGGCATAAACTATGTCACAAAAACTACGACATTATACGAAGAGACCGAACCAACTCCACATATGGAGGAGGGGCGGCAATAAAAAAGGGCTTCAACATAAGATAATATAAAGTGGTGAGATGCGCAAATTTCAGGTGTTTGAAGCGTGCATCATCCGCATACCCCTCCGACAAGGTAGGGGGATGTATGTGATATCTGCCTACGCACCAGAAGCACATCAACAAAATCTATTTATAGCGGAGCTAGAGACTCTTTTCCAATGCTTAAAACTTTACTCGGAAGGGAACTATTACATCATAGGTGGCGACTTGAATGCTAAACACCCAAATTGGGGAAATAGCATGTCCAATACGAGAGGAAATCAACTACCTGGTTGGCTAGATCAGCATCACATTGAATATAAGGCTGACCTGCTAGCTACAGAATATCCTTCCTTCCCTAGAGGGGGGTCGTTCCTAGATAATATGCTTATTGACACACGACTTCAACATACACATACTAACGGACAAAATAGAAACTGCTTACGCACAATTGAGTATGACAGCGACCATTGTACATTATTAAACGTGATAAAAGCACCAAGCGAAGTTGTAGAACTCGGTGAATGAATATGCGATGGACGCGTTTCACGAGAACCTTAACAAGAGAAATTCGCTTAAAAGATATTAACCCTCCTACCAACAAAAACATATCCAACGATTACATCGACAAATACATACCAAAAATGGACGAAACCATAAAACAAACTATGGACAAAACAATACCAAAAACCACACCTACGGACAACATGAACATATACTAAAACGCCACAATCAACGCACTTTACAGAAAAAAAAACAGACTTCTGTCTCAATTAAAACGACGGTACAGACTATTTATTGATAGGCATGACCAGGAGATAATATCACTGAAGTCCAGATTAAAAAATCTCCAACAGCTGATAAAAGCCAACTATAGGTTATCAGCAAATTTGTATTGGAACAACAAAGTTCTGGCGGTAAAATCCAACAACCCTAGTATGTTCCCGCAAATTAATAAAATATTTAGACGGAGTAATGAAAACGAGATTAAATGTCTCCAAATACCACGAACCGACGAAAACCAACGAATGTTGACAAATATAGGCATAGACACAAACAACGTTATCCTAAAGGATGAACTGTTTGTGTTTGAAGATCCCTTGGAAAAAGTGAAAGTTGTAGGGGCCGTCTTTCAAAAACTGTACAAGACAAATGAAGTAATTCGCCGCAACCATGGCTTGGAAGATAGAGTTTTACTGAATTATCGTCATCTTCGAAATGAGATTTCACAGTGGCGAGGAGAAAACCAAGCTTTTATCGAATTCAATAATGAAAATACGGCAAACGCCGAGATGACTGTCGAAAGCGCCAACAGCCTTTTGATCACTAGTGAAGACATCCATGGCGTATTTGCATCATTAAGAAACAAAAAATCAGTTGGAATCGATGGAGTACCCAATATAGTACTCAAACATCTTCCTCCAATCGCAATGGACATATATGCAGTCTTGTTTAACAACGCACTCTATCCAGTACGTTGGAAAACGGCCATCATCCAACCGTTACCAAAAAACAAAGGGAAAGAGAGAACAAACCCAAAAAATCTGCAATCGGTCAGTTTGTTACCGAGTATCAGTAAAGTATTCGAGATGGTTCCAAATAAGGCTGTACTTAAATGGGTTGAGGACAATAACATTATCTCAAATAACCAGTTTGGTTTTAAAACTGGTCATGAAACCACACACGCCGCGGCTAAACTGGTTTCAGACATTCAGTGGAATAAAAGTCTGAAACAGTGCACAGGTGCCTGTTTGATTGACTTGGACACCGTTTGGCTAGAAAGGTTATACTACAAGCTAATGAGACTACGCCGACCAGAGGCCACCACCGAGACACTGAAAGCAAAGGTACAATAAGTACTAAAGGAGGATGCTAAAGTCAAAACAGTGTCACAGGAAATCACGGTTGAGTGTCGTGATTTAGATGGGGTTACCACTGTGGAAGAAATCCTGACAGCGATCGCTATAGAGTTCCCTGCGCTGAACGGATTCACCACTGGCAAATTGGCGAAGAAAGCCCAGAAAAATGGGCGGAAAAAGAATGACCTCGATGCGGAACTGCTCGATTATATATTGGAAGACCAAATCGCACAGTTTGACGCAGAGGCCGATGGGAACAGGCAGGCTGGAAAAGTCATAAAGTGGCTAACTACCGCATCTGATGCTTCTATGCCACGACAAAGACAACCAGCAGGGGCTATCAAACCAGTGTATTGGTGGAACTCAGAAATCGCCCATGCGCCATCGGAGTGCGACAGTTTATGACGCTTGCAACAAAGAGCAAGAAACCGTAACACCTACCCACAGTAGCATGCGGAATTCGTCAACAAACGGAAAGAGTTGAGGAATGTAATTCGCAAAAGTAAATATGATGTGTTCTCCTCCCTAAGGGATGAAGTAAATAACAACCCATGGGGCAGCGCCTACAGGATAGTCGTGAAAAGACTACAAAACAACAGTAGTCAAATGCAAAAAAGGAAAACTGACATGGGCAGAATCGCTGCTGTCCTCTTCCCGTAGTGTGATGAGGTATTGAGAGTGCAAGAGGAGTGGAGTATCAGTGAAGGAGAGATACCTCCCATGACCGCCGAAGAGGTGGTCTTGGCTGCAAGAGTTGTCAAAAAAAAAAAAAAAACAAGACCCTAGGATTGAATGGTATCCCTAATGCTGTATTGAATACTGCTTTAACAAAAAAGCCGGAAGTTTTCAGCAGTCTCTTCACAATCTGCCTTCAAACAGGACAATTTCCTAAACGATGGAAAAAACAGCGGCTTGTGCTTATACCAAAAGGGGTCAAGAATCCAGAGGCGCCGTCGTCTTATCGCCCGTTGTACATGTTGGACACAACTGGAAAACTGCTTGAGCGAGTTGTGGGGAAAATAGTCGCGACGCCAGCATGGGGGAGAGTTCTACTATCCACCCACTCGGCGATAAACATTCCAATGTCACTCACGATTGTTCCGCTGCCTGCAAACGAACGATCACCAGGAAGAGGAATGACCACAAGTAAAGCGCACAGATTTAATTGGTCATCACCGCCTTTTTATTACTTTACTTAGAACTTATTAATAATATTAAATTGATTTTTATAAATTTTATACAAGCTGAAACACTTCTTTCTCGACACGACTTCGGTATATCTACGCTTCTCCGCCGCGCGACGTAGAGCGGGAGGCAGGTCGACCGGCTCGGTCGGCTGATGTATAGGACTCCCCGAGGATAGAACTCTGACTTGAATTCCATTCTCGGTTAGGGTTAAGGAACGGAAGAGAGATAGAACATTTTTCTTTTAAGGGCGTGGCTACCAAGGAGATGCGATCTTTTGGTGCAGTGGTGTGTATGTGTGTTCGTACACATCACCGTGCTTATCGATGCATTTCAGCAAGGATAAACAAAACCTACAGCTAGGGAAAAAGAACAAAAGAGAAGCGACCTAATGCATCAGTCTGTGATTAGGGTCAGTTAAATAAATAACCTGGAACTCATTAAATGGGAATTGCATTTGGGATACCACAAACGATGTGGATTGTTTATGGTATCGCCAGAAAACCTCTGAAGGACAGCGTTCTTTTGTTTGCACATTGCGTGCTAAGGAAATCAGTTTCAGCCTCTATTGCGCTAATTATATGCAGCTGATTGGGTTGTTTATTGTTGGGAGAAAAGGTCCCCAGCCAATGTGTATGAAAATGGATTTGTTGTACACATCAATAAAGCTGGGAATAGGCGACGCAATGATCATTATCCCTGATTGGGATGGTTACATGATATGTGAACTGATAAGTTTTCTTTTCATGGATATGCTGTTTGGAACAGAATTCTTAAGGGGAATTTTGAATTCAAATAAATGAATGCAGGTAAGAATGCTCTTACAGGTACTTTTAGGTTATATAATTGGATCTATTTGATGCGTGAAGCATTTAAGGTGCTAATGCGATTGCATTAGCAGAAGCTGGAACTCATTAAATGGGAATTGCATTTGGGATACCACAAACGATGTGGATTGTTTATGGTATCGCCAGAAAACCTTTGGAGGACAGTGTTCTTTTGCTTGCACATGGTGCGAGTTAGGGAATTAGTCTCAACGTCTATGGTGCTAATTATATGCAGCTGCGTTGGACTGTTTATCGTTGGTTAAAGTGCTCGCCAGCCAATGTGTATGTAGGTAGTTTTTATTGTACACATGTTGGGGCTGGGGTAAGCCAACTTTCCCTGATTATGCGGTTGTATTATATGTGAACCGGTGAATTTTCTTTCAGATAATTTATGATAAGTTAGGAAGGAATTCTTATAGGGAATTTGTATGCGAAGAGATGCATGAAAGGTAAGAATTCTCTTGTAGGGGCTTTTAGCTAAATAAACATGATCAATTTGATGCTTGAAGCATTTAAGGTGCTAATGCGATTGCATTAGCAAACTTATAAGATTGGGTTGAAGTTATGGGGGTTTTTCAGGTAAGTGGGCCGTGGGGTTTGGCGGAACCGCCACAGAGTAATTGCCATTCGCCTGGAGCAATTCACTGAGGGGACATTGCGGCTCTCTGAAACGCAGTATGAGTTCCGGAAAGGTAGATCAACCGGTAAGGCATTATCTGTTGTGTGCGACATCGCTTGCAATGCGATAGTTGGAGCACGATGGATAGGAGGTACAAAAAATATTGTGCCGTGGTGACATTAGATGTTAATAATGCATTTAACTCGGTGAACTGGAATCGAATTCTAGAAGCGTTGAGCAATCTACAAGTCTCGCCCTACTTGGTGCGTATACTAGCAAAGTATCTCTCGGATAGAAGACTGCTCTATGACACAGATGAGGGACCACAGGAATATAAAATAACAGCGGGTGTAACTCCGGGATCTGTATTAGGTCCGCTGTTATAGAATATCATGTATGGGTGTGCTCAGGGTCAATGTACCAGAAGGGGTTAGAATCATTGGGTACGCATATGATTTGGCAATAGTGGCCGTCGCTAAACATCTAGATAACCTGGAGAATATTTGCTCCCAAGCAATCCAGTGCATTAAATGCTGGCTAGATATGGCCGGACTGAAACTAGTTGGACATAGGACGGAGGCAGTTTTCATAAGCACCCGCGAGAAAGTTGAACACCTTGCTTTGGCAATAGAAGGACAAATAATCAGGTCCAGTCCCTATACTAAATATCTTGCTGTTATACTCGACAACAGGTTGAGCTTCAAGGAACACATGAGGAAAACGAATGAAAAAACGGCAAGGGTATGTAAAGTTTTGGCGAAACTGCTACCCAATGTTGGAGGACCCCGGCCCCACATAAGAAAATTCATAACCAGTGTCAACACTTCAATTATAATGTATGCAGCTCACATATGGGCAGAATACGCACAGTATAACTCGTACATGAGAGGAGTGAACTCAGCACATAGGCTGGCATCACTAAGAGTATGCTGTGCATTTCGAACAGTATCCGAAGATGCTATACATATTTTGGCCGCTAAAGAAAACGCCGCATTGCATAAACTCTTGTGGGGGTTCTTAAAGCTCACTTGAATAACCCCCCATATGTGCAACCTATTTTTGCATCTCAAGCACCAGCACACCTGTAAACCTTTCCTTCCCGTAAGAACTTAATGCACCTAGGGCATTGCATTAAACTCCCCATAAGAATTCCTTCATCCACGCACCCAATGCATTTCATAAATTCCCTGAAAGAATTTATCAAGTACTTACCCCTCGCAACTATCTTCTGAAAGGAATTCACCAAGGCCAAACACAATATCCCCGAAAAGAAAACTTATCGGTTCACATACAATGTAACCGCATAATCAGGGAATCTTAACATTGAGTTGGCTATTCCCAGCCTTACATCTGTACAACAATGTCTTACATACACATTGGCTGGAGATTCCATTGTCCAACGGCCAAAGCAGCGTCGGGAAGCTTGTTCAGTTGGAATATACCCAACCACGATCCCTCGTCTAAACGAATAAACTATCTCCGATTTCGTTCTTTGTCACAAACGAATTAGCCTGCATATACAAATGCAAGCAAGGCATTCATTTCGTCTACCGACCCAAGATACGATATACAATTTTCATTGTGTATAGTATTGTAATCCGTTAGCACCTTTCTCTAATGGTTATTCGTCTATTTACACAAGGGCATCACTTATCTAAGACTTTTATGATACCCTCGTCCTACCTTTTCTTTCACCACATTTCTTCGACGCGTGGCCGTCTATTTATTTAGCCGCAATGCACACCATAAACAAAGACCTTCACGTCCCTTAAGTCTTTACCGTTTTCCTGCTGTTTTTTTCCATCGCCTTCGCGCATGAGTTGAACAATATGATCTTCACGATTACTCATACACACATCTACCGCGATCTTCATTACGAGATCTGGTTTGCTACTCCACAAAGAGAGACCCTACGTCTCTCTTGTGGTAAGTAAAAATATATCCTTAGCTGAGAGGATATCCACCACCACTTGATCGAATCGTATTTTAACATCCGGCCACGCTGGTCGGTTCTTCTCCTGCTCAACGTAGCGCTGCGGAAACGCGTACATACTGAAGTCGTAATCCAACCACGGATGCGTTTCGGTAACAAAACCTTGAGTCTTATTGCAACCGTCGATCCGGTCGGTTCACCTCTCGCTCTCCGTAGCGCTGCGAAAACGCGTACATACTGAAGTCGTAATCCAACCGCGGATGCGTTTCGGTAACAAAACTCTGAGTCTTATTGCAACCGCCGATCCGGTCGGTTCACCTCCCGCTCTCCGTAGCGCTGCGAAAACGCGTACATACTGAAGTCGTAATCCAACCGCGGATCGGTAACAAAACCTTTAGTCGTGGTTATTGGTGCACAACGTCGCGAATTAAAAAGATAATATATCAACAAAACAGGAGACCACCGATTTACCGCAAATTAACTTAATTGTCAGTGCTAAGTGCTCAGCCGTAATTATCCATAAAAACAAATGAAAATAAATTCCACCTGATCGTGAAATGTGTGTGTAAAAAGCGAATCGCTCTATTCCTTGAGTTTACTTTATAACAGTAATGTGTAGAATTCGACTTTACATAAAATAAAACATAAAATAAAAACAGTAAACAACAACCAACAATCTAGTGTGGTTTAATGTGTTTTCCTTCCCCTCGGTGACGTGCAGAGTTTTATAGGCGAACAATTTGTGACGACGAGGTAGAACCCTGCGCCCATGATGGCGCCACGATCTCGCTCCCTACAGTCTCCTTAGAGAATCGTCGGAAATTGCGGTCACAATTAGAGCTCTCAAGCCTAAGAGTATGACAACGAAGGTGTGATTCTTCCACCAAAGGAAGGTGGACCCACACCACGATACCTGATATAGAAACATGGGTGAAAAGAAAGCATGGCTAGCTGAATTACCACTTGACTCAGCTAATATCAGGACATTGATGCTACTTGCACAAATATAAGCATGTGAATCGCCCATACTGCTTGTTGCGGATTCGCCCTTAACACAACCGGCGAATTCGCAATTAAATACCTGTGGCACCACCTGAATTAGGTATGTGGCATCACCTTAAACAATGTCAGCAATCAGTTGACATTTGTGAATTTTCTGTTGTCACATGACAACCATGACAGCCATCCTTTCTATTGTCACATGACAACCATGATAACCATCCTTCTTTTATAATTTCTCTTCTTGTTTGGCGCTTGAAATCAATAGTTGATCCACCGAGATCAAAGGAATCCTTTGAGTTAAATAAATTAATGTTAGTTAATAGACAAACCAAATCGTTGCTTTCTATTGACGATTCGTTCTGGACCAGCTGGATTTCACAATTTGGTATCAATTTCCATTTGTTTTTAATTATTTTTTCAGTTGTTTTTAGAAGCAAATCATCAACGTTTATTGGGCACGCCAAGAGAACATTACGAATACACAACACCAGGAGACACCATCGTGTTCCTGACGTATCTGTCCAGAGTCTGTTGGACTTTACACATCTTTTTGGCCAGGAGATACCATCGTGTTCCTGACCGCGTGTATTCAACGCTTGTTGAATACACTGCTTGTATTGCGAAGGCAAACTAGAAAATGCGGAGAACGTATTCACAGAGTGCGTGAGATTCGAGACTACACGAACGATTTTGTTGAGATATATGAGACGGACAGTTACTCCGGCAGGAGTAATAGATACATGCTGAGTTCAAAACAGGCATGGTCCGTAACAAATGGTATTCTCTGTGAAATGTTGCAGCAGTTGCGACGCGACGAACGGAGTAACAGGTAAACTCCGTCCCGCCCCGCGGATCCGTGGGGACCAACGGGAACATGTGTCTGGCGGGAGGTGGTTTTAGTCGGTAAAAACCCGGCATGCCTCTGGATCGGTCCAGAGGTATCTTTTGAAGATTTCCACCTTCCTACCGAAACCAAAAAAAAAAAAAAAAAAAAAAAAAACAGTAGTCAACTTGACAGCAGAGTTAAAGTTATATGCTACATGACTCTTATCAGATCGATGATCATATATGGATGTCGAGTCTGGTTTAATGTATAATATATTTAATAAATTAAAAATTCGGATTTTCGAGAGACAATGCCTCAGGACGTGCCTTAACTTACATCGGACTCCTGAATCCGATCTCAAAAAAATACTATCCCAATGAAGCGTTGTACAGTTGTGCCAATATAAACAGAGTGGATAATTTTATGATCAAGTTGATCCAAGGGCATCTTGAGAGATCAATGAGCTCGCCGAATGATTTAATGTTTGGCGCATATTATCCAAACAATATGTATTATGAAGGGGTCCGTCGCAATGGCTTTATTCCACCAGAAGCATTCCTCCTCAGTCTTGACATGAACGGTCTTACACAAAATGAAATCCCTATACCGTTGATTTATCACGTGCGTCGGTCGGGCATAGATAAACGAATATGTTATAATCGAGAGATTGCGCACACAGATGAAGAGCGTCTGCAGTTCAGTAGGACAGTAGCACAGAAAAACCGAAAAGACACAAATAAGCAACACCCGAGATTTTGGTGGCTGAGTGGCAATTAAAAACCTGTTTCTATATAATTGGCAAAAAAAGTTAATAATAATAATAATAATAATAATGATATTTAAAAAAAACCATTAACTGCGGACAGCTTACATAGATTTAGCATTTCGAAGATTGAGTTTAGATGTCAGGTTTAGGATAGAGTTAAGATAAAAAAAAAGAATTTAGTTAGTTTAGTATTTAAATCTTTAAGGTGAAAACAATAACAAAAACAAAGTTTTTTTTTCATTTTCTTTGTATCTAATTAAGTTCTTTAAAATTCATGTAACCAAAACAATCATAATGTCGAAAGACAAATTTTCACGCTTTAAGCATACGCATGTAACTAAGGGACCAGTAAGTTAGGAAATAAGATACCATACGCTAGAGTTTAATGGTTTTTGTCTAGCGAGTAAGTAAATTATAATAAGAGGAAGAAATAAAAAATTATATAAAAAATGAAATGAAAATGACAATTCTGATTGCTTTGGTTCAAGCTTCTAACGGTCCAGTTGCTGCAAATAGAGATCTTAATTTGGTGTTTGGCCATACGGGAGTAGACTATTGTAAATGATTTCTCTCCGCTTCCACCAAATGCATAGCAAAATCTTATTCGCCGTTAGTCCTAGTCTGGTAAAAATTGGATCCGCATTGAGGTGACACACTCCTCATTCCCATTCACTGTCTGTTTAAGATATGGATCGATTTCGTTTCATTTGTCCAAAACGTCGCAGATGGAAATCCGATACATTATGATACATTATGACTTAGAAATGGAGGTCCTTTTGATTCTAACTTTACGTCCATCATTTTTGGCTAATCTTTAGCTACTATGCTGGAATTAATCAGTACTTTACGAGATACGTTATCACTGTAGCCATCCTGCCAAAAGATAATGGATTTCTTGTTCCACAAACAAATATAATTGTAAAGGAAAGAGATATAATAGCCATGTAATTCAGCTATTGGTTAAGTAACAAAATAGTGCAGTTTACACGTCTCGCGCAGGTTGCAATATGGGGAAATGAATGAATGGATTTATGGAAAAGTGGCAATCATCAAGGTAATACGGTTAGTTATCAGGAACAACAGAGAGAAGCAATGTTATTTTACAAGAAAAGGAAAAAACGGCTGTACTAAACATAAGCTAAAAGCGTGACTGATCGACGTGATGGGCTTATCATTCAAAAGCTTCCTTTATCCTTAAGTAGTTTCAAAGTACATGCAAAACTATTTGCATGGTTGACGATAAAGTTTCAACCAAAAGGTTTATCGTACGGCTTACAAATGGAACAATTCAGACAATATCATTGAGCTAGTCAAAGTCGTACTATAGAAATGCATTACGTTTTACATAGGGGCTGATTATTCCAAGGCTCATTCACCGACTCATTGGGAAAGGCATGTTTCACTTTCACTTTAATGTTGGGATACAAACAAATCCGGCACTGAATAACAGTCTGTTCATTCGTGCTATAATCTATTCGTAGGGCCATGAAGCGAAACCTGCACTTACGGCTAGGTTATTCCGATTATAACTCGTGAGGTATTTTGTTTTAGTCGGCAAATTAATGGCGTGCCTACGGTGGAATCTCGCGTTTCGACTCGCTGGTAATGGATGGTGAACGAAACACACATCCGCCCAAATTAGGTTGTTGGCAAGTATCTGTTGTCATAGGTAAGAAAAAGTAAGTTTTCAAACGAATAAAGATTGTTTTCCATTTGGTCGAATTCAGCAATAGTTAGCTGTGAGCACGGATATAAAAATGAGTTTTACACTAAGGGGAAGTGAAGAGTGTTACTCTTTTAATTCCATTGTATAACTATGAAGTCATTAAGTGCTTAAGGTGCATTGACTATGAGGAACATTTTTCATAGATTTTCGAAAACGAATAAAATAGTTTCAAAGTGAATCATGTTATTGGATGGATAAGAGTTACCTAAGAAATGTGGTGTATCTACGAAGTTATAAGGAATGCTTGAGTTTGGGTAAATGGCTGACAGTCACTGAAAAAAACTACCACTAGCAACTCCTGCTAATAGATAGACATTTTAAAATTTTAACTAACCTTTCGTAGTAAAGTGGTAGATTGCGTCCCAATGCTCAGCTGTCGGTGAATAACCATCCCGTTCATTTTTTACTGTATAGGAAAATTCATTTAAAATTTAATTTAGGTACACATCAATAATTATAATCATAATAACATGTTAGTAAACTTATTCATTAAATAAGACTAATTGTGGGTGCTACTACTATTACTATTTATTGGCCTGTAGGAATCCGGAAGTTCATGACCTCACCGACTCGACTCCGCCATTGTTCCCTGTCCCGTGCGTTCTCCTCCCACGTTCGACCATCCGATCCGATTTCCTCAAAGTCCAACCTAACATTGCCCTCCCATCTCCGTCGCGGCCGCCCTGTCGGTCTCTTTCCCGTTGGCTTACCGTCAAGAATTCTATGCACGGTCCAATCGTTGCCCACCCGCGCCACGGCCTATCTTAATCTTCGCCACTTGATTACTCTCACTATTGTAGGTTTGCGGTATAGTTCTTCCAATCCGTGGTTGTGGAGTTTCCTCCATTGTTCTGCCTCCTCGTCATATTTATCGCCAAAGATACCCATTGGAACTTTATTCTCGAATACGCGGAATTTGTTTTCTTCCCGTTTTGTGAGAGCCCATGTTTCGCATCCGTATAGAACAATCGCCATAATTATGGTTCTATAGACACGGAGCTTTATATTCCGTGATAGCAGTTTACTGACTGCGTGCCAACTAGCGTTGCCGGAGTGTAGTCTTTTGTTAATTTCCTTCGACATTTCGTTACTGCCCGTCAGTATTGTTCCCAGGTGTTTAAATTCTTTGACATTTTCAAATATCTTGCCCCTGATGTTTATGTGTGTTCTCTGAGGTCCACTTGCTCTCGCCATAATCATGTATTTTCTTTTGTCTTTATTTATTTCTAGTTCCACCTCTTCTGCCGCTTGCATGATGATTTCACTGTTTTTACTTACAGTTTCTAGATTATTGCCCAAAACGGCGATGTCATCCGCATATGCGAGCACTTGTGTGACCCCGTTCAGGGATGATCCGGCCATGTTGTCGTCTTGTACCTTTCTGATGACATACTCGAGGACAAGGTTAAAGAGACATGGTGAGAGGCCATCGCCCTGCTTTAGTTGGTCCCGGATTTCAAATGGTTCTACGAGGTGGTTTTCTATTCTAACTCGCCCTTTGTTTTCGTTCATGCAGATTTGAATGAGAGCGGCATATTTTTTCGGGATTCCCAGCTCAACTACAATATGGGAGTCTTTGCCTTGCGACTGAGTCGTAGGCTCTTTAACATACGAACTAACTGAATTAATCAATTAATAACTTAACTATGACGGCAAAGGTTAAGGCGGGAGATGAAAAGAAATTAGATGGATTTATAGTGAGGGTGCTGGCGCAAGGCTAATAATCTTGCCCGGAAAATCAAATTATTATGGACAATTTAACAAGTCTCGGATATGGACCGGATAGCGGTGGAGAGACTTGCTAAATAAGGCCAAGACCGGGGCCCAGTGAATGAATACGATATTGGAGAGGACTCGCGTTCTTCCAGGGTTTTCAAGTTAATTATTTCCGAACGGTTGGTGTAAGGGGACAGGATCAGAAGGTTTCCATCCTAAAAAAGAAATGACGTGGAATGCCCTCGATCCCGACAATGTGAGTCTGCTGGTAGTAGGACTATTCCTGATTAGTATATTCGACCAGTGCATAGACAATGGAAATGTAGAGGGATTGGGTGACATAGGGGTTGGAGAATTTTAGACCACCGTTTTAAAAACCCGTTTTACAAACCCTGGAGTTGAGTCACCACGTCAATTTGTGAAAGGAAATTAAGTTCCCTATCACAGAAACTACCAAGGTCGCATATCCATTGGACGGGAAGTAGGGACGGGGAGGGAAAATATACGTTTTCATGAAAAGGTTATGAACTGGCATTTGGCGATATTATGCTCCAAACCATTTTTGTGAAACCAAGCCGAGAAGTGTTCAAGATCTGTTTGAAGCAGTGCAGAATCATGATAGTCTTATAGAGCTTTATGTCATAAGCACAAACAGACACACATGAATGCTTGATGAGCCTATTAATGTCGTTTGTGGTTAGTATAAAACGTAGGGAGTTAGCCTTGAGGAATCCGGAGATAGCCAGGAAGGAACTAGATATCGCAGATATGAAACGGACACTGTAGAATCTATCTTCCAGGTAGGAAGAAATGCATTTTAACAGAATGGGTTCAAAACCGAGGGTGGACGATTTAAAAAGAATAAGTTTATGAGAAATCTTGTCGAAAGTCTTGTCGGTTGTAAGCATGCCGACCTCCTTGTTACTCCCTATGGCCGACAGTGTGAGAGACAACGACGAGCTTAGCAACAAATTGCGAGCTAGATAATCTTGTGCGTGGCTGTTGTTTGGTTTATGATGAGTAGGGGAACCGGCTTGGTTAGCGGTCGCGCTTGACTTTGTAGTCAGTACAGCCATGAGGGAGCAAGAGGTACATACGTCTGTTGCGGAACGGATTATTATACAATTTTTAACAAATAAAGGCGTTAAAACCCCACGGAAAATTTTAGTCGATTAAAGGGACAGTTTCGTGATGATACACTGTCTCAGAATCGTGTGCATACGTGGGTCAGAGCATTTAAAAGTGGGCGAGAACGTATCCAAAACTAAAGTCATGATCACCGCCCAAGGACAAGTCGTCCCGATGACAACATCCGAGCCGTTCGAGAGCTTATTGAAACTGATCGCCCCTTAACTGTTGGAGAAATTTTACTACTGTCAGTTTCTATAGTCGGCAAATGCCGCATATTGAAACAAAAAAACGAGGTATGCCTACTCGAGATGTCATCCTTCTTTATGACAACGCCAGGCCTCACACCGCGTTCTTGACAAGGGCTACATTGGATAAAATGGGCTGGGAAACCCCACGAACAATTCCCTTATAGCCAAGACTTGTCTCCCTGTGACTATTTTTTATTCGCACCTTCGAAGGAATCACTTGGAGGAAAAAAAAATCGAGAGTAATGAAGAAATCGAGGAGCACGTGCGCAATTGGCTAACAACTCGCCCTAAATCTTTCGACGAACAAGGGATATTAAAGCTTCCAAATCGGGGGTAAAAGTGTGTAGATCACATAGGAGACTACGTTGAAAGATGGAACGAAATTACAGTTTATATTTGATTCACCCTCGTAGGAAAGCTTAGCATAAAGGCGATGGTTGTTGCTGATGTTTCAAACGCCCTGGATCTGTTTCTGACATCTGACCGTTTTTACCGTAGAAACGGCGGCGCTATTGGGAACCTCGTATAACTGCCTGATATCGATTGCGCAATTACTTACATTTCAAACGAATAACCAGCCTAAATAGCCACGTCAAGTATGAAGGTACGGGGCTGCTAACTGGGACGATTTGAAGGATTTCTGCGCATATTTTCCGTGGTAAGAGATGTGCTTTCGAACTTTCGAACTTCTGCGCGGAGTCAGTGACGGAGATTATTCTTCTCGAAATGGAGATTTATATTCGGCATTCCGTCAAACGAAATCCATATAATAAGCATTGTTTTGAGAGAAAAAGCGAGCGGATTACAGTGGCAAAAAATTGAGCTTTTAAATAATGGCTCTAATCCCACGGAGGTCAACAGAACGAACTTTGTCAAAAACAGAAATCCGTGCAACTAGGCGATTGATTTCATGAAGACGGTTCACAAGGTCAAAGTGATCAACAAACCGCTCGAATACCCAACTGGTTGGTGTCCCTTCTGGTAAATGGAAAGGGCTATCAGCAATAACTTCGCCTCCTTCTCTTTTCCTCCGTTGAGGACAGGCACCGGATCTTTAGTTAGGAATTCAAAGGATAAAGCCAATGTGTCTGCGGATTTATTTTCTGCGAATTCATGCCATACTGCCGGTCTTTTGAAGCCGCATATAACCGCGGCCGTCCAGTCTTTAATGTCGGATGTGAATTTCTAACCACGAGCTATTCAACGCAATCTCCGTGGACTGGACTGTAAGAAAGCAATTGGCCCCGATGGAATACCAGCAATAGTACTTAAAAACTGTGCTTCCGAACTGTCCCACGTGATAATGGTCCGGATTTTGTCACACCAAATACCATCCAGAGCCTAGTTAAACCTCGTACGACTCGTTGCGAAGGCTTTTTGTCTTATTCTTTATAAAGCTCTCCATTCTGTTCAACCATGTCTACAACATGGTGTACTTTCCCCTAATTTGGAAGCAAGCTATTGTTTGTCCACTAGCAAAAGTTGGGAAACCAACATATCACACCTCAAGCTTCCGCTCTATTTCCTTCCTCGATTGCATCAGAAAAATATATGAAAACTTCATATAGGAGTAGCTAAGCAAATTTATCAGTGCCAGGAACTTTATAACTGACTTCCAATTCGGATTTAGAAAAACGCACAACACCACAATGGCTCTTAACGTATTTCAAAACCATGTCTGCGTGCGCCTCTTTAATAAGGAACCTACCATTGCGGTGAGTCTGGACCTTCAAAAAGCTTTTGACACGACATGGATCAAAATACTCGTTTTTAAATGTTGCTCACTGTGAGTAGGGCGTTAGAATCTACTCACAGAAAGGCCGGCTTATAGTAGGAGGCGACTAAAGGCCGAGTGGTAGTTGGAGTTCAATGCGCTGTCGCCCGGTGAGATACCACCACATCAAGCTAGGCTCCGTGAAATAGTCGGGAGAAATCCCTGGCCATCTAGTTTGGAACTACGGGAGGACTATGTCAGGGGGAACTCCATGCAAATATTCTGATAAATAACCGAACTTTAAAAAATTCTTCATCTCGTAATCGGGCTTGTTTTTGAGTCTCTGTCGACGTTCGACTGATAATTTGTAACATCAAGGGCATCGGTTTCACGAAAACAAATGTAGGCGCCGTTCACCAATATGTGGAAACAGCCAAACGACCGATCCGGTGCCTGTTCTCACCCTCACCTTACCCTAACCGAGACTCAGGTCGATTCGTCAGCTGATTCGACATATCTTCGTTGCTCAGTATGCGGCTTACATTCGAGATTCCGTTTTAAGGGTGAAATCTGCTTGATCTAGCTTGCCAGAGGAAGGAGGCGTTGGAACCCAATAACATGGACATTATGTGGTTGAAGGTTGTGTTGACGAATTCGGTTAAATTTTTCTGCTGTCTTAACCGCTCCCCGAATGACGATCGACCAGCGACATTTTTCGAAGATCTTTCACGTATCCTCGACTGATACAGATCAACCACTCGGTTTCTGAAATTGTTATCATGCCGATTTTAATCTACACAACTCCGGTTGGCTGGTACATTCTAACAGAACCGACGAGGCTGGGATGCTACCGGAGAAGTAGAAGTTCGCTGTTAGCCGCAATTTGACTCAACTTGTGGAGAAACCTACGCGAGGGTCAGATGCCCGAGGTGATTATGCGAACGATATTAATGCATGCGCGGAGTCGGCCATGGAAATTATTCTTCTCAGGATGGAGATTTATATTCGGCATTCCATCAAACAAAATTCATCTGATATGCCTTGGTTTCATAAAAAATATGAGGAGATTACAGGGGCAAAAATAGAGTTTTTAAGCAATGGCGGTTCCACGGATGTCAACAGAACGAATTTTGTTGTGATCAGAAACGCGTGCAACCAGGCGATTAATACCGCGAAGAAGGCTTACACCGACAGAGTGACTAATAAACTTCTTGAATGCCCAACTAGTTCCCGTCCCTCCTGGTGAATGCTGGGACTGTCAGCAATAACTTCGCTTCCTCCTCCTTTCCTCCGTTAGTGACAGACAACGGGACACTAGTCCCAAATTCAAAAGATAAAGGTAGTGTGCTCACGAATTTATTTTCCGCAAATTCAAACCTAGATGCCGGCCTTTGGGAACCACCCGTGATCGCGCCGCTGCGGTCTTCGATGCGGGTTGTGCGTACTATTCACCGCATTCTACGTAGACTGGACCGTAAGAAGGCAGTCAGCCCGGACGGAATACCAGCAGTTGTCCTTTAGAACTGTGCTCCTGAACTGTCGCCGGTTCTTGGTAGGCTCTTCCGCTTATCTCATGCACGGAGGACATTTCTTAGCTGTTGGAATGTATCTCGAGTTCAGCCAATTCCCAAGAGGGGGAAAAAGTGTCTCCCACAAAATTACCGGCCGATAGCATTCCTGTCTATGTTATCTAAGGTGATGGAAAAGGTCATCAATGCTGAGTTGATGAAGTATTTGGAGTGCATCAGACTTCTGAATGATCGTCAATACGGATTCCGTGGCAGACAGACGATGGGAGACCGTTTGACCTTATAACTGCTATGTTGAGTCAAGGGCGGTCGCATCGGATATCTCCAACACTTTTGACAGCGTCCGGCACAGGGCATTCCTGAGCAAACTTCGTTCATACCAACTTTCGCAGCAACTTTGCGACTGGACGAAGAGATTCTTCGAAAATCGACGATTCGGGTTGTTGTAGACGGCGATCTGTATCGCGTAAATTTCGGGGTGTCTCGAGATACTATTTTGGCTCCAACCTTATTTTCGCCTTACATGAATAATTTGTTAGTCAACCGATAATAAAGTGTTCAGTTTTGCGGTTGATAGTAGGCTTGTTTTTTTTTTTCGAGTGATAGGCCGATGATGAATGACCAGGCCCCAAAATTTGGGGAAAGTTGATATTGCTCGACTACTATGGTCTTAAATCCCGAAATTTATCCAGAACATCCAAGCTGCTACTGTACAAGACCATGGTCATATCAGTACTCATGTATTGATCCGAGGCGTGGGTGCTCAATAAAAGGCCTCTGAACTGAAGCCCTTGTTCGAGAGGAAGGTCTTAAGGAGAATTGTTGGCCCCGTATGTGAGGGAGGACGTTTCTGGAGACGCTACAACCATGAGTTGTACACGATCTACCTTGAAGTTACTGTTGTAAGAAAAATCAAGCTCGGCAAACTCCGGTGGGTGGGATACCTAGCTCGAATGAGCAAGGGGAGCCTGCCCGAAAAGTCCTTTGTGGCAGAATGTATGGAAGGAGACAGCGCGGCAGACCTTGTCTGTAATGGAGGGATGGCGTGGATCAGGGCGCCCAGAGCCTGGGAGTGCCAAACTGGATGACATCGACTCGAAATCGGGACCGGTGGAGAGATTTGTTAAATAAGCCCAAGCCCGGATCCTGGTTGTAGTGCCGATGATGATGATGATGAAGGTGATGAAATTGCTGGGCGTCACAGTCTGTGAGAATGTAACGTGGCATAAACACGCGTCGAGCATTGCCAGGTTCGCCTCTGGAAAATTGTGTTATCTTTATAGAGGCAAGAAATATTTTACTCCGGCCTAATTCTTTCTCCTATATAAATTGCAAATTAGACCTACGCTCGAATATTATTTTCATTTTTGGAACTTTGCTCCTAAACATACCCTCGACTTATTTGGGAGCATACAGAGACGAGCAATCTTCCTGATCGGGGACATGGCGCTGACGTCGGGACTGCAGTCGCTATCGCACCGAAGGCATGTAGCTGATCTCTGCGTGTTTTATAAAGGGTCGGGCATACATTTTTGCACATTTGAAACACGAATAGGAATGTTATTTTGTTGATCATTTATTTAACGTAATAAACGTTTATTGGAATTATGTTTTTTAAACATGACATCGTCGAAATATGCCCCGTCTCGTCATTGGCACTCCTGCAATCGACTACGCAAACTTTGGAAACCTCCCTGACACATGCAGCGAGGTATCGCGGCTATCTCCTCTTGGATGTTCTCATCTATTCTTCTTGAACGTGGCCGCCCTATTTGTTTAATATTCGTTGTCGATCCCGTTTGTTCGAACTTCTTGACCCAAGCTTTGATTAAATTAACACTTGGACACTTACTTACACACCGTAATCCGTATTCAATTCTAAATACGCATCATACAGTAACGTAGGAATCGTTGTTTTTGTAAAATTGTTTTACACAAAAAGCACGTTGTTGTCCCGTGAAGCACTCCACCTTGACTAAAATTGCATAAACCGTCGCACAATTCCACGCCACTCGCGCGGCCCTCCCTCTGCTAAGTCATAAGGTGGATATACCAGAACTTCCCAATCAAGCTTTAGTAGTTTCTGGCGAATCTATATAAACTTGTACGGCCTGAAATTGTCTTGGTGGAACACAACACCTCTCCTGTTGGTTAATTCTGTCCGTTTTTGTCAAACTCGTGCTTCAAACGGCTCACTTATTAACCATAGAAGTCCGAATTTAGTGTGGGGTTGTGTGGAGGAGGAAGTATTGTGCCAGGCAAGGGCATTCCGCACACTTCCATCCCCATCATCTATTGTTCACGCGGACACTGCCCAGAACGCAACGAGGAAGTAAACGATAGTTGACCTTCGCAACCGAGCGGACACAACACAGAAACAAAACACCGCGGTTTGATCAACAATAATCCTTTATTTGTTACGTTTTATTATCTAAATGAAGAGCACTTTGTCTTCCGCCATTATCAAATACGTTAGTATTTTTATACTTCACTTAGAACTTATTATATCACATTAAATTGATCTTTATAAATTTAAAACACGGTGAAACACTTCTTTCACGACCCGACTTCTGTATATATGCGCCTCTCCGCCGCGCGACGAAGGGCGGGAGCGACAACGACCGTGCTGGTCTGCGGATGTAATTTGACTCGGCGATAAACGGCTCGTGGTGAGCCGACTCGCTCATGGGGTGAGTTTTCCCGAGAGAGAAAGTGTTTCTCTCGTGGTGAAAACAAGGAAGAAAGACTTGGCAATGTATGTGTATGTGTGAGTGAAGATCACATTGGTTTTTTCATACACAAGGCCATGGGAACGAATCTGTAAACAAGAAAAGGAATGACGTGCATCAATGAGATGTGAGTTTGGCTAAGTAAACAAGCCGAATCTCATTGGGTGCTAAATGGGGTTTCTTTTTGTTCAATGCCGCTAGTCATGAGAAACAGATCCAGAAATATGGGAAGGCAAAGAGATCGGGTAGATCATTGTCTAAGCTAGGCATTGCAGCTGTAACGATAGCCGCAATGCCCATGCACATGGTGCTAATTGATTCTAGCTTATTTACAGGGAATTGTATCTGGGATACCACAAACGATGTGAATTGTCTATGGTATCGCCGGAAAACCTTTGAAGGACAGCGTTCTTTTGTTTGCACATGGTGCGAGTTAGGGAAATTGGCTTCAGCGTCGGTTGCGCTAATTATATGCAGCTGCTTGGGTTGTTTATTGTTAGGAGAAAAGGGCACCAGCCGATATGTATGAAAAGGGATTTGTTGTACACATGTTGAGGCTGGGATTAGCCAACTCAAGGGTAAGATTCCCTGATTATGCGGTTGTATTATATATGAACCGATGACTTTTCTTTCAGGGAATTTATGATAAGCTTGGAGAGAATTCTTATAGGGGATTTTAAATGCGAAGTTATGCATGCAGGTAAGAATTCTCTTCTAGGGGATTTTAGCTAAATGAACTTGATCAAATTGATGCGTGAAGCATTGACGGTGCTAATGCGAGGGCATTAGCGAAAGCTTATGCAGACTGGGTTGTAGGGATGGGGGTTCTTTAGGTAAGTAGTCAGTGGGGTTTGGCGGAACCGCCACAGGGTCATATGGATATAGTCGGTAGCAGGTGGCTCCTTTCCAATCCCACAAAAGCCCAGTGAATTCTTGCTGGCCGTTTGTTCTGGATTGACCACTGCTTGAGTCATTTCATCACGCTTTGGTTACGATCCTTTTTGCACGATAATATCGTATGTGACCAATTTTTCCGCTTTCATTATCCGTTTAAGAAGTAGGTTCATTACGATAAGTGTGCCCAGAGTTTTCGCAGATGGAAATTCAATGCTATATGCGTTTCGCGTCAATTAATTTATCATTCAAATACCGAGCGTCTGTTTTCCATTCCAGCTTGATGTTTATGATTTAAAATCACTTTGTGTTTGATCTATAGCTCGTAAACGATTATACCGTAGTTAAAGTACTGATCTAGTCCGATTGTTTCCATGATTTTATTGACATTTTTGATGATGGGTCTACCTACACGAAGTGCATCGTTAATATCGAAAATACCGAAACGGAATCGACAAAACGAAAATTGGCCATAATTGACGGTGAATTTTCTAAACTTCCGTATTTTACATCCCATAACTGATAATTAAATCGAGTAGTTAAAAAAAAAACTGACAAGGAATTTTTAAATACGGAATGTCACTTTTCCTGAATTTTTTTGATCAATACTTTGCGAAATCCTGTATATACAACTACAGCCGCCCAAAAAAAAAAATGTATGGATTTTTGTCCCCAAAGTAATATAATTCAAAAAGAAATATTGATAATACAAAATTCAGAATGTGATACTACATTTCTGGCAATTTCTTGAAAAAAAAAACAACTTTTATGTGGGAAGAATAACTAAATCTATTCCTCGAATTAACAACTAAAACCCATTTGCACTTTCACTATAACCGCAATATTTAAAATTTATTGCTGACTCTTCAAAGAAAGCTATAAAAGGTCTAAACCGTTTTCATCACAGCATTCTAACAGTCATGGGGAGCTTCCAACGACACCACTTTGAATGCATTTCATCAAGTCATGTTGCGGTGGTCGTCTCGCCAAAGACCATGAACTAACGACTGTGCTCGAACAAATTATTAATAAATCAGCGACGAATTTTTTAGCCGCTTCATATAGTCTGTAACTGTTAGAGACGGTTCGAATAATGATGAAAACTAATAGGGGGGGACAAGGAGAGGAGAGCAGAATTTCTTCAAAAAACGAAATACGCTACACATATAAAATCACCCCCTGTATTCTTTGCGTCGATTCGTTGGTCCATTTCACTTTCGATTTTGTTATTCAAATAACTAGATAAATTCACAAATAGTGAAATCATACAGCCCCCCAAATATCATCATATGGAGCACATGGTTAACAAGTATTTTTTTGCCCGATGGTTAAGACTTGTCGAACCCATATGATGCTAGTGAAAACACCTTGCTCATTCGCATCACCTCCTTTTCTGTCGCGAACTTAATTTAGAATTTCATCGGATAACTTTCTTTTAAACGCGCACAGTAATTGGAAGTGACCCTGGCGTTGTTATTGTCACAGTGTGTTATCGGATATGGAAGTTGTCGTTGGTGACTCGTTAGTTTGGTTCGGATAAGAGAATGCATAATCACTACATCACATCATTAAGCGCTTCCGAATAACTTTTACTGGGTGAATGTAGAGGCAGACGAAACATTTTCCACCGCAATTGAACAACATGGACAACATAACATATGTGAATTTTCACATTTTACGTACATTTTTTTATTTGTTTCTTCTTCTTATATTTATCTTACTTGCTAGACAAAAAATGCGTAAATTATAGCTTATTTAAATTATATTCTAACTTATTGGTACTCTGTGGACACTCTAAGCTGAACTTATGTTGAATATTGCCATGTATTGTTGCCTTTCGGCTTTGTTTATTTAATTTGAATTACAGTCTTAATTAATAATTTACCAAAACAGAGAACATTTAGAACAAAAAAAACCCTTGTGATATTTGTTCTTTTGCACCTAATTAAACTTACTTCACTAAATTAATCAATTTTTTTAATATTATTTTTAAAACTTACCTAACACTAATGTGGCGGTTCCGCCAAACCTCACTGTATACTTAGCCGAAGAACCACCATAACTACAACACAGTCATCATAACTTTCTGCTAATACAAACGCAGTAAGCACCTGTAAATGCTTCACGTAACAAATGACCAAATGTATTTAGCTAAAAGCTTCTGGAAAAGAATTCTTACCTTCATTCATTAATTCGAATTAAAAATTCCCTATAAGAATTCTCTCCAAACTTATCATAAATTCCCTGAAAGAAAACTTGTCGGTTCACATATAATGCAACCGCATAATCAGGGAATCTTAACCTTGAGTTGGCTATTCCCAGCCTCAATATGTGTACAATAAATTTACCTACATACACATTGGCTGACGACCCTTTTACCCAACGATAAACAGTCCAACGCAGCTGCATACAGTTAGCGCAATAGACGCTGAAACTAATTCCCTAGCATGTATCATGTACAAATAAAAGAACGCTGCCCTTCAGCAGGCATTCTGGCGATACGGCAAACAATTCAAACCATTCAAGTATTCCAAATGCATCTATCATCTAATGAGTTGCAATTTGTTTACTCAATTGAACTCTCAGATCATAAATTCCCTTTGTCCTACATATTCCTGGATACCGTTTACCATCGACCTTCTCACATAAGCAAACACAAACGCAATTAGCATCCAATGAGATTCGGCTTGTTTGCTTAGCCGAACTCACATCTCATGGATGCACATTATGCCGTTTCTTTGCTTCAGTTTTGTTCTCATGGCTTTGTCTCATGAATGAACCAATGTACACACATACACGTGTACCACCATGATCTTTATTACGAGATCTGGTTTTCTATTCCACCAAGAGAGACTTTACGTTTCTCTGGTGGTAAGTAAAAACATATCCTTAGTGGAGAGGATATCTACCACCACACCACCAAACTCACCCCAAACGAGGGTTGAATCATTGAGTCCTATTACAACCACCGTTCGCGACGGTCGGTTCGCCTCCCGCTCTCCGTAGCGCTGCAGAGACGCGATATATACACGGAGTCTTGTTGTAGTGTTGAGTACGTTGGCCAAAAAGTGCCACAGTCACCGAAGCTAATATTCCCATCGTGGTTCAGTTCATACCAATTAACTTTGACGTGTTGATAAGTGTGTAATGTAATTGTTTTTGCATTAACGATTGTAGTTATAACCAAACTTTGGTTATCCCGTTGGAGTTGTGATACAGTTACGATGCTGGGGCTGTACATTCCACCAGGCGACTTTCGCCCCGTAAAGTCTGCCCATACAAGTTTCCCGAGCTCTTCGCCTCAGGTTGGTCCGTTGATAGTCTCCTCTTATGATTAGCGCATGAACAACAATTCTCACTTGACGTTTTATTCATTCGTCGACGTTTCCTACAGCCAACAGAGATGTGGCCGACTCCGCCGCATGTCCAGCACTTCATAACCGGTCTCGGGGTTCTCCGTTGTATATGCCCGATTATTTGGCAAGAACATTCCTCGACGGACGTTTCTCGGACTCTATATGTACTCCTGGTAGCCAGTTTAGCAGATTCATATGCCAATGCGAACGCCGATCTTGGAGTGCGTTTATAAACGCATCCGTTGCTACCTCGTTCAGAAATTCCTTAGTCATATTTGAAGAAGACAATTTTGCCAATCGCTCAATTTCTGCCTGCAATTGTTGAAGAATTTCTCCAGGTTTCTGCGTTCTGCTCCGCAGTTGCATGCGGTAGTCCTGCTGGATGTGGTTGTCTCCATACCTAGCTTCAAAGCCATCTCTTACCGCTTGGAAATTTGTTTGCTTCTCTGCTGGTATGGTTTGTAGCAATTCTGCAGCCACCCCACGGAGTAACACGATTAGTGATGTTAAATTTTGCTCATCCGACCACTTATTATAATTGGCCGCGGCGTCAAACTGCCGTATAAATACGGAGAAGGGTCCCGTTCCATCGAAGGTTGGCGGTTGTATCCTTGTATCTTTGTAGTCATGTTGATTGCTAGGCGATGTCTTATTTCTCTCAATACACTCAAGTCTCTTTTCGATTCGCATTATTTCATCGGTGACTTTTAGATCCAGATTTTCTATTTCCTTTCGAATTTTTGACTGAATTACTTCCTTAAAGTGTTGAAAATTACATTTCATCCACTGCGTTTGGTATCCAACTTTGCATTAACATCTGCAGCTTGCGCGTCCAATTTTATCATCATCATCCTGAACATCTCCGAAATGTCCAACTGTGGCGAACTCTTCTCCGTCATATTGGCATCATCTTGACTCGCTGTTTCTTCTCCATCCGGACAGTCTGACCCAATCGTAAAAACATATGTGTCCACATCAATACCCTCTTCCTCCATTGCTGCTTGCAGACGCTGTCGAAGAATTTGCTTCTGTTCTCTGCTATCCCGATTCCGGTCCTGAAGTTCCTTCTTCAACTCAGGAACGCAAATATTCTCCAAATGTCGATCTGACATCGTCACAACACACTTTCACAGACTTATTTACTTAAACAATAATTAATCGCACTTCTGACACCAATTGTAGCGAGCTTAAGGTTCGCTGGATTAATTATTTTTAATAAATAAGAGCCGTTAAATCGATTTCGAATGAATGTAACACTTTATTAGTCCGTTAATAACAACCGTTACTTTTACCGTACACTTAACGATTTCTTGATTTATCGCTTCCGTACTTATCGCGTCTTTGACTGCTTACTTCTCACTTCTTACTTCTTACTTCTTCCTTTTCACTTGGCCCCATGATCTGTGTGCGGCGTATTTATACCGTTTCCTCATTCTGATTCGGTGTTTCGTTTCCGCCCGTTCCATAGCCTTGAATGTTCTACTGTTCATAGTCTCCAGTTTTCCAGTATTTTATAGAATATTCTAGTACTTTGCTTCGGGCTTTCCGAATATTCTAGTACTGATTGTCATATGCGTCACAATATGTTTGCCGATGGTACGGCCATTTTCTCTTTGGATGCCTTATTCACTAACGTCTACAACTCTTTGCAAGGAGCTCTTGACAAACTAGCAGTATATTACAGGAAATGGAAAATAAAAATAAATGGTAATAAAACACAAGCTGTCTGGTTTTCGAGATGTAGGAAACTCTGCTACCTACCAAATGGCACTAAACTCAGTATGTGTGCATTTGATATTGATTGGTCCGAAGACTGTAGATATCTAAGTATTATTCCAGATAAAAAACTTATCTTCCAAAAACATCTCACTACCGCAATTGACAAAATAAACAAAGTCGTAAGAGTTATGTATCCATTAGTGTGTAGAAAGTCAAAGCTTAGCCTCGAAAATAAAATTAGAATTTTTGAAACCATTTTTCAAACTATACGCCTGTTCGGCGCCCCTGTATAGTGTAATTGTGCTCGCACACACACAAAAAAAAATGCAAAGGTGTCAAAACAAAATATTTAAAATTTTGCTGAATTTGCCATGGCATTATTCGATACATGAACTTCATGAAAACGCTAACGTTAAACCGGTAGAATTCCTTATTGACAAAATCAATCGAAACTTCTTCGTCAATTGTTCTTTTTCTGACAATGTTTTCGTTTCCTGTCTTGCGTTATCCTAAATCACTACATATGTACCCTGTCTATGAAAATAATATCGAGGTCATTATTACATAAAATAACCGGAAACCTGTGCAATATTAGTGTTGCGGATTGGCAGTTGGATGTGCTGGGATGTGCTGGAGAAATCTAGTACATTCGCAGTATACCAGTTGCGCGGCAGCTGGCCGATTGTCACCAACGATGATGTCAGCAGCGTTCCTTTTTTGAATTGACGGTTATTCGGCGTCGTTACTCAATCTCAGGCTGCAATCAACTCTCGTCACGTGTACATCGTCTGCAACCAACCTTCACCGCGCTCACATTGTCAGGGCAAACATCACAGGTACCAGTTAACCGCAACAAACCAAAGTGTATCCGATTTAAATAATAAGGAAATAAAGATAGACCTCGAATTCAGAGTTTTGGTTTTTTGTGCTTCCATTTTGCTGCTTTTTCATTGCGTTCCTTTCGTAGCTCGCATTACCGGCATCCCGCCTCCGATACGCGTTGTGTTGTGCTACCAAACGAGCAACGGATCTCCAACAAGGGAACAGTGAACAATCACAAAGATCCCTGCACAATTGGTCTTAAGATTCAAATAAGGGTTTTTTCTTGTAGTTTTCCCTTAATTTATTATTTGTTATTCATTAAAATTGTGCTATTGTCATTATATAGATTTAAGATTATAGTTGTAAAGGAATTGCTATCCTAAATCTCTTAAGTACTAGTTGTAAAATATACCATAAATGTAATTATCTACCAAATAAAATTGAATTGAAAAAATAATTGTTCTTTCCCTCCCTCGGTGGGAATTTTCCCCCAGGACCTCTCTAATTGTAAAGTGGAATTTTCTAACGTGTGAAATATTTGAATTCAGATCCGTTGTGAAAATAAAAACATTAATAATAACAAACTAAGTCAGTGTTTTTAATTTTCGGCAGTTCATGGGTGCATTTATTTCTTTCGTTTGTGGATAATTTGCGGCGGAACTTTCGTTCAGTGGATGATAGAGGAAGGAAGTGAACCAGTGTCATACGACGGCACAATACTTCTTCCCCACACTATCCCAACCTAAGAACAGCAAAATCTATGTAAGCTTGCCATCCTAACTAGCCCTTACTAACCGCTCCATTCATTCACTCATTTCAGCGCCGCAGTTTCCATTCAGTAGGACGGCCTGTGGGGAAATAAGTTGGTGTCGTCGTAACACTGGTTCACTTATTCCCCAACTCTTGTCCGCAGAACACTGCTCACCAAATTATCCATGAATTCGCAAACGAAGGAGAAAATGAAATGCACACTGTTGTTTAGTCGTACACTATTTATTTTTATTTCAATACCGGGTCTAGTTTTACAAATTACTCAAGAACAATATTTATCCAAAAGTACAGCTTTTTAACACGAACAGATTTAAAACCACAGAAAAGGAGATTATATTTTATTAACTTTACCGGCGTCTAACACAACGGAAAAAGGGATTCTATTTATTTCCTTCTCGACGACCTTTTCATTTTAACCCACGATCACGGCGCGTATTTTTAGTACCACAGAGTGTCGAAATAACCTTTATATTCGCGCGAAGATTTCTTCCTACTCGAAATGCACTACGCGTGGATTCGTCTTGCGTGTGTGCACGCAGCGGTGGCTAACATCTGACTCAGATTATGATGCAACTCACATCCATCTGTTCGATGGCCACGAATTGCATCGATAGGGGAGGGTTATATATGCGGGCATATAGGAAAAGTACAATGCCCTGCGATGAGGACGATGATCGGTGGACACCTGATCAAACAGAAGTACATCGTTGGTGATGAATCGCAGAGATCGAAATAGATTTTTGTTTCAAAGTAAACAAAAACGCTATTTCACAGATCAATGGGGTATATGATGACGATGATGCACAGATGATGTATATGATGTGCCTATGATACAAAAGGGGTCGTCATGGTATTTGCTTAAGATTCCTTGGAAACACCGGTGTAGGCAATATCCAATCTAATCATATGGCTCCGGTGCACAAGGAGGCAAATTATTTTGTTGACATAAGTCAACAGGAACCTCGTCGACGACGGCAAAGGGTCAGGCTGGATGGCTATAGGTTTAGAATAATATGCGGGTAAGTAAAACGCACACAGTGGGATACTGTATGTTTAATTTAGGTTTTCAGGCGGGTCATCATATGCATGGCATTGGTAAGGTTACCTAAATAATGATCTTTTCCATGCCCAAATTCTAGGATCGGTTGATAACCGATGAATGGGAATTGTCGCAAGTGTTGCGGACCTAAGGGTATAGGCGCGATATTCACTTATGAACCGTAGCAAGAATGCCGGCTACAGCTATGTCAACAATTACGCTGGCCAGCGTGTATTTATCTTTTATAATTGCTGACTAGCCGAGCCGATTGTCTGGCACGGTGCATAAATGAATGAAATAATTTGTTTGGAGTGCATGGTTGATAAGATTTAACTTTCAGGTGAAAGAGAATGAAGGGTAGCTTACGCTGCCCCAAAATTGGAGGTAGGTATAGTGGGTTGGAAAGTGGTTAATTTAAGAGGATGGGCGGTTCTTTGGGAATGTATTAAGAGCCGCCACATCACTCCCTCCCCAGTGACGTAGTCACGAAACAGGTAAGGACGATTGGGAGGGGGGTAGTTGTCTGTGGGCGCGCGCTTGGGCGCGGGTGCGAGGAGGTTGTGCAGGTCGGGCGGCAGTTGTGTCTTGGTTAGGAGGCTGTTCTGGAGCTGAAGCTTCCAGAAAGCAGGGCTTAAGTCTTTCCACGCTGACCGTGGATCGCTTGCCTCTGATATCGATCTCGAAGATGCGGTCGTTGATGCGGCGGAAGACTTTGAATGGGCCATCATAAGGGGGGTCGAGGGGTTTTTTGACCTTATCCACCCTGACAAAGACGTGCGTGCAGCTGTGCAGTTCAGGGTGGACGAAACGTTTTTTGGAGCCGTGCCTGGCTACTGGTGTTGCTCTAACTTTACGTAGCAGGTCACGGAGATGCCCCAATTCGCGAAGTTGGTCACGCGGTGTTTCGCCGTCCAGGAAGAGTTCTCCTGGAAGAAGAAGGCTAGTACCGTAGGTGAGCTCTGCTGCCGAAGCTCCCAGGTCCTCCTTAATACTTGTCCTCAGGCCGAGGAGGACAGTGGGCAGGGCGTCGAACCATTGGGTGTCGTTATGACACATGAGTGAGGCCTTGAGGGATCTATGCCAGCGCTCTATCATCCCATTGGATTGGGGGTGGTAGGCGGTGGTACGACTTCTTTGGCAGCCAAGGAGATTTGTTAGCTGCTTAAATATTGTCGCCTCGAATTGTGGACCTCGGTCCGAAGTTAAGGTGCTTGGTACACCGAAGCGTGTGACCCAAGTTGAGTAAAAAGCCTTGGCGACTGATTCGGCAGTAACTGCCCGGAGAGGTGTCGCCTCTGGCCATCGCGTGTAGCGATCCATCATAGTGAGGATATAAGAAAATCCTCTTGATGGAGTAAGCGGTCCCACTATGTCTATGTGGACATGGGCGAAGCGTGCCGTGGGAAGCTTGAACTGCGCTGGCTCCAGTACATTATGTCGCGCTACTTTGCAGCGCTGGCACTGGAGACAAGCACGGGCCCAACCGGTGAGATCTTTGTTCATCCGGGGCCAAATGAATTTGCGACGGACAGCAGCGGCTGTCGCTCGGCCGCTGGGGTGGGCTGGGTTGTGGTAAACCTGGAACACGCCCTTACGCAGTTTTTCGGGAATGTAAGGTCTAGCGGTTCCAGTTGAAACATCACACCAGATTTCGCCCAAGGGGTCGCGAAGAGTGATTTTCTTAAACTCAAGTGCCGTATCGGCAGTTAGGAGGGACTTGAGCTGTTCGTCCACCTCTTGAGCTAGGGCAAGGTCAGCATTGTTTAAGGCGGTACGCAAGTGAATCGTATCGATTCGAGAAAGGGCGTCCGCCGTAACGTTCTGTTTACCGGAGATGTGCTTGATCTCCGTAGTATATTGCCCTATGAGGTCTAATTGCCGCTCTTGTCGGGGGGAGGCGTTTCCCGACTTCTTCCGAAACGCGTAGACTAGCGGCTTGTGGTCTGTTAGGATGGAGAGTGAGCGACCTTCTATCATATGACGGAAGTATTTGACAGCGTTGTAGATCGCAAGTAATTCGCGATCATAGGCGCTGTAACGTCGCTCTGTGGGACTCAGTTTCCTTGAAAAGAAACCGAGTGGTTCCGGTCGGCCTTCGATGTCCTGTTCAAGGACAGCTCCGATTGCGGTATCCGATGCATCGCATTGGATGGATAGTGCCGCTCCCTCGAGAGGGTATCGGAGCAAAGTGGCATTTGCCAATTGTTCTTTGGACAGTTGGAATGCTCGATCAGAGACTTCTGTCCAATTAATGGGGCGCTTATCATTGCGCTTAGCTCCTTTCAAAAATTCATTTAAGGGAGCTTGAATTTGGGCAGCGTTCTTCAGCGTAGGACGATAGAAGTTAAGCATGCCCAGAAATCGACGAAGCTCACTCACGTTAGTAGGACGAGGATACTTCATGAGGGCCTCCACACGGTCTGGAAGTGGGCGAATGCCCTGGTTGTCAACGACGTAACCCAGATAGGTGATTTGCTCCATGGCGTATTGACACTTATCTGGGTTGATGACAAGACCGAATTCATGGAGGCGCTCTAGGACCTGACGTAAGTGGCGTTTATGTTCGGCGTGGTCTTTGGAGGCGATGAGAATGTCATCAAGATATGCATGGCAGCAATTTAGACCACGTAAAGCCGTGTCGATATAACGTTGGAATGTCTGTGCGGCATTCCTGAGGCCGAAAGTCATCACCTTGAACTCGAAGAGTCCGAAAGGTGTAATGACTGCGGTCTTGGGGATGTCTTCAGGTGCCACCGGAATTTGGTGGTAAGCCCTGGTGAGATCCAGGGTGGTGAAGACATTGCAACCTCGTAGTTTATACGAAAAATCGTAGAGGTGTGCAATAGGGTATCTGTCTGGGACAGTTGCTGCATTCAACAGCCTGTAATCGCCACATGGGCGCCACTCACCGGAACGTTTCTTCACTAAGTGGAGTGGGCTTGCCCAGGGGCTGTCTGACGGTTGGCAGATACCAAGTTCGATCATATGCTCGAACTCCGCGCGTGCGGCACGTAATTTTTCGGGAGCCAGTCGACGTGGGCGCTGGCTCACCGGGGGGCCACGTGTTTCTATATGATGAAACACCGTGGCCTTATGTCGACGCTGGTTAGGTAGAGGAATTGTCGTACTAACAAATTCCTGTGCCATGGCTTGAATCGGGTCTGTGCACTCTGTGGCCCTTGAAGTTGCCGCTGGAGATGCCGACGTGGGCAAGGGGTGTGCGGTTGGAGCCACTAGTCTGTTATGGGTCGAATCGACCAACAGATTATGTGCGCCTAATAGGTCGGAACCTATCAGGGGTTCATTCACGTCCGCAATGACGAAACGCCAAGTGATCGGACGTCGAAGACCCAGTTGTAGTGTCAGCTTTTTACGTCCGTACGTAAGTATCGGCGTATTATTCGCAGCTGACAATTTAAGCGCGGCGGGCACGCGGTTACGCGGAGCAAACGATCGCGGGAGGACTGAAATATCGGCGCCAGTATCGACAGTAAAAGCGATATTCAGTTTAGAATCCCGGATGGTTAGGCGATTTATAGCAGGGGTGCCGGCCGATTGCGCGAGGGTATCGGTCGGCAAAATTATTTCAAAAGGTCGTCCCTGATTGGTGGCTGGTTGCGTCCAACCACAGGGCGCCTTGCAATTAAATGTGCGATCACCGTATCGTTGGTGATTGGCGCACAAAGGAAGAGAGGCGGCGTTGTTGGGCGTATTTTGCCTCTGAATGTTGTCATTTTGTGAAGGCCGAGGTAGTGCTCGGCGAAAGTTGGCCCTCTGAGGGGCATTTTGGGAAGGTTGTTGCCGATCCAATGGACGATTAGATACGGCGCGATTCTGAGCGCCTCGTTGGTTGCTTCTCGCCTCCGCGCGAATTTGATTTAGTTCGCGGAGGACTGAGGTCTGTATCGCACGAAGGTCAGAAATGGTGACCTGAGCAGGAAGACTTCTCGGGCGGAATTCGTTGGGCCTGCCCTCTTGGGTCCGCTGTGTGACATTGGTTGAGGCAGGCCTTCTGGGATGTGGTGACGGAGAAGGTTGACGCACCGGAGCCGTCGTTGGGGCTGTTAGTGGCGGAAAAAGATGCCGTGTAGGTTGAGCGGCGTGTTGAGAAACCGCCGCTACTTGGTACCCTGGAGGCTCAGACTGCTGGTCTGAGCTTTCCATAATTGCGTCCGCAATTTTAGCTAAATAGCCCAAGCTCTGATTGGGTTGGGCTACGAGTGCCGAATGGGCATGGAGGGGGAGACATCTTAAAAAGTGAGGCCGTATTAGGTCGTCCGAGAACCTGGTCCCCGCTATAGAGCGTAAATGGGTCAGGAAAAGGGACGGTCTCATACCCGAAAGGTTCGTTTCGGCCGCCAAGCGTTGTTGCCGCGAACTTCCGGGCTCGTCCAGAGCGTCGAGGTGAGTCTCAGCAAACCAAAGTTCAGGGTCCTCCTCGTCAAAAGGGAACAGGTTAATATTGGCAGGGTTGGGTCGGTTAACGACACTGGGGGCATCGTGAAATGCCAGGGGAGCGGGTTGTGCTGTCGCTTCGGGGTCGGTAGCGACTTGTGTATCAGGGAAGTCGGCGCTGGAGGCGTCGTAAAACTCGAGGGACTCGAGTTGTTCTTGATCGCCTTGGGGTGGGGTGTTTTGAGTACAGGTCATCGTGTATGGTTGAGAGCGAACCGGTATAAAGTTGTACGGACGGGTCGAGATTGTTGTGGAGAACGTAGAAATAGGTCGCAAGAGGACGCGAGGAGTTGAAGAGAGGCCACTGAGGTCAAAAGCAGGCGAAGATGTTCGAGTGGAGTCGAGAGTAGTCAAGTGCAGTGGAATGGAGTTAAACGGCGGTCGATAGGTCGCGAATGAAACAGATAGAACTCTATTGTTAAATAGCTTAATCCTGAAACAATTAAACTCTATTTTAAATTATTGAACCGTAATTACGATTCTTCCAAAAACGAAGTTCAAATCTCGCGGGCGTGCCAGGTATCTATAGGTGTTTGTGTGTATTAAGTACTAACTCCGTTTTACTTTCAAATAAAATAAAGAAAAAAATAAAAAAAAATAAAAAAAGGAAAGATTCAAAAGGAAAAAAAAAAAAAAAAAAAAAAAAAAAAAAACACAGTGAGGAAAAGTTATAAATATTGCAATCACCAGTGTATGTGTGTGAATTTTTGACTTACGTATTTGTGTTCTCTTAATTTTAGGCTTTTTTTAAACATAAAAAGAGAAGTTAGAAGTTGTCGCAGAAATTACATTAAAAAGGGGCATGTATTGCCGATACAATAGTTTGTACTTAGTACCCTGAAGGGGTTTACAAGTGTTATGATTCTTATTGTAACGGATTGTACTTAATTTGTATTATATCTAATGTAAAAATGCAAAATATCCCCCAAGATTTATAACAATGTAAATAATAAAAAGATTGCTGTTGAAAGGAAGCAATTCACAAACCGAAACTTAGTTGGTTTCGATGGACACACGGAGCTTTTCTGTTTCTCTGTCTTTATATGTTTTCGTAAATGTAAAATATGAAATAATATATATTAACAGCAAATGGTGTAAGTTACCTGTAACGACTTAATTAACACAAAACCACTTAGGAGAAACTTGTTCTTACACTTGCTCAGATGGAGCTTATCGGTTTTACTATTTTAGGCTCAGAAGGAGCTTGCACAAGAGAGAAAACAAATAATAATAGCAGACGTTCCTTTGGAAATTTATTATAAGGAAGATCTATGTAAAATACGTGCTTTGACGTCTACTTTCAACCACGCCACGGTACAAAAAGTAATTGTTGCTCCTTCCGTTTTTTATTTTATATAACTATTCACAAACAAAAAACTTCTTACGTTTTTATATCAATATTGTGGCTGGCTATTAACATTATTTTGTACACGTACAACTACACAAAAACTAGAGCAAATATAAAATCGTTTGACATGAGGGAAGGAATTATAACAGTACACCAAGTTTATGTTTTCTTTTCTTCTGCAGTTTAATTAATTCTAAATAAACTTATTGAATTAAAAATTTACTAATAATCACCGTATGTGCCCTCGTTAACTTCTATTGTATTGTATATAGTATGATAAAATGATTAAAACAAAACACGGAAAAACAAGGAGGTCAAAATATACGACTCATTGGGAATCGGTACTAATTTACAATCATTCAAATGTGAAAAGGCAACGAAAATATAAAACTTGTCTTAACTTAGCTTTGAGTTGCGGAAATTCTTTGCTTTTTGTGCATACTATGAATTTGGTATTTAAAATTTCACAATTTTTAGGACTAAGCACTAGAAAATATATAAAAGGTAAGAAAAAGGATACCCGTTGTTGGTGTAGATGATGAAATGTTGGGCTGTTGCTTCTGGTGTTGATGGTGATAAAACTGGGGCGGTGTCTTTTCAGCGATGGTGGCAGGTGACTACAGGTGAGGTGGCGCTCCTTAAACACTTTCGACGTCTTCTTTGATTGGCACTTGGTCACTGTCTCTAAACACAATTACTGTGTAGCGCAAATGTTCACGACTCGCGAATATATAAGTTGAGCGAAAGCGCGTGTTCGCTTAGTCGCGGTCACCAATGTGGGGAAATAAGTTGGTGTCGTCGTAACACTGGTTCACTTATTCCCCAACTCTTGTCCGCAGAACACTGCTCACCAAATTATCCATGAATTCGCAAACGAAGGAGAAAATGAAATGCACACTGTTGTTTAGTCGTACACTATTTATTTTTATTTCAATACCGGGTCTAGTTTTACAAATTACTCAAGAACAATATTTATCCAAAAGTACAGCTTTTTAACACGAACAGATTTAAAACCACAGAAAAGGAGATTATATTTTATTAACTTTACCGGCGTCTAACACAACGGAAAAAGGGATTCTATTTATTTCCTTCTCGACGACCTTTTCATTTTAACCCACGATCACGGCGCGTATTTTTAGTACCACAGAGTGTCGAAATAACCTTTATATTCGCGCGAAGATTTCTTCCTACTCGAAATGCACTACGCGTGGATTCGTCTTGCGTGTGTGCACGCAGCGGTGGCTAACATCTGACTCAGATTATGATGCAACTCACATCCATCTGTTCGATGGCCACGAATTGCATCGATAGGGGAGGGTTATATATGCGGGCATATAGGAAAAGTACAATGCCCTGCGATGAGGACGATGATCGGTGGACACCTGATCAAACAGAAGTACATCGTTGGTGATGAATCGCAGAGATCGAAATAGATTTTTGTTTCAAAGTAAACAAAAACGCTATTTCACAGATCAATGGGGTATATGATGACGATGATGCACAGATGATGTATATGATGTGCCTATGATACAAAAGGGGTCGTCATGGTATTTGCTTAAGATTCCTTGGAAACACCGGTGTAGGCAATATCCAATCTAATCATATGGCTCCGGTGCACAAGGAGGCAAATTATTTTGTTGACATAAGTCAACAGGAACCTCGTCGACGACGGCAAAGGGTCAGGCTGGATGGCTATAGGTTTAGAATAATATGCGGGTAAGTAAAACGCACACAGTGGGATACTGTATGTTTAATTTAGGTTTTCAGGCGGGTCATCATATGCATGGCATTGGTAAGGTTACCTAAATAATGATCTTTTCCATGCCCAAATTCTAGGATCGGTTGATAACCGATGAATGGGAATTGTCGCAAGTGTTGCGGACCTAAGGGTATAGGCGCGATATTCACTTATGAACCGTAGCAAGAATGCCGGCTACAGCTATGTCAACAATTACGCTGGCCAGCGTGTATTTATCTTTTATAATTGCTGACTAGCCGAGCCGATTGTCTGGCACGGTGCATGAATGAATGAAATAATTTGTTTGGAGTGCATGGTTGATAAGATTTAACTTTCAGGTGAAAGAGAATGAAGGGTAGCTTACGCTGCCCCAAAATTGGAGGTAGGTATAGTGGGTTGGAAAGTGGTTAATTTAAGAGGATGGGCGGTTCTTTGGGAATGTATTAAGAGCCGCCACAGGCCTACCTACCAAGAGGTCTGCGCTCTAAATCGTAATCGATTCTGCAAAATGCTTATACCCTCCATTTCGATATATACGCATTAACCGAAACCAACTTTATCCCCAGTATTTACAGTCAAGAACTATTCCCCTTCGCCATTACCGTTTTTCGTGATAACGATGGAATATGTGTGGATTCACCTTGTCGTGGTGTGCTGCTTGCCATCCAAAATAAGTTCGCCTCATCTCTTATTGCCATCTCTTCTTCTCCCAATCTTGACTATGTCGCAATAAAAATTGACCAACGCCCAAAGTCGTTATACATTATATGTTTCTATATACCTCCTTCGCAACCTATCGTGTCATACAAACTGGCAATAGTAGCGGATGATCACCTAATCGAGTTAAGTAATTCCCTTGACAATATCGTTGTTATTGGCGATTTCAACCTACCCCATCTCCAATTGATGCTGTCAGACGTTCAATCCTTTTACGCCTCAAACCCCACTAGTACCAAGGAATGACTTTTTATAGACGGTCTCACCGACTCAAGCCTCCGTCTAATAAGTAATGTGAGAGGCAACCGTTCGAAAGATCCACCAACTTATCAAAACAATATGGGATAAGGAAGTCATTCCAGAAGAATGGAAAACTTAAATACTCGTGCCCATTTTCAAAATGGCGACAGATCTGACTGCGAAAAGTACAGAGGAAAATCATTGCTCCCAATCACATACAAAATACTAACAAATGTAATACTGGCGAGAATCACACCGTACGCATAGAAATGTTCACAATAACGCAACTGCTGGAAAAGGAATGGGAATATGGAGAGACGGTTCACCGACTGTTCGTTGATTTCAAAACGCCTACGAATCATTCGCAAGGCAAAGACTCTACCATATTGTAGTTGAGCTGGGAATCCCGAAAAAAATACGCCGCCTTCATTCAAATTTGCATGAACGACAATAAAGGGCGAATTAGAGTAGAAAACCACCTCTCAGAACCATTTGAAATCCGAGACGGACTAAAACAGGGGGATTGTCTCTCACCATGTGTTTTTAACCTTGTCCTCGAGTATGTTATCAGAAAGGTACAAGACGACAACAGGGCCGGAACATCCCTGAACGGGGTCACACAAGTGCTCGCACTTGATCTTCTAGAAACTGTAAGAAAAAACAGTGAAATCATCATGCAAGCGACAGAAGAGATGGGCCTAGAAATATATGCAGATAAAACAAAATACATGACTAAGGCGAGTGCAGATGGACCCCAGGGAACACATATAAACGTCAGAGGCAATATATTTGAACAAGTTAAAGAATTTAAATATCTGGGAACGATACTGACGACCAGTAACGAAATGTCGAAGGAAATTAACAAAAGACTGCATTCCGGCAACTCTAGTTCGCACGCAGTCAGTCAACTGCTGAAATCCAAATTGCTTACACGTAACATAAAGCTCCGTGTCTATAGAACCATAATCATGCTGATTGCTCTATACGGATGCGAAATATGGGCTCTCACAAAACGGGAAGAAAACAAATTCCGCGTATTCGAGAATAAAGTTTTAATGGCTATCTTTGGAGGTAAATATGACGAGGAGGCAGAACAATGGAGGAAAATTCACAACCACGAATTGGAAGAGCTATGCTGCAAACCTACAATAGTGAGAGTAATAAAGTCGCGAAGATTATGATGAGCCGGACATGTGGCGCGAATGGGCAATGATAGGACTATAGCGTTTGAAATAATAGTGAAGAAGATCGTGTGATTCGAACTGACGCTATGACAGCTCGAATCACGGAAAAAATTTTACCTAAGCGTTACACACCAGGCTACTGACCGTGTTTAGAATTTGATTTCGAAACTCGACTATATTCCACTGATGTGAATTATTTTTATTTATCGCTTGGTATACGGTTCTGGTGAATTTTTCTTATTCGATTTTTCGTTCGGTGTTCTTCACTATTTTTGCATGTGAATTGTGTGTGTATCTGTTAGAATCGCTACAGGACCGTGCGTAGAATTCTTGCCGGTACGCCACCGGGAAAGAGACCTACAGGACGGCCGCGACTGAGATGGGAAGACAATGACCTTGAGGAAATGGGATCGGATAGGCAAGTGTGGAAGAAGAGTGCACAGGACAGGGAACGATGGCAGAGTCGAGGCGGTGAGGTCATGAACTTCCGGGTTCCTACAGCCCAATAAATAATAATAGTAGTAATAGGGATTGGGCGGCGCAGGGCTAATAACCTTGCCCGGAAAAACAAATATTATGGACAATTTAACAAGTCTTGGATAAGCACCGGATACCGGTTGAGAGACTTGCTAATTAAGGCCAAGACCGGATCTCGGTTGTAGTGCCGATGATGATGATGAATAGGGATTGGAGCGCCACTGTTTAAAAGCTCTATTTTTTGGCGCTGTAACCGGCTCGCATTTCTTATCAAACCAACTTTTATCAGATGATTTTTGTTTGATGGGATGCGAAATGTAAATCTCCATTCCGAGCAGAATAATCTCCGTGACCGAATCCGGGCATGCATTAATATCGGAGTCTCCGAAGCACAGCTCCGGTCACGGAAAAGATGCGAAGAAATCTCACAAATTGTCCCAGTTAACAGCCCCATACCTCCATACATACCGAAGCTGCTTAGGTCGGGTATTCGCTTGAAATGCAAGTGGTTGCGCGACTGATACCAAGCAGTGATCTGAATTTCCCGATGTCGCAGCAACCTTTACTGTATAAGTGCCCGACTCGGATGTCAAAATCAGATCCAGGGTGTTCGCATAATCACCTCGGGCATCCGGCACTCGCGTTGGTTCCTCCACGAGTTGAGTAAAGTTGTGGCTAACAGCGAACATCTCTGCCGGCCTCCCAGCCTTGACGGGTCTGTTAGAATGTACCAACCAGACGGAGTTATGTACATTAAAATTGCCAAGGACGACAGTTTCAGAAGCCGGGTGGTTGATCTGTATCCAGTCGGGGGTACGTGAAAGATGTTCGAAAAATGTCGCCGGTCGATTATCATCGGCGAGCGGTAAGGACAACAGAGAAATTAATAGAATCCCCCAGCACGACCCTAAACCACATGATGTCCCTGTTATGGGTTCCAACGCTTCCATCCACTGGCAAGCCAGATCGGACCACGTGAAGATGCAGACTCCACCTTTAAAACGGAATCTCAAATGCAAGTTTTATCCTAAGCAACGAAGATATGTCGAATCAGTTGACGAATCGACCTGGATCTCAGTTAGGGTAAGGTTATCAGGTTTCGCTGTTCGCAAATACTGGTGGGCGCCGTTAACATTTGTATTGGTGAACCGATGCCCCTGATGTTACAAAATGCCGTTATCAGTCGTGCGTCGACAGACCCTTGAGAACGAGCCCGATTAGGCGATGACGAATTTCTTAAAGTTCGGTTATTTATCAGAATATTTCCATGATGGTGCCCCTGTGGGGGTTAAAGTAGTGGTTCAGTTAACACCCACCGATTATCGCTGCAAAATGATAAATTTATAAATCTGCTAGCGGTTCTTTGACACCTTTTACAGCGAATCCTATTTGATATTTTATCATTTTCTGAATGTTCACAAAATTTCTAGTTTCATAATTTTTCTCTGGTGAAAATGATTAAAATTAAACTGACTCTTGACTTTGTGTGTGCGCGCTCGCGTGATTGAAAACTCGACTTCTCTCCTTGAGGGACGAAATTTGACTAACTGGTTATATCCAACGATTAACCAATCTAGGTCACGCTCTCATCTGGATTTTCTCATTTCCACGCCCATCGAGGTGAATAAACTCTTGTGAATTTATTCAGTAGTCAATGAACCTAGGGAGAATGGAGGAATCGAAGAGGAGAGCTTGACGATCTCGGGGATGATTTTATTTCGCATGTATCGAAAGCAAAACCGATGGTGACCGCATGACCCAGTTTGATATTGGATTGTTCTCAAAGTGCAATGCGCTCCGAGAAGGGGAAATGGGTGGAATGGAAAGTATATTTCTTGTGCTATTCACCTGACTCTGAGGTTATTGATCCCCAGCGAATAGTGGTGTCTGGGGAAGGCCAACCGACGCTGCGATGGCTTGGGAAAATATTAGGGTGGGAACAAACTAAAAGTATTCGATAACCCAAACCGGTGCGCGATGCTGCAACAGCATCGTTTGCGCAGACTTTACTGTTGCTAATCAAACCTGAAATTGTGATTTCCGGTGAAAATCTCATGTGGTTTATGATATAATGTTGCCGTATGCCAAGAAAAGGGCTGAATTCAATTATGCATTATCTGCATAGAATAATGAATCCAGGCTATGCGTCCTTTTGGGGTATACCTTTTGCAGGTGAAATTGGCCGACGGAAGGGATTGGGGTAGACGTGGTGCGCGGTTAGCGGGCGAAATTGCTTGTAATTGTGGGTTGGTTCTCCGTGTGATATAGAGAACCCTCACATCCCTAATATAGTCCTCCCGGAGATCCGAATGGGAAACTAGTTGACCTCCGGAATTCTTTATCTCAGAAGATATCATCATGACTTATCCCCGTGTCAGTCCGGGTCATCAACCATACATCCGAAACATAGTCGAAAATTTCTCCCGACGATATCGATATGGACCAATGTTTTCTTGAAGCGGACCATCAGCCAAGCTCCAAAAGATGGCCAGGGATTTCTCCGTACCATTTCACGGAGCTATAGCTTGACGGGGTGCTATTTCACCGAGCGACAGGGCGTTGGGACCCCATCTACCACTCGGCTTTTAGTCGCCTCTTACCACAAGCCGGCCTAGCTGTGAATATATTCTAACCCCCTAGTCACAGAGGTGCCACAATATGTCAAGGAATAGCCACAAAGAGAAAATTATGGCAAACCATAGAGGAGGCCTATAGCGTTTGAAATAATAGTGAAGAAGATCGTGTGGTTCGAACTGACGCTATGACAGCTCGAATCACGAAAAACATTTTACCTAAGCGTTACACACCAGGCCACTGACCGTGTTTAGAATTTGATTTCCAAACTCGACTATATTCCACTGATGTGAATTATTTTTGTTATTTATCGCTTGGTATACGGTTCTGATGGCTCCTCGATAGTATAGTGGTTAGTATACCCGCCTGTCACGCGGGAGACCGGGGTTCGATTCCCCGTCGGGGAGCCTCTGGCGCAAGACTAATGACCTTGCCCGGAAAAAACAAATCATTATGGAAAATTTAACAATGCCTCAGGACTTGCTTAAACAAGGCCAAGACCGGTTCCCGGTTGTAGTGCCGATGATGATGATACGGTTCTGATGTATTTTTCTTATTCGATTTTTTTCGTTCGTGTTCTTCACTATTTTGCTTGTGAATTGTGTGTATCTGTTAGAATCGCTACAGGCCTATGCCAGAGGGAAAGTTGATACTGACGTTACCGATGTCGAAGATTAGGGAAACAAATTATTATTGCCAACAAACTGTGCACTTATCAGTATCAGAAATGAAGGCTATTTGTATTTGTATTTGTACTATGATGTTTAATATTTATGTTGGAGGAAGTAGAGGTCGATGTTGCTGACTGTTTTTTTGTTTTATATCCACATTTATTTAACAAACTAATTACATATTTTACTTAAGACTAAATGTTAATTTCTATTTTACAAATATCACTCTCACATTAACTTACTGGCTCTTCGCAAGCACTCTAAATTATACATTATTATTTTTCTTATGCCTTTCGGCGTACAATGTCGTTGACTGTATTGAGGTGAAGATTCACTGGATTTTGCTTTTTTTGATTTCCGGAATATATTCTACATATAATTTACTACAAAAAATGAAAAAGATGTATAGATGTATAGAAATGTATAGTGTGGGGAAGGAAGTATTGTGCCAGGCACGGGCACTCGGTTCACTTCCTTCCACCAGCATCACAAAGACAAAGTTCCAACGTGAACCAAAGAAAAGCACCAACAGGAGAAATAAAACTGTTCGCCAAGACAACGCAGAAAAATTAAACACAGGATGCCTTTTGTTTAGTTTTATTTAATTTACGGTAGCCCTGCGTGAAAGTTACAATGTGAAGTCAATAAAAACACAATCTTCGAAGACTGCAGCAATATAATATTCGACATGGCGGTTGCAAACACGGCACGCACATTGATTTAAATTACACTGAAGATGACCCGTATTCACAAGAAAAATAATAAAAGGCTGGTGTGCACTACTTCTACGACTTTTTACTTTTTTAGCGCGCTTACTCGACTCGCGGTGTATTCGCGTCTCCGTGTGCACCGGCGGAGAGCGGGAGCGACAACGACCACGACCTGCTCGGTCGGTGGACGTAAAAGGACTCAGCGACAATCATCTCGTGCAGAGATGATTCGCTTATGGGGTGAGTTTGTGGTGTCATGGTAGATATCCTCTCCACTAAGGATATCGTTTTTACCTACCACCAGAGAAACGTAAAGTCTCTCTTGGTGGAATAGGAAACCAGATCTTGTAATGAAGATCATGGTGGTATGTGTGCGATCTTTCAGATCTGAGTTGTTTACACGTGTTCGAGGGCAATGGGTAATCGAAGCAGACAGGCGGCAAAGACAAAAGGGAGATATGACCAAATGCGCCGTTGGTAATGCGGTTCATTATTTACGCGATGCGTCTTCGCTATTATCGACGTTGGGAAAAAAAGTGCTAATGGGATTGGTGGCCGAACGAATCCCTTGCATGCCTTTGTATATGCCGGGTAATTAGTTGCGGCAGGGAAAGAAATTGAATATTGTATGTTAGTGGGAAAACAAACGATGAGTTGAATCCTATGCATGTTTACATGGGTAGAAATATGATTTATGGCGTCCGTAAAAACAAGCTGTCCGACATAGGATTTTAACACAGACAAATGGTGCCGACTGGCTTGGGATTCATGATGCCATATGCACTTTAAAGAATTATTTCCAAAAACCTTATCGAACGCGTTTTATGCATTAAATGTCCTTGCAAAAGGAAATGTTTCAGGTATGATGGGTGGAGATTGCGGTGGAGGTGTGGGAAATTGAAATTTGCCTGGGAACCAAAGGTACCGAATAGGTTTTGGGATCCCTGAAAAGGTAGAAAAGAAATTATATGCGAAGAGATGCATGTAGGTAAGTTTTCTTTTATAGGGACTTTTTAGATTATACCTTAGATAATCCTAGATGCGTAAAGCATTTAAGGTGCTAATGCGATTGCATTAGCGAAATTATATGATTGGATAGGGTTATGGGTGTTTTTAGGAAGGCGAACCGTTGGGTTTGGCGGAACCGCCACAATAGCACGTAACAATATATAAGCCGAATTTCTTTAAAATCTTTTAAGAGGCAATTTTTAATGACATAAAGAACCGGGAAAAAAATTGATTTTTAAATAAATAGAAATGTGTACTAGTATCTTAAGTTGTGCTATCCTATATCCATGAATGCCTTTTGTTTATTTCTATTACATTAAATTTAAATGACATAAATAAAATCATTTTGATTAGAAACTTGAGTTCCTTAACCTCCATAAATCAAACTTTTTTTTAAACTTGAACTTTCATTCATCGAAGTTTTCTTTAGGCCCTTGGAATTCAATTCATCGAGAGTCGTGTGGGTAGAGTGGGTACAAAAACAACATTTTCGAATATTTAGTTTCTTCTTGTTGTAAACCTTCAACTGAGTCTAAACTTGCACCCCGTATCATGTTCTGGCTGGTGAATTTGAATGGAGTTCATTTAAAGTGTACGTTTGATGTGCACCTTAACATCAGCTTTCACATCACTTGCGAATTTTATTTGCTTTCAATTGAAGACATAAACTAGAAACTCAGAGGTTATTGTCTCACTACCCAAAGAAGATTTTCCTTGTACTAGAAAGTAAAAGTTCTTAAAACACTTTATTATTGTGTATAGGTATGGCTGAAATGACACGCACTGTCTACCTAATCCCATGCCGGACATGGAGAGGCCATGACCCACAAAGATAATTCGAACACTGAAAATGCGTGGGTTAGTCACACGCACGTCAGTTGATTTTTTTTTTGGGATAGCGTTTAACTTTACAGAGAGAAGAAAAAAACGATCTACCAACCCAAGTGAAAGTGATATCGAATGGCCAAGTGTGTAACGATTTCCAAGGCAAAGTTGTTGGAGGAAGAGACCACAGACAGGGTGATATGATTCGATCAAGCCACCTAGTTGAGAGTTGCATTATGAGTTGAAGGTATGAGTAATGGCGATCGACATCTTTAATTTGATGCAGGATTTCGAAACCGGAATGAATCAGAGTTTAGTTTACCCAACGATCTATGTACACATATTTTAGCGCACAATGATGTTAAGTTGTTGGTTCATGTGCGACGTTCCCCGAAAGTGTACCTCCACTCACGAGTGAGGGCTATGCATTCATTAAGCAACATATGCAGCCAAAACTCCCCAATGACGAACTTAAAGGTATTTTGGATGAAATTTGTGACAATAGTGGAGAGGTTTAGCCACATCTCCCGTAGATACATTCAGTAGATTCAATGTTTTAATGTGTGCGTTACAGTGCGGTAAGTTTACGTTACACACTCTTTCTCTTTTCTTCTTCGTCATGTGAATGGATTTTAGTTGAGAAAAAGTGCCATGCAAAGTGGAGAAAGGGGTCACAACTTTCACGCGATATAAAATCTAGACACTGTTTGGGCAATACGGCATTTCCATGTTACTTGCGGATCTGATGAGAGGTGGATTAGTTATCAGGTGTCTAATTTACCTTGTGCATTACTAATTACCAATCAGTGCTCTACGATACAAGAAAGGATAAATAGAAAACCGATATTCGTGCACATTCATTGCTATATTATTAAAATATTAATAATAAGAATAATATTACAAAAATAAATTCAAAACAAGGATACCGTGAATCGTGGTGTTAGTTGAAGTTATTATTGAAATTTTGGATACCAAACGACTGTGGATAAATATCTAGGATAGCAAATTTAGTGAAAACTACTTGTATTCAGTGTGATCTTGAATATTTAAAACTATCCTGTGGATTACTGCAAAGATTTGAACAACGGATTAATAGCAACAAATCCTCCCACAAGTCACAGGTGAGATTCAAATATTGAATGAAATATTGAAGTAAAATTCAGTGGGGAATTAAAACAAGCCAATAGAAACGTGTAAGCTAATTCAATATTTATGGGTCAGTGAATTAGTAATGAACATAACTAGCGAAAAGGCAACGGTTAGTGAACGGCAGATTAATTAGAATCATTGGTGTTATTTTGACAGTTTCTATGTTTGTGGTCAATAAGCTTTGAAAAAAAAATCGAATTTAAAAAGTTGCTTACCCATATCTTTTTTTTTTATCCAATGCGATTTTTTTATCGTTCGATTCATTTTGCAGTCATACTAAAAAGAATTGATAAAAGTACTCGTGGCTTAGTGGACAGAAACTTTCGAAGAATATTTATTTGGTGGATAATCTTATCGGAGTGATAGTATTGGACAGTTTCACGTCTAATGAGATTATGATGTTTGATTCTGTCAAATGTCCGTTAGTGATTTGTTTGTTGGTTTGCATACCATCACTTATCAGCTTAATTGCTTTATTGCTTTCGCTTCGCATTGTTTTTAAGATGGTAGAATAACTCATGATACTGATGATACCATCAAACTAGATGGTCGATTATATATTAGCAACTGTCGGATTTTGGCATTTCCGAAAAATTTCTTATTTTATAGATTGTATGAATAAATATCAATTGCTTACGAATGTTTTTTTTTTTGTTTTTGTTTTTTATTGAATGTGTTGATGTCTTTTAATGCCATCCCCAGGAATTTGCGCAGAGGTATTGATCTGAGGCCACTTCATTAGGTATATAGACTCTTTTTTTATGGTTGCACCAAAGGATGCCTAACCTTCTAAAGATACCACGGGTCCGCCCCTCTGGCATGCATAATGGACAGAGTTGTATAGCATGTAACATGGTGTTTATGTACTAAAACACATACTGCATGTCATATCACTCTCCTCACGGGACTAACTTTGGGTTTCCTTCGCGGGACTGATTGACTCTTTTTGTTAGTTTCCTATTGTTTTCTGCGATTTTTCGTTTTGGTCTTGTGATTTGACCTGACCTATTTTGCTCTAGGGCTACTAAAGTACAGATTTCGGCCTTATACTCCTCTGACCACATCATATAGTCTACCAGGTGTACCGGTATAGAGTGAGCGTTTTTTAAATAAAACACTAATTTTAAATGGGAAAGTAAAAAACATTTTATTCGAAGTATTGGCCACTGGTTTCTACCTTTCTGGCAATTTGTGGATACCACGCCAATAAAACCGGTCGTCTTTTGAGGCAAATCATTCGGAGACCCAATTTTCGACTTCTTCGTAGGAATTGAAATGCTGCTCAGCCAATGCGTGTCCCATCGATGAAAACAAATGGTAGTCGGAAGGAGCCAAGTCTGGTGAATACGGCGGGTGGGGTAACACTTCCCAGCTGAGAGCTTTTATTGTTTCTTTGACGGGTTTTGCTGTATGACTCGGAGCATTATCACGCAACAAAATTACCTTTCCGTGTCTTGTGGCCCATTCTGGTCGTTTTTCGATCAATACATGGTTCAAATTGATCATTTGTTGTCGGTAGCGTTGCGCATCAACTGTTTCGCCAGGTTTTAGAAGTTCATGACCCTTCTGGTCCCACCAAACACAGAGCATTGTCTTTTTTCCGAACCGATCAGGCTTTGTAGTCGATGTTGACGCTTCTCCTGGATGTACCCATGATTTTTTGGGTTTGGGATTTTTAAAATAAATCCATTTTTCATCACCAGTCACAATTCGATGCAATACTGACTTCCTTTCGATGTGGTGTTTCGCTTTTCCATCTGCCTGTCATTCAATTCATGTGGCACCCAGTTTCCACACTTTTGGAACTTTCCCATAGCTTTTAAACGGCCAGAAATTGTTTGTTGTGCAACATTTAACATTTGTGCCATTTGTTTTTGACTTAAAGTGTCATATTGATCCAATATTGCTTGCAATTCAACGTCTTCAAACTTTATTGGTGGTCTTCCACGTTCTTCATTTCGCACATCAAAATCATTATCTCTGAACCGCTTAAACCATCTTTTGCATGTTGCTTCCGATAGAGCATGATCACCATAAGCCTCGACAAGCATTCGATGCGATTCTGCAGCAATTTTCTTCAAATGAAAACAGAAAATTAATGCTTTCCTCAAATTATCATTTTCTGGTACAAAATTCGACATTTTAACAGGGTTAAAAAAAACGATGTTGTTTGTACAATGACTTGATGCATACTATGTTTGACAGATGTCATAGTAACCAAATAAAAAAAAAATAAGGGCGCGTTTACAACAAACGTTCCCTATCAATACATTTGTATCTTGACGCTCACTTCACACCGGTACACCTGGTATGAAACGTAGAAAGGTTGTTTCTTTATTGTATGTGGTTGCATACAAAAATGTGTTCAGCATCCTCTTCTCGTTCTTCACATTGTGGACAGAGAGGTGAATTGTCGTGCTCAAGAACTGCGTAAGGTGGTAGTACCAGTTCAAATGTGAGCGTTTTATCTAAACTTCAACGGTTGGGATGAGTTTAAAGGTCCATCTGCCGTTTAAGTTGGTGTTCCATGTAGGGTACCATTTCACAACAGAAGTACATCTTTCTTGTGCTTCCCCATGCTGCCGGGCTTTTCATCCGTCGGGGGTCTTTATTCATTTTAATTTTTGCAACATTTTTTATTTTCTTTTTATATTTTTAGTTTCAAATTATATGCTAGATAAAAATGCTTAAATTCTAGCTTAATTATCTTATATTATAACTTACTGGTTCTAAGCACACGCTCTAAGCAAAACATTACATGACTATTGTATAATTTGCCATTCGGCGACAGAACTTTGTTTGTGGCTGTACTTATGACTATTTGTATGACAAAGAAAAATTAGGGAAACCTTGTGCCAATTTTTGTTTGTTTTTTTCTTAAAATTTAACTTACTTCTATTTATTAATTTATTTAGTTATTTTTTTAATTTTGTTAAAAAGAACTTAACTTAAATCTTATACTACTCTAATTCTAGAGAACCCGCTGTGGCTCTCCTTTTTTAGATATGCAGTATGTTATAGCAGCTTGGCTATAACATGTACTGCTTTATCAGAGACCGCCCTGAAATCGTGCTTAGTCCACAAGATAAAAAGCCAGCGTGCTGCACTCATCACACTGTGTAGTTATTTTATTTGTTAAGTTTGGCGCATCATGGACTACTACTGATGTGTGACTACCCTTGACCCTTGACAGAATAATTCCCCTACTATAACCCGGCCCACCAATATTTTTTAATATACGGGATGGGGCCGCCTGTACGTTTGCGACTTTTTTATTCATATACTCTACGTGTGATTTGAATCTTAGTCTATTGTCGAGCATAACTCTAGAGTACTTAACAGATTCACTTCATCGTATGGTCTGATTCCTGATCTGAAACGTAGCATATACCACATGCTTTCAACTGAGACTGTCTCCGTTTTATGATCGGCCAGTTCTAGTCAGGCGGATTGTAGCCAGTCGTTCATCAGTTGAATTGCCTCATTAGTGGCCGCTTCTATCTCGTTTATATGTTTAGCGATTGTTACATCGGCGATGTCTTCTGCGACACTAATAATTTCCATTCCCTGTGCTAGTTTTATTTATAAAGTTTCGTATTAGATAAGATTACACAATAGTGGACTAACTATTAACCTTTGAGGAACTCCTGCCAAAATATCATAGACATTTTCGCCTACGTCCACACTGTACCAGCTTTCTGTTGGTTGGATTTGGGAGCTTATGATGATTTTTAAGTGGCTAAAGGTTCTTCTGATAGATAACCAGTTGATCGATTTAAAAGTGTTTTTTATGTCCAATGTTGTGGGGGATAAGTATGTGTGCCGGCAAGCGCACGGGTTCACCAATATCCCTCCGGACTTTCATACACTTTCGCTACGAGAGACGAATTCCGTAATAGGTGCACCATATGGCATTACAGACGGCGACGATGAACAAAAGGTGTTAATTTGAACCAATAAAAGTCTTCGATGAACAGTTTAATTTTTAATAGCAATTTATTGTAAACTTTTTCTTCAATTCGAGTCAATACAAATCTTCAGTGAACAATTTGGTTAATTATTAAGACTTTACTGGAAATCTTCCTTCAGCTCGAGTCAATATAAATTTTCGATGAACAGTCTAGTTAATTATTCACACTTTATTGGGAAGATTTCTTCGGCTTGAGCCAATACAAATTTTCAATGAACAGTTTAGTTTCCTATTAGCACTTTATCGGAAATCTTTCTTCACTGGCGCTTTTCATTATTTTTGACGGGAATCTTTCAAGTTACCACTAAGTTGGAAAGGCAATGGAAACTATTTCCACACCGACTCACGACTTTACTTTCGACCTGCTTCACATCGACTTCCTGGAGCCCGACTCGTGGTAATAAAAGGGGGATGCGCACTCGATGGCGGTTGGATATCCATTGACTAATGAAAGTAAAAATTCATCGTGTCGTGGCAGTGGAGTTATAACTAAAGTAAACCCGCTGCCACTTACTAAGAATTTTGTGGAAGAGTTGCTATGCCTGCATAAGAATTTAGTTCCAGGGAATCCTCGCCGTATAAGCTGAGTTGGATTCGTTGGTTGTGTGTGCGGGGCAATTGGCTTTGGGAACACGAGCAAGTATGGGCATGCATTTTCGGGTGAAATTGGAATTGCTTGGGTGCAAGCAAGGAATATCATTTAGATAAGATATTAACCGAAGTCATTTCGGGGAAATGTATGCGGCTTGGTATAGTTGGTGGCGATGGTTAATGTTCCGTTATGGATTTGAATATACGTTTCATTACAGCATATGCATTTCGGGGAAATTAGGATTGCTTGGTCGTAAGGGGGGAATATGGTTTAGATGGAGAATTGACCGAAGCAATTTTTGGAAAAATTATTTGTGGGGTGATGTAAGAGACGATTTAGAATAAATTCTATTGCATTGTATTCTGTTGGGAGTTTTGGGAAATGCCTTTCATTGCAGATTGGGAGATGAATTCTTGCAAGTTTGGGATGGATGCGCTTGCAGATTGGGATTTGTTTTTGCATGTTTGCGGATGGAATGCAGGTTGGGTTATGCGTGACGCGCTGTTAGCGGTCGAAGTTAGGTGGGAATTGTGGGTTGGTTCTCCATGTGGTATAGAGAACCCCCACATTATCACGGCACAGTATCTCTTTATTCCTCTTTTCCATATTTTACGTTTTATTGCTTGGGCTGCTACATCGATCATCGCTTTGATGGCCTTGATGGTCGATCGCCACATTGAAGATCCGAGAGCCCTCCATTGTTTTCCGGTATTTCGAGCAATGTGACATATATAATCACTTGCAGGATTTCCCCCATCTTTTTCAGGAGACATATGGGACGTGAATGATGGACTATCTGGTGATTTATTCTTTCCCTTTGGCAAAAGTACTAGATACTGCACTTACCACCATCGGGAAATGTTCCTTTCTGAATTTCTGGATCGCAGTTTGGAATACTTCTAGACTCATTCAGAGTGTAGCCTTAATCGCTTTGCTTGCAAATCGTTCAGGTTTAGGATCCTTTTTTTCGCGTATGCCTTTGCATGCACTCTCCATATCTTCTAACGACAGAATGACTTGGGTGTCCGAACTTATAACAGCGTTCCACACCGTGTTGGGTTTCCAACGAAAGAGATGCTTGATGGTTGAGCGTAGCATATTGGAGCATGTTATGTGTGATGTTGGTCTCTCCATGGTCTTTGGTCTATCTACGATCTCTCCGTGACTATTATGTAATCGGTATCCCCGGCTTTTATGTTCGCTTCTGCCTAGATGTTTTTGAAGCGTTTTGTCTTACAACTTTTTCTAGCTTGCTTTGACCTTTTGAAGCTATCAAGGTTTTCTTGGAAGTCAACTCTTCCTTTCCACCTTTGGATCTAAGGGTAATATTGCAAGCACAATGCTTTTATTGCTTTAAAGTCGTCTGTCTACCAGTAGAATGATTTTTTTTTTCATTTGCAGATATCAGTATGGCATTTTTGCGTTACCATCTATATTTACTGATGGAGGGTTCGCACTGCGTTCTCTTTGATTGTTGAGTTCCAGGGCCTCACATTAACTTTGAAGGAATCTTCGTCGAACGTGGTGACCTACCATTTAGGACCTATTTATACGTCAATGCGACACGCGTTCCTTCCGCCAAGTTCTAAGTTCCATTACGATGGTTGTTATTCATTATAAGTATGCCATTTAGCTGTCCTTATCATCACCATCGGCACTATAACCGGGAACCGGTCTTGGTCTTATTTAGCAAGTCCTAAGGCTTGTTAAATTTTCCATAATGATTTGTTTTTTCCGGGCAAGGTCATTAGTCTTGCGCCAGTAGCTGTCCTTATAAGTATGTCATTTATCTGTCCTTATAAGTCGGATGCAGATGAGGACTATGTCTATTACTGACCCCTGATGGTTGCGATGATGATTTTAAATAGTCGTCCATGCATTAAAGTTATGCATGTTATCTATCTTAGTTTGCTATCTATCTTAGAATTATCTATCTTAGTTTGCTATTCAGATTGATATACATAATTTTTCTGCAGAGCAGCTAATGCCAATAACCAATACAATTTAGTGGATAAATTTTAATTGAAACTATTAAATTAGAGTTGCTTTTATTTAGTTTACATTTGTTAACCTACGTTTTTTTTTTTTAAATTGACCAATACCTAAGAAATGGTTTGTTTAAGATACGAAACTCTTATTTGTTTCAATGTGCAAGTCCTGGAGATCTGAGATAATATTCCAAGTCATTATGTCTATTTGTACCACCGAAACAACACTGTCTTTGTGATATTGCTACTAAAACTCATTGTGCTACATGACGGGAAATTTATATAGCTTAGTGCCAGCACAAGTATTTGTAATGCGCTTGTATTTACCGCTGTTCAAAACCGATTATTTATTAGTATCTCTGGAGTTGTCTCAGTACTGCAGTCCGTCTTTGAGAGAAGTATTTGAATGGCAAAAGATACATAACAATTGCGACAGTTTCTGCTTGGAAAACTGTAATAGATGTTCACCTTTGGCGCTTCTCTCGTGTTTCACCAACACGAAATCAAAGGAACAAAGTCCCCGAGATCCGACTGGAATGTGAACCTTATCATTAACGTCTTTATTTTCAAAGCACGATCTTTGAGTACCCAATATTTGATGTGTTTCTCCGCGCAGTGATAGTATATGCACATACCCAGAGCATTATGGCACTTTGGCGCTTCTCTCGTGCTTCACCAACACGAAATCAAAGGAACAAAGTCCCCGAGATCCGACTGGAATGTGAACCTTATCATTAACGTCTTTATTTTCAAAGCACGATCTTTGAGTACCCAATATTTGATGTGTTTCTCCGCGCAGTGATAGTATATGTACATACCCAGAGCATTATGGCACTTTGGCGCTTCTCTCCTGCTTCACCAACACGAAATCAAAGGAATAAAGTCCCCGAGATCCGACTGGAATGTGAACCTTATCATTAACGTCTTTATTTTCAAAGCACGATCTTTGGACACCCAATATTCGATGTGTTTCTCCGCGCAGTGATAGTATATGTACACACCCAGAGCATTATTGCACTTTGGCGCTTCTCTCGTGCTTCACCAACACGAAATCAAAGGAACAAAGTCTCCGAGATCCGACTGGAATATTAACCTTATCATTAACGTCTTTATTTTCAAAGCATGATCTTTGAGTACCAAATATTCGATTTTTTTGAAGTATTGTGCATCAGTTCATGTTTGGATTCTTCTTGGATGTGGTACGTCTTCAACACATTCTCGACCTTAATTGAACATTTTATGAAATATTTTCAGCGTTTCTGTAAATTTTATTACTCAGACAAAATTTAATGCAAATTCTTTGGTGAATAAATTTAGATATTGCTAAAATGGGTAATTTTGCTTTTGTTGGTAACAAAGCACAATTTGATAATGCATTCTGTCAAAGCGAAATATACCGCGCAATTAAAGCTGAATATTTCGGATCTTATTATTACATTCCCCTTTTTCGAAATAGGACTTCTCCCTTTTCTAGTTCAAACATCAAATGATCCATTTTTTTTATTTATTTTTTTTTTTTTTTTATTATTTACTGGCCTGTAGGAACCCGGAAGTTCATGACCTCAACGACTCGGCTCCGCCATTGATCCATTAATCAACGCAACTTTTTTTTCGATAGCCCCTTAAGCAATCGTTCGTGCAGAGATATCCATACTCTGATCCCTCATATTTTTCGTATTTCATCATCATCATCATAGGCACTACAACCGGGAACCGGTCTTGGCCCTATTTAGCAAGTCCTGAGACTTGTTAAATTTTCCATAATGATTTGTTTTTTCCGGGCAAGGTCATTAGTCTAGCGCCAGAGGCTCCCCGATGGGAAATCGAACCCCGGTCTCCCGCGTGACAGGCGGGTATACTAACCACTATACTATCGAGGAGACCAATTTTTCGTATTTACTACATTCAATTACCGCCTTTCCAATATATTCAATATTGAATCTTCACTAGGCCCTAAAGGCCTTGCGGTGGCTATAAATTACTCGTCTTTAAATTTCAAAATTTCCCAGTATGCCACCGTGAAATTTCAGTTTATAAGCATTCAAGAGTAAACTGCGAAAGTGAAAGAAAACATCAGAGCCACGTCAGCCATTTAGAATGTCCTAGAAAATTCGATGGCGTCGGCTTTTGTCCTTGGTCTGCATGTTACACGGCTCGCTTCAGCCATGGGCGTATTCTGGTGATAGTCGTGTTGTGGGGATAGTCCTGTTGTGGTGACGGTTGTGTTGTGGTGTGCAAGTGATTGATTGATTGTAATTCGTCGCAAAAAAAGTGATTATATAATATCACCAAAGAATTCTCTAAGTCAAAGATGGATATCGCCCAGCTTGAGACGGCATCCATTTTACTTAAAAAATGTTTACTGCAAATAAATCATGCTTTTTCTATTACAATAGTAATCTGTTTAAACTCTCTCCATAAGCTGCTCGAACGCAATTTATATGTTATTTTTTTTCCAATGCAACAATTTGATATATTCGAAGCAGCACTCTTTGTGTAGGGCAAGGTCGACAACTACAAATCTTGTCGCGTTCATTTCCAGCAAGCAACACTACGCTAGAAAAAAAGTCATGAAATAAACGTCATTAAGCCGCTCTCAACGTTTGATATTTCGTTTCCTCTTCATCCGCAAAAATCTCAAATTACTTATATGGATTTTTTTTGTATTTCGAAAACCATGATAATAGAGTCAGCCCTCGTTCTCCTTCCTCTTTTTCTTTGTGTCCCTTTTTAGGAATAACCGGAGGAGGCCATCTTGCACTCCTCTTATTAATATTTACCAATAGAGACAAATAATTCAGTCAAGTTATCATCATCATCAGCGATAAAATGACGTGAAATCGTGATTTTGTCCACCTCAAATCACGACGCGGATATTTCAAATCGCAAAATTGGCCGTGATTGCTTCTTTAATGATCTGTCATAACGGTTTTATTATAATTGCTTCATTAATGATCGGTTCATTATAATTGTTATAACTGTCATATTATAATTGCTTCATTACTGATCGGTTCATTATGATTGTTATAACTGTTATATTGCAATCGCTTCATTAATGCCCGGTTCAGCATAACTGTTCTATTATAATTGCTTCATTAATGATCGGTGCATTATAATTGATAAGTATATTATAATTGTTTCATTAATGATCGGTTATATTTACTCTCTTTTGTTTTTGATTCTCTTTTGGTGAAATGTTCTTCAATATGTTTAACTGTGAGTTATCTGTTGGAAACGTCACAATATTAACCTCTAATCGCAAGTCTCTCCTGTTCCAAAATTACCTTGACCTATTTGTTACGTTGGATAAGAAGAATTTTCTTTAACTTAACAATGTTAATTACGAATTTAATTATAACTTATACCCGTAACAGCAAAATACATTTCCATGGATCTCGTCATCTTTAGATCCTTCTTGTGAAATGGGTCTCTCTTTTCTCGACTATAGTCTCCTTTGTGCCACAGTTATCTTTATGCTCACACAGTAAATCACAATGAAGAAACTAGCTCAAAAGCCAACTCCACTCTTGGATTTATCAAGAGAGGGCGGAAATAGTTTAGGATGCCTTTTGCTAGTAAGTCTCGTTATGTCTCCTATCTTGAATATTAGTGGCAAATGTGGGATTCATATCATGCTATTTTTATCTTTAGGATTGAAGGTGTTAAGAATGTTCTGCTCATCGGTCTTCTGAGTCTACATGGCTATAACAGCTTCAGCTCACTGTCATCCAACCTTTATCGTTTTTCTTTTATTGATCTCTCTCGCTTAGAAGTCCGTAGAGAAGGTCATGTCTGGAGGTCAATTTTTTTCCAAAGGTTTTTCAGACGAAACGTTAATTGGTACTCTCTTTTGATTTTATCTTTCTTATTACTAAATCATATAATACGAGTATAAGACCCTGGTGCCTTTCGTACCTGCGCTCTCAACGCATTTTCTACGGCTTTAGAGAACCCTTTACTTACATGTTAAGTAAAGTTAAACCAGACCTCACTTTTTTTAACTTCTATGAAGGACCTGTCTCAAAACTCATCCTTATGGTGTTAAGTGTAGTTAAATTAGTTCCCATTTTATAAGAACTATTGTAAACTTGTAGTCAGTTCCATCAATTGTTTTCAAACCCAGTTGAACAGATGCTCATTTTTGCAGTATAATACTAAATTAACAGTTTCGCTTATTACTAACAATTACGCGAACTTATGTTTTGTACTATATGTAGGGCGTGCCATTCGACGAAAGAAAGATAAACTTTCTGTGGAAATCATGTACAATTTGTAAAAAACGAAAGTACCTTCTTGCCAATTTTATATATTGTTGGTTCAATGGGACTGCACAATTATATTATACAATGTACCATAAGTTCATTCCTGGTGAGAATACTGAATATCCGAACAAATACTATACAATTTCAAGATCTCAACTGCACATGAATCTGGGGGAACTTAGTACATACCTCATCATCATCATCGGTATTACAACCGGGAACCGTTCTTGGCCTTATTTAGCAAGTCCTATTGTAACATTTTCCATAATGAATTGTTTTTTCCGGGCAAGGTCATTAGTCTTGCGCCAGGTAGTACATACCTAACAATTTGTTATTATTCAATGTAATATTCATTACCTTCCGTGAGTTTACCTTAAACCTAATACCAGTTTCATTAACAATTAATAAATATATCTGTATTGTGGGTATAATTTCTCCACTTCAATTCAGTGATATAGATTCCATCTGCTGTCAATCACTGTCAGCCTATTTATCTTGTGGAGAAACTAGTTTAGCGTACCATCCAAGACGATTCTAGCATTAAAAGAGATGCCTTGCAGGCCCCTTCTTAAAGCTCCCGGGTACAACGAAACCCATTAACGATAGACCCACTTTACCCGAGGCCTTATTTCACTTCTCCATAAAACATGCTCGATTCTGGTTCCGAGTCTGAACCAAATATGGAACAATGCCAATAGGCTCCTATGCACAATAATCTTACGAAAATTAATAATACGTGCAATTAATGTTGCTGGTGTATGTTACGTATGATTGTGAGAAAATAAAAATTTTCTTACAGCCAAATAGAAGTCTTCCCTCGCCTTTGATGAGACGTAAGAGACCACGTATTACCTTTTATTCTAGCAACCACCGGCAATTGCCTTCTTTCAGAGTAAAACGTATGGAAAAGATAAAGGCAGAAATTGTGCAAAATAAGAACTGACGGTGATACTAACCATTGACGGAAGTACAGCTGAGGATCAACGCTTACTGCAGACGTTGTTTTGTTGTTGATTTTCTTTAGTGTAGTTGAAATGAAAAGCACTTTCTTCACAGTGCACTGTTATATTGTAAACGACAGAGGGTTATGTCTGAAAGTGGGTCACGTTCTTGATGACTGCTTCCAGATACAAGCACCAGCAGACTGTACCTATTGCATATAAGGTTAATCGTCATACAAGGGGAATACTTGCTACCAGCCTGCGCTCAGGATGTTTTCATAAAAAGTGCAAGCCCTTGAGTGTATAACTTTCGCTTTTATTACGAAAGCAGGTTTTCGGTAATAAATAATGGCTTTTTTTATTCCGGTTTCACTTTCTGCTTCGTTAAGCAACTAAAATTAATTTCATCAATGGAGCTCGTTTCTTTTTTAGGCAGTGACGGTGGGTAGTTCGCTGTGAACTCTTTGGTTTCGGCAGAAACAAATTCACATCTGCTTGCAACTACAACAAAATAAATGAAGTAACTTTCTTCATGGAATAACCAATAAAATGAAAAAAACCGCAAGCCTGAGTAGGGGCACTAGTTGGTGGAATTTTTGATCCTTTTAAAATGATATGAGATTGGTTTTAAGGGTTTTTTTTATTATAGTGGCTTGTTGTATACTTGATTTAGAAATATAACATAACAGTATTTCATTTGGGAATTAAAGATAAGCGTAGAAGGAATGAAAGCAATCGGCTGGATAAAACATCAGTCAGCCGTAGAAAATAAGCTGCCTACGTTACTAATATGCACTGATGCACTAAATCATTTTCTATTAATAATATATAATTAACATTTTGCTTATAGCTTATATGTCATTTAATCATTAACCATCGAACCCCAAGTTAGGCCAGCTTGTTGTAAAAGGCGATTTAGTGATTTAGCGAATCGGTTGAATATTATTGAAACTGATATACCCTCCACTTGATTGGTTTTGTGTGACCATTTGGTGCTTCGATTCAACAATTTAATGTTTAGCGAGTAACATGACTTAGCCGTTTTTGCATGGCTGTTGAATGCCCTCTTGGATGGTTCAATTTAATAGACTTGACGTCATTGGACCGATTTAACTGCAAAAAACAGGTCGTGCACTGTTATTTAATAGGTGCATCACTTCACTTTGTCATACATGTATAACATCTCCAATCACTTGTGTTTGGTAAACTGATTTCCACTTTCCACAGATTCAGTGGTCTTAAGCAAGGTGTTTTGTCTAGCTGTTCGGTTTTACGGTAGGCCTTCTTGAAAATATGTGAAAAATCTCGTGTCACACGCTACGGAAACTGGTTTACACCTTTCATCGCCACGCGAGCATGTAGAATTAAGAGTATAACTTTACCTTTTTCTGTTATACTTTCTAGTCTCACTGAACATTCTTCATTCACCTGTATAAAAAATCCTTCTAACTTAATCATTCGATATTCGAACCTATAATTGGCTACCTGTTTCGTCTCCAGTAGACTTCACCACGATATATTACTCTATTATTTTTTTCGCCCTTGTCTATGTCATGCGGCCAGTAGAAGTGTTAGACCGATGTGGTGCATCATAGATCCTATTAAAATGAGGATGAATTTTGCTTAATCCATAATGTTTGGCTCGGCGGAGCTTGTTTTTCACTTTCTAATTGGTGGGATTAACAGTTTTCGAAAAAAATAGTTCCTTATGTTAAGATCTTAGATATGTAACATGTTGTGTTTTTTTTTACAAAATTAATGTGATCCCATCGCTTGTTGATCTCCAGAATTACTCCGGTTATTATTGATTTCACCAATTCTTTGAAAGACAGTCCTTTTATAACAGTCAGTCTTTTAATAAGCACACAAGTCTCCTATACATTTGTGAGTATTGGTAGAGTAAAAGTAAAAAAAAAACAATTGGTAGAATAAAAGTAAAGAAAACTATTTTTGATGTTATAACGGGTTTTCAATAGGGACGATATGATTTTTAAAATGTCCTGACAACCTTATTTAAAATTGTAGAAATGTAACTAGCTGACATTTACTATGATGGGATTTTAAAATAATTGTATTTTAAAACAAAAAAGAAAAGTTTTGCGTTTATCTCAAATATTTTGGATTTTATTTCATTTTAAAAGTTCCCTTATTGGCAAACTCAATGCATCATCGCTATCGGGAAACCCATTAAAATTCCATTATTATTCCAATGTTAAAGTTTGTTGAGTTTGAAGGGTTAAGAATACATTTCATCATCATCATCGGCACTACAACCGGGATCCAATCTTGGCCTTATTTAGCACGTCTCTTCACCGATATCCGCTCCATATCCAAGACTTGTTAAATTGTCCATAATAATTCGTTAATAACCTATTAGTCTTGCGCCAAACTTTCTCAGGATGTAAGATAACGTTTACCTATTTGAAATTAGATGTAAGTTTTTGCATTAAATGTATCAACCACATTCGTTTTAGAACATTATATGAGAAAAAGAGAAATCATGTATTGTTTTTATGCAGTTAACAAAAAAAATAAAAAGGATCGAATATGTGTCTTTACATGGTTAAAGTTAACGACCGTTAAAGATCCAAAGAGAAATTTATCCTGTGATTACAAAACTTCACCCAAACATAGAATGGAATATACAAAGAATCTTCCACATGATAACAACGAATTCGATACAATAGAATCTTCCACTTGGTAACAACGAAAGTCGACACAATAGAATTTTGCCAGGAGGCATATACGAGGGTGAATCAAATATAATTAATTTTTTACTTTTAATTTTACTTTTTTTGCTTAGCAATAAGTTGCGAGCTAGATAATCTTGTGCATGGTTGGTGTTTGGTTTATGTGGGGTAAGGGAACTGGCGTGGTTGGCGGTGGCCCTCGACTTTGTAGTCAGTACAGCCATGATCGAGCAAGAGGTGCATGCGTCTGTTGCCCAACGGATTATTATAATTTGTTTAACAAACGAAGGCGTTAAACCCTCAGACATTTTTTCTGGATTGAAGGCACAGTTTGGTAATGATACAATATCTCAGAATTGCGTGAATACGTGGGCCAGATAATTTGAAAGTCGGGGAGAACGCATGGAAAACGAAAGTCATCATCGACGCCCAAGGGCAAGTCGTACAGATGACAACATCCGTGCCGTTCGAGAGCTTATTCCTTCGACCATCGTTTCACGAATCCGAGTGCAGAATTGGCTTTCCGGATCGTCTCACCAATGTTGAGTTTCCTGTCGCAAAGGATCCTAAGCTCTCGAATACATTGGACAATGGTCAGGGGTTGGTTATGAAGGGTATAGGAACGTGTGGATGAGTGAATACGCTTACGAGAAAAAGTTTTAGATTGGCATTTTGCGATATTAAGTACAAAGCAATTATAGTCACACCAAGTCGAGAAGCTGTCAAGGTCAGATTGCAGCAGTGCAGAATCAAGTGGTGACTTGATGATCTTGTATAACTTGGTATCATCAGCGTATAGGGACAAGCTGGCATTCTTAATGACCTTATCGATGTTATTAGTGGCCAGTATAAATAGGAGAGGACCCAGGTGACTACCTTGAGAGACCCCCGAGGCAGCAAGAAAGGGGTTGGATATCATGGACCTAAACCGAACGGAATAAAGTCTATCCTTTCGATAGGAAGAACTCTATTTGAGCAACCCACTTTTGAAGTCGACGGCGGATAATTTGAAGAGGATTACTTTGTGGGAGATTTTGTCGAATGCTTTACTGAGGTTGGTCGAGACCATATCGACCTTGTAACCGTCCTCTAGTGCTGAGCGTGTAAAGGAAGTGAACTCAACGAGGTTGGTTGTAGTTCATCGGCCATTGAGAAAACCATGTTGCCTTGGTGAAATAACAGATTTGCAACGGAAACTAAGAGATTCGTATTGAATGCTTTCGAGAATCTGGGGTAAGCGGCACAGTTTAGCGATGGGGCGGTAGTTCGCGACATCTTTTTGCTAGATTGGAGATCAGTGAGAGTGGAGCCGAGAGAATGGATGAGGACTTCTTAAGGAGGATTGCGGAGATACCATTAGGGCCCGATGTAAACTCGTCTTTGAGTTGCAGTAGCTTGGATTCAATTAAGGTCGGTTTCAAGGAGTTGTGGAGAAAAGGCCCAAAGGAAAAGTTAGATAGGTAGTTGAACTATGACGGGTCAGGAACAAAGGAGTCATTAGTAATGACTGATTGAAGTGAGTGGCGAAGAAGTTAGCAATAGTAACAGGGTCAGATGAAGTATGAAAGTTTAAGGTAAACGATATGGGGTAGCCGTCGGATCTACGTTTATGATTGACGAACTGGAAGAAGGTTTTGGGGTCATTTTTGAGATTGGTCTAAGTTTTGTTAAGATAGTTGAGATAAAGTGTGTTGAAAAGTTCCGTGAATTGGAGGTAACAGCCAAGAAAGTCGGAGTAGCCGGGAATAGTTCGATTCCGAGAGAAGATGACCCATAACTTATTCCTTTTATTGCGCAGGGAGCGATGCTTGTGATTGTATCATAGAGGGGAAAAGGTTGATGTCCTTTGTCTAGAGTAGGGAATGAACGGGGAAATAGTAAAAGGATTTCGGTATATAAAGGAGTGATTGTGAAGTCAACGTATGACTCTGGTTCCTTACACCCACCAACGTCATTGTGCCAATAAAATGGGTTTCGCCGCACACAGTTCACCAAGGAGAAACAAAAATATAGAAACACTAAAATTTGTTTTGTTTGAACATTATTTTCTTCTATTGTTTTTTTCTTGTATTTGGAAATAGTTTTCGATTATTTACATATATACACTTCAACTACTACTTTTGGTTTAGATACAATAACGAGTTTTAATGTGTAAATTCTGATACAAACGAATTTCAGTTTCTACCACAAATTCCCGGTAAATTTAATTTTGTAAATGACTTCCGCCAGCAAATAACACTCGACTTAGCGTGGTGATTGAATTTCGACTCTATCCAACGAGGGATGAAAATTGACTATATTGCAGCGTGTCCGCCCACGGTGATGATTGTAAAACAACTAGCGACTTTTTTTTTGTACGCGCGACGTAGCGTGTGTACACTGCTGTGGTTGGATAGTGACTGATCCCAATTAGGGATGAAATTGGAGTTTTGCTTTTTCACAACGATCAGCCAATGGTAATCGTGCTCTCTTGTGCATCCTTCAATTCCCCACGCTCATCGAGGTGGATAAGTACTTGCGTATTCGTTCGACGTCGACGGGCGAGAGAAATCAAAAGGAAAGCACAATAACCCAGGGTTGATCTGGCTTAGTGTGTGTGATTAATACAGTCTACGAGGTGTTCCACCGACCTAGGGTATGTCTGTGGTGATCTCGGAGTGCACTGAATTGTAGGGAGACAGAATTGTGGAGGAGAGGAAAATGTAGCTTGCGCTATTCACCTGTAAGAAGAGATCATTGATCCCAAGCGAATAGTTGGTCTGGGAAAAGCCGAAGTGATGCTACATTGGCTAGGGTAATATTATCGTGGGAACCAAATGTTGTGATCTTCCTCTCAGGTAGCTCCTGAGGGGACTCGTTGCGGTTGCCGCCGTGCTTCCTCAAACCTTGAGGGAAGAGCAGCTACCGGTTGTTAAATATGGGCCTGGGAATCGGCCAAGCGCAATAAAAAATCAATCACCTATATTTCCAGTATTTAAAACTCAATTTATTTATTTAATTACATTTATTTTACAATTTTATTTAGTTTATTGGCGTCCTACCACTTCGGACGCCAAATGAGACTGATCCTCGAATTTGAAATTCATCACCCTTATAAATGAAAACAAGTCGAGATTTTGTATCTCGAAGAGATCGAATTCAAACAAAAATCTCGATTTAGATACTTTGGCTGGAGTTGTGTGTTTGTTTTTTTGAGATAAGAATCCGGTTAGGCGAATTCTCGGACACATGAGCGTGAGTATGGAAATTGAACATCTGGTTCAATTTACCATATTTGCTTTTGTTTGAGGATCTGGGGAAATCGATGTATATGGATGATAAACGAATATTTGATTCGTTTATCAGGAATTTTGCTAGATTGGGATAATGTATTTCTGGATTAGTTGGATGATTATTGGGAGTTGGGTGCAATGGCGATAAACGAACATTTGATTCGTTTATAGCGAATTTTCAATTTACATGATTGTTTTTTGAATTTCAGTTAAGGATTATGGGATTTGGATGTATGTGTGGGGGAAGGAGATGGTAGGGCTTTTCAGAGCACCACACAAACTCGAAAAATTTGGAATTACCCCAGCCGTTGCATGATTATGAAACCGCGTCGTTTGGCCGTACATGGTTGTTGCCAACCAACATGACTGGAATTTCCGGAGGAAATCGCTTGAGTTAATGCAGGAGTGTTGCCGTATGGCAAGAAGACACTGAATGCAATTGTGCATTAACCAAATGAATAAATTACTTCCGGCCATGCTTCCTTTACAGGTAAATAGGTTGGTGGGAGGAATTCGCGTTGCTGTGACACGCTGTAAGCGGTCGAAATTAGGCGGAAAAAGTGGGTTGGTTCTCCATATAGTATAGAGAACCCCCAAAATGGCAGCTTCAATGGATAGGTGATCGTAATTGAACGTAAGGCGGCCTAGGTAATCATTGATGAGGTGGAAGTTAGCATTATGGAAATCGTGGGCGTACTGATTGGGAGGGGGACTCGGAAGAAGGTCACACGAAGACGGGGATGGTGGTGGTCTGTAGGTGTAAGGATGAATGGGCTGGGTGAGAATGATGTATTGATAGGGTCAGTTGTAAAGATGAGGTCAAGCTGCCTACCCACAAGGTTTCGAACGTTGCTGATCTGGCAGAGACAAGAATCGTCTTCCCGATCAATGAAGAGACGTTCCTTGACCTTAGGGTAGACTCTTAAGACAAATGTTTATTGATACACACTGTACTCTGATCTTTACGGATACTTCAAAATACCCATTGTGCGCGGGTTAGTGTACAAAAAAAAAGCGGGTGTTGGAAGGCAAGTCTGAGGAAGAATGCAGGCCCGTTTTTCATATTTAGTAAATTCATATATCTCTATGTGTAGAAACAACATTACTACAAATTGGGAAACAACATTACTACAAATTCGATTTTGAGGTAATGGTTGTGCCAATACAAATTTGAGGAATTAGAAAAGAAGTTAATATGAGAAAGCCAAATTTTATTTACAATACTTTTGCTCTCAACCCGCAAGTACTTTGACTCTGTCCAATTTATACCGATTAGAATCGTTTCTCTATCCACATAAAACCTTTTGTGTTTCTTAAAAAAATATTCAAGGATCTGAATTTGAAACATTTTGAATGTGGTTCATGACCAATTATATCATATATTATGCATTGAATATAAATCGCAGAACTGCCAACTAATTTATTCTTAGCTGCACTCAACTGTGTGAAAGCACTAAGATCAGACATGAAACACATAAACTTTCTCTAAAAATATATAATAATTTACTTGATAATTAGTAGCTGTGTTACAGGTGTCGCAGCAGTCACTCTGCAGTGAACACACGATTAGTAGGTACGCCGGCGGAAGAGGTACTTCATTATCGGCCGTTTTTATTTTAAATTTACGATAAACCAAATTAGAGAAAAACACTTTCTCTATATATAAGTTCTTTCCAACCAGTTTGTAGCACTGTGCCTATTAGAGATAACGCTTGCCCCGGCGTTCTAACAGCAATCCTAATAGAATTAACAAGTTTATTAATATGCAGGCTTTGTGTGCTGTGCGACGGAACTAGAACGAAGTAAATTACTTAACTACCCGCTTTACATACTTGTGGCTTATCTGTTGCTTGGATTTTGAAATTGGCAACAACCTGCCGACAACAAAGTACTCGTTGCGTTACTTATCGTAACTTCTTCTGCGGGTGACAATAAATGTAATGAGGTGCAAGCCAAATGACTTAGAATAGATAAGGAGTATTAGGGTTTCGTATGAATATTGTTTAATCACATATTTTGTATTCCAATGTCTAATGGTTAATAATAAATCTTGAAACGTGTTATTATTCACACACATTCTTACAAAGGGATCTAGTTTTACAAAAAAAGCAGATATGGGGTGTTCTCTGTTTCGCGAAATAGCGAAGAATCACTGTTTGCGAATACAACATAATGGCTGAAGAATTTAATTAGAGTATTGTTGCACAAAGTGAAACCTAGAAGATTACATACACTGATATTTCAGATCTCAGACTCTCTGACTATTTCCTCTATTTTTCACACATCATGCCATAGAAACTTATCTACGAAGTGAATTGCTTGCCAGTGTTAGTGACAAGTGTTTCCTAACTGAAATTTAACACAGCCATATACCCGAAAGCGAATTATTCACTAGTCTTTCTTTAATCGAATTTCACATAACTTTCTCAGAAGATATTCGTTCTTGAGTTTTTTTTAAACTGAAATTTTTATCTTGAGTGATTTATTACTTTGGAATATTTTGAATCAACGGAAGTTGAGTTCTTTACTGTGTAAAAGATTTGCATTTGACTAGTACGAAATGAAATATAAAAAACGACTGTTTTTTGTATTTTTGAATTCTTTAAATATTTTTCTAATTTAGTTTGATCACTTGCCAAAAAAAAAGAAAAATAATAATAGTAATAATAAATAAATAAAGTAAAATGAAATAAAGCAAAACTAAATAAAAAAATAAAAATTAAATAAATAAATAAATAAACAAACAATTATAATAAAAATATTTTGGGCAGCGGGTTAAGCCAATGAGTTTTTGAATAAAAAATATTTTTTTTCTGCAAATAAGGATTTTATTTCTCAACATAGTCTCCCTTTAGCTCGATACATTTAGTCCAGCATTTTTCCAATTTTGTTATTCCTCCCAAATAATAGGCTCCATCAAGGCCTTCAAAAGAAGCGTTCGTTTCTGGGATGACCCCTTCATTTGACCCCCAAATCTCTTCCCGCCTAGCTATTTCTTCATGTTTGGAAACATGAAATATTCCCAGGGGGCTAAATCTGGAGAAAATGCTGTATCAGTTCATAATCATATCAGTTCGTAGATTTTTAATTTATGGGTTTTTGGCATGGCTATTACAAGTCTAATAACCTTGCCCGGAAAAACAAATTGTTATGGAAAATTTAACAAGCCTCGGGACTTGCTAAAAAAAACCAAGACCGGATCCCGGTTGTAGTGCCGACTGATGATGATTACATGCGTGTATACCTGTGCATTGTCCTAATGAAACAGCAGTTTTTTCTTCTACAAATGTGGTCGTTTCTATAAATCTAAATCGAACCTGCTCGAAAGCTCTGAATAACAGGACAGGGGTTAAATCTGAAAAATATACTGTATGGGGTAGGAGTTCGTAACCCAATTTATCAATTTTGCTTGATTATGCCTAATCACGAAATTCACTTTTATCCATTTTCGGTAAAATTCACGAAGTTGTCTGCTTTCAGTAGCTATCAAACACAAACTAAATGATGCAGCTTGCTCAAGTTTAAACAGTAGTTTATTTATAGATTCGGGAGCAGTGTTGCATTTAAAGTCACTGCGCGGGAAATTCAAAAAGTCACTTTGTGATCAAACTGCCCTCGTAATAAGGATAACAATATAGATAATAATAATAAAGTATATGAGGATATTCTTTCCTTTCCCTAAGCCAATAAATAAAACATAAAAGAGCTATCTACTAAGTCAATAAATAAAACACAGAAGAACTTAAAATGCGTTTTTCTCGAATTATTGTTTGTCTATACTGCGGGTGGTGGCTATTCGGATCCGTTAACAAATCTTTCAGGATTTGTACATTACCGTGCCCTACGTATTTCTTCATTACCTGTCTTAAGTTTCATTTTTTACAACTTGGCATAAAAATCAATAAGAAAAGTTTTGGCAATTTTAAAATAAGGTCGACTTTTTGGCACTTTTTTCAGTATCCAGCACTTTTTTGTGTTAATCGATTTTTAATAAACGGCAATGAGTTTCTCCATAAGATCATTATCATCATCATCATAGCCACCACAACCGGGATCCGATCTTGGCCTTATTTAGAAATTACTTCCACCGGTCCCGATTTCTAGCGATGTCATCCTTTTGGTAGTCCCAGGTTTTGGGCGTCCTGGTCTACGCCATCCCTCCATCGCAGACATTATCTGCCAGGCTGTCGCCTTCCATACATTCTGCCACGAAGGACTTTCCTCGGGTAGTCTCCTCTGGGCTCATTCGAGCTAGGTGTCCCGCCCACCGGAGTCTACCGAGTTTGGTTTTTGTTATAACCTTGGCTTCAAGTTAGATCGCGGACAACTCATGGTTGTAGCGTCTCCGGCGTCATCCGCCTCACATACGGGACCAACAATTCTCCTTAAGACCTTCCTCTCGAACGCGGCTAAGAGTATAGACTGCCTTTTATTGAGCACTCAGGTCTCGGATCCATACATGAGTACTGGTAAGACCATGGTTTTGACAGTAGTAGCTTGGATATTCCGGATAAATTTCGGGACTTAAAGAGTGTTGATAGACCATAGTAGGCTTTGTTGCCTTTGATCCGCCGTCCGCGTATTTCTTCTTCCATAACGGCTGTTACAATTGATCCAAGGTAGTTAAGGGATTGCACTAGTTCAAATTCGTGCTCCGCTATCCTGATAGTTTGATCAATGTTAGGTCTTCTCTTCGTAAAAGCTGCCACCAAATACTTAGTTTTTCCCTCATTAACGTGCAGTCCCAGTTTTTGTGCCGCCTGTTCGATCTGGGTGAAGGAATCCTGCACAGCTGACTCGGTTCTACCGATGATGTCGATATCATCTGCGTAGGCAAGTATCTGGCAGGACGTGGTGACAATAGGCCCTCTAGTTGTAATTCCAGAGTCGTGGATTGTTTTCTCCAACGCTAGGTTGAAGAGGAGGTAGGCCAGACCGTCCCCGGGTCGGAGTCCATTAAAGATATTTATTGGTTTGGACAGCCATCCCGCTATTTTTACTTGACTAGTTACGTTGGTCATGGTCAACCTACAAACTGGTATCAATTTGTTTGGAATGCCGAACTTTCTCATGGCATTATATAGTTCTACCATGGCTATGCTGTCGTAGGCGGCCTTAAATTCGATATATATATATATATATATATATATATATATATATATCATCTTCGGCACTACAACCGTGATCCAGTCTTGGCCTTATATAGCAAGTCTCTCCATCGGTATCCGGTCCACATTCGAGACGTTAAATTGTCCATAATAATTTGCTCTTCCGGGCAAGGTTATTAGCCTTGCGCCAACCTTTTTCAGGATGTCGCTGCATGCATTGGTTCATTACTTGGCGGGTGCCAAAGTAGATATTGAGGGGTGTCACGTGGAGATTGCATGTCAACTTGGATTGAACAGGGAGAAGGATCGTCCTGTCCTTCGCCGGTTTGAAAGCAGAGACTTTGGCCTGTATGTTCTTATTCATGGGTGGCCTGAAAGGTTTCTGACCTCAACGTGAAGTAAGCAGCACTCTTTTATAAAGCATTTGGTGAACTTTAGCAATGTTATCGTCAGTTGTTTCAGTTTTTGAACGTGTCGAGCGTTCATCGTCCCCAAAGCTCTCACGGCACCGTTTAAATTCAGTTGGCCAAAATGCTGTGGTAAATGATGGTCCAGAGTCCCCATACACAGAGTCCAACTCATCTTTGATTTGCGTAGGGGTATTGCCTTTCAAAAAGATAAATTTAATGACAGCTCGATACTCAATTTTGTCCATTTTCACAAAAACACTCACTTCGACTCACTCAACGTCAAATAAATACTATGCGTCCAAAATGGCTGAAATTTTGGTGAGTAACTGTCAAAAGATGCACAACCCCTTATTTATTAACGAGTGCAGCCCACCCTCCTTTATATATCTATATATATATATACATTTATGGCTCCTCGATAGTATAGTGGTTAGTATACCCGCCTGTCACGCGGGAGACCGGGGTTCGATTCCCCGTCGGGGAGCCTCTGGCGCAAGACTAATGACCTTGCCTGGATAAAACAAATCATTATGGAAAATTTAACAAGCCTCAGGACTTGCTAAATAAGGCCAAGACCGGTTCCCGGTGTAGTGATGATGATGATATATACAATTATATATATATATATATATATATATATATATATATATATATTTATTTATATATATAATATATATATATACAATGGGATCTTATATATGTATATATAATGGAATCTTAAATTCCAGACATTTTTGCATCGCCTGCCTAAAGGTGAATATCTGATCAATCGCTGATTTACCTGGGATGAAGCCACACTGATATTGACCAATGATGACTTTAGCGTATGGGGCTACCCGATCTTGTAGGATAGAGGGGAGTATCTTATAGGCGGTAGTCAGCAATATTATATCAGTATAGTTGCTGCATACTGCGATATCTCCCTTCTTACGTATGGGGCAAATTAAAACACTGTCTATACTGTTACTATACTATTTATTGGCCTGTAGGAACCCGGAAGTTCATGACCTCACCGACTCGACTCCGCCATCGTTCCCTGTCTTGTGCACTCTCCTTTCACGCCTGACCAGCCGATCCGATCTCCTTAAGGTCAAACCTAACATTGTCCTCCCACCTCCGTCGCGGTGCCCTACCGTTGCCCATTCGCGCCACATGTCCGGCCCATCTTAATCTTCCCGACCTGATTACTCTCACAATTGTAGGTTTGTGATATAGCTCTTCCAATTCGTGGTTGTGGAGTTTCCTCCATTGTCCTGCCTCCTCGTCATATTTATCTGCAAAGATACCCCTCAAAACTTTATTCTCGAATACGCGGAATTTCTTTTCTTCCCGTTTTGTGAGAGCCCATGTTTTGCATCCGTATAGAACAATCGGCATGATTGTGGTTCTATTGACACGGAGCTTTATGTTACGTGACAGCAGTTTAGATTTCAGCAGTTTACTGACTGCGTGCCAACTAGCGTTGCCGGAATGCCGTCTTATGTTAATTTCCTTCGACATTTCGTTACTGGCCGTCAGTATCGTTCCCAGATATTTAAATTCTTTAACTTTTTCAAATATCTTCCCTCTGACGTTTATATGTGTTCCCTGGGGTCCACCTGCACTCACCTTAAGCATGTATTATGTTTTATCTTCATTTATTTCTAGGCCCACCTCTTCTGTCGCTTGCATGATGATTTCACTGTTTTTACTTACAGTTTCTAGATTATCGTCCAAAACGGCGATGTCAACCGCATATGCGAGCACTTGTGTGACCTTTGCCTTGCGACCTTGTGTGAGTCTTTGCCTTGCGACTGAATCGTAGGTTTTTTTGAAGTCAACGAACAGTTGGTGAACCGTCTCTGCTGTGCGGTGGTAAGTCAGGCATATTCAAGGAGATTAAAAATTCAGTTGGGTGGCTTCATCTTCGTGTGTTATACAGTCAATAGATTTGAATAAATCCAGACTACCAACGATTTGATTCTGAATTACGAAGTTTAGGTCATCCACATATTTGTTCTTAGCTGCCAAAATTTCTCGCTCACTCAACCATTTGTAATTTTTGTGGTTAGCAATTATGTTCGGGAATATGAGCTCGTTGATGAGTTCGTCTTTCGATGAGATGAATTTGCAAAAATTCGGAGCAAATCAAATCAATCCCCTTGATTCACCGACAGGAACACGGCCATTACCCATAGTCAGCAATTGCTTGGAGAACTCTTCAGGAGATGGGTCGTTTAGCAATGCAACTCTCATGTTTGCTGTCAGCTAAAGTTTCTTCACATAGCGCCACCGAATTGATGATTTTAGGCAAGCGTTTATTTCATCTGCAGCAGTCGATCTTGAAGTGACTGGCAGTGTTTGGCGGAAATCGCTAGACAGTAAAATCATTGCGCTTCCAAAACATCTCGGGTCATTGGGCACATCTTTCAATGTTCGGTCAAGTGCTTCCAATGCGTGTTTGTATGGCATTGTGCATTCGTCCCAGATGATGATTTTAGATGCTACTAAAACGTTGGCCATTGCGAAGTGTTTCGCAATATTACATCTTGGTTATTCAGTAGTTTGAAGTTTTAACGGCAATTTTAACGCTGAATGAGCCGTACGGCATCCTTCTAACAATGTGGCCGCTATTCCTGAAGAAGCAGCTGCTACCGCAATGTCGAATCTCGCACGAACAGTGACAAAAATCAATGACATGAGAAATGTCTTCCCAGTTCCACCGGGGGCATCCAGGAAAAATAAGCCACCATTTCCATCATCAATTGCCTTAATTAATGTATCATACACTTCCTTTTGTTGGGGGTTCAACCGGGGTACATTTGTTTGAACTGATTGGTCTAACAAACTGCAGCACATGAGGTAACACATGCTTTCGACCAAGAGCAAAGCCTGGTTATGCATCTCCTCATTCACCTTAAGATCGGGATTTCTTGAACTGGCACGAATTCGATGTAAAATGTCTTCTGACATGTTATCTTTGTATTTGTTGCACAGGTCACATAGATTCGATGTCGCATGTCGAAATGATGATAGCAAATAATGTGGGTATCTGACTTGGAGATGCAGAAATAGTTGCTTCAGCGGTTGTCGTGTCCCAATGAGTATCGTTTTCAAGCAAATTGAGCCCTTGAAATGCGGCACGATATGTTGGGCACACTATACCATTAACAGTTCGTAGTGATTCAAATAATGTTGGCCCATTCATCCCAACCCGATAATAAATGCGCTTACATCGACTCCGTCAGATAACCGAACTGCCTACCCGAACTGTCTCCACATTCGAACGTTCTTCGCCTCTGGCAGGTTGGTTAATAACTCTAATGAGATTGTATACCACAATACAGAGCTTTCACCTCACCAATTTAAATATAGTAATTTTGAACCCTTCTCCAATATTTTGCGTTTCAACGAACAAACCGAGAGTAGTTCCCCATCCCACATCCCTGACTGACTGTTGTAATATTTGTGGGAGTTGGGATGTCGGTTGAGGCCAGTGATAAGTCTGAAGCATTTCCTTTCGAAGATGAGTAGCTTTTCCATTTGGGCGGGTGTGATATGGTACCATATCGGGCATGCATATGTGAGAGTGGGTCTGATTATCTGTTTGTAGATAAGTGATTTAACTTTGGGAGAGAGACCATTCGGCTTGTACATCACTTTTCTGCAGAGATTAAGTTGAATTGCGGCTTTGCGAATCGAGTTTTTGGTGTGGGCGGAGAAGGACAGATTGTTGGTGAAGGTTATTCCCAGGTACTTTAAGGTTTTGGAGGGTTTAATTATATTGTTATTTAACTTGATTCTGATTTTGTATGGCAGCGTATGGTGTTGTTAGTACAATTCGCATTTCTGCCTTTAAACACTATGAGTTGAGTTTTGGCTGGGTTGAGTCGGATTTTCCACTTAGTAAAATATGCAGAGAGATTCGGGAGATAGCTGTTAATACAGTTTCTTGCCTCCTTGACAAACTTGTTGCTTAAATAAATTAAAGTGTCATCGGCATAATTCAGCATTACTGTATTAGGTGACAGTGCCTGCGGGGTGCCTGAAGTATAAAGGAGGTATAATAATGGTCCGAGAATGGAACCTTGAGGAACATCCGCGGTTATACTGTATGGTGTCGAAAGAGTTGAATTTATTTTCACCATGAACTTTCTATCAGAAAGGTAGGAAGCGAGAAGTTTTATGGTGTGGGTGTTTAATCCGAACATTGAATGTAGCTTATAGAGCAGTCCTGCAACCCAAGCGCAATCGAATGCTTTTGCTATGTCGAGAGAGACGCATATTGTAGGGGATTGGTTTTGGAGATTCATTGTCACATCATGTGTCAGTTTTAGCAGAGCATGACAAGTTGAGTGTTGTGGACGAAAGCCAAATTGAGAATTCGGGATAAGGGAGTTGTCTCTAGCAAATGAGAGAAGATTTTTGTATATCTTACATTCCAAAACCTTACTAAGCGAATTTAGCTGTGATATGGGACGGAAGTTAGCCGGGTTGTTGGAAGAACCGGATTTACTAATAGGGACTATCAGCGCTGTTTTCCAACATTTTGGGAAATGTGAAGCGTTTATTATGTGGTTGAGAAGAACGAGAATGGGGAGTAAGTTTTCCGGGTGAAGCCTTTTAAATAGAAGGTTAGGGATTCTATCCAAGCCTGTAGATTTTTTATTGTTACGCGAAGTAATCAATTCAGATAATTCTGTAAAGCTTAGGAATGTGTCGGTTCCCATGGGATGTGACGCTTTATTGGTTTCGTTGAATTCAGTAATGAATGGTGGGAAGGATGGCTCAAGTGTGCCTGAGATGAATTCATTCACGGTGTCGTGGAAATTAGTGACTGGGAGGGAATCGTTTTGTTTATGAGTTTTACAGAAGTGTTCAGCGAGACAGTTTGCTATATCAGTGTCCGATTGGGCGATGTTACTGTTAGATGGTTGGATGAGATAGTCTATTCGAGGCTTGAATTTACGACCAGTTAGTCGATTTATATTTTTGAATAGGTCACGGTTTGGTTTGATACTGTTTACAATAGACGTGTAGGTCTGATCGGTGAAATTTTTAAGTTGTCCATTTATCAGGGTGGTCAAAAGCTGTATCTGTTGTTTAATAAAGGGTGAGTAGCTAATATGCAATTTACGTCGGAGTTGTTTTTTTATGCGCAATAATTTTGTGAGGAGGTTGGGTAATGGTTTTCCTAAGTGGTTATGAGGGACGGTCGTAGGGGTATGGCTGAAGTGAGCATTTCCCAGTATTTGCTCTATTTTTACAGCTGCCTGGTCAATTTCAGTGGGGAATAGGTTTGAAGATGCCGGTAAAGAATAATTTGAAAAACTGGCAGCAATATCGTTATTGACTTTTTTCCAGTTTATTTTGGAAAAATTTGGAATAGGATTCACTGTGTAGAGTGGTTCGAGCGAAGGGATTTGAACCGTGGAGTGGACGGACCCATGATCGGATGGGAATGTAAAGGACACTGTAGGGGGATTAGATGAATAGATATCTGTGGATTTTAGGAAGAAATCGATTGTTGATTTGGTTGTACTACAAATTCGAGTAGGTTGCAATGGACAGTCTGCGTAAACATATGGATGAGGTGGGAGGAGATCTAGGAGTTGGTAGCCATATTTGTTGCACTTGATGTCATTAAATGATGTATGTCGAGCATTCCAGTCTCCCCCTATGATGAAAGGTGCCGGCAGAGACTGCTGGATTATTTGAGAAATGTCTGCACTAGGGAAGTTAGGTTCACGAGAAGGGTGAATGTATATAGACGACAAAACCAGTACTTTATTACTTCTGCAGAAGAGTTTAACTACCGTGTATTCGACATTAGTTATGTTAGTGAACCTGATTTCAGTAAATTGAAATTGCTTGTGTATTAGAATTCCAGTACCACCATGATCGCCAGCGGTTCGCGGGTTGGACACAAATGTGTAATTAGGAATGTATACTCGAGAGTTTGATTTAAGCCAAGTTTCTGAGAGAAGAAGAACATCTGGGGAGAACTTTTCAACAAACAAACGGAGGTGTTGTCTACGAGTGTGGGAATATATGGATTCTGTGTTGAGGGAGTAAAGCAACGTTCGTGCAAACGGATCGCTATGGCAAATCGCAAAGAAACTGGTCAATGTTGTCGTGGAGGTGCTTCAGTACGTTGAGCAACATTCGACGCGGTGAAGTATACTCGTTGACCATTCTCCAGATGCACCACCAAATGAACAACAGTGAGATGAGGTTCGTGAATAGGAATGAAATTACAGAAAACCGCTTTATTGGAGTTCACATATCGACCAACTTGATAGTGCATAATTTCATCGTTGGTATTGGAGGTTGGGATGCCAAAAAATCACCGTATCGCTGTCTTTCGTGACATATTTGCAGATGTTCTTGATGGACTTCATCGAATTGCAATACTCAATGTCTTGAATGTTTTGGAAAAAAGTGGCGAAAATGGAGCAATCCAACTGTTGTCGACAACGAAATCGTTTTCTCTCACTTTCATTGTGATAGTTCGATTGTTATCATCGGGTGATCGACGCCGATACAGTGGATAACCATCATTGCCAATGATGGTCTCGGCCGCCAATTTTCGTCGATAACATTTGGAACGTTTATCGTCGAGCATGCATGCTGATTGAGGTTGATGGCTCTACACGGATCATGGATCATATTCGTAATTACAACATCCAAGGTTGATGGTCGAAAAGTTAAGCTATCCACAATAGCTCACTGTTTGGTATCTACCTTTTTGCTGAAGGAATAATTGGACCTTAATTTTTCGAAAGTGATGCGAGAAATTCTGCTTCAGTGAATGGTGAACGTTACCGTGCAATGTCAACAACTTTTTCTGGCCAGAATTGCATGCTGTCGTATCGACAATATTTGGTTTCAACAGAAAGGCGCCACATACCGCACAATCCATGCCACTGAATAAGAAATTTCAGCCAAGATCACCTTGCCTTGAACCTCTTTCCTTAGGGTTATCTGAAGAGTAAGGGCTAAGTAATTGTGCTAATGCGGAGGATGCGAAATTACTGCGGACAGCCTTTGTCATTGATCAGAAGGAGCGCGAACCAGCCGGGCATGCACGGAGTTTATTGGTGACTTTGTCGTTGTAAGCCATCTTCGCTGTATTAATCGCCTGGTTGCCTGGTGTTTCCGATTCTAACAAAATTCGATCTGTTAACATCGGTGGTTGTTGGAGCGCCATTGTTTAAATTCTTTGCTCTATAATCTATATTCTTTGCCACTATAATCTGCTTGTATTTTTTATCAAACCAAGCCTTATCAGATGAACTTGGTTTGATGGAATGCGGAATGTAGATCTCCATGCCGAGAAGAATAATCTCTGTGATGGACTCCGCGTAGGCGTTAATATCGGAGTCTCCTAAGCACACCTCCGACCATGAAAAGGATGCGAAGAAATCTCGCAAATCTCCCAGTTGGAAGCCCCATAACTCCATACATGGCGAAGCTGTTTAGGTTGGATATTCCTTTGAAAGGCAAGTGGTTGCGCCACAGATACCAAGCAGTAATCTGAATTTCCCAGTGACGCAGAAACCTCCACGGTATAAATACCCGGTTCGGATGTCAAAAACAGATCCAGGGTCTTTGCATAATCACCTCGGGCATCCGGCACCCGCGTAGGTTCCTCCACGAGTTGAGTTAGATTGCGGCTCACAGCGAACATCTCCGCCAGCCACCAAGTCTCAACGGTTCTGTTAGAATGCACAAACCAGCCGGAACTGTGTACATTAAAATCGTCAAGAACGACGCTTTCGGAAGCTGGGTGCTTGATCTGTATCCAGTCGACGATTTGTGAAAGATGTTCGAAAAATTTCGCTGGTCGATCGTCATTTGGGGAGCGGTAAAGACAACAAAGATATTTAACTGAATTCCTCAGCACGACCCGCAACCATATGATGTCCATATTATTGGGTTCCAACGCCTCCATCCTCTGGAAAGCTAGATCGGACTGCCTGAAGACGCAGACTCCTCCCTTTAAACGGAATCTCGAATCTAATTCGTATCCCGAGGAACGGGGATATGTCGAATCGGAGGAGGAGGAGGTCGTCCTGGGTCTCACTTAGGGCAAGGATATCAGGTTTCGCTGTTTGCAAAGATTGGTAGACGGCGTTTACGTTTGTATTGGTGAAACCGATGCACCTGATGTTACAAAATGCCGTTACCAGTTGAGCGTCGATAGAGGCTCGAGAACGAGCCCGATTATGGGATGACAAATTTTTTAAAGTTCGGTTATTTATCATGATATTTGCATGATGTTCCTCCTGACATAGTCCTCTCCCGGAGATCCAAATGGAAAAGTAGTTACCTCCGGCATTCTCTATCTTAAAAGGTCCTATCATGAATTATCTCCGTGTCAGTTCGGGCCATCAGCCCTACATCCGAAACATAGTAGAAAATTTCTCCCGACGATATCGCGGAATGTACAGGGTGACGAGGTGGTATCTGACCTTGGCACAAAACTACCACCTAAACCAATTGTTTCACGAAACGGTCCATCAGCCAAACTCCGAAAGATGGCCAAGGATTTCTCTCGACCATTTCACGGAGCCAATAGCTTGACGGGGTGGTATTTCATCGGGCGACAGCGTGTTAGGACCCCACCTACCACTCGGCCTTTAGTCGCCTCTTACGACAAGCCGACCTAGCTGTGAGTGTATTCTAACGCCCTACTCACAGGGCGTAAGAATATTGGTGAGGTAAAGGACTATCTTATGTGGTGATGTTATTAAAAATTTGGGCGTCGTCTGGAGGAGTGGCGCCAAAGCAATGGCGAACATAATTGCCAGGGACCAAATCAAATGATTCAAAAAATAAATCAGTAGTTTGTTACATGCACTTTCTTTTATTCACTTTCATCATCTTTTCCTTTACTGGAACATGCTTTGTAAAGATTTTGGCTTGGAATAAATAAAATAGAAGAATGTTTAATACTAGTTGACACAAGAAAACTATGGAGACAAGAATATACGAAAATGGAATACTTTTCACACCCATACATCTCTATCAAAGAGGGGAGGACTAATTTCATCCTTGAGCATCAAAGTGATGGGGATCTGAAGAGTAAGGGCTAAGTCAATGTGCTAACAAAACTTCGACAGCTCAAGGATTAGATAATAATATTGGCATATTGATAAGATTGAGAAGCATCTTATGTGGTGCTATGGAGACAAGAATATACGAAGATGCAATACATTTCACACCCATACCTCTCTATCAAAGAGGGGATAATTTCACCTGTTTTGAACATCAAAGTGATGGGCATCACACAAGTGGTAAGTATATTACTTAAGCATGATCTTTTATTAAGTACTAGCTTACGAAACAAAAAATAATAATGTGTTTAAATTAAATACTAATGAATAGGAAATAATAAATACGCACTAGTGATTTCTTAGAAAATCGGATTATCCTCCAGAAATTTTAAATTAATGTAATGTGCGTACACTCCATCAAACTTCTCTCGTCAATTTGAATCTTCCTACCCGAGGCTTAAAAGGTGCATTGCCTGTGAAAGTGTTTTCGTTTTATCCCAGTATCTAATCTTCTGAAAAGTGATCTGAATATAAACCACGAGAAACAAGTGTTGAAGAATCTGTTTTGAATGGATTGTTGTTGAGATTCTTCTTGTAGTAGGCCATGATTTTGCTACTTTTCACTATGCATCATGGTCATAGATGCCTACTCTTCTTTTTCTAGTCTATGAAGTTTTCTCTTGCACCCGACGTGATAAACTAGGTTAGCCAGTATCTCACTGAACAGGTAAAAGAAAAGAAAACTGTTGCCTCTACTCTGAATTTTTCTATAGTCTATTAGTTTTTTTTTGCCAGTTTCCTTACAACACCTAGCGTGAAGATCTTGTCTCTCCATAATATTGCAGAGCGATAGAGGAAAAAAAAAAACTCCAAACTCCAAATGTTTATACAATTATCGCAGATTGGCTTTCTTAATTTATCGGTAACAAGTTTTAAGGTGTAGTTGACTGTACGCTGACTCTTCCAAGCGAATATGTCAATGGTTGAATGCTGGGGCGCTGCATGTGATGGGTACACCTAGCAATCGCATCTGAACGCTGGTAATTAGCGAATGGAACAAGTTAGTTTGTAAATACGACTTGCAATATGTATTGTTTTTCTCTTTTTGTACTGCCTTTCTCTTTCCATTTCGCGGTACTCTGTGATGGATTGTTAACTTAAATCAACGTCTTTGGCAAAAGAGTCTAGTTTCTGTGGTTTTCTTTCTTTTGTTTGTGTTTGCTTTTGGATTATATTCGATTTGGCAGACCAAAGATATTAGAGATGCGCGAGATATGTACGCTATTATATCAATTAAACACATCGAACGCTTTCTTCGGAAAGTTTACCGTTCTCCTAACGTTTTAGCGCTTTATAGAGATATGGAGTGTTTTATGGTAGGGAAAGAATTAAGATGTCTCCAAAACTTCGATAGATAGTCACTGATAGAACCCTCATGCATATCTAAGTAATTTATATATGGATATTTCACCAGAATATTTATGAAATTTTTATCAGTCTGTCTTGCTATTTGCAAATGAAAATCTTCGTCATCAAATGAATATCACCGAAGCGTTTAGAACGTCCCTGTTAATCACGAAATTATACAAAAAAGACAAGGTCTAGCATGTAACTAAATCTCTGTAGACATCATTTCCTTATAAAAATGTGGTATACGAAGCGTAAATAATGTAACTCATTCGTAACTTTTCTATTTGTGAATAGTCGGAATGAGATCGTAAAATGTCCAACTTTTTCAATTTATTTTATAAACATCAATTATTTATTTTGCTAGGAATATTGGTTTTTAAGTAACTATATCAATAGAATATAAAATTAAATGTATTTATGATCACAACCGAATTTATTTGATTTTATATGTTAATGCCCCCTTTTACCGACTTACAGCGAATAACTAACGGCAACAGTGTTAGCAAATTAAATGTATCTATAAGAAAAAAAAATGTATTTACAACTATTATTTTTTTTTTTATGGTGACACGCATCTTTTATTATTATTTATTATTATTCATCATCATCATCATCATCATCGGCACTACAACGGGGATCCGTTGTATACAACAAGCGTTGAATACACGCGGTCAGGAACACGTGTCTCCTGACGTGCAATATGTTTTGCTGGTTTCTGTTACGAAACAATGTTCAATGTTCAAAACAATGGAATTATCCGTTCTATAATTACCACGGAACTGGTCACCAACTCAGTGTCAAAATGGTGGGCCAAAGCAATGGCGTCGGCAATACTGCTTCACTCCCTTGGATTGCAACGGTGGTGGTTCCGATGGCTGGAAAACAATGGCTAATTATATGAAAAAGGGAAACGAATACCTCAAGAACGATTGAATCCAGAAAGCCCAGAAATAATTCTCCTCCAGAAATCCACAAATAACTCGGGTTTGTTTAATGGTTCTAAATATTACTTTTATTAAAAGATTCAATTGATTTAAGAGGATAATAACTAATTGCGATGTTGTCAGCAAGAGCAGCTACTAGAAGAGAGTACAAACATAAACAAATGGTTGTCAAGTGACAACCGACAGCATTCATCAATGTCAGCTGATTGCTGACATTGTTAATGGTGATGCCACATCTAGTTATTGCGAATTCGCTGGTTATTTCGAATGCGAATCCGCAACATTCGTTCTTAGCCTTATTTAAAAAATCTCTCCACCGGTCCTGATTTCGAGCCGATGTCATCCAGTTTGGCACTCCCAGGCCTTGGGCGTCCTGGACTACGCCGTCCCTCCATCGCAAACAATTTCTGCCGCGCTGTCTCCTTCCATACATCCTGCCACAAAACTCTTTCCGGAAAGACTCCTCATCGCTCATTCGAGTTAGGTGTACCGCCCACCGGAGTCTACCGAACTTAATTTTTCTTACATTAGCTTCAAGGTAGATCGTGGTTGTAATGTCTCCGGAACCGTCCTCTGTCACATACGGGCCAAAAAATCTTCTTAAGACCTTCCTCTCGAACGCGGCTAAGAGTTCAGAGTGCCTTTTATTGAGAACCCAGGTCTCGGATCCATACATGAGTACTGGTAAGACCATGTCCTTGTACAGTAGTAGCTTGGATGTTTTGGATAAATTTCCGATTTAAGGAGCCTTGATAGACGATAGTCGGCTTAGTTGGATTTGATCAGCCGTTCGCGTATTTCTTCTTCCATGTTGTTATTGGCTGAAAGTCTATAAATATATGATATAATGGAATCTTAAATTCCTGACATTTTTCCATCGCCTGCCTAAGGGTGAATATCTGATCTATCGCTGATTTGCCTCGGATGAAGCCACACTGATATTGATCAATGATGACTTTAGCGTATGGTGCTATCACTATCGGTCGTGTGTATCTGCTAGAAACGCAACATCACTCCCTTCTCGGTTACTTTCGTTATGATCAACTGTTAAATGCGAACGACTTGAGCGAGGAGCGAGCGGGAGATTGATCGAGAGAATGTCAGAGCAGGCAAGTGAGCCGGTGCTCTGCGTAGAAATCGTGTGATTGTAAGTAGTAAAGTTCTGTGTGCGTATGGGAGTGTGTGTTATGTCACACAGATCACGTCGGGGTCACCAGTTATTGAAGAGTTGCTCCAGGAGATCCGCGGAACAACCTTCCCGACGGTAGACCCGTGCAAAGCAATCTATCAGGTGCCAATCTCCGAGGAAGATATCGAAAAAACAGCAATCACAACGCCCTTCGGGCTCTTCGAATTTTTAGGCACATTGCTAGGACCAAGTAAACGCAACCACGTTCTTCGCAAACTGCCGTTCGTCAGAGGATACATCGACGACATTCTCGTCGTATCGGACGGACACGACCAACACCTTGAACACCTAAGCGCGAACTGCTAACCACCCTCCGAGGAGCCAGTCTGCGCATCAACGGCGAAAAATGTGCCATCGGCCAGCCCCAGGTAACCCACATGGGCTACCAAATCTCGGAGAAAGGTTTTCAACCACCCTCGGCAAAAGTGAACGCCACAAATATATTAATATAAACGTGTTTCAAGGTTTACAAGGACACATATATATATATATCTTATTACACCGAGCGGCAGCTGCGCGCTTTAAATACCTACAACTTCGGATCTAATGCTTAGATTCTTATAAAATTTGGTGAGAGTATTCTTGAGACAATGAACTCAAATAGAACAGCCCCGAAAGCTACAGACCTATTAGTCTACTTAGCTGTCTAAGTAAGCTCTTAGAAAAAATCATTAAGGAAAGGATTGATCGTTTTGTGGAAGACAATAACATCTTACCAAACTTTCAGTTCGGTTTCCGTAGTGGTCACAGCACAATCCACCAAGTCTTGCGCATTAAAAACCACATAGCTGGTAAATTCATCGACAAGGAGTCAACGGGACTAGTTTTTCTAGACATCGAAAAAGCTTTTGATACGGTATGGCACGATGCTTTGATTTATAAGCTACTAAAACTTAAGCTGCCAATACCGCTTATCAAAATTATCCAGAGCTTTCTTCGTTCGAGAAAATATGTTGTGAGTTTAGGAACCGACATATCCTCTACTCACCAAATCCACCATGGTGTACCCCAGGGCTCGGTCCTTGGTCCCATATTATTTACATTGTTTGTCGCAGATTTACCATGTCTAGGTGAAAACATTCAGGTAGCTATGTTTGCCGATGATACGGCCATTTTCTCTTCGGGTGCCTTATTCACTAATGTCTACAACTCTTTGCAAGCAGCTCTTGACAAGCTAGCGGTATATTACAGGAAATGGAAAATAAAAATAAATGGTAATACAACACAAGCTGTCTGGTTTTCGAGATGTAGGAAACACTGTTACCTACCAAATGGCACTAAACTCAGTATGTGTGCAGTTGATATTGATTGGTCCGAAGACTGTAGATATCTAGGTATTATTCTAGATAAAAAACTCATCTTTCAAAAACACATCACTACCACAATTGACAAAATAAACAAAGTCGTAAGAGTTATGTATCCATTAGTGTGTAGAAAATCAAAGCTTAGCATCGAAAATAAAATTATAATATTTAAAACCATTTTTCAAGCTATACTCCTGTACGGGGCGCCTGTATGGTGTAATTGTGCTCGCACACACAAAATAAAATTGTAAAGGTGTCAAAATAAAATATTGAAAATGTTGCTGAATTTGCCATGGCATTATTCGACACATGAACTACATGAAAACGCCAACGTTAAACCGGTAGAGTTCCTTATTGACAAAATCAATCGAAATTTCTTCGACAATTGTTCTTTTTCTGACAATGTTCTCGTTTCCCGTCTTGCGTTATCCTAAGTCACTACATATGTACTCTGTCTATGAAAATTATATCGAGGTCATTACTACATAAAATAACCGGAAGCTCGTGCAATATTAGTCTTAAGATTCAAATAAGGGTTTTTTATTGTAGTTTTCCCTTAATTTATTATTTGTTATTCATTAAAATTGTGCTATTGTCGTTATATAGATTTAAGATTATAGTTGTAAAGGAATTGCTATCCTAAATCTCTTAAATATTAGTTGTAAAATATACCATAAATGTAATTATCTACTAAATAAAAATTGAATTGAATTGAATGAACTCAAATAATATGCAATGCAAAATCGAATGAAAAATTTATGATAGGAATTTGCGTTTAGTAGCTGGTAGACATGTGATAAAAGTTTCACAGCTCCACCGAAAGGATTCCGTCGGTTGCAGCAGGAAATTATATTTGATGCTACACCGAAAGAACTCTTTTGGTTTAAAGTTATTAAAACTTTAATGTATGATCATTAATGTCATATACGCATGCAACATAAATCATGTGTGGAATTGTGATTTAGTTTTGTTTAATTTGTGACGGTTAATGTCACATATGCATGCAACAGAATTATCAACCGAGACGGTGACTTCATCGTGAAGCTTTTTTTTTTCATCATCATCATCGGCACTACAACCGGGAACCGGTCTTGGCCTTATTTAGCAAGTCCTGAGGCTTGTTAAATTTTCCATGATCATTTGTTTTTCCGGGCAAGGTCTGACCAACACAATTAGTACTCCCCCTTTAAAGTGCAATGACCTTGTTTCAAGCAATTCGTTTCGTCACTTCGAATTACCGATGGCAATTCGTCATAATCCATGTGGCCTTGTTTCGTAGGCGTGAGCATTGTTATGGCCTACGGTAATTGTCATATTCTGTTGCATTTTTGCAGGCAGCAGTAATAACAATAATGGGGAGTCTCCCATGCCAGGTGTTTGCTTTTGGATGTGAATGACGATATACGAGAGGGAATCATTTATAAGCAGTAATTTTACTTTTTTGCTTAGCAACAAGTTGCGAGCTAGATAATCTTGCGTGTGTCTGTTGTTTGGTTTATGAAGAGTAGGGAAGCCAGCTTGGCTAGCGTCGCGCTAGACTTTGTAGTCAGTACAGCCATGCGCGAGTAAAAGGTACACGCTTAATGAGGTGGTATTTCCCTGGGCGGCTGGGCTTTGAGACCCTACCTACCACTCAGTAATTGTGCTGAACTGCACAATAGCAAGAGTCGTCAGTTGAACCCAGGTTTGAACAATCAAACGCAAGACACAACCCCCTTACCAACTCAACCATTGAGGCGGCAATATTACAGCTCCCATCCACACACTTCACACGCAAGTCGCAGAGACTCTGTCAATTCTAAAGTTTGAACCATTTACCACACCCTCCTTATTCCTCTTATCGCGCGAGTTATAATTTCGCGGTAGCCAAGAAAGACAAAAGCATCTGGCTACCATGCATATAGAGATAAGGACTTGTAGGAATATTGTGTACATGAACCAAATGGGCATTTGGTTCGTTTAACACATATTTGGGCAATACGACGCATATGGAGATATGCATTGTAGTGTTTAGATTTTCGGAATTGTATGCACGTAATAATGGCGCAAGGCCAATAACCTTGCCCGGAAAAACAAAATTTTATGGAAAATTTAACAAGTCGCAGACTTGTTAAACAAGGCCAAGACCGGATCCCGGTTGTAGTGCCGATGATGATGATGAAGGAAGACAAAAAAATCCTTTTTCGCCAATCTATGCCCTTTATTTTCAGATTCATGATTTTATCTTAAAGCTACGACGTGTTGTTTTTACTCGTGGTATGATTCTATGAGTGCTACTTCATGATTTTTCTGGTGCATTTATAGCGTATTCATCAGGACCAACCTTTATTCTGCGGATTGCTGATAACGAAAAATAATCATCTTGCGATGGTTCCAGGTTTGGGTCCTTTGCTCTGTGAGATGCTGATAGAGGAAAATAATCATTTTGCGATGCTCCCAGGGTTGGGGCCTTTGTTCTGTGAAATGTTGATAAGAGAAACTAATCGTTTGTAGTTTCATGTCGGGTGTCCAGTTCTCGTTAATAACTGGCACCATGCGATTTTTTTCCTCTACTCAAAAGGGACCTCAAGAGTACTAAATATACCTAGAATGATAATGTATGGTCCACTGTCAAGTCCTGGATTCGAAAAAAGTCTAAGACATTTTTCAGTGACGGAATAAAAAAAATTATTACACGCTGGAAGAAATGTATTAGCCTGGGTATGTTGGAAAATAAATATATAATTTCGAAGTTTACTTGACTTGTACTTTATTATACGTCTGGCCCAGTCTTGCTATTGTGTTTTGTTCGCGCTCTACAAGCATGTGTGCATTACTTTTCAACTACTGAACTTAGATGACATACTAATTCTTTCTACCCTGACGTTCAGTGCGAGGTTTTCCTTTAGGTTCACTTTTTCTTGTTTGGCTTTTTCACCACTCATACCTAGACGATGGTGATGATCAGCATCTTCTTGCCAACGGGTTTTTGTTGTTGGTCTTGTTATATTTTTTCGTACCATAGTTTAATAGTATATAAATATAAGGTGTGTGTACTCACGGTTTTGGTTCCGGTTGAAGCTGGATTACTCTGGACCTTGCCAAGGGTTGGGTCGCTGGGTGAACGGCAACGCGTCGCTTGCACAATCACACAGATATTCCTCTGGTTCGAAACCAGATACGTTCTGGTTTTGAATCCCCTCCGGGGGTGATGCTACCACTGTTTTGGCACCTTCACTGTGGTTGCTGATGTAACACCAAAGTTATATGGCGGTGGTCCGGAGCCGTGAGACAAACCCGCAACCCAGTACATTCCAAGCTCGTTTAGTTGTTGGGGATGCCGGTGGATTCTATGCAACTTTGATAGGATTTTGAAGTTATGGCCGTTGGGTAGCTTTCAACACTATTTTTATTTTGTGAAGTTTTTAATCCGTAAAATGTATGTACATTGGGTAGCTTTCGATGCTCCTCACTTTTTCTTTTCTCTTCCTTTTTATGTATATTCAACACCTTTTTTCTTTTTCTCGTATTTTAACCGAACCACACTGAACTGTTTTCCCTTTTCAAACTTTTCTGTCACACCGCACCACGATCACTACACTGTACTCCACGACTCCAACCGCCAACACGGTTCTTGTTTTCTTTTTCCATTTCTTTCTTTGTTCCTTTTTACCGTTGTCCCAACGAAAGAATCTCGGCATTGATCAATTTCGAAACTATTCGAAGATATCATCGCCGGGGAAAAACTGGGTTTACATGCACCAGCTATATGTTTTGTGTACTATGTATTTAATTATGTGAGATTGTAAATTGTATAACTGAATGTAATTATTTTATGTTGTAAATGAATTACATGTAATATTTTATGTATTATGTGTAAACGAAAATATCATTGTGTTTTGTATTTAAGTTTAATTCGAAACTGTGATAATTGTTTGTAACTTATGTATTTAAGAATGTTTATTAATTTACATGTTTACTGTTTACTTTAAAAGTGTATATGAATGTTTTAATTTAAAAATCTAAATTGTTTGTAATGTATGCGTTTAATTTTTAAATTGTGTAAATATTTTATATGTTATGAATTTATGTATGAGTTTTAATGTGTTCTGACTGGTGGCGGTGGGTGAGTTACTAACGATACCGTTCAGGTATGCTCGCAGCCATTCAGCCTTCCTGTAATAGTATGGCATGATTTTGCAAACGGGTTTTTGGGATGATGTGATCAAAACATTATTAATGTCCACAGCCGCCACAAATGTTATTCCGACAGGGATATTTATTTATAATTGAAAGGGGTTTTGGGGCTTATTCAGTAATCTTAAATATGGTTCTGCCAGGAACAGTTGTTTTAAGTTTAAAATATTTTAGCATTTCCAGACATTTTTTGAAAATGATTCGATAGCAATATTTATTTAGTAGTAAAAGGGGATTTTGTAAGACCTACTCCTGCAAACGATCTACTTCCACCCCCTGGTTTTACTTAATTCACAACGACTCCATTCAATGAGCTCGTACATTGAGTGAATCCGTTATCACTTGTTGCAGGTGAGTCATCCTTAGGCTACAATATAAGCAAGTGATATCAAAGACAAATAGAATGGTTGGGTTCATAAAACATTGGTATAAAAAGTTCTTCAATATAATATATTATACATTCATTTTGAACCGCTCTTTCGTATGTCGCATAAACTACTAATGACCCTTACCCACAAGGGTAAGATTTATTGTGAGCTATAAGTAAGACTATTATAATACGAGGGTGAATCAAAATAAATGGTAATGGACTGAACACTTCCATAGCTGATACCCACTTTTGATGAGATTCCTCCAACAGTTAAACGGCGATCACTTTCAATAAGCTCTCGAATGGCACAGATGTTGTCATCTCTACCACTTGTCCTTGGACGTCGATCAAGACTTTCGTTTTCAATACGTTCTCGTCAACTTTTAAATTCTCTAGCCCACGTATATACAGGGTTCTGAGACAGTGTATCATCACCAAACCGTGACTCCAATCGAGAAAAAATTTCCGAGGGTTTAATGCCTTTATTTGTTAAAAAATTTATAATAAACGTTGTGCAACAGACGTATGTACCTTTTGCTCGCTTATGGCTGTACTGACTACAAAGTCCAGCGAGTTAAGTAATCTTGCTTGTATTTAAAGAAAAAATATATTTTATTTAAATTGAACTTAAGCGTAAGATAACATTAATTGAGATATTCATTCGATGGTTCTGCTGCGAACTCCGGTGAAATTCTATCTGTTCAGTGTAGGTTGTTAAGTTGCTTTTATATTCCTCTGCTGCTGTGTGGATGAAGTTATCTTCTGGCTGTGTGCTTTATTCTGCATGTGATGATTATTCTTATCTTGTGAGTGATTGGGTGATTCATCTTTAGGGTATCAGTAAATGATTAGTGTTTGGGTGATTAATCTTTTAGCGTATCAGTAAATGACAGGCGTTTGAGTGGTTTAGGGTATCAGTAAATGATAAGCGTTTGAGTGATTCATCATTTGGCATATCGGTGAATGTTAGACGTTTGAATGATTCGTCTTTAGGGTATCGGTAAATGATTAGTGTTTGGGTGACCCATATTCTTAGTCTTTGTGTTCCTATAAGGGTATGAGTAAATGGGGTCCTCTACTCTTCATAAGCCACACAACATCCACGCGCAAGATTATCTAGCACGCCACTTGTTGCTAAGCAAAAAAGTAAAATTACCGTTTATATTAGATTCACCCTTGTATTAAAATTAATGTAGTAGATTAAGGCTTATTAACACATCCTTCAATAAGCCCAGAGGCTAACTCGGAGATGGCGTCTGTAATGGAAAACTTTAAGACATTCAGGAAGAACTAACCCTCAAACGATGTGTCAACATTTCATGACAATCAGACCATAAAATATCGAGTTATAGTAATTTAAGTGTCGTTATTTTTACCATAGGAAAACAATCCATGAACGCTTCGGACGGCATCGGCCGATTGCTCTCCACTCACCTGACTGCTGATTTGATTCCGGAGTGAAATTGTGAATCCATGTCTCATCTGTTGGTACATACCGACTCAAGAAATCCTTTTTATTCCGAGTAATCAGCGCTAGACAACGCTCTGAATCATCGATGCGATGTCCTATTGTTAGCAAACAGTTATGAAAATTACTTAAATTATTATACTATAATTCGGATAGTCATAAAATGTTGACATATATCGCGTGAAGGTTAGTACAAGGTGGCACAAAATTAATCATCCAATCTTGTTTATGAATTACTTTTTTACTAAATAAAAAAAACTGTTTTTGAGTGATCATCATCATCATCGGCACTACAACCGGGATCCGGTATTGGCCTTATTTAATAAATCTCTCCATCGGTCCCACTTTCAAGCCGATGTCATCCAGTGTGACACTCCCAGGCCCTGGGGTCCTGGTCTACGCCATCCCTCCATCGCAGACAAGACAATTTCCTCTTCATTTTGTTATCGGCTGATACTATTGACCCCAAGGTTGTTAAAGGATTGCACTACTTCAAATTCGTGCTCCACTACCCTGATAGTTTGACCAACGTTAGGTCTTCTCTTCGCAGAAGTTACCACCATGTACTTAGTTTTCCCCTCATTAATGTGCATACCCAGTTTCTGTGCCGCCTGCTCGATCTGGCTGAAAGAATCCTGTACAGCCGAATCGCATCTACCGTTTATGTCGATGTCATCTGCGTAGGCAAGTATCTGGCAGGACTTGGTGACAATACTCCTTCTAGTTGTAATGCCAGAGTCACGGATTGCATTCCCCAACGCGAGGTTGAAGAGGAGGCAGGCCAGATCGTCCCCTTCTCGGAGTTCATTAAATATGATTATTGGTTTGGACAGCAATCCCTCTATTTTTACTTGACTAGTTACGTTGGTTATGTTCAACCTACAAAGTCCTATCAATTTGTTTGGAATGCCGAACTCTCTCATGGCATTATATAGTTCTACCCTGGCTATGCTGTCGTAGGTGGCTTTAAAGTCTATAAATAGATGATATAATGGGATATTACATTCTAGACATTTTTCCATCGCATGCCTAAGGGTGAATATCTGATCAATCGCCGATTGGCCTGCGATAAAGTCACACTGATATTGACCAATGATGACTTTAGCGTATGGGGCTATCCGATCTTGTAGGATAGTGGAGAGTGTCTAGTAGGTGGTACTCAGCAATGTTATACCCCTTTAGTTGCTGCACAGTGTGATATCTCTCTTCTTATGTATGGGCAAAGTATTCCACGACGCCAATCTTCCGGCATCTCCTCTAGCTCGCATACACGCACCACGATCTCATGAATTGCGTGATGTAACGCTGTCCCTCCTTGTTTGATCAGATTTATTTGATTTGAGCTGTCTTATGGCTTTTAATGTTTTCTCAATGCTTGGTGACGGCAACAATTGATCTTGATTTAGCATTGGTGGGGCCTCCAATTCTTCTGTGCGCTGACTATTTAGCAATACACTGAAGTGCAGTTCCTATCGCCCCAGAATGCTTTCAGGATCGGTGATCAGATTATCCTCTTTATCCTTGCAGGAAGTGCAGTGTGGTGTGTACCGCGTCATACCGCGGATTATTTGGCAGAACTTTCGCGCATGGTGTGGTCCTCGCTAGCTACTTTCCTCTTATAGAGATCACCAGAACGAATTTGTCAGAATCAGAAATATTTGTAAACTAACGATAGAGACCTCGAGGAAGGTGCACGATGACAAACTAATCAAGTGTTTAATTAGTGCACGTCCCTTCCGATCAATAGCAAATGCTATGAGAAATAAGTACAGTTTCTTTTCCTTTGCTTCAGTAATGGCATAGACCAGGAGACTGCTCACGAACTGGAAAGATAAAGCCGAAATATTCACAACTTCCGCGCCTAATGCGGACCTCGCTCTCTACTTTTCTCTATTTCACAGACAAGTTTTTTTTCGCAGGCACTTTTCTTTTGTCTGTGGAGTCATTTTTCAGATCATCTGAGTTCTTTGTATTTCTTCTCGCGTACCCGGGTCATATGAGTCTGCTCCATTGCCCGGTATGGAGCATTCTTACGTTCAGTTGCTAGTGTGCACTCATTATCAAACCAGTGGCTCCGTTCTCTACGACTACTGCCTAAGATGGAGTAGGCAGTACTAAAGACAGTATTCTTAAGGCGTGTCCATTTCTTTTCTACGCCCGGTATTTTGGTCCCAGGACTTACTCTCCCTCCGTCGAGCTCTCCGAGGGCGAGTCCTAGCGCATGACCAACGGTGTTACTGGTATTCTCATTGCGTAAGGCAGCCGTGTTGATTCGAACCTGATCCGCGGATGCAATGCGTCTCCGTGAGGCAATCCGCGCTCGGAAAACTGTACCAACAAGATAGTGATCCGAGTCGACGTTGCCACCTCGGTACGTTCGTACCGAGGTTTGGCGGCGATCTATCAACACGTGGTCAATTTGGTTGCGAGTGGCTCCATCAGGTGATACCCAGGTGGCTTTGTGGATATTTTTACGCGGAAACCTGGTACTCACAATGACCAAGTTGTTTGATGCTGCCAGTTCAATGAGTCGTAGTCCATTGTCATTAGTGTTCTCATGCAAACTATGGGAACCTGCGTAGTGCCTGAAAACCGGCTCCCGACATTTTTTCGCATTCAAATTACCAACAACGATTTTCACATCGTATCTTGGACAGGCATTGAGGGCCCGTTCGACGTTATTGTAGTTGTCTTCTTTTTCGTCGTCAGGGGACTCCACTGTAGGTCTGTGAACGTTTATGAGGCTTATGTTCTTAAACTTGCTTCGCACGCGAAGAGTGCATGGCCTTTCGGTCATTGCATTAGGGCCGCTTCAGTTTTTGGCTGACTACGAAGCCTACCCCTGGCGCAAGGCTGATAACCTTGCCCGGAAAAACAAAGTATTATGGAAAATTTAACAAATTTTACTTGCTAAATAAGGCCAAGACCGGATCCCGGTTGTAGTGCCGATTGTGATGTGTGTGAAAGTCCACCCCGAGCACATGGTGTTTTGCATGACAGCTGTAATAAATGTCGTACCCGTTTCTTTGAATAACACCACTCCCCGCCCATCTTATTTCTTGTAATGCTGTTATGTCAGCCTTATATTCGGACAAGTAGGAGCTCTGTATAGTGAGCGGACGTTCCATGAGAAAAATCTTAAATCATTTAGCCATTTTCATTTCCGTGGTCGTCGACGTGTATCCGGTCCATATCCGAGGCTTGTTAAATTCTCCATCATAATTTGTTTTCACGGGCAAGGTTATTAGCCTGGAAATTTTTATTTGGACCTTTATAATTTTTTCCGTTAAGTGGAAAATATGATACCCGCCAAGTGGCTGCCGCCAATGTTGATACACATTTGTACTCGTTTTTTCGCATTTTCCATAACTTTTAGCAAGATTTCCGGTATAACTGTTCGCATTTCTGTCGAATATTCTCCTTAAGGGCTGCGATTGTCTGAGGCTTGTTAGCATAAACCCGCTACTTCAAGTATCCCCAAAGAGAGAAGTCTGGGATGGTTAAATCGGGCGATCTTGCTGGCCATGCCGAATTGCTAAAGCGGGAGATTACGCAAGCAGGAAACGCTTGTTTTACAATATCCATTGTGGCTCGTGCTGTGTGTGTGGTTGCACCGTCTTGTTGAAACCACATGTTCACCAAGCCCCGCTCATCCAATTCCGGCAGTAAGAATTCGTATGCCTGTAGCGTTCGCCAGTAACAGTGATCGTATTGCCGAAGACGTCCTCAAAAAAATACGGCCCAATCACTCTTCCCGAGTGAACGCCACATCACGCAGTGGCTTTGAGTGAATGTTATGGCTCTTCGTCCAACACACGCAGATTATCAGTGCCCCAGACACGAAGATTTTGCTTATTGACGTAGCCGCTTAAGTGGAAATGAGCCCCATCGCCCATGATGATTTTCGCTAACATCACCGACCGATTGTTGGTCAAAAAAATCGACATAATTATTCCACACTCTTGCAGAGTATAGCGCTCCATTGCTTGTCTGTTTGTACACTGCAGCTGTCTAATTTACAAATGTCAAATATGATTAACGTACGACGCCATTTGCGAAAATTATAACATCTTCCGATAGGGTGATTAATTTTGCGCCACCTTGTAGAATTCGGATAGTCATAAAATTTTAATAATTTTTATACGTGCTTTCGATATGATAGCGACTATAGTCCCGATGTCAGCGCCGAGTCCCCGATCAGGCGGATCGCTCGTCTCTGTATGCTCTCAAGTAGGTCGAGGGTATGTTTAGGAGCCGAGCTCCAAACATGAGAGCAATATTCGAGCGCGGGTCTAATTTGGGATTTATACAGAAGAAGAAGTTGGGCCGGAGTAAAATATTTCTTGGCTCTAAAAAGATAGCTCAGTTTTCCAGAGGCTGACCTGACGATACTCGACACGTATTTATGCCATGATACATTCCCACAGATCGTGACGCCGAGCAATTTCAAACTTTCCCCAGCCTCGAGGGCCCGGCCATTCATCATCAGCCGTGAAACCGATGATCCACTTTTCTTTGTGAATGTTGTATATTGTGTCCTCGCTGCATTGAAGTCGACTAGATTGGCCCTTCCCCACTGCAAGACCTTATCTAGATTCTGATTCAGAGAGTCAATCTGTCTACATCTCAGCAGGTGCGACGTAGATGCACCAATCGGCCGAACACTCGAAGAGGAAGAGACAAGCATACTATCATCCGCGAAACTGAACACTTTGTTATCCGTTGTCTTCAATATGTGAAGAAAAAGCAAGGTTGGAGACCAAATAGAACCTTGAGGTACCCCCGAATTAACAGGATACAGATCCGAACACTTGCCGTCCACAACAACCCGGATCGATCGATTTTCGAGGAAGCTCTTCGTCCAGTCGCAAAGCTGGTGGGAAAGTCCATATGAACGAAGTTTGCTCAGCAATGCCCCGTGCCAGACGTGGTCAAAAGCCTTGGAGATATCCAATGCGACCGCCCTTGACTCACTATGCCGTTCAATCGCAGATGTCCATATATCGGTTATAAGTGTCAAAAGGTCTCCCGTGGACCGCCTGCTACGGAATCCGTATTGACGATCATTCAGAAGTCCGTTGCACTCCAAATACTTAACTAACTCTGTATTGATGACTTTTTCCATTATCTTAGATAAAATAGACAGTAATGCTATCGGACGGTAATTTTGTGGGAGACACTTATTTCTCGCCTTTGGGATTGACTGAACTCGAGCGATTTTCCAGCAGGCAGGAAAGGTCATCCGTGCATAAGATAAGCGGAAGAGTCTGCCAAGAAGCGGCGATAGTTCTGGAGCAGAGTTCTTAAGGACTATTGCTGGTATTCTGTCCGGGCCGGTTGCTTTCCTACAATTCAGTTTACATAGAATGCGTTGAATGGTGCGCGGGTGACATCTCACATCCGGCATCGAAGACCGTACCGGCGAGATCACAGGTGGCTCCAAAAGACCGGGATCGAGGTTAGAATTCGCGGAAGATAAATTCGCGAACACATTAGCTTTATCCTTTGAATTCGCGACTAACGTTCCGCTGTCTGTCATCAACGGAGGGAAAGAGGAGGGTGCGAAGTTACCGCTGACAGCTTTTGCCATTGACCAGAAGGAGCGCGAACCAGTGGGCACCGAAGGAGCCTATTGATCACCCTGTCGTTGTGAGATTTCTTCGCGGTATGAATCGCCTGGTTGCACGCGTTTCTGATTCTAACAAAATTCGTTCTGTTAACATCGGTGGGATTGGAGGGCCATTGCTTAAAAGTTCTATTTTTTGCCGCTGTAATCAGCTCGCATTTTTTATCAAACCAAGGTTTATCAGACGAATTTCGTTTGATGAAATGTGGAATATACATCTCAATCCCCAGAAAAATAAACTCTGATACCGACTCCGCACAAGCGTTAACATCGGAGTTTCCGAAGCACACCTCGGACCATGGAAAGGATGCGAAGAAATCTCGCAAATCGTCCCAGTTAACAGCCCCATACTTCTATACATGGCGAACCTGCCTAGGCCGGTTATTCGCTTGATATGTAAGTGCTTCTGCGACAGATACCAAGCAGTGATCTGAGTTTCCCAATCGCACAGAAATCTCTACACTATAAATACTCGGTTCAGATGTCAAAAAAAGATCCAGGGTGTGCGCATAATCGCCTCGGGCATCCGACACTCCCACACGAGTTGAGTCAAGTTGTGGCTTACAGCAAACATCTTCGCCAGCCTCGCAGTCTCGTCGGTTTTGTTAGAATGTAACAACCATCCGGAATCGCCAAAGACAACAATTTCAGAAGCTGGGTGGTTGATCTGTATTCAGTCGACGATATGTGAAAGATGTTCGAAAAATGTCGCCGCCCGATCGTCATTGGGGGAGCGGTAAAGACAATAAAGAAATTTAACGGAATTCCTTAGCACGACCCTCAATCATATGATGTCCATATTATTGGGTTCCAACGCCTCCATCCTCTGGAAAGCTAGATCGGACTGCCCGAAGACGCAGACGCCGCCCTTAAAACGGAATCTCGAATGTAAGTCGTATTCTGAGCAACGAAGATATGTCGAATCAGTTGACGAATCGACCTGGGTCTCAGTTAGGGCAAGGGTATCAGGTTTCGTTGTTTGCAAATATTGGTGGACGGCGTTGGTGAAACCGATGCCCCTAATGTTACAAAATGCCGTTGTGGAGACTCTAACAGATACACACATAATTCACAAGCAAAATAGTGAAAAGCACCGAACGAAAAATTGAATATGAAAATACATCAGAGCCGTATACCAAGCGATAACATAACAATTCACATCAGTGGAGTATAGTCGAGTTTTGAAATCGAATTCTAAACACGGCCAGTAGCCTGATCGGCAACGCGTAGGTTCAATTTTTTTCGTGATTCAAACTTACATAGCGTCAGTTCGAATCACACGATCTTCTTCACTATTATTTCAAACGCTATACCGTCCCCAGTCGAGCGTGGGCAGAGCCTCGAGAGCGAGCCCGGTTATGCGATGACGAACCTCTTAAAGCTCCATTATTTATCATAATATCTGCATTATGTTCCCCCTGACATAGTCCCCCCCCGGAGATCCGAATGGGAGACTAGTTTACCTCCGGAATTCTTTATATCAGAAGGTACCATCATGACTTATCTCCGTGTCAGTCCGGGCCATCAAGCACACATCCGAAACACCGTCGAAGTTTCTCTCGACGATATCGCGGTATGTACAGCGTGACAGGGTGGTATCTCATCTTGCGACCGACTACCACTTAAACCAACCTTCTCTCGAACCTCTCCATCAGCCAAGCTCCGAAAGATGGCCAGGGATTTCTCCCGACTATTTCACGGAGCCTATAGCTTCATAGGGTGGTATTTCACCGGGCGACAGGGCGTTGGGACTCCACCTACCACTCGGCCATTAGTCGCCTGTTACGACAAGCCGACCTAGCTGTGAGTAATTCTAACGCCCTACTCACAGGGCTAATAAATAAATAAATACACAAATAAATAAATACGTAAATAATAGAATAAATAAGAGAACAAATTACAGTCGGGCACCTCGGAAAATGAATAGGACAAGTAAAGAAAACGCCGCAACTAATTTCCATTTCCTAAGATTCAGCTTTTGTGGAACAGAATTTCAGTCGGCAAGGCAGTGTTTTTAAGTAGTACACCTTTTTCTTCTGTGTTTGATTTTTATTATTAATATATTCATATATAATCAACCTTTTTCATATCCAATAATATCTATTCTTTAACACTTTACCAGTCGTCAGAGTTCGTCTCTGCATCTTTGAGACTGGTTCGCATGGTTGAGTACCTTATATTCCCAATAACTATAACTATATTTATATATTGCATACTTATTATTTGACAGTGGTTTAAATAACGATTTCCGCACTAAACATATGTAGAATTGGTGATAGCTCTGATCTAAAATATATCTCTATAACCCAAAATACTACACACAAAGCATGTATTGGTGACAAATACCTTTTTATATATATTTTTTGACATCGAAATATTTAAAGCATTACTTTATATAAACCTAAACATTTTTCGTCTTATGATAATCAACCTCAAAGTTCAGAGGTCATCGCAGGTCATTTTGGTTTTCTAAATTTCATTCGGTTTTCTTTTTGTTATATTAATAAAACGTTTAACTATTTTATTAACAACATTTAAGTACACCAAGTAAAAGAGATATACAATTGAATAATGTTAATAAAGAAGTTGAACATCTATTGTAAGGGCTTCGAAAGGCAATTGATGGATTTTCTACAATTACCGTTAACTGTTTTAAGTGTACATTTATAGTTAATTTGCAAATTCTTCTTTAGAAACTAAAAACAGTAAAGAGGAGGAGCGAAATTCACATAGCGCCTTCAATTGTTACTCAAGATAGTGGTATCCAAAAGAGATAGCGTTTTTTAGATAGAAAGGTCACAACCGGAGGAAAGCGAAATTGAGAGAGAAAGGTTGAAACAGCTACTTCCTAATTTACATATCGAATAGCTGTGCGTCGATATTAAAGATTTGTTTGGCCTTCTTTATCACGTGTCGCCGATGATACTTAGTCGGCGCGTGTAAAGCTTGTAGCAACATCTGGGCCAATGAAGTTGCAAACAGTCATCAATAGAAAGCAAACGGGGTTTACAGGCATTTCATTTCGAATGGTCTTTGGTCCAGAAGTAGAATTCTAAAAATTTTCTAGATGTAGCCATGAGCTGATTAGTGCTACCTCTAGAATGTGGATTCGCGTCGATAAGGTTGTCACGAATCTTTTGTATTGTGTTAGGGTCACCCCTTGCAAATTATTTAGTGCTATACGTCACTGAACAAATAAATTGCCACAGTTGACTCGATTATTGATGTACAACTTTTGGTATTTTGAGGTTTAAACAATGTATTATCAGTAATGACCGATTGTTATGGTTGTGACTGCTTATCTAGCACTTTTTTGTTTTTGTATTAAATGTATGCACGCAATCTCGGATTTTCTCTAATTTCAATCTCGGAGAAAGTAGTGTTTTCTTTTTCATATAAAAGATTTTCAAGTTATGAATTATTTTATTTGACTGCCGTGCCTGAGTAGATCGACCCAAAAGAAAAGGAAGATAATGTGAGGAAGTGCAATGTCTATGGAATTGCTTGGGCGTTCTACTGGCGATGACGATGACGATGATGATAAACTTGTGGTGGTTTTTCTGTGCGGTTTTTTGGAGCGGTTTGAAGCGCATTCGACTAGAGAACTAGCGCATACAACAGCTCAATATCACTCTGTGGCTGAGCTTAGGAAATAATTCAACTTTAAGGTAGTTGCACATTGAGGCTCATAGAAAATTAAAGAGGAAAGTCAATGGCCTACATAAGCGAAATCCAAGGTGAAGTTATGGCTAATTCACGTGTTAGTTGAAAGGAACTGAAATAATAATATTATTATTTTAACAAATAAAATTATTAGGTACTCACTTTGTAAAACGCCGAACCGATGGTTGGTTGGCGTTTGATTCCTGTTGCAGGGGGTGTTGATGGCTTGAACCCCCTGTGTATTTCTTGGCGTGTCGCGGGGCGTCGAACTATGCTCGGCGGCGAACTATGTTTTTTGTTTTACTTTTTATTATAACTCGCGGTGGCGAACTGTTTGATTTGTGCAGTTTTATATCACTGCCGGCGGCGAAATAGTGGCGAACAATCTCCTTAGTTTTATTTTTTATTACTGATAAAAACGTTGGCAAAAGTTTTTCTCTTTTGTTTTAGTTTTCGCCGCCTATTATTTTATTTATTTTACGTAGTAGGTTTTTGTCTTCACGTTGCCATAATTTTATTTGTTATTACTCAAGAGGGAGACAGGGAGAGTGTGGTATTGCACCTAACAGCACACACTTTTAAACAAACTGCTTAGGAAGTTGGCTCCTCGATAGTACGAGGGTTGCCTCTCATGTTTCGGGATTTGGCAACCCTAGTGTTGCAATCCGGCAATTGACAGCTCTGTCGTAAAGTTGGACATTTTTGAGGTTATACGCACTCAGAACGTTTTGACATACGAGCGCTATTTGTGTTGTTTACAGTAACTTAAAAGATTCATCTCGGCCCAAAAATGGAATTAAATCGTCAACATTTTCGTGCGATTATTTTTTACAATTTTCGGCGTGGATTAACTCAGCAACAGTGCATGGATGAACTTAATTCAATTTTTGGCGATGAAGCTCCATCAAGGACCAGTGTTTATCGATGGTATGGTGAATTCAATCGTGGTCGTAGTTCACTCCAAGATGAATTTCGTGAAGGTCGTCCAAAATCAGTTGTTGTTCCGAAAACCATTGATGCTGTGCGCGAACTGATATTGGAAGATCGTCATGTGACCTATCGTGAGATTGAGACAACCTTAGGCGTTAGTGGGACCAGCATACATTCAATATTGCATAAACATTTGACTGTCAAAAAAATTTGTTCCGGTTGGATCCCACACAATTTGTCAATCGCCTAAAGAAAGGCTCGTGTCAATAGGTCGAAAGAAATGCACAAAAATACGGTCGCGGTGCTTCGAAACACGTCTATGACATCGTGACAGGTGATGAATCGTGGATTTACGCGTATGAGCCCGAAAGTAAACAGCAGTCGACTGTCTGGGTGTTTCAAGATGAGCCAAATCCAACAAAAGTTGTTCGCGCACGAAGCACTTCCAAGCAAATGGTCGCCTGTTTTTTCGGAAAAACTGGACATGTCGCAACCGTACCACTAGAACAACGCAGAACAGTCAATTCTGAGTGGTACACAACCATTTGTTTGCCAGTTGTCTTCCAAGAAATCAGGAAAACCAACCGCCGAAGACGGATCACTCTTCACCACGACAATGCGAGCTCTCACACATCGGCTGCGACAACTGCATTTTTGAGCACCCAAAACATCGATTTGATGGGTCATCCGCCGTATAGTCCTGACTTGGTACCGAATGACTTCTTTTTATTCCCGTACGTAAAAGCAAACTGAGAGTTCAACGTTTTTCGACACCTGAAGAAGCGGTTGCTGCATTCAGAATGCATGTGTTCGAGATACCTCAATCAGAGTGGCAAAAGTGCTGCGGCAATTGGTTCAAACGCATGCAAAAGTGTATAGATCTTCATGGGGAATATTTTGAAAAACAATAAAGTGATTTTCGATGATCAATAATTGTTTTTGTTCTCTAATCCCGAAATATAAAAGGCAAACCTCGTATAGTGGTTAGTATACCCGCCTGTTAGCTCCTCGATAGTATAGTGGTTAGTATACCCGCCTGTCACGCGGGAGACCGGGGTTCGATTCCCCGTCGGGGAGCCTCTGGCGCAAGACTAATAACCTTGCCCGGAAAAAAGAATCAATATGGAAAATTTAACAAGCCTCAGGACTTGCTAAATAAGGCCAAGACCGGTTCCCGGTTGTAGTGCCGATGACGATGACGATACCCGCCTGTCACGCGGGAGACCGGGGTTCAATTCTCCGTCGGGGAGCCTCTGGCGCAAGACTAATGACCTTGCCCGGAAAAAACAAATCATTATGGAAAATTTAACAAGCCTCAGGACTTGCTAAATAAGGCCAAGACCGGCTCCCGGTTGTAGTGCCGATGATGATGATGATGATGATGTTTAGGAAGTTACTCCCCTGATCGGTGACCAGATGCTTTGGAACACCATACCGAGCAATTATTTGGTCAAAGAAAACTGTGGCCACCGTGTCTGCCTCCGCATCGGCTAAGGCGTAGCAATCTATATATAGGGTGGTGCAAAAGTAATCACCCTTTCGGAAGTTGTTATAATTTTTGCAAATGGCCTCGTACGTCAATCATATTTGACATTTGTGAACTAAACAGCTACTGGAAGATGCCGGATGATTGGCGTCATGGAATAATTTGCAACAAGCGACTGAACGTAAGAATGCTACATACCGGGCAGTGTAGCAGTCTCATAGGACGCGCGCACGCGACGAAAAATACAAAGAGTTCAGAAGATCTGAAAAAAGACTTCACAGACAAAAGAAAAGTGATTGGGAAAAAAGTCTACTCTGTGAAATAGAGGAAAGTAGAGAGGGAGGTCCACACCAGCCGCGGAGTTTTGGTAATCAGTGCACACTAGCAACTGAACGTAAGAATGCTGCATTCCGGGTAATGCAGCAGACTCATAGGACCCGGATACGCGAGAAGAAATACAAAGAACTTAGATGACGTGAAAAAATACTCCACAGACAAAAGAAAAGTGCCTGCGAAAAAAACCTGTCTGTGAAATAAAGAAAAGTAGAGAGCGAGGTCCGCACCAGGCGCGGAAGTTGTGAACATTTCGGTTTTATCTTTCCAGTTCGTGGGCAGTCTCCTGGTCTCTGCCATTACTGAAGGAAAAGAAAATGAACTTTTTTCTAATAGCATTTGCTATTGATCGGAAGGGATGTGCACCAATTAATTAACACTCGATTAGTTTACTGGATACCTTTGTCATCGTGAACCTTCCTCGAGGTCTCTATCGTTAATTTACAAACATTTCTGGCTCTGACAAATTCGATCTGGTGATCCCTGTTAGAAGAAAGTAGCGAGCGAGGCCCACACCATGCGCGGAAGTTCTACTAAATAATCTGCAGTATGATGCGGTACACACCACGCTGCACTTACTGCAAGGATAAAGAGGGTAATCTGATCACCGATCCTGAAGGCATTCTGGAGCGATGGGAAGTGCACTTCAATAAATTGCCAAATGGTCAGCTCACAGACGAATTTGATGCTCCACCAATGCTAAAACAAGACCAAATGCTGTCGTCACCAAGCATTGAGAAAACATTAAAAGCCATAAGACAGCTCAAATCATATGAAGCCCCCGGAGCTGATGATATACCAGCTGATCTGATGAAAAAAGGAGGGGCAGTCTTACATCACGCAATTCATGAGATCGTGGTGCACGTATGGGAGCAAGAGGAGATGTCGGAATATTGGCGTCGTGGAATAATTTGCCCCATACATAAAAAGGGAGATATCACACTGTTCAGCAACTATAGTGGTATAACATTGCTGAGTACCACCTATAAGATACTCTCCACTATCCTACAAGATCGGATAGCCCCATACGCTAAAGTCATCATTGGTCAATATCAGTGTGGCTTAATCCCAGGCAAATCAGCGATTGATCAGATATTCACCCTTAGGCAGGCGATGCAAAAATGTCTGGAATTTAAGATTCCATTATATCATCTATTTATAGAGTTTAAGGCCGCCTACGATAGCATAGCCAGAGTAGGATTATGTAATGCCATGAGAGAGTTTGGCATTCCAAACAAATTGAAACGACTTTATAGGTGGACGATGACCAACGTAACTACTCAAGGAATAATAGTGGGATTGCTGTCCAAACCAATAAACATCTTTAATGGACTCCGACATGGGGACGATCTGGCCTTCCTCCTCTTCACCCTGGAGTTGGAGAAAACAATCCGTGACTCTGGCCTCACAACTAGAGGGACTATGGTCACCAATTCCAGCCAGATACTTGCCTACGCAGATGACATCGACATCCTCGGTAGATCCGATTCGATTGTACAGGATTCCTTCAACCAGATTGAGCAGGCGGCACAAAAACGAACGTGGAACACAAAGAAGAGGCATAATGGGCATCCAAGAGATGTGTGTTAACAAATCGAATCTCGTCGGATGCTAATGGGTTTGCTTATGCAACGTTCGGTAATGAGGGTCAGCTAAATAAATAGCAGCCGCTCATTAAATGAAAAAAATGTTTTTCGGATACCACAAACGATATGAATTGTTTATGGTATAGCAGGAAACCTATGTAGGAACAGCGTTCTTCTGTTTGCACATGGTGCGAGTTAGAGAATTTTATTGCTGGGAGAAAAAGGTAGCCGGCCAATGTGTACGTAAAGAAATTTATCGTACACATGGCGAAGTTGGAAAATAGACGGGGCAAAATGTATGGTCCCTGTCATGACGGTTACATTGTGTGCAAACCGAATCATTTTGTTTACAGGAATTTGTCTGGTACCGAAGGTGCCGAATTGGTTTGGAATTCCAGATAAGCAAAGAAAGTAATCTTACGGACAATTGTATGCGAAGAGATGCATGAAAAGGTAAGTTTTCTTTACAGGGACTTTACGATTATAGCTTTGATCTAATTAATGCGTGAAGCATTTTCAGGTGCTTAATACTATTGCATTAGCAAAAAGTTATGCGACTTGGGATGGGGCTATGGGGGTTTTTAGGTAAGTGTACCGTGGGGTTTGGCCAGTTGGGATGGGGTCGATCTTTTATTGATTTTTTCTTTCACCGGCCACCACACTAAAACACAGGCGATCTGGAAAATTCGAGATATCGTTATCATGGAGAATTCGTTTATCCCTGGCACCACGGAAAGCGTGGTAAATAATAGAGACTCCACGTTTGTCTTGGATAAGTCCTTTTTCTCCATTCTGGAGAGTACGCTCCATATACATATCATTGGGCTAGAATGCTCCCGAAATGAGATCATTTTCACTGCACATTGCCCTTGTTGTGGGACAACGAATAATCTTGATAATGAAGTTATTTATTCTGTTTAGTCCTGATTTGTCATACAGGACTTTATTGGGATAGTATTTCTTATACTGCGACTCTGGCGTTCTATACATTCCGAGGCAGGAACGCAAACACTGCCTCTCGAACACCCGAAACTTCTCCATGTAAAATGAGGATATGTTGTACCATACCAGGCAGTCATACACCAATATTGGTCGGATGAATGCTGAGTATGCAATTATTTTCACCTTGGGGTCCAGCAGACTACTACGGAAGACTCTTGGTGTCACTGCATACGCGTTTTTAGGTGCTGTAAGAGCAGCTGCTGTATGCTTATCAAAGTAAAGATACTGATCAAGCCAGATTCCAAAGTATCTGACTACAATTTTTAGTTGTAGAATAGAATAGAAAATGTTTTCCAATTCCGTTTTGTATCCCTAGATGCACTGGAGAGGGGCGTTCTGAAAAGGATAGTCGCTGTTTTTTGAAAATTTATTTTTATTTTCCAAAGTATCTGACTACAATTTTTAGTTGTAGAGGAAGATTATTACTTCCTGCAATAGAAAATGTTTTCCAATTCCGTTTTGTATCCCTAGATGCACTGGAGAGGGGCGTTCTGAAAAGGATAGTCTCTGTTTTTTGGAAATTTATTTTTAATTTCCAGTCGTCGCAAAAACGTTTGATTTTGTTGAAATCATTTTGCAGAAGTCTGTTGATGACATTAATCTTTTTTCCAGATCTATACACCACAATGTCGTCGACATACGCAATTGCATGGTTGAGAGAACCCACTAGATCAACTGGTGTAAATGTTAAATAAAATGGGAGAATTCACTGCTCCCTGTTGTAGGCTGTTTTTGATGTGGAAAGTCTTGTTAGAGATTATATCTCCACATTTCACCACAAATTGTTTACCCATTATCATATCGCAGATAATGTATAATAAATATTCGGGCATACCTAGATTTGATAACTTATATATGAGCCCTTCTAGCCATACGGTGTCGAAAGCCTTTTAAAAGTCAACCAAATAGGCCCCTGTGCATTGTCGCTTCGCCTTGTTCCACTGTATGTCGGAAACAAGTTTTATCGCTGCATGAACTGTGTCATGCTGCGATCAAAAACCAAACTGGTTGTTCGGAATAATACCATTTTCCTCACACCAGTTAGTCAATGCTTTATTTATAATTTTCTCGAATACCTTGCTGATGTTCGGAAGCAAACTAATCGAGCGAAGATTGGCTGGATTGCTCCTGTCCTTGCCCTTTTTGGGGATGGGATGGACTACTGCAGATTTCCATTGGGTAGGATAACATGTATTGTTTAGAGTGTTATTGAACAAAATAGTGTAAACCTTCACTACTTCAAGAGGTAAATGCTTTAGAACAATGTTTGGAATACTATCTATTCCAGAAGATTTTTTGTTCTTAATCGATCTAAAAATGTCCGTCAGTTCATCCTTGTGTACAAATATCCTAGTGTTTAGATTTCTAAGTGGGGAATCCGCTCTATTATTTTCACTAAAGATAGTGAAATTTCGTCTTAAGAGACGCCAATTGTGAAGTTCATTGCGTAGCGAAATGTGTTTTTGGAGAGCCCTATTTTTCAGGTCAAGGTTAGAATGAGCCGATTCGTTCAATCTATACACTGCTTCGAAACAAGCACCAATTGAGTTCGCCCTTTTTTGCGGATCGTCGACTATTATGAACTCTTCGTTAGAGTTGATGTGTTCCAGGGTAAGTCCTGCGTTCAGAAGAGTTTGACAATTCTCAGGAGTCCGCGGAACTTGCAGACATGGGATGTCATTATAATCTTTCCTTTGAAAGACTTTATTTATTTGTGGGAACATATTCGGTCCACTAGCTTTAATGGCTTGAATTCTCTTGTTCCAGTCTTCATTAATTACTGATCTATAGTTGTCACGGATCAGTTTTTGAAGATTTTTAATTAGTGACTTATTGTTTATATTTCCTGGCTATTTGGATCACTGAACTCTCTGTAGAGCAGTTTTAACTTAGAGAGCAGAATACTCTTTTGCCTATACAACTCGTCGATCGTTGTATTTCTGTACCGGTTTGTATGGCTCTCCATGTGAGACACTTTTGGGATAGAACGATTCATTGGATTAGTAAGAGCAGCTGCTGTATGCTTATCAAAGTAAAGATACTGATCAAGCCATATTTCAAGGTATCTGACTACAGTTTTTACATGTAGGAGAAGGTTATTACTTCCTGCAATGGAAAATGTTTTCCAATTCCGTTTTGTATCCCTTGGTGCACTAGACAGGGGCGTTCTGAAAAGGATAGTCTTTGTTTTTTTGGAAATTTATTTTTAATTTCCAGTCGTCGCAAAAACGTTTGATTTTGTTGAAATCATTTTGCAGAAGTCTGTTGATGACATCAATCTTTTCTCCAGATCTATACACCACAATGCGGTCGGCTTACGCAATTGCATGGTTGTGAGAACCCACTAGATCACTAGTGTAAATGTTAAATAAAATGGGAGAATTCACTGCTCCCTGTTGTAGGCTGTTTTTGATGTGGAAAGTCTTGTTAGAGATTATATCTCCACATTTCACCACAAATTGTTTACCCATTATCATATCGTAGATAATGTATAATAAATATTCGGGCATACCTAGATTTGATAACCTATATACCAGCCGTTCTAACAATACGGTGTCGAAAGCCTTTTCAAAGTCAACCAAACAGGCCCGTGTGCATTGTCGCTTCGCCTTGTTCCACTGTATGTCGGAAACAAGTTTTGTCGCAGCATGAACTGTGTCATGTTGCGATCGGAAACCAAACTGGTTGTTTGGAATAATATCTTTTTCCTCACACCAGTTAGTCAATGCTTTATTTATAATTTTCTCGAATACCTTGCTGATGTTCGGAAGCAAACTAATCGAGCGAAGATTGGCTGGATTGCTCCTGTCCTTGCCCTTTTTGGGGATGGGATGGACTACTGCAGATTTCCATTGGGTTGGATAATATGCATTATTTAGAGCGTTATTGAACAAAATAGTGTAAAACTTCACTACTTCAAGAGGTAAATGCTTTAGAACAATGTTTGGAATACTATCTATTCCAGAAGATTTTTTGTTCTTAATGGATCTAAGAATGTCCGTCAGTTCATGCTTGTGTACAAATATATTAGTGTTTAGATTTCTAATTGGGAAATCCGCTCTATTATTTTCACTAACGATAGTGAAACTTCGACTTAAAAGACGCCAATTGTTAAGTTCATTGCGTAGAGAAATATGTTTTTGGAGAGCCCTACTTTTCAGGTCAAGGTTAGAATGTGCCGATTCGTTCAATCTACACACTACTTCGAAACAATCACCAATTGAGTTCGCTTTTTTTTGCGGATCCTCGACTATTCTTTAGAGTTGATGTGTTCCAGGGTAAGTCCTGCGGTCAGCAGAGTTTGACAATTCTCGGGAGTCCGCGGAACTCGCAGTCATGGAATGTCATTATAATCTTTCCTTCGAAAGACTTTATTTATTTGAGGCAACATATTCGGTCCACTAGCTTTAATGGCTTGAATTCTGTTGTCTTCATAAATTACTGATCTATAGTTGTCACGGGTCAGTTTTTGAAGATTTTTAATTAGTGATTTAATTGTTTTTATTTCCTCGATATTTGGATCGCTGAACTGTCTGTAGAGCAGTTTTAACATAGAGAGCAGAATACTCTTTTGCCTATATAGCTCGTCGACCGTTGAGTTTCTGTATCGGTTTGTATGGCTCTCCATGTGAGACACTTTTGGGATAGTAACAATGTTGTTCATCGTCGAAAGATAATGATCAATTTCGTCATTATCAAGATTTCTGTCAGTTGGTGGATCTATACAACTCGAGCGTAATTCTTTTTTTATTATCCGAGCAAAGCGCGACCAGTGTGCTTTTCCGAAATTAAAAGAGTGTATCTGTTTGTACTGCTCAAGTAGTGCATGTTCGTTTGGGACATGTATTACAGCACCAAGTCCGTAATGATCGCTACCGTACTCGATTGTACGAAGACAATTTCGAGTAGTTAGATCCGTATCTAATAATTGTATTCGCTCGTCCAGCAACAGTAAATCCAAGAAGGAATTTCCTCTTGGAGATGACGGCGTACTTGTAGCGTACAATTCTAGTTTATGTTCGATAGCGTTTGTTTGCCACCAGTCGAACAACACATTGCCTCTTGTGTTTGTGATAAGGTTACCCCAAGCGCTGTGTTTGGAATTGAGATCTCCCGCCATAAAGAAATAATTATTTTCCGAGTCTAACTTGAGACTTCGAAAAAAGGTATCAAGTTCATTGATAAACTATATACACTGTGGACCTTCGGGAGCATAAGCAGAGATCACATTTAGATGCTTTTGACTTTTTAAAGGAATATCTATAACGCAGGCTTCTAGTACCTGGAACTTGTATACTTCTCTACTGTAGACGACTCTGTGTTGTTCTTTGAAAATTTGTTCTGAATTATGAGTGACAAAGTCTACGATGACCGCAAAGGCACTAAAGAAAAATATTCAACGCGAAAACGAAGCACAATCGGTAACAGGCGTCCACCTAAACGTCATTTCTCAAGAACGATTCGGAGTACGTTAGCTCGTCGGCAAAAACAAAAACCTCAAAATGAACGATGAAAAGTGTGGTGAAGAAATGGATCAATCGTTTGGCTACCGTTTCATCAATTTTCTGACTGTTTTCAGTCCTATTTCTCAGGCTGTGGTATGCAGAGAATGCAAAGGTGACGTGACATTTTTAGAGGCCAACAGACGCGGGCTTGGCTCCAAAATTATTGTGATCTGTTGGAACTGCAGCGATCATCTATATTAACAGTTGCCCATTAATTGATGGTCGGGCATATGAAGTCAACACACCATTTTTGCAATGGCCTTGCTTGGTTTTGGAGTCAATGGCATTAAACAGTTTTGCGCTTTCATGGACCTTCCAAAGCCAGTTTTTCAAGTAACGTACGATACGATTATTTCTAATATTGCTATTGCTATCGAACGGGTGTGCACTTTATGTTTGAAAAGTGCAGCTGAAAAATAAAAAGGATTGTCTACCATATACAGCACAATAACAGCGATGGGCTGACAGTATCTGGCGATGGTTCATCGTGAAAGGGAGGTTGTTCTGCTGTTTTCGGGCTCGATACGCTAATTGGTTGGTATACTGGTAAAGTGTTCGATGCTTGTGTCAAAACACAGTATTGTAAAGTGTGTGGATATCGGAAGAAAAAAGAAGGAACTGCAGAATATGAGGAAGGTTTTGCTGACCATGACATCATCATCATCATCGGCACTGCAACCGGGAACCGGTCTTGGCCTTATTTAGCAAGTCCTGAGGCTTGTTAAATTTTCCATAATGATTTATTTTTTCTGGGCAAGGTCATTAGTCTTGCGCCAGGGGCTCCCCGACGGGGAATCGAACCCCGGTCTCCCGGGTGACAGGCGGGTGTACTAACCACTATACTATCGAGGAGCCCTTTGCTGACCATGAATTGCATGCAAATCATGAGGGTTCAGCGGGCAAGGTGGAAGTCGACGCCGTTGTTGACATGTTCCGAATCACTTCATTATGTGAAATACGTCAATTGCATTGCCGATGGGGACTCTAAAACCTATAAAGGCATTGTTGGCGCCAATCCGTGTGGAATTGTTTCTGTTACTAAAAAAGACTGTATTCGACATGTTCAAAAGAGAATACGAACTCGCGTTCGTAACGTGAAAAAAAAATCAAAGGCTTCGAGGGACAGGGTAAATTGACGGGTGAGCTTGTGGGGGGCGAGATCGTGGCGCCAGCATGGGCGCAGGGTTCTACCTCGTCGTCACAAATTGTTCGCCTATAAAACTCTGCACGTCACCGAGGAGAAGGAAAACACATTAAAACATACTAGATTGTTGGTTGTTGTTTACTGTTTTTATTTTATGTTTTATTTTATGTAAAGTCGAATTCTACACATTACTATTATAAAGGAAACTAAAGGAATAGAGCGAATTCGCTCTTTACACACACATTTCACGATCCGGTGGAATTTACTTTCATTTGTTTTTATGGATAATTACGGCTCAGCACTTAGCACTGACAATTAAGTTAATTTACGGTAAATCGGTGGTCTCCTGTTTTGTTGATATATTATCTTTTTAATTCACGGCGTTGTGCACCAATAACCACGACTAAAGGTTTTGTTACTGAAACTGTTGCGGATTCGCACTGGACACAACCAGCGAATTCGCAGCCGAATGTTACCCGTGGCAACCGAATGACAAATGTCAGCAACGAGCTGAAATAATCAATTGTTTTGGTTGTCAAGGAACCAATAACAAATCTTTCTTCTTCGTTAACTACTGAGCGATACGGGAGGCAAGAATTGGAATTCATATAAATCCTATTAATCTTAATAAATAAACTTAAAAGTTAAACACAGTAAAACGATCACTGAATTGTTATTTCACTCTGGAGGAATATTGCTGGAATTGATCAGGTATTCAGATCACTTTTTCGCTCAATAGCACAATTTGGTTTCAGGCATCATCGTTGCGGCCGCCTTTGATTCTTGCACATCCAGTCCCTCGTGTTTGTGAACACATCGGGATATTCCCCATCGACATTCATCACGTCAGGAGACCACATTGTTCCTGACGCCAGCCCACAACACAACAAGAACCCGGTGTTAGTGGAAGGTTTGTTCAACTCTTGTTGGGCACACAATTTCGCATCCGCGGTTAGATTACGATTTCAGTATGTAGGCGTCCCCGCAGCGCTACGGAGAGCGGGGGGTGAACTAACCGGATCGGCGGTTGCAATAAGACTCATCGATGTGAATTCTCTAGCAAGGGAAATTCGGCCGGCGGTACGGGCTTGTGGCGATTCCGCCAGATCCCACGGCTCGCCTTCCTGAAAAAAACCCCATAACCATAACCCGGGTCTGCACCAGCTTTCGCTAATGCAATTCGCATTAGCATCTTAGATGCTTCACGCATCAAACAGACCCAATTATTATAACCCTAAAATCCCTATAAAGAAAACTTACCTTCATGCATCCCTTCGCATACAATTTTTCATAAGATTTCTTTGTTTTCCTATTTGGTATTCTGAACCAATTCGGCACCAGACAAATTCCTGTAAACAAAATAATTCGGATTGCAATCAATGTAACCGTCATGACAGGGACCATAAATATCGCGCCGTCTATTTTCCCAGCCGCGTCGTATACCATACATACACATTGCCTGGCAACCTTTTTTGTTTGTCTTACCAACAAACAACCCAAGCAGCTGCATATAATTAGCGCAATAGACGCTGAAACCAAATTCTCCAGCATTTTCTAATGCAAATATGAACCCGGTTTCTATTGCAGCCAGAGATGCCATAAACATCCATATTGCTTTTAGCACCTTTTTCTCCTAACGTCGAAAATAGCGACGAGGCATCGTATAAACATGACCCTCATTAAAGAGCGAACCATTTGGTCGCCTTTTTTTTTGTCTTTGCCGCCTGCCTGTTTCGCTGTTCCACTGCACGTGTGAATAGCATTGATCTCAACGATCCCACACATACCACCATGACCTGTATTACAAGATCTGGTTTCCTATACCACCAAGAGAGACTTTACGTTTCCCTGGTGGTAGGTAAAAAACGATATCCTTATTGGAGAGGATATCGTTTGAGTCTTATTCCATCCTCCGACCACGCTGGTCGCACGGTGAAACTCCCGCTCTCCGCGCCACCAGCGGAGAAGCGTAAACAGTAACACGCGAATATATACCCGGAGTCGTGTGTGTTTTATTTTTCAACTCTAGGAAGTTTTAGTTTATTTTTTTCCACGTAAATTTATCCGTGAATCTATGAAATAACGTAAATTTATTGATCCCAAATTGTTTATTATCGAAAACATATAAATTTCAAAAGAATCGGTATGCAATAGTCTCATTGATAAAACAATATCCTTAAGTTCATACGAAAGTGTTCAATAGTTTTTTGGTGAAAACAAATAAATCATACAAAAATGTAAAAGACAAACAATAAATAATTTATAAATTTTAAATAAAAACAAACTTTGTGCAACAAATCCATAGCCGTGTGTTTTGCTTTCGTTGATGTTTCCACTGCTTCCTCGTAATCGTTTAGTGTTCGGCGGCATTATTAATGATGAAGGAGGAGGAAGTAGAACGGAGTACCCATGCAGGTACATTACTTCCTCCCCACATTGGTGACCTACCAGTGAGTCAACGCGCAACTTCATGATTTCGAATTTTGAACTTCCAACAGTGACTATTCGGTGCGGCAACTGTGTCAGTGACTTTTTCGGTGAGCTATTGTGGCGGCAATTGCCAAAAATCAATGAATGGGCAAACATCGCCCCAACGACAGGATCACCAAGCGACGCACCAGCACCAGTTACCCCAACACATCACCAGACTAGCAGCAACACCAAACAGCCAAGGCTTTACCAACATCACCTGGCCGAGAGCAGCACTCGGCTCAACAGCAACGGCCAGGATTTGGTAAGTTCCATTTTCTCTATTCTTTGTTTTTCTGAACAGGGAAAATCTTCCCAAGCGAATGTATATTTTAACAAAGCCATTGAATTAGCACCGGATCACGAACAGGCTCTTTTGAATTCAGCGATCCTCTTGCAAGAACTTGGAGGTGACGAGTTACGCAAGGTCTCATGGGAGCGGCTATTCACAATACTGAAAAAAGATCAAAATAATGAACGAGTCTATTTCAATCTGGGAATGCTAGCAATGGACGAACATAATTTTGAAGAAGCGGAAAACTATTTCAAACGTGCTATTCACATTAAAACTGATTTCCGCAGTGCCTTGTTTAACTTAGCTCTATTGTTGGCAGACGCTAATCGCCCTCTGGACGCAGTTCCATTTCTAAATCAATTAAATCGTTATCATCCGGATCACCTAAAAGGCCTTATACTCCTTGGAGATATCTACATCAACTATATGAAAGATCTTGATGCGGCTGAGGTATGTTATCGAAGTATCATTAAATACGAACCACATACCATTCAGGGACTTCATAATTTGTGTGTGGTTTTCGTTGAACGCAAGAAGCTTGTCAAAGCACGAACCTGCCTCCAGTACGCCCATCAATTGGCTCCGAAGGAGGAGTACATTTTAAAACATCTAAAAATCGTTCAGAATCGCCTCGAAAAGATTTATAAGCTACCTGATGAATCTCCAGAAAAGCAAATTGCTTTATCTGATTACGATCCAAATGAATTCAGTATGGACAGGATACAGAACACGAATACCTCTGGGACACCAGCAGCTACAGCAACGAACCGTTCCATAACCCCAAACCCTATAACGTCTTTATAGCATAATATTATTTACAAGCACAGGGAATATTAACAAATTATTGGTTTTAAATTATAATAAGTTTTATACTGTGAAATAGTTAAGCCTGAACCGTAACAGGATAATAGAATGTATTGTATTTTATATCTATTCATTGTACTTAATTCAATCGATTCGTTAGTCAAAATTTTATTAGAAAAACAGAAGTTGAATATGAAAACCAAAATAAAAAAAAGTTTTTAGGAAAATGTTTTCAGGGTTTTACTGTTTTTATCCTTGTTAATGATTCTTATTTAGACGGGAGGATATTGATATTTTATAAAAAAGTTGTATCTTTGTTATTTAATTAAAAATGAAAAGTTATTGGCAGGAATAAAGTTGTAGTTATATACCGCTAGCTGGTGTTTCTAAACACCTCATGATATACACGTGAACAACTCGACTGGCTGCGATTATCCTTAACAGACACCGCTTAAAATCCTTTACAGTTTTATGTATGATGTAGTAATATTAAATTCCTTAAAACCTTTTAATTTTTTTTCTTTTCTCCTTTCCTTTTTTGTATTGTCCTTATATAAGCTCCTTCCGGGCGTAACTTAAAATTTGTTTCCTAAAAAAAAAAAAAAAAAAAAAAAAAATTGTGTGCGGTGACATTTGTAGTGCAGAAATTAATTTACGGTTTGAAGTGCAAATTACCACACACAGTTCTAATTAAGCGATTTTCATGGTAAAGGTAGACAACTGGTTCGAAACAGTTGTCCCGCCAGCCTAAGAAAACCGTTTAATAAGCTTGACTGTTAAAGGCTATAAAAGATATTGCCACTTATATGGATGGATATATGTCCGGAAATATATACATTTATATGGGTGCGTTTCTTTTGTGGTTTGTAACCTATTAACGTACAAAAAAAAGACAATACTTTTATATTAAATACTACAGATACTCAGTTTTGCTATTATCTTTCCTTTTTAATACATTAAAACACAAAAACAGACGCGCCAATCAAAAAGTTCAGTGCGTTTTTAAAAATCAAAACATTCGAATAATTTAATATCGATAATATTTTTGTTGTTTCATAATGATAAATACACCCTTATAGATATGAATTTTCGAAACACTTTCAATAATGACTTTTAAGCTCACTTATTGTGTAGTTACTGAGAAAAACAAAGTGTATTAACACACATGAAAAGAACTATATATTAAAGTAACCTTAAAAAAAAGGAAAAATAATTTAGCTCCTTTAACATAACCACAATTCAGGAATACCCTAGAGCTTCAGATATTCTGTCACATTGTGCTAAAATTAGTTAAACAAGTTCCAGAAAGTCAATATAATTTAAAAAAAAAAAAGTAAATATAAACATAAAGCAACATTGTTTAAATTAAAAATAATTCACAAGAGGCAACAAGACAACATATATTTTTATATTTTCCTTTAGTTTTGCTGTTCTCCCCAAATTTCTGTTTTTTCTGTCGCTTAATTTGATATTTTACATATTAAACAGATACACTTATCTTGATGCAACAAAATTTACTTAACCTCAGTTGTTGTCCATTTCCTGCCTTTATAGTTTTTAAGCGTGCTTACATATTGTCAGTCAAAACAAACAATTAAAACAAACTAAAATACGAAACACCGGTATCATAAGTATTCACAGATATACTGTAAACCTTACTGAATATAAAAACGGTTGCTGCAAAATTTTATACATTTTTAAAACAAAATAATAATCATTGTAAGCCCCATCTGGGTACATACCACAGCACAACCGTTTCAATAACATTCGCAACTCTTTTCAACTCTGCACAATTTCACACGACTCGCTCAACTCCATTTTGCGTCTTTTGACTCCGCGCTCACACATTCGACTATTCGACTCCATTTCACTTTTTTTCGACTTTGCTCGACTCTTTTTCGTCGTCTCTCGACTCCATTCATTCCTTCGACAACACTCACCCACGCGACTTCACCCGACTTCGCTCACCCCTATTTAACCCTTTTAAACACTACTCGACTCCACACGCCTCCGCTTACTACTTCTCTTAATCCTCTTTCGACTACATTTAATTTCTTTTTCTACTTCACGCCGCCAACATTCAACTCTCTCGACTCCATTAATCCCTCCACCACCGGCTCCTCATCACACCCTTCGGACTCTTCGAGTTCAAAGTGATGACCTTTGGCCTTCTTTAAATACTGGCAAAACTCGCCTCTATCTACCCTTTTAAGACCCCATTTGCATCTTTTCAACCCTTCTGACCTCACTCGGCTCCTTAAGTAACAACAGCTACTTCGCGTAGCATATAATCTATAGGACGCCCGGTTTTGTCTCGCGTGAAACACACTCACCCTTTTCTGTCTCTTTCCTGAAGGTTGGCGCTCACGCTCACCAACCATAGCCTTCACGCAACCCCATGCAACCCTTCTCGACTCTGCTTGACCTCTAACACCTTTTTCTGTCTCTGTTCATATATTGGCGCCCATCCACGCCAAAAACAGTTATCACGCGAAACCGTTCATCAATGCTCGACCTTTCCACCCGATTTCAGCAAGCCAGCTTCCCTCGTTCCACAGCTACTACGCGTAGCAGCACCCATCAGGGCACCTGGTTTTGCCCCTTTATTTAAATTTCAGGACATTCGTCCTTAGATCTCTTAACGTCTCCCAAATGTCTCAGCAACACCCGGTCCTCAAATCAAACCGATACCACCGGACTGAGACATTATACCTGGTTCCCCAATCTTTAGCCACCATGGCTCCCCTTTAGCGGCAACTAAAGGCTATACACGCCCCTCTACGCCGCCTCAAATACCTAGGTGCATAATACTTCGGAGCGCACTTCTAATAACCCTAGGGCGCCCTGGGGTTGGACACAATCAACCACCCACCAGGAGCCCCCTAACCAAAATCCCCTATTTTTTTTTTTTTTTTTAAAACAAGAGCGACGGCCGGCACCTCATTCCATTCGGTCGAGGTCGCAGCTACCGCTACATTGGCACCAATGTACCGGTCCTCCCTCGATAGGTAAAACGTGCAATTGAGGGCCCGCCCTCCTTTACCAGTCCCAGCGGCAAACAAATCGCCATACAAACGTATGGACAAAAGACACCCGCTCTGGACTTGGTCCCTTTCCATTCCGCACACGGCAACCCGTCACTGCGGATGGGAATTACCCTGGGATAAATCCCCCTCCATCTCGCATACACTATTTCGTCACTGCGGATGTGAGCGGATTTCGGTTAGGTTCCGACCTATTCGGGCGATAAGCCTGTTGGTCCACGAGACCCATAACAGGCCGATGGACCATGCCGCACACATTTGCCCTTGATGGCATCAAGCGGTAACAACTGTGTCCATCTTATCGATAAAGGCCCAAACAATAACCAGGAACTGGTCACCACGACAGTCCCGTAACATTACCACAGCGCATTCCGAAGCAACCTCCCTTATTGGAGAGGATATCGTTTGAGTCTTATTCCATCCTCCGACCACGCTGGTCGCACGGTGAAACTCCCGCTCTCCGCGCCACCAGCGGAGAAGCGTAAACAGTAACACGCGAATATATACCCGGAGTCGTGTGTGTTTTATTTTTCAACTCTAGGAAGTTTTAGTTTATTTTTTTCCACGTAAATTTATCCGTGAATCTATGAAATAACGTAAATTTATTGATCCCAAATTGTTTATTATCGAAAACATATAAATTTCAAAAGAATCGGTATGCAATAATCTCATTGATAAAACAATATCCTTAAGTTCATACGAAAGTGTTCAATAGTTTTTGTGAAAACGAACCAATACATCCAATAAAATAAAAGAACATTAACTTTCCCTCCAGTGTTTTTGTGTGGCGTAGGTTTTGTTTTGTTTCGTTTTTTTCGGTTCGGTGATTTGCGCGGCGAACAATACATGATGGAGGAGGAAGTAGAACGGAGTACCCATGCAGGTACATTACTTCCTACCCCACAGGCTCTCTTAATTTAGGGTGTGTTTGCTATTGCAAGAGAAACGTGAAGTCTCTCTTTGGGGTAGGTAACCGGATCTCATAGAGAGGATCATGATGGTATTCATCTATGTGTGAATATTGGATCTTTCATGGGACAAGGCCACGAGAACGAAGCTGAAAAAAAAATCAAAAGGGATAATAGGCATCAATGAGATGTGAGTTCGGCTAAGTAAACAAGCCGCGTCTCATTGGGTGCTAATGGATTTCTGTTTGCTCATGCCGCGAGGTCGTGAGGAACGGATCCAGGAAAATTAAAAGGCATAAAGGAATTTATGAGCTGAGAGTGCAACTGAGAAAATACGTTGGAACTCACTAGATGCTAGATGCATTTAGGATACTTGAAACAACTTGAATTGTTTGTCGTATCGCCATAATGCCTGTGGAAGAACAACGTTCTTTTGTTTGCCCATGATGCGTGCTAAGGAAATTTATTTTAGCGTCTATTGCGCTAATTGTATGCAGCAGCGGCAATAAGCTGCTAGTGGTTGCGTTGTCGTTGAGTGAAAAGGTCACCAGCCAATGTGTATGTAAGGAAATTTATTATACACATGGTGAGGCTGGGAATAGGCGACGCAATGATCATTATCCCTGGTTATGATGCTTACATGGTACTGTAACCGATATGTTTTCTTTCAGGGATATGAGGTGTGATCTTTAAGAAATTCTTCTAGGAAGGCTAATATGATGCATTGAATTATGAATGCCTGAAAATCCTTTTAGAAAAAAAATTGAGAATGCCCTTGTGAAAGGAAATGCTTGATGCCGGGAGATAGAGGTGCAAATACGGGTTGCGAATATGGGGGGTTCTTCAGTTGAGCTTTAAGAACCCCCACAAGCTCCTTGATGAATTTACTATTTTTTACGCAAATATCACGTAAATGCTGTTAGACAATACTGGATCAGTTGAAAAAATGATAAATGATATATGGGCAATCCTCTACCATAAAATATCCACAGAAGAAAAACCGCAACACGATAACTATTCAGTGGGAGTCGATTCTTGGTGCTCTTGCAAACGGAGCAAAACATTGGGTACTCCTTCCACTTATAAGCATAAGCTTCCTTTGCATAAAGATGTTTTTGAAGCCATCAAACCGGTTTATAGAAAACTAACCTCTGACGATCTTCTTTCACGTTGCTTGGGTGGATACACTAAAAATCAAAACGAATCATTCAACGCAGACTGATATCGCTGCCATCACTTCCAAAGAGGGGTTATCAGGCTTATGTTCTATCTATGATGCACCAGGAAAAACGATTGGCCGTACATTATTCGACTTTTGCATGGAATCGGACGCCAAACGCATCAAGGCTGCTGAGCATTCCATTTCCGAGATTTGAAAACGGCTTAGCCCAGCCTTACATCGGTGGAAGAAGAGCTGGAGGACCATAATACGATTTTGGAAGGGTAATTATACGGTGCTGGGATAGCAGAGTAAGGATAAAAAATTTGTTTTGGACCATATTATTATGATTTCGAAAAGTTCAGCGTTCTTGAACTTTAATTGCGTTTTTCTCGACACCATGTTTCTGAAAACGGCACGCAGCAGAACTCGAAGATTGACTTGAAATTTTAACTGTAGCTTCTTTTTTCGATTATCTACTGAAGTACATATGATTTTAATGATCAGTAAATAAGAAAGAAAAAAAAAATAAACAATTTAATTCGATTTTTTTCGCCACAAACGCAATTTTTTGTTTAAACAATCCCCATATTGCGAAATAGAGTTCTATAACCAAGATCGTGTGTACCTTACTACATAACTCATGTAGTTTATGAACAAACATTTTTTAATCTTCCAGATGGTGATCCAAGGAACTTCTACTGCGTGCCGCGGAGATACTTTTTTAAATGTTGTTTTTAGTTTATTGACCAACAGCCGCTATTTTGCAAATTTATACCAATAGCTTTTTTTCTTCATATTCCTGAAGAGTGTTTAATCGATTCATATATTATTTGTTTATGATTATTTAAAAACGAGCTCATAAAAAAACGAAAAAATGTCATTTTTGGGGTCCAAACTGATATGCTCTGGATCGTTATCATCATCATCGACACTACAACTTGGCCTTATTTAACAAATCTCTCCACCGGTCCTGATTTCGAGCCGATGTCATCGAGTTTGGCACTCCCAGGCTCTTGGCATCCTGGTCTATGCCATCCCTCCATCGCAGACAAGGTCTGCCACGCTGTCTGTTTCCATACATCCTACCACATATGACTTTCCGGGCAGGTTCCTCTTCGCTCATTCGAGCTAGGTGTCCCGCCCAATGGAGTCTACCGAGCTTGATTTTTCTTACAGCAGCAGCTTCAAGGTAGATTGCGTACAACTCATGGTTGTTCTCCCCCACATACGGGTCCAACATACGGGTCCAACAATTCTCCTCTCGGACGCGGCTAAGAGTTCAGAATGCCTTTTATTGAGCACCCAGGTCTCGGATCCATACATGAGTACTGGTAAGACCATGGTCTTGTACAGTAGTAGCTTGGATGTTCTGGATAAATTTCGGGATTCAAAGAGCCTTGATAGACCATAGTAGGCTTTGTTGGATTTGATCAGCCGTTCGCGTATTTCTTCTTCCATATTGTTATCGGCTGATACTATTGACGAAAGGTAGTTAAAGGATTGCATTACTTCAAATTCGTGCTCCACTATGATAGTTTGACCAACGTTAGGTCTTTTCTTAGCAGAAGTTGCCACCATGTAGTTAGTTTTCCCCTCATTAATGTGGAAAACCAGTTTTTGTGCCGCCTGCTCGATCTGGGTGAAGGATTCCTGTAGAGCCGATTCGGTTCTACCGATGATGTCGATGTCATCTGCGTAGGCAAGTATCTGGATGGAGTTGGTGACAATAGTCCCTCTAGTTGTAACGCCAGAGTCACGAATTGTTTTCTCCAACGCCAGGTTGAAGAGGAGGAAGGCCAGACCGTTCCCTTATCGGAGTCCATTAAAGATGTTTATTGGTTTGGGCAGCAATCTCCATATTTTTACTTGACTAGTTACATTGGTCATGGTCAACCTACAAAGTCGTATCAATTTGTTTGGAATGCCGAACTCTCTCATGGCATTATATAGTTCTACTCTAGCTATGCTGTCGTAGGCGGCCTTAAAGTCTATAAATAGATGATGTAATGGAATCTAAAATTCCTGACGTTTTTCCATCGCCAGCCTAAGGGTTAATATCTGATCAATTCCTGATTTCCCTGGGATGAAGCCACACTGATATTGACCAATGATGACTTTAGCGTATGGGGCTATCCGATCTTGTAGGATAGAGGAGAGTATCTTATAGGTGGTACTCAGCAATGTTATACCCCTATAGTTGCTGCACACAGTGATATCTCCCTTCTTATGTATGGGGCAAACCACGACGCCAATCTTCCGGCATCCCCTCGTGCTCCCACGTGTGCACCACGGGATCATGAATTGCGTGATGTAACGCTATCCCTCCTTGTTTAATCAGCTCAGCTGATATGCCACCAGCTCCAGGGGCTTTATTTGATTTGAGCTGTCTTATGGCTTTTAATGTTTCCTCAATGCTTGGTGGCGACAGCATTTGGTCTTGATCGGGCATTGGTAGAGCCTCCAATTCTTCTGTGAGCTGACCATTTAGCAATTCATTGAAGTGCACTTACCATCGCTCCAGAATGCCTTCAGGATCGGTGATCAGATTACCCTGTTTATCTTTACAGTAAGTGCAGGGTGGTGTGCGCCGCGTCATACTGCGGATTATTTGGTAGAACTTCCGCGCCTGGTGCGGACCTCGCTCTCTACTTTTCTCTATTTCACAGACAAGGTTTTTTTCCCAGGCACTTTTCTTTTGTCTGTGAAGTCTTTTTTCAGATCTTCTGAGCTCTTTGTATTTCTTCTCGCGTACTCGCGTCCTATGAGATTGCTGCATTGCCCGGTATGCAGCATTCTTACGTCCAGTCGCTAGTTTGCACTCATCATCAAACCAGTCGTTCCGATCTCTACGACTACTGCCTAAGATGGAGTTGGCAGTACTAATGACAGTATTCTTAAGGCGTGTCCATTTCTCTTCTACGCCCGGCATTCTGGCCTCAGGACTTACTCTCCCTCCGTCGTGCTCTTCGAGGGCGAGTCTTAACGCATGACCAAAGGTGTTGCTGGTGTTCTCATTGCGTAAGGCAGCCGTGTTGATTCGAACCTGATCCGCGGATGAAATACGTTTCCGTAAGGGAATCCGCGCTCGGAAAACTGTACCAACAAGATAGTGATCCGAGTCGACGTTGGCACCTCGGTACGTTCGCACCGTCATCACCTCGAAGAGTGGCGGCGATCTATCAGCACGTGGTCAATTTGGTTGCGAGTGGCTCCATCAGGTGATACCCAGGTAGCTTTGTGGATATCTTTACGCGGAAACCTGGTACTCGCAACGACCAAGTTTTTCGATGCTGCCAATTCGATGACTCGGAGTCCATTGTCATTAGTGTTCTCAAACTATGGGAACCTGCGTAGTGCCTGAAAATCGGCTCCCGACCTATTTTCGCATTCAAATCCCCAAGAACGATTTTCACATCGTATCTTGGGCAGGCATTGAGGGGCCGTTCGACGTTCTCATAGTATTCTTCTTTTTCGTCGTCAGGGGACTCCTCTGTAGGTCCGTGAACGTTTATAAGGCTTATGTTCTTAAATTTGCCTCGCACGCGAAGAGTGCATAGCCTTTCATTTATTGCATTAAAGCCGATGATGGCAGGCTTCAGTTTTTGGCTGACTAGAAAGCCTACCCCGAGCACATGGTGTTTTGCGTGACAGCTGTAATAAATGTCATACTCTTTTCTTTGAAAAACACCACTTCCCGTCCATCTTATTTCTTGTAATGCTGTTATGTCAGCCTTATATTCGGACAGGGCATCGGCTAGCTGCTGTGCAGCTCGAGCTCTGTATAGTGAGCGTATGTTCCATGAAAAAATCCTTAAATCATTTAGCCATTTTCGTTTCCGTGCTTGTCGTCGTGTATACGGTCCATATCCGAGGCTTTTTAAATTTGCCATAATAATTCATTTTTACGGGCATGGTTATTAGCCTTGCGCCAACATTTCCCAGGATGTCGCTGAATGCAATGGTTCACTTCTTGGCGGGTGCCAAAGTAGCTATCTAGGGTTATCACGTGCAGACTGCATGTCAACTTGGATTGAACAGGGACAAGGATCCTCCTGGCATTCGCCGGGTTGAAAGCAATCAGTAACTTTGCCCTGTATGTTCGCACCCATCTCCCCTGAATGGGTCATTCATATTTGCACATCTATATGTATATCTACATAAAAATTCTGCAATAGTTTTTGAACACATGAACTTGATACTCGTAAGTTCGTTGCAGGTGTTATTTGATTTGATAAATCATTTTTTATTTGATTTCATAACTTCATTGTTGGTGTTATAACCTCCCAATTCCCTTTTTAATCTGCAATAAAATTAACTCAAGTTATTAACGGAACAAAACCAAGTTAACTAAATAAAAACTATTTTACTAAAGGGAAACTAAATCAAAATGTCATCCACAAGTTTCTGGTATTAGAGAAAATTAATGAGAAAGTAAAATTAGGTCATTAACCTGTAGTTAGATCGATTTAAATACAGAAAAATTTTACTCAAAGCCATTGTAAGACGAATCGTATTATAATAGACGTTTTAATATTTTTCAGACAAACCGACACCAATTCAATTGGGCCCATGTATACAGGAAATTTATGTAAGTAATTATCAATATGTTGTTATGAATTTGATACCACATATTTCTTGAGTTAAATTTTTTTCATTTACATTCGACACTCGTCATTTTCATCCCACAACTGCGCAAATAACCGCGTATTCAACGCGTTGCTTCGGATTCGGTTTACTGCATCAATGACTAATTGAAGAGATTCATGCAATCTAACACTCCAATTTTTAGCGACACTCTTCAACTTTACATACTTAAACCTATCCACATTTTGAAATTATTTTACTAGTAAGGCGTAAGACTTAATTTAGTTACAATTTTGATGAGGAATTAATTTAGAGATTTCCTCAAAAATAAATTCGATTTGATGACGTTGACTCTTTAAATCAGAGGTTCCCAAGTTTTTTTGTGTCGTAGACCCCTTGCCATGTTTTTCAGTTACTACTTACCTGATATTGATTTTTTGTAAATTTCGAACTGTAGTGAAGTTTAGTGTTAAAAACTTAAAGTAAAAACACATGTTAAGTTTTATACATTTATTAACTGAATTTAAATTAAAACTACTCAAAATAAAATTTTGTATCCGTTATATAAAATATACGTAATATAAAATAAACTAAGCAATAAGTAAATGTTTTTAGCGAGAAGGATGAACCTGATGCTTTAATAATAAATTATCAACATTTGGCGTCAATTTTGTAAGGTTTAATCTTAAATCTCCTCGGCCAATGATGTCCAGTCTGTTCCTTTTTTTCGTTAGGAGATTGGTAACAACGCTGAACCCCCTTTCTACTAGGTGTGACGATGGAAAGGAAATTAAAAATTTCCTCGCTATATTCCATAATACGGTATAAGTAACGGGTATGTTGTTTTGCAGCCAGAATTGCTGATATCCGTTTTTAAACTGAACCTTAAGTTCTTCGTTTGTACTTAGTTCAGTCAGTTCCCCTTGTATTATGACATTAGTTTCTTCTATGTCGCCATATGGGTTAATTATCCACGGTGGTATTACCATAGTCAAAACGTCTTCAAACCTAGTTTGAAAATCTGAATAAATGTTGAACGTAGGTTGAAACGTCGTCTTCCTGGCAGTTTGTCTGTGACAAATTGGGGAACTGGGAAAATTCGCCCCGTCCAATATTTTGCTTCATTAGTTTAACTCTGGCAAGAAACGCTGATAAGATGGACTTTGTTTTAATCAAATTTAGACTGTCGCCTTGTAACTGCAAATTAACCATATTAAATTTTGTAAACAAATCTGTTAAATAGGCGATGTCTGTTTTCCACTTCATTAAATTGTCTTTTAAAATTGTATCTTTAGTATCCAGAAATTCTAAAATAGTCTCAAAAAGTGCAAAAAATCTTGTCAAACATAAGCCTTTCGACAGCCAGCGTACTTCAGTGTGAAGGAGTAATTGATGAAAGTGTTCGTCATTTTCATCCCACAACTGCGCAAATAACCGCGTATTCAACGCGTTGCTTCGGATTCGGTTTACTGCTTCAATGACTAATTGAAGAGATTCATGCAATCTAACACTCCAATTTTTAGCAACTAAATGTTGTCGACGGATGACGTAATGTATTGCTAACACCACTGGCACATTTTGTTTTAAATAGCTTATAAGTCCACGATAACGTTCAACCATGGCAGGTGCTCCGCATGTAGCTACTGATATTATATTTGATAAAGGGATTGATTTTTCAATGAAGTAATCCTTCAAAACATGAAATACGAGGGTTGCCTTTTATATTTCGGGATTAGAGAACAAAAACAAATATTGGTCATCGAAAATCACTTTATTGTTTTTCAAAATATTCCCCATGAAGATCTATACACTTTTGCATGCGTTTGAACCAATTGTCGAAGCACTTTTGCCACTCTGATTGAGGTATCTCCAACACATGCATTCTGAATGCAGCAACCGCTTCTTCAGGTGTCGAAAAACGTTGACCTCTCAGTGTGTTTTTTACGTACGGGAATAAAAAGAGGTCATTCGGTGCCAAGTCAGGACTATACGGCGGATGACCCATCAAATCGATGTTTTGGGTGCTCAAAAATGCAGTTGTCGCAGCCGATGTGTGAGAGCTCGCATTGTCGTGGTGAAGAGTGATCCGTCTTCGGCGGTTGGTTTTCCTGATTTCTTGGAAGACAACTGGCAAACAAATGGCTGTGTACCACTCAGAATTGACTGTTCTGCGTTGTTCTAGTGGTACGGTTGCGACATGTCCAGTTTTTCCGAAAAAACAGGCGACCATTTGCTTGGAAGTGCTTCGTGCGCGAACAACTTTTGTTGGATTTGGCTCATCTTGAAACACCCAGACAGTCGACTGCTGTTTACTTTCGGGCTCATACGCGTAAATCCACGATTCATCACCTGTCACGATGTCATAGACGTGTTTCGAAGCACCGCGACCGTATTTTTTGAGCATTTCTTTCGACCAATTGACACGAGCCTTTTTTTGGGCGATTGACAAATTGTGTGGGATCCAACGCGAACAAATTTTTTTGACAGTCAAATGTTTATGCAATATTGAATGTATGCTGGTCCCACTAACGCCTAAGGTTGTCTCAATCTCACGATAGGTCACATGACGATCTTCCAATATCAGTTCGCGCACAGCATCAATGGTTTTCGAAACAACAACTGATTTTGGACGACCTTCACGAAATTCATCTTGGAGTGAACTACGACCACGATTGAATTCACCATACCATCGATAAACACTGGTCCTTGATGGAGCTTCATCGCCAAAAATTGAATTAAGTTCATCCATGCACTGTTGCTGAGTTAATCCACGCCGAAAGTTGTAAAAAATAATCGCACGAAAATGTTGACGATTTAATTCCATTTTTGGGCCGAGATGAATCTTTTAAGTTACTGTAAACAACACAAATAGCGCTCGTATGTCAAAACGTTCTGAGTGCGTATAATCTCAAAAATGTCCAACTTTACGACAGAGCTGTCAATTGCCGGATTGCAACACTAGGGTTGCCAAATCCCGAAACATAAGAGGCAACCCTCGTAAGAACTCATTTCATCAATACGTCTTTCAACAGTATTGCTGCTTAGGGGAATTCTTTTAATGATATCAGATGCAGGTTTGTGTAAAACAGTTTTTAAAACCTCTTCAACGGCTGGCCAAATTAACTTCTTTCCGATAGTATGCGGTTTTCCGGATTTTGCTATAAGTAGCGAAATATTGTAAGACGCCCGCAAACCATCATCATTTCGTGACGCCGAAGCGAACATTCTGTCCAGTGTGGGTCTCTTCTGAAGTTTATCTTTGTGTGTTTGAAACTATTTCAAATCTTTATCCGTTTTATCAGGGTGACATTTTTTCAGATGATCCTGCAGCTTAGATGGTTTCATAGCGTCATTGCCCAAAACTTTGGTGCATAAATGGCACATAGGCAATTGTTTGTCCGACAATGATGGAATTAAGCCAAGCTTCAAATAATCAACACTGTACTGTCTACATTTCTTTTTAGATTCGGACATGGCATCAGTCATCTGTGGGCAAAATTCATCTATTTAAATAAGACATAGAGTCCAGCAGCTGTATATTAAAAAACCAAAGTCAAAAATAATGTACTTACTATTCTCCGGCACTCTCAAACAAAATAACACTATAATTTGTGTGGTAAACTACCAGTTTATATATTTTTTTTAAATATTTTCTTAGCACTTTCCTTTTCAAGATTCAGGAAACGAACAAACGTATTTGTCTCACATTCGTTCGCGAAGCTCTGAGCAAAGACATTAATAATTACAAAGATGTTTCACCCTATACAAAAGTTGTGTTTAGCTAAATTTTGAAGTGGATTTTTAAAAAAATCCACAAAGCTCTTTAATGTGAGGGTTCTTGACTCTCTCTCTGAAGCATTTAATTTTCATAACAATAAGAACAAAAAAAATTCTGTATGGTTACTTTCTTCATGTGTGAATGGTGTGTTCGCGAGGAGTGTTTTGAAGCTTTAAAAAAAATTGTTTTTATGTTTTTTTTCGTTACTTAAAGAAAGAGAAGTAGACCCCCATTTTCATTTCATGAACCCCCACATTTTTTTTTCGCTGACGTAGACCCCTTGCAGGTTGTCATAGACCCCTGGGGGTCGATATAGACCACTTTGGGAATCACTGCTTTAAATCAACATATTCTCAAAATACAAAACCATTTTCACATACCATTAATTGCTTTGTCAACGTGTATTTTTAGCTGAACATATGTGCATTCACATTTAATAGACAATTACATGTTCACTTTTAAATACCCCCGTCTAAAAGGTTCTTTAAGTTCGGCAATTTTACGAAACCAATTCTCTGATAAGATGTCATTATGGTAGAAAACAATATCTTACTAGAGTTATCCTGTTCAATATCTTTTTTTTTTAGATGGGGTAAAATATAAATATTAGTTCGGGGAAAAATAAATTCTTTTATTATTTAGATAGAAGTTGTAGTGAAATATAGTATATCTTGTAAAGTATTGACCAAAAATTCGTACTTACGCTCGTTGGAAAGGTGACATCCTGTACAAAATAATTTCTTCTTCAATTTTGTACATGACAATATCAAGAAAAAACAGCCTAAGTATTTGGTGCACTGGGTCTCATCAAACATGCCCTTGATAAGGCAATATTCCATCGTGCTATCACTCTATAGACTTCATGAAATGGTTGTGGGAAATCCTTGACCATATATGGAGTGCTCAAAAAAGCTGGTTGGTCCCAACTTTGGCCTCCTAGTATGATTTTACAGCATTATCTATAGGCTTCGTGGTATAGTGGGTAGAAAATTTTAACTACGTTTGCACCAGGAGCAGAAGTATCTGACAGGTGATATAATTTAAATTTAGGAGAAATGTTACGATGGTACATATTGTAGCGAGCTTAGGGTTCGCTGGATTAATTATTTTGAATAAATAAGAGCCGTTAAATCAATTTTGAATTAATATAACACTTTATTAGTTCGTTAACAACAACCGTTACTTATACCGTACACTTAACGATTACTTGACTTATCGCTTCCACACTTATTACTTCTTACTTATTACTTATCGCTTCCGCACTTATCGCTTGCTTCCCTTTCTACTTATCACTCCTCTCCATGATCTGTGTGCGACGTATTTATACCGTTCCCTCATTCTCATTCGGCGTTTCGTCTCCGTCCGTTCCATAATCTCGACTTTTCTATTCCAGTTTTCCAGTACTTCCTAAAATAATCTAGAACTTTGTTTCGGACTTTCTCGAAGTTTCCAGTACTGATTGTCATATGCGTCACAATATGTATCTTCTCATTATCTACTATAGGCTTCGTGGTATAGTGGGTAGAAAATCTTAACTATGTTTGCACCAGAAGCAGAAGTATCTGACAGGTGAAGTAAATTAAGCTTAAGGAAAATGTTACGATGGTACATATGTATCTTCTCAGATAAAAAGTTCCGGAAGTAGAATAGTCCCACAATCCTATTGACGTAGGCACTATTTCGGGGGGAACAACTTGCGAATAATTGATTAAAGAACTTAAAAGTAAACAACTCCTCTTTGCGGGTTTATGTCAGCCCTGGAAGTATTACCAACGTCGAACTTTCCTCATTGTATCAGGAGCTTGTAATAAAAGAAGATTCACTAAATGAATGAAGTGAGGGTAGGACCCTCATTTTATTTCGCTTAGTACAAGTGGTATAAACATATAAATAGGGTTACGAACTAAGTTATAAGCTAATGCGCGGGGGGGGGGGGGGGGGGGGGTTAATTCTAAAGTAACTTAAAAACTGGGGAACTAAACAATGATGGATAGACAATGGTATAAGTGGTAGGACAGGAAAAGGCGGAGATAGGCCGGGGGCTAGGGTGTGAGTATGAGTGGGGCTTGGGATTTTTTCCCAATTCACTCCTTGGAGGGCAAAACGTAAAAAAACGACATTGCACGCTATCGATCCTTCGAATGTGGAACGAGTGGTGCGGAGTCCAGGCCTGACTAGCATATTCAAGAAGAGGACAGACAACGGCTATGTAGAGCGATCGTATAACGTAGGGATTAGAGAATTCTTTCGATCAGCGTTTCACAAAACTAACGGCAATATTGGTTGAGTCATCAATATGTGGGATGAAATTAAGCTTCCTATCACATAAGATGCCAAGATCACGAATCGACTATATAGGTGATATCAGTTGGTTGAGTAAGAAATAGGATCTTAGTGGGGAAAGGGAGAGTTTACTGGAGAAGGTAATTGAGGGATATTTGGCAATAGTATTTCGGGGCAGTTGTTTTGGCACCAAGTTGGAAAGCTGTCGAGATCCATTTGGAGAAGTGAGGAGTCGAAAGAAGAGTGGATCGTTTTGAAGAGTTTAGTGTCGCCCGTGTATAGAGAGATGGAGGAGTTATTGATACTGGAGTCTATATCACTAATAGTAAGAATGAATAGGATGACTCCAAGATGACTGCCCTGGAGGAACCCCTGACGTGGGAAGAAAATGATTGGAGAGGTAGGAGATAAATCTGACACGGTATGCTCGATCATTAAGATAGGAGAAAGGTCTTGTTGGGTGTTATATCTCCACATTTCACCACCAACTATTTGCTCATTATCATATCGTAGATAATGTACAACAAATATTCGGACATACCTACATTTGATAAATTATATACAATTCCTTCTAACCATACGGTATCGAAGACCGTTTCAAAGTTAACCAAACATGCCCCTGTGCGCTATCGCTTTGCTTTGTTCTACTGTGTCTGAAACGATTTTTGTCGTGGCATGAATGGTGTCGTGTTTCGACCTGAAACCGAACTGCTTGTTCGGAATAATAACGTTTCATCACATCAGTTTATTTATATGCTTTATTTATAATATTGTCGAATACCTTGCTGATGTTTAGAAGCAAACTAATCGAGTGAAGGTAGGCGTGGTTGTGAGGGTTCTTGAAGCTCACCTGAAGAACCCCCTATATCCACAACCCATATTTACATTCCAATCACCAGCACCTGGAAACATTTCCTTTAATAAGGACATTAATGCATACAAGCATTACCTAATATTTTTAAAAAGAATTGCATCTACAAGGGCATTTTCCCATGCATTAACGCATCGGCGAAATTTTCCCGACAAAGAATTCTTTATGGAATAAACAGCATATTCCTGAAAGAAAACAATTCGGTTCACATATCATGTAACCATCCCAACCAGGGATAATGATCATTGCGTCGCCTATTCCCAGCTTCATCATGTGTTCAACAAATCCCTTTTCACACACATTGGCCTTTTCTCCCAACAATAAACAACCCAAGCAGCTGCAATCAAATTAGCGCAATCGACGCCGAAGCCAATTTCCATAACTCGCACCACGTGCAAACAAAGGAACGCTGTTCTTCCGCAGGCATTCTGGCGATACGCCAAACAATTCAAGTTGTTTCAAGTATCCCAAATGCACCTAGCATCTAATGAGTTCCAACTTGTTTACTCAGTTGAACTCTCAGATCATAAATTTCCATTGTCCTACATATTCCTGGATCCGTTTACCATTGACCTTCTCACATAAGAAAACACAAAACCAATTAGCATCCAATGAGATTCGGCTTGTTTGCTTAGCCGAACTCACTTCTCATTGATGCACATCATTCCTTTTCTTGTTTTTAGATTCGTTCCCATGGCCTTGTGTATGAAAAACCCAATGTGATCTTCACCCACACATACACATACATTACCAAGTCCTCCTTCCTTGTTTTCACCACGAGAGAAACACTTTCTCTCTCGAGGAAACTCACCCCCGGTTGCGAAGTGGCTCTGCATCGAGCGGAGCAACGGGGAGTCGCAATACAATCTTCCAAGCGGTCGGGTCGCTTCTCTAGGAGTCATTTCTTCCTCCGCTCCCCGGTGCACACGGCGGAGTGTTTAGTTAGTTCGTGAATTGTGTACGTCAATGAAGAATATTAAGAAGCGCGAATTTATATTGCAAACAAAATTGTACCATTAGTTACAGTACTTTAAACAACTTGAATTCGTATTTTAACAATTGTTTTAGTCGGAGTTGAAATTAATAAAAAGACATTACCATTAGGAATTACACCAGTGTGTTTCAATCAATTTCTCCTGTGTGTGGCGTTTTCTCTTGGCAAACATTTTGCTGCGGTGTTCGGTGCGTGACCGTCGTTCTTTGTTGGTGTCTTCTTTCGCGAAATCTTTTAGTGACGATGGGACAGAAGTGAAACCAGTGCAGTACGCCTGCACACAATACTTCTTCCCCACAGGTTTGCTTCTGTTCTTTCGCTTTTTGGGGATGGGATGGACTACTGCAGTTTTCCAACGGATTGGATAGTACACATTATAGAGAGCGTTGTTGAATAAAACAGTGTAAACCTCACTGGTTTAAGAGGCAAGTGCTTTAGAACAATGTTTGGAATACTATCTATTCCAGAAGATTTCTTGTTCTTATTAGATCTAAGGATATCCGTAAGTTCATCCTTCTGCACAAATATACTCGCGTCTAGATTTCTAAGAGGGGAATCCGCTCTATTGTTTACACTAAATGTGATGAAACTTTGACTTTCCAGATGCTAATTGTTAAGTTCATGGCGGATCGAAATATGATTTTGACCTTATTTTCCAGCTCGTGGTTAGAATGAAGAAATTCATTTACTCTATACACTCCCTCGAAACAGGCACCAATTAAGTTCGTTTTCTTTTGCGGATCCTCGATTATTATTAAGTCTTCGTTGGGGTTGAAGTGTTCTAGGGTAAGTCCTGCATTAGCATTGTTTGATCATTATCTGGAGTCCGTGGAACTTACAGACATGGAATGAGATTATAATCTTTCCTTCTAACTACTTTATTTAATTGTGGGATCATATTCGGCCCACTAGCTTTAATAGCTTGAATTTTGTTGTTCCATTCTTCATTAAATACTGATTTATAATTGTCGCGAATCAGTTTTTGAAGGTTTTTGATAAGTGACTTAATCGTTTCTATTTTCTGGCAATTTGGGTCGATGCAGTATCTATAAAGCAAAATAAACGAGGTTTCTGCCCTCACTAAACTAAGAAAAGAAAAACTTAAAAGCCGTTTCAGCTTGGAGAGCTGAATGCTCTTTTGCCAATACAGAGCATCAATCGTTGAGTATTTGTATCGGTTTGTATGGCCCTCCATGTGAGCTAATTTTGGGATAGAACGATTCATTGTATTAGTAACAATGTTGTCTATCATTAAAAGATAATGATCAATTTCGTCATTACGATGATTCCTGTTAGTCGGTGGATCAACTCCATTGGCGGGTAATTCTATATTTATTAGCCGATAAAAGCGCGACCAGTTTCCTTTTTGAAAGTTAAAAGAATGTATCCGGCCATACTCCTCAAGTAGTGAGTAGTAGTACTCAAAACAGATTTAATTTTATGATAGTCCTCTAAATCATTACACATAAAACTCACATTTGCATTATTAATGCGTTTGGTTCTAAAGTTCTTACATGTTAACTTAGCGAGTTTTATTACGTCCTTCGCCTCCATGTGGATCACAACGATGGGAGGTACTTCCTCCTTCCTATCGATTTGTTGTTTCTGTTGCTCTTTTTCCTGTTGCTGCTGCTGCTGCTGCTGAAGCCGTTGTTATTGTTGTTGTGGTTTATGTTCACATAATTGTAAATGCCGCATATTCCTTTTTTTTAGAGCTGCTTTCACTTCTCTGCACAGCTCATCTCTTTTTTGATAAGCTCGGCGATAATATTGTCGAGCTCTTCATCAGACTTATTTTCCACTGGCTCCTTAACGGCCATTGATCCCTGCTCCATAGTAGTGAGCCTCACTGGGATACAAATTTTTATCATTTCACTATCCTCATTCGCATCTGATTTGTGCCTTTTGGTGGTTAAATTCGGTTGAGGAATCAACCTCCTCCTTGTCTTTTTACCTACAATGTGGTGGAAAATTAATCATCCAATTTTGTTTTTGAATTACTATTTTACTAAATAAAAAAAACTAATTTTGAGTGGTGGCAATCTTTATTTGGACCTTTACAATTTTTTTTGTTAAGTGGAAAAGATGATATCCGTCAAGTGGCTGCCACCAATGTTGATACACATTTGTATCCGTTTTATCGCATTTTCCATAACTTTAACATTTCCGGTGATAACTGTTCGCATTCCTGTCGACTATTCTCCTTAAGGGCGACTTCAAGTAGCCCCAACGAGAGAAGTCCGGGGTGGTTTAATCAGGCGATCTTGCTGGCCATGCCAAATCGCCAAAACGGGAGATTACACGGCCGGGAATCGCTTCCTTCACAATATCCATTGTGACTCATGCTGTGTGTGGGGTTCCACCGTATTTTTGAAACCACATGTTCAGCAAGCCCCGCTCATCCAATTTCGGCAGTAAGAAGTCGTTTATCATGTATCTTTCGCCAGTAACAGTGACCGTATTGCCGATGGCGTCCTCGAAAAATACGGCCCAATAACTCCTCCCGCGTGAACGCCGCACCACACAGCGGCTTTGAGTCGATGTAATGGCTCTTCGTGCATCACACGCGTATTTTCAGTGCCCCAGAAACGAAGATTTTGCTTATTGACGTAACCCCTTAAGTGGAAACGGGCCTCATCGCTCCTGATGATTTTCGACACAAAATCGTCATCTTCATTGTTGAGATTAAGGTTGGCTTGACAGTAATTCACACGCGACTGACGGTCAGCAGGCATTAACTGATGCACTGTTTGCACTTTTTACGGGAACATGTGTAAGTCTTTCACTAAAATTCGCTGTAGGGTCCGTCTGGTGATGCCGAATTGCATGGCCCGTCGTCTGGTTGATGTTTTTTCGTTCTCAGCGACATCGGCAGCCACAGCCGCGATATTCTCGGCCGAACGGCCAGTCCGGCGGCGGCCACGCCCTGGATGGTCTCCTGTGGTTCTAGTCTGTTCGAGTCGAGTAACTAAGCGCCGGAATGTTTGCCCAGTTGACGCGACACGATTAGGAAATCGACGTCGAAATTCACGCTGCGCTAACACCACCGACCTATTATTGGTCAAAAAAATCGACACAATTATTCCACGCTCTTGCGGAGTAAAGCACTCCATTGCTTGTCTGTTTAGATACTGCTGCTGTCTAGTTCACATACGTCAAATATGATTGACGTACAACGCCATTTGCAAAAATTATAACATTTTCCGATAGGATGATTAATTTTGCGCCAACTTGTATTGCCTGACCTTCACTTTATTTTTTAAAATGATTTTCGCGGATATTTTATTTGAAATTGTTGTTTGTTTGATGGCACATTTAATATATGTTTAATAAACACGTGCACTCGCGCACTCTCTAATACACTCGAACAAAAAGAGAGCCCATTTATATATTTATGAAGGAAAAAATTACAGGAAACTGTAAGAAAAATAAAACAAAGCCGAGGGAAAACTCAAGAAAATTTAAAGAAAACCGGAAGAAGAATGTAAAACAATGAAAGAAAAGTGTAACGGAAAATTATAAGAGGAATGAAAGAAAAATGGAACATCGTTGAAAGAAGAACTGACTGAAAAATTGAAATAAAATGAACAACACATACAAAACATTTCCTTTAGAAATAGCAAAAACTTTATAAATGACGACTAAAGTTAAATTAATCTTGCCCGGAAAAACAAATTATTGTGGAAAGTTTAACAAGCCACAGGACTTGTTAAATAAGGCCAAGACCAGATCCCTGTTGTGGTGTCGATGATGATGATGATGAAAGTTGAATTAAACATACTTAATAAAATCAACAAATAAATAAATATTGTAATAGAGAATCTGGGGGATCGCGTCTCCATGCCTTTAAAGGCAGGGGTCCCTTTGTTAAATCGCTTCCTAGTTGCTCGTTTCGGTCGCCACCGTGCTGGCGGGGCCTCCGGGAAGAATGACGACCGATTGTTGAAGTCCAACTTGGATTGAATTAAAGACGATTCCATTTAATCCATATTTTATTATAATTGAATATATTTCGTTCGGGCCCTTCACTTTGGACGCCAATCCAAAAAACTTAATCCTCGTATTCCTTTATCCACCAATCCAAGGACTGATACTCGAATCTATTATAAAATTGATCGCTCTTTTGTACAAATCTTCATTGAGCTTTGGGAATTTGAATCTATTTTTAGAAAATAATTACCTGGCCACGATGTATATAGAGATAAGGACTTGTAGGAATATTGTGTATACGAACCAAATGGGTATTTGGTTCGTTTAACACGTATTTGACCAATACGACGCATATGAAGATACGCATTGCAGTGTTTAGGTTTAGGAATTGTAGGTGCATAATAATGGCGCAAGGGTAATAAACTTGGCCGAAAAAATAAATTATTATGGAAAATTTAACAAGCCTCGGGATTTTCTGAATAAGCCCAAGGCCGAATCCCGATTGTAGTACCGATGATGATGATGATGTGCATAATAAACGAACATTTGATTCGCTTATCGCGTATTTGTTTTATCATTTTGGGAATTGCGTGTATACGAACCAAATGAATATTTGGTTCTCTATCACATGGACATAGAGTGCATATGATGATATGCGCTGTGGTACTTGAATTTTAAGGGATTTCTGGGAATATTATAATTGAACATTTGGTTCAATTTGTTTAACATTGCATTGAATATTAGTCATTTCATTTTTATTTTTAAAACATTGTTTTTATTTTCTTGTTATCATCTTCGTTTCTAAATTACATGCTGGACAAAAAATGCTTAAATTCTAGCTTAAATATCTTATATTATAAATTACTGGTGCTTCGCAAACGTTCTAAGCAAAACATTACATAACTACTGTATAATTTGCCTTTCGGCGACAGAACTTTGTTTGCGGCAGTACTTATAGCATAATTCCTACCTATCTATACTCCATAATTCCTATAATTATTTAAATGACAAAGAACAATTTTGAAAACTTATTGTCGAATTTTTTTTTTTGTTTTTTTTTCTTAAAATTTAACCTACATAATTTTTTTTTTCAATTTTATTTAAAAAAATTTAACATAACTTAACTTTAATCTTATACTACCCTAATTCCAGAAAAGCTAGGCCTATGTAAGCTGGCTGATGATATTGTTCTTTTATACCGACATTGGTATTCAGGTCTTTATATGCCATTCAACCACCAGAACTGTTGACGCTGTCCAATACTATCGTCCCGGTCTCTGTGGGAGATAGCCCTACTGAAACGCAAGAGCTCTTCTTCGGTGCGCGTTACTTATCGCCCGTCTACTGATGATCTACTTACGTGATAGATCAGCGGAATTCCGGATCTATCCTGTATAAGCCCTTTCATTTCCAAATCAAGGAACGCCTCTGGTGGAACAAAACCGTTTCGACGCACGTTCTCATAGTACAGGGTATTTAGATAATAAGCCCCGAGCTTATTGCTCTTGAAATATGGCCTCTGATTAATTTGATCATAAAATTATCCACCCTATTTATGCAGGCTTCATTATATAAAGTCTCATTTGAGTAGTAATTTTTGTATTCCGATTCCGGTGTTCGATATAATCTGAGACAAGTTCTGAGACACTTCCTTTCGTACACCCGGATATTTTCTATCAAATTTGGACCTATGTTAAACCATACTGGACAACCATATATGAGCATTGGCCTGATTAGCGTCATGTAGCATATGACTTTTACCCTACTTAAGTGGGCTACTGTGAAATAACCTCCTTGTCATAGCAAACGTTTTCCTAGCCTTGACCAAAGCAGACTCTACATGTCTGTTGAAATACAGATATGCATTGAATATTAGTTTGGGGATATGTATGCATGATACTGTAGGTGGATGTGTATGGGGATAGTGATAAAATTAAATATACGTGGGGGAGGGGAAATGGTACGGCTTTGTAGAGCACTACAGTTTGTTAGAGAACTCTTTTTTTCTAACGTCTTTCTACAGAGAGAAAGAATATAGTTCGGGTAAAAATAATGACTTTGTAATGTTTCCCAGCAGTCTACCTGATTTTTCCTTCGTTAGGTTACTAAATGCCCAACATTAGGTTGATATCTCAGAAGAACTGATTCCTCTGTTATTTGAGAAAACCATGGGTTTTCAGCACTGAGGAAAAACATGCTTCAACTAAACAAGAGTTGGATCTTAACTAACGAAATAATGACTTTATAATGTTTCCCAACAGTATACCTGATCTTTCCTTCGTTAGGTTACTAAATGCCCAACATTAGATTGATATCTCAGAAGAATTGATTCCTCTGTTAGTTGAGAAAACCATGGGTTCTCAGAACTGAGGAAAAACATGCTTCAACTAAACAAGAGTTGGATCTTAACTAACGAAATAATGACTTTGTAATGTTCCTCAGCAGTCTACCTGATCTTTTCTTCGTTAGGTTACTAAATGCCCAACATTAGGTTGATATTTCAGAAGAACTGATTCCTCTGTTATTTGAGAAAACCATGGGTTCTCAGAACTGAGGAAAAACATGCTTCAACTAAATAAGAGTTGGATCTTAACTAACGAAATAATGACTTTGTAATGTTCCCCAGCAGTCTACCTGATCTTTCCTTCGTTAGGTTACTAAATGCCCAACATTAGGTTGATATCTCAGAAGAACTGATTCCTCTGTTATTTGAGAAAACCATGGGTTCTCAGAACTGAGGAAAAACATGCTTCAACTAAATAAGAGTTGGATCTTAACTAACGAAATAATGACTTTGTAATGTTCCCCAGCAGTCTACCTGATCTTTCCTTCGTTAGGTTACTAAATGCCCAACATTAGGTTGATATCTCAGAACAACCGTTTTCTCTGTTATTTGAGAAAACCATGGGTTCTCAGAACTGAAGAAAACATGCTTCAACTAAACAAGCGTTGGATTTGAACTAACGAAATTGTGGACTTGACACCGTGCATTAAAGTCTTCCGTTTAGTAATCGCCGTCGCCCCGTCATGTCCGTAGATATTGTCTGTCCCTTCTCTCGCATAGGAGCTACTTTTTTGTTGAAGAATTATTTTAGTAATATTAGTTTTAAATTTTTTTAAATATTAAAAAATAGCAAACAAAATAATTTGTAGATGGTTTGATAACCAAAGAATACATAGAACTGTCGGGGTTTGCTAGGTTACAGAATAGTATGCCTCATAGTAGCAGGTCTTTCAGATTAAATGATTAAATTCCCCACTAAATCATATTCATAGCAGGTTATTTCGAAATATCACTGTCCAAAGGCTTTCATCTAGTGACGCATAATTACCTTGGACAAAAAGCAGAACAAATTAGTTAATGGCCTACAAAATATTGCGTATAACACTCTAAGGCCAAAGTGTGTTATTTCAAATCGGCTGAGGAACACTATATAAACCAGCCCATTAACTGTAGTAACACCAGTACCTACTTACATTAGCGCCTCAAGATCACATCAAAAACCAGCTTAAATTGTTCATTTTACCGGCAATAAAATTGTTTCATGGTTTTAATTAGGGACGTGATGTGTAGACTTGGTCCAAGCTTTCACTTCTTCTGAGAGTCCATTAAATTTAAAATTCAAATTTAAATTTGTTTTAAATATGTTGCATAAATAATTTAGATAAAAATTATACTTTATAGATATCTGTCATCATTTTTCGATACTAGATCAAAATAGAAAATCGTTGAGTCTTTTTCTACAGAGCAGCCAATTATATATTCAAGAAATCCACCGACCGACCTACATCAAACAGACTTCGCTTTCGCTTTCATTTAAGAAGTGCACTTCGTTTAGATCTGATTCTCTAACTCACTGCCCTCGAATGTGTGTATCTTATAGACCAGAAAGTATCGGGCAAATGTAATTTATCTCCCTATATAGAAGAGGCGAGACGTATCACTGCACTGGATCTTTAAAGTGAAAGATACACGGTTTCAGAGCGTAAACATAAATTTTGCGTTACCAGTTATCCAGCGATGTCTGTATCCTATCCCTAATCTTTTCCTCACTACGGACATATCTTATATCTGCATAACCGCTTAACTACCTATCGCCCGCAGAGAATAACTTTCACTTACGTTAAATGAAAAGGCCAACAAAAACTCGGATTCTTTCTTTTTTTGTGTCTTTTGTATCTTTTATCGATTTTTGAAATGGCAACGGTATTAAAGCCGCATGCCTCATGGAAAATAAGGCAACAAAAAGGAATGAAAACAAAAAACCTGAAGGTACTTCAGAAAGTAAAACGTGAAGGAGAAAAAAGCGGGAATAAAAGTCTCGCCAACCACAGAAATACGACGGATCCATGTCTTGCAGGGGAACCATGACACTCCATTCCACATCGCCACAAGATACGACCATACTATAACGCCATAGCTACCTAATAAAATGATATCACAACTGATGAGAAAGCTGTTCGAGTTTCGTCTTCTAAGTGATCACCTATGAAACGTCTACTCGATACCAGATTCACAACACTCAACAAAAACAACAGCAATAAAAAAAAAGAAGTACAAAAAAAGCTGGGAAATGGGCACCCGAGAAAAGAGAAGACCCGACCAACCATCAACCAACTAGCCGGTGCCACTTTATACCTGGTGCGGTGTAAAGTTGCTTTGCTATGTTAGGATGGTTTTATATCAGTAGGTTAATAGCACACCTGCTTTGTGCTGCTTATTTGGTTCCTACTGTTCTCCGAGACACAAGTGTTGCAAGCTGCACACGATATGTCTACAAAAGCCGTCCCACCTGACTACATTTCGGATTTTTCAATTGAAGTACGACATACCGTACTGAACCGATCTGTGTTTGCGTCGTATGCCTACTAGTTAACTGATCAATAGCTTGTCATCTTGTTTTAAAGAGCTTATGTTGAAGAGCTGTCAAATGAATTAGTTTTAATTGACAGTTTGATTTTACAATTATTTTTAAATGTATCTCGCTAAACACAAAAAAAAAAACATAAAAAGAAAAGTAATTGATACTAAGATAGAAAATCTCAGAATCCACCAAAAATGAAATATTGTGTCAATTGGCTTAACCGCCATTCAACCTCAAACTTATTGTATGCAAATCTGTCCATTTTGGTAATAAGGTACAAAAAAATTGTGAACGTGACGTGGAGATTATAAAAGATAGAAATACAGAACGAAGGATATGCGAACTGTAAGGCTTTGGTGCTGTGTATTTACTGGCCGTTGTGCGAGAAAACATGTTTCTGGTAAGTACACCAAGAAAGTTCACAATAACAATGAACAACCGCGCACAAGACCAGACAGTAAATACGAAGGTGAATATATTACACAGATTTACAAGTATAAATTGTGTGTTAAGCTTGACAGGTGAATTTTCCAGTCTGCTAAATAATCTCCCTTAATCCGCTATTTGCTTTCTTATGGTCATAACGAAGCAATCGCAAGTCTAATCCGATCAGGAGAAATATAGACATTTTGGACTACTCCAAAAGCTCTAACCAACTGGTTAGTTCTTAAACACATGAAAGATGATGATCATCCAACCAATTCCTAAAAAGGGAAACTTCTTCTCTTATTCTTATCGGACCGCATCACTAATTTCTGTTCTGTACAACGTTATTAAGTTTGCGATGGTTGGGCGGAAAGCAGTTTGAACCCATGCTAGAAAAGGTTAGATATCTTAGATTGCTACATAAGCTGTGATTGTTATGCTAATGCTCTAGCTTACGGGGTAGATGATTTTTCTGTATTCCCTTTTGGCTGATGTGTTCTTCACTGTGGTCGGGTGTTGAAATGGCCATAAAGTCAGTGATTAAGCATTAGCTTTTAAAATAACTGGGCGCATATGAACTCCATAACAGTCGTCAATATGGGTTCACGGTCGACAGAAGATCTGATGACTAACCTTACCAAAAAGTTTATTCCCTGCCGCGGTGAAAGCAAGATGGATGTACTGTATTTCTCAAAAGCGTTCGTTATAGTTTTGAATCCAACCGCTTTGTCGAAATTACATTCGTATGGCATCGACGGAACAGTGATTTAATGGATAAGAGACTACATTCCAATCTAAGTTGTGGTAATAGTGGTTTTCCCTATGATGGCCTGTGAGTATGGCGTTAGAATATACTCATAGCTAGGTCGGCTTGTTCTAAGAGGCGACTAAAGGCCGAGTGGTAGGTTGAGTCCCACCCCATCAAGCTATTGGCTCCGTGAATTGGTCGAGAGAAATCCCTGGCCATCTTTCGGGGCTTGGCTGATGGACAAGTTCCAGAAAAGGTTGGTTTAAGCGGTAGTCGGTCCCAAGGTGAGATACCATCCCGTAACGCTGTACATTCTGCGATATTGTCGAAAGAAATCTTCGACGGTGTTTCGGATGTGTGCCTGATGGCCCGAACTGACACGGAGATAAGTCATGATGGTACCTTCTGATATAAAGAATTCCGGAGTAAACTAGTTTCCCATTCGGATCTCCGGGGGGACTATGTCAGGGGGAACATCACGCAGATACTATGATAAATAACCGAACTTTAAGAGGTTCGTCATCGCATAACCGGGCTCTCTCTCGAGACTCTGCCCACGCTCGACTGGTAACGGCATTTTGTAACATCAGGGGCATCGGTTTCACGAATACGAATGTAAACACCGTCCATCAATATTTGCAAACAGCGATACCTGATATCCTTGCTCTAACTGAGACCCAGGTCGATTCGTCAACTGATTCGACATATCTTCGTTACTCGAGATACAACTTGCATTCCAGATTCCGTTTTAAGGGCGGAGTCTGAGTCTTCGCGCGGTCTGATCTAGCTTGCCAGAGGATAGAGGCCTTGGAACCCAATAACAGGGACATCATATGGTTGAGGGTCGTGCTAAGGAGTTTTGTTAAATGTCTTTGTTGTCCTTACCGCTCCCCGAATGACGGTCGACCGGCGACATTTTCCGAACATCTTTCATATACCATCGACTGGATACAGATCAAATACCCAGCTTCTGAAATTGTAGTCCTTGGCAATTTTAATGTGTGCCATTCCGGCTGGTTGGTACATTCTAACAAAACCGACGAGGCTGGGAGGCTGGCGGACATGTTTGCTGTTAGCCACAACTTGGCTCAGCTCGTGGAGGAACCAACGCGAGTGCCAGTTGTCCGAGGTGATTATGCAAACACCATGGATCTGTTTTTGACACGTGAAGCGAGTATTTATACCGTGGAGGTTTCTGCGCCACTGGGAAACTCAGATCACTGCTTGGAATCGGTAGCGGAACCACTTGCATTTCAAGCAAAAAACCGGCTTAGGCAGCTTCGCCATGTATCGAGGTATGGGGCTGCTAACTGGGATGATTTGCGAGATTTATTCGCATCCATTCCATGGTCGGAGGTGTGCTTCGGAGATTCGGATGTTACCGCTTGCGCGGAGTCGGTCACAGAGATTATTCTTCTCGGGATGGAGATCTACATTCCATCAAACGAAGTTCCTCTGATAAACCGTGGTATGACAAAAAATGGGAGCAAATTACAGCGGCGAAAAATGTAGCTTTTAAGCAATGGCCCCCAATCCCACCGGTGTTAACAGAACGAATTTTGTTGTGATCAGAAAAGCATGCAACCAGGCGATTCATACCGCGAAGAAAGCTCACAACGACGGAGTGACTAATAAACTATAGCGTTTGGAATTGATAGTGAAGAAGTCTGATTCGAACTGATGCTATGACAGTTAGAATCACAAAAAATTGAACCAATGCGTAACACATCAGGCTACTGGCCGATTATACGAATTCGATTTTTAAACGCAAGTATGTTCCACTGATGTGAATTGTTATGTTATCGCTATGGTATACGGCTCTGATGCATTTTCCTATTCGATTTCCGTTCGGTGTTTTTCACAATTTGCTTGTGTATTGTGTGTGGATCTGTTAGAGACGATACAAAACTCCTTCGGTGCCCGATTGGTTCGCACTCCTTCAGGTGAACGGCAAAAGCAGTCAGCAGTAACTTGGCTTTATCCCCTTTCCCCCCGTTGGTGACAGACAGCGGGACGTTAGTCACAAATTCAAAGGATAAAGCTGATGTGTTCGCGAATTTACTTTCCGCGAATTCTAACCTCGATCCCGGTCTTTTGGAGCCACCTGTGATCGCGCCGGTGCAGCTTTCGATGTGGGATGTGCCCGCGTACTATTCAACGTTTTCTACGTGAACTGGACTGTGGGAAGGTAACTGGCCCGGACGGAATACCAGGAACAGTCCTTAAGAACTGTACTGCGGAACTATCGCCGGTTCTTGGCCGACTCTTCCGCTTATCTTATGCATCGAGGACTTTTCCTGCCTGCTGGAAAGTCGCTCGAGTTCAGCCAATCCCAAAGACGGGAAAAAGTGTCTCCCACAAAATTACCGGCCGATAGCATTACTGTCTATGTTATCTAAGGTGATGGATAAAGTCATCAATACTGAGTTAATTAGGTATTTGGAGTGCAACAGACTTCTTAATGATCGTCAATACGGATTCCATGGCAGGCGGGCCACGGGAGACCTTTTGACCGTTATAACCGATATATGAACATCAGCGATTGGTCGGCATGGTGAGTCAAGGGCGGTTGCATTGGATATCTCCAAGGCTTTTGACTGCGTCTGGCACGCGGCATTGCTGAGCAAACTCCGTTCATATGGACTTTCTCAACAGCTTTGCGGCTGGACGAAAAGCTTCCTCGAAAGTCGGATCGATCGGGTTGTTGTGGACGGCAAGTGTTCAGATCTGTATCCTGTTAATTCGGGCATGCCCCAAGGTTCTATTTTGACTCCAACCTTGTTTTTGGTTCACATAAATGATTTGTTGGAGACAACGGATAACAACGTGTTCAGTTTTTTGGATGATGGTACGCTTGTTTCCTCCTTTTCAAGTGTTCGGCCGATTGGTGCATCTACGCTGCACCAGCTGAGATGTAGACAGATTGACTCTCTGAATCAGGATCTACATAAGGTCCTGAAGTGGGGAAGGACCAATCTCGTCGACTTCAATGCAGCGAGGACACAATATGCAACATTCACAAAGAAAAGTGGATCATCGGTTCCACAGCTGATGATGAATGGCCAGACCCTCGAATCTGGTGAATGTATCATGGCATAAACACGTGTCGAACATCGCCAGGTCAGCCTCAAGAAAACTGAGATATCTTTTTAGAGCCAAGAGGTATTTTACTCTGGCCCAACTGTTTTCGTTCGTCAACGTAGTTGGCTTCGAGCGCGATACACTTGCTATAGTGGTTTTTCAACATTTCGATGTCCTTTCTGTAGTACGAAATTAAGCCTTCGAAATACGCTCGGTTTCCGCGAAGACTTCCTCATTCGATCTGAATCTCTTTCCCCGGAACCACGCTTTGGTAACAGATAATAGTCGCAGGGGCTATGTCTGGAGAATACGGTGGGTGACCAAACAATTCAAATCATGATTGGTCCAACTTGCTCATCGCTTTCAAGAACATGTATGACAGTGCGTTATCGTGATGGTACAACATTTTTTCTTCGCCATATGGGGTCATTTTTTCTATTTGTTGTCGCTCGGTTTGTCCAATAACGCTGCGTAATACTGCCCTGTGACTGTTCCTCTCTTCTGCAAGAAATCGACACTACGACCAAGATACGGTCTGGGCTTTATTTAGCAAGTCTCTCCATCGGCAAGATTATTACATGCGCATCCCAAAAAATGGAGGCCATAAATTTCTCGGCCGAGCGTTGGTCTTCTGCCCGCTTTGGTCGAATTTTGTGACTTTCCAGCCGTTCTTCAGACTGCCTGTTGGACACAGGCGTTGAGCAATTGACCCCTGTTTTATCCATCGTCACATAAGAAAACGAAAAAAATCCGCTCGAATACGATGCAACAATCCCATACCGGTCGTTGAACCACCGTAGAGCGCTGGTGTTTTTGGTCGACGGTCAGCATACGCCGCACTCATCGCGCCAATAGCTTTTTCATCTCCAACAGATCATGCAAAATGTATCCCGACCGTTCTATTGATCTCAGATAACTCGTGCAACTTCACTTATGATTACTCGAAAGGATATGATGCACTTGCTTTACGAAGCAACATTTATTTGGTAGCATCTCAGGGCGCCGTGTCAACCTAGTGACAAAAAGAATCAATTTAAGTGGGTTTTTTTAATGATCAGTTACCTTTCTGACACAATGTAGTCGAGGGAGTACGAAACTCACTCGATCTATTGTCGAAGTCCAAAAAATGTCTAGGGAGGAGCATGGCAGTATTACTTAATTTGCTGTTGGCTCTTACATGGCCTTGGCCGAAAATTTAATAAATAAGCGTTGTCGTAAACATAATCTTTCACCATAAAATCTTTTAGGGGGTTAAGCCACTGTAAAAACCCGAAAACCGACCACTTCTTTGGTATTTTTTTTTATATACGTATTAAGGTACAATTAAAAAAAAGTTAGGGGACACGGCCGTTGTTAAAAAAAAACGAGTTGTTAAGAAGTTGCTCCGGGACTTGCAAAATATCTTGGAGTTTTCATCCTATACTATTACTATTTATTGGCCTGTAGGAACCCGACTCAACTCCGTCATTGTTCCCTGTCCTCTGTACTCTCTTTCCACCCTTGACCGCCCGATCTTTGATTTGCGTAGCCGTATTGCCTTTCAAAAAGAAAAATTTAATGACAGCTCGATACTCAATTTTGTCCATTTTCACAAAAACACTCACATCGACTCACTCAAACGTCTGTCAAATAAAAACTACGCCTCCAAAATTGGTGAAATTTTGGTGAGTACTTGTCAAAAAGTGTAAAACTATATTTACTATCTTTTATTGATAAGTGCTACTATCTTCACATTGTGGTCGCAAATTTGTCAGGCCACCCAAGTATGGGTAAGAGGTTACTTTTCTTTATTTATTCTGATAATGTTAACAAAAGGCCTTATATTTTTATTAATGATCCTGATGCTCACTACTGAGAAGAGAGAAAGACAGTGTGTGCCCGCCATGTGCTCTTTTTATACTGCATACTCCACGAACAGTGAAATTAGCGTTTGTTCAGTACCGGAAACACAAGTGACGACGACGTTTTCAGGCCACCCTTGTATTTACTTTGCGGTTCGCCTTTGACGACAAAAGACAGTACTCAGTTTTGAGTGGCATTGAATTCTACTCTGTTAGTTAGTCCCAATTGATATATATTTTTGAGGTCGGAATTCAAGGTATCAAGCATAACCTGCTGATTAGTAATGACTTTCGAGGAGTTTGGTTAGGAATGTTCATATGAGTATGAGGAACTCAACGTGCTATCATCAGCAAACGAGTGAATTAGGTTGTGTGTAATGGGCAAGAGATCATTTATACGAGGGTTGCCTCTTATGTTTCGGGATTTGGCAACCCTGGTGTTGCAATCCGGCAATTGACAGCTCTGTCGTAAAATTGGACATTTTTGAGGTTATACGCACTCAGAACGTTTTGACATACGAGCGCTATTTGTGTTGTTTACAGTAACTTAAAAGATTCATCTCGGCCCAAAAATGGAATTAAATCGTCAACATTTTCGTGCGATTATTTTTTACAACTTTCGGCGTGGATTAACTCAGCAACAATGCATGGATGAACTTAATTCAGTTTTTGGCGATGAAGCTCCATCAAGGACCAGTGTTTATCGATGGTATGGTGAATTCAATCGTGGTCGTAGTTCACTCCAAGATGAATTTCGTGAAGGTCGTTCAAAATCAGTTGTTGTTCCGAAAACCATTGATGCTGTGCGCGAACTGATATTGGAAGATCGTCATGTGACCTATCGTGAGATTGAGACAACCTTAGGCGTTAGTGGGACCAGCATACATTCAATATTGCATAAACATTTGACTGTCAAAAAAATTTGTTCGCGTTGGATCCCACACAATTTGTCAATCGCCCAAAAAAGGCTCGTGTCAATTGGTCGAAAGAAATGCTCAAAAAATACGGTCGCGGTGCTTCGAAACACGTCTATGACATCGTGACAGGTGATGAATCGTGGATTTACGCGTATGAGCCCGAAAGTAAACAGCAGTCGACTGTCTGGGTGTTTCAAGATGAGCCAAATCCAACAAAAGTTGTTCGCGCACGAAGCACTTCCAAGCAAATGGTCGCCTGTTTTTTTCGGAAAAACTGGACATGTCGCAACCGTACCACTAGAACATCGCAGAACAGTCAATTCTGAATGGTACACAACCATTTGTTTGCCAGTTGTCTTCCAAGAAATCAGGAAAACCAACCGTCGAAGACGGATCACTCTTCACCACGACAATGCGAGCTCTCACACATCGGCTGCGACAACTGCTTTTTGAGCACCCAAAACATCGATTTGATGGGTCATCCGCCGTATAGTCCTGACTTGGCACCGAATGACCTCTTTTTATTCCCGTACGTAAAAAACAAACTGAGAGGTCAACGTTTTTCGACACCTGAAGAAGCGGTTGCTGCATTCAGAATGCATGTGTTGGAGATACCTCAATCAGAGTGGCAAAAGTGCTTCGACAATTGGTTCAAACGTATGCAAAAGTGTATAGATCTTCATGGGGAATATTTTGAAAAACAATAAAGTGATTTTCGATGATCAATATTTGTTTTTGTTTTCTAATCCCGAAATATAAAAGGCAACCCTCGTACACATTTGAGGGATCAGGCTGCAAACCCTTCACCCGGCCACCATACGTCATACGTCGTGGCTATTTTCACTAAAATTGTTTAAATGAACTGATAAAATTTTTTCTATGGTATACAACAAATTTTATTGCATTTTTGAATAGTTTATCTATCAATTAAGCCAATAAAAAAATTTTATTTTTTGAAAAAATTACAAACCTCTTAAACTCTCAAACCACTGCATGAGTTAGTTTGTGACTGCCAACCATTTAAATAGAATAACAGACGCTTTAACGTTCTTTGGTGCAGATTCTACTAGAAAAATGACTGTTTTTTGGTCTCCAGTATGCTTTGATGAATTTAGGTATCATAAGGAGTTGTGTACCGACACCAAAAATCATCCGAGACATTCTTTTGAAGATGCCACGCGTGTGTATTTATTGTAACTTGTGCCGCGGTGAGTTTTATTCTAAAGTTGTCTTACCGAAATTTCTGTCAGCTGCCATCTAAAATCCGCAGCAATTTGACCGCTCGTGGCCGACGTATTTTTTAGGAAAAATATCATTTTTAAACACTACCAGTGCCATCTCTGGCTTGGGCAAGGTACTTATCATATCGCCCTCATAGATAAGTCAGAAAATAAGATACATGTATTCCCGTGCCATTTGGCGCGGGTTACAACATAACAGGTCAATTGAAAAGTCCCCGGTCTGACACATAGATGGCGGCACTAGAATTAAATCCATATGATTTTTAGTTAGTCCTAGCCTTCAAAAGACGCGTGTATAAATTTGACAGATGTCGGATCATTAGTTTGTGAATTATAGTATTTTGAGGAAGCAATTTCTGTTATTGTGAAAAAAATGGATAAAAAGGAATTTCGCGTGTTGATAAAATATTGCTTTTTGAAGGGAAAAAATTCGTTGAAGCAAAAACTTGGCTTGATGACGAGTTTCCAGACGTTGCCCCAGGAAAATCAACCATCAAGGATTGGTATGCTAAGTTTAGACGTGGTGAAATGAGCATCGAAGACGGTGAACGCAGTGGACGCCCAAAAGAGGTTGTTACCGACGAAAACATTAGAAAAATCCACAAAATGATTTTGAATGACCGTAAATTGAAATTGAATGAAATAGCAGGCACTCTAAAGATATCAACTGAACGTGTGCATCATATCATTCACGAATATTTGGGTATGAGAAAGCTCTGTGCAAAGTGAAGGACCATCAACAGCGACTATTACACAGCGTTATTGGGCCATTTGAAGGACGAAATCGCCGAAAAACGACCGCATTTGAAGAAAAAGAAAGTGCTGCTTCACCAAGACAATGCACCGTGTCACAAGTCAGTGAAAACGATGGCAAAAATCCATGAATTGGGCTTCGAATCGCTTCCGCATCCACCGTATTCTCCAGATCTGGCCCCCAACGACTATTTCCTGTTCTCAGATCTCAAAAGAATGCTCGCTGGGAGGAAATTTTCGTCGAATGAAGAGGTGATCGCCGAAACTGAGGCCTATTTTGAAGCAAAGGACAAATCGTACTACAAAAAAGGTATCGAAAAGTTGGAGGGTCGCTATAATCAGTGTATCACCCTCGAAGGGAATTATGTTTAATAAAAAAAACGAATTTTGCCAAAAAAATTTGTTTTACTATGGAAGGCCGGGGACTTTTCAATTGACCTGTTATAGTACATGTTATTAAGAAATAGGATTGAAGGCATTACACTTAAAGAAGACATGGCACTTGTGACACTTTTTATAGTGCCTCGTGTACGCTGTAGCATACCTAGTCACATTGCATCACACATCCGTTTTCTCCGACACGCCTTTTCATAGTTCGTTTGTAGGTTTCTTTCAAGGTTTTTCGTGTTTTGTATGCGGTGTTTTTGAATCGTAATGGTTCCCATTTTGTACTACTGGAACTACTACAACTGATTGATCCATTTTGGCTATCAATCCGCGTTTTACTCCCACTGTTTATTATATTTAATTACCGATTCAACATTTGGGGCTTAAATACAGATGCTTATACCACTGTAGATTAATCTTCTCTATCTTCCGTTTTTTCATGTTTTGTTCTTTCCACCTCTAGCGAAATGCTTTTCGGCAAATTATATCTTAGTATTTGCCCACAAAAAAGGTAGTGACATTAGGCATTAGGTAAGTGATCTTTAAGTTGAATTGCGTACGTTTATTCTCAATTTATAACAGAAGAAAAGCACAATTTTGTGTTGCACAAATTCACTTACTTGATATGGCGCTAAATTGGTGGTAAAATGCAATTGTAATTTATATGAAATCCGGTTTACAGTCTAATGGGTTTTTATTATACAAAAGACCACTCTATAAAGCGTGACAATAAAACACGTTACCAGGGCTTTTCCGGAAAGCGTTACATGTTTCTCTGTTTACTGTCGAAATAGTGTCAAGGTTTGACAATGCCGTAACAGTTCAATTTGGTAAAGGTAATGAGGGTTTGCAGACGGTGAGGGTCTTTTACCCATTATCAAGTTAATGGGATGAAGAATTTGCTTTCGTCAAAAGTATAGTGTGTATAGTGGGATGGATTGAATTTTACAACTACATTTTAATTACTTCGCACTTTTGCTTCATTCAAGTATTGGAAAAACTTCAAGAATGGTACCAATGCACATCAAGTAATGGATACATGTAATAACAGCTCCAACTAGTTAATATTAATATTTTTATGATAAACGCTTGACACATAATTCTAAGTTTTAATTTTTTGTTTTGTTCAATAATTATGAATTATATTCAATAATACTAATTACAATAATATTGTGGAATCTTTATGTAGGACTAAACGTATGATCTGGCTCCTCGATAGTAAAGTGGTTAGTATACCCGCCTGTCACGCGGGAGAACGGGGTTCGATTCCCCGTTGGGGAGCCTCTGGCGCAAGACTAATGACCTTGCCCAGAAAAAGAAATCATTATGGAAAATTTAACAAGTCTCAGGACTTGCTAAATAAAGCCAAGACCGGTTCCCGGTTGTAGTGCCAGTGATGATGATGGTGATGAAACGTATGATCTATTTTACAAATATTAATCTTATGTTCTTATCTTATTCAGTGGGAAAATTCAAGCTTTGTTTTCAATATACCTCTCTCGGGAGAGGCGAACCTATAGGACCAACACAGGGCCCCGAGATGCCATCAAATAACTGTTGCAGTTTCTTTTGAACAGTTGTAGGTTATAACGCTCCGGAAACACTTGCGCGGGAAGGACGTTCGACAGTTTCCCCACTCTGTAACGGAACGAGTTCTGATGCAGGGATGTTCGCGCCGTCGGGAGATGAACTGCAAACTGGTGCTATCCGTCGGATTGGCTTGTCGACCGCATATACACCACATTGCGCGGAATAGCACCACGAATCTCCATGATAATATTTGTAAAACAGACAGAGGTCAGCTACGCGCCTTCGATGTGACAGCAACTGTAGTCCCGAAGTCAGGGCTGTGTCCCCGATCAGGCGGATCGCTCGTTTCTGTATGCTCTCAAGTACGTCGAGGGTATGTTTAGGAACACAGCTCCAATCTTGAGAGCAATATTCGAGGGCGGGTATAATTTGGGATTTATACAGGGAATGAAGTTGTATATATTCACACAATTTATTATAATATAGTATAAGGGTAAGTAAAGGGGGACTTACTTGGCCGACCGTGGAGCGGTCGCTGTAGCTGGTTCCTGGTGGCAGGTTGCAGGAGGCGTTGACCTTTGTGCTCCCCTGTTCAGCTTGCTGTTGGTTGATTATCCTTTTGGTTTGTTTTTCTTCTTTTTTCGACCTAGTCTTCTCTAGGATATTGGATTTAGCTGTTTTCGCAGCTTCACGCTCTGTTGGACACGTCGTCACTAGCTCTTCGTATGTTCTCGGCTTTTCCCGATGATTTTCTTAATAGCTGGATGAAGCGGCAATTGCGGTTCACGGGATTCGTTGTCAAATAAGGAGGAAGTTCGAGTGTTTAATGTTTGCGTTTCAGCAAACCGAACTTGCTCCTTATTGTAATAGTCTGAAATTACCCGGTAGCGTACTTCATGGAGCAATTCTTTAACAGTGGACAACTTCTTATAGATTTCACTTAGTTGCTGCTCTTTGTAGTCGACTTCCCTTTGAAACTTAGTATTAATGATTTCTTTTAACTCAGTATTAATGATTGATTTTAATGAGTTGATAGCGCCTGTAAGGTTTTACGACGAATGATTTTATTTTTCGTTTTCGCCGTTGACGTTTATTGTTTTATTTGGCGCCAATGCCCTTTTTTATTATTTTTTCTTCCAAATAGAATTTGCATAAAGTAGTTTATGCAAATTAGCTACTTGACGATTTTTCTTCCCTTTACAGGCAGAGAGGGGAAATTCGCGGGAATTTGTGGGTGTTGGGCGTGGACATGGAAGCGAGGTTAGAAATTCCATGGCGGGGCGGGACGGAGTTCACCCGTTACTCCGCTCGTCGCGTCGCAACTGCTGTATCATGTCACATAGAACACTATTTGCTACGGACCATGGCTGTTTTGAACTCAGCATGTATTCTATTACTCCTGTCGGAGTAACCGTCCGTCTCATATGTCTCTCCAAAATCGTTCGTATGGTCTCGAATCCGCATTTTCTATTTTGTCTTCGCAATTCAAGCAGTATAGGTGATTCACATGCTTATACTTGTGCAAGTATTGCCGAAAATATTTATTAAGGACACATGATTGATTTATCTTTATCGGGAACAAATTGTATCAGAGCTTTAATGCGCCTTAACAAGGCACTTGTAAATCCTTTATCAGACGATGATTCCCACTGCGATGTAGAAAGTAGTTCGGTGCTGAAAGTCTAATTGAACACCAGGACGAGGGTCTTCTTGAGGGCACTTACATCGTCGCAGTTAATTTGCCATTTACTTCCATTGTACAGGGAGCTATTGGAGTTATTTGTAGGTGGTGCCTTGGCAGTCGTTCTTAGCATAGCCGGATTCATATCGAAATCAAGATGAATCCACAGTAGATACAGACAGTCTTCTATGATAAGAGCACACAACTGCGACTCATTGGTTTGCAACCGCAGTTGCTCAGAGATTTCAGCGAAATTCGATGGGACTGAGGAATCAACTCCGATGTTGGAAAGTGACGAACGTTGCCGAAGTAGATTATTGAACATTGTCTGCTTATTTTTGAAGTGATCGACTGATCCTTTCAATTGATCGATTATAATACCGAGACTTGAGGCGATTTCAAGAGACAAATTAACATTCTCACTCTTGTGCACTGAATCTTTTAAGTTGGGTGAGAAGAGAACAGTGTTTGCTTTGTCATCCGTGGCGTGATTAGAGATAGCGTTCCGATAGTACAGGGCTAAATTAGCAGCGATCTCAAGGGAATACTGCTCACGTAGTGTATGATTTTGTTCAGTATGTTCCTGTGTGGGAGGTTGCAGCTTTAGAAATTCTTTAAAAGTTGCTCCAGTGATTTTGAATCGAGGAAGCAGCGTCAGCATCAAGCGTTGTATCCTGAACAAATAAATACCAATTTCCGGATTCTAGTTCGGATTGGACAAGGGCCGAATATCCTAATTTGTTGTGCGAGCAATTAAACCAGTTACCATAGATAGCTCATGCATTAGATTAAGTTCCACAACCGACGTTCCAGCGCGTAAGATGATTTCGACCATATCGCCATGAGAGAGGAGGAAATTGATGACCTGTGATATTGCTGAGGGATTTTCTGGTCCAATAGTGGATATAATGGCATCACACAAATTTAAGGCTAGGAATAGAATTTGTTGATAACGTGCTTTAACTGATGGAACGAACGAGTCCATATATTTCTCGGTTGAAATGACATTGATTTGAGAGTCGGGATGCATATCTAAGACCTTCATTCCAGCTAGTACCTCAAGAAGTTTTGACTCCAAAAGTAATTCAGCTCCAATATAAGAACTAGCCACTCGGGTCAACATAGCCATTTTAGACTCATACACATAAAGAGTTCGCATATTCTGTGGAGTGGTACGCAGGACCAGACACAGCATTTCATTTGAGTCTGTCAGAGCCTTTATCAGATATGATAATATTCTCGTTTAGAGATAAAATTTAACAGGCGCGTGAGGGAGTCCAATTCAAGAATGGCATTAATTCAAGACAATGCTGACATCTTGCAAATATCGTGACTATCAATGGAATCGCGCCACATTATATCTATTAATTTATATCCGTAGGAAACTAAAACTTCGGCGGTGATCTGGATTTGACTAGACGCGTTGGGATGTGAACTTTCATCTAAGCAATGCCCCATGGAGCGATCAAGCCGCGAAACACAGTATCATGATTTTCATTGTGCTTGGTAGGGCTAAAAGAGTTGTCCTTCACAATGTACATGAAGTGAAGGATGGAAGCGTACAAGTTGACACGGAGTTTTTGCGAATTGATGCCACTAACAATAATCCATGCGAGAATGTGCTTTAGAATAAATTTGAGGCTAAGAGTGTTCGGCTGCGATAAAGTCAGCGCGACCTTGGTATTTGCAGTGATGTTACTGAGTTGCCTGTTATAGTTGACATCTTCTGTATTGTTCAGCTGTATGGTGTTCTTTTGAATGCAGCAATACAGCAAGTTCACAAGCAGCATCAACACGGTGCCTGAAGTTATGTTAGCTAGCTCCGAGACTATTTGCTTCGGTACAGTTTTGGTCAATAGACTTTGGACTACTTCTATAATCAGATTTTGCTTCACCTCAATTGGAAGTGCAGCCGCTGGAGCACAAGTGAATAGTACTTCAGTAATCTGCCCCCAAGCGTCCATGAATTGTACCGTTGCATAATTTCTATATCCTCGATATTATTGTGGTTAGTATATCCGCCTGTCACTCGGGAGACCGGGGTTCGATTCCCCGTCGGGGAGCCTCTGGCGCAAGACTAATGACCTTGCACGGAAAAAACAAATCATTATGGAAAATTTAACAATCCTCAGGACTTGCTAAATAAGGCCAAGACCGGTTCCCGGTTGTAGTGCCGATGATGATGATGATAATTTCTATATCGCATTTCATTTACTTTCACAGCGAAGCTTATAACAGACTCGATCTCCTTTTGAATCAATTGCAATTGTCCAGCAGCCACGGCGCTTCGTACAGTGAGCAAGTCCTCGTTCAAAATATTGTGCACCTTCTTTATGTCCATCAATTTCGGGCAGTTGTCGCTATGCACTTCGCACTGCTCAAAAAGTTTAGGTATTAGACTGTTGTCGAAGCAGTCCCAGACCGGCGGTGTTAGAATCTTTGCCTCAAATTCATGATTGTCAAGCATATTGCAAATAAGCATTCTGTTTCCTTTATCAGTGCAGACTTCGCTTAAGGAATTTCAGTAGTAATGGCTTAATTCTAAGGAATACTTTCTTGTGCGGAGTTGCCAGAAGACCCGTATAAAATTTCTCCCATGTGCTGGAAGCGGGAAATTTGATTATTAGCAGCGGTGATCTTCGATTCGATGGCAATGCACTTGAGCAAATTACTTATTTGGTATATTAGGTGAAAACGATGACATTGTCTTAGAGGCAAAGCAACTAAGTGCCTACACAAAAAGTCATTGTTACTGCGAAGAAACCTGAGGACTACCTCGGCAGTCCTTTGGTTGAAACACAGCAAATATAAAAGATTGTAAGCCTTTTCTATCAAACCCTCATAAGAGTTGGTATACTCGACATCTCCTTTTATGATCTCAAGATGTTTGTCCAAGATATACAAAAGTGATTTTAAGCACGTGCTTACGTTGCGAACTTCCAGGGGCAAGTCTAACCCCAAAAGGAAATGAGCAATGTTTGGAGCGGGCCTCTGCAAGTTGTATTGAATCAAAGTAATAATAGCTTCCTTCATTTGCAAGTCGAGTTTTAAGTCGTCCTCATCATCTATGTCCTCTTCTAAGAACGTGGGAATGTCGCCCTCTAAACCTTTCACGAAACCATCACGAATTTCGATTTGAATCCTCTCTGATTGGGAAAATATACCTAATATCTGCGAACCCACATTAGGCAAGCGGGACACCATTCTCAAGATATTAACTGCTACCAAAGCATGTCGAGGCAACAATGAGCTAGCTGTAGGTAACGAATTTTGTTGTGTTGAGCATGTGATCCGGTTTGCCGGACTGCGGATTGATATCTAATAAGATTTTATTTAGTCCCGACAGAAGTGTGGAACAGCTGGCAGCTGAATGAGCATCGAAATATAAGTCTTGGTTTTTCAACCCAAATTCAATGATCTTTAAGAAATATAGAACATTGCGGTTTTGCGTTTCCTCCGTGGTCAGAGGTTTGGTTTAAGGGGGCATGTCCAGTCATGAGGGCGAAAAACAAGCTTTTTCTCGATTTTTGTTTTGAAAAAAACGGTTGAGTATGTTTATTTAAAAATTGTTGCGTAATGTTTATCATTTAAAGGATAAATGGTAACTAATTTATAAAAAATATCAATAGTTATAAAAGTTTTCAACGGCAAATTTTTGAGTTTTAAAAATGTTACCTCTTATGTACATGTTAACTCATCACGGACAAGATCATCTGAAATAAAAAAAATGAAAGAGATTCCGTTCGGAGTTTCCTCTGCGTCGGGTGTAGACGCAGGATTTTGCAAAAAAATAAATTTTAGATTGTTTTAGAGAATTTTGAATTCAAAACCACAACTTTCGTTAAACACGTTCTAATCATTGAAAAAAAATCCTTCGTCAACCACAGAGTAAGTCTTGTCTAAAAAGAGTGTGTACAATTTTAGAAAGCTTGATTCATTATTTTTTGAGATGTCAGGTTCACAGACTTCGAAAGTGCTATTTTGAAATAGAGGCTTTTGAAGTTTTCAAAAAGGATAGGAGCCGGCGGAATGTTGCATCTCATATAATTTTCTTCGAATTGAATTTGAAGAGAACATTTCTGAGAAGTCATCATCATCATCATCATCGGAACTGTGGCGTTTCCCATTAACACCACTGCTTGCCTTTTCCAGGTACGACATAAAGACGGCTACCTAGAGCACTAAACACCCATAAAAAAACAAGTATTATGGCAGTTCCATTTGAACGCCATTACTTACCTTGCAATTAAGCATACAAAAACTTCCACCTAAAACACATAAACCCTGGAAAGCATTTACTCACCCTTGAGTTATCTGCTTAAAATGTCTCCTAACAACTTAAGCCATATTTTCGCTAATTCAGTAGCATTAGCACCACGAGACATTTTCCCCAGGGGCATGATTGCATGAAACGCATCATGTGCCTAAAAAGCAATTCGGTCGTAACACCAAACAACCGATATAAACCCAAATCATACCGGCGCCCATATCCCTTGTCGAATCCTACAGCACACAAGCAGGAGATATTCTTGCTTTACTTCTTTGCTGCGACCATATCGGTCGCCGAACCAATCGACAAGCAAATGCATTGGCACCAACAAGCATGCCCCTGAAATTCAATTCGGTTACGACATTACGTAACCGACATAAATCCTCGAACTTGTCCATGCACAAGAGAGGAAAGTATTTTTCCCACACACGTGCATGGCAAGTCATATCAGCAGACCCATCGGTCGATCGTTGAATTTGCAGATGGCACATACCGCCCTATAGTCGGGCACAATAATCACCACAGCTGCGGACACACACAATGACAATTCCCTTTTTTAGATTTCCCTTTTTCGTCGTTTTCGTTGCCACAACGCGACGACATAATGATCACGCTCCCCTGTCGTGATCAAATCGGGGATCTTCTCTCAAATTGGTTACCGCACAAGCAACTTTACGTTGTTAGTGTGTAAATTTGGAAATAAACCCCTAGTGGATTGTGCACATCCGCTGGGGAATTTTTCATTGAGTCGTCTGTCAACCACCGCGACGTGTGCATGCACGTGCACACGCTAAACGGAGTATTATTAAAACCACCGATCCGGTCGGTTCTTCTCCCGCTTACCGTAGCGCGCGCATCGCGGTCCTATTGAAGGAGTCGTCGTGTTTCAATCCCGGTCGGAGTGCATATTGTTCTTTCTATGAAGAATCAAGTTGCCTCCGCGGAGTCATATACCTTGTTAAGATTGGTGCCTCAAACCAACATAACGAACCTTTTCTTCAGTTATAATATTTAAATCAACATAACGAACCTTTTCTTCAGTTACAATATTTAAATCAACATAACGAACCTTTTCTTCAGTTATAATATTCAAACCGTGTTAAGTTTAGTTCTTCAAATCAACTATAACAAACCTTTTCCTTTGTGGCAACAAGCAAACAGTCCGAATTTCAATGTTTAAAATTTAAGTTATACCGGAACTGTATATCGAAACCAAGTTTACTATATAAATAAATAAAGACAAAAGATAATAAGGAAGTTGAGTTTCAATGTTCCAAAGTGACAGAACTTATGGGGATATGAGTAGAACCGGTGCCAAGGACGGCACACATAGAACTACAACCGGGATCCGGTATTGGCCTTATTTAGCAAGTCTCTCCGCCGGTATCCGGTCCATATCCGAGACTTCTTAAATTATCCATAATAATTTGTTTTTCCGGGCAAGGTTATTAGCCATGCGCCAACCTTTCTCAGGATGTCGCTACATGCATTGTTTCATTACTTGGCAGGTGCCAAAGTAGCTATCCAGGGGTGTTACGTGGAGACTGCATGTCAACTTGGATTGAACAGGGACAAGGATCGTCCTGGCTTTTGCCGGGTTGAAAGCAGTGACTTTGCCCTGTATGTTCGTTCCCATCCCCCTTTTCTGAGAAGTACTTTTATAAAAAAAAAAAAAAATCGATTCTTTTTTAAATGATGAATGTATGTGCCCCCATAAGGTCTCCATGTTATTAGTCCTAGAGAGCGGCAACGAGGTCGACGTTGTCACTACGGATTTTAGTAAAGCTTTCGATAAAATTTCGCACAGACTGATACTTTTCAAACTATCCTCCTTGGGCTTCGAACCCGTATTAACAAGGTGGATTTCGTCAAACCTGAGTAATCGGCTGTACAGAGTAAATTTCAGATCTGTTCTCTCAAATCCTTTTCGTGCTACCTCTGAAGTGCCTCAGGGCAATCATTGGGTCCCCTTTTATTCATACTTACCATAAACGACATCGATATGATTATCAAGCATTCCCGTATCTCCTCTTAAGCCTGTTGTGTTTCTTGTAGGGATTTTTATTTCCAGGAAGCGTGTCTCCTGGTCCTTAAAAGGACAAGGCGATCTCTTAAAATTTGACCGCTCCTGAAAATTGGTCCTACAAAAGGGGTGGTTGCCGTGCTTCCTCTGAGTTCAAAGAGAAGAGCAACGTCCTTTGATTCGGCCTTCGTCCTGATGTCTTCACTTGGTCTTCCGTGGGGGCCAGGCGATACTTAGATATCCGTCGTCCATAAAAAATGAAAACACGTCTTGTTTCCTTTATGAATATGATTTTATTATATTATTCAGGATTTTCCTGGGGTACTTCCTCCAGGGACTGTGAATTTAGACTGCGGCCCGGAGATCACTTGACTATTCCTTTATAAAGGAAAAGGAATCGAAAATTGTATCCCAAAGATACACATTTTCGTGCAACAATCTCGATCTTTTGGATATTTCGAGCGAGATGTTGTATTTACATAAGATAAGAAATCAATTTCTTGAATTCTTATGAAACTATCGCGCAGATGTGTGAATGTATCTGCTTTTGAGTTTTTTGTTTGTTTAACTCAATGGAATTTTTGGGATAGAGATAACGTTCTCTGAATTTTGGATTTGGGTGATGCTGTGGACCAAATGTAGAACAATAAACGAATATTGGATTCATTTATTGTGAATTTTAATTTTAATTTTGATTTAGGATTTAATTATGCCGTGGGGGCAAATGTTATGCGATAAACGAATGTTTGATTCGTTTATTGCGAATTTTGAATCATATTTGGGTTTTTTCAGGTTTTGATAGGATTTTGGGTTTTAGGGTAATATTGCTGGGATTTTGGATTAGGAAGGGGGGGAAAAGGTGGTAGGGCTTTTTGGAGCACTACAAGCCGACGGTACCAAATTCTTCAAAACAATTTGATCTCCGCTTGATTTTTTCTTTCTCCAGATAGACCTTGACAAATTTTCGTGCCAAAAGAATTGTCTGGAGCCCAATATCGACAAATGTCAATCAATCGCGTTTTCACGGAAGCAATGTTTTTCTTTTCATGTTTTCCAAACTGTTGAGCAAGAATTCTCAAAAACTACTTGACGTAACGCCTTTCTTCTTTTTTTATTTTAAAGTAGATTTGAGTCGTTGGAGTCTGTAGCGACATCTCTAACAGATACACACACAATACACAAGCAAATAGTGAAGAACACCGAACGAAAATCGAATAAGAAAATGCATCAGAGCCGTATGCCATAGCGATAACGTAACAATTCACATCAGTGGAATATACTTGCGTTTAAAAATTTGATTCAAAACACGGTCAGTAGCCTGATGGGTTACGTTTTGGTTCAATTTTTGGTGATTCTAACTGTCATAGCGTCAGTTCGAATCACACGTTCTTCACTATTATCCCAAACGCTATGAGTCCCTACTACAATCAATATGATATATGGATAATTTTATTTTACAGTACTTTAAAGAGAGAGAAAATGGTGAAAAACCGTATTTAAAAAATCAAATTTTCGCCATTTTGTTAAATTTCGGCTTTCATGGATGACTTTGAAATAGTTTATGAAAGTACTACGATAATTGATTTTTGATAATTTTTGCAGGTGCTAGAGTGGCCAACAGTAAGGTTTCTTTTTTTGAGGCTGTCAGATGAGAACGTCCCCTTAAATAAAGGGTGGGCCATACATGAAACATGAATAGAAATAAAACTACAAATGTTATTTTGTTGATCATTATTTAACGTAATAAACGTTTATTGAAATTTATTTTTTTATAAATGACATCGTCGAGATCGTTGGTACTCCTGCAAACAACTCGTCATTGGTACTCCTGCAATCGACTACGCAAGCTTTAGAAAAATCGCTGACACATGCTGCGAGGTATCGCGGCTATCTCCCCCCGAATGTGCTCATCACTTCTTCTTGAACCTGGTCGCCCTGTTTGTTTGATATTCGTTGTCGATCCCGTTTGCTCGAACTTCTTGACCCAAGCTTTGATTAATTTAACACTTGGACACTCACTTACACGGCGTAATCCGTATTCAATTCTAAATAGGTGTCGTACAGTAACGTAGGGATCGTTGTTTTTGTAAAATTGTTTTACACAAAAAGCTGGCTGTTGTCCCGTGAAAAGTTCCATCGTGATTAAAACTGCATGAAGCGACGCACAATTCTCCGCCACTCGCGCGTCCTTCCCTCTAACGGTTTTTAAGAAATCAAGTGTTGCCATTTGCAAAAATGTATGTGTCAAACCAAGCCGTTGTAGACAGCGAAGAGGAAGAACAAACCCAAACTTTGTCTACTGATGAAAATGTTCTGCGTCGCGAATCCTTTTCTCGTCAATCAGAGCGCAAAACTTTTGGAACTGTCCTTTTCTGTCGGGTTGTAACAAAATGCAATATATGGTATCAAAATGTCGGTAGTTTTAATCAAGACTAACTGAATTAACAAACGCAAAATAGTCGTATCAAAAATGTCGATAATCTTTTGCAAAAAACTAACTGAACATTTTTTACTTTTAACTTTTGCCATTCACCGCTTATCTCTCGTATACATCGCTAACCTCATTCTCGGTGACAAACCGCCAGATGGTCCATGGCAGCTGCCACGCAACTGGTATACTGCGAATGTACTAGATTTCTCCAGCACATCCCACCACATCCAACTGCCAATCCGCAACAGTATGACCCACCCTATATTTGAAATGCAATGGACTCTTGAATACGAATTCCACAGCAGAGACATCCGCGAGTGAGCTTTTGAGCTTGTGTCTGCAATTGAAAAAAACTTGGTGAGCTAAGACCATTCCAATGCTTTTAACCATTCCGGCAGTTTGAAGTTTGGAATTTAGTGGGGCTGCGGCCCCATTTATTAGATTGAAATAAGTTTACAAAAAGATCCCATGAGCTAATTTAGGAACTAATTAAACCGCTTTTAAGCCTGAATTAAGTAGAACCGGGGATGGAAAGAAATTAAAAGGATGCGGCTTTTATAGTGTTGGTATTAATATTGAAGTCAAAAATGGATGCGGGATATTGGTATAAGAATAGAATGCCTGCCAAGATACTGCGTTCTTTCAGGTTGATTACTTTAAGACGGTTATTATAAAGAAGATAGGTTCGCGGGTTTTCTCATCCGAGTCCACGGGGGGGGGGGGGGGGGGGTCCTAGAAAACGATGTTGAATGCTCCCGATGCGAACGTAATTCTGTGAATATGAGGATCATACCTGACTGGTATATTCGAGCAGTGGGCGGAGAAAGGTCTGTGTAAGGCACAACGCCTTAGTACAGTAGTCTTAGTTCTTATGGAGTTTTGTAGCAAATGTGCGATGAAAAGTTTTCTCAAAATTCGATCAGTTTAGATCAGAAGACTGCGTGCCTTCAGATCTTCTATTAATTCAGATTTGCCTCAGGATTCTAAACACTCGTCTACTCTATTTTTGCTTCATATTCGCTGACATCAACAGGCAATAAAATAGTAAACAGACCTCTGCACTTTCAAATGACCGGCCGGATGATACACCAGTATCGCACACGTAAAAGCAACGAAGTCGACTCCGTAAATTGAGATCTGGAAAGAATCTTGCATTAGAAACAAATCAATCTCGTTAACTTCCACCGGAAAAAGAAGTAATAAGTACAATAGTTTAAAAAAAAACGGATCGTCAGTCCCATAGCTTGTGATGAATGGGCAAAACTCGGAGTCGCGGGCAGTGAGAATGTGCCATGGTATAAAAGTATGTCGAATATCAACAACTCCGCTCTAAAGAAACTGAATTAACTTTTCAAGACTAAAAGGTACTTTACTTCAACCTGACTTCTTCTCCTCTACAATTCCCAAATTAGAACCATGCTCATATACATATTGTTCACATGTTTGCAGTTATGCTCTTAAACACACTGTTGACCTACTCAATTACATTCATAGACGAGCAATTCGTTAACATTATAAATCCATTATTTCTGAATGAAATTGAAGACTTTATTTAGCATAGTTAGAATGATCCGATTTAGGTCAAATATGCACCAATTTGTTGGATAACTTGTTGCCATTTCAACGGTAATTTCATAATACTTCTCTCATAAAAACCCAGGTTGCTATTAGCAAAAAACTGGGACAGTCGATTTGCACAAGCTATTCAGACAGTCCAATTGTTGACAGTATACGTCCGAATTAAGAGTTTGGCCGTAGAGAAGTAGCTCATAGTAGATGATTCCCTGGCAATCCCATTAAACAGACAGTAAAACGTTCCTGACCGTCAATACTGACTTGGTCACCGTTTGCGCCAGCTCACCGCGATTCGACCCCACCATTTCTGCTTAACGTTATCGTAAGTTTTTTGCTTTTCATCACCAGTCACCATTCGCTTCAGAAATTGGTCGATTCTGTTGCGATTCAGCAGCGTTTAGCGAATAGAATGGGCTATTACAGGAAGAAGATGCTCTTCCAACACTTCTTGGTACTTTTTGGCGTCCATCCTTCCAGAAAAAAGTCGCAGATGGAAATTCGGTCCATGAGGTTTTTTTTTTGCGTTAATTCGTGTGGCACCCATACATTGAGCTTTTTTTTATATCCAGGCTTATTCAAGTGGCTCGAAACGGTTTTTTGTGCAATGTTTAGCCCCTGGGCAAACGGAGCAGTGCTTAAATGGCGGTTGGACTCAACGATTACCATGATTTTATCGGCATTTTTGACAACTGACCTTCTAGAGCGTGGTACATCTTTGACATCAAAATTTCCGAACGGAATATACGAAACCAAAATTGCGCCTGATTGGCTATTAGAGAATCAGAACCATAAACACTATACACATTTAGCCGCCTGGCTTGTGATTTCGTCTTTATCGAAGAAAAACTGTAAAATATTCTTTTCTAATTTTTTTTCATTTACTTCTTGAACCTACAGCGCTGAGTCAGCGCCCTGAGATGCTATTTTTTTTCTTGACGGGCTCCATCAACTAAGCTCCGAAAGATGCTCAAGGATTTCTCCCAACCATTTCACGAAGCCTATAGCATAATGGGGTGGTATTTCACCAGGCGCCTGGGCTTTGGAACCCTACCAACCACTCAGTAATTGTATCGAACTGCACAATAGCAAGAGTCATCAATTGAACTTAGGTTTGCACCATCAAACGCAAGACACAATCTCCTTACCAAGTCAGCCATTGAGGCGGCGTATTTTCTCTTTGCTGTCGTCCATATTTGACGGGCGTTCAAATAAAACTGAGTCAAGCAATCACAAAACTGTCTGAAAAGGTTTTTGTAGTACGAAATCCATTTAGCGTAACCCGATAGCACTTATACAACGCGAGATATAGATTACTACAGCCATCTATTGGAAAAAAATTGATTTCTTTTTTACCACAACTTATGTAAAAGGTTCAGTTATTGTCGCGTGGCGTATGGAATCTTTGGCTTTTTAGCGGATTTTACTTATTTTTCCTTCCTTCTTTGACATCATTGTAAGGAATTCGATTTATTTGCGCCCCACAAGCCAATCCGATGGATTCAACCAATATGCAATTCATCTCTCATTGCATGCACACATCCATTTCAAAACTCATTTTATTATAGAACAGGAAAACTGGAATTTCTTTTCTGTTCGAGAATTTCTGGAGGACAACAACTCTCCAAGTGTTCACAAACAAACTCAATTGCTATCTATGAGAATGTCAGGGCATTCAGTTATTGATCTAGGTTGGTCTTTCTTGGGAGAAATATATACAGTTTAGTTTAGTGGGGCTACCACCCCATTTATTGGCTTACTTTAAACAACATAAGTACTTATAAGCTAAAGTATATATAACTGTACAAACTAAAGAACGTAATAACTGACTTAACTAAGCTTAACCTAAGGTAAACAGGACATATTATGAAGGCAAGAGTAGGAGCGGGAGATAGAGGCACATTAGAGAGAGAAGCGTAGAAAGCGCCGCTTAAGATTGATGATGAGAATGGTTTAGGAGGCGGTGCTTGAGAATATGGGTAGAGAGGTCGAAGTCGAACAAGGTGGAGTTAGAGTTGACATTTCTCAGCATTCGCAAAAGGGATTCGTTGAAACCATAAGAGATACGGTGACGGGGAATGTAGAGAAGACACGCGCATTTCGAGGGTTTTTGCGGTAGAAGAACTTACTCATAAGAAGTGGGCACTTTAACGGAAATTCCCGAGGATGATGAGGATTGGCAAAATTTGAGTGTGTACAAGGTTTCCGTTGTCATCATAGACAGAACAAAGGTTGTGCGTTTGCCGTCAAGTCATACTTTTTTAATGGTCGCTCGATCACCTGCCCGAGAGCTCTTCAGCAAGATCACTTGATTTATATCCCTGTGAGTCGTTTATTGGGGCTATTCCAAATCAGTTGTTTATAACGATTGTTTTGTGATACTGGCTCACTTACAAAGAACATATTCTTCAGGGTGTTGCCTTCATATCCGCCGATGTATTGAAAAGACTTGAGAGCGAAGTTCAATTACGACGGTGTCACCTGACTGATATTACATTTAAAACTGCCAGTACCCGAAGTATTTAAGCGAACTACATCGATCGTCGCTCGTCTCTACTTGATCATGTGTTTCGTCGTCGATGTAATGTCTAGGCATTTAAGACCAATGTACATCGATACCTCCTTTCCTTATCCATTTCCTCTCCTTCCGCCCGCACGGTGCTCTGATATTTAAGGGTACTCCAAAATCCCCTTTCGTGCGCGCGTTGTGAATAAAAAAAATCAACAAAGAAATATTAAAAGTATTGTTCGCACAAACCCACGAGTTTTTTTTTTTGGTTTCGGTAGGAAGGTGGTAGGATACAGCGCGGCAGACCTTGTGTGCGATGGAGGGATGGCGTAGACCAGGACGCCCAGAGCCTGGGAGTGCCAAACTGGACGACATCGGCTCGAAATCGGGACCGGTGGAGAGATTTGTTAAAGAAATGCCAAGACCGGATCCCGGTTGTAGTACCGATGATTATGATGATGACGAAGGTGGTAATCTTCAAAAGATACCTCTAACCGATCCAGAGGCACGCCGGACTTTTACCAACTAAAACCACTTCCGCTAGGCACATAATCCGATTGATCCCCTCGGAACAGCGCGGCAGACCTTGTCTGCGATGGAGGGATGGCGTAGACCAGGACGCCCAGAGCCTGGGAGTGCCAAACTGGATGACATACGCTCGAAATCGGGACCGGTGGAGAGATTTGTTAAATAAATGCCAAGACCGGAACCCGGTTGTAGTATCAAAAGATACCTCTAATCGATCCAGAGGAACGCCGCCCTTTTACCCCCCCCCCCCCCCCCCCCCCCCCCCCAGGCACATACTCCCGTTGATCCCCGCGGAACTTTCTTTCAGTTATTCCATCGCGGGGCGGAACGGAATTTACCCGTTACTCAGCTCGTCACATCGCAACTATAGCATTATTTCACAGCGAAACCCTTTTGGTACGGCCCATGCCTGTTTTGAACTCAGCATGTATTCTATTACTCTTGTGGTGAAGAGTGTGTACCAGCACGGGTTCTTGGTTCACTCTTTCCACCATCATAAAATACTAATTGGCCTGTCGTCACAACAAGAGAAAACACAACAAAACGTTGGAGGAAAACGCTCAAAAACTGCAACACAACGTCCACAGAAACAGGAAAGAAAAAAGGAAACACTGGTTACTGTTATTAGTGAAAAGTTTTTTATTTTTAATTTGGTTGTTAATTAAGGTTCACAGATAGTTATTTGGCACTTAATAATTTTCAATAAATTGGGACGAAAACACTCTTAAGGGATTATTAAGATATATAATGTTATTATCGGCCGCAGTCCAAAATAAATGACGCCACCATTATGAAATGTACACAGCTCGTACTCGCGGGTACGATAACTGAAATGATAACGACAGAACTTATGAACACACACTCGAATACGCTTCCCCGTGCTCGGAACGGAAGCGGAAGTCGGCACGACCAGTGACGCACGGCGGATGAAATTGGACTCCCCGAGGATAGAACTCTGACATGAATTCCATCCTAGGTTAAGGTTAAGAAAAGGGAAGAGAGAGAAAAACTTTTCTCTTAAGGGTGTGGCCGCCACAGAAATGCACTCTTTAAGTGCAGTGGTGTGTGTGCGCGATCGAACAGATCGATGTTATTTACACGGGTTCGAAGGCAGTCGAATAACGAAACAGGCAGGCGGCAAAGACAAAGGAGATTCATGATATATGTCTATGCTGTGCAACATCGCTATGATAGACGTTAGGAAAAAAAGGTGTTAATGGGATACGATACTTTATACAATGGAAATTGTATATCGTATCTTGGGTCGGTGGCAGAAACGACTCCCTTGCATGCCTTTGTATGTGTCGGGTAATTCGTTTTGTGGCAACGAACAAAAATTGAAGATTGTTTGTCAATAGGGAAATGCTGGGAATACGATTATAGTTTGCCGCATCGCCAGATGCCTGCCAAAGGACAGCGTTTCTTTGTTTTTGCACTTACTGCATTGGTAAGGCATTAGTCTCAACGTGAATGGTGCTAATTACATGCATCTGCGTTGGACTATTTATCGCTGGCTAAAGGGGTTGCCAGCCGATGTGTGTGTAAATAGATTTTTGTACATATATTGAGGGTGGGATTAGCCAACTCATGTTAAGATTCTCTGATATGCGGTCGTATGATATATGAACCGATGAGTTTCATTACAGGGAATTTAGGATAATATAAGAAAGAACTCTTATAGGGGATTTTAAATGCGAAGTTATGCATGCAGGTAAGAATTCTTTTGCAGAAGCTTGAAAATAAATAAATTCGGTATGCTTAATGCGTGCAGCATTTACAGGTGCTAATGCTGTTGCATTAGCGGAAACTGATGTAGATTGGATAGAGTTATGGGTGTTTTTTAGGAAGGCGAACCGTGGGGTTTGGCGGAACCGCCACACTCCTGCCGGAGTAACTGTCCGCCTCATATGTCTCTCCAAAATCGTCCGTGCGGTCTCGAATCTCATATACTCTGTGGGTACGTGTTCCGCATTTTCTGTTTTGCCTTCGCAATACAAGCAGTATGGGTGATCCACATGCCTTTTTTTTATATCCACATTTGTTTATCAATTCAATTACATATTTTACTTAAGACTAAATGTTAACTTCTATTTTACAAATATCATTCTTACATTAACTTACTGGCTCTTCGCAAGCATTCTAAAATATACATTATCATTTTTCTTATGCCTTTCGGCTCACAATAACTAACGTTTTTATAGCATGTCACAATAATTGATATGTTTTCTTCTTAAAATTTATTCAATTTTTTCTATATCATGTATTATTTATAAATTTTTGTTTTGTTTTGTAATTACATGTATAAGGGTTGACAAGCAAAATAAAAACAACGAAACAAAACAGACAAACATAAACAAGGAATACAAATAAAAATAAAAAAAATAAAAAATTAAAATTAAATTAAAAACTAAATCCTAAAAAAATTAAAAAAAATTGGGAATTGGGGATAGGGGGGAGGAAAGCGGCACGCCTTAGAGGCACACTATGTTTGGGGACGTATAGTCCTTTCTTCATCACTGATCTATGGGGGTTCTCTATACCACATGGAGAACCAACCGACAATGCCAACTAATTTTGACCGCTAACAGCGCGTCACCCTAACCTAACCTGTAACCCATTTCCCAACATGCAAAAACACATCCCAATATGCAACAGCATCCAAGAATCAATTTCCCAAACCGTAATAAATGCATATTCCAATTTACAACGGAATATTAATCATCACCCTCAATTACATCACCCCACATATAATTTTTCCCAAAAACCACCACGGTTAACTTCCCATTTAAATTACATTCCTTGCTTGCAACCAAGCAATAATAATTTCCCCCGAAAAGCATACTCTGTAATAAACGCATATTCCGATTTACAACGGAATACTCACCATCTCCATTAACTACACCGAGCCGCATACATTTCCTCGTAGTTGCTTCGGTCAATTCTCTATCTAAATTATATCCCTTGCTTGCAACTAAGCAATTCCAATTTCCCCCGAAAACCATTTCGGTTCCCATTCCACCTAAACCATGTAGAACCACACCAATTCCCTCTTACTGGCAAGCCCACAGCATGATGCGTCGCCTTTCTACGAAACGATCATCGCAACGATCAAGACCCTTGACCATACTTGGCTATGCCGTAGAAACCAATTTCCCGATACACACAACCAATGAATCCAACTCAGCTTATGCGGCGATGACTCTCCGGAACTAAATTCCCTATACAGGCATAGCAACCCTTTTCAAGTTCCTAGTAAGTGGCAGTGAGTTTATTTCAGCTATGACTCAACCGCCACGACACGATGAATAGATTCTTTCCATTATTAGTCAGTCGTCATTTAGCAACCGCCACGCGCGAACCGAGAGTCTCCTGACAACCGCCGCGACCACACGGGGGCACGCACACCCCCGCGTGCGAAATGAAGTCGAGTCGAGCCTTCCCCCTTTCATTTGCTGCGGGCACAGCGTCGAGGAATAAGTGTTTCATCCCGTATGAAATTTATGAAATTCAGTTTAATGATACCAATAATAAGTCGCGTTATAAATACCGTCCTTATACACACCCAGAGACCACCCTAGCGTAACTAAAATACGCGCGGCTTTATAAGACAAGTTTCCTGTTCGCTCACAAGTTCGGTGGTGACATGGAGAGTGTGCTTTAGGACTCGCATTACAACCGGTGTCGTTATATAAGGCTCGACTCTGAAAATAATAAGAATAGTCAGGGAAATAAGCGAAACAGAAAAATAAAGGGGAACTTACAAACAATAACAACACCAGTGACTTTTACTTTTGGTGAACGAATTTTGGGGCAGTGTCTTTGAAGTGAACTCTCTAGTGGGGCGGTGGTGAACTGGTGCCATACGTTGGCGCACCTACCTCGTACCCCCACAGATCCACCACCAATTGGGATGGGAACGAATTTTTATTGATTTATCTCTTTCACCGATCACCATATTAAAACGCAGGAGGTCTGGAAAATTAGAGATATCGTTATCGTGGAGAATTCGTTTATCCCTGGCCCCACGGAAAGGGTGGTAAATAATAGGGACTCCACGTTTGTCTTGGATAAGTTCTTTTTTATCCAAGAAAGGGAACGCTTCTGGGGGAATGAACCCATTCTGGAGAGTACCCTCCGTATACATATCATTGGGACAGAATGCTCCCTTTATGAGATCGTTTTCACTGCACATTGCCCTTGTTATGTGACCATGAATAATCTTGATAATGAAGTTATTTATTCTGTTTAGTCCTAATTTGTCATACAGGACTTTATTGGAATAGTATTTCTTATACTGGGAGTCTGGGGTTTTATACGCAAACAGTGCCTCTCGGACACCCGAAACTACTCCATGTAAAATGGGGATATGTTGTACCATACCGGGCAGTCATACACCAATATTGGTCGGATGAATGCTGAGTATGAAATTATTTTCACCTTGGGGTCCAGCAGACAACTACGGAAGAGTCTTCGTGCCATTGCATATGCGTTTTTAGCTGCTGTAAGAGCAGCTGCTGTATGCTTATCAAAGTAAAGATACTGATCAAGCCAGATTCCAAGGTATCTGACTACAGTTTTTACTTGTAGTGGAAGTTTATTACTTCCTGCAATAGAAAATGTTTTCCAATTCCGCCTGGTGTTCCGGGAGTCGGGGTAGATCCTTGAGTTTCGTCTAATTTGCCAATGACTCCTTGTCTTTAAAGAGGACCTCTAGTCCTTTCATCAGCTCTTTTGGACCCTCGGCTTTCCTTACTTTCCCCTGGAGTGCTCTTCGCAAAGGCGCCATGTTTAGTGCGTTGGTGAAGTCTGAGGCTGTATCATCAAACGTACTTCGAGAAGTTAGCCATTATTTTTTGGCAGCGTTGAACTATGGGAACTCGATCACGTGTCTTGCTTTGATTTTTGAGACAGCCTTACCATTGCATGGGTTAAGTCACGAATGTCACTGTTCCGTTTGTCTTCGTGATGCGGCATCCCCTTTCTTCTCAGACGACCTTGACGGATTCATCCAAGATCCGATTAAATGTAGGCACTATTCTTTTTCGACTTCATTCACTGTTTCTGAACTCTTTCTACTCGCGCTACTCTGGTTTTGGCTTCAGTGATTTCCGATTCTCGTCTGGTAGGCATCAATTTTGCCTTGATCTCGGGTCTTCTTGATGGTCGGGTCGACCAAGCCTCAATTGTCGGCAATATTTCTCGTAGGTTGCGAATGGTGCGTCTACCTCCGCATGGGTGATATGAATTCTCTCCCCTTTGACGGTACGGCTAGATAGTTGCTACTGGTGATACATGTGTAGGAGTATGTAGGACACGACTACTTCCTTGGTGCCGTTGATGCACGGTAATTCCCCTCTTCTGATGTGAATGGCGATAGTTAGAGTATAATCATCCTCTAAGTGCGTGGCAGACACTCTTTCTTCCATGCAGGCAGTTGGTATGGTGCGATCTAGCGGGAGCTGGGTAGATGATGCTTCTCTAACAGGGCGTGGCAGCATCTTCCTTGATTTAACTGATCTGGCGACACTTTTTCAGTTTCCAAGTTCTCTGCTACATTGACGTTCGGTACGGTGTAATCTGCCACAAGATGTTGGAGATATTCCATCTTTTGTGCGATTGGCTGGTATGATGCGATCTACTTCAGGGTAGGTAATTGACCCTTTTTCAGTAGGGAGTTTCCTTTGATTTAGCTAATCTGGTAAAAAGCATTCTCGTTATTACCGAGATTCGGCTCGAAGGACCAATTGTAAGATGGGATCCGGTCGAATACCAACTATTGATGGGCTCCAACTCGAAGTATCAATCGCTTATGTGGCGGTTTGGCGGAATATTGTTGCGTATTGTAGGTTGACACTGGGGCGAAAGTTTGTTGTCCTTCGGTTGAAGGTTTTGTTGCAGCGTTCCGCCGAACACTGCTAACGCACAAGGAAATCCACAGAGCGAAACAGCACAATGAAACACGGAAGAAATTGTTTTTCTATTTGTAAATTTATTGAATTATTAAATTTTATTACGTTAAACCCTTGGAAGCACGGTAAGCTTTTATTAGAATTAGAATGCACGGATGAATAATTAATATCATCATCATCATCATCATCGGCACTACAACCGGGATCCGGTCTTGGCCTTATTTAACAAATCTCTCCACCGGTCCCGATTTCGAGCCGATGTCATCCAGTTTAGCACTCCCAGGCTCTGGGCGTCCTGGTCTACGCCATCCCTCCATCGCAGACAAGGTCTGCCGCGCTGTCTCCTTCCACACATCCTGCCACAAAGGACATTCCGGGCAGGCTTCTCTTCACACATTCGAGCTAAGTGTCCCGCCCACTGGAGTCTACCGAGCTTGATTTTTCTTACAACATTAGCTTCAAGGTAGATCGCGTAGATCCTCCCTCACATACGGGGCCAACAATTCTCCTTAAGACCTTTCTCTCGAACGCGAATAATTAATATAAGTATTTTTATAAACCATATAACCAAAGTCACATAAAACGCACCAGTTATTTATTTTAGTTCACACTTTATTTAGCACAACATACTACTACTTCACACAGCGGATTTCGCTACTCCGCAACACACGACTTGAAATACATCCGGCTTCGATGATAGTCAGGTTCATGACTCTCGATATACTTTTGGTTCAGTTACATTGAAGCGCGATTCTTTAAATTATCCTTTTCACGCGTTCTGCCGATGACCTTCTCGTTGAGGTTTCTCAATGTCCGACCTCCGCGGTGGTGTTCGCTGTCCTCCTACTCGATATAGCTTCTTGTCCCGGTGACGATCAAATTTAGACTCCTCTCTGCCCACACAGATACCCAGATTCAAAACTGGTATCTGTATCTATACGGAAAAATTTCCCTATTTTCTCTGCTAACAGAACTTCCGAATTTCTGTTAGCAGCATGTTATCACGTCCCAGGGGTGATTTTTCATTCCTGAAAGAAAAAACTCGTTCATCATCGAACATCATTATCACCATCCGTGGTAGTGGTCGAAATTCAATTCGCCGGTTGTCGATTGTGTGCCGCCTTATTTACATAACACATCTGGCGCGCAGACCGAAAGATATCCTGCAATTTGAATGGACGTATGGTTCATGGGTTTTGTTTGACTTTTGTCAATATACCCGAAATCCATTAGATCTTTCTAATGGGTGTGAAATACAAAAAAAAGGCACCGTGGGATAGGAGTAGTTCCCTTGTAGGTTTTAAACCTCATACATTTTTTTGAATTATCTCGTTGAGATAATTACGGTTGCCGTTTCTTTTGTTTGCCGAAGATTTGGTGGTCTTTGTGGCAGACCATCCGCACATGCATCCGTTGGTCGGCTAATTTGCTGGCGATAACAAATCCTTGTAATGTCGTGTAGATGTTTAGGATTTCGGATTGTGCAGTGCTGGAGTGCGGCGCATTTCAATCTTTAGGAATAAGATGAATGGATGCTTTTACCTTTGTTTCAGGTATGCTACAATTGACTTGTTGCTTGATATTGAAAGCTTTGGGACGGTCAGTTCCTTGCTTCTTTTTATATCGGGTTCGCATTATGCAGCTTCCTATGACCCTTGTTACAGGTATGATTAGGAGCTTTGGGACACGTGTCTGTGGGCACGTGTAATGATAAGATAAGTTAAGATAATGTTCCTTGAAGGGTAGGAACCTTCCCTGGGTGAAATTGTGCGTTCGTAGAACGCTACAGCGGTGTGTGTTTTGTATAATTTTGACGTGACGTCCATTTTTCCTTTGTCGTGTGGAGAAACTTAACTCCTCGAACGACGAAGTGGAACTGCTCTTATCTACAAAGGATGCACTGAACTCTTCGATGATCATGAGCTTAACTTATACATGATTAAAGACCAACATAACTTTTTAACTATATAGAGGAGGAAATGCGTTCGCCATGCAACTACGTCCTCCTCTTATATTCACTCCGCAAGGGGTTTATTAAGGCAAAAAAAAGGATTGATGGTTATTAGAATTTACTTAGATATTGGTTATGATTACATAAGCAATATTTGCAGTACACGCGGAAGAATATTGTTAAGAAATCATGGGCGGAGTGTAGATCCGTCGCTCGTCGTTAAAAAATGTCCAAACAATTTTTGTGGCGTTTTCCATGAATTAGGAATAGTATACTAGGAAATCGACGCGCCGTTGTTTGTGGCGTCTGTCGGAGAATATAGAGAATATTGAATGACGCGTCGTCAACATGTTTGTAAAAAGATTCCAAAAAAAATTGTTTTTTTTTTTACCATTGAAGTTGAAAATTGTTTCTATTTTATAGAGAACTTCATAATACGTGTGTGATGTTTCCAACTCTAATTGAAGCGCTGATACAACATCATCACCATCATCATCATCGGCACTACACCCGGGAGCCGGTCTTGGCCTTATTTAGCAAGTCCTGAGGATTGTTAAATTTCCATAATGATTTGTTTTTTCCGGGCAAGGTCATTAGTCTTGCGCCAGAGGCTCCCCGACGGGGAATCGAACCCCGGTCTCCCGCGTGACAAGCGGGTGTACTAACCACTATACTATCGAGGAGCCAGCGCTGATACATACTGGCCAAAAATTCGACTAAGCGCTTGTTAGCGTTCTCCTGATACGAATTTTTAATCACGAAGGAAGTTTTGTAACTGACATATGGTGTGTTAGTTCCGGACTAACTTTCAAACTTCATCCAATTTCCAACCAAGTTTAGTCAGACCGACAGAATTTAGTGTTTGGGCATATCAAAGTAGCTCATAGTAGATGATTCCTTTCTACTCCCACTAAATGCTCAGCAAATCTTCACTAGACGCTAGCTCTGGTTTGACTACCGTTTGAATCACTTAATCAGATTGTGACCACGATCGTTTTTGAACAATATTAAAGCACGCAATCCTGTCATTATCTCTAGTCACCATCTGTTTTAGAAATTGGTCTATTTCATAGTGCTTGGCCAAGGTTACGCAGATATAGTTCGATCCATCAATTTATTTTGCGTCAATTCCTGTGACATCCAAAGGACGCATTTTTTTTTTAAATATGTCTTTATTCAGACGGTTTAAAATTTTTTTGTAAATAATCTTAAATTCCTAGATGCTTTTTCATATTCAGTTTTTTTTCATTCATTTTTCATATCATTTTTTATTTCTTCCTCTTTTTCTATTTTATTTACTCGCTAGACAAAAATGATTAAACTCTAGCTTATCATCATCATCATCATCATCATCGGCACTACAACCGGGATCCGGCCTTGGTATCATTTAGCAAGTCTCTCCACCCAGAGTCCAGATTTCGAGCCGATGTCATCTAGTTTGGCACTCCCAGGCTCCGGGCATCTTGGTCTACGCCATCCCTCCATCGCAGACAAGATCTGCCACCCTGTCTCCTTCCATACATTCTACCACAAAGAACTTTCCGGGCAAGCTCCTCTTTGCTCGTTCGAGTTAGGTGTCCCGCCCCCTGGAGCTTATCGAGGTTAATTTTTCTTACAACGTTAGGTTCAAAGTAGATGGCGTAGAACACATGGTTGTAGCGTCTCCGAAATCGTCCTCCCTCACATATGGAGCCAACAATTCTCCTTAAGACCTTCCTATTGACCTAAGGTAGTTAAAGTATTCCACTACTCCAAATTCGTGCTCCACTATCCTGATCGTTTTACCAACGTTAGGTCTTCTCTCCCCAGAAGTTGCCACCGTGTACTTAGTTTTCCCCTCATTAATGTGCAGTCCCAGTTTTTTGCCGCTTGCTCGATCTGGGTGAAGGATTCCTGTACAGCCGACTCGGTTCTACCGATGATGTCGATGTCATCTCCGTAGGCAAGAATCTGGCTGGACTTGGTGATAATAGTCCCTCTAGTTGTGATTTGGGGGATGGAAGCGACATTCATTGTCTTCAGGATCGGTGATCAGATTAGCCTCTTTATTCTTGCAGTAAGTGCAGTGCGGTGTGTACCGCGTCATACTGCGGATTATATGGTAGAACTTCTACGCCTGGTGCGTACCTCGCTCTCTACTTTTCTCTATTTCACAGACAAGGTTTTTTCCCAGGCACTTTTCTTTTGTCTGTGAAGCCTTTTTTCAGATCTTCTGAGCTCTTTATGTTTCTCCTCGAGTACTCGCGTCCTATGAGACTGCTGCATTGCCCGGTATGCAGCATTCTTATGTTCAGTCGCTACTTTGCACTCATCATCAAACCAGTCGTTCCGATCTCTACGACTACTGCCCAAAATGGAGTTGGTAGTACTAATGACAGTACTCTTAAGGCGTGTCCATTTCTCTTCTACCCCCGGCATTCTGGCTACAGGACTTACTCTTCCCCCCTTCGAGCTCTCCGAGGCGAGTCCTAGCGCATGACCAAAGGTGTTCCTGGTATTCTCATTGCGCAAGGTAGCCGTGTTGATTCGTATTTGATTTGCGGATGCAATACGTCTCCGTAAGGCAATCCGCGCTCGGAAAACTGTACCAACAAGATAGAGATCCGAGTCGACGCTGGCACTTCGGTACGTTCGTACCGTCATCAGGCTCGAGAAGTGGCGGCGATCTATCAACACGTGGTCAATTTGATTGCGAGTGGCTCCATCAGGTGATACCCGGGTGGCTTTGTGGATATCTCTACGCGGAAACCTGGTACTCGCAACGACCAAGTTCGTTGATGCTGCCAGTTCGATGACTCGTAGTCCATTGTCATTAGTGTTCTCATGCAAACTATGGGAACCTGCATTGTGTCTGAAAACCGGCTCCCGACCTATTTTTGCATTCAAACCACCAAGAACGATTTTCACATCGTATCTTGGGCAGGCATTGAGGGCGCGTTCGACGTTCTCGTAGTATTCTTGTTTTTCCTCGTCAGGGGACTCCTCTGTAGGTCCGTGAACGTTTATAAGGCTTATGTTCTTAAACTTGCCCCGCACGCGAAGAGTGCATAGCCTTTCATTTATTGCATTAAAGCCGATGATGGCACGGTTCAGTTTTTGGCTGACTAGAAAGCCTACCCCGAGCACATGGTGTTTTGCATGACAGCTGTAATAAATGTCATACTCGTTTCTTTGAATAACACCACTCCCTGTCCATCTTATTTCTTGTAATGCTGTTATGTCAGCCTTATATTCGGACAGGGCATCGGTTAGCCGCTCCTCGATAGTATAGTGGTAAGTATACCCGCCTGTCACCCGGGAGACCGGGGTTCGATTCCCCGTCGGGGAGCCTCTGGCGCAAGACTAATGACCTTGCCCGGAAAAAACAAATCATTATGGAAAATTTAACAAGTCTCAGGACTTGCTAAATAAGGCCAAGACCGGTTCCCGGTTGTAGTGCCGTTGTTGATGATGATGGTAATCGGTTAGCCGCTGTGCAGCTCGAGCTCTGTATAGTGAGCGGACGTTCCATGAACAAATTCTTAAATCGTTTAGCCATTTTCGTTTCCGTGGTCGTCGTTGTGTATCCGGTCCATATCCGAGGCTTGTTAAATTTGTAATAATAATTTATTTTTACGGGCATGGTTATTAGCCTTGCGCCAACCTTTCTCAGGATGTCGCTGCATGTATTGGTTCACTACTTGGCGGGTGCCTAAGCAGCTATCCAGGAGTGTCACGTGGAGACTGCATGTCAACTTGGATTGAACAGGGACAAGGAACGTCCTGGCTTTCGCCGAGTTGAAAACAATCAGTAACTTTGCCTTGTATGTTCGCTCCCATCCCCTCCTAGTCGTAGAACACAGAATACATTTCAGAACAGTGAATCTTTGTTGGGAGAAACGGCAGTAATAAACCAGTACATGATGGAATATTTTGAATCTAATAATGGACGCTCTCGTAGGCGGTATGTTCTTGGCAGTTATAGAAATTTAAAGCATGATACTTCAAGTTTTCTATTTAATGCAATCGCTAAACCAAAAAATGTTTGGAGTCTGATACTATTATCACTCAGTTTTTTTTTTTTTCGAGGAAATTGAGATTGCTGGTAAAATTTTAACAGGTCATTTTGCCTGCAATTAATTTTATGATCTTTGTTCCTTATGGTCAGTATGGCAGCCAATTCGTGCAATTTCGTATATATTTATCATGCATTCGTTGTCCACAGAAAAGTGTTAAATGTTTATTATTATGTTATAGTTTTCATTGACACCACATAATGATATGATAGTTGTAGACTGAGCTAGTTACGACTATTGAAATCAAAATCTGGTTCTGTTACTATTTGTGTGCTAGTTAGTACACTCAGTAAAGCATTTGAGACAAGTGCGGAATTGTGTAATGTACTAATGATTAACGATTATGTTTTTCTTGCAACAAAAAAAAATGCGTATACAGTGAAATTGTTTCCGGATCTATAAACCTAACAATTACTAATAACAAACACTTTATATTTCACTCTTTTGACAACATTTTATGGACCTACAAAGAATGGAGAGATACACAATCCAATTTGATGTCGCCTATAACCTCAATTAAGATGCAGCAAGCAATCGCAACCGAACTTTTATTATCAATCATCTTATGTTGGCGTTATTTGAATGAACATTTTTCCTGCGCCGTTAGTGCGGTTTTATAATCGTAAAATTGATCTTAAATTATTAGGAAGTGAATGTATTGTTCATATTAAGATTTTTAGTTGGTACGTCTGTGAAAGTTAAAATGAAATCATCGACAAACCAGCGTAACTTTTATGAGACATTTAATTTCACTTTACATCACGTTGCTTAACTTTCACCTATACCATGATTACAATTTATATTTGAATTTCATTACGAAATTGCTAAATTGTATGAATAAGAGGTTAAGAGTTTACGATTAAGGAAAGTCAATTTCCTAACAAAAATTTTGACAATTTTATGTGTTGAATTAAATTGAATGTTAACCCTTAAATGATAGGCTCGGGTCACTCGTGACTTTTCGAAAGGTGTGGGAGGTATTATGATTATTTACTTCTATTGTTTAAATTAATATAGGGATCGGCCCTTATACAAGGATAGTTAGTGAAGCAACATGCATTTTTTCAGTTTTGTTTTACCCCTTCTAGGCAGTTTTTAAAGCGTCGGGTGATCCTACTTTGGCGGATTTGAATGTCGTTTTCAAATATTTGATGATGCAGTGTTCCGCCGAACACTGTTAACACAGAGAACATAACGGCGCGAAACAACACAATTAAAAAATGTTAGTACATTTTGTTCTTAATCAACACATAAATTACTACGGCTTTACGATTAGTTTATCCACTTATGGACGCACATAAGAATCAGATACTTAGGATTGAACCGTCACCTTTTTTTAGAATATTTTCTTTCTTTATAACATCGGGTCCGCATCGGATTTCTTCCCCTTTTACACTTGTCTTCTATTGTATGCATATGACGAACTTTCGGATAGCAAATTAACGATCTAACCACGAGCTTTCCGGTAGCACATTAATTCGATTTCGGCGTTGGATGACACTCTAGTTTTTCTTTACACACCTTGCGCGACCTTCCTCGTGAACACTTCCTGCGAACTCCCTCAATAGACTATTCTTTGTCCTCGGTTTCCTGTTTTGTCACAGGCCAGATGTGCGGTTGCACCCGCACACACAGACGCGTATGTTGCTGCCTGTGTGGCCGAAGATCTTTCTGGGAACCCGGGGTTCACACCTTCTGTCGAATCGATCGGTGTATCTTTAGTGTGGTTTACTACTCGTATTCCCAGCGATCCGTTTTTGGCCACAATAATTATCTTCGGTTATGATAATTGTATTTGCTTTTCCCTACGAGAACAGCGTTTTAGTTAATTGCTATTTCTCCGCTATGGCTTTGTTTGGACACGTGCGCTTTTCGGTTTGGGATCTTGCAAGGAATTAGAGGTGCTAATTGCTATTAGCTACAAGAGGAGATATGCGTTGATCGGTTTGTTTACCGAAAATTGCGTTTAATGGGTGAAACGCATTGATGCCTTGAATGGGTGCGTTGGCTTGGATGCGTTGAATTGACGTGTCGAATTGAATGCGTTGAATTCAATATTAGAGGCTTCTGAACGTTTAGTTCGATTGATTTCTGCTATTGAATTCAATGTTGGTGGGTGAAATGTTGTTGTGGTCCTTCTCTCAGAGAGAGTCTGGTCCTGAAAAGGACGAGGAACCTCTTTAGGACAGCTCCTGAGGGGACCCGTTGCGGTTGCTGCCGTGCTTCCTCAAACCTTGAGGGAAGAGCAGCTACCGATTGTTTACTATGGCCCGGAAATCGGCCAGGTTTTAATTAAAAATGCAATTTTTGTCTGTCGAGTTTAAATTTATTTGCTTTAATTTTATTTATTGGCGTCCTACCGCTTCGAACGCCAATCGAGACTGATCCTCGAATACAAAATCCATCGCCCTTATAAAGAGAAACAAATCGAAATTTGTATCTCGAAAATACACAATTTCCTACAAAAATCCCGATTTTGGAATCCTGAGTGAGATGGTCAGTGTTCAATTTCTTGAATTCTCACGAAACTATTTCGCAGATGTCGATATGTATCTGGTTTTGGGTTTTTGTTTGTTCAATTTATTAAGAATTTTTCCAAATAAAGACAATGATCTCTGGATTTTGAGTTTTGATGATGCCGTGGAGCAAATGTAGAACAATAAACGAATATTAGATTCATTTATTGTGAATTTGATTTTAATTTGGGATTTTGGTTATAATTATGCCGTGGGGGCAAATGTTAGGCGGTAAACGAATGTTTGATTCGTTTATTGCGAATTTTGGATCATGTTTGGGTTAATTCGGGTTTTGATAGGATTTCGGATGTAGGAATGGGGGAAAAAGGTGGTAGGGCTTTTTAGAGCACTACAATGTTACCTTCCGTTTCAGGTGGGAGTAAGGATTTTTGGGACACGTGTCTGTGGGCACGTGTAATGGATATAGGTGAGTATGTTCCTTTTGGTGGAACGACGATATCTCAACGTATAGTGGGTTGTGTGGTTCGTAGAACCACTACACAACCATTTAAGGATGCCAAAAACGACCCTACCTCGGAAGGGTTAATATTTTCAAATAACTGAAGTAAATAAAATGTACGATCACTAAATAACGAAATTGCGACGGATTGACAATCACCATGCATACTCCAATTGTGAACTGTGAATCGTTTTTGTTTTGTTTTTTGTTTTGGGTAGGAAGGTGGAAACCGGATTTTTACCGACTAAAACCACCTCCCACCAGACATATATTCCCGTTGATCCCCGCGAAACTTTCTTTTAGATATTCCATCGCGGGGCGGGACTGTGTTTACCCGTTACTCCACTCGTCTCGTCGCAATTGCTGCATCATGTCACATAGAATATTTTTGCTACCGACCATGCTTGTTTGGAACTTAGCACGTATTCTGTACGGTTCGTATGTCTCTCCAAAATCTTTCGTGCAGTTTCGAATCTCACGCACTCTGTGAATACGTGTTCTACATTTTCTATTCTGTACGGTTCGTATGTCTCTCCAAAATCTTTCGTGCAGTTTCGAATCTAACGCACTCTGTGAATACGTGGTCTACATTTTCTATTTTGCCTTCGCAATACAAGCAGTATGGGTGATTTGTGGCCGTTCCGCCAAACCTCAAGGTTTGCTTTCCTGAAAAAACCCCCATAACTTTCACCCAATCTCCTAATTTCACCAATGCAATCGCATTAGCATCTTAAAGAGATCAAAACTGTAATCAAAAAAGCCCCTAGAAAAGAAAACTTACCTTTCATGCATCCCTTCGCATACCCAGGCAAATTTCACCCATACCACTTTCACCAAATTTCAATAAACCGACCAGCAATTCGTTTGTACAATCGACAAACAATTCCCGCATCCCAATTATTATCATCGGAATTGGATTCTCTAGCATTTTCTACCATAAACAAGAACTCGGTTTCTGTACCACCCGGAGATGCCATTAACCACATTTCTACGCATGTAAACATGCATAAGGTCCAAATCATCGTTTGTTTTGCCACTAACAAACAATCTTCAATTTCTTTCCCCGGCGCAACTAATTACCCGGCATATACAAAGGCATGCAAGGGATTCGTTCTGCTACCAATCCCATTAGCATCTTTTTTGCCAACGTCGATAATAGCGACGACGCATCGCGTAAACAATGACCCGCATTACCGAACGATGCATTTGGTCGTTTTCTCCTTTGTCTTTTCATATTTCGGGATCTGCTTCTCATCAGCAGCAGTATAAGCAAACACAAACCCAATTGGCATCCAATGAGATTCGGTTTGTTTGCTTAGCTGAATTCACTTCTCATGGATGCACATTTTCCCTTTCTTTGTTTAGATCCGTTCTCATGGTGTGTCCCATGAAAGAACCCATGTACACACATACATGTGTACTACCAACGATCTTCACCCCCAAAGAGATTGAATATCGCTGAGTCCTTTTCCATCCGCCGACCACGCTGGTCGCGTGCCACTCCCGCTCTCCGGTGCGCACGGAGACGCGATTTATCCCGGAGTCGCGAATTTAAATCCCCTAGTGATAACTAAATAATTGTTATTTTTCTGTATAAACAGTAGTTATTTTCTTGAAGAAAGCTAAGATTCAACCTTCTTGGTTCACATTTAATGTTTGAAAGTACTTTCGTAAAGTTGCGAACGCATAACAACTAGCGGACGTGTCGCGTGATATCAGTGTCCAATTAAATTAATTTACGATTTCAATCTGTAAAATTACGAATTAATATAACAAAATAAATGCATCAAATCACTAGGATATATCTAAACCAATAAAAGAACATTTCCTAAAGACTACATCTAGTGTTTCTTTTTTTTGTGCTGCATTTTCCTGGGTGTTGTCGTTCATCCTTACACGATTGTGAACAATTCACTTGGTGCTCTTTTGTTGCTGTGATAAAAGGTGGAAAAATCAGTGATTCACGGTGAACAGTTTGTGGGGACGGAGTAGAACCCTGTGCCGTAAGCCGCCACCACGACTTCGCCCCCCACAGATTCACATGCTTATACTTGTGCAAGTATTGCCGAAAGCATCCATGTCCTGATATTAGCTGAGTCAGGTGGGTAATTCAGCTTGCCATTTTTCTTTTCATCCAGGTTTCTACATCAGGTATCATGGTGTGGGTCCATCTTCCTTTATTGAAAGAATTCCACCTTCGTTGCCATTCTCTTAGACATTTTCCGCTCGCACTGTGCTCTGACATTTAAGGGTACTTCAAATTCCTCGTTTGTGCGCGCGTTAGTGTAAAAAAAAAAACTTGAGAGCTCTAATTGTGACCGCATTCTCCGGCGATTCTCTTGTGAGACCTCATGCAACGCAACACTTTCTTTAGCTGCAATGTCAAGTGGTTTCCTCTCGGCCAAAACATTTATGGTATCTTCGGATACCGTTCGCAAAGTGCAGCATACTCTTAATGATGCCAGCCTATGTGCTGAGTTCACTTCCCTCATGTACGACTTATACTGTGCGACTCCTGCCGATATGTGAGCTGCATACATTATTATGGAGTTGTTGACACACATTTTCAGTTTCCTTAAGTGGGATCGGGGCCACCAACATTGGGTAGCAGTATCGGCAAAACTGTGCATACTCTTGCCGTTTTTCAACTCGTTTTCCTCAGGTGTTCCTTGAAGTTCAACCTGTTGTCAAGTATAACACCAAGATATTTAATATAGGGACTGGATCTGATTGTTTGTCCTTCTATTTCCAATTCAGGGTGTTCAACTTTCTTGCGGCTGCTTATTAAATCTGTCTCCATCCTCTGTCAGGCTAGTTTCAGTCCGACCATATCTAGCCAGCATGCGCTGGATTGTGTAATGTACAAGGTGAATGAAAGCATTCACCGAAATCCCGACCTGGGGGACAGAGCTCTACTGAATCACCCGCACCTCCGAAATGAAATTTCACTTTGGCAATCGGAGAATCCCGGTTGTACCGAATTCAGTGATGATAATTTGTCAGTTGACATTGATGCCGATGATAGAGCTAATAGCCTTTTAAATACGAGGAAATCCAGGGTATCTTCGACTTATTGAGAAGCAAAAAGTTAGTGGGAATATATGGAGGCATTTAACATCATACTCAAGAACCTCCCCCCAATGGCAATAGATATATACACGGTTCTGTTTAACAACGCGTTGAATAATGCATATTATCCTGCGCGTTGGAAAACGGCTATCATACAGCCCATCCCAAAAAGGGCAAAGAATGTGCAAACCCAATGAACATGCGTTCGATAAGTTTACTCCCAACCATCAGTAAAGTAATTGAAAAGACCATTAACAAAGCTGTGCTAAAATGGGTAGACGACAACAACATTACTCCGAATAACCAATTTGGCTTTATGGGTCATAAAATCACACATGCCGCAGCTAAACTGGTCTCCGATATACATTGGAATAAATGTAAGAACCAATGCAGAGGTGCCTGTCTGATCGACTTGGAAAGTGCCTTTGATACCATCTGGATCGAAGGGTTATACTACAAACTGGTCAGACAAGGCATGTATAAGCCTTTGCTATATGTACTTTACGATATGTTAAAGGACAGGAGGTTCGTGGTTAAAAGTGGGAATGTGACCTTTAATAAAATGTATAATATCAAGAATGACTTGCAACAGGGAGCCATACTTTATCCGATTCTGTTTAACATTTACATTAGCGCCTTATTAGATGCACTTCCACAGGCTATTGCGTACGCAGATGTATAAGATGGGGTAGTATAAGATTTAATCAAGTTCTTTTAAATAAATAATAAACCAGAAAAAAAACAAAAAAATAGAAGTAAGTCAAATTTTAAGAAAAAACAAAAAAAAAAAATCGGCACAAAATTTTTCCAATTTTTCTTTGTTACAAATATTCATATCTAAAGCCACAAAGTTCTGTCGCCGAAAGGCAAACTACACAAGAGTCATGTCATGTGTAGCTTAGAGCGTCTGCGTAGGACTAGTAAGTTATATATAAGATAATTAAGCTAGAATTTAATCATTTTTTGTCTAGCGTATAATTTAGAATATAAAACGAAAATAAAAAATGTAGTAAAAATGAAAAAATGATGCTCTGGATTGTATGGGAACAAATATTCTCCAGTTTATCTATATGTTTGACTACGGCCACTATCGCCAAATCATCCACGTACTCAATGATTCTAACTCCTTCTGGTACATTGACCCTGAGTACATTATCATACATGATATTCCATAATAGTGGACCTAATATAGACCGTTGGGGTACACCCGCTGCTACTTTATATACTTGTGGTCCCTCATCCGTGCCATGCGAGTAGAGCAGTCTTCTATCGGAGAGATAGTTTGCTAGTATACGCAACAAGTAGGGTGAGCTTATAGCGTTTGCAACCATAGTGAAGAACGTGTGATTCGAACTGACGCTATGACGGTTAGAATCAATAAAAATTGAACCAATGCTCAGCACATCAACCCCAGCCACGTGTACGAATTCGATTTATAAACTCAAGTACACTCAACTGATGCGGAATTGTTATGTTATTGCTTGGTATACGGCTGATGCTTTTGCTTACTCAATTTTCTTTCTGTGTTGTTCTTCACTATTTGCTTGTGTACTGTGTGTATATCTGTTATAAACGCCACACTACTCCCTCATCAGTAACTTTGTTACGATCAACTTCATGTGCGAAAGACGGAGCGAGGGGCGCCCGAGCGAGAAAACTTCGGAGCAGGCGGGTGTGTGCGGAAGTCATGATCGTAGTAGTAAAGTTCTATTTACATATGGGAGATTGTGTGTTGTGTATACAGATCACGTCGGATTGTTGCGTTAAGCAAGGATAGTGAAGACGGTGATTTGAACATACGGTGAAACGGGTGAGAAACGAAGCATTGAAGCATCAGGCTACTGGCCGCGTGTACGAATTGGCATTCTAAACTTAAGTACACTCAATTGATGTGGAATAGCTATGTTATTGCTTGTTATATGGCTAATGCATTTTTCATATTCGATTTTTCGTTCGGTGTTCTTACTATTTGCTTGTGTGTTGCGTGCGTATCTGTTAGAAACGCCACAAGCTTGTAGAGCTATTACAATTGCGCCTCGTCCCGTTTATGTAGACACCAAGACAATATAATCTGTTTTTTTTTTTATTTGTCTAGTTGGAAAACAAATACTCTAACGAGGGTAGTTGCATAATTATTCGGCCTGACAAAGAAATACAAAATATTTGGCAAAAACTTTGTTTACAACATAGTCTCCTTTTAACTCGATACACTTTGCCCTGCGATGTTCAATAGCTTCGATACCTTGTTTATAGTAAGAAAAGTCGAGCTCTTCAAAATAGTCATCTATAGACTCTTCATCGTTGGCAAATTTTTTACCACCGACCAGTTTCTTCAAGTTTAGAAAGAGAAAATAGACCAAAGGCGCTAAATCTGGCAAATAAAGTGCATGAGGAACTAATCATCATCATCATCGGCACTACAACCGGGAACCGGTCTTGGCCTTATTTAGCAAGTCCTGTGGCTTGTTAAATTTTCCATAATGATTTACTTTTTCTGGGCAAAGTCATTAGTCTTGCGCCAGGGGCTCCCCGACGGGGAATCGAACCCCGGTCTCCCGGATGACAGGCGGGTATACTAACCACTATACTATCGAGGAGCCCAATGATATGGAACTAATATGTTTCTCAAATCATTGATTTTGGTCACTAATTCTCAATAGTATAAGTTTGTATGGTGTGAATGTTGACGCCGACATGCGCTGTAAATGTTGGCGCTGGGGCATACTCTATAGACAGGAACTTCTTCGAGGCTTGTGTTTCTATCCGGATCGACTTTCTGTATCGTAACGGATGGTGAACAGGCGTTTTGTTGTGACGAAACTACACCTTATTTTTCGTCAATTGCGCCAAGTGGTATTTTTTCTCTAATTCCATCACTCAAACGCTACAATAAGTTCGCATAATACTCACGTTGCTGTTTTTCCCTTTCTCAAGATAATCAATGAAAAAATACCACGCGCATCCCAAAAACTGAAACCATAACTGAGGATGGAACCGTCTTTGCCTTCTTTTGGGCCGATTCTCCCGCTTAGGTCCATTTATACTGTTTTGACCGTCCCCTCGTCTCGGGTGTGTAATGGTGGACTAGTGGGGGTTCTTTTAAGCTTACCCAAAGAACTCCCCATAATTGGAACCCAACTCCCATTGCTTTTCGCCAATGCAATTGCATTGGCACCTGAAAACATTTCCTTTTCCAAGGCCATTTAATGCATACAACGCATTATCTACAATTCCTAAAAAGAATTCCTTAATGTGCATATGTATCATAAATCCCAAACCATTCGGCACCCTTTGCCATAATTAAAATGCTATGCCGGACAGCTTGTTTTTACAGCTGCAACAAACAGACCAGCGATCCGTCAAACAATTACCGCATCTCCAGCATTTCCTATATACAAACAATCATCAATTTCGTGCTTTGCCACAAACGATTTACTCTGCATATACAAACGCAGACAAGGGATTCGTTTCTTCCACCGACCCAAGATACGATGTACAATTTTCATTGTATAAAGTATCCCAATCCATTAACACCTTTTTCTAATGGCTATGCCTCTACTTACGCAAGGGCGTCACTCATCCAAGACTTTGATGATTCCCTTCTCCCATCTATTTATTTAGCCGCAATGCACATCACGAACAATGATCTTCACGATCCCTTTCTACTTACCGTCTTTTTGCTTTGTTTTTCCATGACCTTGTTCATGACAAAACCAATGTGATCTTCCCGATCACACATACACCCATACACCATGATCTTCATTACGAGATCTGGTTTTCTATTCCACAAAGTGGGACATTACGTTTCTCTTGTGGTAAGTGAACATATCCTTAGCTGAAAGGATATTCACCACACCATTAATTGAGAATTGAATTGAAGTCAGAGTTCTATCCTCGGGTGAGTCGTATTTCAACCAGCAAAGCGGTCGGGTCTTTCGCCATACCCCGTACCGGCGCTGGTATGGTGTGAGAAACTAACAGTCGGGTGTGAATAGTGCTAGTCGGTCGCGCGAATAAACCCTCAGTGAATTTTTGTACGGATTTTCGAAGTTGATATGGATCTTTTTACATAGAATATATACCCGATAAAAACAATTAAACCAGTTTTTAAAATAAAACAAGCTATATGCGCAACAAATCAACCACAAGTGTTTTATTTTTGTTCTTTTTGGTGAACAGTGTTCCGGTGGAACAGCGGAACTTTGTCTTAGATTCTAGATGATGTGGGTTGGAAGCAGAACTCGCGCCCATGCAGACGCTACCTACCCCACAGACCCATGTTTCATCCATAATAATAAATCGATGCAATAATTCGTCTTTGTTGTGGCGAAAGGTGGCCAAACCCTCGTTTGAAACATCCTCACGACGCTGTTTTTGTTCGATTGTGAGCACACCCGGCACCCATCTTGCACACACCTTTCTCATGTCCAAATGTACACTCAATATGCGATGTACAGCACTTTTTGAAATCTTTACCGTTCCTGCTAACTCGCGTACCTTTAGTCGACGGGTATCCAACACCATTTTGGGGATATTTTTTTACCATTTCTGGAATAATCACCTGATTTGGTCAACCACTGCGATGTTCGCCTTCGCAGCTCTTACGGCCTCGTTTAAACTCCGCCACCCACTATTTCACTGTTGAAAACGTAGGTGCAGATTGCCCAAAAGTAGAATCTAGCTCGGCTTGATATTGGTATCATTAAGTCCTTTCAAATGAAAGTATTGAATCACATAACGAGGCCCAATTTGTTCCATGTTTACAGATTCACTGACAGCGTTCACTATTGATGGCTGTCAAACAAGTAATAAGCAGCGTAGCGTCTTCAAACTTGAAATTTAATCTTTCTAAGGTTGGTACTATCTACCACAGTCGTTATATTTCAATAAATACCGCCATCTATGGGTCAAGCCGATTAATTCTGGCACTGCCATCTTATCTTAGGAACAATCCAAATCGTGTGATTTAAGTGGACTTAAGGGGCATATACAGTCCTCATTTTCAAGAACACGATTTTTTTAAATTTTTGTATGCAAGCACACCATCTCGGAAATGTTATCCGAAATTCAGAGTCGATTCGAACGAATTGAATGAGATGTAGCATTTTTAATCTTCGCCCTTTCGTTCGGCTTTTATCCTTATTAAAGAATTTAAACTCGTTTGTCTCGTTTATAAAACTTGCTTGTGGAAAACGCTCTCCGTCCAGGGAGACTTATAACTGAAAAATTCGATGAAATTATGGATAGGGTTTAAAGAGACACACATGTAAACAGTCTCTACATCCCTAAGGAACTGACGATTGGCTACGCTGAGATTTGAAATAATTGATTACACAAACAAGTTCAATGTTTAGGTGCCTCGTGAATTGATTGAAAAAATGTAGTAGAGTTAATTTTCATCTGCAAATCGCTGTTGGAATTACTACATGGGCTGAAAAGTCCCAATAGGTGGCGCCACTTTAAGGTGAGCATGGCTCATTTCGAGAAGCTCATCTGTCACTAGTTTATGATGAAGTTTCGTGACATTTTGTCTATTAGTTTACAAGCTACTGTCATTTAAATTACGCTACTTTCGCCTCCGTAAAAAAAGGGGAAAACAGGAATATCGCATCTTGATCAAATATTGTTTTTTGATGAGAACAACTGAACAATCATTGCCATGGTTGCAGAAATGTTAATCCACATCTGCTTCTTCGAGAACAACAGTTCATCGGTGCTTTAGCGAATTTAAAATTGGTCGTACAAGCACCGAAGGCGCACATCGCTTTGGAAGGCCAAAAGAGGCTACGAATGCAGAATTTTTTTTTATATATATACTCAAGAGAGGAGAACGGCGCCCTGAGATGCCACCAAATAAATAACCGTTACATCGTAAAGCAAGTGTATCGAATCGTTTTGAGTGATCGTAAAGTGATGTTGCGCGACTTGGCTGAGGCTGTAGGTATCTCAAAAGAACGGCCGGGATACATTTTGCACGATCTTTTGGAGATGAAAAAGCTATCAGCGCGATGGGTGCTGCGTTTGCTGACCATCGACGAAAAACAACAATGCGTTGATGATTTAACGGCCCGCTTGGCGTTGTTGCAGCCTATCGAACGGTCTTGTTTCGACGTTTTGTGACGATGGATAAAACGTGGGTCCATTGCCATATCCCTGAGTCCAATAGGCAGTCTGCAGAGTGGCTGAAAAGCCACAAAATGGTCAGTCAAAATACCAACACTCGACCGGAAAGATCATGGATTCCTTTTTTTTGAGATGCCCATTGCATAATCTTCATTGATTATCTGCAGAAGAGAAGAAGAGTTACAGAAGGATATTATGCACCGTTATTGGACAAACCGAACGGCGAAATAAAGAAAAAGCAGCCCTATACGGTGAAGAAAAAAGTTCTATACCATCGCGATAACGCATCGCATTGGACTAATTATGATATGAATTGTTGCTCACGCACCGTATTTTCTGTTCCGAAACCTCAAGAGGTGGCTCCAAGGAAAGATATTCAGATCGAATGAGGAAGTTGTGGCGTTTCCCCCAAACTCCACGGCTCACTTACCTTAAAAACCCCCATAACTTCATCCCAGTCTGCATAGGTTTTTGCTAATGCAATCGCATTAGGCACCTGTAAATGCGTCACGCATCTAATGGATCAAATTTATTTAACTAAAAGTCCCTGTAAAGAATCCTTACCTTGCATGCATCTCTTCGCATACAAATTCCCTGTAAGAATTCTTTCCTAACTTATCAGGAATTTCAAAACCAATTCGGCACCTTCGGTGCCAGGCAAATCCCCATAAACGAATTCCTGAAAACAAAATGATTTGGTTTACATACAATGTAACCATCATAACAGGGATCATAAACATTGCGTCGCCTATTTCCCGTCCTCACCAAGTGTATCATAAATCACCATACATACACATTGACTGGCGACCTACACCCAAGGGACCAAAACAAATATTCGCATCTCGCGTCTTAAGGCATCAATTAAATCCTACAGCACAGGCAAATGCAAATAGGAATTGAATACCTACCCTTACCAGCGAAGCCATAAGCACCCTTTCCCGGTAATCAAGCTAAAACCAATTAGCGCATTTCCACATTGCATTGCCATCTATTTATTTAGCAATGCACATCTTAGACAAAGAACTAAGTGTTCCCTTTGTCTGCTCATATTTCGGGATCTGCTTCTCACCAGGAGCGGCATGAGCGAACAAAACCCATTACCATCCAAGGATATTCGGTTTGTTTGCTTTACCGAACTCACATCTCATGGATACATGCCCTTTTCGTCGTTTCAGGTTCGTTCTCATGGTTTGCCCCATGAAACAACCCATGTACACACATACATGTGTACTACCAACGATCTTCACGGTCCCTTTGTCGTTACCGCCTGTCTGCTTCGTTTATCGCTGAGTCTTATTACAACCACCGTTCGCAACGGTCGCGACACCATCCGCCGTACCGAGTGCACCGGTACGGTGCGAGGCACAAAGGTCGTATCCCTTTGCAGAGTCGATCGGGTTTATTTTCTTTGAAATTAGTATCGATAAATAATTATAAGCTTCCTTCGTTTCGTTTAATATAAACATATTCATTGGCCTAAGATTTCCATTAATGAACAAAATTCCCTTTGTCAATCGCCTTGCAAGTGAAATAAAAGAACATTTAGTTACAGAAGTCCCACAGTGTGTTTTATTTCTCGGACTTACAGCGTTTATTTCTTTTGTCTGTGAACATTTTGCTGTGGTGTTCGGTGCGTGAAAATTTTCAGTTTATTAATCGGCGGAACTTTATAATAAACGGCAAGTGGTTTGATAGTAGAAACCTCGCCCATGCTGGCCTCGGGACTATCTTCCCCACAAAGTCATCGCGGAAACCGAGGCGTATTTCGAAGGCTTGGACGTTTCGTACTACAGAAAGGGCACAGAAATGTTGGAAAATCACCATACCAAGTATTTCGCCCTCGAAAGCAACTGTGTTATTATAACGCAGTGTCACACACGTCCTTGAAAGTGATGGCCAAATTGGACCAATTACGATTTGAATTGGTTGCTAAATCATCGTATTCTCCAGACTTTGACCCCCAACGGCTATTATCTGTATCCAAACTTCAAGCGGTGGCCCCAGGGAAAGAGATTCATATCGAATGAGGAAGTCATCGTGGAAACCGAGGGATATTTCGAAGGCTTGGACGTTTCGTACTGCAGAAAGGGCATCGAAATGTTGGAAAATCGCCATACCAACTGTTTCGCCCTTGAAGGCAACTGTGTTGAGGAATAAATATTACTTTGCCCAAAAAAAAAAGAACTTGTTTTCATTAAAAATCCTGGGACTCCTCAGCTTATATAGTAAAGGAAAACAAACAATTTTTAAAGTGTGTGGTATCAGGTGATGGCAATTGAAACATAATGCTGCGTCAAAACGGTTGTGGCCCAAAAAAGATTAAGTACCATAAAGGTTGGAAAGTGCTATTATGTGTTTAAACGGTATCATCATCATCATCATCGGCACTACAACCGGGGACCGGTCTTGGCCTTATTTAGCAAGTCCTAAGGCTTGTTAAATTTTCCATAATGATTTATTTTGTCTGGGCAAGGTCATTAGTCTTGCTAAAAGGTTGTTTAAACGGTATAGAAGGGATTAAATTCATTGCAAGTGTGCGGCAATTCCAACAGGTTCTCATGCAGACGCGCGGTTATACTCGTAATAAATATTTTGATAGATAACCGAACTTTAAGAAATTCGTCATTGCGTAATCGGGTTCGTTCTAGAGGCTTTGTCGACGTTCGACTGATAGAGGCATTTTGTACCAGGGACATCGGTTTCACCAATACGAATGTAAACGCCGTCCACCAATATTTACAAATAACGAAACCCGATATCCTTCCCCTAACTAAGACCCAGTTCAATTCGTCAATTGATTCGACATATCTTCGTTGATCAGAATACGACTTACATTCGAGATTCCGTGTTAAGGGTGGAGTCTGCGTCTTCACGCCGTCCGGACTGGCTTGCCAAAGGATGGAGGCGTTAGAACTCAATAACTTGGACACCCTGTGGTTGAGGGTCGTGCTGAGTAATTCTGTTAAATTTCTTTGTTGTCTTTACCACCACCGCATACGGGAAGAAAATAAAATTGCCGAATTCGAGAATAAAAAGATAAGGGGTATGTTTGGCGGTAAATATGACGAGGAGGCAGGACAATGGAGGAAACTCCATAACCACGAACTGGAAGAGCTATGCCGCAAACCTACAATAGTGAGAGTAATCAAGTCGCGAAGATTAAGATGGGCCGGACATGTAGCACGAATGGTGAACGATAGGACCGTGGATAGAATTCTTGACGGTAGACGAACGGGAAAGAGACCAGTAGGACGGAGGCGACGGAGATGGGAGGACAATGTTAAGTTTGACCTTGAGGAGATCGGATCGGCTGGTCAAGCGTGGAAGGAGGGTGCACAGAACAGGGAACAATGGCGGAGTCGAGTCGGTGAGGTCACGAGCTTCCGGATTCTTGCAGGCCAATAAATAAAAATAAAGTCTTTACCGCCCCCCCGAATGACGATCGACCAGCGACACTTTTCAAACATCTTTTACGTACCGTCGACTGGATACAAATTAACCACCGGACTTCTGAAATTGTCGTCCTTGGAGATTTTAATGTACACAACGACGGCTGATTGGTACATTCTAACAGAACCGACGAGTCCGGGAAGCTGGCGGAGATGTTCGCTGTTAGCCGCAATTTGACTCAACTCGTGGAGAAATCTACGCAAGTGCCGGATACTCGAGGTGACGATGCGAACATCCTGGATCTGTGTTTGACATTCGAACTGGGCATTTATACCGTGAAGGTTTCTGCGCCACTGGGAAACTCAGATCACGGCTTAGAATCGGTCACGAAACCACTTGCATTTCAAACGAACAACCGATCTAAGAAGCCTCGCCTTGTATGAAGGTATGGGGCTGCCAACTGGGACGTTTTGCGAACCTTCTTCGCATCCTTTCCGTAGTCGGATGTGTGATTTGGTGACTCCGATGTTAACGAATGCGCGGAGTCGGTCACAGAGATTATTCTTCTTGGGATGGAGATTTACATTTATGGCAAAAAAATGACGGTTTTAAACAATGGCGCTCCAATCTCACCGATGTTAACAGAACGAATTTTGTTAGAATTAAAAACGCGTGCATCCAGGCGATTGATACCGCGAAAAAGGCCTACAACGAGAAAGAGACCAATAAACAACTTGAGTGTCAAACTGGTTCCCGTTTCTTCTGGTCAATGGCAGGGGCTGACAGCAGTAACTTCGCTACCCCCTCCTTTCCTCCGTTAATGATGCGCACCGATGAGCGAAGAAGGTCTTGAGTGCCCAACTGGTTCCCATTCCTTCTGGTCAATGGCAAGGGCCCCCTTGCTTAGAAAGCTAGTGTATTCGCGAATTTGTTTTCCGCGAATTCAAACCTCGATGCCGGTCCTTCGGAACTACCTGTGATCGCGCCGGTACGGTCTTCGACGTGGTATTTGAGGTTCTGTCTGTGTACTGTTCAACGCATTCTACGTGAACTGGACTGTAAGGAGGCAACCGGCGCGGACGGAATACCAGCAATAGGCCTTAAGATCTGTGTTCCCAAACGGTCGCCGGGTGTTGGCATTATCTTATGCATGGAGGACATTTACTACCTGCTGGCGAATCGCTCGAGTTCACCTAATGGGATAAAGTGTATCCCACAAAATTACCGACCGATGGGATTACTATCAATGTTATCTATGGTAATGGAAAGGGTTAATTAAGTATTTGGAGTGCCGAGTTAATTAAGTATTTGGAGTGCAACGGATTTCTGAATAATCGTCCAAACGGATTCCGTTGCGGGCGATCCACTGGAGACCTTTTGTAGCTTATAACTTATATATGTATGTACATCTGCGATTGAGGGGCATGGTGAGTCAAGGGCGGTCGCATTGGACATCTCCAAGGCTTTTAACCACGTCTGGTACGGGGCATTGATGAGCAAACTTCGTTCATACGGACTTTCCCAGCAGCTTTGCGACTGGACGAAGAGCTTCCTTGAAATCTATCGATCCGGGTTGTACTGGTCGGTAAATGTTCGGATCTATATCCTGTTTCCGATGTGCCTCAAAGTTCTATTTTGCCTCCAACCTTATTTTCGCTTTACATGAGTGATTTGTTGGAGTCAACGGATAACAAAGTTTCAGTTTTGCGGACGATTGTTTCCTCCTTTTCGGGTGTTCGGCCGATTGATGCATCTACGTCACACCGCCTGAGATGTAGACAGATTGACTCTCTGAATCAGGATCTAGATATGGCCCTGCAGTGGGGAAGGGCCAATCTCGTCGACTTCAATGCAGTGAAGACATAATATACAATATTCCCAAAAAAAAGTGGATCATCGGCTCCACAACTGATGATGAATGGCCATGCTCTCGAATCTGGGAAAAGCTTGAATTTGCGCCGCCGTCGTGGTCTGTGGGAAAGTATTGTGGCATAAATACGTGTCGAACATCGCCAGGTCCGCCTCTGGAAAACGGAGTTATCTTTTAAGAGGCAAGAAATATTTTATTCCGGCCCAATTTCTGCTCCTGTATAAATCACAAATTAGATCCACGCTACTTGCGAGCATACAGAGACGAGCCATCCGACTGTTCGGGGTATCGGCCCGGACGTCGGCACTACAGTCGCTGTCATATCGAAGGCGCGTAGCTGACCTTTGTCTGTTTTACAGATATTATCATGGGTACTGTTCTTCGGAGATTAGTGGTATTGTTCCGCGCAATTCGGTTTATATGCGCTCCACGAGACAATCCGTCGGATCGCACCACTTTGCGGTTCATCTCCGACGGCGCGAACTTATCTGCATCATAACTCGTTCCGGTACAGAGCGGGAAAGCTGTGGAATTCCCTCCCCGCGTGATTGTTTCCGGAGCATTACAACCTGCAACCGTTCAAAAAGAACTGCAACAGTTATTTGGTAGGATCTAAGGGCGCCGACTTGGCGCTACAGGTGCGCCTCTCCCGAGAGAAGTGTAATAAAAAAAATTCCATAAGTGCTTATTTATGCTCATTTGGTGGCATCTAAGGGCGCCGGCTCGTGTATCCATGTTTCATCTACAGTTACGGATCTACGCAGAAACTCGGCACTGTTTTCAAAAACCATTGCTGGTATTCTACCTGTTCCGGTTGCTTTCTCCCAGTCGAGTAGATGGAGAGTTCGTTGAACAGGCAGAATTTTTAATTAAGAATGGAATTTTGTACGGGCGTGATCGAAATATTAGTATCCACGATTGAGATCGTGACAAAAAAAAATGCACCTACATTTTGACTTTATCTTTTCAGTTTGTGACTGGTGTCTCGATATATGTTACTAACGGAGGAAATGAAGAAGAATTCAAGTTTATAATCCTTGCTATTGCTTAGAAGGGCTATGAACTAATTAGCCATTCAAACAATCAAGTAAGTTTTTTGCCTTGTCATTGCGGACCTTCGCGGTCTCAGTCATTTTGTTTCAAACGTTTCCGAATGTACCAGAATTCGTTCCGTTGACTTCCATGCCACTAGAGCCCATTTCCGATTTTTAGGACTAAAAATGTTATAATTTGTCCGCGTTTTTTTTTATTAAATTAATTTTTGACGGATAAATTTCGATGAATGCAATGTGAAGTTCCATACCCAGAAAAATGGATACGGTTGACTCTGAGCAGGCGTTGACATCGGAATCTTTAAAGTAAAAGTCGGATTATAGAAGGGATGCGAAGAAATGCTGGAAATCGACCGATTTGGTAGTTCTGTATTTCAATTTAATGACAATGACGAGATCGTTTAAGTTGGTCATTCGTCGGAGATGTAAGTGTTTACATAACAGATACCAGATAATGGTCCGAACTTGCCAATAACGCAGTCGTTTCCCCGATATCAATGCTGAGTTCGGAAAGCAGAAAGAGATCAAAGGTGTTAACCGAATCGTCCTGGGTATCTAGCACTGGCATGGTCTTCTTCTAGTTGAGTCAAATAGCAACTAATAACCAATGTTTCAGGTAGCTTCTCAGTCTCGTCTGTTCGCGTTAATGCTGTGTACAGTAAAGCCGCTCAAAATCATAATTTCAGATGCTGGATAACTGATTTGCAACTAGTCAACAGTGTAAGAAAGATGATCGAAGAATGTCGCTGGTCGATTGTCATTTGGGGTGTGGCAGAGGCAACATAGGGTGGCAAGCTTATAGCGTTTGCGACGATAGTGAAGAACGTGTATTTCGAACCGACACTATGACGGCTAGAACCACTAAAAATTGAACCAATGCTGATAACATCAGACCACTGCCGCGTGTACGGATTCGAGATCTCAGCTGTTATGGAATTGCTTGGTATACGGCTGATTTTTTTGTTTATTAGATTTTCTTTCTGTATTGTTGTTCACTATTTGCTTTTGTACCATGTATGCATCTGTTAGAAACGCCACACTACTTCCTTCTGATTAACTTTGTTACGATCGAAGAGAAGGGCGAGTGAGAGAGAGGATATCGGAGCAGGCGAGTGAGCCTTTGGCGCGTTTGGCGAGTCCTTAGTAAGTGTCCCACCAAACACTGTCCACACACTGAGAAAAACACACTGGAGCGGAAAACAGCACACAAGTAAAACACGGAGTCTAATAATTTTTGATCTTTATTATTATTTTTATTTAATTCGAGTTCCAGTTCCTATTGCTACTTGACATCACTTAACACCGCTGGATCACCCGTGGCGATTCTATGATAAACTTTTACAATGTTTTTCTTTTATACACTGCGAGCTAACTTTCGCCGAGCGTTTTTACGATCTTGATGGCACGGTACCGCTCAAGGAACTTTGGCACATTAAAATTTGGTCACCGCTACTCATTACTTAAACGAAATACAAGTTACTTTGACACTCGGCGTTACTTTACAAAAGATCACGAATTTGCGACGGTGCTGAATCGAACACCTTTCAGGACTAGGTCTCACACCAACGTACACGAATACTAATAATCCTCTTCTCTCGGTTTTCCAAGACGACCTCTCTGGACTGCAGCTCCAAGTAGCTCTTCTTCACGACTCCTCCTCATCGACTAAATTCCAATTTCCCATCGGCGAGGGAAATCCTCCCAGCGCTTCTCTGCACAGAACTTCCCATCATATCTGCTAACAGAATTTTCCATAGTATCTGTTAACAGCATAAATTTCCCATTTCATCTTAAAAGGAGAATTTCCCATAGTATCTGAAAAGAAGAAATCTCTCCTCATGAACATCATTATCTGTTGGTTATCGGAATCTTATTCCTTTGTCTTAAGATCGGATGCCGCCGCTTATTCTCCGATCTTTTCCTTAGGATTTGTTTATACCGCACATCTGGTCTAAGAAGCAAAGGTTCTCATGCTATTCAGATGGGTACAAAGGACTATGGGATGTAATGCTTTGTTTGTACTTCCACTCATAAACATCTATCGCGGGTAGTGTTAAGAGTTTATGGCGGCATAACTGCTAATCGGCAGCGCAACTATATGCCTTGTTTGCATAAGTGTGCCTTGAGCGTTAGGGTCATGCCAGGGATTTAGGTGTTAATTTCCATTGGCTACCAGAATAGCCATCCGTTGTTCGGTTTATTTACCGACACTGGTATTTCATGGAAAACATCGCGTTGATGCTTAGGATGGGTGAGTGATTTACATGCGCCGCTTTCCTGCATGGCGCATTTGCTTAGATGCGATGCTTTCCTGCCTTTTGGAATTGGGTTGAATACAATGCATGGATGCGTTGAACTCGATATTGGGAGCTTTTGAACGTTTAGTTCCTTGCTTTCTGATATCGGGTTCAACGTCATTGCATGTCCTATAACCTTTTGTTTCAGGTATGGTTACTGAATATTGGGACACGTGCTGTTGGCACGTGTCTGTGGGCACGTGTGCTGAAAAAGGCGAGTAAAGTTCCTTGGCGGAAAGGATACTTCAACCTGTAGTGAGTTGTATGGAGTTGTAGAACCGCTACAAGCCGGTGTTCTAGCAGAAGTCGGCACCGTAGTAGTAAAGTCCTGTTTACCTATGGGAGATTGTGTGCCATTTGTACACAGATCACGTCAGGGTCACCAATTATAGCGTTTGCGACGATAGTGAAGATCGTGTGATTTGAACCGACGCTATGACGGTTAGAATCACTAAAAAACACATCAGGCCACTGCCGCGTGTACAAATTCGATTTCTAAACTCAAGTACACTCAACTGATGTGGAATTGTTACGTTATTGTTGATATACGGCAGGTGTGTTTGCTTGTTCGATTTTCTTTCTGTGTTATTCTTCATGATGGCCACAAGCTTTTCTAGATTTATCTTTTCTTGGTTTAGCGTAGAGCTATTTGAGTTTCATAAAAATTATTAAAATAATTAGATTAAGTTAGTGAAGTAAGTTTAATTAGATGTATAGAAATGAAAAAAAAAATCATAAAGTTTTTTAGTCGAAAGTTTGTTTGATTCAATAAATAACCAATAAATATATTAATAGGTAGAAAAAGAATAGGGCCGAAAGGGAATAGTCTATGACATTAGTCACCTTATGTTTAGCTCAGGGTGCCTGTGGGAACTAGTAATTTAAGCATTTTTTGTGTAGTAATTAACTTAAAAAACTAAGATAAAGTATAAAATAAAATGTGTATATACTCGTAAAATGACAAAAGAAAGAAAGAAAAGGTTTTTAACCGAAGCTCTTAATACAATTTTCATCCAAATGAATGAAAAATCAGACTGGGTGTTAGTGGCACAGCAGTTAATTATTCGGAAACCGACTCTTATTCCATGCTACAAACCACGGTCTCGATTTCCTGGAAAATGCCATAAGCTATAACAGGGTACTGTTCTTCGGTGATTCGTGGCATTGTTCCACGCAATTCGGTTTATATGCGCTCCACAAGACAATCCGACAGATCGCACCAATTTGCGGTTCATCTCCCGCCGGCGCAAACATCCCTCCATCAGAAGTCGTTCCGTTACAGGGCGGGAAAGCTGTGGAACTCACTTCCCGCGCGAGTGTTTCCAGAGCATTACAATCTACAACTGTTCAAAAATAACTACATCAGTTATTTGGTGGCATCTTGGGGCGCCCACTCGGCGCTATAGGTTCGCCTCCCCCGAGAAAAGTGAAATAAAAAAAAAAAAAAAAAAAAAAAAACATACGACATGAGTACCAACTCCACGGACCTGTAAAAGGAATACCTAGGTTGGATGCCGAGAGTCAGTTCAGTTCATTTCCGCGAGAAAGATCTTCGACAAACCTTCGAGATTTTATTATTCCATAATATATTGCATAATATAAATAAATGTATTTTAACCCTTAACGAACCAATGCCACCATATAAGCGGCATGGAACTTTTACCCCTTATCGCTTCTATGGCGGCAAAAACCAGTTTATTATTTTTATCACTGTTATTGTTGTTATATTTACTATTAATGCGGAGCCGTTCAAGTTTTTGAAGCTATTTTTTGGATACGAATTAGTAGATAGTATAATAAAGATGACAAACAATTATGCTAAGCAAAAAATAAAAGGGTCGGAACCTTTGTCAAAAGTATCAATTTGGAAAACATGGAAGGATGTAGAACGCAAAGAATTTTTTGGCTTCCTTGGATTAATTTTCAATATGGGAACAATGACCTTAGTCAACATAAAAGAATATTGGTTAACCAACAATAGTAAGATACCATTTTTTTCAAATACATTTTCGAAAAATGGATTTTTGCAAATATTTTGGATGCTCCACTAAAAAGAAAACCTTCCCGTTAATGAGAACATTAGGATCCGTATTCGAAAAGTCAGCAATTTTCTAGAATATATTGACTCATAGTTCCTACAGTATTGGGTACCACATGAAGATATTTCCGTTGATGAGTCTGTTATTTTTATTACCTACAATCCCAGAAAAACCAGCAACGTGGGGTATAAGAATATGTGTACTTGCTGATTCAAACACGGGGTACATATCGCTAATTCTCCCGTATTACGGCAGTATAATATCAGAAAGTCTTCCTAGATCAGTTCTCATCGTAACTTTATAGAATTCCTTTGCATTTATTTAAGAAACTTCTTGATAACCTTATCTTTGCAAAAGGATACCAAATGTATACAGACCCAGATTATACCAGTATACCTTTGGCAAATGAATTAATGCAAATAGAATCCCACCTAAGAAATGGTATACCGCCTATAATAAAGAAACCGCAATTTTCAAAAGCAAACATAGTAGCCTGCAGAAAGAATAATACTTTACTTCTTTCATGGAGTACAAGAGGATTGCAACACTTCCTAGTACTTCGGATGTGTCAGATATAACGTGTAGAATTATTACGACATGGGGAATATGTTACAATCCAGAACCTCAAGTAGTGTTGAACTGTACCAAAAATATGGGTGGTATTGATCGCGGCGATAACTATATACCAAACTACTGTGTCTTAAGGAAATCCCTTAAATGGAGGCGAAAACTCTTCTTCTGGGGTCTTGAAGTATAAGTACTACTAATTCCCACATTCTATATAAATTCGTTCAAAAAGAAAAGAACGAAAAACCCGTTTCACCTTACTACTGTCTACATCTCAGCTGGTGCGACGTAGATGCACCAATCGGCCGAACACTCGCAAAGTTGGAGACAATCGTACTATCGTCCACAAAACTGACCACTTTGTTATCCGTTGTCTCCAACAAATCATTTATTTGAAGAAAAAGCAAGGTTGGAGACCAAATAGAACTTTGAGGCACCCCCGAATTGACAGGATACAGATCTGAACACTCGCCGTCCACAACAACGCGGTTCGATCGATTTTCGAGGATGCTCTTCGTCCGGTCGCAAAGCTGTTGGGAAAGTCCATATGAACGAAGTTTGCTCAGCAATGCCCCGTGCCAGACGCGGTCAAAAGCCTTGGAGATATCCAGTGCGACCGCCCCTGACTCACCATGCCGTTCAATCGCAGATGTCCATATATCTGTTATATGTGTCAAAAGGTCTCCCGTGGACCGCCTGCCACAAAATCCGTAATGACGATCATTCAGAAGTCCGTTGCACTCCAAATACTTAACTAACTCTGTATTGATGACTTTTCCCATTACCTTAGATAAAATAGACAGTAATGCTCTCGGACGGTAATTTTGTGGGAGACACTTTTTTCCCGTCATTTAGGATTGGCTGAACTCGAGCGATTTTTCAACAGGCAGGAAAAGTCCTGTGGGGGGCTGTAGTTTGGGTGCCGACGTACGGCACGGTTCCTATCACCCACCAACGTTGCGTCGCCGAAAATTGTCCTCAGTAAATTGTTCGTGAGAGCGGCCGGTCCAACACACACTGTGCATTTGTAACAAGACGAAAATAAAACACACGACTTTGTCCAGCATAAATGTTGTTTGGTGTTCCTTTTATTTCTCGGTATAAACATTATTCGAGGGTTCTTTCCATTTTGTATAAATATTATTTAGGTGTTCTTTTACTTTGCTTTGTACAATTTTGATTAAGCGTTCCTTTTATTTGGTACTTATTTCCTTCAAAATTTAACTTTTGCGCAACAAGAGGGAATCCCGGCACAACAATAACGCAACACAAATGTAAAGGAGGGCAGTTTCCCCTTTTAGTATTAACTGTATTTTGGGGGACGGATTAGTCAGCGAAAAGGGGTCGGCTTTTCTTCCAGATGTATCGTTGTACGAGGATTGCCTCTTATGTTTCGGGATTTGGAAACCCTAGTGTTGCAATCCGGCAATTGACAGCTCTGTCGTGAAGTTGGACATTTTTGAGGTTATACGCACTCAGAACGTTTTGACATACGAGCGCTATTTGTGTTGTTTACAGTAACTTAAAAGATTCATCTCGGCCCAAAAATGGAATTAAATCGTCAACATTTTCGTGCGATTATTTTTTACAACTTTCGGTGTGGATTAACTCAGCAACAGTGCATGGATGAACTTAATTCAATTTTTGGCGATGAAGCTCCACCAAGGACCAGTGTTTATCGATGGTATGGTGAATTCTATCGTGGTCGTAGTTCACTCCAAGATGAATTTCGTGAAGGTCGTCCAAAATCAGTTGTTGTTCCGAAAACCATTGATGCTGTGCGCGAACTGATATTGGAAGATCGTCATGTGACCTATCGTGAGATTGAGACAACCTTAGGCGTTAGTGGGACCAGCATACATTCAATATTGCATAAACATTTGACTGTCAAAAAAATTTGTTCGCGTTGGATCCCACACAATTTGTCATTCGCCCAAAAAAAGGCTCGTGTCAATTGGTCGAAAGAAATGCTCAAAAAATACGGTCGCGGTGCTTCGAAACACGTCTATGACATCGTGACAGGTGATGAATCGTGGATTTACGCGTATGAGCCCGAAAGTAAACAGCAGTCGACTGTCTGGGTGTTTCAAGATGAGCCAAATCCAACAAAAGTTGTTCGCGCACGAAGCACTTCCAAGCAAATGGTCGCCTGTTTTTTCGGAAAAACTGGACATGTCGCAACCGTACCACTAGAACAACGCAGAACAGTCAATTCCGAGTGGTACACAACCATTTGTTTGCCAGTTGTCTTCCAAGAAATCAGGAAAACCAACCGCTCTTCACCACGACAATGCGAGCTCTCACACATCGGCTGCGACAACTGCATTTTTGAGCACCCAAAACATCGATTTGATGGGTCATCCGCCGTATAGTCCTGACTTGGCACCGAATGACTTCTTTTTATTCCCGTACGTAAAAAACAAACTGAGAGGTCAACATTTTTCGACACCTGAAGAAGTGGTTGCTGCATTCAGAATGCATGTGTTGGAGATACCTCAATCAGAGTGGCAAAAGTGCTTCGACAATTGGTTCAAACGCATGCAAAAGTGTATAGATCTTCATGGGGAATATTTTGAAAAACAATAAAGTGATTTTCGATGATCAATATTTGTTTTTGTTCTCTAATCCCGAAATATAAAATGCGACCTTCGTAATATATATTTCCTCACTAACGACACGATCGATCTGTGCCCTGATCGCGTTTCATTGACCGAAGGAGCTCGGTGAAAAACGGGCCGGCGGACAGCGACGGATCGGAAAAGGGCTATTCTGCGAAAGAATGTGAATTTACAAGGGCGGGATGTTCTATGGTGATGTACGGACACGTTAATATGACACGTAACTACGCGCACTCTCCCGACTGTGACTATGCACGGCCTCGACTTGACTTTTTCCGAGTTGAGATTCGACTTCAGCGACGTGCGCGGACTTTGGTGGATGGCGATCGACTGACTAATGGAATGGGGAAAATATCTATTCGTCGTGTCCGGTGATTCGGTCATAGCAGGAATAAGCTTGCCGCCACTTCCGGGGAATTTTGAGAAGAGTTGCTATGCTCGCATAAGGGCTCAGTTCCAGCGAATCCTGGCCCTACAGGCTGGGTTGGATTCGTTGGTTGTGTATTCCGGGGAATCGAAAATGCTTGGGTGCAAGCAGGGAATCTCGATCGGATAAAATGTTAACCGAAGTAATTTCGGGGAAATGTGTGCGGCTTGGTATAGTTGGTGACGATAGTTAATGTTTCGTTATGGATTGAATATGCGTTTCGTTACAGTGTGGCAGTTCTCTCGAACGCCACTACTTACCTGCTCATTTCCCACCAGGTAACCGTTTCCACGCGGGTCCTACGTCTTAAAAAAGCATGTACTTACCTGCCGTAGTCAAACCATAACCACAGAAAAACCCGTGAAATATAATGTCTGCTGACATGAAAAATACATCAGCAACAACGGACATTCACCACAGGGGCATAGCCGTGCGAAACGCACCACGTTGCTAATAGGCAATACGGTTGCACATACAGCAATCAACATTGCCCAACAAGTATCAAAGAAATACCTCCTAATGTGTCTACCACATACCACAGGAGATATTTCTTCCTTTTTGTGGTCGTCTATCGATCGACCACCCGACCGACAAGCGAATCTGTTGGCACCAACGAAATGCCCCTCGGCTCGATACAGCATCAGGTGGTCGACATAATTCCCTGACATTATCCATGCGCATAAGACGAAAACATTTTCGCACACACGCGCATGGCGAGTTATACCAGAGGACGCCAGCAAAGCGCGCCCAAGCAGCGTAAAGTTCCACACCATGATGGTCGAAGGAACATATCCTTTTATGGAAGAGTAATGTACACGATCGGCAATAATGCTTTACGCACACGTCGATCGTGTAAGCATTTCAACCCCTGTTTTAGCTGAGTTACTCGCACCTGCTGCGAGCTTTGAATGGATTCTATTCTGTGTCTGTGTACTTGCGGACACACACGATGAACAGCAAAAGCAATCATCGTGTGTGCATTTCAACCCCTTTTTGTGTTGAACAAAACGCAAAAGGGATACTTTACCATATATGGTCATCGAGGCGATGATCGAATGTGTGGTATTCCATCGTCTCGAGGAACTTGGTAATCGCGAATTAGATTCCGTGAGGGTAGGTTGTGCCCTCGCGTTAAAATACACATCTCTCGTGGGGCGGCCCAAGAGATGTCAAGTCTACAATTGCGAGTCCGGCAAGGGGTATTTAGTATCCGTCTATTGTGTACCCTCAGTGGTGTGCTGCGGCCTATGTTTTATAATTAAATTAAGTGCGAAGGAACTTCAGTAATTTACTGCAACCTATGTTTTATAATTAAATTAAGTGTGAAGGAACTTCAAGAATTTACTGCAACCTATGTTTTGTAATTAACTAAGTGTGTAAGAGCTTCGAATTAAACTAAGTATGGTAAATAAACTAAGAAACGAACAAGAGGTGTGTTTTTATCAACAAACCCAAGGAGAGACCAAGATAAAGACAGAATAATAACCACAACAGCATATCAATTTCGGGGAATTTAGATTGCTTGGTCGTAATGAGGAAATATAGAGAATTGACCGAAGCAGTTTTGTGAAAATGTATGCGGTGTGATGTAATGGGGGAGGTGGTTAATGTTGGTTGTAGGTTTAGGGTATACGTTTGTTAAGGCGTATTAATTTCGGGGAAATTGTGGTTGCAATGAAAAAATTGACCGACATTTTGGGAAAATGAATGCGGGGATGATTAGAATATATTCGGTTGGATTATATTCTGTTGGGAGTCTGGAATTGCAGGTTGGGAGATGTATGCTATTGTGGGTTGTTTGCATGTTTACAGGTTAGGATTGTGGGTTGGTTCTGCGTGTGATGTAGAGAACCCCCACAGTCCTCCGTGCATAAGATAAGCGGAAGAGTCTGCCAAGACCCGGCGATAGTTCTGGAGCACAATTCCTAAGGACTATTGCTGGTATTCCGGCTCCTCGATAGTATAGTGGTTAGTATACCCGCCTGTCACGCGGGAGACCGGGGTTCGATTCCCCGTCGGGGAGCCTCTGGCGCAAGACTAATAACATTGCCCGAAAAAAAAAATCATTATGGAAAATTTAACAAGCCTCAGGACTTGTTAAATAAGGCCAAGACCGGCTCCCGGTTGTAGTGCCGATGATGATGATTGTTGGTATTCCGTCCGGGCCAGTTGCCTTCCTACAATCCAGTTCACGTAGAAGGCGTTGACTAGTGCGCGGACGGAATCACACATCCCGCATCGAAGATCGTACCGGCGATTTCACAGGTGGCTCCAAAAGGCCGGAATCGAGGTTTGAATTCGCGGAAAATAAATTCGCGAACACATTAGCTTCATCCTTTGAATTCATGACTAACCCCCCGCTGACTGTCGCCAACGGAGGGAAAGAGGAGGAAGCGAAGTTACTGCTAACAGCTTTTGCCATTGACCAGAAGGAGCGCGAACTAGTCAGGCACCGAAGGATTTTATTGATCGCCCTGTCGTTGTGAGCTTTCTTCGCGGTATCAATCGCCTGGTTTCACGTGTTTCTGATTCTAACAAAATTCAAAATTCGTTCTCTTAACATCGGTGGGATTGCAGCGTCATTGCTTAAAAGCTCTATTTTTTGGCGCTGTAATCAGCTCGCATTTTTTATCAAACCAAGGTTTATCAGACGAACTTCGTTTGATGAAATGTGGAATATACATCTCCATCCCCAGAAGAATAATCTCTGACACCGACTCCGCGCAAGCGTTAACATCGGAGTTTCCGAAGCACACCTCGGACCACGGAAATGATGCAAAGAAATCTCGCAAACCGTCCCAGTTAGCGGCCCCATACTTCCATACACGGCGAAGTTGCCCAGGCCGCTTATTCCCTTGATATGCAAATGCTTGCGCGTCAGATACCAAGCAGTGATCAGAGTTTCCCAGTGGCGCAGAAACCTCTACGGTATAAATACTCGGTTCGGATGTCAAAACCAGATCCAGGGTGTTCGCATAATCGCCTCGGTCATCCGACACTCGCGTTGGCTCCCCCACGAGTTAAGTCAAGTTGTGGCTTACAGCAAATATCTCCGCCAGCCTCCCAGCCTCAACGGTTCTGTTAGAATGTAACAACCAGCCGGAATTGTGCACATTAAAATCGCCAAGGACAACAATTTCAGAAGCTGGGTGGTTGATCTGTATCCAGTCGACGGTATGTGAAAGATATTCGAAAAATGTCACCGGTCGATCGTAATTCGGGGAGCGGTAAAGACAACAAAGAAATTTAACGGAATTCCCCAGCACGACCCTCAACCACATGATGTCCAAGTTATTGAGTTCTAACGCCTCCATCGGCTGGCAAGCTAAATCGGATCGCGCGAAGACCCAGACTCCGCTCTTTAAACGGAATCTCGAATGTGAGTAGTATTCTAAGCAACAAGGATATGTCGAAATAGTTGACGAATCGGTCTGAGTCTCACTTAGGGCAAGGATATCAGGTTTCGCTGTTTGCAAATATTGGTGCACGGCGTTTACCTTCGTATTGGTGAAACCGATGCCCCTGATGTTACAAAATGCCGTTACTAGCCGAGTGTGGGCAGACCCGCGAGAGCGAGCCCGGTTATGCGATGACAAACCTCTTAAAGCTCGGTTATTTATCATAATACCTGCATGATGTTCCCCCTGACATAGTCCCCACCACTGACAGACCACTGACTCGCGGGTGGTGTAAATTTGGCTCTTCAAACCGAGGGGGACTCCGTCAAGGAACGTCCTGGTACGTCTGCGTGGTTTTACGGGTAAAATCTGACTCCTTGACGATTCTCGATGTTGTTTCGGCTGATATGTCTATTCGAGATTGCACACATACAGAGAAAGGGCCTGTACGTGGAAAGGACAGCATTTCAAATATAAACTGAAGTCGAATAAAGAAAAGCGGCAACAACAACTGCCTAAATGATATTCGAATTCAACTCAGGTCAGCTGTGCAAATAGATGGTCGCTCGGATAGCAGCCGGAAAAGGTTGCTATGTTTGAACTATCAATTCGTTGATGCCGAAATAGGTTTCTGAGTATTATGTCAACAGAACGCTATTTCGAGGGTCATGCGCTAATACACGCGTTTGTTTATCTTAGTTAACGGTATATGGGTTGGAAACTATACCGTGGGACCTGATCGTTGGCATGATTGTTTGAATAACAATCATGATCGTGTCCGACTCGATGATCGGTTATCGATATAGGCGATCGATCATCGGAAATCTGGCTTGCAGATATACAAGCAGGCGAGTTGCCCGACGTGTCTTCTTGGACCAACGGATTGTTGGAACAAGAGGACACAGGAGGATCGCTGTATGTTTGGTTGGCATGTTGCCGCCCAGAGGAACCGATCAGGTTCCTAACTGATTCATGTAAAATGAACAGAAGTGATTTGGTTGACATGCGTTCGTATGATGCCATGGCAAGATGATGATCTTGCCGTGGGCTTATTTTCCAGGTATGTTATTGAAAGGGTAGCTTAACGCTGCTCGATAGCAGGTAAGCAAAATGGCTTGTTGGGTGTGGAAAGGGGGGTTAATTTAAAGGGAATGGGTGGTTCTTTGTAAATGTTTTAAAGAACCCCCGCACCTGTTCTCTTCTATACCATTTCACACTAACCTCATAACTTGCAGAACTTTCCTCTTTTCTACTTGCCCGCTCATCACACCTCTTATGGCTTTGACGAATCCATTTCGCGAATGTTACGAAGGGCCAACTCTTACTCCACCTCCTTTAACTTCAACCTCACCTCTTCTGTTCTCAAACTCTGTCTCTTTACCAGTTTTTCTAACAGCCCCCCCCCCCCCCCCCCCCCCTACACACACACATCTCTACTTCTACACACCCGTCTCTCATCCTCATACTTAAATCTTCCGCTTTCGCGCTGTTATCACCAGTCTATCGTCATCCTACCCTTGTTCTGCCTCCTACGTCACCTTTTGCCCACTTTGTTAAGTTCTTTATGCTTTAGCTTTAAGTTAATTGTTAAGTTTATAATATGTATCGTATATATATCGCCTGCACTATGCTAAATATAAGTGGGCTCTGCCCTCACCAAATTTAAGTGGCTGTGCATTGAGACTTAACCTAACATTCAGCCTTTAGCCGTCCTTTACGAGGGTTGCCTTTTATATTTGGGGATTAGAGAACAAAAACAAATATTGATCATCGAAAATCACTTTATTGTTTTTCAAAATATTCCCCATGAAGATCTATACACTTTTGCATGCGTTTGAACCAATTGTCGAAGCACTTTTGCCACTCTGATTGAGGTATCTCCAACACATGCATTCTGAATGCAGCAACCGCTTCTTCAGGTGTCGAAAAACGTTGACCTCTCAGTTTGTTTTTACGTACGGGAATAAAAAGAAGTCATTCGGTGCCAAGTCAGGACTATACGGCGGATGAACTATCAAATCGATGTTTTGGGTGCTCAAAAATGCAGTTGTCGCAGCCGATGTGTGAGAGCTCGCATTGTCGTGGTGAAGAGTGATCCGTCTTCGGCGGTTGGTTTTCCTGATTTCTTGGAAGACAACTGACATGATTGGTTGTGTACCACTCAGAATTGACTGTTCTGCGTTGTTCTAGTGGTACGGTTGCGACATGTCCAGTTTTTCCGAAAAAACAGGCGACCATTTGCTTGGAAGTGCTTCGTGCGCGAACAACTTTTGTTGGATTTGGCTCATCTTGAAACACCCCGACAGTCGACTGCTGTTTATTTTCGGGCTCATACGCGTAAATCCACTATTCATCACCTGTCACGATGTCATACACGTGTTTCGAAGCACCGCGACCGTATTTTTTGAACATTTCTTTCGACCAATTGACACGAGCCTTTTTTTGGGCGATTGACAAATTGTGTGGGATCGAACGCGAACAAATTTTTTTGACAGTCAAATGTTTATGCAATATTGAATGTATGCTGGTCCCACTAACGCCTAAGGTTGTCTCAATCTCACGATAGGTCACATGACGATCTTCCAATATCAGTTCGCGCACAGCATCAATGGTTTTCGGAACAACAACTGATTTTGGACGACCTTCACGAAATTCATCTTGGAGTGAACTACGACCACGATAGAATTCACCATACCATCGATAAACACTGGTCCTTGATGGAGCTTCATCGCCAAAAATTGAATTAAGTTCATCCATGCACTGTTGCTGAGTTAATCCACGCCGAAAGTTGTAAAAAATAATCGCACGAAAATGTTGACGATTTAATTCCATTTTTGGGCCGAGATGAATCTTTTAAGTTACTGTAAACAACACAAATAGCGCTCGTATGTCAAAACGTTCTGAGTGCGTATAACCTCAAAAATGTCCAACTTTACGACAGAGCTGTCAATTGCCGGATTGCAACACTAGGGTTTCCAAATCCCGAAACATAAGAGGCAACCCTCGTACGACAAGTCGACATGGATGTGTCCATATTCTAGGGCCTTACTCAAAGGATAAGATATCATTATATCGTGCATCAGAAGTTTGTGCGATAATGTCCTACGTGTGGCAATTTAATAACCCAAAGATAAATACTAGGATCGGTGAAAGTAAATCAAGCTGGACGCTTTAACTTATTTTTAAACTGCAGAACACTCCCTTAACTATAAAATTTTAACTTCTTACTGTTACTGAACTACCTATTAGGGCCATCCGTATTCTAAAACTCGCCATCCCCATTTGGTAGTGTCTCCTTTAACCTTGAACTTCAATTAGAAACCAATGATTTCTCTGCTTCGGACCCAGTATTCCCAATTAGTGAACCGCCGCAAGCAAATCCACAATACTTTTACTTGGCATTTCATTACCCGTATTGGTTTGGCAGATCACCGCGGAGGCAGCTGTGTGTTTTCTCTTCATCAACCGAATTTAATTCGTTGAATATTTACTGCATATCTAAAGTTGTAGTTCCACATCGCGCGCCAGTCATAATGGTTAAATAAGAGGGGGAAAATGTCTTAAGCTCTTCCACTAAAAGTTTGTCTTAGTTTAAATAAGATGCGCTAAAGATTGCGTGTCGCTCAACAAGAAAGACTCAATCCGTGAGCAAAACGCAAAGCACGAGCACACAAAATGCAATGAAAAAAAGATAGATGTGATAAAGAAAAAGAAAAGTTGCGTATTTGACGAAAAGAAAGGCGAAGAGGGGCTTGACACACAATGTCAGGTATCTGCAGAGAAAGAACTGCTTCAAGCTTAAACTATTAGATACATTCGATTAGTCGGACGTAAGACTTGGCTACATTGAAACTATCTGTAGTCTTATACTACAGTTGGGCTCTTGATATTCGGTTAACGGTCATCGCGTTTAAAAAATACCCCTGTGATACGTGCGGAATTGTGTGATAGTGACTTGTAAATTTAAGATCCACTCACAAAATTGTTTTAAGGATTAACAAACAAGCTAAAAGGTTTGGTGCAGATCTAAATAAAGCCAACAGCAACAAATAAAAAGATATATAGATAAAATCCAAAAAAAAAAAAAGATTAAGAAATAGAGTATCAGAAATAAATCCCAAACCGGATGCGATGGTGACAGAAAAATAGAAAGTGGTTCCTTTGCTTGCTGAAGTTTTCTATGTAAGTGAAACCGCTGTGAGCCTTCCGCTGGCATACTTGTTAATTAACTAATTAATCGCCTATTGAGACGTATTGACGGTAATTTGATATTGACTTAACGATCTACTGTTTCTCACCTTTTAAATTAGCATAAATAGGTTCATCAAACGTTTGCCATAAGTTTGTCTGATTTTGCGCACCTTTCAATCGGAGTTGATTTTTTTTTAATTTCAGACTGAACGCATTTAAATCGTGATCGAGCATTGGACCGCACGTTTGCGGATTTCGATATTTGGGACCTGATAGAACACACCTTCCTGCAATCAACTATGGGGTATAAAACGCGACACCACCTATTCGCCACATTTCTCTGCCTATTCTTCATATCAAAGGTAAGTTTGTGATTTACTCATAAAGTGCTACGCAGAATTAATGACCCAATCTGCTCATATATCTTATCTGCTGCATTTCTCGCACATCTTTATTAAATATAAATGTCGGTTTTTTTTTTTTTTTATAGAAAGAAACAAACAGTATAGTGAACATATTACACGCTTTCTGACCGTTACCAATCGTGCTAGTAATAGGCATTAGTTTTGATGCAGAAAATTGAAAAAAAAAGAGAGAAGAAAAGAAAAATCTCAGTTGTGACGCGACGATAGCTTCCATAATGTGAATGAAGACGGTGCATAGAAAAAAAGAATCCAGTTATGCTCTGATTTGTACTAGTTTCGACTTTCTTTTGATATCGAGCTTAGAGGTGATATGATCGTTTGAATGGGTGGCGGGAATGAAGTCGTCCTCTAGTAGCCCACGGCTCTAGCGGCTACACGTTGATGAAAGACGAAGGTGATTTTGTTGTGTGTAATAGCTGGCACGCTTCTGGTAGCTGTATACTAATTATACATTTGTTCCCGGAGTCAATGGATTTACAAGAGGATAAATCATTAAATAGTGTAGCGGGTAAAGAACAGCAATATTTGTTATTCAAACATATTCCTAACCATGTAAGTTTAAGCTTCCTATCCATATAAATGCTAAACTTTGTTTAAAGATATGCAAATATCTGAAGGAAGGGATGAATGCTTAGCGCCATCTTTGTCAGTCTCATGGTGTCAATGGTGAAGGGGGCTTTAATGTTATAGTGTTTAAAAATACCAACAACCCCAATTTTGGGTTACGGCTATTACTCTTATGTAAAGTCATTTTTATCGTTAGATTCACATAGAACCATAGCACCTGCAAATTAATTTATATTCGTGCTTCGTCCAGACTTGTGAAAACTTAATAAAAAGTGTAATGTTAAAAAAATTTAATGTAATCCTATCTTTTGAGGTGCCACTTACTAGAGTCGCATAAGTTCCAATTTATCTAGTCTTTCAAGGATCCTAATTCCACCCATTTATTCAGACAAAATAATTATATTAAAAGATCAAAAAAATTTTAATGAACTTAAATATATTTAGCCCAATGTGAGCTCACAATTTGCGCGAGCTTGTTAAAAATATGTGTGCGAACGTTCATAAGAATCGCATGCACCGTTTTCATATTATCGCTTACACCCCACTCAAAAAAGTCGTATCGAGAAAAACGCATTCAAAGTTTGGAATCCGTATTTGTATCCGCGGGAGACCCGACCCTTTAATGACCTATAACTTTGGAACCGCCTAAGATTTCGTTTCCAAATTTAAACATATAATTTTTGAAGGATAAAACTATCGATTAAGCAAAAAATTGATTTTTTGAACCGAACAAACCGGAATGTCCTCTTAAGTGCTAAAATCGTCTATGGGTAAAAACTTCCATTCTCGGTTTAATGCAAGCACATGCGCACTTTAATTGTGTTACGGTCCATCCTGGCTGTTACCTCTTTAAAAGCGGCTGTCAATGATGTACCGTGTGGATTGCTGGACTTGTTTGTAACTCTTTCGACTGCGCTCCATATGTTATTATTATTTTATTTATTATTTATTGACCTCTATGAACCCGGAAGTTCATGACCTCACCGACTCGACTCCGCCATTGTTCCCTGTCCTGTGCATTCTCCTTCCACGCTTGACCATCTGATGCGATCTCCTCAAGGTCAAATCTTACATTGTCGTCCCATCTCCGTCGCGGCCATCCTACCGGTCTCTTTCTTGTTGGTCTACCGTCAAGTTTTCTACGCACGGTCCTATCGTTGCCCATTCGGGCTACATGTCCGGTCCATCTTAATCTTCGCGACCTGTTTACTCCCACTATTGTAGGTTTGCGGTATAGCTCTTGCAATTCGTGGTTGTGGAATTTCCTCCATTGTCCTGCCTCCTCGTCATATTTACTTCCAAAGATACCCCTTAAAACTTTATTCTCGAATCCACGGAATTTGTTTTCTTCCCGTTTTGTGAGAGCCCATGTTTCGTATCCATATAGAGCAATTGGCATGATTATGGTATGGGATCATAGTGAAGAACGTGTGATTCGAACTGATGCTATGACAGTTAGAATCACCAAAAAATGGAACCAATGCGTAACACATCAGGCTACTGGCCGATTGTACGAATTCGATTTTTAAACTCAAGTACATTCAACTGATGTGGATTTGTTATGTTATCGCTATGGTATACGGCTCTGATGCATTTTCTTATTCGATTTTCGATCGGTGTTCTTTACTATTTGCTTGTGTATCTGTTAGAAACGCCACAGTTCTATAGACATGGAGCTTTATGTTATGTGATGGTAGTTTGGACTTCAGCAGTTTACTGACTGCATGCCAACTAGTGTTGCCGGAGTGTAGTCTTTTGTTAATTTCCTGCGACATTTGGTTACTGGCCGTCAGTATTGTTCCCAGATATTTAAATTCTTTAACTTTTTCAAATATCTTGCCTCTGACGTTTATATGTGTTCCCTGCGTTCCAACTGGTCTCGCCGTAATCATGTATTTTATTTTATTTTCATTTATTTCTAGGCCCTCCTCTTCTACCGCTTGCATGATTATTTCACTGTTTCTTCTTACAGTTTCTAGATTATCGCCCAGAACGGCGATGTCATCCGCATATGCGAGCACTTGTGTGACCCCGTTCAGGGATGATCCGGCCATATTGTCGTATTGTACCTTTCTGATGACATACAAGGTTCAAAAAACATGGTGAGAAGCCATCTCCCTGTTTTAGTCCGTCGCGGATTTCAAATGGTTCTGAGAGGTGGTTTTCTATTCTAACTCGCCCTTTGTTTTCGTTCATGCAAATTTGAATGAGGGCGGCATATTTTTTCGGGGTTCCCACCTCAACCACGATATGGTAGAGTCTTTGCCTTTCGACTGAGTCGTAGGCTTTTTTAAAGCCAACGAATATTTGGTGAACCGTCTCTCCGTATTCCCATATCTTTTCCAGCAGTTGCCCTTTTGTGTGACATTTGGTCGCTCGTTGACCGGTTCCTACGGAATCGGCACTGGTGGTCTCCCAGTATTTCTCCTGCGTACGGTATGATTCTCGTCAGTATGACATTTGTTAATATTTTGTATGTGGTTGGGAGCCATGATATTCCTCTGTAGTTTTCGCAGTCAGATCTGTCGCTTTTTTTGAAAGTGCGGATGACTATTGAGGTTTTCCATTCTTCCGGAGTGACTTTCTTATCCCATGTTGTTTTGATGAGCTGGTAGATCTTTCGAGCGATTGCCTCCTCTCCATGCTTCACAAGCTCTGCCGGTATGCAATCGACTCCGGGAGCTTTGTTGTTTTTCAATCGATTTATTGCGTCTACAACTTCGTTGAAAGAGGGCTCTGGGGTTTGAGGCTCAGCTGTATGTACGTCTGGTGCGTTTATTTGTGGTTGATGAGTGCGTACATTGTGCAGGTTTTCTAAGTACTGCTTCCATCTTGTCACGATATTGTTTGTTTCTGTGACCAGGCAGCCATTTGTGTCTCAAATTATTTTGGCTCTCACTCGGTAGCCATTTATAATTGAATTTATGACGGCATACATACCTCTGATGTTCTTTGCTCTAGAATTTTCTATGATTTTTTCGATCCGAGTCTTCTCCCATTGACAGTTTTTGCGTTTGAAGAGTCTCATTGTCTCTTTCCGAATCGTCGCGTATCTTTCTGCGTTGACTTCATCATATCTTTCTAAATAGATCACTCTGAGGCGCTTACGTTCTTCGATCTTCGCCCTGCACTCATCGTCAAACCAAGGTTTGGACTTGCTTGTTTTCTTAAATCCTAATAGGAAAAAAATGTGGACGTTGTCCAACAACTAGTCTTGCACCTAATGAGGCGTACACAACGTTATGCTAACAAACATACATAACTGTGGACGAAACATGGATACAGTACTAAAATCCAGCGATGAAATAATCATCAAAACAGCGGATTTTTAAAGGCGAACGGGCCGGCAAGTTTATGGCAATAGTGTTGTGGGTGTACATGGAATCCTCTACATCGATTACTTGGTAAAAGGAAAAACGAAAACTGATCGTTATTGCACCGGTTGGGCAAAGAATTCAATAAAAAAAACTCCTTATCTGAAAATCTTTTTCTAAGAACTTATTGAACGACCATCGTAGTAAGAATTTTCTCATTAGGACAAAACCTGAGTCGTCAGTCACAACTTTTTATTAAGAAATACAAAACCAGATTGCAGTGTTCAACTCACTTTGTCCTGTAGGATTTTAATGCGTCGAATGCATAGTTTTTTCACTCGTTTCAACAATTAAGGATAATTCTCAGATCGGCTCTCAATAAACCGATCCTGTGCCAGTCGTCCTGACAACGCGTTCCTTTGATTGGAATTTGGCCACCGGTAACGGAAGACCTTTTTTTGGCTTTTCTAACCCGTTTTACTATAGCGTCATGCAATGGAACTGAATAACGTGTTTCGAATCCATATTATGAAAATGTTAGAACCGAAGTACGACGCATCAAACTACGATTCGAGGATGTCTCAACTCGATATAAGAAGATATGATTGATTCCGTTAACACTCTGGACTAAAGCGCTATTGATTTTCTCAATTTTCTCGAACTTACCTTGAGGTTACAGCCTCACTCTCCGATGTTTGCCGTTGCACTCCGATGAAATAACTCAACTGAACCACTTTATTCTTTTCACTATTATTCCATTGTTCACATAAATAATTGTTTCTTTATATAGGTTTAATTATTTAATATTAAGCCGGGGGCTTTTTCCGTTGAAGCTTATTGTTTACATGAATAATTGTTTCTTTATATAGGTTTAATTATTTAATATTAAGGTAAAGGTCTTTTTCCGTTGAAGCTTATTGTTTACATGAATAATTCTTTCTTTATATAGATTTAATTATTTTATATTAAGGTAAAGGTCTTTTTCCGTTGTAACTTTTCGTTTACATGAATAATTGTTTTATTATATAGGTTTAAATATTTAATATTCATAACTCATATAATACACCTGAATGTTTCCGCCACCGATTTTTTCACTCCTTGATATCCACTTTTGACTCTGGGATCTACATCTTCAATCTTTAACGATACTTGATCGCTGAGTTTTGAATAGAGATTACTCTCTTTCTCAGCTATTTTCTGTTGAATAATTTCTGCCAAGTTCAAAGTGCGTTTATCTGCCGTTTCATTTTTGAAACTTTCAAATAAAGTAGCATCGTCTTCATTAATATCCATCATCATTATCGGCACTACAACCGGGATCCGGTCTTGGCCTTATTTAACAAGTATGAGGCTTGTTAAATTTTCCATAATCATTTGTTTTTCCGGGCAAGGTTATTAGCTTTGCGCCATCATTAATATCCAATGCATCCATAAAATCGTCGGCGAATTCTTCGATTCCACCATCGTCCTCACCATCACTATCGCCAACACTTTGGCGATATGCGGGAGCATTTGTTTTCTTTAGTTTCGCTTGTGGGGGTCCAAGTTCTGGGAAACTTTCTTTGGTGAGTTCTAGTTGCTGCTGCTTTGCAACTGCGAGAATATTCTGACTAGTCCACCGGTCAGTTATCCGCAGCAAGGAATGATGGTCTCAGGTCCAAGATCGACCATTTCGATTTGAGCGTTATATTCCCATATGAAGAATTCGAAGATCCAGCACGTTATTCCAACGATGGGTCTTTTCATAGTGATATTTACTTCACAGTATACCTTTTCGCCTAAGTAAAACATCTTGATTCCAACCCACGCCACGAAAAGCTCTGATACATAGCATATATGCATGGATATTCTGAGGCTTAATTAGGTAGTACTTATAAATGTTAAGTCCCCAGCTACAACGCTTTTACACTTTGGAAATAATTAGTTTGAATTTTGTGGTGCAAACCCTGGCGTTCGGTTTTTATTATATTGTTCCTTCTCAAAGCTTACTAGAAGGGTAAAGATTTAAATCAAACCATTCGAATCGCCGACTGCAATCGCGTAAGAGGGAACTAAAAAATGTACAACAAGCATTTTTTTTTTAATTCTGTGGATTCACGTCCGTTTGATATTGTGCTTGAAATACACTCTTCTAACATAATCTCGAAATTTCTCAATTCGCTGCATAAGTTGTGATTGTCATGTTAATGCTCTGGTATACTACGCCTATGTTTTGTGTCTCTGGTGGTGCTGTGTTTTTTATTACCAGTTTTCTGTTTTTGCTTTGTGCCCCCAAGGTGGCCCAATTGAACATGCATGTCCGATTCACTCCCTTCTCGTTCATCGGGTAGTGCCTACGGAGTAAACCGGCGTCCACTTTGCAATCCATTCCTGTATGCCCCTCCGGGTAAAGTCTCTCGACATTTCTTCCTGCAGCAGGGTCGATGTGTTTCGTCTATACAATTGTTGCAATTCTTACAATCTGTACACATTTTGCAGGATGTTATATCATACTTTGGTGAAAAAAATTTAGAGAAAGGGATAGAAAAATGATTGATGAACATGAACCTAGACGTTGACTATTATTTTGACTGAAATAATTAAAAATCTAAATTATAATTAAACATTATAATATTAAACCAAACTCATAATCTGTTTAATTAATAATATGTATATATATATATGTACATATATGTATATATGTATATGTATATATGTATATGTATATATATGATAGTATAGTGGTTAGTATACCCGCCTGTCACGCGGGAGGCCGGGGTTCGATTCCCCATCGGGGAGCCTCCAGCGCAAGACTAATGACCTTGCCCAGAAAAAACAAATCATTATGGAAAATTTAACAAGGGGGGTTCGATTCCCCATCGGGGTGCCTCTAGCGCAAGACTAGTGACCTTGCCCAGAAAAAACAAATCATTATGGAAAATTTAACAAGCCTCAAGACTTGCTAAATAAAGCCAAGACCGGTTCCCGGCTGTAGTGCCGATGATGATGATGATGATGATATGTATATGAGTGTATAATAAGAGGTAATTAAATAAAGAAATTAAAATTAAAATCAATAAATAAGAATAATGATAAGACAAGGTTAACAAAAATACAAAGGATCACAAGCCCCCCAACAACAGTAGTATTCCTCTTCCAAAAATAATATTACGGGGAGGAATGTTACGCCACAACACACTCATTATTTACGTAAACCAAAATACTGAGTGTGAAAAACAAAGAAAAATCAAGTAGGAGGCGAAAATAACTTAATCACCGGAAAAATGAAATTAAACAGATTAGTGAAAAAGTGAATTAAAACGAGATTCGATATTGAAAACTTACGAGCTTAACATTATAAACTAAATAAGAACAAGAAGATTAATTAAAATAAAAAAAAATCAACAAGAAAAATAAATTAACTAAACAAGAAAAGAAGCAAAGAATAAAAAAAAACGAGGTTCAAAGAAAAAAAAATATACGAAAACAATTTAGAAGCCCAAGGATAAATTAACTAAGAACGAGTAGAAGCTTAGCCTTTCATATCCTTCCCATTTTGTTTGGGAGACGAATCACAAATTGCTGGAATTCGTCGGATTATCCATTTGGACTCAAATAAACTGAATTCCCCGGAATAATACCCCCCACCGTTTTCATCACAATAATTATAAAACAGACGCTACGCTTTTTGATGTGGTAACGGCTGCAGTCCTAATGTGTTGCGTTTTAAATCAAGTGAATTGCCCGTCTTTGTATGCTATCAAGTAGATCGATGGTTGCTTTGGAATGGAGCTCTAAACATGGGAACAGTATTCGAGCGCGGGTCTGATTTGAGATTTGTAGAGTAGACGAATTTGGGCCGGGTAAAATATTGTTTGGTCATAAAAGGATAACTCAATTTTGTGGAAGCAGATTTGTGATAGCGATATTTTTGAACAGGAGAATCACGTTTATGCTATCAAATAGGTCAAGGGTATGCTTACGAGCAGAGCTCCAAGGGTAGGAACAGTGTTCGTTGTACAGGAGAAAAGATTTGCCGGAGTAAAATATTTTTTGGCTCTGAAAAGCTTTTCTGGAGGCGGAGCTAGCGATATTCGATACATGTTCATCCCATGATACATTCTCACAAAAAGTGATGTCGAGCAAATTAATTCTTTCCTTAGATTCAATGGCCTGGATATTCATCTTCAACTGTGTATACTATGTTTTCGATGCATTGAAGTTCACGAGATTGGTTTTCCCCCAATGTAGGATTTTATCTAGATCCTGATCTGGGTCCATCTCAGCTGGTGCGACATTAAAGCGTTAATAAGCCGATTATTCATAAATATGATTCGCAAAATTGAACATTTTGTTACCGTCGATTCTAATAAACTGTTAATATGAAGGGCGAAAAGGGTTGGAGCCATAGAACCCCGAGACACCCCGGAATTAATAGTATAGAGATATATGTATACATCGCCCATAACAAACCGGATTGAACGATTTTAAAGGAAGCTCTTCGTCCAGTTGCAAAATTATAGCGAAATATGAATGAAGCTTATTTAGTAACTCTGTCAGACGAAGTCAAAAGGCTCAGAGGAATCGAATGCGACTTTAGTCAACATGTTCATCAAGTGCAGTTGTCCAGATGTCAGTTACAAAGGTCCGCTTGCTACGGAGTCCCTATTGGTGATCATTTAGAAGCCCGTTGCATCCCAAGAATTTAATCAATTCGCCCTTGATGATATTTTCCACCACCTTGGTCAGAATAGGCATTACTACTTTGGGCATCTATCTCAAAAACAGTGTCCAATCAATCGTAAATGGGGATATATTGGGTTGTACCACATGCAGTGTCCGATTTTATAGTAAACATTTAAAAGCCAATATTATTTTTCCGTACATTTTTATTCAATCAAAATAGGATCCGTTGGCATCTATGACATTCTTCCAACGTGATATCAGGTCAAATATTCCTTTTTCGTTGAAGTGCTGACTTTTATTTATTATTATTTACTGGCCTGTACGAACCCGGAAGTTCATGACCTCACCGACTCGGCTCCGCCATTGTTCCCTGTCCTGTGCGCTCTCCTTCCACACATGACCATCCGATCCGATCTCCTCAAGGTCCAGCCTAACATTGTCCTCCCATCTCCGTCGCGGCTGTCCTCTCGGTCTCTCCCGTTGGTTTACCGTCAATAATTCTATGCACGGTCCTATCGTCGCCCATTCGCGCTACGTGTCCGGGCCATCTTAATATTCGCGACTTGATCACTCTCACTATTGCAGGTTTGCGGTATAGCTCTTCCAATTCGTGGTTGTGGAGTTTCCTCCATTGTCCTCACTCCTCGTCATATTTACCGCCAAATATACCCCTTAAAACTTTATTCTCGAATACGCGGAATTTTTTATCTTCCCGTTTTGTGAGAGCCCATGTTTCGCATCCGTATAGAGCAATCGGTATGATTATGGTTCTATAGACACGGAGCTTTATGTTACGTGATAGCAATATGGATTTTAATAGTTTACTGGCTGCATGCCAACTAGCGTTCCCGGAATGTAGTCTCTTGTTAATTTCCTTTGACGTTTCGTTTCTGGTCATCAGTATCGTTCCCAGATATTTAAATTCTTTGACATTTTCAAATATCTTACCTCTGACGTTTATATGTGTTCTCTGAGGCCCACCTGCTCTCGTCGTAATCATGTATTTCGTTTTGTCTTCGTTTATTTCTAGGCCCACCTCTTCTGCTGCTTGCATGATGATTTCACAGTTTTTACTTATAGTTTCGAGATTATCGCCCAGAACGGCGATGTCATCCGCATACGCGAGCACTTGTGTAACCCCGTTCAAGGATGATCCGGTCGTGTTGTCGTCTTGTACCTTTCTGATAACATACTCGAGGACAAGGTTAAAAAGGCATGGTGAGAGGCCATCCCCTTGTTTTAGTCCGTCGCGGATTTCAAATGGTTCTGAGAAGTGGTTTTCTTTTCTAACTCGCCCTTTGTTTTCGTTCGTGTAAATTTAAATGAGGGCGGCATATTTTTTCGGGATCCCCAGCTCAACCACAATATGGCAAAGTCTTTGCCTTGCGACTGAGTCGTAGGCTTTTTTGAAGTCCACGAACAGTTGGTGAACCGCCTCCACGTATTCCCACTTCTTTTCCAGCAGTTGCCTTATTGTGAACATCTGGTCGCTTGTTGACCGGTTCCGACGGAATCCGCATTGGTAGTCTCCCAATATTTCTTCTGCGTACGGTGTGATTCTTGCCAGTATGACATTTGTTAATATTTTGTATGTGATTGGGAGCAATGATATTCCTCTGTAATTTTCGCAGTCAGATCTGTCGCCTTTTTTGAAGATGGGGATGACTATTGAGGTTTTCCATTCATCTGGTATGACTTCTGTATCCCATATTATTTTAATCCTGCATGCTTCACAAGCCATGTTGCTTTTCAATCGATTTATTCCCTCTACAACTTCGTCGAAAGAGGGCTCTGGGATCTGAGGGTCGGCTGTATGTACGTCTGGTGCGTTTATTTGTGGTTGACGGGTGCACCCCATTGAGCAGGTTTTCAAAGTAGTGCTTCCATCTTGTCACGATATTTTTTGTTTCTGTCACCAGACAGCCGTTTGTGTCTCGGGTTATTTTGGCTCTCCCTCGGTAGCCATTTCTAATTGAATTTATGCCGGCATACATACCTCTGCTGTTCTTTGCTCTGGCATTTTCTATGATTTGTTCGATCCGAGTCTTCTCCCATTCGCGTTTTTTGCGTTTGAGAAGTCTCGTTGTTTCTTTCCGAATTGTTGCGTATCTTACTGCGGTGACTTCATCATATGCTTCTAAGTGGATCATTCTGAGTCGTTTACGTTCTTCGATCTTTGCCCTGCACTCATCGTCAAACCAAGGTTTGGACTTAATTGTTTTCTTAAATCCTAATACCTCTTGGGCTGTTTGTTTGATTGTGTCTCTGATCTATGCCCATTTAGTGTCCGCACTATTGGCTTCCTCTTCCTCACTACTGTCATTCTCTAGGATGCTAAATATATTCGTTAGTTCGTCTTGATATTCCGCCCTTTTACGTAGGTCTTTTAGTTTATCAATCTCGAACTTTTTGCTCGTCTCCCGTGACTGTCCATGTGGGTTTGCTGCAAGCCGACTTCTAATTTTGCCCATCACTAGAAGGTGATCGGAGTCGCAATCTGCTCCTCTATATGATCTTACGTCAAGGATATTCGAGTGGTTTCTTTTGTCTATGAGGAAGTGGTCTATTTGGTTATGCGTTACGCCGTCGGGTGATATCCATGTGGCTTTATGGATTTGCTTGTGCTTGAACATCGTGCTCTTCACTGCCAGATCTTTTGAAACTGCGAACGTGATAATTCGAATACCATTATCATTTGAAACGTCATGTAGGCTTTCTTTACCTATTGTTGGTTGGAAGATATCTTCCTTTCCAATTTTTGCATTGAGGTCGCCGAGGAGAATTTTAACATCGAATGATGAGATCCCATCAAATACTTCCTCTAGGGTCTCGTAAAATGTGTCCTTCGTTTCTTCGTCGGTAGATTCTGTTGGGGCGTGTACGTTTATAAATACATAATTGTACCATGGGCCCTGTATTTTTAGCACCGACATTCGGTCATTAATAAATTGCACATCTTTTACATGGGACGTAATCTTCTTGCTTATGATGAAGCCAGTTCCGAGGTTATGTGTATCGGTACCTCCACACACCAGTGTAAACCCGTTGGTTTCGATTACTTGATGTGGGAGTCGGACTTCCTGAAGCGCGACGATGTCCATTTTATATTGTTTCGCGTTTTCTACGACCGTCAGTATCGCGCCTGGTTTATATAACGTTCGAACATTCCACGTGCCGACGCGTATATCCTGCTTTTTCAGTTTTTCCCTGCGTCTTCTTTTTGCCGAGTCGGTGTTTTCTTGATGATTTTTTCCCTTATGGTAGTGTCGGCTCACCACACCTACGCCTGATGATAATCGCGCTCTCTCACGAATCTATTCAGTTGCATGGCTCAGTGAGGTGAATAATGCTTGCACATCATTCGACAGTCACTGGGTATGCGAAGGATGAAAAGAACAAAAGAGAGAGCGCAATAACTTCGGGGTTGGCTCAGCTTGTGCGCTTGTATCAATGCAGTCTCTGAGGATGACCTACTGCCCTAGTGCGATGGCTGTGGTGATCTCAGAGTGCATTGAACCTGGGGAAGATAGAAACGGGAAGGAGAGGAAAATGTTCTGTGGCTATTCACCTGTGAAAAGAGATCATTGATCCCAGCGAATGTAGTGTCTGGGGAAAGTGAGTAGGACGCCGACTTGGCTAGGGAAATCTGATCATGCGAACTAAATCAAATACTTTAATAATTTCCCCAGCGACTGCATGATTATGCAATCGCGTCGTTTGATCAGACTTTGCCGTTGCCAACCGACATGATGCAAATTTTCGGTGGAAATCTCATGGGTTAGAGAAATGGAGTTGCCGTATGGCGAAAAGATAGCTAAACTCAATTATGCATTATCTGCATAGGATAATGAGTTTAGCTATGCGTCCTTTTGTGAAACATGTTTTGCAGGTGAATTACCGAACGGTGGGATAGAGGTTGATATGACGCGCTGAAAGCGGTCGAAATAATGCCGGAATTGTGGTTGAAATTGTGGGTTGGTTTTCCATGTAGTATAGAGAACCCCCACAGATGTAATGGGCTTTCAACAATGGCTTGAGACCGACTTACCGCATATATAAACTTTTTTTTCGGACCGATTCTTCAGCCAAGCTCCAAAAGATTTTTTTTTTACACAAACGTGAGCACAAAAGCGGATTTTGGAGTACCCTTAAATGTCAGAGCACAGTGCAAGCGGAAGGAGAGGAAGTGGATAAGGAAAGGAGGTACCCATGCACATTGGCGTTAAATGCCTGGACATTATAACGACGAGGAAACACACGATCCGGTGGAGTATTCCACATTCGTGTGGTTCGGATAAAGAAAACTCTCTATGTTTGTTTGTGCATGTGAAGTTGACTTTCAACGTGAACTGATGCGCATTCTCAGATTGACGGGTATCGCGGGAAAATGTCTGAGAAGGCGGTACAGATTCAGCAAGTTCTGTTGACCAATGACCGTGATAGTATCTATAGAAGAGAGATAGGCATGATACGTTGCGCCTGTGTTCTAACGACGGAATTCATCGACTTACAGCCGGGTTCCCAATAAGTTTCACTGGTAGTTTTTGCATCCTATCGAGCACGTGTAGTACAGTTGTTGATGCGCCTGACCAAATATGGGAGTTGAACTCCATTTTGGGACGAATATACGCCTTGTAAATAGTGGTCAGGTTGGATGGAGTGAAGTATCTTTTGCATCTCTTAAGGAACCCCATACCAATGGCCGCGCTTTTTGCAGCTTCAAAAATGTGGTCGCTCCAATTAAGTGTCGAATTAATTCGAGTGCCGAGGATTGATAGTTCCTTGGCTTCGTCGACGGAAGTGCCATTCATCGACAGTATATTTACTTTGGGGTTCACATTTGACGACAGGAGACAGCACTGAGTTTTTAAGGCATTGAACTCTACTCGGTTACATAATCCCAATTGATATGCCTTGTTGAGGTCGGAATACAATGTATAAAGCATAACCTGCTGATTGGTAATGACGTTCGAAGAGTTTCGTCGGGAATGTGCGTATGAGAATGAGAAAACCAACGTGTTATCATCAGCAAATTATTGAAATGGGCTGTGTGTAATTGATAAGAGATCATTTATAACCATCAAGAAGAGAATGGGTGAGAGTACCGAACCCGGGCATCATCTCGATTAATTTGATGGGAGATAAGCTTGACACCATCAAGAACCACTTGGGTTTAACGGCTGATGGTCTGTTATCCATTGGATCAGGGAATTGTCCACTCCATATGAATGTAATTTTAATAAAAGTGCTGGATGCGAAACTCTGTCGAACGCTTTCGAGATATCCAGTGCAACAACCTTGCTTTCTTCAAAGTAGTGGATGGATTGGCTCCACTTTTCGGTAAGATACGCCATCAAATCTCATGTGTACCTGTTGCTACGAAAGCCACATTGCCGGTCATTGAGGAGGTCATTTGATTCCAGATATTTTGAAAGTTGACGGTTAATCAGTGATTCCATTACATCCGAGAGAATAGAAGTTAGTGCTATGGGTCGATAAGAAGAGAGGGATGAATTGTCGCCCTTTTCGGGAATTGGCTGAATGTTCGCCGACTTCCATCTATTTGGGAAACGCCCAGTAGAATAAGACAAATGGAAGTGTTTCCGCATTGGTTTAGAGAATGAAGACGAACATTTCTTCAAGAGAATTGGGGGAATACCATCAGGACCAGCGGATTTGTGTGCATTTAGGTCCTTGAGTGCCCGGGCAACATTACGCATTCGGAGGTGAATCTGGCCCATGGTGTGCAGCTTATGTTTAAGTTGAGCCGGAGCTGATGTGGTGTCAGGAAGCGTTGAGTTGGCTGCCAAATGTGCAGCAAGTAGATTCACTTTCTCTATTGCACAGCTGATTGGTCTGTCATCGACTATAAGCGATGGAATGGATGACGAGACCGAGTTTTGGATGTTCTTCACAAATGTGCAGAAGTTTCAACTACCTGTGGGAGAGTGTAGTATTTTTTGTCTCAATCTCGGGTCATGCAAGAACTTTGCGCGTTGAATATACGCATTGCAGTCATTTCCAGATCTCCGGAATCTTTTCCGATTTTCCTCATTATTGTTTGATTTATACAACCGGAAGCTCAACTCTTTAGCCTTAATGGCTTCTCTGCACCCGGAATCGAACCACATATTTCTCTTGGGTTTGATACTCTTTACTCTGTGTGGAATAAAGATTCGCATGCGAAACAGTATCATGTCCGTCAATATGTCCGCTATAGAGTCCACATCATCATCATCATCATCATCATCGGCACTACAACCGGGAGCCGGTCTTAGCCTTATTTAGCAAGTCCTGAGGCTTGTTAAATTTTCCATAATGATTTTTTTTTCCGGGCAAGGTTATTAGTCCATAGAGTCAACATCATTAATGAGGAAAAGTAACGACCAATTTACTTCCCAAAAAATCGTTCAGACCTTCCCAGTTGGCTTTCTCATAGAACCATTCTGTTCTTTTGGGAGTTTTCTCGTAAGCGTCGCTGTTGGTTAGAGGAAATTTAGCTGACACGACACAGTCGTCTGAAGTGTCCAAGGGCGAAGAAACTTCAATTGTTTATTTGTTTGGGTGGGAGGTGAGAACACGTGCAGTGTGTCGGCGAAAAGACCATCTATATCTGGTACCCGTGTTAGCTCACTGACGGGCAAAGAGCTGAATATACTGACCCTCAGGGGTTGTGTGTCCGGAGTAGTGAAGCCACTGAGAGTTATGCACATTAAAATCACCCACAATAACGATTTCAGTGTGGGCATATAGGGTCAAGATCTTATCGATGGTATCAGATAGAGCATCAAATTCGTTAAAGGATGCGTTTCTATCCAAATTTGGGCTTCTGTAAAGAAAGCAGTAATGTATGATATGCTTACGAACGTGAAGATTTAGCCGCGAGAAATTAAATTGTGGATTGGAGCAGAGCCCATATTGTGGCAGAAGCTGATAAGCTACATCACTTCGTATGTATGTAGCTACTCGACGATGTGGAAAGAACAAAGACACTAGGTTATAACCGAGTATAGTAAAATCGGAAATATCTGTATTAGTTATTACCTGAGTTTCGCTAAGCGGAAGAATTGCTGGTTTCTGGTTACTGAAGTGGGCAGACACAGCGGAGAAGCTGCTTTTTAGGCCGCGAATGTCACACAGATCGGCGTGAAATTCCCGTTCCATTTAAATGGCCTGACACAGAAAACCAATCATCATCATTGGCACTACAACCGGGAACCGGTCTTGGCCTTATTTAGCAAGTCCTGGGGCTTGTTAAATTTTTCATAATGATTTGTTTTTTCCGGGCAAGGTCAATATTCTTGCGCCAGAGGCTCCCCGACGGGAATCGAACCCCGGTCTCCCGCGTGACAGGCGGGTATACTAACCACTATACCATCGAGAAGCCCATACAGAAAACCAATACCGCCTTAGAAAAGGATGCAAGTCGGACCTGGCGATAGATAAGCGAAAGCAACCACTACATGTGTTATGCCCTTGTAGTAGATGCCCCGCTAGATCCGTGCCGAAATTCTGGTCACATACCTTTCGTGACGAATATTACGCTACTCAAAAGACCAAAAACCCTCCAAAGATTATAAATCAATCGAGAGTATCGATGCCTGAGGGCCGCAACAGAGGTGCGAAAAAGAGGAAAAACAGCCGCAAGGGATGGAAAGGGTATGGAAACGATATGAGTTTTCCCGCACTGTACACCTTCACGCAATTTTCACACTACAGTGCGAATCCCATAAATATTACTGCACTACACTCGGACGGATTTGTGGTGGTCCGTTCGTTTACTTCGGATCCCACAGAATACTTGACGCGGGAACCGATAGTGCAATTAAGGTATCTTGTGTTTACTTAAGATACCCTAAACGGATTACACAATTGATCCGATGGTACGGATCACGAGGTAGAGACGCACATGCTGACTCGTCGGCGGTTAGTTTAAAACTGGCCAAGGATTTCTCCCAATCATTTCACGGAGCCTATAGGGTGTTATTTTACCGGGCAGCAGTGAGTTGGATCCCACTCTGCCACTCGCCCTGTATTCGCTTTTCGCGACAAGTCGGCCTCTTTGTGAGTATATTCTAAGGCTCTACTCACCGGAGCAAAAATCGAAGTGTCTCGTATTTTTTTGCCCATAACACAAAGAAAAATTTCAAAACTGACATCTCGAAAACCAATCCGTAAATTATTTCTAACGAGAATTTGGAGTTAAGCTAGTCTAAAAACATAGGAAAAATATAGGTTTTTATCAGACACAAATCACTACGAAACAACAAAAACTTGTGATTTCATGTTCACGTGCTGACGCTATTCGTACTTATGTATGTTTCCAAATCTAGAACTAAATAAAAACAGGTTCTAACGACATCTTTTTATTAGAAAAGATGGATATTAAAAAGTAAGTAAAGTATACCCAAGAAGGTACCAACGCGGTACTGGCAATCGTTTCGGAACACTACGTCCAAAAATTCGACCAAAAAATGTTTACAAATACAAAATAGTTTTCCTTTTATTCTACATTCATTTCATCTTTTGAGCGAAAAAAAAAAATAAATCGATTTTCTGAAAATTCAACAATATTGTTACAGCGTAAGATGATGTTTGGTTTTTTTCTTAGTTCAAATTTGAAAATTCAACTAATAAAGAAGCGACATTAAAAAAAAATGTTTCTACTCTCGAGTTTAGAAAAAAAATGATTGAAAACAAATATTTGCTTTCTAATACACTTAAATGTTTTTTTCAATAAATACATTATTTAATTCAAATTTAAACATGAGCAAAGTATAAGGCTCCAATGATTTATTTTTTCAAAGCCACCTACTCGTGCACTCCTACATGCTCCATCGACTGATTCTAAGATGACTGTAAATTTATTTGTGTGTAATTTCAGCATATCAAGCCTTATCCAAATGTTGCAAAGCCCAAAAAAAAACCTGGTGTAAAACACAGAAATGCTTCTGATACCATTAAACCAGCTTTTAACTAAATGTGGTCAAATATTTCAACACAAAATCCACTAAGGCATTACGTTCAGCTTTCTATGATCGAAAGTGTTTTACTGTTAGAGGAAAGTCTACCAAAGTGGTGTATTTTCTGGTCAAAATGAATTCGAAGATAATATAATGGATGATTATCGGATTTTCCTTTGAACTCTCAATTCAATACCGATGTCATGTGCCTTCTGTGTTTACAACGCACACAGAGAGGTTGTTAAGTGTGATGCGTGATTTTAACATTTCTCACCACCGGTGTCATACTGTCGTCTCATTTCTAAACCCAAATTACAATGTTTAGTCTATTTGTCTATTAAGTACAATTAGTTGGTAGTTTAACAAGAAATAAACTTAACGTGGTTTTGTAGGTCGCAATGTAATATTGGTTCATATAAAAAGAGCAGAATACAGCCATACGAATTTTAACCTAGTTAAGGCAGATTACAGAATATAGTTCCAATGTTTTATTTTATGGCTATTCTCTCTTCCGCACATATATGAACAAATGTTCTGCAATATTATGCCCTCGAATTTCTATTACAATACGAAGAAATAGTTAATTTAACTCTTCTTGCTCTTATTCTCGTTTTAAATAAATGCGGAAATTTTGGTCAATTCTTCGCAGCAATAATTTTAAGAAATCAATTTATTTTTAACTATCCTTCCTACCTTCTGTATCTTCTTCCGGTCTTGTTGCCCTTTTCTCTCTCTTTTTTTAAGGTAGCGTACAAAGGGTGTTTCTGATGGGGCCTCAAGTATTAAGAAGTGAAATTGTGGGAGTGTAACAGACACGACACACCACACGAACACGCAAGTGTAGTGACGAATACATACAGTGACAAAATAAATCATTGGAGCCTTATACCACAGCAATTAACATACCAATCCCAAAGGTTAACCGCAAATTGGTGCGATCCGTCGAATTCTCTTGTGCATTTCATGATTTTTCCTTCCTGGAATTTGTTCAGACAAATTCCCAGTCCTTCCCTACAATTTCATTCCGGTTGAATCACACGCACAATTTTGTCGGTGCTTCTCGGAAATTTTTTTTATATACTTCTCTCGGGGAAGGGAACCTATAGCGCCGACATGGCGTCCCGAGATGCCACCAAATAACCGTTGTTGCAGTTCTTTTTGAACAGTTGCAGGTTGTAACGCTACGGGAACACTCACGCAGGGGGCGGATTCCACAGCTTCACCGCTCTGTGCCGGAATGAGTTCTGATACAGGGACGTTCGCGCACTAGAAACATAAGCCGCAAACTGGCGCGATCCGTCGGATTGTCTCGTAGAGCGCATAAAAACCGATTTCCGCGGAACAATACCACGAATATCCGAAAAACAGTACATGTGATAATGTGGGAGTTCTCTATATCACATGGAGAACCAGCCCACAATCCTAACCTAATTTCGACCACTAACAGCGCGTCACATCAACCCCTATCCCACCATCCATGGTATTCCCCAGAAATATCATGTTTTCCAAATGTACGTATAGCTGAATTCATTCTTCTATGCAGATAATGCATAATTGAATTCAGCTACCTTTTTGCCATACGGCAACTCCATTTTTGCTAGCCCATGAGATTTCCATAGGAAATCACATCATGTCGGTTAGCAACAACAAATCTAACCAAATAACGCCGTTGCATTATACGAAACCGCTGGGGTTATTTCAGCGTCTTAGAGTCTGGTTCTCACACTGATTATTTCCCAAGCATGAGCGGCGTCCTATTGACTTCTTCCAGACCATCCATTCGCTTGGGATCAACGATCTCATTTCACAGGTGAATAGTACCAGACACATTTTCCTCACCTCCACGATTCTGTCTCCCTACAGTTCAATGCACTCTGAGATCACCACAGCCTTAGCACTAGGTCAGTGGGTTACCTTAGAGCTGCATTGATTCATGCACACACAATCCATCCCGGGTTCATAGTACTTTGTGTCTCTGTTCTCTCATTCTCCCACGTTCGTCGATTATCAATTAACCGATGTTCACCATACTTCGACGGGCGTGACAATGAGAGAGCAGAGGCGTGATCTCTATTGGTGGTCCTGTGTGCAAAAGTAGAATCCAGAATTTCACCCCTAATTAGTCAGTCGTTACACAGTCATCATAGCGGTAGGTTACGCCCCCGCTCGGGCCCTAAAATTAATTTCCTGGATTTTATTAAAGTCACTATTCAACCACAGCAGCGCACACACGATACTCTGCATCGAGTCGTTACTCAATCACCATCGTGCTAGGTCACGCCGCCCACCAATCTAAAACGCCATCCAACATACTCGCCGGGGTACTCTCAAAAATGTTTTTAGTTCCTTTTGTATTATTGGCCAAATCGTACTTTTACAATAGTTACATTGTGTCGTGATCCCTTCCTGTGTAAATACAGATTCAAGTCCTCCCGTTTAAATCTAGTGATAATTTATTTTAATGTAAAAAAATAAAAGAAACTTCCATATTAAAATTGTAAATCCGAAATAAAAAGAACAAATAAAAACCAGGTTGAACAAATTAAACAGTGTTAATTATTCCATCTTTCCTAACTGGTGAACATTTCTTGCGCTAGAACATCGTTGGGGATTAAGTGCATCCGAGTCATACGTTGACTAACCTACTTAAACCCTCACAATAATATCTATCCTTTGGTGTGATATGTCCTCGATCAGGCGGAGCGCTCGTCTTTGTATGCTCTCAAGTAGGTCGACGGCATGTTTAGGAGCAAAGCTCCAAACATGAGAGCAATATTCGGGGGCGGATCTAATTTAACATTTATACAGGAGAAGAAGTTGGGCCGGAGTAAAATATTTCTTGGCTCTAAAAAGATAACTCAGTTTTCCAGAGGCGGACTTGGTGATGTTCGACACATGTCTATGGGGCAATACATTTCCACAGACCGTGACGCCAAGCAATTTTATGCCCTCCCCAGATTCGAGGGCCTGGCCATTCATCATCTGTGGAACCGATAATCCGCTTTTCTTTGTGAATATTGTATAATATTTAGTGCCTTCGTTGCTCTGAAGTCGACGAGATTGACCTTTCCCCACTGCAGACCCTATCCAGATCCCGTTTTAGAGAGTCGATCTGGTTCATGCACTAATCGACCGATCACTCGAAAAAGAGGAAACAAGTGTACTGTACTATCGTCCGCAAAACTTAACACTTTGTTATCCGTTGACTCCAACAAATTGTTTATGTAAAGAAAAAACAAGGTTGGAGCCCAAATAGAAGTTTGAGGCACCCCGGAATTAGATATAGATCCGAAGACTCACCGTCCACAACAACCCGGATCTATCGATTTTCCGGGAAGGCCTTCTTCTACTCGTAAACCTGTTGGGAAAGTCCGTATGAACGAAGTTTGCTCTGCAATGCCCGGTGCCAGACGCCGTCAAAAGTGTTGGAGATATCCAATGCGACTGCTCTTGACTCACCATGCCCTTAAATTGCGGATGTCTATACATCGGTTATAAGAGTCAAAACGTCTCACGTGGACCGCCTGTCACGGAATCCGTTTTGACGATTGTTCACAACTCTGTTGCACTCCAAATACTTAATTAACTCGTCATTAATAACCCTTTTCATCACCTTAGATAACATTGGCAGTAATGTTATCGGTGGGTCATTTTGTGGGAAACACTTTTTTCCCCTCTTTGGGATTGGCTGAACTCGAGTCATCTTCCAGCAGATAGGAAATATCCTCCGTGCATAAGGTAAGCGGAAGAGAGTGCCAAGAACCGGCGATAGTTGTAGAGCACAGTTCTTGAGGACCATTGCTGATATTCCGTCCGGGCCGGTTGCCTTCTCACAGTCGAATCCACGTAGAGTGCGTTGAATAGTACGTGGGCGGAACCTCACATCTCGCATCGGAGACCGTATAGGCGCGATCACAGGTGACTCCAAGAGACCGGCCTCGAGGTTTGAATTCGCGTAAAATAAATTCGCGAACACATAAGCTTTTTTTTGAATTTGTGACTACTGTCCCGCTGCCCGCCACTGGGGCATTGGCATTGCCCAGAAGGGGAGTAAACCAGTTGGACACGCAAGGAGTTTTTGGCCACTCCATCGTTGTAGGCTTTCTTCGCGGTATCAATCGCCTGGTTGCACGCGTTTCTGATTCTAACAAAATTTGTTCGGTTAATCTCAATGGGATTGGAGCGCCATGGTTTAAGAACCCAATTTTTTCCGCTATAACCTGCCCACATTTTTTATGAAGCCATAAACGCGGAAGACCGGGGTTCGATTCCCCGTCGGGGAGCCTCTGGCGCAAGATTAATGACCTTTCCCGGAAACAACAAATCATTATGGAAAATTTAACAAGCCTCAGGATTTGCTAAATAAGGCCAAGACCGGTTCCCGGTTGTAGTGCCGATAATGATGATAAACCTCGGGGCGGGTGAATTTCGTTTGATGGAATGCGGAATGTAGATCTCCATCCCGAGCACAATAATCTCTGTGACCGACTCCGCACACGCGTTAACATCGGAGTCTTCAAAGCGCACTTCCGCCCACGGAAAGGATGCGAAGAAATATCGCAAATCCTCCCAGTCAGAAATTCTATACCTCTATACTTGGCGAAGCTGCTTAGGTCGGTTATTCGCTTGAAATGCATTCGGTTACGCGACCGATTCCAAGGGGTGATGTCAGTTTTAGTCGTTCCCACAATATAAGTGCTCGGTTCGGATGTCAAAAACAGATCCAGGGTGTTCGCATAATCACTTCGGGTATCCGGTACTCGCGTAGGTTCCTTCACGAATTCCGGCTAACACCGAACATCTCCGCCAGCCTCACAGAGTCGTCGGTTCTGTTGGAATGCACCAACCAGCCAGAGTTACGTACATTCAAATCGCCAAATCGATTACAATTTCAGAAGCCAGGTGGTTGATCTATAACCAGTCGACAGTACGTGAAAGATGTTCGAAAAATGTTGCTGATCAATAGTCATTCAGGGAGCGCTAAGGACAAGAGAGAAATTTAACAGAATTCCTTAGCATGACCTTCAACCACGTGATGTCCATGATATTGGATTCCAACGCCTCCATCCTGTGGAAAGCCAGATCGGACGCGTGAAGACGCAGACTCCACCCGCTCTCGAATTCAAGCCGTATCCTGAGCAACGAAGATATGTCAAATCGGTTGACGAATCGACTTGGGTCTCAGTTAGGGTAAACACATAAGGTTTCGCTATTTGCAAATATTGGTGAACGGCGTTTACAATCGTATTGGTGAAACCGATGCCCCTGATGTTACAAAATGCCGTTATCGGTGGAAGGTAGACCGAGTTTAGGGAACGATCCTGATTACGCGATGATACTAGAATCCGTATTTTTTTTAACAATTAATTGTTTACGCATAAAAAGATCATAACATAACGGCTCATATAATATTTGCTGGGGTCTGTATTCTATATTCAAAAAAAAAAAATTGAAAATGAACAAATGGCGGACATGCAAACTTTAGATACCGATTTTCGAATTTTTTTTTTTTTGCTCTTTAAGGTTGAATAGAAAAAAAAATTTATGAAAAAATCATCTATATTTGGGTTCAGACTCCAATAAATTTAATTTACTTTAAAAAAAGCTGATCCATCGAATAGTTCTTGAGATATCGTGATGACCAATGTGAAAAACATGGTTTCGAGAAAAACGGGTTTAACGTTTCAAAATGCTATACAAGGGTGGGGTGAAAAGTTTCCGGCCTGACCTACAAATGGCACCAGCGGGTCTAATTATTATGTCAGGTTCTATAGCACTATGTCTCATTAGCATGTATATACATTTTCATGTCGATTCCTCTGTTAGTATACATTTGAGTCTACTGAACAAGACGCCTCGAAGTGAAAAGTAAACGACCTCACTTGACCTGGTTGTGCTGTAACTTTTTATAAAATTATTTTCGCAAAAACCGTTTTGGGGACGTATCCTACAGCTATTAAAAGATGACAAAAAAATCGATTTTTTTAAATTTCTTGATGAGAACCTCTCCGCTACGAATGTTACAATAATGATCCACAAGAAACTTTCGTGTCATTGAAACAAGCCAGTACATAAAACGAATATCTCCTCAGAGTAGAATACAAGCGGAAGGTATGATCAAAACCGGCCACTATACATATTTTGCTATTGCCGTAGCTACTCTCCTGGATTCATGCCAAAGCCCAGGTTACGTTCCTTCCATAACAAATATTACAATATACTCACCATAAACCCACCAATGAATAGAAATAATTTGAGAGTATAGATATTTAAAGGAAAGATCTGTGTAAAAACTAAACTTTTACTAACTTTTGCATATAGTGTAATCAGAACGGAGTATCTAAATGTCAATTTTGTTATGGTGTTTATATCGAATAGTATTGGGTTGTACCACATGAAATGTCCAATTTTATAGTAAAATTTAAAAGCCAATATTATTTTTTATTCAATCAAAATAGTAAATTTTTATTCAATCAAAATAGGATCCGTTCCAACGTGATACAAGGTGAAATATTTCTTTTTCGAAGAAGTGCTGACCTTTTGAGGCACTGAAATCTTCAAAGCCTATTATGAACTCTGCACGGTTCCGGAAGACCTTCTGCCGTCAAAATGAATCCAGGTTGAAATGTCAGGAGAGTGCGGTGGATGCGGAAGAATTTCAAATCCCAACTGCAATAGTTTTTGTACCCTTACTTGTGAGGTATGGGGTCTAGCATTGTCATGCAAAGGGACCCATGCCTATTGACCAACGTAGGTTGCTTTTCAGACAATTTAGCATGCAATATGTCGATTTCGTCACAATATTTGATATCGTTAATTGTTTCTCCTGGTTGAAGAAATGAAAAGAGGATTGGTCCCTTCTATGTCCACCCAATTGTCACCACAATCTCTTTTGGGTAAAGATCGGGGTTGGGGGTGTGTTTTGGTTTTTCATCTGCATCCAACCACTGCCCAGGTCTTTTACGGTTATCATACAGAATCCACTTTTCGTCACAGGTAACTATCCGGGGCAAAAACGGTTCAGATTGGTTTCTTAATCTAAGCGATGCGCAGATTTCCAGGCGCCATCTTTTTTGGGACTCGTTCAGTTCATGGGGAACTCACTTATCAAGTTTCTTTACCTTTCCTATGAGAGAACGGTGTCAACTTATTGCCATTGGGGATACTCCCACTTTTTGTGCTATCTCCCGCGCCGATTTTGTTGGATTCGCACCCACCGTTGCTCCTAAAACATCGTCGTCAACTAACGGGTCCGGCTTTCCACGTGGTACATTTTCGAGGCTAAAATCTTCCGAACGGAACTTTCTAAACCAACGTCGTATAGTGCGTTCGTTAACCGCTACATCCTCAAATCCGTCATTAATGTTTTTTATTGCCAATGACGCATTATGACCCATTTTAAATTCATAAAGGAAGAGGGTTCGAATTTGAACTGCCGACAGCATGGTTAACAGTTCCTAGGAAAAAAAACTGTACTAAAATTCTCACACGTCAAGCACACGTACCACTTTATTTTATAAAATATAAAATTATCGTTCTGGCACAAATTTCACTCGATAACTTCTTATTTCCGACTGAGCGAAAATCGGGCATTTGATGTGATACAACCCAATATATTAATGCAATATACGTAAACAAGTTTTTATTAAGTTTTCATTTGCTGCCATGTGCATTGTAAAAGTTTGGTTTTTTAATTTCGCGTCCATAACGTGTTCTGTAACCTGATTCTTTTTGAGATACGACTGCTGGATTCGATTCGAAGTTCGTTGCATTTGGTTTGCTTTTCTCAGGTTAGTTGGGGATCTGAGAGTTAGTTTGGGAATCTGTGGAGTTATAGCGGTCATCTATGTCTAGCATACCTCTAAATCAGGGCTCAATGCAGGATCTTCTTAACTGTGAAGTGTTTTGACGCAGTAAATCTTGTGTGCCTAGTTTTTCCACTATTTAATCGGGCCTCCAATACGATTCAGCCCTGTAAATAATATTATCGCCTGAACGAAAAGTTTCTTCTCTTGAAAATGTTTGCTACCATGATACCTTTTTTGGAAAGTTTTGATGACTGATGTCTGTCATAAATATCCTTTAGAATTACTATTACTATCTATTGGCCTGTAGGAACCTGGAAGTTCATGACCTCACCGACTTGACTCCGCCGTTGTTCCCTGTCCTGTGCGCTCTCCTTCCACGTTCGACCATTCGATCCAATGTCGTCGAGGTACGACCTATCATTGTCCTCCCATCTCCGTGGCGGCTGTCCTGTCGGTCTCTTTCCAAAGATACCCCTTAAAACTTTATTCTCGAATATGCGGAATTTGTTTTCTTCCCGTTTTGTGAGAGCCCATCATCGGCATGATTATGGTTCTATAGGCATTGAGCTTTATACTACGTGATATCAGTTTGGATGTCAGCAGTTTACTGACTGCATGCCAACTAGCGTTGCTGGAGTGTAGTCTTTTGTTAATTTCCTTTGACATTTCGTTATTGGCGGTCAGTATTGTTCCCAGATATTTAAATTCTTTAACTTCAGAGATGATCCGGCCATGCTGTCGTCTTGTACCTTTCTGATGACATACTCGAGGACAAGGTTAAAGAGACATGGTGAGAAGCCAACGTCCTGTTTTAGTCCGTCCCGGATTTCAAATGGTTCTGAGAGGTGGTTTTCTGTTCTAACTCGCTCTTTGTTTTCGTTCATGCGGATTTGAATGAGGGCGGCTTTTTTTCGGTATTCCCAGCTCAACTACAATATGGTAAAGTTTTGCCTTGCGAGTGGGTCGTAGACTTTTTTGAAGTCAACGAACAGTTGGTGAAGCGTCTCTCCGTATTCTCACTTCTCTTCCGGCACTTGCCTTATTGTGAACATTTGGTCGCTTGTTGACCGGTTCCTACGGAATCCGCATTGGTAGTCTCCCAATATTTCTTCTGCGTACGGTGTGATTCTCGCCAGTATGACATTTGTTAGTATTTTTTATGTGTTTAGGAGCAATGATATTCCTCTGTAATTTTCGCAGTTAGACCTGTCGCCCTTTTGGAAAATGAGGTGACTATTGAGTTTTTTCATTCTTCCGGAATGACTTCTTTATCCCATATTGTTTTAATCAGTTGGTGGATCTTTCGAGCAATTGCCTCTCCTCCATGCTTCACAAGCTCTGCCGGTATGCAGTCGTCTCCGCGGGCCTTGTTGTTTTTCAATCGATTTATTGCGTTCACAACTTCGTTGAAAGAGGGCACTGGCATCTGAGGCTCTGCTGTATGTATGTCTGGTGCGTTTATTTGTGGTTGATGGGTGCGTACATTGAGCAGGTTTTCAAAGTACTGCTTGCATCTTGTGACGATATTGTTTGTTTCTGTTGTGGCGGTTCCGACAAACCCCACGGTTCGCTTTCCTAAAAAAACCCCATCCTTACAACCCAGTCTGCACAAGCTTTGGCTACTGCAATCGCATTAGCACCTTAAATGCTTCACGCATCATTAAATCCAATTATATAACCTAAAAGTACCTGTAAGAGAATTCTTACCTGCATTCATTTATTTGAATTCAAAATTCCTCTTAAGAATTCTGTTCCAAACAGCATATCCCTGTACAGAAAACTTATCGGTTCACATATCATGTAGCCATCCCAACCAGGGATAATGATCATTGCGTCGCCTATTCCCAGCTTCATTCATGTGTACAACAAATCCCCTTTCATACACATTGGTTGGCGACCTTTCTTCCCAACCAAAAACAACCCAAGCAGCTGCATGTAATTAGCGCAATCGACGCTGAAGCCAATTTCCTTAACTCGCACCAAGTGCAAACAAAGAACGCTGTTCCTCCATAGGCTTCCAGGCGATACCATAAACAATCCATATCGTTTGTGCTATCCTAAACGCAGTTTTCATTTAATGAGTGGCTGCTATTTATCCAGCTGACCCTCATTATCGAACGATGCATAGGTCGCTTTTCCCTTTGTATTGTAATTGCCCTGAATCCACCCCTCATGACCTCGATACATAATCAAATAGAAACCCATTAGCATCCCACGAAATTCGATTTGTTTGTTTCAACGAACACACATCTCCTGGATGCACATTATGCCCCTTCTTGGTGTCTCAGATTCGTTGTCATAGTGTGTTCCATGAAAGAACCCGTGTACACACATACATGTATACTACCAACGATCTTCACCCCAAACTATTGAATATCGTTGAGTCTTTTACCACCCGCAGACCAGCGCGCTCGAGCCGCTCCCGCTCTCCGACGGCTGCGGAGATGCGTAAATTTCAGTCCATCGTTTTCTCTCTTAGATGATGGCCCTATGAGTTCTTGCAATGTCGGTGTTTTCAAATATTTTTCTTTGAGTTTTTGAAAAAACGTTAACCCTTATCTTTTTTGTCATTATGGATTTTTGTTAAATGTTTCTTAAGCTTAGAAGGCTTCATTGAATCGTTTGACATCGTTTTATTACATAGAAGACAGAAAGGTAAAGGTAAAGTACTATTTCCTGGTGAAGGAACAAAGCCATATTTCATATATTCAACACTGTATTGTCTGTATTTTTTCTTCGGCTTAGTCATACTGTTATCTGCAAAAGGGGGCACTGTGTCGAAATCAAAATGTGCCGCCCTTTTATATTCTGTGGAGAGAGATATTTGTTAAGAGTTTTACATAAAAATCCCAAGAAGCACAAACAAGATTTTTTGTGTGCTTCAGTTGGAATGGGGTTCTGGGGAGTGGATGGGAATTTGGTTGAACAATTGGATTTGGGAATTTCATAATGTTAAGGTTACTGGGAATTGTGCGACAAATTGTTTTGGTTTCATTTGTCGTGCGTGTGATTCATTTGGGGAATATGATTGGGATTATGGATAAATATGGGGATTGGATAGGAGTAGTGGCTTGGTATCACTACAACGCTATCTGCGTAACAATACAAAAAATTATTCTTCTTTTTGTCCAAGACTAAGAAAATTAGTTGTATGCACTTCACATCACGCATAAGACAAAACTAAATTGTAGATTAGATGCGCCACTCTTTTATAGTTCATATTATACACTTATAGTTTGTGCAAGTATCGACTCTATTGCGTTCCTGTATAAACCTGCCTGACTCGCCACGATGCCTATCTAGTGCCCCCCCCCCCCCCCCCCTATACATATCCCTATGCACATATCCCTACATACATATGTGGCGGTTCCACGAACCGCACAAATCACCATAGGCTGAGCTATCTTCGTTCCACCAAGAAACATACTCACCTATAACCAAACTTCACGTTCAGAGAATCACCAGGACAAAGAAAACGAAACGGAAAAGAGAATAGAATCATCCCCCAGAGAAAAATGACTCAGTCGACGAAAAGAACCCTCGGGGGGAGGTTGATCAGCGCAGCGCGATAAATTGATTAAGAAACTGTTCGACCTGAAGTAGTAAAGCTTTAGAATACGCGAGTTAACCTGAAAACACCCTAAACGTATATATTTAACGCCCAGCAATTCAACGCGCGCGGGCCTGTGATTCTCACTAAGGACATCGGAAATATGTTTATCGGTTAATTAATTTGTTCTCTAAAATAATTAAGGAAGTGCGGACAGTAAATACGGAGACTGAGACTATTATTCTCATCGTGACACTTTCGTGGTATCCTAACGTGTGCCGTTTTGTTTTTAAATTGTCAATTTTCGTGCTGAAAACAATAAGTGAAAGGCTATTTGTGATAGACAGAAATAAATAAGGATGTGTTCAAAAATTAAAACGAGGTGCGGTGGAAGTTTGTGTTTTATTTTGTAACATACTACCCAAAAGAACAAAATACTAAAATTGTGACCTAGACGATTAAGTTATAACCAAAATATCCAAATTGTGTCCTAGGTGACTAAGTGATAACGATAGAGAAAAGTTTAATAAAGTACCAAGGCAAAGGCTAAACAAACTCAATTCCTTGTTTTATTTGTGCTGCATTCGCCCCGTGTTCGGTTTGTAGACAGTGTTCGGCGGAACACTTTCGACCAAAAGACAAAATCCGCCAAAGATATCCCACCCATCATCCCCATTTTAAACACCCCATAACTCTAAACGATTCCACAATGGCGGCTACCCAATATAACGATTCCCGAATTGTTATCAAGCAAACATAGCAGCTGCTCAAAGTGACGATTCTCAAATCACATCGAGCAACCAGCAGCTGCTAAAAATAACAAACTCCTGCATCCCAAGCCAAAGACCGTGGCCGCTGATTGAATACCATCAGCAAAATTAATATCGAGCAACCGGGGCAGCTGCTTGAATATGATTGGCCAAACAAACTTTCAAGTGTTTCAGGGTTCAGGTATAAAAAGGAAAAAGACGACGTTCATCAGCGGCTATTGAGTATCCTGGCCTCATGTCAGATACATACCCGATTATGGGCGCACAAATTGGGACAACTTCAATATTACATTGAACGAAAAACTCCACCAATTCTCTCTTCCCACAGACAGGAACCTAACGACGGTTGAGATAAATAACGCTGCAACTCGACTTCACGAGATTCTAGTTGAAACTTCTGAGACTCATGTCCCAACGTACAAACTTGAAAAGACTTATCAGATTCCCCTTGACGACCTCACTCTTCGTCTCATCCGGGAGCGTAAAAAGCTCTGCAGAATGAGATATCGACACTGCTTTACGCAAAGGGAGCCATTATTCACAATATTGGCACACTGATAAAACAAATAATCCAAAACAATCGCACCCGGCAATTGGAAGACAAACTGAAGGGTATTCAGATGGACCAGAACATTTATAAAAATGTTAAAAAGATATGTGGCACTTCTCGTATCACTGAGCCAATCATGGACAACGGTCTTGTTGTCAATAATGATGCCAATAAAGCAAACATCATCGGAGAGACCTTTGAAAATAATCACAACCTCACTCTCGAGGATAGCGACCCGGAAACTAATGCAATAATTAGTTCAGAAATTCACAACAAATTAGACAACTTTAACGAGCCAACAGTTGTTTTTAACTCAGCTAACAGTGCATACTTCGACGACACACGTGATAATAGTCACGGCTTCGTCGAACCAAATACCCTACAGAACCTAGTTAAATCGCGAAACCCCAAGAAGTCAGCCGGTATCGACAACATCTCCTATCACTCCTTGCGAAGGCTTTCTGCTTTATTCTTTATAAAGCTCTCCATTCTGCTCAACCATGCCTACAACATGGGGTACTTTCCCCAAGCTTGAAAGCATGCTGTTGTCTGCCCAATAGCAATAGCTGGGAAACCAAATTATCAGCCCTCAAGCTTTCGTCCTATTTCGCTCCTCCCCTGCATCAGCAAAATATATGAACAGTTCATATACAAGAAGCTAAATAAATGTATCAGTGTCAGGAACCTAATACCTGATTTCCAATTTGGACTTAGAAGAGCGCACAGCACCACCATGGCTCTCAATATATTTCAAAACCACGTTTGCGTGCGCCTCTTTAATAAGGAACCCACCATTGCGGTGAGCTTGGACATTGAAAAGGCTTTTGACACAACCTCGTTTTTAAATTACTGAATACTGGCCTCAGTAAAACGCTGTGTAGTATCATCTACCAGTTCGTTTTAAACAGAACCTTCCAAGTTCGAGTGAATGGAAGCTCCATTCTAGGCCCCATCCTATTTAATATCTACACCTCAGATATTCCTCGCCCTGTGGATGGTAGAGTAAATTTGCTAATCGGATGACGTCCTAGTGTACACGTCATCTAAAAGCCCAAAACTCGCAACAAACCGACTCAACCGTCATCTGGACGAACTGTATCAGTATTACAGTCGATGGAAAATTCGACTTAACCCATCTAAAGCAGTAGCTATAGTTCTGAGTAGTAAACACCCCCAACCTACTTCTCGATACTCACAGAATATCCGAATACAAATGGGAGGTACTGTAGCGATTCTAACAGATACACACACAATTCGCAAGCAAAAATAGTGAAGAACACCGAACGAAAAATCGAATAAGAAAAATACATCAGGACCGTATACCAAGCGATAAATAAAAATAATTCACATCAGTCGAATATAGTCGAGTTTGGAAATCAAATTCTAAACACGGTCAGTAGCCTGATGTGTAACGCTTAGGTAATTTTTTTTTCGTGATTCGAGCTGTCATAGCGTCAGTTCGCATCACACGATCTTCTTCACTATTATTTCAAACGCGATAGTACTACGATTAGACCACAGGACAGGATGAAATATCTTGGGGTCATCTATACCCCAAAAATGAATTTCATCAAACATGTGACCTACATTCTTCAAAGGGGCCTCGGTCGGTCTAAGCAACTGCACAACATCTTGAAGTGGAGCAACAAAGTTGATACCAAAGTTAAGCTTCTCTGCTATAAGCAGCTAATCCGATCTTGAATATCATACACCTTTCCCATATGGTCCTGCATATCTTCGGTCCAAATGGAAAGACCGAGTTTTCGAAAGAAAACTGCTCAGAAGATGCATCAACCACTTTTGAAGGCCTGACGGTCGCCATTACCCGAACTCTCACCTATACGAAGGTGCCTCCATTATCCCATTCGACGAGTACTTGCTACAATTAGCATATAAGTACCTCGAAAACATTCCGAACAGCGATAACCCACTTGTACGGGAGTCTTGCGTTCTTGACCCTTCTCTTTTTCGATCTCTTCGGATCAGACCACCACAAATTCTTCTTCAGTGCAAAACTGAAGAAAGCACCCTTCCCAACAACATTCTCCTTTATAATAGAGGATTCCTGGACCCATCCCATAGGGTCTACTGCTGACACACTACAAACACGCACGCACAATACAAGACAGCACAAACACACACACATACACACCGACCAATGCGCAGATTATCAGATGCCAAAGACGTGATCTCCGTTTACTACCGCACTCAAGATCCACCGGTCTTGTACGAGTTCTTTTCTCACCATCCCCCCATCCAAGTAGTTAGAGAACAATTGAACTAACCCTGTCCACACTATCCTTAGATACGTCCTTCCCCTTTCTTTTCAGATATCTTGAGACCGAGCCCAACATCTTCACGGATGTGGGTGATCCTGGTTATCGCAAGATTACCAGAAGCCAGAGACAAGATGAAGGACACATTTGTTCTTGTCTCCCTAAAGTCGGCCTCTCGCCACCCCATTTTTTTTCCCATTGGAATTGTATTATTTCACCTCTTCACGGGCATTCACATTTTCATGATCATTCGGATCATCACACAAAATTTAGCCAAAGTTACATTTTAAGCAAATAAACACTTGTCTATATTTATATTTTCTTTGGGACGTAAAAATCGCTAATAATTTCTTCATTGTTATTTATTTTTACTTCCATATTAATAAAAATGTGTCACCATTTTTTTTTATATTAATCTGACGTTGTTCAGGGACCTTAAAATCGATTTTAACTAACCAGGGACCCCTGGATGATGTCAAAGACCCCTTGGGATCCATAGGGACCACGTGTACATTTATAAGTACATAATTGTTCCATGGGTCCTATATTTTTACCGCCGGCATTCGGTCATTAATAAATCTTACATCTTTTTGTACACAGGGTGTACGAGGGTTGCCTTTTATATTTCGGGATTAGAGAACAAAAACAAATATTGATCATCGACAATCACTTTATTGTTTTTCAAAATATTCTCCATAAAGATCTATACACCTTTGCATGCGTTTGAACCAATTGCCGAAGCACTTTTGCCACTCTGATTGAGGTATCTCCAACACATGCGTTCTGAATGCAGCAACCGCTTCTTCAGGTGTCGAAAAACGTTGACCTCTCAGTTTGTTTTTTACGTACGGGAATAAAAAGAAGTCATTCGGTGCCAAGTCAGGACTATACGGCGGATGACCCATCAAATCGATGTTTTGGGTGCTCAAAAATGCAGTTGTCGCAGCCGATGTGTGAGAGCTCGCATTGTCGTGGTGAAGAGTGATCCGTCTTCGGCGGTTGGTTTTCCTGATTTCTTGGAAGACAACTGGCAAACAAATGGTTGTGTACCACTGAGAATTGACTGTTCTGCGTTGTTCTAGTGGTAGGGTTGCGACATGTCCAGTTTTTCCGAAAAAACAGGCGACCATTTGCTTGGAAGTGCTTCGTGCGCGAACAACTTTTGTTGGATTTGGCTCATCTTGAAACACCCAGACAGTCGACTGCTGTTTACTTTCGGGCTCATACGCGTAAATCCACGATTCATCACCTGTCACGATGTCATAGACGTGTTTCGAAGCACCGCGACCGTATTTTTTGAGCATTTCTTTCGACCAATTGACACAAGCCTTTTTTTGGGAGATTGACAAATTGTGTGGGATCCAACGCGAACAAATTTTTTTGACAGTCAAATGTTTATGCAATATTGAATGTATGCTGGTCCCACTAACGCCTAAGGTTGTCTCAATCTCACGATAGGTCACATGACGATCTTCCAATATCAGTTCGCGCACAGCATCAATGGTTTTCGGAACAACAACTGATTTTGGACGACCTTCACGAAATTCATCTTGGAGTGAACTACGACCACGATTGAATTCACCATACCATCGATAAACACTGGTCCTTGATGGAGCTTCATCGCCAAAAATTGAATTAAGTTCATCCATGCACTGTTGCTGAGTTAATCCACGCCGAAAGTTGTAAAAAATAATCGCACGAAAATGTTGACGATTTAATTCCATTTTTGGGCCGAGATGAATCTTTAAGTTACTGTAAACAACACAAATAGTGCTCGTATGTCAAAACGTTCTGAGTGCGTATAACCTCAAAAATGTCCAACTTTACGACAGAGTTGTCAATTGCCGGATTGCAACACTAGGGTTGCCAAATCCCGAAACATAAGAGGCAACCCTCGTAATCTTCTTGCGTATGATGAAGTCAGTTTCGAGATTATGCGTTTCGGTACCTCCACACGGCAGTGTGCACCCGTTGATCTCGATTACTTGTTGTGGGAGTCGGACTTCCTGAAGTGCGACGATGTCCATTTTATATTGTTTCATGTTCTCTACGACCGTCTTTACCGCGCCCGGTTTATATAACGTTCGAATATTCCACATGCCGATGCGTTTGTCCCGCTTTCTCCGTTTTTCCCTACATCTTCGTTTTGACAAATCGGTGTTTTCTTGATGAAATGTTCCCTTATGGTAGTGTCAACTCATCACGTCTACACCTACCGGGCTTTTCGTGGGATTATTTTGTGTATATTGGGTGTTGAAGTGTTGGTTGTCTTTATAGTAATTCTAACCGTCATAGCATTGGTTAGAATTGCATCCTCTTCACTATCATCGCAAGACTCTATGGACCTCTTTGGTCTGAAGTTCTAAAATTTGATATTGCTTATAATAGGATTTTATTGTAATTTTTATTTTCGCTCTATAAAAAAAATTTTGTTAGCGCAAACAACGATCTAGTCTGCGCCCTGTAGATGTTCTGAAATTGGTGACGAATTAAAAGTTAATGGTCCATCAAGGATATTATTGTATAACCGTGATGTTTAGAGTAATTCTAGTTGGTTCCACACACGGCTACTACTTTTCTGCCGTTCTTTACCATCTTCTTCTCATCCCTCCTCGTTCAACACTTAAAATTTTACACAAATATAAGACATGCATATCAATTACATTCTTTAATTATCCACTCTTATGCTTGAGCTAATAAGTTTGATATTGTGTGCTTCATCTACATCTCTTCGGCAGTAAAAGAAAAAGTATATTCTATCATCTCATATTTCTTCGACGTGAATACCAAAATAACCTCTAACCGATCTCCAGAAAAGCGATTGAAACCATTAAAAAAGAAAGATGAAATCAACCCATTCTATAGGTGCTTCTGATGATCTAACGAAAGTAACTCTTATAGTAACCTTAATATTGTTGTGTCGAATCTGGCCCTCATTTTCTCTTTCACTTGTTGAACTCATTTCAATGGTACCCTGGAGTCTGATGCTGCGTCTATAAAAAAAAATTGAACAATAAATGTGTTCTATGGGAGAAGAGAAGGCGCCCGATTTTTTAATCCAAATTTAATTGAAATGTTCTTAATCAAAATGTAGTAAAGGGATTAACGATTCTACTTAGATTTAGGTCTTCGAAGTAGTGAGGTCAAAAAGACGAAGCAAAAAACAAAAAAATAATTTCGACAATAGCTTAAACATAACTAGATCAGTCATAAAGTAGAAAGTTCATTTCAAAAATAACGGATATGAGAAATCTAAATCAAATTAGGTGGAGCAGCACTTAAATAAAGATATTTCCAGATTTGAATTAGGTGGTGAATTTTTGGCTTACATTATCGGTAGATGAAAAAAAAGTCAACTTACTGATTCTTGATCTAGACAATCGATATTGGAATATTTTCTGGTGACTCGCAATGGAGCAGTATTACTTAAAGATACGCCATAAATTGTAATGCCAATTACATTCAATTAAATAGTTTTTTTTACACTAACTCGCGCACAAAATGGTATTTTGGAGTACCCTTAAATGTCAGAGCACAGTGCGGGAGGACTATTTCAGACCTGATTAACAAACACGCTAGTTTCATGCTGGTTAAGTAAAATGTAGAAATATTTTGGCATGCCATTAAGAAGCTATAGTCGATTGGTAATAATTTATTCTACCGAATTCGAGGTGTGGGGGTACAATAAAAACACTGTGATCTGACATTTAAGGGTACTCCAAAATCCCATTTTGTGCCCGAGTTAGTGTAAAAAAAACTATTTAATTAATGGTAAGTAGCATTACAATTTATAGCGCATCTTTAAGTAATATTGCTGCATTGGGAGTCACCAGAAAACAATCCAATATCGAATCACCTTTTCTGCGCGCGTTTGTGAAAAAAAAGAAATAAGCGTTTGATTGATATTCAGTTGATTAAATTATCGCAAGGAGTAGAGTACGGAAACTTTTAAAAAATATCGTAAATATGATACTTAATGCCAACTGCAACGCTTATAATATATAAATGCTTGGAAGGTGTTTCGTTTAATTACAATATTTTTGTGTCGAATGATTTAACCATTCAATCATAGTATGATCTAAAATAAAAGGAGATGATAGGAACATGGAGACATAAATTCCATACGACCCTAGCACGATTCGGTAAATAGACGCCCATTAAACTGTACTCTTCGTAGATTCCTTCGCATTTCCAACTTTCAGAATCGAGATAATTAATCTGGGAAACGCGTTTGACACTGACTTCTTTACTAAACTTTAAATGTTATAGGGTATTTCATTTCGAGGTATAGATCTCCAAGGTAGCAGCCCTTTTTCCAGAGACTACCGATTTAGTTAGTATTTTGTCATTTTATAATAAATAGTCATTCATTCATTTTATTCAGTTAGTACATATAAAGTTTTGTTTACAGTTTTGTTCTTCTCTGCAGGAGGTTATTTAAATTAAATATTTACAATTTTTAGTGAAATATTCTTAAAAGAGTTTCCATTCAAAATATTCCCCTCTTCTCCCTCTTTTCATCTCCTTTTTTCCTCTTTTTTACAATTGAGATTTAACAGATGGTTTCTTAGTAGTGTTTTCCTCAGGCCATCAGTCTCACTCCAAAACAAAGTTTACATATTGTTCAAATTTACTTTGAAAATAATGTTTCAGTTCGTGAAACTCGTGGGGTGCTACCTCCATTTTATGGTCTTCAATGACGAAGCTCTTTTTTAATCGAATGGCGATGCCAACAAGCAGGATTGTCGAATTTGAAATGAAAATAATTCACGAGTCATTGTTGAAAACCCATTACATCTGTGGGGGTTCTCTATACTACATGGAGAACCAACCCACCATTTCAACCAAATTTCAACCTTATTTCGACCGCTTTCAGTGCGTCATTTCAACCCGTATTCCCCCCACAAGCTATTTCACCTGAAAGACATGTTTTTCAAAAGGACGCATAACTAAACTCATTATTCTATGCAGACAATGCATAATTGAGTTTAGATACCTTTTTGCCATACGGCAACTCCGTTTCGCTAACCCATGAGATGTCCACCGGAAATCGCATTTCATGTCGGTTAGCAACGGCATAGTCTGATCAAACGACGCGGTTGTATAATCATGCAACCGCTGGGGAAATTGTCAAAGTATTTAATCTAGTTCCCACGATCAGATATCCCTAGCCAATTCGGCGTCCTATTCACAAAACATTTTCCTCTCCTTTACATTTTCATCTTCCCCGGGTTCAATGCACTCTGAGATCACCACAGTCATCGCACTAGGTCGGTAGGTCATCCTCAGAGGCCCCATTGATACAAGCACACAAGCTAAGTCAATCCCGAAGTTATTTCGCTCTCTCTTTTGTTCTTTTCATCCTTCGCATGCCCAGCGAATGTCAAATGATGTGCAAGTATTATTCACCACGCTCTCTCTGAAAAGATTCATGAGAGAGCGCGATGATGATTGGCTAATAGCCGAGCAAATGCAAAATCCAAATTTCATCCCTAAGTGGGATCAGTCAATATCCATACACCACCGCGTACACATGCTACGTCGGACGTTCCCGTGAGATTAGCAATTCATTCACCGCTGGGCGCGCATCGTTTTCAAAGTATCGGAGTCAAAATACCCCACAGGAGTTCGTACACTTGACGAGTCGTGTTAATAACCAAAAGTGGATTATAGTGCCGCCTATTGTAATACTCCGTGCCGTGCTTTCCCAAACGGTGGAAGAAGAGCCCGGAGTGCCGAGAGTGTGTAAAGTAAAAGACCGGAAAAGATTTGGCGTATATAAAGATGGATTGATGTTTATTTTGTTCTTAAATTTGTGACATAATTATGACCGGTCATTTGGCCAGCGGTTCGGGCTTTGAAAAGAGACTGATCCCGAAATTGAAATGCACTCCCCTTTTATAGTTTTTGGAGTTGACTTTTGTCAACTATTTTAATGTCAAAATTCCAAGAAGCGTACGGAAGGCTTGGCGTGCTTCGATTGGAATTTTGTTCCGGGAATTGTTTAAAGGTTTTTGTTGGATAGATTCTGGGAAGGGAATCATGAAATGCGTTTTGAATTTAGCATTTCATGATGTTAGGATTTTTAGGAATTGAGTGAATGTATGATGAATTAACTTTTGGTTAAATTCGTTGTACATGTGACTCAATATGGGATTTGGATGTGCTATGTGGAATTTTGAATCAATGTGCGATAGTTAACTTTTGTTAATTTATCGCTCATTGATTCGATATGAAATTTGGGTTTTTCGTTATGGGATTATGGATAGGATTTTTGATGTTATTGGGGATTTAGATAGGAGTAGCGATTTAGGATCGCTACACTATCCTTGTTGTTAAAGAGAACCAAATAATACTGAGTTTCGTTTAATAAAATCAAGCAACACTGAACCTTTTGTGAAAATCCAATAATACCAGAGTTTCGTTTAGTAAAATCAAACTATGCTGATCTTTTTGTGAAAATCCAATAATACTGAGTTTCGTTTATTAAAATCAAGCAACACTGAGCCTTTTGTGAAAATCCAACAATACTGAGTTTCATTCATTCAAAATCGAATTATACTGAACCTGTTTGTTAAACCCAATTCAACATTACAATAAATGAACAAACCACCACCGAAGAAAGAGTGTTTTATTTTCCGTTGGAGATAAGATAGTGGCTGGGGTGTAAGTGAACCATAGTGCCCGTGTCCAGTACTACTACTTCCAACCCCCACACATCCACAAAAAGTTACCGTTGGCGTGCTTTATGGACGAAAGTATTCGTCGTACTGCATTCTTTCAAATATGAGGCTGTCAAAAACGGTAAAGAGATGGTATTGTATGGTTATTCACGTCAGAGACATGTGTCCACCACGTCCAAGCAGGTGCGTGAGGGTAATTGAATTAAGCAGATAGGTGCAGTCGATCAACCCGGAAAGGAGCCGATAAATGGACAGAATGTCGGCTAGAACTCTATGCTCCTCAAGGGTTTTGGTCAATTTATTTGAGACAGTTAATATAAGGGCGCAGGGTGTAAGGGTTTTCCGATTCCAGACCACGGAGAGAAAATCGTATGAAAGGACATTCAATACAGTCGATTCTGTGGATATGGATCGTTTGATAAGGGAACCATACCTTCCACCTCAGGGGTTCCCTAGGGCAGTCATCTTGGACCACTCCCATTCATTCTTACAATTAATGTTATAGACTCCAGTATCAAGGACTCCTCCATCTCTCTATGGGCGGACGACACCAAACTCTTCAAGACGATCCACTCTTCTATCGACTCCTCACTTCTCCAAATGGATCGCGACAGCTTTTCAACTTGGTGCCAAAACAACTGCCTTGAACTAAATATTGCCAAATGTCACTCAATCACCTTCTCCCGCGAACGATCCCCCTACCCACTACGTTCCTATATCTTACTCAACCAACAGATAACACCTGTATAAACGATTCGTGACCTTGGCATCTTACGAGTATGTGATAGGGAGCTTAACTTCATCCCACATATTGATGACATTATTCTCATGGCCAACTCTGTCCTTGGTTTTGTGAAACGCTGGTCGAAAGAATTCTCTATTCCCTACATTCCCGATCTCTCTATATAGCCTTTGTCTGCCCCCTTCTTAAATATGCTAGTCAAGTTTGCTCTCCTCACTACTCGCTCTATATTCGCGAGGTCGGAAGCGTGTAACGTCGTCTTTTGAGTTTTGTCTTCCGAGGATTGAATTGGGAAAATCCTTTGATTCAACCAGCATACGCGAGCCGTCTTCACCTAATTAACCTTAACACACTTGAAGAGTGCAGAATTCATGCTGACATGCTCTTCATCCACCGTTTACTCTCAGGTTCAATTAACTGCCCAAGCCTGCTCTACTTCATCACATTTTCCACTAATCCCCGAAACCTGCGAAACCCCCATCTCTTCTATGAACCCATTTCGCGAATGCAGGGATGGGCAAACTCTTACCCCACCTTCTTTGACTTCAATCTCACCTCTCCCGCTCTCAAATGTCCTCTCCCCCCTTACCCCTCCTTGCCCCACCCCGCTCACAGCTTACACTCTCCCGCACTCACACTCACAGCCTAGCATCCGGCCTATCTTCGCCCTCCCCTGTCCTACCACTTATACTATTATTCTACCCATCTTGGTTTAGTTCCCCATTCCCCAGTTTTTAAGTTACTTTAAAGTTAATCCCCCACCCCCAAACCTCATGCTTTTGTTTTTATGTTAGTTCGTAAGTCTATTTACACCACTTGTACTAAGCGAAATAAGCTGAGGGTTCTGCTCGTTTCCTTTTCTGACCTGACCTTTTCCATCGCCTTAGACAACATAGACAGTAATGATAGCGGCCGGTAATTTTTGGGAAACACTTTTTCCCCTTCTTTGGAATTGGGTGAATCCGAGCTATTTTCCAGCAGATAGGAAATGTCCTCCATGCTTAAGAAAAATGAAAGAGTCTCCCAAGAACCGCCGATAGATCAATTGCTGGTATTCATTTCTTCATTCATTCATTCGTATGTATATTCGGCTTACGTATTCTAACAGTAGACGGACGAAGGAAAGGTGAAAGAATTGAGTCACGTAGAGGTTGGCAAATCCCTTCGACCAGCGTTTCACGAACCCGTGGGCGAAGCTAGCTTTCAGTATCATCTCATCAATATGTGCGAGGAAGCTAAGATCCTTTTTTTTATATACTCCTCTCAGGAGAGGCGAACCTATAGCGCCGACAAGCCGCCCCGAGATGCCACCAAATAACCGTTGTTGCAGTTTTTCTTGAACACTTGCAGGTTGTAACGCTCGGGAAACAATCGCGCGGGGTGGGAGTTTCCCCACTTTTTCCGCTCTGTAACGGAACGAGTTCTGATACAGAGATGTTCGCGCGGTTGGGAGATGAGCCGCAAATTGGTGCAATCCTGTGGATTGTCTTGTGGAGCGCATATAAAGCGAATTGCGCGGAACAATACCAAGAATCTCCGAAGAACAGTACCCGTGATAATATCTATAACACAGACAGAGGTCAGCTACGCGCCTTCGATATGCTAGCGACTGTAGTCCCGACGTCAGCGCCGTGTCTCCTATTAGGCGGATCACTCATCTCTCTATGCTCTCAAGTAGGTCAAGGGTATGTTTAGGAGCAGTGCTCCAAACATGAGGCCAATATTCGATCGCGGGTCTAATTTGAAACCTATACAGGAGAGGAAGTTGAGCCGGTGGAAAATATTTCTTGGCTCTAAAAAAATAACTCAATTTTCCAGAGGCGGACCTGGCGATGTTTGACACGCGTTTATGGCACGATAAATTCCCACAGACCGTGACGCTGAGCAATATCAAGCTTTCCTCAGATTCGAGGGCCTGGGCATTCATCATCAGTTGTGGAACCGATGATCCTCTTTTCTTTGTGAATATTGTATAATATATTGTGTCTCGTTGCATTGAAGGCGATTAGATTGGCCTTTTGCAACTGCAGGACCTTATCCAGATCCCGATTCAGAGAGTCGATCTGGCTACACCTCAGCTGGTGCGACGTTGATGCACTAATCGATCGATCAGCCGAAAAAGAGGAAACAAGTGTACTGTACTATCGTCCGCAAAACGGAACACTTTGTTATCCGTTGACTCCAACAAATCATTCATGTAAAGCGAAAATAAGGTTGGAGCCAAAATAGAACCATGAGGCACTCTGAAATTAAGAGAATAAAGATCTGATGACACGCCGTCCACAACAACCCGGGTCAATCGATTTTCGAGAAATTCTCCGTGCAATCGCAAAGCTGCTGGGAAAGTCCATATGAACGAAGTTTGCTCAGCAATGCCCCGTGCCAGACTCCATCAAAATCCTTGGGGATATCCAATGCGATCGCCCTAGACTCACCATGCCCCTCAATCGTAGATGTCGATATATTGGTTATAAGGGTCAAAAGGTCTCCCATGGACCGCCTGCAATATAATCTTTATTGATGATCATTCAGAAGTCTGTTGTACTCCAAATATTTTATTAAATCGGCGTTGATGATCTTTTCCATCACCTTAGATAACATAGACAGTAATGCTATCGGTCGGTAATTTTGTGGGAGACACTTTTTCAACTTCTTTGGGATTGGCTGAACTTGAGTCATCTTCCAGCAGGTAGGAAATGTCCTCCGTGCATAAGATAAGCGAAAGAGCCTGCCAAGAACCGGCGATATTTCTGGAGCACAGTTCTTAAGATCTATTACTGGTATTCCGCCCGGGCCGCTTACTCTCTTACAGTGAGGTTCACGTAGAATGCGTTGAATAGTACGCGGGCGGATCCTCACATCCCGCATCGAAGACTGTATCGACGCGATCACAGATGGCTCCAAAAGACCTGCATCGAAGTTTGAATCCGCGGAAAATAAATTTGCAAACACATTAGCTTTACCTTTGAACTCGTAACTAGTGTCGCGCTGCCCGTCACTAACGGAGGAAAAGAGGAGGAAGCAAAGTTGCTGCTGACAGCCCTTGCCATTGGCCAGAAGGGACGCGAACCAGTTGGGCACTCAAGGAGTTTATTGGTCACTCTGTCAGCTTACAACTTCTTCGCGGTATCAATCGCGTGGTTGCACGCGTTTCTGATTCTAACAAAATTCGTTCTGTTAACATCGGTGGGATTGCAGCGCCACTGCCAAAAAGCCCAATTTTTTTGGCGCTGTAATCTGCTCGCATTTTTGATCAAACCAAGGCTTATCAGATGAACTTCGTTTGATGAAATGCGGAATGTAGATCTCCATCCCGAGCAGAATAATCTCTGTGACCGACTCCACGCATGAGTTAACATCGGAGCTTCCAAAGCACACACGGATGCGAAGAAATCTCGCAAATCGTCCCAGCTAGCAGCCCAATACCTCCACACTTGGCGAAGCTGCCCAGGTCGGTTATTCGCTTGAAAAGCAAGTGGGTGGGCGATCGATACCAAGCAGTGATCTGAGTTTCCCAGTGGCGCAACAACCTCCGCGGTATAAATGCCCGGCGTGGATGCCAAAAACAGAACCAGAGTGTTGAATCTATTTATCCCTATCGCATAGGATCCCAAACTCACTGATAGTTTGGACAATGGTTAGGAGTTAGTTATAAAGGAAATAGGAGGAGAGTATATAAATAGTGGAAGAGAGATTATGAGAAGAGGTTATAGATTGACATATGGTGATATTAAGCATGAAGCAGTTTTTGCTACACTAAGCCGAGAATTCGTCGAGGTCGGTTTGCGGCATAATCAAGTGGTGGCGTGATTATCTTATAAAACTTAGTGTCATTAGCGTATAAAGACACGCAGGTGACCATCGATGTCATTAGTGTTAATATAAACAGAAGGAGGCCCAAGCGGCTTCCTTGAGAAACTCTAAAGGCAGCCTGGAAGGGGTTGGATATCATGGTCTGAACCGAGCGGAATAAAGTCTATCTTTAGGATAGGTGGAGATCCATGTCAGGAGTCTCGGTTTGAAGCCGAGGCCAGAAAATTTGAAGAGGATACAGTTGTGTGATATATTGTCAAAATCTTTTCTGAGATCGAGTGAGACAATGTCGACCTCTTTGCCATCCTCTAATGCTGAGAGTGTAAATGAAGTGGATTCGTGATATTGGTGGTGGTTGATGTAGGAGTGAGAAAACGATGTTGCCTTAGAGAAATGGCAGGGTTGCAACGAAAGCTTAAAGTTTCGTAAGTGGGAAAGCTTGGCAAATGGTCGGTAGTTCGCGATATCGTTTTTGGCTCCCTTCTTGTGGATAGGGGGATGAAGGAACACAAATCTCCGGGAATACACCTTGAGAGAGGGGATCAGAAAAAAAGGATGAGCAGTTTTTTAGGGGAATTGCTGGGATACCATCTGAGCCAGGAGTGAACTCGTTCTTGAGTTTGAGTAAATTAGATTCAATTAAGGGTGGATCAATAGAGTGTGGGAGAAGGGGAAAGTTGAATAAATTATCGAAGTTGAAAATGGGCAGCAGCAAATGACAGTATTTTGTGAATGACTGTTTAAAATGAGTGGTAAAGAGATTAACAGGAGGCCCAGAGGTAAAGTTCAATAAATAACCGAAGTAAGAAGGGGCAGGAACAAAGGACAGTAATTTGTGATTGATTGTTCGAAATCAGTGCCAAAGAGATTAACAGTAGTAAAAAGATCAGTTGAGGTTTGAGAGTTATAGGTAAGCGAAGTAGGATGACCATCGCATTCGTATTTACGCTTGACGACCTAGGGTAAGGAACATATAGGGCAATAGTATAAAAATAGTATAAAGGTTTTCAACGCAAAAGAGAGTGATAGCACCTTCGACGGATAGGTGACCAAAGTTGAACGAAAGACTGCTTAGGTAGTCGTTGCTGAGGCGAAAGTTAGCTTTATGGAAATCGTTATTGCGAAGGAGAAAGATGGTGGCGAGTGGTCCTGAAATAAGGCCATGGGGGTTGTTGTCAATAGATGAGACGAAAAAGTGGTATTGATATACTGTAGTATTGATGGGTCTGTTGAAAAAGAGAGGTCATATTGCCTACCTATGATATTTAGAACTTTGCTGACTTGGCAGAGGCAAGAATCTGCCAGCCGATCAATGAAGAAACATTCCTTGGCAGAGGTGGAAAGGGAGATAAAGTAGGATTGATCGTGAGATAAAGCCCAATTTAGTTGTGGAAGGTTCGAATCTCCAAAGACGATGAAGTCGCCCTGGCAATTACTCAGCTCGATTAAAAAGTCAATAGCGTTAAGTTTAGTTGGACTACCACCCCATTTTTCATTTTCATTTTTGCAAAATTTTTTATTTTCGTTGTATATCCTTAGTTTCTAAATTATATGCTAGAGAAAAATGCGTAATTCTAGTTTAATTATCTTATATTATAACTTACTGGTCTTACGCAGACGCTCTAAGCTAAACATTACATGAGTATTGTGTAGTTTGCCTTTCGGCGAAACTTTATTTGTGGCTTTAATTATTTAATTATGGATATTTGTACGACAAAGAAAAATTAGAAAATTTGTGTGCCGAATTTTATTTTTGGTTTTTATTAAAATTTAAGTTATTTCAATTTTTTTTAAGAACTTAATTAAATCTTATACTACCCTAATTCTACAAAAGCTAAGTCTATGTAAGCTGGCTGATGATGCAGTGATTTTATTGAGATTAGTAATCAGGTCATTATTTGCCATTCAACCACGAGAACTGTTGGTGCTGTTTAATATTATTGTCCCGGTCACTTTGGGAGTTAGCCCTACTGAAACGCAAGATCTCTTCTTCAGGGCGCTTGTCTGCCCGGCCGTAGGACAATCGCCCATCTACGTATGATCTACTTATGTTATAGAACAGCGGAATTCCGGATCCATCCTGTATAAGCCCATTCACGTCCAAATCAAGGAACGCCCCTGGTGGAACAAAGCCGTTGCAACGCACGCTTGTGACGGTTCCGCCAAACCCCACTGTTACTTACCTGAAGAACCCCCATCTCTACAACCCAGTCTGTATCAACTTTCTGCTAATGCAATCGCATTAAGCACCTGTAAATGCTGCACGCAACAAAATTCACCAAATGTATTTACCTAAAAGCTCCTAGAAGAGAATTCTTAACTGCATGCGGCTATTCGAATTCAAAATTCCTCTTAAGAATTCTGTTCCAAACAGCAACAACAAGGAAACTTATCGGTTCACATATAATGTAACCGCATAATCAGGGAATCTTAGCCTTGAGTTGGCTATTCCCAGCCTAACATGTGCACAACTTGTTTACATACACATCGGATGGCGATTCATTGTCCAACTGCCAAGCAGCGTCAGACAGCTTGTTTGTTCAGCTGGCATATACCCGACCATGATCCCTTTCCTAGACGAATAAATAATCTCAAATTTCGTTCTTTGCCACAAACGAATTTCCCTGCATATACAAATGCAAGCAAGGGATTCGTTTTGGCCACCGAGCCAAGATACGATATACAATTCTCATTGTATAAAGTATTGTAATACATTAGCACCTCTTTTGAATGGCTATTCGCCTATATACACAAGGGCATCACTCATCTAAGACTTTTATGATGCCCTGGTGCCATCTTTGCTTTTAACACATTTCTTCGATGTATCGTCGTCTATTTATGTAGACGCGATGCACTTCATAGACAATGATCGCCCCGATTCCTTTGTCCTTGCCGTCTGCCTGCTTTGTTTTTCCATTGTCTTCTTCACAGATCTGAACGATCACACACATACCACCATGATCTCCATTACGAGATCTGGTTTTCTATTCCACCAAGAGAGACTTTACGTTTCTCTGGTGGTAAGTAAATACATATCCTTAGTGGAGAGGATATCTACCACCACACCACGAACTCACCCCATGAGCGAGTCGGCTCCGCACGATGGTCGCGCGGCGGAAAAGCGTATATATACAGAAGTCGGGTCGTGATGGAAGTGTTTCGCCTTGTTTAAAATTAATAAAAATCAAGTTAATGTCATCATAATTAGTTTAAGTGGAGTATCGAAACACTAACATATTCGATAATGTCTGAGAACAAAGTGATTTTTATTTAGAAACTAAAAGGTAACAAATAAAGAATTATTGTTGATCAAGCCTGAGTGTTTTGTTTCTGTGTTGTGTCCGCTCGGTTGCGAAGGTCAACTATCGTTTTCTTCCTCCTTGCGTTGTGAGAAGTGTCCTCGTGAACAATAGACGATGGGGATGGAAGTGAACGGAGTGCCCATGCCTGGCACAATACTTTCTTCCCCACAGGTTTATATCGACTTTTTATTTAGACTGGGCAAGTGCGAATAGATCTCGTTTATTTGACTTTGAAGCGGTGTCATCAATCTTTGCATGTGAGAGTGTTTGTGGCTACCAGTTTGGTTGTTCTCCCCCCGGGCCATCATTTGCGCATACGACCGCTGCGGCGTTACGGGCATTTTGTTGTTCGAGTTGTCAAGGTTTTTTGTTTTTGCGAGTCACACTTCTCGGCATTAATTGTCGGAATTTAGGACATCCTCGATAGTTAGCGGGATGCCCCTCATTCCGACACACTGCACACTTGGTCTTCTACGCTTTCTTTCCCCAGAGGGCATTCTTCTGCCTTATGGTCCTGTCCGCATTTTACGCAACGATGCTGCATTTCACAGTTCGCCGCTGCGTGACCAAACCTTTGGCCGCGGGCATATTGTAGAATGTATCTGCATTTTTTCAATTTGTCCCATGTGACAATTTGATGATCCAGGACTATAACCATTTCTGCTGCTCACTGATAATTAGACCAAAAAGAAGGGTAGCTTACGGTTTTCTCTACTTGCCTTGGTTGTGGTGAACGGTTTTACCGCGATAAATTCGAGATCTTCATGCTTCAGCTTTTGAAGCATTTCGAGCAGAACCTCCGGTTCCGTTTCGGGGTCGACGCCCTTTAATAGAACAGAACGCTGTGTAGCCAACCTAACGAAAATCATTTACAACTTACACTCTTGTTATGAAACCACCAATAACTAACCAATCTTACGCTTTCTTTTTACAGAATGGCTACTGCGATGTATCACACCTAGATTCAGCATCACTTCCTCTTGAGCACAGATCCGTATATGGTCCACCGCAACAACCACCTTCCCCCGTTTACGGAGCACCACAGGGCCTACTAGGTCCTTCTGTTAGTAATGAAGTTGGCGATGAGGCTTGGCCCTTGGCGACTACCAACGACAGCCCACAAATTAAACATCTACAGGTGCAATGTGAAAAAACTCACATGCGAGTTAACATCGAATTCGATCGACCATTCTATGGAATGATCTTCTCGAAGGGATTCTACAGTGACTCCCACTGTGTCCACTTGAAACCGGGTACTGGGCATTTGAGTGCGACATTCGAAATATTCTTAAATAGCTGTGGCATGAGCAGCTCAGCAAATCATAATGCAGCCGGTTTTGGAGCACCCACACCATCAGGAAGTTACGTTGAAAATACAATCATCATTCAATATGATCCTTACGTGCAGGAGGTTTGGGATCAGGCCAGAAAACTCCGCTGTACATGGTATGACTTTTATGAGAAAGCTGTAACATTCAGACCATTCCAAGTGGACATGCTACATGCGGTTACCGCAAACTTCCTAGGTGATAATCTACAATGCTGGATGCAAATTCAAGTTGGGAAGGGGCCGTGGGCATCTGAGGTATCGGGTATTGTAAAAATCGGACAAACTATGACAATGGTATTAGCTATAAAGGACGATGAGAATAAATTCGACATGCTGGTTAGAAACTGCGTAGCTCACGACGGAAAGAGGGCTCCCATACAGTTAGTCGATCAGAACGGCTGCGTTGTACGACCGAAGATTATGAGCAAGTTCCAGAAAATCAAAAACTTTGGCCCCTCTGCATCTGTAGTATCATTCGCATATTTCCAGGCTTTCAAATTCCCAGATTCGATGAATGTACACTTCCAGTGTGTGATTCAGGTCTGCCGATACAATTGCCCTGAGCCCAAGTGCGGTCACATAGCTGGACTGGCTGGCGGTGAATATGGTGTACCACAAATTGGAGGAAATGCTCTTTCATCCGAATACGGTCCACCAGAAGGATATGAACGGGGTGATTTTGGAATCGGTGGTCTTCCACCAGCAGCATACCCTGATCCAAGACATCCATCAGATGCTGCCGGTGCCTATTCAGAAAACCAAGGAGATGTTGTACCATCACCACAAGCACAAACTTCAGCGGTAACAACTTCAGAAACGAATCCTATGAGTTCACCATCTCCACAAGGATCAAACGACCTACACTTGCCACCGCCGCCGCTACCAGGTCAGACTGGTTATAGCACAATGAAAAGAAAAGACGACATAGATGGTGGAAATCTAGTTTCACTCGGAGGCCGGCCACGGTCTGTTGAGGGATTAGATGACTTGAGAGGCGTCCGTCGGCGTCGGGACATCGATTCTGAAACCATGGACATCGTATTGAAGCCTCGAATTTACAAACGTGATACACAAGAAATGACCGATGTCAACACAAGTCGAACAATTCAAGTCGTTGCTCCTGGTGATGTGAATTTCGCCCTCAACAACAATCCTAGCAACGAAACGGTAGTCATCCAGTCAGCGAGATCGGCCGATGCCGAAACTATTTGCATGTCAGTTCCAAGCTTCGTTGGAGGCTTGGTCATGTTGCTATTGGTCCTGACCGTAGCATCACTAGTCGCCGCATTCCTATTCGTTCGGGTACGGCATTTCGATCGCAAGGGTGCAAGCATGGCTTACGTTAACTAGAACTAGGACAACAACAGCGCCCCCAAGCGCTTATTCGAGCACACAAATCTAATATGTCGATTGTTAAAAGAAACCAAATTGTTTTATCATCACTTTTGTTTATTTATTTTATTTATTATTACCATAATTATATTTAATTCTGTTCGATCTTCTTTCGATTGAGTTCATGTGCTCGCAACGAGTAGCGTTTCATTTCCCTCATTCATCCTATCTCTTCATTTATTATTAATTTTTTTTTCTTCATTCTATTAATATTTAATATTTTACGTATATTTATGAACGAATTAGACTTGCACCCTAATAATCCTGTCCTGTATACTTCTCGCTGGCATTTGTTTAAAGCAATTCAAGGTTCTCTCGATTGTGCTGAGCGATCTAAGGAATTGCCCATCGAACAAATTGTGACGATCGCTAGCAATGGCGAAAAAAAAACAAAATACGAAATAATTTTTTATGCAACGAATTAAAAACGATATGTTTAGATGCAAAATTATATAAAAAACTGTTTTAGACGAAATAAAAAGCTAAAACAAATCGTTATGAGCTTTAAGAAAGCATGTATATATATTTAAGTTATTATTGTTGTAATAAAGGCTCCGAAATAAATTATGTATTTTGTACCATGTCCAGTTTTTGTGTATCTTACTTTATTTGTCGCTAAAAGAAATACACATTGGAAGGAGTGAACGCAATGTATATATTAAAATAAGCAAACGTTAAGTAACGGAAGGTGAAGGACGTTTTACGAGAATACATTTACAATTGTCTTGTAGAATCCGCCAAAAAAGTCCTAGATAAACACAAGGTGTATCAAATGTTCGTGTCGTTGAGAATTCAATCGTTATGGGGTGTATCGCAGGAGCGAAGCATGGGTGGCGTGTGCGAGGGTTACAAAAACAGTAATTCTCCTGTTATTGCACGAGGAAAAACGTATGTCTTGGTCAATTGAAAAGTCCCCGGTCTGACACATAGATGGCGGCACTAGAATTAAATCCATATAATTTTTAGTTAGCCCTAAGCTTCAAAAGACGCGTGTATAAATTTGACAGATGTCGGATCACTAGTTTGTGAATTATAGTATTTTGAGTGAAGCAACTTCTGTTATTGTGAAAAAAATGGATAAAAAGGAATTTCGCGTGTTGATAAAATATTGCTTTTTGAAGGGAAAAAATACAGTTGAAGCAAAAACTTGACTTGACGAGTTTCCAGACGCCGCCCCAGGAAAATCAACCATCAAGGATTGGTATGCTAAGTTTAGACGTGGTGAAATGAGCACCGAAGACGGTGAACGCAGTGGACGCCCAAAAGAGGCTTTTACCGACGAAAACATTAGAAAAATTCACAAAATGATTTTGAATGACCGTAAATTGAAATTGAATGAAATAGCAGGCACTCTAAAGATATCAACTGAACGTGTACATCATATCATTCACGAATATTTGGTTATGAGAAAGCTCTGTGCAAAGTGGGTGCCAGGCGAGCTCACTTTTGACCAAAAACAACGACGAGTTGATGATTCGGAGCAGTGTTTGGAGATGATCAAGCGTAATAAACCCGAGTTTTTGCGTCGATATGTGACAATGGATGAAACATGGCTCCATCATTTCACTCCGAAGTCCAATCGACAGTCATCCGAGTGGACTGCACACGATGAACCCGCCCCAAAGCGTGGAAAAACGCAACAGTCGGCTAGCAAGGTTATGGCATCTGTATTTTGGGATGCGCGCGGAATAATTTTCATTGACTATCTTGAAAAAGGAAGGGCCATCAACAGCGACTATTACACAGCGTTATTGGGCCGTTTGAAAGACGAAATCCCCGAAAAACGACCGCATTTGAAGAAAAAGAAAGTGCTGCTTCACCAAGACAATGCACCGTGTCCCAAGTCAGTGAAAACGATGGCAAAAATCCATGAATTGGGCTTCGAATCGCTTCCGCATCCGCCGTATTCTCCAGATCTGGCCCCCAGCGACTATTTCCTGTTCTCAGATCTCAAAAGAATGCTCGCTGGGAAGAAATTTTCGTCGAATGAAGAGGTGATCGCCGAAACTGAGGCCTATTTTGAAGCAAAGGACAAATCGTACTACAAAAAAGGTATCGAAAAGTTGGAGGGTCGCTATAATCAGTGTATCACCCTCGAAGGGAATTATGTTGAATAAAAAAAACGAATTTTGCCAAAAAAAAAATTTTTACTACGGAAGGCCGGGGTCTTTTCAATTGACCTGTTATAGCGTTTGAAATAATAGTGAAGAAGAACGTGTGATTCGAACTGACGCTATGACAGTTTGAATCTCCCAAACAATTGTACCTAAGCGTTACCCATCAGGCTACTGGCCGTGTTTTGAATTTAATTTTTAAACTCGACTATACTCCACTGATGTGAATCGTTATGTTATCGCTAGGTATACGGTTCTGATGTATTTTCTTATTCGATTTTCGTTCGGTGTCCTTCACTATTTTGCTTGTGAATTGTGTGTATCTGTTAGAGATGCCACACCACTCCCTCCGCAGTAACTTCGTTACGATCAGATTCGTATGCGAACGACGGACGAACGAGAAAACGAGAAAACGTCGGAGGCTGGGCTCTATGCGGAAGTCGTGACCGTGTGTGAAGTTCTGCTTACTATGGGAAAGTATATGCTGTGTGTACATATCACGTCGTAGTCACCAATTTGGCGTTTGAAATAATAGTGGAGAAGATCGTGTGATTCGAACTGACGCTATGACAGTTTGAATCACGAAAAAAATTAAACCTAAGCGTTACCCATCAGGCTACTGACCGTGTTTTGAATTTGATTTTTAAACTCGACTATACTCCACTGATGTGAATTGTTATGTTATCGCTAGGTATACGGTTCTAATGTATTTTCTTATTCGATTTTCGTTGGGTGTCCTTCACTATTTTGCTTGTGAATTGTGTGTATATGTTAGAGATGCCACAATAGTGTGTGGTGTCTAAAATGTGTGGCGAGCGAACGGCCACCAACGAATGTATCGCGCTCCGGCAATCAGGGGATGTCGTCTCTGATCTGGCAGCACTCCATGGCGAATTTCCTGGTCCGTGACCTGTCAATGAGATATATGAATTTCACCAAACAAATTACCTTTATTGGTCCACGGACTGGACTCAGTGTCTACAGCAACCCACTGCGAACACACGAGTTTTGAACCACAAGGCACAGAGGATGAGTTGGTGCCATTGTGGGGGTTGTTATCTCTTGCACCTGCACGGGCGCGGATCCGGTAACACCTCCACGGAATGACTGAATTCTTCTTCGGCTTCGTGGGGGCTGTGGATGCCCGATTAGGTCGGCGAATATGTCCCACAGTAACAGTTGGATTGTTGAAATAGATGTTATATTGAATTCGTTTCGTTGCCGCAAGGGGAAGATAAAATAATTTAACTATTATTCTATTTAGCACGGAAGGGTGAAAAAGGAACACCAGACGAAACCAAATAAAACACTTAATTTCGGACGCAGGTTATATTTTATTTCGCTTCTGTGTACTATTGTTTGTTGGCTTATGATAAGTTTTAATTATTTCCCTGTACAATATCCTATGTTACGTACAGCCCGATGCACAGTGGGACGAGTCTATGGGAAAAACGGCAAAATTAATATCTCTGGTTTTAGTAACTAAAATATGAATATTTTGCATTTAATCTCTTTTTACATTTGATTTCTATGCAACGACCTAAAAAAAAAGGTATCAACCTGCAAAAATGGCCTGTCCAGCTTCTTAAAAAAAAAAGAGTTGAGCAGCGAACTTTATTTTTAAACTCAAAATTTATTTTCTAAGCTTGGGCATGTTTTTTCAAACTTTATTTAAAAATTTAAGTATGTTAACAATTTTATAGTTTAATAAACTTCAAAACATTAATATAAAAGAATTAAGTATAGGTATAATAAATTAATTTGAAATAACAAATATGTGCATATGTGTGTTAATTATTAATGGCTATCGCTCTCCGATGATGATGTTCCACCTATATCGGCCAAGTCTATTGGTAGCGTAAAACTTTCTGCACCATTTCGAAGTAGATAATTTTCAATATGTGGATCTATTTTAGGCATATATGAGCTTTTGAATCTTATATTTGAAATGAGAGGATCCGAAGTAATTAATAAGTGATTCATTAAATCAGTTATTGAATCTATTCTAGAGCACTTTCGCCTGTGATCTAGTCTGGCCTTTCGAATTTCCTTATGCCTAGCTTCTAAAGCTTCTACTGAAAGGGCACCTATAGGCAAATCGAAAAATGAAATTATGTCCTTTGCATGAACAAGAAGCTTGTGAAGGCTGCTAGGCATGTAGTACCAGCTATATTTGGAAAGATACATAGTTTTAGTATCTTCCAATAGCTTGGCGAATCTTTCGACATTGATTTCACGACCAGTTGCAATCGTTCTTAATATTATTCCGAAATTGCTTATGAGTTCCTTGTCAATTCCTGTAATGTCTGAACTCAATTCAGGATTTGCGAAAAAGCGTCGAGCCGTGTTTCCGTCATTGCTGGTTCCGTATCCTGGTTTAGGGACATCGACAAGTAATCCCATTTTGAGCCTAAAATTTTCTTGAATCTCTTTTTTTCTCTCTGCAAATGTAGTTTTATTTTCTTGACCACGTATTTGCCAAGTTTTAAAGGGCAATCTGTAGGAGATGTGCAGCAAGCATTCGAAACATTTGACCCAACAATGTAAAGATGAAAGGCCAAATTTATAATTATCTGTGTTTGACGTCCGATTTTCTACAAAAGGTAGATTCATTTGGGAAGGTTTGGCTCCGCAGATAAAACAATTTTGAGCAGCATTAGTTCCACTTAAGGTATTTATTGCACTGCCATCAAGCATTGTCATAAGCATGGTAAAATTGATGTTAATGTTTCTGCCGTCAATACTGACTTCGGAGTGTTGAAGATGTGCAATTAATTCTTCCATGTGGTTTTGTTCGGACAGAATAAGAGTACTATCCTCTTTCTGGAATACTAATTTCATAGGTCTACAGAAATATGTTGACCCTGGCCGGGAGTTTATCGAAACTTCTTTGCCATTTATGTTATCCACTAATTTAAGTGGCCCGAAAGCAGTAACGAACAAGAAACTATCCGTATGCTCACTGTTTAAAAATGTTTGTTTGTAGTTGCTGTGCCCGGAGCTGCCATCAAAGTCCCACTTGCATACAAGATTGAATGAATTACTTGTGTCCAAAGATGGAAGATTTTCTTTAACTATATCGAATTTTATTTAAAAGCGATTGGAGGTTAACTTCAGCAATTGTTTCCGACGCAACAGCAATTTCGAGTAATAGATCAGATTTATAATTTTTCAATTTATAGTAACTGGGAAAACAGTCTTTGTGAAGGCCATTTACAACAGATCGTAGAAGAGCGTATTTTCTCTTAGACAAATCCAAATCTAAATACAATGCTAGCGTTTGTTGCAGAGTTAACGTCTTATTCGATTTTTGAGGAGACTTTGAAAACCGATTTGAAATGTTAGCAGCATAGCTTAGTTCCTCTGAACCGTGCTGCGTAGCTAATTCATGAACCCGACGTTTTTTCGTGCGTTCACTGCATTCCTCAAATCTTTTTGACGGTCTACCTCTGCTCGTGCCTGGTGCATTTAAACTATTTTTATTTCTCCAATGAGTTAAAATATTTGCTGGTAATGTCAAATTAAGGTTTAGCCAGCTTTCATTAACTTGCATCAATTTATTTCGCTTTCTTTGGCAATTTTCCCATTTTCTCTTTAATGTCAAACAAAAATACTTGGAAACTCTTTGAATTTCAGGTTCAATATTTTCATCTGACCCTTCTAGACCCAGTAATTCACTTAATTTTTCAGCAACAGCAATTATCTTCACTGGCTTCTCGCTCTCAATCCATCTTTGGAAAAGGTCACCATTTTTGATTGATGGAGTAAAGCCTACAAAAACGTTAAAAAATTGCAGAAGCGCAAATTTGCGCAAAATTTGGCTTACGGATATGATCAATAGACACATAGAACATCACAAAACATAAAAAACCTCAAAGACGCTTTTTGATGTTTCTTAAAAAATCTTAGCTAAACACAAAAATCACAAAATTTTAATTTTTCCAATTAGACTTGCACTTCAAACGTCACAATACATAAAAATACGAAACAAACACATTTTTCTATATATTAAATATGATTTTCCATACCTTGATCACTATTATTTATCATGATGTAGTTTTTATTTATATGTTACGTATAATTAAAACTGACTATAAATTTAATTTATATCAAAAAACACTTGTAATTCAAGATTGCGAAAAAAATTTACTTAGTCAAAGTTTACCGCTCTGTAACGTTTGTACCAAATCACAATTCCAAATGATTTCTTTGGATTTATAAAATATATATATTTATGATGCCTTTCCAATCACTAAAAAGTACCGCTAAAACTGTTGATTTTTTTATTTATTGCTATGGGTCGTCCCACTGTGCGATGGTGTGAAATAGTTATTAAAAGGAGCACGAACAATGCGGAATAGATTATGTGGACGTTTGAATTGACGTTAACTAAGCGACTGTTTTCTCACACGCAAAGACACGGCACATGTGCTGTATTCGGGTGTTAAAATCTGACTCACTGAATCTGGTTCAAAAAGGGGAGAGAAGTAAAAAAAAGGAAATTTATTGCTTTTGCGCACTAGCCAGCCGATGTGATTGCGCTCTCTCTTGTGTGCTCTTCATTTTCCCATGCGCATCGGGGTGGATAAGCGCTGGCGTATTCGTTGCACGCCGATGTGCGCAGAGTGGACGAAAAACACAAAGCGAGGAGCGCAATAACTCGGGGTTGTTCTGGCTTAGTGTGCGTGTGGTAATGTGGCCTCCGAGGGGTAGTGTGGTGTGGTGATTATCCCGGAGGCGTATAGCTATAGAAAGGAAGAAATGCGGAGGAGAGGAAAAAGTGTTTTACGCTATTCACCTGAGAAAAGAGATGTTTGATCCCCAGCGGATGGAGGAACTGGGAAAAGACAAAGTAACGCTAGGGAAATATTATCACGTGATTCAATCGAATGTTTTGATAATTTTCCCCAGTGGTTCTGCCATGATGCGACAACTTCGTCCGGCTGGATTTGGTTGTCGCTAATCGACATGAATTAGAGTTGCCGTATTGCAAAAAAGGGAAGCTTAGCTCATTTATGCATTCTCTGCATGGAACAATGAGTTTAGCTATGTGTCCTTGATGGTAACATGGTTTACAGGTGAACAGGTAAGTAGGGGGAAATGGGGTTGGTTTGACGCGCTGTAAGGCGGTCGAAATTGGATGGAATTAGCCGGAAATGGTGGGTGGTTCTGCTTGTAGTATAGAGAAACCCCCACACAATCTCTGGGACAGCACACTGGGTTTTCTCTATGGTGATCCGCACGGAATGTTCAGGTAACACTGTCAAATAAGTTACTTAGAGATTACTTAGAGAAGTGGGTTCACAATTCTAATGGAAAGTACAATTCAACTGTGGTAGGTCTAGTACCAATGTTGGTATTTTGTATATTTAGTCTTTAGTGGTAAGGTGCCTCCGGGGCACAGGTTCACCGCTATACCCAGTCACTGCTTTCCGTTCAAAAAAATGAAACTCCGTGTTGCTCTTTTTTTTTATTTATTATTAGATATGAACACAAACTACAGCTTACATACTCAGATCCGATATCTGCCGACTAAGTTATAATTAAAGACACAGAATCTCTTAGCACTAGTTAAAACATTGAAGAATCCATAACTTGGTGAGATTATTCACAACAGAAACTAAATCGCGAATGTTCAACTTATTTAATTTAACCCGAATATACCTTACATAGCCGTTTGAATAATATTTGAGAATCCAATAACGATCCGTTGCGGCTTCAACTTGGTGACTTTAAATGAAGGATCAAACGTACACTAGCTGATTACTCGACTCGGCTTATTTAACGTGGAGGCCCGACTTGCCTCCACGGAATCTGTAACGCGATTGAAGATATCGACCGAAGCGACAGAACACCAACATTTTCATCCATCGCCCGATGTCCATATAAGGGATGATCTTAGAAGATGATTACCGAAAGGATGTGCACACACACAGATGCGGTTACTTCGCACTCTCATGCTGTCCATGAGCAAGCGGCATGTGGATACAATAATTCCCTAAGGGGAACATTAGCTGGCATGGTTGCAGCTGGTGTCATTATCTCGACATAGAGATTTTGTTGCTTACACGATCAGCGACTGCGTAAAGTATTTATGCTGATCGTGGACATCTTGGCGGCATCTCCACGTAGTCGAATTCTCGATAGTGATTTTCCATTTATGGGAACTCGAATTCCTTGGGGAGTCAGCCGTATGCCTTAGTGTAATTGTCGGTCGTATGACCGACCGATGTGGACATTTCCTGCACGTGTGCGGCTGACGCATAAGGGTATATCTTAGTGATATGGTTCGGACAATGTTGGTTGCTTGGTGTATGTCGCATGTTATACTTTCCTACTAGGAAATCCGATGATGCAACATACACCCGACGAATTACTTTTTAGCACATGATGCCCGTGAGGAAATGTCTCTTGTGGTTCGTGCTATTGAATTAGCGAAAATATGGTTTAGGAGACACTTTAGGTGGGTGACGAAAAAGGTAAGTACATTCTTAATTGCAAGCCAAGCAATCAGTACTTGTTTTATCGATTTTTGGGCGCTCTAGGTAGAAATATTCGAACTATAATGGGAAGGTAGATAGTGGCGTTCAAACGAACTGCCACACAACCACATTGGTAACCAGATATCGCAAAATGTTCACTGAACGCCACATCTACGCGAATGCAAACAATAACTGTATTATGTGGAATCAACAAATACCATTATTTAGTTTAATTAAAGTTTTTCAAGATTAACATGATTACTTTGGATTATCAAAAATCAAAAACACACGTGAACTAAAAATAGAATTCGTTCGATACATTTACTACAACTGACAGCTCGACAAATAATTTGTTCTTGATTTCCCCTTTCGCGACAGGGCGAGCGTCTTATCAGTGTGATTAATAACTTTTCATTTCAGGTTTACGTGGTTTCGTTGGTTTTCATCATTACATATGGTTCAAGCAGAATGAAGGAGCAACACCCCACACACCAGGCATGTCTTTACCAGTTGTTCGTGAAATATTCCCCGGAGAATTTCCAAGGTACCCAAGGTGTACAGCAATAACTCGAATCGAAACACAATTACACGACATAATTTTTATGGAATAGAACGTACTTTACGAGGGTAGATCAATAAGTCCTTAGAAACGCCTACGATGGCGCTCGTAGCATCGCTAATGGTCTGATTTTAGTAAGCATCATTCCTTACTAGGCATCTGTAGATTTTCAATTTGTTTCATGTTTCCATTTTGCATGATAAATTGTGTATGAAAAAAATAGCTGCGAGATGTGTGCCGCATTTGCTCTCAGGTGAGAACTTTTGAAGCGCATGTGTCGCAACCCAGATGGGTTTCTGCCCAGATTAGTGACTGTAGATGAAACATGGATACACCACTACACTCCCGAGACGAAAGAACAGTTAAAACAGTGAATTGTTAAAGGCGAACGGACACCAAAGAAGACAAACACAGTGAATTCAGCTGGAAAGGTTATGGCTACTGTGTTTTGGGATGCACGTGGCATTATCTTCATTGACTATTTGGAAAAGGGGCAGACGATAACTGGACAGGATTATGCGTCATTATTAGGTCATGTTGTATGTTGAATTAGCAACACTTACCGGCTTCCAGCTGTTAGAGCCCTTGTCTGTTGGCCCGTAAGTTGTGATTGTGGTTTCCTATTCTTCTTTGTTATTAGGTGGCTTCCGGATTTCTGGACCACTTTCTAGGGTGTTCGTCCTAGAAACCTAGGGTGGCTTCCTCGTGTTTTGCTTACAGTCCTTGCACCCACCTCTTGCTTTACCCAAAGGTTCAACCGGCGTACCTGTGGCGGTTCCGCCAAACCCCACGGCCCACCTACCTGAAAAACCCCCATATCTACATCCCAATCGGCATAAGTTTTCGCTAATGCAATCGCATTAGCATCCTAAGTGCTTTACGCATCTAGGTTATCAAATTTATAATCTAAAATCCCCTAAAAGAGAATTCTTACCTTTCATGCATCGCTTCGCATACACATTCCCTATAAGAATTCCTTCCTAACTTATCATAAATTCCCTTAAAGAAAATTCATCGTTTCGCATATAATACAACCGCAGAATCAGGGAATCTTACCCTTGAGTTGGCTTATCCCGGCCTCAACATGTGTACAATAAAAACTACCTACATACACATTGGCTGGCCACCACTTTAACCAACGATAAACAGTCCAACGCAGCTGCATGTAATTAGCACCATAGACGTTGAGACTAGTTCCCTGTAAATAAGATAGAATCAATTGGCACCATGTGCATGGGCATTGTGGCTATCGTTACAGCTGCAATGCATAGCTCTGACAATGATCTACCCGATCTCTTTGCCTTCCCATATTTCTGGATCTGTTTCTCATGACTAGCGGCATTGAAGAAACAGAAACCCCAATTAGCACCCTATGAGATTCGGCACATCTCATTGATGCACGTTATTCCTTTTCTTGTTTACAGATTCGTTCCCATGGCCTTGTGTATGAAAAAACCAATGTGATCTTCACTCACACACACACATACACATACATTACCAAGTCCTTCTTCCTTGTTTTCACCATGAGAGAAACACTTTCTCTCTCGGAAAAACTCACCCATGAGTGATTCGGCTGTGCACGAGCCGTTTACCACTGAGTCAAATTACATCCGCCGACCACCACGATCGTTGGCGCTTCCGCTCTCCGTTGCGCGGCGGCGAAGCGTAGGTCGTGTCCAAAAGGAAGTGTTTCATACTATTTAAAATGTATAAAGAATCAATTTAATATTAATAATAAGTTTAAGTGAAGTATAAAAACACTAACATATTTGATAATGGCTGAGAACAAAGTGGTCTTTATTTAGAAAATAAAACGTAACAAATAAAGAATTAACATTGATCAACCTGAGTGTTTTGTTTCTGTGTTGTGTCCGCTCGGTTGCGAAGGTCAACCATCGTTTTCTTATTTTATTTATTTTTAAAAACATTTTTTATTTTTCTTTTTATATTGTTAATTTCTAAATTAAAGGCTAGACAAAAAATGGTTAAATTCTAGCTTAATTATCTTATATAATAACTTACTGGTCCTTCGCAGACGCTCTAAGCTAAACATTACTAAACATTTGTATAATTTGCCTTTCGGCGCCACCATCGTTTTCTTCCTCCTTGCTTTGTGAGCAGTGGCCGCGTGAACAATAGACGATGGGGATGGAAGTGAACGGAGTGCCCGTGTCTGGCACAATACTTCCTCCCCACATACCCACCGAGTGAAACGCTGGTTGCAGTTTTTTTTAATCGCGGGGCGATCATTTATTTTGCTCTTTATTTTTAGGTTAAAGTTTTAGGTTTAAGTTTTTTAAGTTTAAGTTCTTTACCTTTAAGATCTTAAGTTTTAAGTTTAAGTTTTAAGTTTTAAGTTTACGTTTAAGTTGATGTGCCACTCGTTTGCTGTCTGAAACTAATTAAATGAATCTCAAATGGAACTCCCTATTTATACCCAAAATCCAAAACAAGATTTACATACTTTCCCACGGGTCATTGCTGACTTCCAGACAGCCACCTGACGCTAGTCGCAGTCTCAACGACGATGGGAATTGCAACGTCGCACTTTTTGCCGCCAGTCATTCTAAGGTGGCAACCTTACGCCTACTCTGGCTGTAGTTCCATCCCAAGGCTATGGGAAAATTTCGATTCACGATGACGCGAATCTGATTTGCCCATAGCAAATAGCATGCATGTGCCTGGGTGGAATTACATTAAAGGTGATCAGGTGTTAGATGATCATCAAGGTTATTAGATTTTTAGGAGTTGCGTAGCTGCAACTTGCATGTTAGAACATGGGTATGGGCATGGCTGGGACGAGGGAATTGCAGAATTGCAATTTTAGTTTTGAGAATGGGAAATGCATGCATCTCAACGTGGTGAGAATTTGATTTGCCTATGGCAAATAGCATGCGATGGATGAAAATAAATATCTTTTGTATGTATGTATGAAATTATTTTGTTTGCTTTGGGGTGTAAGGCACATGTTATGCGATACCGTCCTATGTTGCAGTATGTGATGATGATGATGATTTAATCCTAAATAATAAGACAAAATGTAATTTAAACAAAGAAATAAATGCGAACGCAAGTGAATAAGTGTCAGTGCCCGATGGATAGGCAAAGCTGTACAGAGTTCTCTTTAAAGCTCTTAAATTACTCTAATGCATATACGTAATCCGTGCTTGCTCTGCTTTCCATTCCACCACACCGATTACGGCTCCAGTGAACCTATCTCCCGAGTGCTGTGAATTCGAATTCCAATTAATCCCGTTTTGATTTGAACTTTAGCGCCCTAAAGCATTCCTTCATAATGGCTCCTGCTAATTTCTTTCTCTTTCCCATCCTACCCCTCGCAACCGTAGTTAAGTTAATACCTAGTGGTTAGGTTAGTTAAGTTAGTTCGTAATTTAATTAAGCTTGCTCTAAACTAATAAATAGGGTGGGGGCCCCACTAAACTTCTGACTACAGGTCCCTCCCACCCTACGTTTCCTGGCACCAAAAAATTCGTCGACAGCATGTTTCTTGACCTATCTTTTTCAAATATGGCCAATTAGCTGATTGAATGATTGGTTTACGACCATCTAAGTATTGTGACGCATATGACAATTAGTACTAGAATATTCTAGAAAGTCCAAAACAAAGTACTAGAATATTCTAGAAAGTACTGGAAAACTAAAGACTAGGAGCAGTAAAAAATTCGAGGCTATGGACCGTACGGAAACGAAACACCGAATCAGAATGAGGAAACGGTATAAATACGTCACACGCAGAACAGGGAGAAGAAGTAAGCAGTCAAAGACGCGATAAGTACGGAAGGGATGTCAAGAAATCAACTGTACGGTAAAAGTAACGGTTGTTATTAACGGACTAATAAAGTGTTACATTAATTCAAAATCGATTTAACGGCTCTTATTTATTAAAAATTAATTAATCCAGCGAACTGTAAGCTCGCAACAATTGGTGTCAGAAGTGGGATTAATTATTGGGGACGTGAATAAGTCTATGAAAGTGTGTTGTGACTATGTCAGATCGACATTTGGAGGATCTTCGCGTTCCTGAGTTGAAGAAGGAGCTTCAGGACCGAAATCGGGATAGCAGAGGACAGAAGCCAATTCTCCGACAGCGTCTGCAAGCAGCAATGGAGGAAGAGGTTATTGATATCGACACATATGTTTTTATGATTGGGCCAGACTGTCCGGGTGGAGAAGAAACAGCAAGTCAAGATGGTTGCAACGTAACGGAGAAGAGTTCACCACAGTTGGACATTTCGGAGATGCTCAGGATGATGATGACAAAATTCGACGCGCAAGCTGCAGATCTGAATGCAAAATTGGATGCCCAAACGCAGTGGATGAAATGTAATTTTCAACACTTTAAGGAAGAAATTCGAAACAAAAATAGAAAATCTGGATCTAAAAGTCACCGATGAAATAATGCGAATCGAAACGAGACTTGAGTGCGTTGAGAGAAATAAGACATCGCCTAGCAATCAACATGACTACAAAGATACAAGGATACAACCGCTAACCTTCGATGGAACGGGACCCTTCTCCGTATTTATACGTCAGTTTGACGCCGCGGCCAATTATAATAAGTGGCCGGATGAGCAAAAGTCAACATCACTAATCTTGTCACTCCGCGGGGCGGCTGCAGAATTGATACAAATCATGCCCGCAGAGAAGCAAACAGATTTCCAAACGGTAAGAGACGGCCTTGAAGCTAGGTATGGAGACAACCACATGCAGCAGGTCTACCGCATGCAACTGCGGAGCAGAATGCAGAAACCTGGAGAAAATCTTCAACAGTTGCAGGCAGATATTAAGCGTTTGGCTAACTTGTCTTATTCAAATATGACTAAAGAATTTCTGAACGAGGTAGCAATGGATGCATTTATAAGCGCACTCCAAGATTGGGACTTGCAACAGGCCGTTCGTTTGGCGAGAAAGAAGACGAGTAATGAAATCCTGCCGTTCGCATTGCCATATGAATCGGCTAAACTGGCTACCAGGAGTACATATAGAGTCCGAGGAACGTTCGTCCAGGAATGTTCCTGCCAAAGAATCGGGCATGTACAACGGAGAGGCCCAAGACCTGATATGAAGTGTTGGACATGCGGCGAAGACGGCCACATCTCTGTTGACTGTAGGAAACGTCGACGAATGAATGAAAGATCAATTAAGAATTGTTATTCATGCGCTAATCACAAGAGAAGCCTTCAGCATGATTCAGACTTGGACAGCACCACGACCGAATGTAAATCCTTGCATCAAGAGATAATTGCTCTTAACGCCAGCCGAGAAAGGGTCATTGAAGAGAACAATCGTTTATCAACTGATCTAGCAGAGAGGCAAGCTGTAATTTTGACCCTAAAGCGTCGCCTTCAGGATACGGAAGTAGAAATTGATCGTTTAAAACAAGAGGAATACGACCTCCGAAAGGTACAAGTAGAAGTACTAGATGGGTGGACGAGTGATCAGGTGTCCCCCAGGGCAGTCACCTCGGCCCACTCCTATTTATCCTAACCATAAACGACATAGGCTCCTGCATTAATCACTCCTTCATCTCACTTTACGCGGATGATTCCAAAATTTTTAAGACAATCCGTTCTCCCCTGGACTCCTCACTTCTCCAAGCAGATTTTGACAGCTTCTCGACTTGGTGCCAAAATAAATGTCTAGAAATGAATATCGCCAAATGTCACACAATCACCTTCTCTCGGAAGAGTTCCCCCACTCACCCATGCTCCTATCTCTTACTGAACCAACCGATAACATCGGTTGAATTGATTCGCGATCTGGGCGTCCTATGCAACAAGGAGCTCAAATTTACCGCACATTTTGATTACATAATCCTCAAGGCTAACGCCGCCCTTGGGTTTGTCAAACGCTGGTCGAAGGAATTTCTTAACCCATACGTCACCCGATCACTCCACACAACTTTTGTCCGGCCACTACTCGAATACGCTAGTCAGGTCTGGTCCCCGTATCAAGTGACTCACATACGCAGGATTGAGGGAGTTCAACGTCGTTTCTTGCGCTTCGCCCTCCGCTGACTAAACTGGGAAAATCGACTGTCTCTAATACCATACACAAGCCGGCTCCGTCTAATCAATCTAAACACACTTGAAGAGCGCAGAATCCATGCCGATATCATCTTTGTCCATCGCCTCCTGTCTGGCTCAATCAATTGCCCAAGCTTGCTCTCCACTTTAACATTGCATACAAACCCCCGTAACGTACGTAACCTACGACTGTTTTACATGCCTGCTCATCACACTTCTTACGGCGCTAACGAACTCACATCGCGTATGCTACGACAGGCCAACTCTTTCCCCACCTCCTTCTATTTCAACATCTCCAACCCCGTAAACGACGTCTCAGAATAAACCCGTCCTAAATCCGCCCCTCCCTCCAATAATCCCCTCTACCCTGCAATCCTACCTCTCCTCTCCTACCCTCAAAATAGTTCCCCCAGCCCCACCCACAATTTCAACCTCTTCCCCCAGCTCATCAACCCTGCCCCCTACCAGTACGTAGACATGCCTTGCACTGTCACTGTCTCACAAATGCCGAATTTACCACCCCCACATACACTCGCTCCTCCCGAGCCCCCTACCTCCCCCATCGCACAGTCACCTTCACCATCCTGGTTTTTTTCTTTTTTTCTCCTTCTTACTCTAGTTTTAAGTAGTCTGTAAGACTTTTTATATTAATTTAATTTAAGTTAATGGAAGCTTGCATTAAGCTAAATAAATGAGGGTTCTGCCCTCACACTAAACACTATACGCGCCTCTCAACTTCAGGATGAAGATATGTCGCTAATCCTGGAACACAAAGAAAAGAACGAGCGGCCAACTTGAAACAATATTTCCGACAAGAGTGGAACATTTAAGGCATATTGGGCACAATGGAATTCCTTCCTGGCGGAAGATGGAATCCTAAAGCGTAAATCGGAAGCCGCGGACGGAAAATCCCATCGAATGCAGATTCTAGTCCCACCATCAAATGTGAAGGATGCACTAACAGAAATGCACGACGGGGCCTCCGGTGGACATCTGGGAGTCAATAAGACACTTTCAAAATTACGATCTCGATTCTACTGGCTTCACATGGGAGATGACGTCGTGTCTTGCTGTAGGAAGTGCACAACTTGCACTGCGACCAAAGGACCAACAGCAAAGCCAAGGAGCGCTATGAAGCAGTACAACGTGGGTGCCCCTTTCGAGCGAATTGAGATTGATATCTCAGGACCATTTCCAAAAACAAACGACAACAACAAATACATGTTGGTCATCATGGATTACTTCAGCAAGATGGTGGAAGTCCCTCCAATTCCAAACCAAGAAGCAACAACCATCATTGAGCGGCCTATCAATAATTGGATCAGCAGATATGGAGTTCCCTGTGAGCTGCATTCCGATCAAGGCCGAAATTTCGAATCACAGATATTTCAAGGCATCTGCGCGGCACTAGGCGTAAGGAAAACCAGGATCACACCCTTACATCCGCAGTTAGACGGAATGGTCGAAAGGTTCAACCGAACAATGAAAGAGTATTTACCGAAGGTCGTTAGTGATCACCAACGAGAATGGGATAAATATGTATAAACCTTTCTCGTGAGCTATAGATCGGCTAATCACGATACGACGGGCCATTCTCCAGTAAGAATTATATTTGGACGAGAGATACGATTACCAGCCGATCTGTGATTCGGAATACCTCCAGGCGCCATAGACAAGACCGAAGACTACGTAGCCGAATGGAGAAATCGTCTCGATGAGATTCATCATTTGGTTCGAAAGCAAATCAAGGTATCCAGTGACAGGATGAAAACAAGGTACGACGTTCGAGCCAACGCATCCGGATTTAATGCAGGCGATAACGTGTGGCTTTATAACCCTCATCGGCAAAAAGGAAGGTCTCCGAAGTTGCAGCAACATTGGGAAGGACCGTATAAGATTCTCACAAGAATTAACGACGTTGTCTATAGGAATCAGCGAAGACCGAACGCCAAGAAGAAAGTGGTACATCGTGGCCGACTGGTGACTTTTGTTAACCCAGGAGACCAGTGAACTTAGTTCGGGACGAACTAATCTAGGCGGAGAGTTTTTTTTTTTTTTTTTTTTTTTATTTTGGTTTCGGTAGGAAGGTGGAGATCTTCAAAAGATACCTCTAGACCGATCCAGGCGCATACCGGGTTTTTACCGACTAAAACCACCTCCCGCCAGGCTCATATTCTCGTTGATCCCCGGGGAACTTTCTTTTAGATTTTCCATCGCGGGGCGGGACGGAGTTTACCTGTTACTCCGCTCGTCACGTCACAACTGCAGCATCATTTCACAGAGAATACCATTGGTTACGGACCATGCCTGTTTTGAACTAAGCATGTATTCTATTACTCCAGCCGGAGTAACTGTCAGTCTCGTATGTCTCTCCAAAATCGTTCGTGTGGTCTCGAATCTCACTCACTCTGTGAGTACGTGTTCCGCATTTTCCAGTATACACCATACAAGCAGTATGGGTGATTCACATGCTTATACTTGTGTGTTACGTACCAAAACCACCCCCCCAAACATTCATACCGGGCGAAGCCCCAATCAATTTCGGATCACATATAGTGAATCCCAGGCAGATTGATTAATGTACCAATCAGCCAAGGAAATATAACCATAGAGTCCAGACATACATCTGAGAACAATACTCAATGGCGACACCGTTTCCTTTAATCCATTCTAAGGATACGTTTCCTAAACGGAAAAAGAGCGGTGCATGTAAATAGGATTGATGGACAACAATAGCATTAAGATGTACAAAATATCTTTGGCACCGTTGTCCATTAAAAAGTAATTACCAAAAACACTCGTGGTAAATACCAGTCCGAAACATTACTAAAAAACCCAAGTAATGTTTAATGACCTATGGTAATTGTCGATCCTACGAAAATTACCGAAGGATCAAACAAAAGATCGATGGCTCACAATAGAGATCCGGATACAAAGGATTTTATGTGAGGCCAACGAGAAAACAAAAAAGGAAAATAACACGTTGCTTTCAGGTAACGTGGAAAAAAGGTTTCCTTCCGATCAAACGATCGAGATAGAGTTGAGTTGGTTGTAAGATTTCGTCCGGAACGGACATAGGGAAAGAGTTCGCGTACGCCGAGGTGTCGGTTCAAATTAGCAAATTGTTTTCAACGTGATTCTTCATTTCAATTTATTCTTTTTAAAATAATCCGATACATCTCCCTGGAGGAGTATAAGAAATAGTTTAGTTGAAATCATCATGTGTATAACGCATTAACGTGTCCGGGTATCAGTGTGTCTGTGTAATATATTTAATAATAATAAAAAAAAACAAAGAAATATAAATATACGGTAGTTATTGATTATGCTATCTGTTAGATTTCTTTAATATAACAAATCATCTGACGAGATCTGTCGTGAATACGAAAGGAATATATTAAATAAGTGTTACACAAATAAACATATAATTAAGAAAAGAGTTGTTTTACTTAAAGTGTATGTAAAATGAGAAAGGAGTGACTAAAGACACATTACAAATGGCGCAGCCGGTAGGATTCGAGGAAGCCTGAGTGTCGTAAACTCGTAAGCGCTTGAAAAGCCCGAATCAGAAAAGAACTTACAAGCAAAACCACACATAAAGAGAAAGAAACATAAACACCAACACCCGAAGGCACAACAATAACATTGAGAGGAACAACCTCAACAACAACAGCAGCGAATCAACAGCAGCAGTACCAGCTGACAGCATCAGCTTTACCAACAACAGCCACGGACTTAAGTTAAGTGACCTTATATCTGTTGTATATTAAATTTTTTTTTCAGAGATATTAGTAATAACTTTTACACCAGTTTTACACATAATTTATCGTTTAAAAAACCAAATACAAACAAAATTAAGTTTCTGTCATTTCTATATGAAAACCAATATCATGTTAGACATCAATTTAATAAGTAAATTAATATCGAAAATCGAAAGCAACCATCATTGCGCAAAAAATAAATCGAATAATTAAATAAGTGCAAATTTAAAATCAAATATCGTCGTACTTGTTAATTTTTTATTTTGAAACAAGACAATAATTTAAATTCTATACCATAGAATCTGGCCGTAACTCTCTTACAATAATTTCTAACTTAAAGTGTTTTGCTTGTGCTAATTCTATATTTATCAATGCCTTACGACAAGTAACATATTTTAGAATATTCATTAAATACGATATGTATGATAAATATCCTGATCATTTATATTTTTTTTTTCTTTAATTAACATTCATTAAAACATACATGTATATATATTATATAATAGTTTGGTACGATTTCTCTTAATCTGTGGAAGAAAACGGTTTTAATTTAGTGGTTGAGCTCGAACTCATTTTCTTTCATGTTCTTTTGGGTATAATTTCGTTTCTCCTGATTATTACATTTTAGCATCTGTTTTTATATTTATCCATATTCTCCGGTCTTACAAACAAAAGCACTCTATAATTGGGAAGTATTTCCACATCTATATATATATACAATGCCACGTGATTTTAAATATCAAACTTTGCAAACACCTACGGTGCAATGATAGCCCTTGTCCCCATAGCATTCCCTATTTTCTTTTTCAGCGGCATTACGGATTTAATTTGTGAATCTTCAGACTGTGTTTCTCCCTTTTCTCTTTTACCCCAATTAAATCCAGTTATTTCTAAAATATGGATGTAGATTATACAAAGGTTGCGAAGCTGTCAGCACAGCTAATTCCTATCTTCTCTGGCGAACCCAACCCCCATTTAGGTGCCGAACTCAACACATTTTTAGACTGTAGTAGGAGAGTCCTAAATTGTCTCCGAGTGGAAGAACACAATGTATTCTTGCAGATCTTCCCTACCAGGTTGCGAGGAGAAGCATCTGCATTGTTCGCGTCCACTCCGTTTTCATCCTTTCAGGAAGCCGAAGACTTACTAAGAAAAGTCTATCTGCCAGTAGAAAGTTACCAAGATTTGGTCAACAAATTGTTATCTACTCGGCAGAATCCTGCAGAATCGGTCATATTGTTCCAGCTGCGGGTGAAGAAAACACTATCGGAGTGTAAGAAAGCGGCGGAACAGAAATATGGCCCCGGCCATGCTGAGGGTGTAAAAGTACAGCTGGACGACTTTGCTAGGAATGTATATAATCAAGGGTTGGTAAATCCATACCATCGACAATTTTTATTGTTGATGGGTGAGGTACCCCTTGACATTCTGATGCAAAGGACGTTGGAGTTGGAACAAATTCAGCAGCCTCAGCTGCCATCTAACTTTCCGCAGGATTCGGTAAATCCTCCTTTCCCCATTACATCGGCACCACTCCCACAAACAATACCGAACACTCCAAATGTAGAAGGGTTACCACACATTCAACCTATCACGCAGGAAACTCCGCAACAGCAAGAACCAATACCACAGGCCGGGCGAGCAATAACCCAAAATGCCTCCATCATCAAAGTAACTTGCAGTTACTGCCACCAAAGGGGACATACCTACGAGGATTGTGTGAAAAGGAAAAACACACCCTTTTGCACACACTGTCAGCAAGTAAATCACGATATCCGTGATTGCTGGCGATTAAGGGAGGGAAAAAGGATTTTGCATATAAGGCAGATTTGCGACTTCTGTGGCCAACACGGCCACAGTCTAGGATCCTGTCAACGAAAATTGACAAGGAAAGCGCGAGTTCAATGCCAGGCTCCAACAAACTCCCCTCCTTCACGACCAACAAGAAAGAGTAAGTCAAAACCCTTGGTGGAAAAAGGGAGTTATCACATTAGGACTCCATGCTCAACAATATCCAGCGTCCCAACTGTCCAGCTACCTATAGATGTAGGTGTTAAGAATAACACTACTCTAGTAGTGGACACCGGCGCCGAGATAAGTCTGATTAGCAAAAGTAGCCTCAAGGATTCAGCCGTTAAGATTAATCGGCGAGAAGCTTGCACCTTACAGATGCCGTTTGGAAGTATCCGAACCTTGGGAAGCTGCAAGGTGAACTTTCAACTGAATGGTAGGCCTAAACTCCCATGCAAATTTCAAGTAGTGAGCAGTATGCCCGATCTACCAGAAGATGGACTACTTGGAAATGACTTCCTGTCGAGAAATTGCAATGTTGAAGGCCCCAAACAGTGTATCACATTTCCTCGAACGGAAATGAACCCAACGGTATTTAGTGTACCGATCAAATTCTCAACTGTTGAGAAAAAGGTACCTGAAAACAAATACCATAAAGGGAAACAGGAGCAAGCCCAAAATAAAGTCAAAACCTTCAGCTTAAATTTTAACCATATAAAGAGGAACCCTAAGGAGCCAAGGGGTAATAACAAATATATAAACCAAATAATTGACACTGCGTCAGCGAATTCAAAAAACTCGCTCCCCCGCTCGCAAAATAACCAAAACAAAAAGCTGTGGCAAAGGCCCGAAACACCCGAAAAAATAACAAACCCCAATGAGATTGCAACCTTACTCAGGGTTTATCACAATTCCCCTTCCGGTGGACATCAGAGCATCACCAAATCGTATAATAAAATACGACAAAGATACTGGTGGCCATCCATGCTCTCCGATATTAGAAAATATAAGAAGCAGTGTGAGGAATGCCGTTCGTTAAAGGCAACCACATGCTCCGGAAGTGAAACGAAACCGCAATCGTTTCATGTGGGAAACATGGTGTTAATGAGGTGTAAAAACCACAAAGGCAAACACACACCTATTTGGAAGGGACCCTTCCCAGTCATAGCTATAAAAGGCCCAGTAAATACGCTTATCAAAATGGGCCGAAGATCCGTGGTAGTTCACAACAATAGGCTAAAACCATATTTTTAAAACCCCATCCTCAACAACCCCAACTTCCTGTCCCCTATAAAGTCTACACAATTATCATTCCCAAGAGGCATTGCAAATTCAAAATCCTAGTCCAAACCAAAAATAATAAATACGCAAAATTAAGACGAATAACGATATGGACAAAAATAGATGACAGAAGTAAGGGTCAAAGATTCATCAATATTGTACATAAATACATATACAATAAAATAAATAATACACAAAACCCCAATAAGTAATTACAGTATAAAAAACCGTTTAATACTAAGAAAACAAGCAACAACACACTAAATGTAACCACATTTCAAAAAGCATTCACAACATTTAAATAAATACTCAAAGATATAGAGATAAATACAAAATATTATATAATATATATATATATCAACTAATATTGTTAGAGCTAATAAGCAAATAATTTCTTTTATTACCACTAATGTTAAAATTAAATTCATGCTGTATTGAGTGAACATTATTACACATACAATTATTATACAAAATAATGTACAAATAATTTTTACTATTATAGATACTATTTAAATTAGTAAGCAAAACTATTACTATTAAAATTAAACAAATTTGTAAATGAATAAACTACTAATAAATAATAAAATAATACACTTCAGTATATAGATACATATATAAGAAAAACATGGGTTTCAGTATTATGATTCCCTGTTAACAAATAAATACAAAATATACTTTACTCTAATCGCTTCATAAATCTAGCATTACCTTACGAAAATAATAAAAATAGAAATCAAAAAAAAAACATACCAATGAACTCGTAAATATATATTAGAAAATTATTTTGGGTTATTATTAATAAAACATTCACCAGCATGAAAATATTACAAATTTTTTAATATAATTAAAATTAAATAATAAAATAAATAAACTAAGTAGAAAATAAACAAACGTATAAATATAAACGCGTATATAAAAACATGTTAGTTTACAAGAACACTGATATTATACACATAAACAACCATAAAATACATACTGTATACTTAAATCTAAAAATGAAACAAAGGAATTATATAAAAACAAATACATGCGACAACAACCAATAAGTAAAACATTATAAACTATAGTCGCAACACATGTAACCCAAACAAATATAAAATAAATTAAAGAGACAAAAATAAATACATTTGCTTTGTAGCCCGTCACGAACACAAACCCCACGCTTCACACATATCCTATAGACAACCAAGACGTATTATTCCTCTTCAAAGAATAATACTAATTTTATAAAGGGGGGAGGTATGTTACGTACCAAAACCACCCCCCCAAACATTCATACCGGGCGAAGCCCCAATCAATTTCGGATCACATATAGTGAATCCCAGGCAGATTGATTAATGTACCAATCAGCCAAGGAAATATAACCATAGAGTCCAGACATACATCTGAGAACAATACTCAATGGCGACACCGTTTCCTTTAATCCATTCTAAGGATACGTTTCCTAAACGGAAAAAGAGCGGTGCATGTAAATAGGATTGATGGACAACAATAGCATTAAGATGTACAAAATATCTTTGGCACCGTTGTCCATTAAAAAGTAATTACCAAAAAACACTCGTGGTAAATACCAGTCCGAAACATTACTAAAAAACCCAAGTAATGTTTAATGACCTATGGTAATTGTCGATCCTACGAAAATTACCGAAGGATCAAACAAAAGATCGATGGCTCACAATAGAGATCCGGATACAAAGGATTTTATGTGAGGCCAACGAGAAAACAAAAAAGGAAAATAACACGTTGCTTTCAGGTAACGTGGAAAAAAGGTTTCCTTCCGATCAAACGATCGAGATAGAGTTGAGTTGGTTGTAAGATTTCGTCCGGAACGGACATAGGGAAAGAGTTCGCGTACGCCGAGGTGTCGGTTCAAATTAGCAAATTGTTTTCAACGTGATTCTTCATTTCAATTTATTCTTTTTAAAATAATCCGATACATCTCCCTGGAGGAGTATAAGAAATAGTTTAGTTGAAATCATCATGTGTATAACGCATTAACGTGTCCGGGTATCAGTGTGTCTGTGTAATATATTTAATAATAATAAAAAAAAACAAAGAAATATAAATATACGGTAGTTATTGATTATGCTATCTGTTAGATTTCTTTAATATAACAAATCATCTGACGAGATCTGTCGTGAATACGAAAGGAATATATTAAATAAGTGTTACACAAATAAACATATAATTAAGAAAAGAGTTGTTTTACTTAAAGTGTATGTAAAATGAGAAAGGAGTGACTAAAGATACATTACATGTGCAAGTATTGCTGGAAGCATCCATGTCCTGATATTAGCTGCGTCAAGTAGTAATTCAGCTCGTCATGTTTTCTTTTCACCCATGTTTCTATATCAGGTATCATGATGTGGGTCCATCTTCCTTTGGTGGAAGAATCCCACCTTCGTTGCCATTCTCTTAGACTTGAGAGCTCTAACTGTGGGAGACCTTATGCAATGCAGCGTTTTCATTAGCTGCAATGTCAAGTGGTGTCCTCCTGGCCAAAACATTTATGGCATCTTCGGATACCGTTCGAAATACACAGAATCCTCTTAGTGATGACAGTCTATCCGCTGAGTTCACTCCCCTCATGTATGACTTATACTGTGCGGTTCCTGCCCACATGTGAGCTGCATACATTATAGTAGAGGTGTTGACACTGGTTATGAGTTTCCTTATGTGGGGCCGGGGTCCTCCAACATTGGATAGCAGTCTCGCTAAAACCTTGCATACCCTTGCCATTTTTTCACTCGTTTTCCTCAGGTGTTCCTTGAAGCTCAACTTGTTGTCGAGTATAACACCAAGATATTTAATATAGGGACTCGATCTGATTATTTATCCTTCGATCTCCAAATCAAGGTGCTTAACTTTCTTGCGGCTGCTTATTAAAACTGCCTCCGTCTTACGTCCAGCTAGTTTCAGTCCGGCCATATCTAGCCAGCATTTAATGCTCTGGATTACTTGGGAGCAAATATTCTCCCGGTCATCTAGATGTTTAGCTGGCTACTATTGCCAAATCATCTGCGTACCCAATGATTCTAACCCCTTCTGGTACATTGACTCTGAGCACACCATCATACATTATATTCCATAACAGCGGACCTAATACAGATCCCTGAGGTACACCCGCTGTTATTTTATATTTCTGTGGTCACTCATCTGTGTCATAGAGCAGTCTTCTATCCGAGAGATAGTAGATCGCCCAACGCTTCTAGAATCCGATTCCAATTCACCGAGTTAAAAACATTTTTAACATCAAGCGTCACCACCGCGCAATATTTTTTGGTACCACCTAGCCATCGTGCTCCACCTATTGCATTGCAAGTGATGTCGCACACCACAGATAGTGCTTTTTCGGTTGATCTACCTTTCCGGAACCCTTACTGCGATTCAGAGAGCCCCGATGTTCCCTCAGTGAATTCTCCCAGGCGAGTGGCAATTACTCGCTCAAGCAATTTTCCTGTTGTGTCCAGCATGCACAACGGACGATAAGACGACGGCTCTTCTGGATTCTTGACACCTTTTGGTATAAGCACAAGCCGCTGTTTTTTCCATCGTTTAGGAAATTGTCCTGTTTGAAAGCAGGTTGTGACGAGACTACTGAAGACTTCCGGCTTTTTTGTTAGAGCAGTCTTCACTATAGCGTTAGGGATACCATCCAGTCCCGAGGTCTTGTTTTTTTTTTTTTTTTGATAACCCTTGCAGCCAAGAGTACCTCTTCGGTGGTCACGGGAAGTATCTCTCCTTCAGTGATCCTCCACTCCTCTTGCACTCTCAATACCTCATCACTCTGCGGGAAGAGAACAGCAACGATTCTGGCCATGCCACTTTTCCTTTTTTGCATTTGACTACGGTTGTTGTGTAGTCTTTTCATGACTATCCTGTAAGCGCTGCCCTATGGGTTGTTATTTAATTCATCCCTTAGGGAGCAGAACGCGTCATATTTACTATTGCGAATCACATTCCTCAACTCTTTCCGTTTGTTGACAAATTCCGCATGCAACTGTGGGTAGGTGTTACGATTTCTTGTTCTTCGTTCCAAGCGTCTTAGCCTGTTGCACACTGATCGCACATGGGCGATTTCTGAGTTCCACCAATACACTGGTTTCATAGCCCCTGCTGGTTGTGTTTTTCGTGGGATAGAAGCATCGCATGCGGTAGTTAGCCACTTCATGACTTTTCCAGCCTGCCTGTTCGCACCGGCCTCTGCGTCCAACTGTGCGATTTGGTCTTCCAGTATATAATCGAGCAGTTCCGCATCGAGGTCCTTCTCTTTTTCACCCATTTTTTTTGGGCTTTCTTCGCCAATTTGCCAGTGATGAATCCCCTGTGCGGTAATATTTCGTACATCATGGCTTGGTGGTCACTATGGGTGTAGGTGTCCAAAATTCGCCACTCCATACCTCTTGCCAACATGGAGCTGGCAAATGTGATGTCGATTTTGGACCGGCCTCTCTCGTTTATGAAGGTGTCATCGATACCATCATTAAGTAACACCACATCTAGGACTGCGAAGGCTTCAAGTAGTGCCTGGCCTCTACTGTTGATCCTTGTGCTTCCCCATTCTACTGCCCAAGCGTTGAAATCTCCAGCAACTATAAGGGGGCTCTTATCTCTAGTTTCTTGTGTTATTCTGTCCAAAAAGCGTTTGAAATATTCTATTTCCCACCTTGGCGGAGCGTAACAACAGTAGAAATGAATTCCTCTGATATTAGCATAGGCAATTCCTTTCACCCGCTGGACACTTCTGCATTCCATGGGGGAATTTCCAGTTGTCCAGATGGCCGCTGTTCCGCTGCTGTCTTCCTCCCATGTAACAATACCAGTACCAGGCATCCTGTACTGCTCATTGATGATCACCACGTCGGCACCATATGCCTGAACCGTTTGGGAAAGAAGATCTTGTGCGGCTCCACAATGGCTTAAGTTAATTTTAATGCACTTAAACCTGCCCATTTTTATTGAGAAGATTGGACATCGCCTTTTTAAATGCTCGGCATTTGTAACTCCCTGTTGAGTGGTGGTTACCGCCTTCGCATCCTAATTCGCAAAGCATGCATTTGCGTTCTGCTTTACAACACATTGCTTTGTGGCCTTTTTCTTCGCATTTCAAACAGTGTTCCGAACGATCTTCTTCGGATTTGCAGGATTTCGCCATATGACCGTATTGCCAACATCCGAAACATCGTGTGGGTGCGATGTGTTCTCGAAGTCTGCATCTCACCCATCCAACGCGTAGGAAACCTGTAGCCAGCAACGTGCTAGCCTTTTCTCTTGGTAAGCGGATCATGGCAGCCCGCGTGCCATCCGGTTTTCTTCTTAAGCTCTTTACCGCTTCCTTTGGGATCGCATTCACCGCGGAGAGTAGTGTGACGCATATAACAATCAGTACTAGAATATTCTAGAAAGTCCAAAACAAAGTACTAGAATATTTTAGAAAGTACTGGAAAACTGGAGACTAGGAGCAGTAGAAAATTCAAGGCTATGGAACGGACGGAAACGAAACGCCTAATCAGAATGAGGAAACGGTATTAATAAGTACCGAAGCGATAAGTCAAGAAATCGTTGTGTACGGTGAAAGTAACGGTTGTTATTAACGGACTTATTAAGTGGTACATTAATTCAAAATCGATTTAACAACTCTTATTTATTAAAAAATAATTAATCCAGCGAAACCTAAGCTCGCTATAGTATATTATTGTAAATGAAAGCTTCTTGGAAACTATAATTATTAGAAATCGACTTATTCCATGTGACGGGAATGTTTGGAGTTGTCCCCTGTTCCCACCAGAAAATGTTGTAGTAGTGTTTGGAGTTGTCCACTGTTCCCTTGACGAGAGGAACCCAATGACAAGGCAGCGAGGAACCACAAAAACCAAAGTCTGAGATCTTTATTCCTTGAGATTAACTTTTATTTCTTTTAGTATTTAATTCGGATACACCTTGTTTTATTACGATGAACTGGTGCCAGTGATGTTAACTCCGGTGGTGTGGGCGCGATGAAGGTTGGTTGCAGACAGACTGGTGGGCATAACTGAAAATTCAAAAAAGGGATGCTATGACCTCATCGTTGGTGACAATCGGCCAGCTGGTGCGTGACAGCTGCCGCGCAACTGGTATACACTGCTGTTGCTGCACAAGCAACAAACATTGAAATCAAGGCAGCTTCAGGTGAATCGGAACTGTCATACACTTTCGTCACAGCATTAAGCTCCTGGATGTACGCCGCAGAAAATCCAACTTGCTGTTGCAGCAAGTAATATTGGCATTGAGCGCTGCCAACTGATTTAAACACCAAGATTCAGCGGACGGATAACGGGCCCCGCTGTTCAATGCTGAATGGAGAAAGTGAACCGGTGACAGTTCACGAACAGTTGTGGCGGTTTTTTACTGTTTTTTAGAAAGTATGGTGTTTAACTTGGTGCTTCAGACAAAGAAGAATTTAACCTTTGATTTATATATACCGTTTTTTTGCTTGTCACTGTGTTCAACCGTTTTTCGTTTTGTTAGATATTTAAGTGAGTAATGTTAAAAATAAAATCGCGCAATGGCAAGAAAAATGTTTCAATGTCTAAATTATTGCTTATTGGTGGAACTCTAGTTCGTCTTTCGGATGATCCCATTTTACATCGACATTCATCACCACGAGAAAAGGATTCTTTGCTGTTCTCGTCGAGGAGGAGCTCGACGCAGAACATGGATTGGCTATTCCCAGTTGGTGAACCACCTGCAACCATTGTGGTTGCGGTTCCCAACTGGCGAAACATTTGGTCCTTCGAGCCGGATGCTTGAAGTGTGGAGTTTTATGTCATCCATCAAGCCATTGAAGACATCATCACCAGCAGGCCTCAACGAGGGAATTATCGACGAAAACCAAGGTAGGTGGCAATTCATATAATTTCATAAATAAATTAACTAGCGATCCGAATAGATCTTAACTTTGAAAAGTGTTGTGTGGTGCTTTGCTTTGTGTGCATAACAGTATGACTTTCGTCAACATTGTCTACCGCCGGGTAGCGACGAATGTTCAATGAAAAGGAATTGTATTTAACGTAGGATACGAAAAACAATTAAAAATATTCGAGTGATAAACCGGGAAAAACAAATAATAATGATTAAAAAATGGACCAGAACAAACGGACGGAACTGATATGGGCCACAATAGCTGTTGTTCCTGAGCGGCGAAAGTACACCGAAGAACAACTATCACAGATCCAGTGTGCATTGTTGACTGTATCAATTGGTTAGATTTTGTGAGTACTAAAAGACCAAGGAACGGCGCCATTAAATGAAGCCATGAATTTGTTTGTACCAGTGCTTTATAATTTGATGGTCCATCTACTGAACGGCCCTTCAGAACAATTGATCTTCGTACAAAGGCAAAGTTTAAAGATTCATCACGCCCTCATATATATGTGCTGTCTCTCAACTTAATGGAAGGAGATGCTTTCTTACAATGGATGGAAGTATTTAGACAAGTCGCAGCACAACCAGTTCCCGACTGGTCACATTTAGAAGATATGGAAGTCCTAAAAACGTGGATGAGAAATATCGGAAATTTGCGTCAGGTGTTCTGGATGGTTCAATTAGGATTTTCGACCAATATCGTAACCGCTTTATGTGTCACCACGAATCTTAACACAAATATTGCAGCATTCAACATTTTTGAAAATTTTGTTTGTCCAGTTCCTGCAGTACAAATGGTTCAACACTCATCAGGTAGAACGCAGTAAGGAAGTCTACCGATAACTATGGAAATCATGATGCCGGTTCCTACATCACCAAACGCTGATGAGAATCAATGATTGGAACTCTGGCAGATGTTCTTCTGAAAAACGAAGACACCGTGGTCAAGTGGAGGATGCTTACCATATATAAATTTCCTGAGTTTCAATCGGACTGGACATATTTGAGCCTACTGGTTGAATAGTTCACTACTCTTGCAAATAGAACTAACTTCTACTTTTATTCAAAGAATTTTCTTTTGTAATCGGCGGAAAAAAAATAAAAAAATATATACATTTCCTGTTTTTTCCCATATTACAACCTCCAATATAAGCAACTTACATTTCAATATTAACGCACAAGTAAAAAAACAAATTAAATAATAATCAAGTAATAATCTAAATTACAGTCCACTTTTTAAGATCCATAGTTGTTTAATTTATCTAATTTCTGCAGAATTCACAGCAGGTAAATCAAGGAACATGCTGATCGTTCCCAGTACCAGGTTGAGGACATCATTCGGCTTCTCTTTAACGATGTTGCAGGTACGTTCACGATCCGCGCTACAGGATTAGGTACGGCCCGCGTACAATGAAAGAACCTCAAGAAGAGGACGATCGGGCAGAACAGTCGAGAAGACAGTTCAATGAAGCTTAAGCTTGAAATCAGATCTAACGACGGAGCTAGAAGCTCTCACAGTAAAGCAAGCGGTTAGTACTAAGAAAAGGTTTGTCAACAAAGGCACATCCGGTCCTATACTTAATGTCAATCCAAAAACCGAACTGGAGATTGGAGTTGGCGTTTAATTTGCTTGCTGTACCCAGAGCCAACTATTGGAGTTGGTGTTCAAACTGATTGCTGGGCCCAGAACCAACTATTGGAGTTGGTGTTCAAATTGCTTGCTGTACACAGAACCAACTATTGGAGTTGGTGTTCAAATTGCTTGCTGTACACAGAACCAACTATTGGAGTTGGTGTTCAAATTGCTTGCTGTACACAGAACCAACTATTGGAGTTGGTGTTCAAATTGCTTGCTGTACACAGAACCAACTATTGGAGTTGGTGTTCAAATTGCTTGCCGTACACAGAACCAACTATTGGAGTTGGTGTTAAAACTAATTGCTATTCCCAAGTCAACCGTTGGAGTTGGCTTTTGCCGTCACCAGAGCGTGAAACATTGGACTGGGGATGAATATATCCAAGAACCCCGGGAATTCACCGCTTCATCTACACCACGTTCCTGGGGCATCGCTTCTCGAAACCTGGGCGCATCGCTGTCACGTGTCTGGGGTTCATCACTTCTAGCCGCCTGGACGCAACGCTCTGGGGGCACCCTCTTATCACCGCCCAGGCAGCGCAAATCACGTGTCTGGGGGCACCACTCTCACGGAGTCGGTGTCTAAGTTGGACTTTCGGTATCAAGAGTAGAGGATGTAGAAGATGATGAACAGAAAAGATGCCGGCACCAATAAAAATCATATCATCGGAAAGCTGTCACAGTGTGGATTACACCGCTTCTCGTCATCTGGACTCATCGCTCACGCATCAGGATTTGTCGCTTCTCGCCACCTGGGCACATCGCTGTCACGTGTCTGGGGCTCTTCGCTTCTCGCCGCCCAGGCACCGCGAATCACGCGTCTGGGGGCACCACTTCAACAAAGTCGGTGTCTAAGCTGGGCTTTCGGTAACAGGATCAGGGGATATAGAAGATGAGGAACAAGGAACAATGCCGGCACCCTTCGAGAAATCATATCAACGGAGAGCGAATAATGAACACATGGTCCAGCCACCAGACAAGAAGAAAGATACCTTGGGGACTATTTCATACGGCGGCACAATGGAACGAAGGCTGCTATTGATCAGCAGATTATTCTTCCTAATAGCGACCTGGATGCACAACCTCTCTGAACCAAGTGCCAGTTGTAGTTCAACAGAATATGCCGCAAGGATTCAACCACAACATTACAAAAGGAAAAAGACACCATGTCCAGCACCATCATTCTATCAGTGGATCAAATACTCCACCAGGTAACGCTGCCGACAGAGAGTTCAGTTCCCATCAAGAAATTCGACCAACGCCGAGCATTGGTTTAGCGGCGTAGATGGGACATCTCCCCAACTGCAACAGCATCAGCCAGAGCAATCAACTTGGATTCGAGACGCAGATGATTCTATGCAGTTGGCGGTATACCTAACATTTCTGGTAGCGGCATAGGTTGGACATACTGAGAAGATGGTGGAATTACAACCCACCAACTTCGATATATTGACGACCACATCGCTCAATTACCATTCATGGATCCACGATCCAACATAGGACTACGTCCAAAATATTCATACAATATTCATGGATCCACGACCCAGCATGGGGCTACGTAAAGATACTTATGCTCTACGTGCGGATTTACAATCCAACCAACATTGCAATTAGCAACAAATATCAACAGCAAACAACGATGGCATACCTCGAACTACAGAGTATGCCAATTTTGTCAACGATAGCTACAACGCTAATACTCAAAGGCCAATGGGGCCTTCTGTCACACACACACACACACGCGCACACACACTACCCTGATAATCGACTACGAATTGAAACAATAGCTAACTATATTTGATAACAAATTAACCCAATTAATAGTTAGATCTAGTCAATATAATTAATTATTGCCACCCTACCTCTGCACTGTACCGGTACATGAGCAACACGAGCACCAAAGCCTCTGTTCTCAACCACAATTATCAACCGCGACTTCCCACGTCGCGGACATGTCTCAACGAATACCAACTAGTGGAGTTGGTCTTGCTGTTGGCTGTCTTTCAAACCAACTAGTGGAGTTGGTCTTGCTGTTGGCTGTCTCATCAAACCAACTAGTGGAGTTGGTCTTGCTGTTGGCTGTCCTTCAGACCAACTAGTGGAGTTGGTCTTGCTGTTGGGTGTTTTATCAAACCAACTAGTGGAGTTGGTCTTGCTGTTGGCTGTCCTTCAGACCAACTAGTGGAGTTGGTCTTGCTATTGGGTGTTTTATCAAACCAACTAGTGGAGTCGGTCTCGCTCTGGGCTGTCTCATCAAACCAACTAGTGGAGTTGGTCTTGCTGTTGGCTGTCTTATCAAACCAACTAGTGGAGTTGGTCTTGCTGTTGGCTGTCTTATCAAACCAACTAGTGGAGTTGGTCTTGCTGTTGGCTGTCTTATCAAACCAACTAGTGGAGCTGGTCTTGCTGTTGGCTGTCTCATCGAACCAACTAGTGGAGTTGGTCTTGCTGTTGGCTGTCTTATCAAACCAACTAGTGGAGTTGGTCTTGCTGTTGGCTGTCTTTCAAACCAACTAGTGGAGTTGGTCTTGCTGTTGGCTGTCTCATCAAACCAACTAGTGGAGTTGGTCTTGCTGTTGGCTGTCCTTCAGACCAACTAGTGGAGTTGGTCTTGCTGTTGGGTGTTTTATCAAACCAACTAGTGGAGTTGGTCTTGCTGTTGGGTGTTTTATCAAACCAAGTAGTGGGGTCGGTCTTGCTCTGGGCTGTCTCATCAAACCAACTAGTGGAATTGGTCTTGCTGTTGCCTGTCTCATCAAACCAACTAGTGGAGTTGGTCTTGCTGTTGCCTGCCTTATCAAACCAACTAGTGGAGTTGGTCTTGCTGTTGGCTGTCTTATCAAACCAACTAGTGGAGTTGGTCTTGCTGTTGGCTGTCTTATCAAACCAACTAGTGGAGTTGGTCTTGCTGTTGGCTGTCTTATCAAACCAACTAGTGGAGTTGGTCTTGCTGTTGGCTGTCTTATCAAACCAACTAGTGGAGCTGGTCTTGCTGTTGGCTGTCTCATCGAACCAACTAGTGGAGTTGGTCTTGCTGTTGCCTGTCTTATCAAACCAATTAGTGGGGTTGGCCTTGCTGTTGGCCGTCTTATCAAACAAACTAGTGGAGTTGGTCTTGCTGTTGGCTGTCTCATCAAACCAACTAGTGGGCTTGGTCTTGCTGTTCCCAGTGGGTGCTGACATGCCCCTTCATTGACAGCACCAAAGGGAAGGACATCTACTGGTGCATCGTCGTCGGCCCGGCAAGATGTTGCTGCACAAGCAACAAACATTGAAATCAAGGCAGCTTCAGGTGAATCGGAACTGTCATACACTTTCGTCACAGCATTACGCCCCTGGATGTATGCCGCAGAAAATCCAACTTGCGGTTGCAGCAAACAATATTGGCATTGAACGCTGCCAACTGATTTAAACACCAAGATTCAGCGGACGGATAACGGGCCCCGCTGTTCAATGCTGAATGGAGAAAGTGAACCGGTGACAGTTCACGAACAGTTGTGGCGGTTTTTACTGTTTTTTAGAAACAGTATGGTGTTTAACTTGGTTCTTCAGACAAAGAAGAATTTAACCTTTGATTTACATATACCGTTTTTTTGCTTGTCACTGTGTTCAACCGTTTTTCGTTTTGTTAGATATTTAAGTGAGTAATGTTAAAAATAAAATCGCGCAATGGCAAGAAAAATGTTTCAATGTCTAAATTATTGCTTATTGGTGGAACTCTAGTTCGTCTTTCGGATGATCCCATTTTACATCGACATTCATCATCACGAGAAAAGGATTCTTTGCTGTTCTCTCGAGGAGGAGCTCGACGCAGAACATGGATTGGCTATTCCCAGTTGGCGAACCACCTGCAACCATTGGGGTTGCGGTTCCCAACTGGCGAAACAACTGCGAATGTACTAGATTTCTCCAGCACATCCCAGCACATTCAATTGCCAATCCGCAACATTCCACATTATAGCTAAAATTCTGTTGATTACCCTGTCAACAAAATGCTCTTCATTGGATGAATAAATATAGCAAGAGGATAACTACGTCTCACTGAACTTACCATTAAAAAGAGAATCTAAAATACTTAAAAAAAACTGCTGATTTTTAAGAAGCAGCATACGTGTACCAAACTAAAGTAAATAATAATATATGTATAACACATCTTAAACTGAACTTAACAAAAAATAATTTGTACTAAATTTTTGTGGCGTCACTTTGTTCGGAAATTCGATGTAAGTCGCTTTATCACTCACTACATCACAGTCCGATCTACTAGATGTCGCCTCAGGTAAACTTAACGAATCGACAGCCAGATAGTAGGTATAGTTCTATTCTGTTTTCTTTGCGTCAGTGAGACTCGTCGAGTGAGGACGGTTATTAAGTGGCAGTTTTTCAATTACCCATTATTCATAAATATTTAATTGTGCAAGTGACTAAACAATTTCGTGTCAACCAATTAACGAGCACAGGTATTTAAAAACAATATAATTGTTATGGTGTAACTAATTTAATTTTGCATGAATTATTCTCCATCTTGCATTTCTGCCTATTTGCTGTTTTGAATAAAACAAATTAATTACAACTTCCTTTTTCAATTAAACGTATTCGAGGTACGACGAGGAATAAATTTTGGCTTTACGCCCGCCAGCACCCGGTATTAATTTTTCACAAATTTTTGGACGCGATATTGATGCTGATATCGGCGGAAGTTGCTTGCTTGTGTTCAATTGCTTCAAATGCATAAAACCTACATGGATTTGTTAAATAGTTCTTATGAAGTTATAAAAGGGGTTTTTATATAAATTCATTGATTTCTAGAGAAAAGAAAAAATGGCGCCCGCCGGGTCCAGAACTGCGCCATTTTGCATTGCGCGTCGAATTTTCCCTCTTTCCCGGCATCGAATATAAGCCAAATGCAAATTAATGCAGCCAAGATCTGACTTCGCCCTCTGTGGATTTTGTCGCGCAAGTCTTTCTCTGCGCACCTTTTATTTATAAAAAGGCATTTGTTTAGGTTTTGATTGTATATAACAAACGCGCAATTCCAAGACGATGAATTCATGATAATAAAATGTAACAACGATTGTGTTTGAACATCATATGAATCAAATTTCATGTTGGTACCTCGACCGGGAAATTCTTTATACGTAATGAGGAATCCAGGAGTTTTGAAAAGGTTCAAAGTTGGAGTGACTTGATAGTGCCATTAAGCTTGTTAAATAAAGGTAATTTTAATGGTTATGAAGCACCAAGACTGCCATTAAACAAGAGCTGCCGTCCAAAAATGGTGATGTTTATATTAACCGCATCGATTTCAACGCGTGCGCATACGTTTTCTCTCTAAAATTCCTTTTTACAGCTCCCCAATTTTTAATTTTTATTGTGCTGTCATTTGTTTGCAATTTATTTTGATGTTTTCACCCAATGTTTATCACACAAAAAAAAAAAGATAATAATTTTCATTTCTTTGTCGATGTTAATCTCCTTCATCTTAGGTTTGGCGACTGTCCTGCGTTCGTAGGATTGATTGCATTCATAAGAATTGTATATATTTATATTATATTAAGTTCCGAGTAACGAATTTCTCGTGAATTTTATTGATCTGAATATTTCCGCTTTTTTACTATATTTTTCGATCCATTCCACGTTTTATCATACATATTTATTTCTTTGGATCAACAGCCTTTCGTCGTCGTTTTTTCTTCACACTTTCTACTGTTTATTGTGATTTTGTTGCCAACGATTTTATTGCTTTCACATGGACCCCATATTTTAGTTCTTAATATTCGCATTTTCCGTTTCCTTCATGTACCACGCTTCAGTCCTTCGATAACTGCTTGTCAGGTTTTACAACAGATTCGTCTATAAATAAAAAAATACTTATTACATTTCTCTTCATGATCCCTCTTCATTTATATAACGCAATTATGCACGATAGTTGTACATTTGTATATCTATTGTGTTTGCATTTGGATTTGTTTTTTCAATAACGATGCCTTCCATTACGGAAAGTTGTAGGTTAAGATTCTGCAGTCCTTTAACTTATAACTCTGCACATCTATTGTGCTTCTCAAATATGGATTTCGCATTGTTATTTCTATTGCGGATGAGTTGTAGCTTAAGGTTATGCAGTCCTTTAATTTATAACTGCACACACCTACTGCGCTGCCCAAATATGAATTTCGAATTGTTACTTCAGTTATTGTGTCTTCCATTACGGATAAATTGTGGCTTAAGGTTCTGCAGTCCTTTCACTTATATCTCTAACATACTGTTCCGAATTAGTATTCGTCTTTGGTATCAGAAAGAGTTTTGTGTCGATTAAATATGAATTTCGAATTGTTACTTCATTTTTTTTATATTATGTCTTCCATTACGGAAAAATCGTAGCTTAAAGGGGACATTCCGGTTTGTCGGGTCAAAAAATAGATTATTTTCATGATTTTTTTTTAAAAGAAAGTATTAAAGATATAACAATTTTTTTTTAAAACATTTTATTCATCTTTCGACTGTTTGTAAATTTTGTCGAGTCACTCCGGAACCCCTCATTAAACATACAAGCTGCGGTAAGAGCCGCAATTTCAATGATTCTCTTACCACTGTATGTGTGTTTTGATGCCATTTGCCAGATAGTAGCATTGAAACTTTCGTTGTTATTTTGCGTGAAACCTCCCTCGCATTTTGTTTTAACAAATCGGGAGCTGTCAGTTTTACGTAAACGGGGTAAATAGCTGTTCGTACTTTAGAATCCAAGGGAGGTTTGTCGTGGTGGAACTTTGACAGCTCATTCGCAGCTTCGCGCGTTTCCATTTGCACCATGACTCCGGGCCCTCTGGGCAGTTTTGATGTGGATTTTCATCGGTTGATATTTTGTGGTAGTATTGTGGGGTTTTTCAGGGCCCAAAAAACCACGCAACACTTTGGCCCCATATCCCACTACCAATATCTCCAAACAACTTACCTGCATGAGAGCATTCCCCACCTGAAAACATAAACCCACGGCAAGGATAACTACCTTGCCGTGGCAACAAAACCTTCATCCGAATTTGGCTGAGAAGAATTTTTTTTTTTTCTTAAAATATATATGTGTCCCCTGATCGGCACCCATGACCATTCCCACCCATTAGGAAAACTCCCACAGCCCTCTTATCGACATTCATGTCAATTATGCCCTTAAAAATCTCCCTGTGTTTGCTTTTCCCATGCGATCACCCTATCACGTCAGGCAAATCGATGCCGATACAGCTGCATCCAATTATCTCGAATCGGCGGCATAAACAATCCTAATACATTTGCATTTGCCTGTACAAACAAAGCCGCATCTTAGCGCTTTCACATTTAGATCCCATTCCGGTATATACAATATACCCTCTATCGTAATGATAGAACTGTTTCCGATCTATGTTTAAACAGGTGTAGGTTTTTCTTTCTTTCTTTCTTCAACGCGCGATCGTTTGTCCTTCCTTCCAGGAGGAAGGCATTCATTTCCAGTGGCATCGATATCACTAAGGAACCTTCCAATGAGACGCGGATCGGTTCTCATTGATCAAATTGCCGAAGGATTTTCTTTCTCCTGCGATGGTGTGCGTGAAATCCATCGCTGGCATAGAGGCTGGGTCAATTTGACTGAGCTACGGGGAGTTGAAATTAGTCAGTCAGATTTTCACAGTTTAACCGTACACACGCGCTGAGACTGGAGTCTTTTCATCGGTGTCGAAGTTTTTTTTTTTTTTTATTTTTTTATTTTTTTTTATTTTATTTTTTTTTTTATTACTTTGAAGTATCGCTATCGTGCGTGTACCAGAGTTACGTGTGCTTTTGAATGTTAAAAGAACAAAATATTAAAACTAGTAATAACAGTGCGGATCATTTTATCTTCAGTAATATTGGCTCCTCGATAGTATAGTGGTTAGTATACCCGTCTGTCACCCGGGAGACCGGGGTTCGATTCCCCGTCGGGGAGCCTCTGGCGCAAGACTAATGACCTTGCCCGGAAAAAGCAAATCATTATGGAACATTTAACATGCCTCGGTTCTTGCTAAATAAGGCCAAGACCGGTTCCCGGTTGTAGTGCCGATGATGATGATGATGATGAATATTGGGAACAATCTTCTATAGAATTCCGTATTCAACCACTTGAATTAAGTCCTGTGTATTTATTATATTATTGAAATAATAAAGGATTATAAACGATTTTCGAAATTTATTTGTTTGTTGCCTGTGTCCGCTCGTATTTCGCAACAACGGAGTTTTGTGAATAGTTTTCGGTGTATTCGGAGGAACAATATCGTGGAATTAGCTGAATCCTCACCCGTGCTTGGTGCTTAGTAAAACTACTCCACAGTATGTTGCCTAAATTTCTTTTGCCATTTCTTCAGCAGAGTGAGCATTGCGTCTAATCACAAGTTCGTAATAAGTCGTCAGTTCTGTTATGTTTCCCGTAAGTTTGCCAGGACCAGCTTTTTTATATCGACTCCCTGGACGCACCCCTGACTTACGCGAACCATTAACGTTTTTAAACATTATGTTTGAAAAATTTACCGTTGAAAAACGTATGAAACGGACGCCTAAACGCGAGACCACGTTTACACTAAATACTTTTTCCTCCTCATGAAAAAGAAAAAGAAACATCAAAAATACCTACCCCGCGACGTCACCGGTAGGAACATCTTCCATAGTCACCTAACAAGAAAAAACCACCAGCACCGTGCAACAGGCAAGTTTAGTTTCATATATATGAAACTAACTAAAACTCAGGCAATCGCAGGTCACCCACAGTACGCCCGAATGTAAAAACAACATACACAGGAGCGACTATCCATTACCGCTTGTGAACATGTTCAGTCGCACAAGATTGCGACATATTCGAAGAAGTGGCAGTTGGCCCACGCCAAGAGCGAAGCAAATTAATGCCCATAAATGGATAATTTGCATCTTTCTAAATACACGGTAGTTGCCACCTATGATACGAATTTGTATCCGCGGGAGACCCGACCCTTTAATGACCTATAACTTTGGAACCGCCTAAGATTTCGTTTCCAAATTTTAACATATTATTTTTGAAGGATAAAACTATCGATTAAGCAAAAAAAAATTCATTTTTTGAACCGAACAAACCGGAATGGCCCCTTAAACTTCTGCAATCCTTTCACTTATACCTCTAACATACTGTAGCGACCTTAGGGTTCGCTGGATTAATTATTCACACAAAATAAGCCGTGAAATCAGTTTTCTATTAAATCTTTATTTTTTATGCTCTTGACAACCGTTCGTTCACTTTTCGCTCCTCCGTCAAAAGTGACACTTCTGTCACCGGAGACATCGTTTTCCTCTCGCTTCTTTTTGCTCATAGTCTCCAGTTTTACAGTACTTTCCAGAATATTCCAGTACTTTCTTTTGGAGCCTTGCCAGCTCGTCACAATACTGTTCCGAAGTAGTATTCGTCATTCATATGTAGTCGTTGTAATTAAGCAAGAGTTTTGTGTCGATCAGTGCAACATTCATGGTTTGTAACGCAATGTTTCTGTGGCTTCTGCCTGTCGGTCGTGTAGCAACTACCTCACTAAGATAACTCTTTGCTGATAGTGATATTTCGGATTACATTTGCCTGAAATTTCATTATAGATTCGGTCCGACCGAAATTTTCATAGCTAAACCTTCAAGTTCATCAAGGACCTCTTAAAATATTGGAAGACAAAGAGGTCTCCAGATAACGACATTTTTTTTTTTGTACTCGTATCGTCATCATCGGCACTACAACCGGGATCCGGTCTTGGCCTTATTTAACAAATCTCTCCATCGGCCCCGATTTCGAGCCGATCTCATCCAGTTTGGCACTCCCAGGCTCTGGGTGTCCTGGTCTACGCCATTCCTCCATCGCAGACGAGGACAGCCGCGCTGTCTCCTCCCATACATCCTGCCACAAAGGACTTTCCAGGCAGGCTCATTCGAGCTAGGTGTCCCGCCCACCGGAGTATAACTAGGTTGATTTTTCTTACAATATTATCTTCAAAGTAGATCGCGTACAACTCATGGTTGTACCGTCTCCGAAATCGTCCCCCCTCGCATACGGGGCGAACGAATCTCCTTAAGACCTTCCTCTCGAACGCGTCTAAGAATTCAAAGTGCTTTTTATTGAGCACCCAGGTTCCGGATCCATGCATGAGTATTAATAAGACCATGGTCTTGTACAATAGTAGCTTGGATATTCCGGATAAATTTCGGGATTTAAATTGCCTTGATAGCCGATGGTAGGTTTTGTTCGATTTGATCAGCCGCCCGCGTGTTTCCTCTTGCATATTGTTATCGGCTGATACTATTGACCCAAAGTTGTTAACGGATTGCACTTCTTTGCACACTTGCGCCTGTCACGCTGGAGACCGGGGTTCGATTCCCCGTCGGGGAGCCTCTGGTGCAAGAGTAACGACCTTGCGCGGAAAAAACAAATCATTATGGAAAATTAAACAAGCCTCAGGACTTGCTTTCTCCAACGCCAGGTTGAAGAGAAGGCAGGCCAGACCGTCCCCTTGTCGGAGTCCATTATAGATGTTTATTGGTTTGGACAGCAATCCCCCTATTTTAATTTGACTAGTTACGTTGGTCATGGTCAACCTACAAAGTCGTATCAATTTGCTTGGAATTCCGAACTCTCTCATGGCATTATATAGTTCTACCCTGGCTATGCTGTCGTAGGTGGCCTATATCGGCGGTCTATAAATAGATGACATATTGGAATTTTAAATTCCTGACATTTTTTCATCGCCTGCCTAAGAGTGAATATCTGATCAATCGCTGATTTGCCTGGGATAAAGCCACATTGATATTGACCAATGGCCATATAGCGTTCGAAATAATAGTGAAGAAGATCGTGTGATTTGAACTGACGCTATCACAGTTTGAATCACGAAAAAAATTCAACCTAAGCGTTACCCATCAGGCCACTGGCCGATTTTAGAATTTGATTTTAAAACTCGACTATACTCCACTGATGTGAATTATTTTTGTTATCGCTGGGTATACGGTTCTGATGTATTTTATTATTCGATTTTTCGTTCGGTGTTCTTCACTATTTTTGCTTGTGAATTGTGTGTATCTGTTAGAGATGCCACAGCCACTTTAGCGTATGGGGTTATCCGATCTTGTAGAATAGTAGAGAGTATCTTATTGGTGGTACTCATCAATGTTATACTCCTACAGTTGCTGCACAGTGTGGTATCTCCCTTCTTATGTATGGGGCAAATTATACCACGACGCCAATCTTCCGGCATCTCCTCTTGCTCCCATACGTGCACCACGATCTCATGAATTGCGTGTTGTAACGCTGTCCTTTCTTGTTTGATCAGCTCAGCTGGTATGCCATCAGCTCTGTGGGCTTTATTTGATTTGAGCTGTCTTATGGCTTTTAATGTTTCCCCAATACTTGGTGGCGGCAGCATTTGGTCTTGATCTTGCATTGGTGGAGCCTCCAATTCTTCTGTGAGCTGACCATTTAGCAGTTCATTGAAGTGCACTTCCCATTGCTCCAGAATGCCTTCAGGGTCGGTGATCAGATTGCCCTCTTTATCATTGCAGTAAGTGCAGCGTGGTGGCGCAAGGTTATAACCTTGCCCGAAAAAACAAATTATTATGAACAATTTAACAAGTCTCAGATACGGCCAAGATATCGGTGGAGAGACTTGATAAATAAGGCCAAGACCGCGCCCGGTTATAGTGCCGATGATGATGATAATGGAGTGCAGCGTGGTGAGCACTGCGGGTTATTTGGTAGAACGTCCGCGCCTGGTGCGGATCTCACTCTCTACTTTTCTCTATTTCACAGACTAGATATTTTTCTTTTGTCTGTGGAGTCTTCTTTCAGATCTTCTGAGCTCTTTGTATTTCTCCTTGCGCACCCGCGTCTTATGAGACTGCTGCATTGCCCGGTATGCAGCGTTATTACGTTCAGTCGCTAGTTTGCACTCATCATAAAATCAATCGTTCCGATCTCTACGACTACTGCATAAGATGGAGTTGGCAGTACTAATGACAGTATTTTTAAGGCGTGCCCATTTCTCTTTTACGCCCGGCATTCTGGTCCCCAAAGATTTACTCTTCCTCCGTCGAGCTCTTCGAGGGCGAGTCTTAACACATAACCAAAGGTGTTACTGGTATTCTCATTGCCTAAGGCAGCCGTGATCCGAACCTGATCGGTGGATGCAACACGTCTCCGTAAGGCAATCCGCGCTCGGAAAACTGTACCAACAAGATAGTGATCCGAGTCGACGTTGCCACCTCGGTACTCTCGTACTGTCATCAGGCTCGAGGAGTGGCGGCGATCTATTAACACGTGGTCAATTTGGTTGCGAGTGGCTCCATCAGGTGATACCCAGGTGGCTTTGTGGATATCTTTACGCGGAAACCTGGTACTTGCAACGACCAAGTTTTTTGATGCTGCCAGTTCGATGACTCGTACTCCATTTTTATCAGTGTTCTCATTTACACTATGCGAACATGCGCAGTGCCTGAAAACTGGCTCCCGATCTATTTTCGCATTCAAATCACCAAGAACGATTTTCACATAGTTTTTTGGGCAAGCATTGAGGGCCCGTTCGACGTTCTCGTAGTATTCTTCTTTTTCGTCGTCAGGGGACTCCTCTGTAGGTCCGTGAACGTGTATGAGGCTTGTGGAGTTATAGGTCTGCACTGGTTCTCTAAGGTCCCCAAGTTAACAGTCACTGCTCCAATACTCAGAAAAATAAAACACTGTAGTAGGCTTGTTGTATAGTTCAACTAGTATTTTTTATTTACAAATTATCCAAAATGAAGATTTAACGCAACACAGCACATTGAAAATAAAAAGATAGTTCTTATTCCTAATTTGCAGTAATCACTTAAAGTTTAAAGTCTGAATATAATTTACATGGAGATTTAAAGCAACACCGTACATTGAAAGTGTATAGTGATAGTGCTGTACGCGTACCCACTCGACGACTTGTGTCCGCACACCACCGTGGTAAGGAAGAAATTTGAATTTCTTCCCTCGTCAAGCGACCAATGGGAGAAGATCTCCGACACATTGGTCCCAGCGAGGCTGCGCACACACGCGCCAAGATCATCTCAGCCGCTCATGCTGTGTGTCCATGAGTACGCGAACCGTAGATAAACAAATTCAACAAAGGGATAAATTACGAGAAGTAGATGCAGCTGGGCAAACCATCATGCCGACAGGTATTCAGATTTACATAGGACGGCAACTGCGTACAGCATCTATGCCGATCGTGCACATATCGATGGCGGCTCCAAGGGTCGAACTCTCGTGTGTATATTTACAATAAAGAGAATTCGATTTCCTTTAGCGGCCAGTCGCGAGCTATGTGATGCTCGCCGGTCGACGTGTATGCAGATAAAAAGGCGAATATGCCCTGCACGTGTGCGGTAAAATACGTTGGGAGATATGTGCATTGACATGTTTCGGTTTTCATGTCGGTTACATGATGTCGCAACGGAATTGTTCTTCAGAAACATGATGCGTTGAATGCAAGCATGCCCCTGGGGGAAATGTTTGAAGGTGCTAATGCAATTGCATTAGGGAATGATGATGGTTTTAGGTTTTTCAGGAACAAGTCTTTGAGTAATTAATAGAAAGGTAAGTGGTGGCATTCAATGGAACCGCCACGGTAAATTGCCTTGCAAGGTTTTAGGTGCTCTAAGGAGAAGTTTCTTGTTGTACCTGCAAGGGTTAAGCAGTGGCGTTAGGTGGAAACAACACAGGCTTATGTTCTTAAACTTGTTTCGCACGCGAAGAGTGCATAGCCTTTCGTTTATTGCATTAAATCCGATAATGGCAGGCTTTGGTTCTTGGCTGACTAGAAAGCCTACCCCGAGCACATGGTGTTTTGCATGACAGCTGTAATAAATGTCATATTCGTTTCTTTGAATGACAGCACTCCCCGTCCATCTTATTTCTTGTAATGCTGTTATGTCAGCCTTATATTCGGACAGGGCATCGGCTAGCTGCTGTGCAGCTCGAGCTCTATAGTGATCGGACGTTCCAAGAGAAAATTCTTAAATCGTTTAGCCATTTTCGTTTCCGTGCTCGTCGTCGTGTATCTAGTCCATATCCGAGGTTTGTTAAATTTGCCATAATAGTTTGTTTTTCCGGGCAAGGTTATTAGTCTTGCGCCAACCTTTCTCAGGATGTCTGCATGCATTGGTCCACTACTTGACGCGTGCCAAAGTAGTTATCCAGGGGTGTCACGTGGAGACTGCATATCAACTTGGATTGAACAGGGACAATGATCGTACTGGCCTTCGCCGGGTTGAAAGCAATTAGAGACTTCACCCTGTCTGTTCGCTCTCATCCCCGGGAGCGATCAGCAATTCTGCCCTGTGGGCAACCAAGCGTTTGTTACGAGAATATATCATGACATGTATACCCCCTGACAACCGTTTTTGTTATTTCGGTTTTAAATCTACATTTTTTTCACAATTACAGATTTTACTTAAGACTAAATGTTAAATTAGATTTTATACGTATAATTCTTACATTAACTTACTGACTCTTGGCAAGCACTCTAAATTATACAATATCAATTATTTTATGCCTTTCGGTGTACAATTACTTTTTGTTTTTTAACGTATGATCATAATCTATGTATCTATGTGTAGGAAGTATTCCTCTTTAAATTTGCTTTTTTTTACGACACGTACTTTTTTTTTAAGTTTACCAAAAAATGAAACAAAACGTACAAACATAAACAATTACTATTACTATTTATTGGCCTGTAGGAAACCGAAAGTTAATGACCTCACCGGCTCGACTTCGCCATTGTTCCCTGTTCCGTGCCTTCTCCTTCCACGTTCGACCATCCGATCCGATCTTCTCGAGGTCCAAACTAACATTGTCCTCCAATCTCCGTCGCGGCCGCCCTGTCGGTTTCTTTCCCGTTGGCTTACCGTCAAGAATTCTATGCACGGTCCTATCGTTGCCCATTCGCGCCACGCGCCCGGCCCATCTTAATCTTCGCGACTTGATTACTCTCACTATTGTAGGTTTGTGCTATAGCTCTTCCAATTCGTGGTTGGGGATTCTTACCAGGATTGGTAATTAATTCTTTGGAAAAAAAAGAAAAAAAATCGCGTGTGAAAAAATATAAATTAATAAAAAAGTCAAACTCAAGACATTTAATTATTTGTATAATAAATTCATTTATTTATTTTATAGATTAAACATGTCAGCTTACGAGCCAAATTCTCGTCATTTGCGGGAGGTTTTAATTTTCTGCTTTAATATGAAGAAATCTGCGGCTGAGGCTCATCGAATGCTCTCAAATGCCTATGGTGAGGCCGCTATTAGTGAAAGAACGTGCCGAGAGTGGTTTCAACGCTTCAAGAACGGCGATTTTAACGTCGAAGACCAGCATGGTGGTGGAAGAGAGAAGGTTTTCGAAGATGCAGAATTGGAGGCATTACTTGATCAAGACTCGTGTCAAACGCAACAAGAATTGGCAGGATCATTGGGAGTGACGCAACAAGCCATTTCAAAACGCCTGAACGCCATGGGAATGATTCAAAAACAAGGAAATTGGGTGCCGCACGAGTTGAAGCCGAGAGATGTTGAACGGCGTTTGTGTGTTTGTGAACAGCTGCTTGCAAGGCAAAGACGGAAGGAATTTCTGCATCGCATTGTGGCTGGGGGCGAAAAATGGGTTCATTACGATAATCCCAAGCGCAGAAAATCATGGGCCAAACCGAATATCCACGGTTCCAAGGTCATGCTCAGTATTTGGTGGGACCGGCTCGGCGTAGTGTATTATGAGTTGTTAAAACCGACTGAAACAATCACAGGCGATCGTTATCGAACGCAATTAATGCGTTTGAGCCGAGCATTGAAAGACAAACGGCCGCAATTCAACGAGAGACATGATAAAGTGATTTTACAACATGACAATGCTCGACCCCATGTTGCGGAAGTGGTCAAGACATACTTGGAAACTTTGAAATGGGAAGTCCTACCCCACCCGCCGTATTCTCCAGACGTTGCTCCCTCGGACTATCACTTGTTTCGAGCAATGGCACACGGCCTGGCTGACCAGCACTTCCGGTCTTATGAAGAAGTAAAAAATTGGATCAATTCGTGGATCGATTCAAAAGATGACCAGTTTTTTCAACGCGGGATTCGTATGCTGCCCGAAAGATGGGAGAAAGTAGTTGCCAGCGATGGACAATACTTTGAATCATAAATGTATAACCAGTTTTTTACAATAAAGCCTCGAATTTCGGAAAATCTCTTGAATCCACACTGTTCGTGCTGTGTTGTGTGGATATGTTGAAATATGACATCTTCGTCCTCTGTTGGGGTTATTAACCGTAAGCCGGCAAACATATTTTGTCAACTTAACCCGGTAAACTGGGATTACCCTATAGCGTTTGAAATAATAGTGAAGAAGAACGTGCGATTCGATCTGACGCTATGACAGTTTGAATCACCAAAAATTCTACCTAAGCGTTACCCATCAGGCTACTGGCCGATTTTAGAATTTGATTTTTAAACTCGACTATACTCCACTGATGTGATGTTATCGCTAAGGTATACGGTTCTAATGTATTTTCTTATTCGATTTTCGTTCGGTGTTCTTCACCATTTTTGCTTGTCAATTGTGTGTATCTGTTAGAGATGCCACACCACTCCCTCCTCAGTAACTGCGTTACGATCAGCTCCGCTGCGAACGACGGGGAGAACGAGTGTGTCGGTGCTCTATGTGGAAGTCATGATCGTGTGTGAAGTTCTGTTTACTACGGGAAGTGTGTGCTGCGTGTACAGATCACGTCGTAGTCACCAATTATAGCGTTTGAAATAATAGTGAAGAAGAACGTGTGATTCGAACTGACGCTATGACAGTTTGAATCACCAAAAATTCTACCTAAGCGTTACCCACCAGGCTACTGGCAGATTTTAGAATTTGATTTTTAAACTCTACTATACTCCACTGATGTGAATTGTTATATTATCGCTAGGTATACGGCTCTGATGTATTTTCTTATTCGATTTTCGTTCGGTGTTCTTCACTATTTTTGCTTGTGAATTGTGTGTATCTGTTAGAGATGCCACAACCCCACTTGTGTTTCCCTACTCTTTAATGATGAAATTGAATTATGATCAGAGTCTAGTGTTTTAAAAGCAAGTCGTTCTCTCGGCGGGTGATTTAAAAACGTCAGGGGTGTAAATACCCCCAGTTTACCGCTTTAGGGTTAATTGGTTCTTTTTGACGTCCATTCTTCCAGAAATGAAAAGAATTTCTGTTTTCAGATTTCCAGTGAAAGCTCACCACACCATAACTCCTCCTCCTCCTGAACGTTTGCATGACATGATTTTCTTTCAGATTATTTTATTTATTCCAGATTCAATTTTTTCTCGTCAATGAAGATCACACGAGACCACATTTCACTGTGTTGGATATGAGCTTCAGCGAATTTAATGCGTGCTTCCTTATGTCGCTGTTTGAATGGTTTGCACAAACAACTTTCGACACTTCAAGTTGCTTGAGGCTATTGTCCATTTTCTAATGAGGCTAGAATCGCAGTCCAAATGAAAACGGCGAACCATTTGGGACGAAGAAGCTCCTGTTTTGGACATTTCACGTAGAAAGGCTCGTTTTACCGTCGGCGAAAATTTTGTTGGTCTCCCAGATGGCTTTTTCCGTAATTTTCAATACCGGCTTGTAGAAAATTCTTCACTGCACCTTGTGAGCGATTGATTTCATTGGCAATTTGTCTTTGCGTCATTCCACCATTTTGTAAATCGACTATTCTTTGTTTTTCAATGTCCGTTAATTGTTTCTCACGTGGCATGTTTAGAACTTTGAAAAAATTCACTACGTAAAACAAAAATCGATTTATTATCACTCAAGAATGTCTGCACTGTTTTTTTAAGAACTTTTGTTATACCAAGCTATGCATTACAATTAAGCCTGAGGTCGGAAAAATGCCCGACTTTATACTTTTTCACAAGGAAAACTGTTTTTTTTTTCCAGAAAATTAATTAACATTCCTCGTAAAAAAGCAATTAAGCCACTAAAGGGTTGTCGGTTGACAATATTTTGTCATAAAACTAGTCATAAAAGCCTATTCCAAAAAAGCTGAAAATTTACGTTTGAGTCTCTAATTTCTCACATCTGGGTTCCGCCCTCACCATTCGCTGTGTGAGTTGTCGCTCATTTTTAGTGACTTGATTTAAAGTGATCAAAGCGAATCCATTTGTAATAAGTCTTGCACCATCTTTGTGGTGATCGGTTTACAATAGGCATATCGACCAACTCGTGTTGGTGTGACACCATGCTGTATTTCTTGAGATGTACCTACAAGCATCTCTATTCCAAATTATAGTTGTCGGGGAATTGTGTCAATAGATACACAGGGATTTTAAAAGATGTTTATCTTACAACTTTCTCACCATTGACATTGACCTGGTTGATTACGCGAGCGTTGGTTGCAGCAATGTTCATCAAATCGAAAAAATTGTAAATGGCCATCGTCGGCAGTTTCTTAGAACACTGTATTGAATACACATTTTATCAAGTACGTCAACACCACGGTTGCAAAAAGTAATTATTTCAGGCTCGCGTTCTTCATGTGTGGCGGGATCAATGGTTTTATCTTTTTTTTTTTTGTAAGTTGTGACCAACTTTTATTTTTTTTTACCAACTTTTTTGCAAGTTGATAAAAAAAGAATTTTTTTTGTAAGTTGACCAAATTTTTTTTTTCCAAATTGGCCTTTTTTTTTTGTAAATTGACCTTTTTTTGACTAACTTTTTTGTAACTTGACCAACTTTTTATCTTTTATAAGTTGATAAAAAAAAAAATTTTTTTTTGAAAGTTGATCAAATTTTTTTTTTGTAAGTTGACCAACTTTTTTTTTGCAAGCTGACCAACATTTTTTTTTTTGTAAATAGATCTTTTTTTTACTACATTTTTTGTACGTTGATCAAAAAAAATTTTTTTTTTGTAAGTTGATCAAATTTTTTTTTGTAAGTTGACCAACATTTATTTTGCAAGTTGACCAACTTTGTTTTTGCAAATTTGCCTTCTTTTTTTTTTGACCAACTTTTTTTTGTAAGTTGGCCAACATTTTTTTTTTTTTTGTAAGTTGGCCAACATTTTTTTTTTGTAAGTTGGCCAACTTTTTTTTTTTTGTATATTGACCAATATATAGTAATATAATACTTATATAAATACGAAAACTGCATCTACTACCATGAAGATTTTTATTCCGAATTTGTCCGGTTTGTATGGTATATGGTATATGGTATACTAACTAAATAGGCTGAGAAATCCCTGGATTTTTAATGAAAACAAGTGTTTTTTGGGCTAAGTTATATTTCTTCTTCGTTGGCGCAAGGCTAACAACCTTGCCCGGGAAAACATATTATGGACAATTTAACAAGTCGCGGATAAGGATCGGATACCGGTGGAGAGACTTGCTAAATAAGACCAAAATGGGATCCGGGTTGTAGTGCCGATGATGATATTTCCTTCCCAACATAGTTGATTTCGACGGCGATACATTTGGTATAGCGGTTTTTTAGCATTTCGATGTGCTTCCTGTAGTACGAAACGTCTAAGCTTTCGAAATATGCCTCTGTTTCCGCGATGACTTCCTCACTCGATGTGAATCTCTTCCCTCTGAGCCACCATTTGTGGTATGGGCACAGATAAGTCACCTGGGGACCAAGTCTAGAGAATCCATGCTGAGCATGTGGCCTATATAAGTATTCACTATTGTGACCGATAGTCTTCTGTGGTGATAATGAAACACTTGCCAATTGTTTTGCACTTCTTTATTTAATAATCCATAATAAAAAAAAAAACATAAACAGCTAGCTACAAAATTTACCAACGCCTTGGTCTTCATGAACTAAGGTGACTCCACTTGTACAACTGACTCATTTTGCATACTACAGTTCTAAGTTAATATTTACACTCATCTAAGTGATGGTCAGTTGCAATTGATAAAACTTACCAATTTGAATTAATAAAATGCGGTAGGTGTAAAGCTTACAGTAAGATTGACAGAATAAGGTATAAAACTTCACAACCGATTATTGTCAATTGTAGTTGGTAGCCATAAGATTAACAGAATATGATATAAACTTCACAATCGATTATTGTTTATGGTAGTCGGTAGCAAGTAAGATTAACAGAATATGATATAAAACAAAATGAATAGTATATGGCTGACTGTAACGCTAGGGCACCGATTTACTTGTAGTTAGGCAAAAAAGGTACTTTGCGAACTCCCGACTCGACGGTGGCTGTTAACTGACTGACTTCACCGTCCAACAAAAACCCACGATCCGTAAGATAAACTAAAAAACATAAATGTTCCGCGCGCATCCCGCGTCCCAAGCAACTCAGGTAAAATATTCGATGACCGTTTACATTTCGTATTGCGCACTCACATCTTCATTTACCCCGGTCAACCATGCTGGGCATTCCTCAGGATGCGAACCGCCGAAACATCGCTACCCCATATCTAAGTCGAAGATACGCTTGCTGCTTAGGCAAGCCATACAACACGCGGGTGTTTATATTATTGTAACCGAGCACAGCGCTTCCGTTGATCGCATATTCTTCGTTGGCAATTCATTGGTGTTGCCCCTTTGCTTTGTATTCTTGTGCCGCCTGGCGTGTTTTTCCAAGTTGCCTGTCGCTCAGGTAAGCGACCGAGATATTTGGAACTACAAAGAAACGAAGTATCTCCTGGATTGTGTGCGGCGGCACTCGACGAGAAATATGCGCGCCGAATTGGTTTGGGCATGTATCGGTTGTTTGGTGACGCAACCGAATTTCTTTCTTAAGGAGTATAATGTGTTTCATGAAATTATGTCATGGTAATATTGATGGCGCCCCGCGGTTATTCGCGTTATGTCGGTTGCTTCTTTGTGCAACCGAATTGCTTTTCGGCAGATTGGTTGTTGGGCGCCAATGCTATTTGATTACCCAAGGTAATTGAATGTAGAATATGCTATAGAATTAGGGATGGCGTTCACCTAGAATCGGCGTAAAATAATGTTTTCTCTAGCTTTTCAGAAACTCGCGCTGACCTCAAAGGGGATCTTCCACGATAACCGGGACAGTATGAACCGCGGCGTTAGGTGGAACCGCCACAAGCATCCAATTCAAATCATAATTGATCCAATTTGCTCATCACTTTCAAGGACGTGTGTGGCGGTGCGTTATGGTGATGGTACAGAACTGTGACTGTCCTTCCCTTCTGCAAGTAATCGATGAAGATTATGCCATGCTCATCCCGCAAAGTGGAGGCCATAACCCTCTTGGCCGAGCGTTGGTCGGATTTCGTGGCTTTGAAGCCACACTGCAGACTGCCTATTGGACTCAGGCGCATGGTAATGGACTTACGTTTTATCCATCGTCATAAAACGTCGAAAAAAGTCCGCTCGTTCACCCTGCAGCAACGCCAAACCGGCCGTTGAATCATCAATGCGATGCTGGATTTGGTCGGTAGTCAAAAGCACCGACAGCTTTCATCTCAAAATGTATCCCGCCCGTTGTTTTGAAACTCCCACGGCCTCATCTAATTCGCCCAACTTCACTTGACGATCACTCAACGATTCGATTCACTTTCTATTCTATTTATTGGCCTGTAGGAACCCTGAAGTTCATGACCTCACCGACTCGACTCCGCCATTGTTCCCTGTCCTGTGCGCTCTTTCACGCTTGACCATCCGATCCGATCTCCTCGAGGTCCAGCCTAACATTGGCCTCCCATCTCCGTCGCGGCCGTCCTCGGTCTCTTTCCCGTTGGTTTACCGTCAAGAATTCTATGCATGGTCCTATCGTTGCCCATTCGCCTCACGTGTCTGGCCCATTTTTATCTTCGCGACTTGATTACTCTCACTATTGTATGCTTGCGGTATAACTCTTCCAATTCGTCGTTGTGGAGTTTCCTCCATTGTTCTGCCTCCTCGTCATATATATCTCCAAAGATACCCCTTAAAACTTTATTCTTGAATACGCGGAATTTGTTTTCTTCCCGTTTTGCGAAAGCCCATGTTTCGCATCCGTATAGAACAATCGGCATGATTATGGTTCTGTGGCGGAGATGTAGTGTGCCTGACATGGACACGGGTTAACACCTATCACCCACGAACGAGTGGATCACGGCAGCGGACTCAAATGGTCACAAGAAAACACGTTGATAAAACTTTAATAGTAACTTTTTATTTCTGCAATATTCCAGTTGACTTTACAATTGTGGTCACAGGTAGTCAATTAATTATGCACTTATGGTTTACAAGTAAACTATGGCATTAACTATTATTGTTCACAGGAATGGATCAATTTATTATTGATGTTCGCAGGAAAGCTATGACTTTAACTATGATTGATCGCTGTAAGCGATCGATTTATTATTAATGTTCACCGGAAAGTTATGACTTTAACTATTATTATTCACAGGAAGTGATCGATTTATTTTTAATGCTCACCGGGAAGCTATGACTTTGACTAAGGTGGAATGACTCGTGTGCTCACTTTCGTGAGAAAAGATAAGTGTGTACCGCACTCTATGGGGGTGAAATCTGACTCCCCGATCTGCCGCCGTCAACATACATTAACCGTGGTGAAGATGGACTTCCATCGGTCTGGAAGTAGCCAATCCGATCTTTTCCTTGGTGATAACCAAAGAGCGATCGAACTGGAATCCATAACCGAAGCATTTCCCCTGTGGCCGTAGAGGCCTGGATGAAAATCCATTTGTTGAAAGCCACGACAACACAGAAACGAGGGGTGCGTAAAAGGAAACCCAGATACGCCGGCTGATCAAACAAACGATCGGCCACCGAGTATGGCTGACCATGCCATCGTAAATCATAGGAATTGGTTTCCTATTCTGTTGGTATTATATCAACAGACTTCGATGAGATGATCGAGGTTACGATGCATGGGTGCATATTTATTTTAGGATACTTTAATCCAAGAGATGTTGCCGTCAGGCAAAAATATTTTCGTCTGTTAACATTGGGTAAACGAAAGCCGTTTCGATAGCCAGCGTGGCAATCGTGGCTGCTCATTGTTTGGGTTAATGAGCGGGTAAGCAAACGAACAGAGTGAGATACTGTATGCTTACTTATTGGTCACTGCGTACAGCATCAATACTTCGTACGCAGATTGCCAACGTCCCGTCGGGTGTGTTCATGTTAAAACAACACTTGAAATCCCTGTGGGCAGCCAGCAATGGGCTGTGCTGTAGATTGTCGTTTGAAGGTTCGGGAGATAAGGCGGGGATGAACATGTCATGCACGTGCATGAGAAAATGCTGCTTAGCCTTGTGCGTTGACATGCTCAGGGATTCATGTTGGTTACCTGATAAGGTAACCGAATTAGATTTCAGGGGCATGATGCAGAGTAGCTTACGCTGCCCAAAATTGCAGGTAAGTACCATGGTTTGGTATGGAAAGAGGAAGGTTAGGTGGGGTTAAAGCGGTGGGTGGTTCTTCGGCGCCTTGAAAAAACCCCACAGTTCTATAGACACGGAGCTTTATATTACGTGATAGCAGTTTGGATTTCAATAGTTTACTGACTACATAGCAACTAGCGTTGCCGGAGTGTAGTGTTTTGTTAATTTCCTTCGACATTTCGTTACTGGCCGTCAGTATTGTTTCCATATATTTAATTTCTTTGACATTTTCAAATACCTTGCCTCTGATGTTTATGTGTGTTCTCTGTGGTCCACCTGCTCTCCCCGTAATCATGTATTTTGTTTTGTCTTCATTTATTTCTAGGCCCACGTCTTCTTCTGCCGCTTGCATGATGATTTCACTGTTTTTACTTCCAGTTTCTAGATTATCGCCCAGAACGGCGATGTCATCCGAATATGCGAGCACTTGTGTGAGCCCGTTTAGAGATGATCCTATTGTGAACATTTGGTCGCTCGTTGACAGGTTCCTACGGAATCGGCACTGGTAGTCTCCCATTATTTCTCCTGAGTACGGTGTGATTCTCGTTTCTAGATTATCACCCAAAACGGCGATGTCATCTACATATGCGAGCACTTATGTGACCCCGTTCAGGGATGATCAGTCCATGTTGTTGTCTTGTACCTTTCTTATATACTCGAGGACAAGGTTAAAAAGACATGGTGAGAGGCCATTGCCCTGTTTTAGTTCGTCCTGGATTTCAAATGGTTCTGAGAGTTGGCTTTCTATTCTAACTCGCCCTTTGTTTTCGTTCATGCAGATTTGAATGAGGGAGGTATATTTTTTCGGGATTCCCAGCTGAACTACAACATGGTCGAGTCTTTGCCTTGTGACTGAGTCGATTCACTTGCTTTACGATTTCCGCATTCGTGGCCTCTTTTGGCATTCCAAAGCGAAGTGCGTCGGCGATGCATGTATGACCCTTTTTAAATTCTCTAAACCACCCCTACACTGTTCTCGAAGGAGCAGATGTGCGATAACATTTCTGCGACCACTGCAAGTTTTTTTCCATCAAAAAACAATGTCTGATTAAGATTCCTCTTTTTCCATTTTTTTTTTTTCTTACGAAGGCGAAAGTAGCGTCACTCAAATCACTGTAGCTTCTAAACGAATGGACGAAATGTCATGAAACTTCATAGAAGAACTAGTGACGGATGATCCTCTCGAAATGTCTTCATTTTCTAGTGGCTCCACCTATTGAAAAATCCTGGGACTTTTCAGCCGCCATAGTACGGTTTTCAAAAGGCTTCCCTTGGGTAAATCAGCTTCCATTCAATTCAAAATTACACAAAACCTTTGATATATAAATTGGAAAATCATTTTTGATCATATGACCGCAAATTGTATTATTTTATTTCCAGATTACAAAAGAAAAAAATTTTATCAAGGGAAAAGTAAGAAATTCCAAACACTTTTCGGAAAATAATATAAAAGAAAAATGGGTCCAAGGTAGGCAACTGCGAATAAACCCACAGGACATCGTCGTACTGTGTGTGATTTTTCCTAAATAATTTCTCTATATATTTGTAATCCGAAGTTTTAAAACACATTATGGTTTTTCTTTATAACATTTATTCAATTGCGCGATATGTTCACTTCTAATTTCAGTGTAAAGATGTCTTTCCGTGGAAATAATAATCGTAACCGTAATTTTGGAGGAAATTATGGAGGAGGTGGCGGTCCAATGGCTGGTAACAATCGCATGGGAATAAATATGAGTCCATGGGAAAATCAAAGCGGAGGAAGTTATGGCAGCGGTAATATGCGCCAAGGTGGTGGAAGCGGGAGTGGAGGTGGTGGTCAAGGCATGAATGCCCAAGCCATTAGCTTGGCTAGCAATTTACTCAACAATTTATTCAGGAATCAAAATCCACCGTCACTTCTTGATCTCCCGCGTGGTGGTGGAGGAATGTCTGGCAACCGTGGACCGGTATGTATTGCTATTACACATATGCATTTAATTATTTAGTTTAATACATTTGGAGTGAAATTAAATACAAAATTCCATTACTATTTTAATCGTCATTGGCATTGAAATATTAGTAATAAAGTAATGTAAATTCTGGTTAAACAAAGTGTAGATAGTTCAGAATAGTTCTTACATGATAATGCAATTCACTTCTTCACCTCCCAAGTGGTGGAGGAATGTCTGGCAACCGTGGACCAGTATGCAGAGCTATTACACATCTACATAGCGTATTGGTATTCACTTTTTTTTTCTTTTTTTTTTTAAAGATAATTGCTAATTTATTGTGCTTTTATTTGGGCGAAACTCGGTTGGGCTGCACATCAATCTACTTTATTTTAGGCCGACTGAGAGTCAATCTAGTTTAGCATTGGTTTGACGCCATTCTAAGTAACTGGAGGGTATGATATGTGCATCCATGTCGTTGAATCGCTGCAATACAAGCAGTCACCGATACTCTCAGCTGCTAGTTCGTAAAGATGATTAAGGTAGAAAACGTCCACAAAGGACAAGATGAATACTAATTCCATCAGTTGGGTATACTTGAATATAACGATCAATTCGTACGCCCGACAGTGAACCGATGTGTTAAGCTTTGATTCTATTTTTAGTGATTTTAACCTTCATAGCGCATCTCACTATCGTCGCAAACGCTATAATGTAATTTCGACAGAAGAGCCCAACTCTGTCGAACGCTTTTGAAATACCAAATGCGACAGCCTTGCTTTCACCAAAGTAGTTGATGGAATGTCTCCATTTTTTGGCAAAATACGCCTTTATATCTTCTGTGGTGTTGTTGCGCTAAGCAGGGATAGTGAAGACTGTGATTTGAACACATGATGAAACGTGTGAGAAGCGAAGCATTGAAGCATCAGACTACTGCTGCGTGTACGAATTCGGTTTCTAAACTCGAGTACACTTAACTGAATGTTATCGCTATGGTATACGGCTAATGCTTTTTCTTTCTCGATTTTCTCTCGGTGTTTTTCACTATTTGCTTGTGTATTGTGTGTGTATCTGTTAGAAACGCCACGGTGTCATTGGTCATTTGTTTCCAGATATTTCGAAAATTGACGGTTAAACTGTGATTCCATTACCTTAATGGCTGAGTTGGTAAGGAGGTTATGCCTTGTGCTTGATTATGCAAACCTAGGTTCAACTGACTACTTTTGTTGTTGAACAGTTCGGCGCAATTACCGAGCAGTAGGTAGGCTCCAAATACTACCACCCTATTAAGCTTATAAGCTTCGTGAAATTGTTAGGAAACTGCTTGAGCATTTGTCGGTGCTTGACTAATGGTACCGGTCGAGATAAAATAGCATCTCAGGGCCCTCACTCAGCGCTATAGGTTCCCCTCTCCTGGGAGAAGTAAAATAAAATAAAATAAATAAATAAATAGGCCATTGAAACCTTCCACAAGTTACCCGAATTTGGCTCATATACTAGTATTTCCGGCTCCTCGATAGTATAGTGGTTAGTATACCCGCCCGTCACCCGGGAGACCGGGGTTCGATTCCCCGTCGTGGAGCCCCTGGCGCAAGACTAATGACCTTGCCCGGAAAAAATAAATCATTATGGAAAATTTAACAAGCCTCAGGACTTGCAAAATAAGGCCAAGATCGGTTCCCGGTTGTAGTGCCGATGATGATGATGACTAGTATTTCCAATCGAGAATAACTTCGTTATGAAAACACAAGTTGTTTCTACTTGTATTTTCATTAGAGAATCATCATCATCATCATCGGCACCACAACCGGGAACTGGTCTTGGCCTTATTTAGCAAGTCCTGAGGCTTGTTAAATTTTCCATAATGATTTGTTTTTTTTTTTTCGGGCAAGGTTATTAGTCTTGCGCCAGAGGCTCCCCGACGGGGAATCGAACCCCGGTTTCCCACGTGACAGACGGGTATACTAACCATTATACTATCGAGGAGCCTTCATTAGAGAATGACTTTCTTATGAAGACAAAAGTCATTTCTACTTGAACACCTTGATGTACACATATAGGAGCACACCATCTTATCTAATTCAACGAAATATATTGATATTGCACTCAAATACGAATTCACGGTTCGAGGATCACAAGTTTATTGTATGACATCTGCGATCTGTTTATTTCGATCACCCACCCTAAAACCATCTATAGAAAAACGGTGGAAATACACGTGTACATCTAATCTAGAGGTATTAATCCCTCTAGGGTGTGTATATTATTTACAGAAAGATTATCATCATCATCATCATCATCATCGGCGGCACTACAACCGGCAACCGGTCTTGGTCTTTTTAGCAAGTCCGGGGGCTTGTTAAATTTTCCATAACGATTTTTTTTTTTTTTTTTTTTTTTTTTTTTTTTTTTTTTTTCGGACAAGGTCATTCGTCTTGCGCCAGAGGCTCCCCGGCGGGGTATCGAACCCCGGTCTCCCGCGTGACAGGTGGGTATACTAACCACTATACTATCGAGGAGCCATTTACAACAAGATTGTGGTTCTTCAAATCACAAATTTAATTAAGACACGAATCATCTTTTTGAAATAGACTACTCTCCTCGGCCGTATCTTACCAATAGACGGCAAAGTGGTTTTTTCATCATATGGGTGTCAAAAGATGTTTTTTTTCACGGATTGTCACGTCTTGTGATCATGGTTCAGTGCCAGACGTCAGCTTGATTACGCTGACAGAAAAATACTGTTTAAACTATGGTTTATTTTATTTATTTCTAATATTCACGTGTTTCGAAAATTGTATTCTATCGGTATACCGTTTTTCGACATCAAAATCATCTTTTAAGCGATGAAACCACCTACAACCAGTTATTTCTTTAATAGATCACTATTAAGTCACCATAAAAGTCTTTGCCACCATATAATAAGTCTCAGCCCACTCTTCTTCATATTGAAGTAGAACATTGAAACATCCCTCATCATCATCATCATGGGCACTATAACCGGGATCCGGTTGGCCTCATTTAACAAATCTCTCCACTGGTCTTGATTTCGAGCTGATGTCATCCAGTTCGGCACTTCCGGGCTCTGGTCGTATTGGTTCAAGCCATCCCTCCATCGCAGACTAGGTCTGCCGCGCTCTCTACTTCCACACATCCTGCCACAAAGGCTTTTCCGGACAGGCTCCTCTTCGCTCATTCGAGCTAGGTGTCCCACCCATCGGAGCCTACCCAGCTTGATTGTACTTACAACATTAGCTTCAAGGTAGATCACATACAACTCATGGTTGTGGGCTCTCCGGAATCGTCCTCCGTCACATACGGGGCCATCAATTCCCCTTAGGGCCTTCCTCTCGGGCGCGGCTAAGAGTTCAGGGTGCCTTTTATTGAGCATCCAGGTCTCGGACCCATACATGAGTAGTAATAAGACCATTGTCTTGTAGAGTAGTGGCTTGGATGTTCTGGATAAATTTCGGGATTTAAACACCCTTGATTGACCATAGTAGGCTTTGTTGGATTTGATCAGCCGTTCGCGTATTTCTTCGGCCATGTTGTTATCGGCTGATACTATTGATCCAAGGTAGTTAAAAGATTGCACTACTTAAAATTCGTGCTCCACTACCCCGATGGTTTAACCAACGTTAGGTCTTCTGTTCGCAGAAGTTGCCACCATGTACTTAGTTTCTCCTTCATTAATGTGCAATCCCAGTTTTGGTGCCGCCTGCTCGATCTGGGTGAAGGAGTCCTGTACACCCGAATCGGATCTATCATCTGCGTAGGCAAGTATCTGGCTGGACTTGGTGACAATAGTCCCTCGAGTTGTACCGCCAGAGTCGTGGATTGCTTTCTCCAACGCCAAGTTGAAGAGAAGGAGGCCAGCCGTCCCCTTGTTTGGAGTCCATTAAAGATGTTTATTGGTTTGGACAGTAACCCCGCTATTTTTACTTGACTAGTTACGTTGGTCATGGTCAACCTACAAAGTATCAATTTGTTTGGAATGCCGAACTCTCTCATGACATTATATAGTTCTACCCTGGTTATGATGTCGTAGACGGATGATATAATGGAATCTTAAATTCCATACATTTTTCGCCTTGCTTAGGGTGAATATCTGATCAATCGCTGATTTGTCTGGGATGAAGCCACACTGATATTGACCAATGATGGCTTTAGCGTATGGGGCTATCCGATCTTGTAGAATAGAGGAGAGTATCTTATAGGCGGTACTCAGCAATGTTATGCCCCTATAGTTGCTGTACACTCTAATATCTCCCTTCTTATGTATTGGGGCAAGTTATTCCGCGACGCCAATCTTCCGGCATCTCCTCTTGCTCCCATACGTGCACCACGAGCTCATGAATTGCGTGATATAACACTGTCACTCGTTTGCTCAGCTCAACTAGTATGCCATCAGCTACGTGGGTTTTATTTGATTTGGGCAGTCTTATAGGTTTTAATGTTTCCTCAATGCTTGGTGGCGACAGCATTTGGTCTTGATCTTGCATTGATGATGGATCCAATTCTTCTGTGAGCTGACCATTTAGCAGTTCATTGAAGTGCACTTCCCGTCGCTCCCGAATGCCCTCGTCGGTGATCAGATTGCCCTCTTTATCATTGCAGTAAGTGCAGCGTGGTGGCGCAAGGTTAATAACCTTGCCCGAAAAAACAAATTATTATGGGCAATTTAACAAGTCTCAGATACGGCCCGGATACCGGTGGAGAGACTTGCTAAATAAGGCCAAGACCGATCCCGGTTGTAGTGCCGATGATGGTAATGATGAAGTGCAGCGTGGTTTGCACTGCGTCATACTGCGGATTATTTGGTAGAATTTCTATTTCACAGATAAGTTTTTTTTCCAGGCAGTCTTCTTTTGCCTGTGAAGCAGATCTCCTGAGCTCTTTGTATTTCTCCTCGCGTACCCGCGTCCTATGAGACTGCTCTATTGCCCGGTATGTAGCATTCTTACGCCCAGTCGCTACTTTGCACTCATCATCAAACCAGTCGCTTAGATTTCTACGACTACTGCCTAAGATGGAGTTAGCCGTACTAATGACAGTATTCTTAAGACGTGTCCATTTCTCTTCTACGCCCGGCATTCTGGCCCCAGGACTTACTTTTCCTCCGTCGAGCTCTTCGAGGGCGAGTCTTAACGCATGACCAAAGGTGTTGCTGGTATTCTCATAGCGTAAGGCAGCCTTGTTGATCCGAACCTGATCCGCGGATGTAATACGTCTCCGTAAGGCAATCTCCGCTCGGAAAACTGTACCAACAAGATAGTGATTCGAGTCGACGTTGGCACCTCGGTACTTTCGTACCGTCATCAAGCTCGAGGAGTAGCGGCGATCTATCAACACGTGGTCAATTTGGTTGCGAGTGGCTCCATCAGGTGATACCCAGGTAGCTGTGGATATCTTTACGTGGAAACCTGGTACTTGCAACGACCAAGTTTTTTTGGTGCTGCCAATTCGATGACTTGTAGTCCGTCCATTGTCATTAGTATTCTCATGCAAACTATGCGAACCTGTGTAGTGCGTGAAAACTGGCTCCCGACCTATATTCGCAATCCAATCACCAAGAACGACTTCACATCGTAGCTTGGACAAGCATAGGGCTCCTCGATAGTATAGTGGTTAGTATACCCGCCTGTCACGCGGGAGTCCAGTGTTCGATTCCCCGTCGGGAAGCCCCCGGCGCAAGACCAATGACCTTGCCCGGAAAAAACAAATCATTATGGAAAATTTAACAAGGCTTAGGACTTGCTAAATAAAGCCAAGACCGGTTCCCGGTTGTAGTGCCGATCATGATGATGATCTTGGACAGGCATTGGGGGCCCGTTCGACGTTCTCGTAGAATTCTTCCTTTTCGTCGTCAGGGAACTCCTCTGTAGGTCCGTGAACGTTTATGAGGCTTAAGCTCTTAAACTTGCCTCGTACGCGAAGAGTCTATGACCTTTCGTTTATTGCATTAAAGCCGATAATGGCAGGCTTCCATTTTTAGTTGACTAGAAAGCCTACCCCGAGCACATGGTGTTTTGCACGGCAGCTGTAATAAATGTCATACTCTTTGAATAACACCACTCCCCGTTCATTTTATTACTTGTAATGCTGTTATGTCAGTCTTATATTCGGACAGGGCATCGGCTAGCTGCTGTGCAGCTCGAGCTCTGTATAGTGAGTCGACATTCCATGATAAAATTCTCAAAATCGTTTAGCAATTTTCGTTTCCGTGGTCGTCGTGTATCCGGTCCATATCCGAGGCTTCTTAAATTTTCCATAATGGTTTATTTTTCCGGTTATTAGCCTTGCGCCAACCTTTCTCAGGATGTCGCTGCATGCATTGGTTCACTACTTGGCGGGTGGCAAAGTAGCTATTCAGAGGTGTCACGTGGAGACTGCATGTCAACTTGGATTGAACATGGACAAAGATCGTCCCGGCCTTCGTCGGGTTGAAAGCAATCGGAGAGTTTGCCCTGTATGTTCGCTCCCATCCATCGGATCGTCACCGGTATCATAACTGGGCGTTTGTATGCGCCAAGACAACTTTATGTTTTATGTTTTAATTTGACGTTTAATATTTTGTATTTATGCTTTTTTTCATTTTTGCAAATTTTTTTTTTTTTTTTTTTTTTTTTTTTTTTTTTTTTTTTTTTTTTTTTTTTATTCCTAGTTTCTAGTTTAAATGCTAGACAAGAAATGCTTTAGGGTGTGTATATTACCCTCTGCACGGGGTAATGGTTTCTGATCTCGGCACGACAACAATGTATATACCCACACGAACAACCACTGCAAAACAGAACCAGTCAAAGACAAATATGGAAGTCTCCTTTAGTCTTCTAAACAAGTTGCCGCAAATACGACACGTGCACGTTCGTCAATGTAGTTAACCAACACCCTTTATATGCCATTTGCAGTTTTACTAGCATAATCTAGCAAATGCAAGCCTTTCTTGATCAGAATAAATATAAATGGTGTATATATAAACGTCGGGCTCCTCGATAGGATAGTGGTTAGTATACCCGCATGTCACGAGGGAGATTTGGGTTCGATTCCCCGTCGGGGAGCCTCTGACGCAAGACTACTGACCTTGCCCGGAAAAAACAAATCATTATGGAAAATTTAACAAGCCTCAGGACTTGCTAAATAAGGCCAAGACCGGTTCCCGGTTGTAGTGCCGGTGATGATGATGTGTATATTATTTACCAAAAGGTTGTGGTTCTTCAAATCACAATTTAATTAAAACACGAATCATCTTCTTGAAATAGTCTACTCTCCTAGGCTGTATCTTACCGATAGATGGCAAAGTGGCTTTTTCATCATACGGGTGTCAGAAAATGCTTTTTCATGGATTGTCACGTCTACTGATCATGGTTCAGTACTAGATGTCAGCCTAATTACGCTGACAGGCAAATGCTGTTTTTGTTTTTTACACTATGGTTTTTTTTTTTTTTCTAATACGTGATTCGAAAATCGTTTGTATTTCATCGCTATACCGTTTTTCGACATCGAAATAAGCTTTTAAGCGGTGAAACCACTTACAACACGTTCTTTCATTAATAGTGACCTCACCATAAGTCTTAGGCACCATATAATAAGTCTCAGCTGCACACTTCTTCATATAGAAGTAGAAAATTAAAATCTCCCGAAAATGAAGTTTATTGGAATAAAATTCGACATTTTCAAGGAATTAAAAATTCGTGTTGCTCGTGCTTCAACCAAATATGACACACAACGTATCATGCCTATCTCTTTTCTATAGGTATTACCACGGTCGTTGCTCAACCGAACTTGCTGAATGTGTTCCGCCCCTTCATATGTGATATCCATCAATCTGTGAATGCGCAACGTTGAACGTGAAGTTTAGGCACACAAATAAACATAGACAGTCATTCTTTAGCCGAACCACACGAATGTGGAATGTTCTGCCTGATCATGTGTTTCCTGGCCGTTGTGATGTCCAGACATTCAAGACCAATATACATCGACACCTCCTTTCCTTATCCATTTCCTCCCCATCCACTCGCACTGTGCTTTGACAGTTAAGGGTACTTCAAAATCCCCTTTTGTGCGCGCGTTAGTGTTAAAAAAAAACAGCATAATATAAATGTTGTCATTTTAGAGTGCACGTAAGTAGTAATACTACATCTATTGTGCACATATTCAATACTAAATAATAAAGAAGTTTGCTTCCCAAACAAACGTCGCTACTATTCTGAACTATTTTGAATTTTTTTAATTATGCACAAATTCATTGTCAATGACGATCTAGAAAATAGTACTTAACGCTGTCTCTCCTGTCTATCACTCTTTGTTTATTGAAATATCCAAAAACCTTCGGCTGATATTTGATCGAGAAAGAAATTTAATATTATTTGTCAAAAAAATGATTAACTTCGATAATGCATGAATTTCATTTCATGTATTATCCTTATCCTCTTCTTTTCTTTAGTTTTAACCTTAATATAAGTCCTACAGATATTGCTTTAGCAGTAATTTAATTGTTGTATGCCTTCGGTACAAACAGCGAACGGTAATAAGCGTACAATATGTTCTACTCTCCTTACATATATAGACAATATACGTCTCAATATCTTCATAAAACTAACGATATGATCTATTATCCATATTTTTAAGATAGCCTGAACTCCAACGTTGGCTGTCGATATAATTTAAGAATAGTTCATCAGATTTCAGAGAAGAAGAAAAACAAAGAGGGCAAGAATGATTAAATAAAAATTCTTTAACATATAATTGCGTACGACCGAGATCGCATTTGTACATAAGCAAACAACATTGCACAAGTAGAACTACTAGTCAATATTAAAAGAATACTTTATATAAATTATTTTGTTTTTAAGTAAAGAAAACAAAATCCTTACATTATTTTATAAGAAAATTTTCAACAACCATAAAAATACCAGATTCTAATTTTCTTTAAATTTTTTCTCTCTTCAATATTTTCTCTTTTGGTTCTTCGTGAATTGTGTTCTTTTGTTATTTTCTTATGAAAAACAAAATTACCAAATTTGTAAACAATCTATGCCCGCACACAATGAAACACAATTGTGTTGTGATGCCTGGCTTGTATGACTGGCACCTACTTCTACATGTTACTGTACCTACTGCTACCGCATCTTCAAAAATGAAAATCTGTATTTCATCTTCGAAAATTCATTATAATTATCCGCCGCTGATGCACACTACAATGCGATTTGTCCACCGCCGGAAAAATGACCAATCTTTCTATCTATAAAATAAAATAAAAAATAATAACATACCAACAACAAATATTTTTAAATAAATATTTTGAACAAATACGTTATTCAATGTGTGCATATACAAATTTGTGTGAAATCTTAAATCTTAAATATTTGTTTTTTAAACAAAAAATTTTAAACATCGTGCTTGTGCTACTTCGAATATTTCTTCCATCATTTTTATGCTATATCATATAAATTTTGCTGCAACGGTTCAATCAATTGTTTAACGATGTGCGCAATTTGTTTATTAAACCTGTGATTATTGTTTGTGTAAACTATACGAATCTTACATCTCTTATTTTAAATGCAATTTCAAAACACTTTCCTAAAAATTAAAACTCCATTTTGTAAATCTATTTAAAAAAAAAATGTGTTGGGTGCAATTTACCAAAACACTGTTATTTGTTAACAACGTTCACTTTACCCAATGTTTTTAATCCGTCATTTGCATTGATTGGTGCTCGTCGAAAAACAACTTCAACTCCATGCTGCTCTGCGTTGGCATCTACCTATATTCACATCACGAATGTTCACCCTTCAAAATAAATAATATCGTAAAAATGTTTTACTTCTTTAATGACCATAAACATAAACATACAAAAAATATTATTGTATAAAAATGCACCAAAACTCAAACCCCAATAATACTAATATAAAATAAGATGGTCAATCGCGCTGGTCCCGGCAATCGCAATAATCGCCGTCCTCAAGGAGGTTTCAATAACCGCGGTAGTGTAAAACCAGGCGCCAATAAACAAGGTGGTGGTATTCGAAAGCAGAATGCCTTTGATCGTGCCAAGAAACTTCTGGCTAAAAATTCTAATAATAAAAAGAAGGATTCAGCTTCAGGTGAAAACACTGAAAACTCTAAGAAAAACGAGAGGTAAGAACATGTCATTTCAATGACATATTTTTTTAAAAACAAATTCAACAAAAACAATGAAAATTACTTTAATTTCTTTCCACTTAAATGAAAATTTATATATATATATATGTATGTATTTGTTTGTAGAAAAAATACATTATTTATTTTTAAATTATAATTTAAATTTGTGTGAAAAAGAAATGACTTGATGGATGCATGAATGCAAGATTAGGCGCGATATTCTTTCATATATAATAGAATGGTATTCAAAAGACTTTATAATGTATATATTGATTGTTAGAAAAGTATTGACCTTTCTTTTTTTTTAAGTTATAATAACGATCGTTCATTGTGTTCTTCGATTCGAGAAAACTATTGTAAGTAGCGCAAGGCCCGAAAAAAGAAATTATTATGGACAATTTAACAAGTCTCTGATAAGGACCGGATACCGGTGGAGAGACTTGCTATATAAGACCAAGACCGGATCCCGGTTGTAGTGCCGATGATGATATTTCTTCCCCAACATAGTTGATTTTGATGGCGATACACTTGGTATAGCGGTTTTTTAACATTTCGATGTGCTTTCCGTACGAAACATCTAAGCTTTCGAAATATGCCTCTGTTTCCGCGATGACTTCCTCACTCGATGAGAATCTATTTCCCCTGAGCCACCGTTTGTGGTATGGGAACAGATAAGTCACCTGGGGACCAAATCTGGAGAATCCATAGGTGAGCATCCAATTCAAATGATAATTGGTCCAATTTGCTTATCTCTTTCCAGGACGTGTGTGGCCGTGCGTTATCCCGGTGGTAGAGAACTGTGACTGTCCTTCCCTTCTGCGAGTAATCGATGAAGATTATGCCATGCGCATCCCGGAGGCCATAACCCTCTTGGCCGAGCGTTGGTCGGATTTCGTGGCTTTGAAGCCACTCTGCAGACTGCCTATTGAACTCAGGCGCATGGTAATGGACTTACGTTTTATCCATCGTCATAAAACGTCGAAAAAAGTCCACTCGTTTACCCTGCAGCAACGCCGAACCCGCTGTTGAATTATTTGCTTGTGTATTGTGTGTGCATCTGTTAGAAACGCCACCCTACTCCCCCCTCAGTAACTTTGTTACGATCAGCTTCGTGTGCGAACGAGAAAATGTCAGAGCAGGCGAGTGTGCCAGTGCTCTATGCGGAAGTCGTGATCGTTTCGTAAAGTTCTGTTTACTATGGGAAAGTGTGTGCTGTGTGTACAGATTACGTCGGTGAGTCACCAATTATAGCGTTTGGGGTGATAGTGAAGCACGTGTTGTGGCGACTCTAACAGATACACACACAATTCACAAGCAAAATAGTGAAGAGCAACCAACGAAAAATCGAATAAGAAATTACATCAGAACCGTATACCACAGCGATAACAAAAATAATTCACATCGGTGGAGTATAGTCGAGTTTAAAAATCAAATTCTAAACACGGTCAGTAGCTTGATGGGTAACGCTTAGGTTCAATTTTTTCGTGATTCAAACTGTCATAGCGTCAGTTCGAATCACACGATCTTCTTCACTATTATTTCGAACGCTATAGTGTGATTCGAACTGATGCTATGACAGTTAGAATCACCAAAAAATTGAACCAATGCGTAACACACCAGGCTACTGGCCGTGTTTTAGAATTCGATTTTTAAACTCAAGTTTATTCAACTGATGTGAGTTGTTATGTTATCGCTATGGTATACAGCTCTGATGCATTTTCTTATTCGATTTTCGTTCGCTGTTGTTCACTATTTGCTTGTGTATTGTGTGTGTATCTGTTAGAAACGCCACAAAAGCACCGACAGCTTTCATCTCAAAATGTATCTTGACCGTTGTTTTGAAACTCCCACGGCCTCATCTAATTCGCCCAACTTCACTTGACGATCACTCACCGATTCGATTCACTTTCTATTCTATTTATTGGCCTGTAGGAACCCGAAAGTTCACGAGCTCACCGACTTGACTCCGCCATTGTTCCCTGTCCTGTACGCTCTCCTTCCACACTTGACCATCCGATCCGATCTCCTCGAGGTCCAGCCTAACATTGTCCTCCCATCTCCGTCGCGGCTGTCCTCTCGGTCTCTCCCGTTGGTTTACCGTCAATAATTCTATGCACGGTCCTATCGTTGCCCATTCGCGTCACGTGTCCGACCCATTTTAATCTTCGTGACTTGATTACTCTCACTATTGTAGGTTTGTGGTATAGCTCTTCCAGTTTGTGGTTGTGGAGTTTCCTCTATTGTCTTGCCTCGTCGTCATATTTACCACCAAAGATACCCCTTAAAACTTTATTCTCGAATACGCGGAATTCGTTTTGTTCACGTTTTGTGAGAGCCCATGTTTCGCATCCGTATAGAACAATTGGCATGATTATGGTTCTATAGACACAGAGCTTTATATTCCGTAATAGCAGTTTGGATTTCAGTAGTTTACTGACTACATGGCAACTAGCGTTGCCGGAGTGTAGTCTTTTGTTAATTTCCTTCGACATTTCGTTACTGGCCGTCAGTATTGTTCCCATATATTTAATTTCTTTGACATTTTCAAATACCTTGCCTATGATGTTTATGTGTGGTCTCTGTGGTCCACCTGCTCTCGCCGTAATCATGTATTTCGTTTTGTCTTCATTTATTTCTAGGCCCACCTTTTCTGCTGCTTACATGATGATTTCACAGTTTTTACTTACAGTTTCTAGATTATCGCCCAAAACGGCGATGTCATCCGAATATGCGAGCACTTGTGTGAGCCCGTTCAGAGATGATCGGCCCATGTTGTCGTCTTCTACGCTTCTGATGTCATAACCGATCACAAGGTTAAAAAGACACGATGAGAGACCATCGCCATGTTTTAGTCTGTCGCGGATTTCTAATGGTTCTGAGAGGTGGTTTTCTATTCTAACTCGCCCTTTGTTTTCGTTCATGCAAATTTAAATGAGGGCGGCATATTTCTTGGAAACTCTCAGCTCAACTACAATATGGTAAAGTCTTTCCCTTGCGACTGAGTCGTAGGTTTTTTTGAAGTCGACGAATAGTTGGTGAACCGTCTCTCCGTATTCCCACATCTTTTCCGGCAGTTGTCCTATTGTGAACATTTGGTCGCTCGTTGACAGGTTCCTACGGAATCGGCACTGGTAGTCTCCCAGTATTTCTCCTGGGTACGGTGTGCTTCTCGCCGTTATGACATTTGTTAGCATTTTGCATGTGGTTGGGAGCAATGATTTGTGGTTTTCGCAGTCAGATCTGTCGCCATTTTTTGAAAATGGGGCCGACTATTGATGTTTTCCATTCTTCCGGTGTGACTTCCTAATCCCATATTGTTTTGATGAGTTGGTGGATCTTTCGAGCGGTTGCCTCTCCTCCATGCTTCATAAGCTCTGCTGGTATGCAGTCGACTCCGGGAGCCTTGTTGCTTTTCAATCGATTTGTTACGTCTACAACTTCGTCGAAACAGTGCTCCGGGATCTAAGGCTCGGCTGTATGTACATCTGGTGCGTTTATTTGTGGTTAATGGGTGCACCCCATTGAGCAGGTTTTCAAAGTACTGCGTCCATCTTGTCACGATATTGTTTCTTGCTGTCACCAGGCAGCCATTTGTGTCTCTGATTATTTTGGCTTTCCCTCGGTGGCCATTTCTAATTGAATTTATACCGGCATACATACCTCTGATGTTCTTTGATCTGGCATTTTCTAGGGTTTTTTCGATCCGAGTCTTCTCCCATTCGCGTTTTTTGCGTTTGAGAAGTCTCGTTGTTTCTTTCCGAATTGTCGCGTATCTTACTGCGGTGACTTCATCATATGCTTCTAAGTGGATCATTCTGAGTCGTTTACGTTCTTCGATCTTCGCCCTGCACTCATCGTCAAACTAAGGTTTGGACTTAGTTGTTTTCTTAAATCCTAATACCTTTTTGTGCTGTTTGTTTGATTGTGTCTCTGATCGATGTCCATTTAGTGTCCGCACTATTGACTTCCTCTTCCTCACTATTCCCATTCTCTAAGATGCTAGATCTATTCGTTAGTTTGTCTTGATATTCAGCCCTTTTGCGCAGGTCTTTTAGTTTATCAATGCCGAACTTTTTGCTCGTCTCCCGTGACCGCCCATGAGGATTTGCTGCGACCCGACTCTTAATTTTGCCCATCACTAGAAGATGATCGGAGTCGCAATCTGCTCCTCCATATGATCCTACGTCAAGGGTATTCGAGTGGTGTCTTTTGTCTATGGGGAAGTGGTCTATTTGGTTACGCGTTACGCCGCCGGGTGATATCCATGTGGCTCTATGAATTTGCTTGTGATTGAACATCGTGCTTTTCACTAACAGATCTTCTTCTTCTAGTTCCAATTCCATTATCATTTGAAACGTCGTGTAGACTTTCTTTACCTATAGTTGGTTGGAAGATATCTTCCTTTCCAATTTTCGCATTGAGGTCCCCGAGGAGAATTTTAACATCGAATGATGAGATCCCATCAAATACTTCTTCTGGGGTCTCGTAGAACGTGTCCTTCGTTTCTTCGTCGGTAGATTCTGTTGGGGCGTGTACGTTTATAAATACATAATTGTACCATGGGCCCTGTATTTTTAGCACAGACATTCGGTCATTAATAAATTTCACATATTTTATATGGGGCGTAATCTTGCTTATGATGAAGCCGGTGAAAGATAGCTGTAATAATACTGCAAAATATTACTTTTTGTCGGTAATTTCACTCTTTTTTAGGACGTAGTTCTTTTTGATCGAATGACGTGATATCACAATTTTAATCTACTGGCTGTCCTCATACAAATGTCGTTAGGTATGGGCAGTGAGTGGTTGCAAGTATCTGGGAGTCAGGCATAATCACGATAATCATAATCATTAGAATGTAGACGAAGCGTATCCTGTCCATTTTATAATGCTACAAACGCACCTGAATCGAACTCGGTGTTACCATTCTCCCTCCGTCATATAAGGTTGGCGCCAATTCACACATATTGTGAAGGTACATTTTAGACAGAAAGATAAACGGAAGTGGTACTATAGGGTTTGAAATAATAGTGAAGAAGAACGTGTGATTCGAACTGACGCTATGACAGTTTGAATCAACAAAAATTGTACCTAAGCGTTACCCATCAGGCCACTGGCCGATTTTAGAATTTGATTTTTAAACTCGACTATACTCCACTGATGTGAATTGTTATGTTATCGCTAGGTATACGGCTCTGATGTATTTTCTTATTCGATTTTTCGTTCGGTGCTCTTCACTATTTTGCTTGGGAATTGTGTGTGTATCTGTTAGAGACGCCACAGTACATGTGACTACAAAGAAAAGAAAGGTTCAATATTTTTTCAACAATTTAATAAACATTACAAAATAAATCCAAATATCAATTATATTATATAATAGTGATTAAACAAAAGATTCCATTACATGCACTTTCCTCAGTTTGAAATGACGATACTATGAAAGAATTCATTCTAGGTAATAGTCGCTTCGCAGAGGTCGTCCTTGTTTACAAAAAAAAAAAAATACTAGCTAAAATTTCAGCAAAATTGGTTTCGACATTTTAATCACATACAGACCTACACCAGCGCAGAAAGAATAATATACGTCGCAATTTTAAAGCAAGTTTTCATAGCGTTTTGTGTTTTTGATCATCAATATTCATCTCACCAAAGTGCAACCCAGATTTAAGAGTTTCAATTTAAAAATTTCAATTTTTGGTGATTCTAACTGTCATAGCGTCAGTTCGAATCACACGTTGTTCACTATCATCACAGACACTATAGTACCACATTGAAATGTTCGATTTTATAGTAAACATTTAAAAGCCAATATTATTTTTCCGTAAATGTTTATTCAATCAAAATAGGATCCGTTGGCATCTATGACATTCTTCCAACCTGTACAAGGTTAAATATTCCTTTTTCGTAGAAGTGCTGATTCTTTAAGGCAATGAAATATTCAAAGGCTGTTATTCCCTCCGCTCGGTTCCGGAAGACCTTCTGCCTGCAAAACGAATCCAGATTGCCGAAAAGATGGTAGTCCGTTGGGGAAATGTCAGGAGAGTACCGGGGATGCGGACGAATTTCAAATCCCCACTGCAACAGTTTTTGCGCCGTTACTTGTGAGATGTGGGGTCTAGCATTGTCATACAAACGGACCGGACCGTGCCTATCGACCAACGCAGGTTGCTTTTCAGCCAATTTGGCATGCAGTATGTTGATTTCCGCACAATATTTGATAGCGTTTATGGTTTCTCCTGGTTGAAGAAATGAAAAGTAGATTGGTCCTTTCGATGTCCATCAAATTGTCACCATAACCTTTTTTGTGTGAAGAACGGGCTTGAGGGTGTGTTTTGGTTTTTCACCTGCATTCAACCACTCATCATCATGGGCACTACTACCGGGAAACCGGTCTTGGCCTTATTTAGCAAGTCCTGAGGCTTGTTAAAGTTTTCCATAATGATTTGTTTTTTCCGGGCAAGGTCATTAGTCTTGCGTCAGAGGCTCCCCGACGGGGAATCGAACCCCGGTCTCCCGCGTGACAGGCGGGTATGCTAACCACTATAGTATCGAGGAGCCCGCATTCAACCACTACCCAGGTCTTTTACGGCTATCATACAGAATCCACTTTTCATCCCATCGGTGCAAAAACGGTTCAGATCGGTTTCTTAATCTAAGCGATGGACAGATTTCCAGGCGCCGAAGTTTTTGGGACTCGTTCAGTTCACGGTACCCACTTATCGAGTTTCTTTACCTTTCCTATGAGAAAAAGATGTCGACTTATTGTCATTGGGGATACTCCCATGCTTTGTGCAATCTCCCGCACCGATTTCGTTGGATACGCATCCACCGCTGCTCTTAAAACGTCGTCAAATAACGTTTTCCGGTTCCCACGTGGTTCATTTTCGAGACTGAAATCTCCCGAAAGGAACTTTCCAAACCAACGCCGTAGAGTGCGTACGTTTACCTCTGCATCCACAAATGCGTCATTAATGTTTTTCTTTGCCAATGACGCATTATGTCCCATAAATTCATAAAGGAAGAGAGTTCGAAGTTGAACTGCCGATATGGTAAACAATTCCTAGAAGAAAAAAAAAACGGTACTTGTAACGAACCTATTTTCACACGTGCCGCTTGACTTTATAAAAATTTAACGTTCTGGCAGAGATGCTCTCTAGAACTTATTATTTCCGACTGAACGAAAAACGGACAATTTGTGTGGTACAACCCAATATAGTTCTACTCTGGCTATAGTGTTGTAGGTGGCCTTAACGTCTATGAATAGATGATATAGCGGAATCTTAAATTCCAGACATTTTTCCATCGCCTGCCAAGGGTGAATATCTGTTCAATCGCTGATTTGCCTGGTATGAAGCCACACTGATATATAGATCAATGATGACTAGGGTATGGAGCTATCCGATCTTGTAGAATAGAGGAGAGTATCTTATAGGTGGTACTCAGCAATGTTATAGTTGCTGTACACTGTGATATCTCCCTTCCTATGTATGGGGCAAATTATTCCGCGATGCCAATCTTCCGGCATCTCCTCTTGCTGCCAATCGATGATTTGAGCTGTCTTATGGTTTTTAATGTTTCCTCAATGCTTGGTGGTGGTAGCATTTGGTCTTGATCTTGCATTGGTGGAGCCTCCAATTCTTCTGTGAGCTGGCCATTTAGCAATTCATTGAAATGCACTTCTCATCGCTCTAGAATGCCTTCCGGATCGGTGATCAGATTACCGTCTTTATCCTTGCAGCAATAACCGCAGCGTGGTGTCTATTGCGTCATACTCCGGATTGTTTGGTAGAACTTTTGCGCATGGTGCGAGCACTCCTCCTACTTTCCTCTAGCAAAGATCACCAACACGAATTTTGTCAGAATCAGAAATGATAGAGACTTCGGGGAAGGTTCGCGATGACAAAGATATCCAGTAAACTAATCGAGTGTTTAACTGGTGCACGTCCCTTCTAATCAATAGCAAATGCTATTAGAAATAAGTTCAGTTTGTGGGGGTTCTCTATATTACATGGAGAACTAACCCACAATTTCCGCCTTATTTCGACCGCTTTCAGTCTGTCATATTATCCCCTATTCCGCCGTTCATGCTATTCACCTGAAATATCATGTTTTCCCAAAGGGCGCATAGCTAAACTCATTATCCTATGCAGATAATGCATAATTGAGTTTAGCTACCCTTTTTGCCATACGGCACCTCCATCCCTCTAAGCCGTGAGATTTCCACGGGAAATTCCATTCATGTTGGTTAGCAACAACCAAGTCGAATCAAACGACGCGGTTGCATCATCATCCGATGGCTTGGGTAATTACCGCATTCCTTAGCGTTTTTCCCACGGTAATATTTCCCTAGCCGATGTAGCGTCCTATCGATTTACCAAGATGATCCATTCGCTTGGGACCAATGATCTCTTTTCGCGGTTCTGTCTTGATCTCCTTCACAGTTCTGTCTTCCTACAGTTCAATGTACGACGGATCGCACCCGTTTGTGGTTCATCTCGAGACGGCGCGAACATCCCTACACCAGAACTCGTTCCGCTACAGAGCGGGGAAGCTGTGGAACTCCCTTCCCATGCGAGTGTTCTCGGAACGTTACAACCTGCAACTGTTCAAAAAGAACTGCAACAGTTATTTGATGGCATCTCGGGGCGCCCACTCGACGCTATAGGTTCGCCTCTCCCGAGAGAAGTCTAATTTAAAAAAAAAAAAAAAAAAAAACTGGTATCACCATATTCACCGAATTAGGTCAATGGGTTATCCTCAAAGTACGTTGATTCATGCACACACAAGCAAACCCACCCCGAGATCATCGTACATCGTGTTTCTGTTCTCTCATTCTCCCATGTTCGTCGATTATCAATTAACCGATTATTCACCACACTTCAACGGGCGTGATAATGAGAGAGCCCACAAGTTTATTTTCCTTTGCTTCAGTAATGGCAGAGAGCAGGGGGCTGATCACGAACTCGAGATCAAGCCGAAATTTTCACAAATTTATTCTCCACGAACTCATGCTGGTTTTTTTTTTAGACCCACCAGTAATCGCGACAGTACAATCTTCAATGACGGATGTACAGAGTTCGAATGTCCTGCTTACCGCATTCCGTGCATTTGGCTGTAAGGTAGCAAGAGGTCCGGATGACTTACCAGCAGTAGTCCTTAAAAACGGTGCCCCAGAAATTTCGCTTCTTGTAGCCAACCTTTTCGCATATCTAGTTCACAGCAAACCTTTCTTGCTTGTTGCTACTTGCTCGATCTCAAACTCAAAGAATGGGAAAATTACTAGCCAATGGACTAAAAAGTTATCAATATAGAGTTGATTAAATATTTAGAATGCTAGCGACTCCTAAATGATTGCCAACACAGTGATCTGCAGCAAACGATCCATGAGAAACGCTTTAAGTTTTATGTCTAACATTTGCACATCCGCGATTGACAAGCATAGTGAATTAAGACCAGTGGCATTGGGATATCACCAAAGATTTTGAATACATCTGCCAGAGCCTTACTAAGTACGCCACATTCTTAGGAATTTTCCTAACAACACCAACCGCTACTTTTCAGCACTAAACGAGGATCTATTTATTCATTTATCTATTTTTTAATGTATATATAAGCAACAGTTGATATAGTGATAAATTGTTAGCTCTCATAGAATATCCTTTTACTTTTTCCAAAAATGAACCTCCCTCTTCCAAACCTGGTTAACGCACTTTGATTAAACCAAAATTCATGTCATTACCCTCGAAGACACAATCGCATGAAGACTTGCTCATGAAATCCATCAAGAAAGAAACATTTTCAAACGTTATTATTTATACAGATAAACTAATCCAGTATTATTTTTTCTCTAATTTCAAACCAACAAACCAATAAACCATCAACATGGCAACCTTAAACATCGCCTGCCACGAAAACAGTCAAGTCAAGGAGTCTGCGTACGCTAATGTACCCAATGATATGTTTTATTGTCACTTGTGCAAGAAGCACATGTGGGACGATCATTCTTTCGAGAACCATATCAAGGGACGTGCCCATTTGATGATGCGCGAAGGCATTGAGGAGAGCTACCGTCTAAAGGCCAACATGATCCGCCAGGAAGCTAAGATTGCCGAGCAATTGAAATCGGTTGAATTGGATCGTTTGAAGCGCATGGGAAAATCCAAGAATCGCAGCTTGGAGTACTGTACTATGTGTGACCTCAATTTCCATGGTCATTTATCGGCCCATCGCAAATCGGACGGGCATTTGCAATTGAAGAAGTTCTTGCATCCAAGATGCGTCGAGTGTAATAAGGAGTTCTCAACTCGCATCGACTACGATTCTCATTTGTTGTCTGCTGACCACTTAAAGAAAGCCGCTGAGAAGAATTGCAAAGTTGGCGAACGCAAGAAGAATACTTTGACCATTCTAACTGAAGAGGACGAATTGAAGGATATTCGTCCACCACAAAAGAAGAAGAAGAAGGCTCCAGCCGCTGAAACTAAGAAGGAGACTGATGATGGTGAGAAGAAGGAAGGTGCCACTGAAGAGGGTGAGGAGAAAAAGGAAGGCGAAGAAGCCGGTGATGAAACCAAGGAGGGAGATGAGTTAAATGAGACTCGTGAAGAAGAAGACGAGGAGGTAGCTTTACCAGTCGATGGAGAGGATATTATTCTGGACATTACCGAAGGAGAGACGATTCCAGCTGAAATCGATGTTAAACTTCCAAAATACAATTGGACTAGACCGGTTGGATCCAGTCTTATTAATAAACTTGAATGTTTCGAATGTTCGATTTGTTCTAAATTCTTTGACACCGAGAAAACTGTTGAAGTACATTCTCGCACTGTATCTCATCATCGCCAATTTGTTAAGTTTCTCAATGAGAAATCTAATGACACCAAGATTGCTCAAAAGAGAGCTGCCGCTGCGGCAGAAGATAGTGAACGCAAGAAGAGGAAAGTTGAAGAAGCTACTGCTTCTGAGAAGAAGGAAGCCAATGCTGAGACCAAGGATGAAAATGGTGATGATGCTGGTAACGATGAGTTATATGATCCATCTGAAGCAACCGGAGACGATGAAGACGTTGAAATGGCTGAGAATGGCGAAAAGGAAGGAGATGAAGAAATGGCAGAAGAAGAGGAGAACGGCGATGCCGCCGAAGAAGAAGAAATGGAAGTACCAGCAGAAGTTCCTCCTAAAAATGTCACTCCCGTTAAACCCGAACCAAAGGCAAACGCACCACCCGCTGCAGCAGCACCAAGTACACCAGTTCCAGCAACTCCTCAGAAGAGGGGAGCAGCAGCTGCTGCGGCTGCTGCCGCTGCCGCTGCTACACCAGCTGTCGCCAATACGCCAAGCAAGACACCGGCAGCAGGTAAAACATCTGCCAGAGGACGCGGTCGTGGCCGAGCGCGTTACTAAGTCATCAACTGATAAATCTTCAAACATTTCACAAGCAACAAATATTTTCATTCATTTGAAACAAGTAGAAAGATGATTGACGGTATTATAATTATTCAGTGGGGTCTGTATCTTTTATCATTTCTCGACGTACATTAATTTATTCAAAAATATAATTAAATTATGAACATTAGGAATAAAAAAGTAGAAGTAACTAGCCCCAAACACTTGTTTCATTTATATATCTTTCTTAATACTAAAACAAAGTCGCTTTTGATGAGAACTTTTTGGAGCCGCTCTTTAGAGCGCCACCGTTGTCCACGTAAGTAGAATGTCTTTATAAAGAGCAGGCCAATTATGGCCGACCAATTAAAATACATCTGACTTTTGTAGCTTTTTTAACCTTTATTCTTAAAAGATTTTTAATTAAAAATAATGTCAATGTTTATCCAGTGTTGTTGTGATTCATTTAAAGGTACATTTTCCAATAGGATTTTATGACTTCAAACTGTTGTATGGTATTTTTAGTTAGTGTTGCTTAACATTTCATCGTGAGAAGACTCATACAACGTCAACAAATTTTACCCAACTGCATTGCGAAAAACACACTTAGGATTAAGGGGGTATTCTGGTCTAGACGCATGAATTTAACGCAATTTTTGAAGTGCTGTAAAAAAAAAAAGCAATCAATATTTTTACTATTAATTTTTTTATAGGACGTTTATTAATATTTCAAGAATACAGTAAAAAAAATTCAAAATTCAAAAAGTTAGCAGCTGATGAAGTGGGGGATCTCAAAAAGTTGGCACGCGACCATACCCACGATTCAACCCTCCTAGCAATCTGAAAAAAAAAATTATTAATTTACAGAAATGCCTCTATCGTCGGCACTAAAAAAATTATTAATTTACAGAAATGCCCTATCGTCGGAACTAAAAAAAGTTGAAATTTTTTTTTTTTTAACAAAAGGGCCACTGCTTGAAAAAAGAAATTATTTTTGTATCACTTTTTTTTTTTTAGTTTTTCGAATTTTTTAAAAATAGTTAACATTTAAATTTGGGGATGAGGACAGTTCAAGCAATAGAAAAGCCTATAAAGAAGGCATATACTAAATTTGAAGTAAATCGTTTCAGTAGAACTTGAAAAATCGTGGGTAGTGTGTGGTGTTATCACCACAAAGTTGGAATACTGAGTTGTGGTCTTATTAACCACACAGTTCTAATATTAAAGTTGGAGTCGTTTCGGTATGAATGTTAGGAGGTTGGGCCAATTGATGTGTTATTTTGTGAATTTCAAATTGGTTTTTACTGATATAATTAATTTTTGTATGTTGTTAAATATGTTTGTGGTTAAATACGAATATGTGTAATTGAATAATAAAATTACTTGGAGTCCGGAGGCGGTCACCAAAATACCAGTTGATAGGATGCACGCCACGCTAATTAACTGCTCCAGCTGTTGAATTTTAGTCCCTGTGCGTGGGTAATTACTGGTTCGGATCAAAAACTCCCCGCACACCACAGTGCCTGGGGACAGTGTGCTGCAGTCGTACCGGTGTCGAGACCTGAAATCATCCGTTTTCTTTTTTAACTCAATCGTTCCTCAGTTCATGGAAATATATCGGCAACCGATCGCCTATCGCTTAACCTGGTTGCGAGGCACCGTTATGGCCCTCTATCACATGTACGAGGATTGCCTCTTATGTTTCGGGATTTGGCAACCCTAGTGTTGCAATCCGGCAATTGACAGCTCTGTCGTAAAGTTGGACATTTTTGAGGTTATACGCACTCAGAACGTTTTGACATACGAGCGCTATTTGTGTTGTTTACAGTAACTTAAAAATTCATCTCGGCCCAAAAATGGAATTAAATCGTCAACATTTTCGTGCGATTATTTTTTACAACTTTCGGCGTGGATTAACTCAGCAACAGTGCATGGATGAACTTAATTCAATTTTTGGCGAAGAAGCTCCATCAAGGACCAGTGTTTATCGATGGTATGGTGAATTCAATCGTGCTCGTAGTTCACTCCAAGATGAATTTCGTGAAGGTCGTCCAAAATCAGTTGTTGTCCTGAAAACCATTGATGCTGTGCGCGAACTGATATTGGAAGATCGTCATGTGACCTATCGTGAGATTGAGACAACCTTAGGCGTTAGTGGGACCAGCATACATTCAATATTGCATAAACATTTGACTGTCAAAAAAATTTGTTCGCGTTGGATCCCACACAATTTGTCAATCGCCAAAAAAAGGATCGTGTCAATTGGTCGAAAGAAATGTTCAAAAATACGGTCGCGGTGCTTCGAGACACGTCTATGACATCGTGACAGGTGATGAATCTTGGATTTACGCGTATGAGCCAGAAAGTAAACAGCAGTCGACTGTCTGGGTGTTTCAAGATGAGCCAAATCCAACAAAGGTTGTTCGCGCACGAAGCACTTCCAAGCAAATGGTCGCCTGTTTTTTCGGAAAAACTGGACATGTCGCAACCGTACCACTAGAACAACGCAGAACAGTCAATTCTGAGTGGTACACAACCATTTGTTTGGCAGTTGTCTTCCAAGAAATCAGGTAAACCAACCGCCGAAGACGGATCACTCTTCACCACGACAATGCGAGCTTTCACACATCGGCTGCGACAACTGCATTTTTGAGCACCCAAAACATCGATTTGATGGGTCATCCGCCGTATAGTCCTGACTTGGCACCGAATGACTTCTTTTTATTCCCGTACGTAAAAAGCAAACTGAGAGGTCAACGTTTTTCGACACCTGAAGAAACGGTTGCTGCATTCAGAATGCATGTGTTGGAGATACCTCAATCAGAGTGGCAAAAGTGCTTCGACAATTGGTTCAAACGCATGCAAAAGTGTATAGATCTTCATGGGGAATATTTTGAAAAACAATAAAGTGATTTTCGATAATCAATATTTGTTTTTGTTCTCTAATCCCGAAATATAAAGGGCAAACCTCGTATAACTGCATCGCCTGGTAAACCGCTGCCGGGCCAAGATTCCTCAACTTGTGGCTCCAATTTCTGAGTAACTCAACAGGGAACAGCAAACAGAAAACAACGCTTCCAAACGTAATTCAATTTATTTAATATGATTTTTTCGCAACGAACTTCACAGGTAACATTTAACGGTCCGACCAAGAGTTCACAGATTTTAGGACTTTTAACTAAACTTTTTACATTTATTTAATAATTTAAAAATTTATCTTTATCTTTAAAAGTTTTGCGGAAATTCTCTCGCATCGTTTTATTTTCTTTATTTTTCTACTCTTTTTTTTTCTACTTTTTCGTCGCGACCAGTTCTCTCGGAGTTTTTTTTTGCTTCTTTTTAATCTTCAACAAACGGAACTGCAAAAGACTTGTCGCCTCTCTCTCGCTCTCCCTCAACGTCCACTCCAAAAATCGAACTCGAACCCGCCCACGATCCACACTCGAATCGGGTCGTGTTCGAACACCCACATGTGGATCGTGCAATACTTCCACCACCTTACCATCAAACTATATTAAAACAAAATTATAATAAAAACAATTAAATGGTGGGGGTGGTGAAAGCCGCACGTAACAAGTGTTAAAAAAGACAGTTTCGAGAAAAACGCGTTTAGGCTTACGTTTATTCAATCTGCCATTCCTGCTGCATACATTGGACCTTCCTCGACTTCGAATTAAGCATCTTTCAACCGAGCAGTTCTGGCCTCCTTTGATGCGTTAGACGTTCGTAGCTCTGAGCGGTCAATCCGGGCATTGTCTCGTTTCCCAGCGAATGAATAAGCTTCTGGACCAATTTTGACTCGCGTAAGCATCATTATTTTTAAAAGAGGAATGTAGCCTTCATTGAATATGCAAACAGCAATAAACGTAGCAATTTCAATGATGTGAGTTCCGGAATGAATACGTTTCGGTGCGAAAGTCCAAATCAAAGAGTTTAGAGACTCGTTATTATTCTGAGTTTCTAAGCCTAATCATGGAGGCAATAACACCTCAGGCGATCAACTCTCATAAATCGGCTACATAATATCCAATACCTTCGCACATAGAGAAGGATTTTCGTGGTCAACTCCTGTAATGTACCATCAGATACAGCTTTTTGCCGCTTACACCAACTTTTGGCGGATGTTTTGTATTTTAGGTCGACGGTTGTTGGCTGCGGTGTTCCGCCGAACACTGCTAACACAAAGCACACTTCGGAGCGAAACAGCACAATGAAACTCGGAAAATTGTTTTTCTATTTTTAATTTTTATTGTTCTCGTTTTGTACACTCTACGTTAAACACTTGGAAGCACGGTAAGCTTTTATTAGAATTAGAATGCACGCATGAACACACTAATATAAGTATTTTTATAAACGGAAATCGCGCTCATGCTTTACGTCGGTTATTTCAATCTTGCCCCCCCCCCCCCCCCCCGCGCTTAGTAGAAACCTTGACGTGGTGCGTGGGGTTAAATTACAATGAATCACTCAGGCTATGCTGACGGAAGCATATGCTTCCAGTAGGGTCGCCCATGTCAGACAGACTAGCGAGGAGTAACACACAAAGATCTACCACCCCTAATCCAGGGTGTTACGCGTCTCCGTGCCTATTGGATGGTTTGCAGCCAGGGGTATACGGCGCCTCTCTGACACCGGGTCGAATTAGAGCAGTAAGTAGACCTTGCCACATCAAAACGGGGCTCTGATGTTGCAGACCATTTGAAACCCCAAGTCTCGTGGGATCAAAAATGAGTAACCAATATACAAAGAACAACCCCACGAAAAGCCCGGTAGGCGTAGGTGTGGTGAGCCAACACTACCATAAGGGAAAAAATCATCAAGAAAACACCGACTCGGCAAAAAGAAGACGGAAAAACTGAAAAAGCGGGATATACGCGTCGGCACGTGGAATGTTCGAACGTTATATAAACCAGGCGCGATACAGACGGTCGTAGAAAACGCGAAACAATATAAAATGGACATCGTCGCGCTTCAGGAAGTCCGACTCCCACATCAAGTAATCGAAACCAACGGGTTTACACTGGTGTGTGGAGGTACCGATACACATAACCTCGGAACTGGCTTCATCATAAGCAAGAAGATTACGTCCTATGTAAAAGATGTGCAATTCATTAATGACCGAATGTCGGTGCTAAAAATACAGGGCCCATGGTACAATTATGTATTTATAAACATACACCCCCCAACAGAATCTACCGACGAAGAAACGAAGGACACATTCTACGAGACCCTAGAGGAAGTATTTGATGGGATCTCATCATTCGATGCTAAAATCCTCCTCGGCGACCTCAATGCGAAAAGATATCTTCCAACCAACAATAGGTAAAGAAAGCCTACATGACGTTTCAAATGATAATGGTATTCGAATTATCACGTTCGCAGCGTCAAAAGATCTGGTAGTGAAGAGCACGATGTTCAAGCACAACCAAATCCATAAAGCCACATGGATATCACCCGACGGCGTAACGCGTAACCAAATAGACCACTTCCTCATAGACAAAAGACACCACTCGAATATCCTTGACGTAAGATCATATAGAGGAGCAGATTGCGACTCCGATCACCTTCTAGTGATGGGCAAAATTAAAAGTCTGCTTGCAGCAAACCCACATGGACAGTCACGGGAGACGAGCAAAAAGTTCGAGATTGATAAACTAAAAGACCTACGTAAAAGGGCGGAATATCAAGACGAACTAACGAATATATTTATCATCCTAGAGAATTACAGTAGTGAGGAAGAGGAAGCCAATAGTGTGGACATTAAATGGGCATCGATCAGAGACACAATCAAACAAACAGCCGAAGAGGTATTAGAATTTAAGAAAACAATTAAGTCCAAACCTTGGTTTGACGATGAGTGCAGGGCAAAGATCGAAGAACGTAAACGCCTCAGAATGATCCACTTAGAAGCATATGATGAAGTCAACGCAGTAAGATACGCGACAATTCGGAAAGAAACAACTAGACTTTTCAAACGCGAATGGGAAAAGACTCGGATCGAAAAAATCATAGAAAATACCAGAGCAAAGAATATCAGAGGTATGTATGCCGGCATAAATTCAATTAGAAATGGCTACCGAGGGAGAGCCAAAATAATCCGAGACACAAATGGCTGTCTGGTGACAGAAACAAAAAATATCGTGACAAGATGGAAGCAGTACTTTGAAAACCTGCTCAATGTCCGCACCCATCAACCACAAATAAACGCGCCAGACGTACATACAGCCGAGCCCCAGATCCCAGAGCTCTCTTTCGACGAAGTTGTAGACGCGATAAATCGACTGAAAAACAACAAGGCCCCTGGAATCGATTACATACCAGCAGAGCTTGTGAAGCATGGAGGAGGGGCAACCGCTCGAAAGATCCACCAACTGGTTAAAATAATATGGGACAAGGAAGTCATTCCGGAAGAATGGAAAACCTCAATAGTCATCCCCATTTTCAAAAAAGGCGACAGATCTGACTGCGAAAATTACAGAGGAATATCATTGCTCCCAATCACAGACAAAATATTAACAAATGTCATACTGGCAAGAATCACACCATACGCAGAAGAAATATTGGGGGACTACCAATGCGGATTCCGTCGGAACCGGTCAACAAGCGACCAAATGTTCACAATAAGGCAACTGCTGGAAAAGAAGTGGGAATACGGAGAGACGGTTCACCAACTGTTCGTGGACTTCAAAAAAGCCTACGACTCAGTCGCAAGGCAAAGACTCTACCATATTGTGGTTGAGCTGGGGATCCCGAAAAAATATGCTGCCCTCATTCAAATCTGCATGAACGAAAACAAAGAGCGAGTTAGAATAGAAAACCACCTCTCAGAACCTTTCGAAATCCGGGACGGACTAAAACAAGGGGATGGCCTCCCACCATGCCTTTTTAACATTGTCCTCGAGTATGTTATCAGAAAGGTACAAGACGACAACACGACCGGATCATCCCTGAACGGGGTCACACATGTGCTCGCGTATGCGGATGACATCGCCGTTCTGGGCGATAATCTCGAAACTATAAGTAAAAACTGTGAAATCATCATGTAAGCAGCAGAAGAGGTGGGCCTAGAAATAAAAGAAGACAAAACGAAATACATGATTACGACGAGAGCAGGTGGACCTCAGAGAACACATATAAACGTCAGGGGCGAGATATTTGAAAATGTCAAAGAATTTAAATATCTGGGAACGATACTGACGACCAGAAACGAAACGTCAAAGGAAATTAACAAAAGACTACATTCCGGCAACGCTAGTTGGCATGCAGCCAGTAAACTATTAAAATCCAAACTGCTATCACGTAATGTAAAGCTCCGTGTCTATAGAACCATAATCATGCCGATTGCTCTATACGGATGCTAAACATGGGCTCTCACAAAACGTGAGGAGAACAAATTCCGCGTATTCGAGAATAAAGTTTACTATTATTTACTATACCGCAAACCTACAATAGTGAGAGTAATCAAGTCGCGAAGATTAAGATGGGCCGGGCACGTAACGCGAATGGGCGATGATAGGACCGTGCATAGAATTCTTGACGGTAAACTAATGGGAAAGAGACCGACAGGACGGCCGCGACGGAGATGGGAGGACAATGTTAGATTGGACCTCGAGGAGATCGGATCGGATGATCGAACGTGGAAGGAGAGCGCACAGGACAGGGAACAATGGCGGAGCCGAGTCGGTGAGGTCATGAACTTCCGGGTTCCTACAGGCCAGTAAATAATAATAATAAATTGCAACCTTGCCGGAGTTAACACCCAAAACCATCCTTAATCTACAATGAGTCAATCCACATAATAAAACATTACGGATGACTCTATTTATAATCTATAAAACGAAAACATTACAGATGACTCATCTAACATCTACAGAATACTCATCCAACATTTGTTATCTACAGAATACTCAACTAACATTTATTATCTACAGAATACTTATCCAACATTTGTTATCTACAAAATACTCATTAGCATTTCTTATAGTATACTTATCTACACAACCGAAAAATTATATAAATGAAAACATTCACAAATAGAATAAGATTACTCTAAGTCACGACCATAGGTTCGGACATTGTTTATAAGTCTTCCCTTTAATAGTCACATAAGTGAAAGAAAAATAAAGTATCGTCAAGAAAGAATCAAACTTCTTCTTGACAAAAAAATATATATCTTTTTTCCTTTCCGTGGCGACAGAAAGAATAACTCCGGCGAGTATTTTCCTCATAGAACCGTTACTTTATGTTTTCTTAAATACTGCCGCGCGAACCGACCTTGTATGGTTCCTCTCTGTTCGACTCTTCGATATAGACTAATCGTATCTCCTAACTAAAATATCCCGTCCACATTAATCAACCCGCATCTGCAAAGGAAAATTTCCCCATCCAATCTGCTAACAGAATTTCCCACAGTATCTGTTAGCGGCATTTCCCATAGTCTCCGTAAAAAGGAGACATTTTCCTGATGATCATTATCATCATCATTACCATTAGTTGTTGGTGGTCGGTATCTCGTCCCTTTGTGTGTTGATCGGATGCCGCCGCTTATTCTTCGATCATTTTCTATGCATTGTTTGTTTTTCCCATCTGGCCTGAGAGACGAGGTACTCATGCTATTCAGATGTATACAAAGGACTATGGGATCGGTAATGCTTTGTTTGCTTTTTCCATCATAAACATCTATCAGGAATAGTGTTATGAGTTTATGATTGTATGACCACGGGACGGCAGCTAAACGATATGCCTTGTTTGCATAAGGGTGCCTTTGCATTAGGTCCTACAAGGGTGCTAATTGAATTTGCTACCCGAGTGTGCATCCGTTGTTTAGTTTAATTACTGACATCGTATTCCATGGAAACATCGTGCAGATGTTCGGAATTGAAGATTCCGGACCTTTCAATTGTTTTCTGAATATGATGGTTTGAAACGTTGAACTGGATATTGGAAGCTTTTGGAACGTTAAGTTCCTTGCTTTTTGATATCGGGTTCAACACTGTTGCAGCTTCCTAGACCCTTGTTCCAGGTGTGATTAAGAGCTTTGGGACACGTGTCTGTGGGCTGGGCACGTGTGATGAATACAGGTAAGTATGTTCCTTGGCGGAAAGGACATCTCGACCAATAGTTGGTTGTGCGGTTCGTAGAACCGCTACAGCACCCCCCAGAAAGATCGGCCAGCTGCTTGAAAATCACCGCCTCGAACTGTGGTCCTCGGTCGGCTGTGGGGGTAGCTGGGACGCCGAAACGTGTGACCCAAGTCGAATATAACGCTTTAGCTACATTCTCTGCGGTCACTGTTCGAAGTGGCACTGCTTCTGGCCACCGTATGAAACGATCGATCATCGTCAGGAGGTACATGTACCCTCTCGACGGAGTAAGCTGCCCCACAATGTCGATGCGTACATGGGCGAATCGTGCCTCGGGGAATTTAAACGGTGCTGGTTGTAGCACGTTGTGTCGATCGACTTTGCAACGCTGACATTGCAAACAATTGCGTGCCCAATTTGTTATGTCTTTGGCCATATGCGGCCAAACGAATTTACGTCGGACGGCTGCAGCGGTTGCGCGTCCGCTTGGGTGGGCTGGGTTATGGAATGTTTCGTACACATTCCTTCGAAACTTTTCTGGGATGTAGGGGCGAGCTGTCCCTGTCGATACATCACACCAGACTTCATCGTTTGAGTCGTTGAGAGGGAGTTTACGCAAAACTAGTGCTGTCTCCGCTTTCAATAGGGACTCGAGTTGATGGTTCTCTCCTTGCGCTGGTGCCAAGTCGGCATCATCGATTTGCGCACGGAGTTTAATTGCATCGATACGCGAAAAAGCGTCTGCAATTACGTTGTCTGCACCTGGAACATATTTGATTCGGGTGCTAAATTGCCCGATGAAATCCAGGTGCCGTTCCTGTCGTGGGGTTGACTTTCCGTTTTCTTTCGGAAAGCGTACACCAGTGGTTTATGATCAGTTTTGATCGTCAACTGGCGTCCTTCGACCATGTGCCGAAAGTACTTTACTGCGGAGTAAATTGCTAGTAACTCCCTGTCGTAGGCACTGTAGCGTCGCTGGGTCGGGCTCAATTTTTTTGAGAAAAAGCCCAGCGGTTCCCATTTACCATCGCACTCTTGTTCGAGTACGGCCCCAATTGCAGTGTCGGAAGCGTCACACTGTATGGACAATGGGGTTCCTTCGATGGGATGTCGAAGTAAAGTTGCATTCGCCAGCTGCTCTTTCGATAAGCGAAAAGCTTGATCAGCTGACTCGGTCCATTGAATCGGTCGTTTGTCGTTTCGTTTGGCTCCTACTAGGTATTCGTTCAGAGGAGCCTGAACCTGTGCGGCGTTTCGGAGCGTTGGGCGATAAAAGTTTAACATGCCCAGGTAACGCCTAAGTTCTCGCACATTCTTGGGGCGAGGAAACTGCATTAGTGCATCCACCCTGTCTTGTAATGGGTGGACGCCTTGGCCATTTATACAATAGTCAAGGTACTGGACTTCTGATTGTCCGAGGTGGCACTTGTCTGGGTTAATTACCAGGCCGAAATCTCGGAGGCGCTCGAACACTTGCTTCAAATGGGAGCGATGTTCGGCCATGTCTTTCGGTGCTATGAGTATATCATCGATATACGCATAGCAGAAGTCAAGTCCGCGGAGAGCTGCATCAACGTAGCGCTGAAACGTTTGCGCTGCATTTCGAAGACCGAACGTCATCACCTTGAACTCGAATAGTCCGGAAGGTGTGGTTACCGCGGTTTTCGGTATATCTTCGGGAACCACCGGAATTTGGTGGTACGCCCTCGTGAGGTCGAGCGTCGAAAAAACTTCGCATCCCTGCAGCTTATAAGAAAAGTCGTGCAGGTTTGCTATCGGGTACCGATCGGGTGTCGTTACTGCGTTTAGCATTCGATAATCGCCACATGGACGCCACTCGCCGTTACTCTTCTTGACGAGATGGAGTGGGCTCGTCCATGGGCTGTCGGACGGCTGGCAGATTCCTAAATCGAGCATGTACTCGAATTCTGCACGAGCCTCGCGCAATTTTTCGGAAGCCAATCGGCGCGGTCGTTGGCTTACTAGGGGGCCGCGCGTCTCGATATGGAGAAAAACGCCGGCTTTTGCGCGTCGGGGATTACTGGGCGGAACAGTAAGCGGAGGCCTATCTTTAATGTTAATAACCTTCGTCCGAAGGTTTTAATTGGAGAATTGTTCGCGGCGAACAATCGCAATGAATCCGGCAACCGATCGGCAGGTGCGTATGGGCGTGGGAGAACGGATATATCCGCGGATATAAGCGACTTAATTGGGGGTTGCCGGCCGTTGGTGCTTTTTCTACGGTCGGCAGTTCTAGTTTAAAGAATTAGACTGTATCGTTGGCACTTGCGACCAATTGCAGGGTTGCCTGCACTTTCTCGCCTGTGCTCCGAAACGGAAGTGGAAATAACACTGGTCAGTGGTGTTCGGATTGTTTGGCGTGCGTGATCTGCTACGCCAGCGTCCTGTGTTTTCGCGCGACCTACTTCGGCGTCGCGCTCTGCCACGGTCTACCCATGAAGGATTTCCGACCATTAGACTGCCGAGTTGCGCTTGCAGCTGTCGGACCTGCAGTCTCAAGCTGTGAGTTCGCTGCTTGGCTGTGTTAAGTGGGTGTGAATTTCCGTGGAAGTTCGTGGCTGGGGTTGGGGTGGAATTTGGAGGCGTGTCGTCGCCAGTAGAGACTGGAGATCCACCCGGGATCGATCCGTGGCCATAACTGCCTCTGCGTGTCGTGCAAGTTCTTCCAGATTTGAATTCGTTAGGGGGGCGACAATTTCTTGCACGTATTCAGGCCAGGTTTCCCTAAAGATTACCGCTAAGGCTTCATCCGACATGTCTGTGCCGACCAGTGCGCGGAAATGGGCGGCACATTGCGACGGTCGCATCCCCGGGGTGTCTGTATGTCGCAGTAGGCGCCGCATACAATTTTGCGGTGTTTCCCTCAATGCGGTTATCACCATTTCTTTAAATGTGGTGTAGGGTCGGGGTGATGGAGTCTTTATTACGTGCTTCGCGTACGGAAGCAAAGTTGGGTCCAAGTCTCGTGTTACCAGGAGAAATTTCTCCTGTTTGCCCGAGATTCCTTCCCAGTCTGTTCGGCGTAGCCAAACCAGAAATCTGGGTCGTCGGACGTAAACTTCAGTAGCTTTAGGCTACGTCCACGTGAACGACGGTCCGTATAAGGGGGTATGTCGGCTTCCCGCATGGGAGTTGGTGCCTGTGAGGTATTTGGTGCATCTGGTGCTTCATCGGACGAAGCTTGCGACCTAGTCGTCGGCATCGTTGCGCTGATTTCTCAAATTCGGGCGACCGATTCGCGGGAATTGTCCAAATGCTGGGGGTCGCGTTCGGTTTTTCTTCGAGACGTTAATATTAGTGGAACGCGGCGAAACGACCTGCTGGTTCCAAAGAATTAACAGGGACGGGGCCTAGCACAAAAGGTTAATATCTAATTTCCATTGGCGAATCAGGGATGGGCCAACACCAGAGGATATTCGGTTGCTTCGACGTGCTGGAAGCAGAGAGGAGAGAACTTTCCAGTTCGCGGAAGGATGAGAAAACGAGGAGGTGTGAGTTATCGGAGATTTTTCGCGGATTCGCAACTGTTTCTTCGTTGCCTTTATTTCGGGGTTTGATTTCACTTTATCTCGCGGTCGTTAAGAGGAAAAATGTCGAGTGTGTCATCGGTACGCGAGTGTGTCCCAGGCTCTGAAGGAGCTTACAATTATTTTTTTCTTTCTTTTTTTTTCTTTTAATGTCGTAACTATATAGTGGTGTGGCAAATATCTTAATCCCTAAAGTCTCTCAGAAGGAGCTTACAAAAATGTTTATATGTTTTATTTTAGAGCTACTTGGTGTTAAAAACATCTTTTTTTTATGTTTTAATTTAGTATCTATAAATATCAATAGTATTGCTCAATTTTATTCACTTGGTGTTTTGAATGTCATTTGTTTTACCTAGAAATATTCTATTAAGAGTGTCGCGGGATTTTCGTGAAGGTACTAATTTATTTAGACCTTGCCCGCAAAAAACAAATCATTATGGAAAATTTAACAAACCTCAGGACTTGCTAAATAAGGCTAAGACCGGTCCCCGGTTGTAGTGCTGATGATGATGACTAATTTATTTAAAATGCTGTTTGTTTACATCTAGCTGTATTGTTACTCACTTTATTCAAAGGTCATTGTGTTCAATTACCAATCAGTATTCCTTACGATTTTTCCTTCCTAGCCACGAAATTATTTCTATACTATGACTTCTCCGTTTTCGGCGGAAGAATTATTTAGAGTTATTCGTTTGATATCAACAAAAAAATTACAGTTCTATCGTTTTTTACTATTAAATTGTTTAAAATATTCTTGCTCGGAAGGAGCTTTACAAATTTTACGAATACAGTCTCACTTTTCGGCTCGGAAGGAGCTTTACAAATTTTTCACAAGTTACAAGAAAAGGAAATTAGTGCAAAAAAAAAATTATATATTTCTTACTTAAAAAAAACATACATTGTATCATAGTAGCTTTTAGTCTATTCGATTTTCTTATGAACTATAATTAAAGGAAACCACAGTATCAACAGTTTAGCTCGGAAGGAGCTTACACAAGGGGAAAAAAGGTATATTTAAAAAAATGTTTGTTTCTAAAAACTTGCCGTATCCGGAGATGTCTTCGCTGCAGGAAGAGGGCTGCTGTTGGGTGGTGTCGTCAGTGGCTGAAGTGGCTGAGCACTCATGTGATATCCGCATAATATTGTCGCACTGACACTGAACCATATTGTTTTAATTGTTCACTGCTCGTAGTGTTTGTCTGTTCTTGTGTCCTTGGGCGTCGTGATGGCGAAGGTGGGCTCAGTCAGGTGGTTTGGTCACTTCACTTCACTGGAACTGTCTGTTATTGTTAATGTCACCGTTTGTCTTGTGGAATTTTAGCATATTTGTTTTGCTCTTTTATTCTTCCGCGCGTGTTCTTTTCGGTGCCACTTAGTTTTTCGCGTGGTTTTTCTTTTAATTTTTTTTTTCTTCGCGTGTTCACTTTTACTCCGAGCGTGTTCTTTTGCGTCTAAATCTCGCGAGTTCACTTGTAAATTGTTTTTGCGTGTTCTTTTTACCCGCGTCGCGGTCACCAGTTTGGCGGATTAAAACGTTGTTGTCACACTTCACTGTTCACGAATAAGAAAAGAAGTCTAACACAGAAAACACAGAGCGAATACCTCAGCAAATGAAACACGGTGAAAAGCTTGCCTTTAAATTTTTGTTTTATTTTGAATGACTTGTCACGATTTAAGGGTTTGATACACACATTTTTTTTTAAAGTTTCGTTCTCACACTACAGAATCGGAACGAATATATATTTTCTTTAAAAAAATACGAATCTCGCACATCACGTTACTACTCGACACGTAAATGTATCTCCTCACTAAAATCCCGTTCACATTAATCAACCCGCACCTGTAAAGGAAAATTTCCCCATCCAATCTGCTAACAGACTTTCCCATAGTATCTGTTAACAGCATAAAATTTGCCTTTGCATCTCAAAAGGAGACTTTCCCATACGATCTGAAAAGGACAAATCGTACGTCATAATCATCAACACCATTAGCTGTTGGTTATCGGAATCTCGTTCCTTTTGTTCAAAGATCGGATGCCGCCGCTTATTCACCGATCTTTCCGTGGGATATGTTTAGCTTAGCCATCTGGCTTAAGCTAACAATGTTCTTGTGTGTTTCAAATGGGTAATAAAAGGAACCGTGGGATTGGTATAGTTCCTTTGTTAGGATTTTCAAACCATAAACATCTATCAGGGATAGTGTTGAGTTTATGGTTGATCGACTGCTAATCAGCGGCGCAACGATTCGTTTTGTTTGCGCAAGTGTGCCTTAGCATTAGAGTCATACCAGGGGTTTAGGTGTTAATTTTCATTAGCCACCAGGATAGGCATCCGTTATTCGTTTTATTTACCGACAATGGGAAACATTGCTTTGAAGCTTAGGATGGGTGAGTGATTTTCATGCGACGCTTTTCTGCATGGGGGAATTTGCTTATATGCGATGCTTTGCTGCATTCTTGAAATTGTTCTTGCATACGATGTATGGATGCGTTGAACTCGATATTGGAAGCTTTTGAACGTCAAGTTCCTTGATTTTTGATATCGGGTTCAACGTTGCTGCAATGTCATATAACCTTTGTTACAGGTATGATTAAGAGCTTTGGGACACGTGTCTGTGGGCACGTGTAATAAATATAGGTAAGTATGTTCCTTGGCGGAATGGACAACTCGACCTAGTTGGTTGTGCGGTTCGTAGAACCGCTACAAACTCTCTGCGCCAGGTGGGCCATTTCACTTGAAGTATTTTTATTTTACTCACAGCACATGCGCTCACTTGGTTGAAGGTTAGAATTCAACTGTTCGCAACTGGATGTAAGCTCACACTAAATATAAAAGATATTTTAAAAATACATAAAGGTTACCTTATATATATATATATATATATATATATATATATATATATATATATATATATATATATATATATATATATATATATATATATATATATATATATATATATATATATATATATATATATATATATATATATATATATATATATATATATATATATATATATATATATATATATATATATATATATATATATATATAAAGGTATTACGAGGAAACAGGGTCGCAGGTTGACAGAAAGTCCCTAATGTCTTTTGTTCGATTCGTTGCGGCTGAGCCGGTTTAGAGGGCGCGTCAGCAAAACAGCCATACCTCCGAAAATAATTTGAATTTTCTAAAATCCTCTTAAAGACATATTCTTAGAGGGTTAAGCTTTGAAAATATGAAGAAAAAAAAAATGATTTTTTCAAATTTCTAGACCAGAATACCCCCTTAATTTACTTAAGCTTGAAAGCATTTCCTCTTTCCTTTGGCCAGGAATGATGATGTGGCGGACTATTTGAAACCCCAAGACTCGTGGGATCAAAAATGAAGAATCAATATACAAAAAACAATCCCACGAGAAACCCAGTAGGCGTAGGTGTGATGAGCATACGCTTCCAGTACGGCCACCCATGTCAGACAGGCTAGCGAGGAGTAACACACAAAGATCTACCACCCCTAATCTATGGTGTTACGCGTCACCGTGTCCATTGGATGGTTTGCAGCCAGTGGTATGCCGGCTGTATTATAACGGCGCCTCTCTGACACCGGGTCGAATCAGAGCAGTAAACAGATCTTACCATATCAAAGAGGGGCTCTGATATGGCAGACCCTTTGAAACGCGAAGACTGTTCCCACGAAATGAAAAATCAATATACAAAAAACAATCTCACGAAAAACCCGGTAGGCGTAGGTGTGATGAGCCGACACTACCATAAGGGAACAAATCATCAAGAAAACACCGACTCGGCAAAATGAAAACGTAGGGGAGAACGGAAAAAGCGGGATATACGCGTTGGCATGTGGAATGTTCGAACGTTATATAAAACAGGCGCGATACAGACGGTCGTAGAAAACGCGAAACAATATAAAATGGACATCGTCGCGCTTCAGGAAGTCCGACTCCCACATCAAGTAATCGAAACCAACGGGTTTACACTGCCGTGTGGAGGTACGGATGCATATAGCCTCGCGACTGGCTTCATCATAAGCAAGAAGATTACGTCCCATGTAAAAGATGTGCAATTTATTAACGACCGAATGACGGTGCTAAAAATACAGGGACCATGGTACAATTATGTATTTATAAACGTACACGCCCCAACAGAATTTACGGACTTAGAAACGAAGGAAGTATTTGATGGGATCTCATCATTCGATGTTATAATTCTCTTCGGGGACCTCAACGCGAAAACTGGAAAGGAAGATATCTTCCAACTAACTATAGGTAAAGAAAGCCTACACGACGTTTCAAATTATAATGGAATTCGAATTATCACGTTCGCAGAGTCAAAAGATCGGGTAGTGAAAAGCACGATATTCAAGCACAAGCAAATCCATAAAGCTACATGGATATCATCCGACGGCGTAACGCGTAACCAAATTGACCAATTCCTCATAGACAAAAGACACCACTCGAATATCCTTGATGTAAGATCATATAGAGGATGAGTGCAGGGCAAAGATCGAACAGCATAAACGCCTCAGAGTATCCACTTAGAAGGATATGATGAAGTCAACGCAGAAAGATACGCGACAATTCGGAAAGAGGCAATGAGACTTTTCAAACGCAAAAAACGCGAATGGGAGAAGACAGATAAAAGAAATCCTAGAAAATGCCAGAGCAAAGAATATCAGAGGTATGTATGCCGGCATAAATTCAATTAAAAATGTCCACCGAGGGAAAGCCAAAATAATCCGAGACACAAACGAATGTCTGGTGACAGAAACAAAAAATATCGTGACAAGATGGAAACAGTACTTTGAAAATCTGCTTCATGTGCGCATCCATCAACCACAAATAAACGCACCAGACGCACATACAGCCGAGCCTCAGATGCCAGAGCCCTCTTTCGATGAAGTTGTAGACGCAATAAACCGATTGAAAAACAACAAGGTTCCCGGAGTCGACTGCATACCGATAGAGCTTGTGAAGCATGGAGGAGAGGCAACCGCTCGAAATGTCCACCAACTGAGTAAAACAATATGGAATAAGAAAGTCACTCCAAAGAATGTAAAACCTCAATAGTCGTCCCCATTTTCAAAAAAGACGACAGATCTAACTGCGAAAACTACAGAGGAATATCATTGGAGCAATGGGGAGCCAACCACATACAAAATATTGACAAATGTCATACTAGCGAGGATCACACCGTACGCAGAAGAAATATTGGGAGACTACCAAGGCGGATTCCATAGGAACCGGACAACGAGCGACCAAATGTTCACAATAAAGCAACTGCTGGGAAAGAAGTGGGAATACGGAGAGACGGTTCACCAACTGTTCGTTGACTTCAAAAAAGCCTACGATTAACTCGCAAGGCAAAAACACTACCATATTACAGTTCAGCTGGGAATTCCAAAAAAATATGCCGCGCTCATTCAAATCTGCATGAACGAAAACAAAGGGCGAGTTAGAACAGAAAACCACCTCTCAGAACCATTTGAAAACCGAGACGAACTAAAATAGGGGGGTGGTCTCTCACCATATCTCTTTAACCTTGTCCTCGAGTATGTCATCAGAAAGGTACAAGACGACAACATAGCCGGATCATCCCTGAACGGGGTCACACAAATGCTCGCATAAGCGGATGACATCGCCGTTTTGGGCGATAATCTCGAAACTGTAAGTAAAAACTGTGAAATCATCATGCAAGCGGCAGAAGAGATGGGCCTAGAAATAAATGAAGACAAAACAAAATACATGATTACGGCGAGAGCAGGTGGAACTGAGAGAACACACATAAACATCAGGGGCAATATATTTGAAAATGTCAAAGAATTTAAATATCTGGGAATAATGCTGACGGCCAGTAACGAAATGTCGAAGGAAATTAACAAAAGACTACACTCCGGCAACGCTAGTTGGCATGCCGTCAGTAAACTCTTAAAATCCAAGCTGCTATCACGTAATATAAAGCTAAGGACCATAATCTTGCCGATTTTTCTATAAGGATGTGAAACATGGGCTCTCACAAAACGTGAAGAAAACAAATTCCGCGTATTCGAGAATAAAGTTCTAAGGGGTATCTTTGGCGGCAAATATGACGAGGAGGCATGTCAATGGAGAAAACTGCACAAGCACGAATCGGAAGAGCTATACCGCAAACATACATTAGTGAGAGTAAACAAGTCGCGAAGATTAAGATGAGCCGGACATGTGGCGCGATAGCGCAACGATAGGACCGTGCATATAATTCTTGACGGTAAACCAACGGGAAAGAGACCGACAGGACGGCCGCGACGGAGATGGGAGGACAATGTTAGGTTCGGATCAGATGGTCGAACGTGGAAGGAGAGTTCACATGACAGGGAACAATGGCAGAGTCGCGTCGGTGAGGTCATGAACCTTCGGGTTCCTACAGGCCAATAAATAGAAATAGAATAGGTACTTTCTGAAATAAAGAATTCCGGAGGTAAACTCGTTTCCTCCTTTGGAACTCCTGGGGGACGACTATGTCAGGGGGCCATTATGCAAATATTTTGATAAATAACCAAACTTTAAGAAAATCACCATCGCGTGATCGGGTTCGTTCTCGAGACTCAGTCGAGATTCGACTGATTACGGCATTTTGTAACATCAAGGGCATCGGTTTCACCAATACGAATCTAAACAGCGACCACCAATGTTTGCAAACAGTGAAACCTGACATCCTCGCCCTAATTAAGACCCAGGTCGGCTGCCGCGAAGAAGGCCTACAACGACAGAGTGGCCAATAAACTCCTTGAGTGCCTAACTAGTTCACGCCTCTTCTGGTCAATGCCAAGGGCTGTCAGCAGTGTGAGTCAAAGGCGGTCGCATTAGGTGTCTCCAAGGCTTTTGACCACGTCTGGCATGGGGCAGCTTTGTGATTGGACGAAGAGCTTCGTCAAAAACCGATCGATCTCGGTTGTTGTGGCCGGCGAGTCTTCGGATCAGTATCCTGTTAATTCTTCGATGCTTCAAGGTTGTATTTTGGTCCAACCTTCTTTTTGCTTCACATAAATGATTTGGTGGAGTCAACGGATAACAGTGTTCAGTTTTGCGGATGATAGTACGCTTGTTTCCCTTCTTTCAAATGGTGGACAGATTAGTGCAACAATGTTGCACTGGCTGAGATGTACCCAGATCGACTCTCTGAATCGGAATCTGGATAAGGTGGTAAAAGGCCAATCTCGTCGATTTCAATGCAACGAAGACACAATATACAGCATTCACTATGAAAAGTGGATTATCGGTTCCACAGTTGATGATGAACGGCCAGGCCCTCGAATCTGGGGAAAGCAATTACATCATTGTACCATGGTCCGTGTATTTTTAACACCGACATTCGGTCGTTAATAAATTGCACATCTTTTACATGGGGCGTAATCTTCTTGCTTATGATGAAGCCAGTCCCGAGGTTATGTGCATCGGTACCTCCACACGGCAGTGTAAACCCGTTGGTTTCGATTACTTGATGTGGGAGTCGGACTTCCTGAAGCGCGACGATGTCCATTTTATATTGTTTCGCGTTTTCTACGACCGTCTGTATCACGCCTGTTTTATATAACGTTCAAACATTCCACATGCCAACGCGTATATCCCGCTTTTTCCGTTTTTCCCTACGTCTTCTTTTTGCCGATGATTTGTTCCCTTATGGTAATTTCGGCTCATCACACCTACGCCGACTGGGTTTTTCGTGGGATTGTTTTTTGTATATTGATTCTTCATTTTTGATCCCACGAGTCTTGGGGTTTCAAATAGTCCGCCACATCAGAGCCCCTCTTTGATATGGTAAGGTCTGGTTACTGCTCTGATTCGACCCCATGTCAGAGAGGCGCCGTTATAATACAGCCGGTATACCTCTGGCTGCAAACTATCCAATGGCCACGGTGACGCGTAACACCCTGGATTAGGGGTGGTAGATATTTGTGTGTTACTCCTCGCTAGCCTGTCTGACATGGGTGGCCCTACTGCAAGCGTATGCTTCCGTCATTATAGCTTGAGTGATTCATCGTAGTTTAAGCCCCCGCACCACGTCAAGGTCTCTACCAAGCGGGGGATATCAGAAAAGTACCTTCATGACCTATTTCCGTGTCAGTCCGAGCCATCAGCCATACATCCGAAACAGAATCGAAAATTTCTCCCGACGGTATCACGGAATGTACAGTGTGATGGGGTGGTATCTCACTTTGGGGCCGATTACCACCTAAGCCAACCTTTTCTCGAACCGGCCCATCAGCCAATCTCAAAAAGATGGCCGGGGATTTCTCCCGACCATTTCACGCGATGGGGCGTTGGGGCCCCACCTATCACTCGGCCTTTGACCGCCTCTTACGACAAGCCGGCCTAGGTGTGAGTATATTCGAATGCCCTACTCACAGGGTCGCCTTGCCAGGATCCACTACAGGCTTTCCGTAAAATTTTAATTCCATGCTCTTGAATCCACACTGCTGTTGTTCGTGATGTATGGGTAGAAGTGTCGTCGTGTTGAAATATGACATCTTGTCCTCTGTTTGAGTTATTAAAGGAAGAAAATGCTCTTCTTTTACGAATCACTATACTGAAACGTACGCGATCTGGAACATTTGTTCTGCATCGAGCTCATCCTCGACGAGAACAGCAAATATATATCGGGCTCCGACACGAATTAAACCCGAGGATCGTCTTTACGAGATCCTTCACTTTTTATTACACGAAAAAACGATATCAAAAGTAAAAAAACTGTACAAAACAAGTATCGAAAAAACACCAGTATAAAATTGTTCTTACTCGAAGAAACGTTAAAACATACTGTCTAAAAGTAACAACGGCAAAACAAAACTGTGTTACACAGTAACAATGAAAACAGTTAAAGAATAGACTATTTTCATCCTCCTCTATTCAGCAACTGGCAGCATTCAGTGCCACCACCGAATTTGTAACCTCCTCGTTTGATTTTTATTGAGGTATAACTTCAGGCGCTTAATGCTTGCATGTCTACTCGAATAGACGACGTGTGTAGCTGAAAGCAATTTCATTGATATGACCGTTCGGTGAGTTTGGCATAAAGTCACCATCTTAATTCAACTGTAGGAATTTTCCGATTTGATTGGTAATGTGCCGAGCAGTGCATCTGATATCAATTTGTCGTTTAGAATCACCGCTGGCATTTCCGAGTGACATTTGAGGCTGCTTGGTATTTTCCTCTTATTTTGAGTCTTTGATAGTTATGCTTTGTTGCTGTACTGCAACATCTTGCCGGGTCGACGACGATGCACCAGCCGCTGTCCTTCCCTTTGGTGCTGTCAATGTGAGGACTGTCAGCGTAGTGGTTTTTCGGTTGGCACTTGTAGTAGAGAACAGAGGCTTCAAAGCTCGTGTTGCTCGTGAGCAGGTACGAGAGGTAGGGTGGCAATAATTAATTATGTTGACTAGATACTGATTCTATTAATTGATTACGTTATGAAATATAATTGGTTATGTGACAGTAGTATACCTGATGTTATCAGTGTGTGTGCGGGTGTGTGTGTGTGTGGGAGACTGAAGGCCCAGTTGGCTATTGAGTGCGAACGTTGTAGCCCGAGGTAATTGAAAATCTCCGACATGTTGTGGAGGAGTTGCCTGAAAGGCGATATTTGCCGCATCAGCCGCGGCAACGATTTGAATTAACACTTCCGTTATTCAATTGGTTGGGGTCACTATTCCGGTTGATTTGATTAAAATTTGTCAAGCTCCGTTGAAACTGCGTCGGCAATTGTACAACGATCGTATCATTGACCATTTGACATTGTAATTGAGCGATGTGGTCGTCAATATGTTGAAATTGATAGGTTGTAATTGCACCGTCTTCTGAGTATGGCCAGCCTGTGCCGATACCAGAAATGTTAGAGTTACCGCCAACGGCGTAGGATCATCTGCGTCTCGAATCCAAGATGATTGCTCTGGCTGATGCTGTAGCAGTTGGGGATATGTCCCATCTACGTCGCTAATGCCACTGCTTGGCGTTGGGCGGATTTCTCGATAGGAGCTGAGATTGACGTTATTGTTTGATCCATTGGTTGAATGCTTGTGCTGGACATGGTGTTTTTTTTTTGTTTATATAGTGAAGTCGCAATACTAGGGGCCCTTTTTTCTTTGACTGGTGGCTGGACCCTGTGTTCAGAGTTCGTTTTCCGTTGATCTGATTTCTCGAAGGGTGCCGACATCTTTCCTGTTCCTCATTTTCTATTCCCCCTAATCTTGTTACCGAAAGTCCAACTTAGACACCGACTCTGTTAGAGTGGTGCCCCCGACACGTGACAGCGATATGTCTGTGCGGTGATAAGAGGGTGCCCCCAGAGCGATGCGTCCAGGCGGCGAGAAGCGGTGAACACTGACACGTGACAGCGATGTCCCTGGGTGGCGAGAGCGGCAAATCCTGGACGCGTGACAACGATGCGCCCAGGCTTCGAGAAGCGGTACCCCAGGAACGGATGTAGATGAAGCGGTGAAGATCGCAATTCGCGGGGTTCTTGGATTTATTCATCTCCAATTCGATTTTTGGGTTGATACTTGCAGGTATGGGCTCCTCGATAGTATAGTGGTTAGTATACCCGCCTGTCATGCGGGAGACCGGGGTTCGATTCTCCGTCGGGGAGCCTCTGGCGCAAGACTAATGACCTTGCCCGGAAAAAACAAGTCATTATGGAAAATTTAACAAGCCCCAGGACTTGCTAAATAGGGCCAAGACCGGTTCCCGATTGTAGTGCCGATGATGATGATGATGATGATGATGATGATGATGATGATGATGATGATGATGATGATGATGATGATGATGATGATGATGATGATGATGATGATGATGATGATGATGATGATGATGATGATGATGATGATGATGATGATGATGATGATGATGATGATGATGATGATGATGACTTGCAGGTATAAGACCGGATGTGCTTTTGTTGACAAAACTTTTCTTAGTACTGACCGCTTGCGATTGAAACGCTGACCCGTTAGATGATATTCTTCTACAGGAAGGAAGTTTCCAAAATTCTCCTGTTTCCCTGATGTCGTTGCCGGTGACGCTTGCTTTTCCGTGAGAACTTCTAGCTCTGTCGTTGTATCTGATTTCAACACGCTTAGATTTCATTGAACTGTCTTTTCGGCTGTTCTGCCCGATGGGCATCGTGCTCTTCTTGAGGTTCTTTCAATGTACGCGGTGTTACGTCTCCAGCGCCGTGCTTCCTCTTTCGAGGGAAGAGCGTGGGGGTTATAATAACTTTTCTTATTTGAAATAATTATCGTTTCTATTTATAGTTTTTATTTATTTTTATATTTTATTTGATCTCAGCTATCTCAAGCTGAGCTCTAAACTAACTACCTTTACAATATAAATTTTCCTGTTTTTATAGAACATTTTGTTCCAACTAACTGTGTCGTATAAAATGAACAAAACAATCCAGAAGTCTCTGTTTAAAATTTTGAATAAGCTTTGAACGAAAATCAAAGTGGCTATGTTTTGAAATGAAAAATGTGCTTGTTATGAAAAGGGGCATGTTTTTAAATGTGCTGTAAGTGACTGGATATAGAATATTGAATCTGTTTATTTATGAATTGTATAAAATGAGAATGTAAGATATGTGAGGATGTAGTTTTAAAGGTTGTGTTAGAAAGGACATGAGATTAGTGTTAAAGCGAATAAGGGTAGTATTCTGGAATACAACATCCCACCCTTCTTCGAGAAAGAAAATTATCCTTGAAGAGAATCATTTTCTGTTAACTATTGCTTAGATTAGGATTAATTACAGACTTGGATTTTCGTTCAATTACAATGGCGTTCAAAGTTAATCTTATATCAAAAGTTACAAAAATCCAAAAGTTCTTAATACTAGAAAAATAGGTTACAATAATTCAAAAGTTTACTTATAGTCTACTTACATTATATTTTAACTAACTTTAAATATTTCCAACTAACTTAAAATATTTCCACTTGGAACCTTTTCTTTTATTATCCAAAATAATTTTTTTTTCTATATATATGATTAATATTAATTCTCAAAATTCTCTTTTTCATTCGAATTTCCAATATATTATATCCCAATATATATTTTAAAATATATTATATCCCAATATATATTTTAACTCTAAAATTTTCTTTCTTTCTTCCCCTTTTTTAACTTTTTTTTTTTTGTTTCGTTTCCGTCATTTCTTACAATTGTTTTATATATTGAATAAAAACAAAGGCCATTTGTTAAGTGTCTATCTTTTCCTTAAATTTATGGAAAATTTTCCAAAATTTTTTTGGGCCTATTATTATGATGACTGCATAGAAATGAATAGTACCAAAAATTTTCTTAAGAAATGATCTCAGTTGTCCTAAATGACTGTGAACCTTTTTATTTTTTCTTATTTTGTGTTCGAATACATGTTTATTGTTGTAAAATTTAATTTGTAAGGTATTTATATGGTTTTTCTTTTCAATACCTATTTTAATTGAATTATTATTTTCAATTTTCATTACTTCGTGTTGGTGTTCAGTATCGTTATTTAAAATGTTTAGTGTTTTCGGCTCAATGTCATCATTTTCTATAGCTTTAACTTCTGTCGGAACGTTTACCTTTTCAGTCTTACTCACTGCTGATGAATCGTTTAGTTTCTCGGTCTCATTTACTGATTCGTATAGTTCTTCAGACTTATTTGCTGTTAGAACATCTCGGTTCCCAGTCTTATTTGCTGTTTGAACTATTTCTTCAGTTATATCTGCTGTAGAAACCTTCAATCCTTCAGTCTTTGCTGCTGAAACATGGTGTTCTTCAGTGTTAGCTACTGAACTGACTTGGGTTTCGATTTTGATTGCACCTTTTCGATCTTCAGTCTTTGTTGCTGAAGTGTCGGGGTTGTCTATAGGGATAGCCGAAATGTGAGGGATTTTTGTTTGTGTATTTTCTGCAAGTTCTGAATTTTCAGTCTTTAATATTGCTGAGTTTTCAGTCTTGGTTGCTGAAGTGTCTGTGTTGTCAATAGGGATATCCGAAATATTAGGGATTTCAGTCTTTAATACTGCTGAAAATTTCGAATTTTCAGTCTGTGTTGCTGAATTATTTTCCAAAATTGGAGTATGAATCGGAATATTTATATTAGTGCTTGTTTTCTCTTCGTTTATCTGTATCGCTTTAGTTATTTGGTAAGGAGCTTCATTAAAATTGTCGTTATCTATTGCCAAAGATCTAATGTTATAAATAGAAAAATTTTGTCTGTCTTCCATAAAATTGGGTTGGCGTCAGGTCTCGTTTTCCGACTCTTGCACCCGAGAAAAGTGAACATTTTGCCTATTGTTTTGTCTATTGGTGATTCTAGGATTTTCACTAAAACGATTTTCGGTAGGATTATTTCGGAATGGATTACGCGTGGTTGTACCTTGTTGGTAATTTGTTAAGGACGGTCCATTCCTAGATATCTTGTATCTACACTCGTTCTCTGTGTGATTATTCCGTCCACAGAAATTGCATATAATGTTATATTCTCTTTTTATGGGTTGTCTATTCGGAAAATTGTTGGACTGCATGTTCCGATAACATGTGTCCTAAGAATGACTTGGCTTACCGCAGGTTTGGCAGACTCTACGATTAAATTAAGGATTTTCACTATATTGATATGACCTGGGAGAGTTGTCCATTCGAGCAGCATGTGATACTACATGTGCAATTGACTGTCTTAAACTACTTCCCCCATGGACTTTGGCTAGGATTTTCAGTTGTTCATTCTTGAGACTGTGGGGAGGAAGTAAGTTGTGCGGGCGTACTGCACTGGTTCACTTCCTGTTCCATCATCACTGTCACGAATATCTCATCGGAAACAGCAAAACTCCGTCACGCACCGATCGCGCAAAGTCAAGAAACACCGGACAAGTCATCAGTAATGGTGAGAAATAAACACAAACCCCGGACACCAACTTGTGCAAAACTGCACGACAAACCGTCCACAAGGAGGAAAAGTTAAACGCACTAGGGAAAGGAGATAAAACACTCGGAAGCTGCGGCACAAAAATAATGAAACAAACACTGGTGTAGTTATTATTTAGACATCCGGTTTTTATTTTCCGAATGTAAACGTTAATATTAAATTTACATGCACTCACGTTAATATTAAATTTATATGCACTCTCGTTAATATTAAATTTATATGCACACTCGACTCACGACTGGAGATAACGACTCGAACGATTATAATCGATTATCGCTTCCCTGTGCGCACCAGGGAAGCGATAGGAGACACGGCCTGGTCCGGTCGAAGGATGGAATTTGACTCAGCGATCGTCATCTCATGCAGAGATGATTTCGCTAAGGAAGAAAAAGGAAGAGAGAGAAAAACTTTTCTCTTAAGGGTGTAACTAGTGGCGCAGTGGTATATGTGCGCGATCGAACAGATTCAATGTTGTTGCATGTGTTCGAAAACAGGCAGGCGGCAAGGACAATAGGGAAAAATGACCACATGCGCCGCTGGTAATGTGGGTCATTGTTTACACGATGCCTCGTCGCTATTTTCGACGTTAGGAGAAAAAGGTGCTAAAAGCAAATTGGATGTTTATGGCATCTCTGGCTGCAATAGAAACCGGGTTCATATTTACATTAGGAAATGCTGAAGAATTTGGTTTCAGCGTCTATTGCACTAATTATATGCAGCTGCTTGGGTTGTTTGTTGGTAAGACAAACAAAAAAGGTTGCCAGGCAATGTGTATGAAAAGGTATATGACGCGGCTGGGAAAATAGACGGCGCGTCCCTGTCATGACGGTTACATTGAATGCAATCCGAATTATTTTGTTTACTGGAATTTGTCTGGTACCGAATTGGTTCAGAATACCAAATAAGCAAACAAAGAAATCTTACGGAAAATTGTATGCGAAGGGATGCATGAAGGTAAGTTTTCTTTATAGGGATTTTATGATTACAGATGGTGATCTATATAATGCGTGAAGCATTTACAGGTACTAATACCGTTGCATTAGCAAACTTAAGGGAGTTGGGTAGTAGTTATGGGGGTTTTTCAGGTAAGTAGACCGTAGGGTTTGGCGGAAACGCTACAAGACCATCCTCAAATATTTGCACGGCCAATTTTGAGTTTTCTTTTATCAAGAATTCCCTAACCACCGCGTCTGCTGTTATTTCACACGTAGCAGAGTTCAGCGTCCTCAGAGCATTCGCAACTCTATCTCCGTATTCCCGAACGGTTTCTCTGAAGTTTTGTTTCAGGGATATCAACTCATTGTGTGCCGTTGACCGAGATTGCTCCTCTTTATATTCTGATTCAAGTTTATCCTTTAAATCCTCCCATTTAGCGATTGTGTTATACCTAATCAGATCATAGGCAGGACCCTCTAATCTATTTTTGACTAGCTCCAAAAATGTTTCATATATCTCCAGGTCTGCCCTTTTTATAGATCTAAATAAAACGTCTCCCCCGGAAATAAATTTATCTAGGTCGCAGGGTTTCCCGTTAAAGGTAGCGACGATTCTGAAAACATCAGAAATTCCGACAGAAAGAGCCATTTCAGGTGGGTTATAGTGTATTTGTAGAGAGTGGATTTGTTCTTCCCCCTGCCTAGCCGCCTGTCTCGTGTAATAAGGACTCGTAATATTGAAAACTTTGAAATCAATGTATGGTTAAAATCACTTCTTAAAAATACGGTATATAAAAATGGCCTTTCTTTTAGTTATTCAATATATATGGAAATGAAAGTTAATTTGGTCCCAAAGCTGTAAAGAAAGAAAATTCGACGAAAAAGAAAAAACGGAAATGTCGTCGAAATACTGGAAAGAGAATATTCGAAGTAATTTCTATCGGAAAAAATTGTTTGTAAAAAGTTAAAAGTTCCAAGTTGAAACCATTCCTACGGAAAAATGAAGAGAGAAAAATTGATATTTTGCTAACGATTCTTACTACTAATATATGTGGGCTAACTGTTGATTGATGTTTTGTTCTTTTTTGATTGATATTTTGTTCTTTTCGAGATTACCACTTCCTGGATTCCAATAGTGTAGTTTCTTCTTAAATTTTTTTTTTTTTGAGTTATTGTCTTCTTTTTATATTATTTCCGCTTTTTTTTCTTATTACTGCCAGGCAGACTTCACGCCCTATAGTTGTGTATTATCCTGGTCTTTTTTTTCTTTTTTTTTTCGTCGTTTTATTTCTTATTATATTTTTTTTTCAAATATCTGAGGTTAATTTGGATTTCCTCAGCAGTTGCGTTGACTTCGTACAAGAAACTTTCATCAATAGTTACACTCGATACATCGAATGTTCCGCCATCCAAGTCGAAAATGAGGACATTCCTTCCCTCTTTAGGGTTTTATCCCGTCAGTCGTCGTTAATCGCACCAATCTCTGGGATCGAGTCCTCCTTCGTGGATCGGTCTTCCTTCGAGGATTGAGTCGTCCTTCGGGGAGTCCACCAGTCTTCGTGGTTCGGTCTTCCTTCGAGGATTGAGTCGTCCTTCGTGGACTGGTCTTCCTTCGAGGATTAAGTCGTCCTTCGGGGATTGGTCTTCCTTCGGGGATTAAGTCGTCCTTCGGGGATTGGTCTTCCTTCGGGGATTAAGTCGTCCTTCGGGGATTAAGTCGTCCTTCGGGGATTGGTCTTCCTTCGGGGATTAAGTCGTCCTTCGGGGATTGAGTCTTCCTTCGGGGATTGGTTTTCCTTTGGGAAGTCCACCAGTCTTCGTGGATCCTCTGTCTTCCTTCGGGGATTCCACCAGTCTTCGTGGATCCCACCGCTGCCACCAGTGTTACGTCTCCAGCGCCGTGCTTCCTCTTTCGAGGGAAGAGCGTGGGGGTTATAATAACTTTTCTTATTTGAAATAATTATCGTTTCTATTTATAGTTTTTATTTATTTTTATATTTTATTTGAACTCAGCTATCTCAAGCTGAGCTCTAAACTAACTACCTTTACAATATAAATGTTCCTGTTTTTATAGAACATTTTGTTCCAACTAACTGTGTCGTATAAAATGAACAAAACAATCCAGAAGTCTCTGTTTAAAATTTTGAATAAGCTTTGAACGAAAATCAAAGTGGCTGTGTTTTGAAATGAAAAATGTGCTTGTTATGAAAAGGGGCATGTTTTTAAATGTGCTGTAAGTGACTGGATATAGAATATTGAATCTGTTTATTTATGAATTGTATAAAATGAGAATGTAAGATATGTGAGGATGTAGTTTTAAAGGTTGTGTTAGAAAGGACATGAGATTAGTGTTAAAGCGAATAAGGGTAGTATTCTGGAATACAACATCCCACCCTTCTTCGAGAAAGAAAATTATCCTTGAAGAGAATCATTTTCTGTTAACTATTGCTTAGATTAGGATTAATTACAGACTTGGATTTTCGTTCAATTACAATGGCGTTCAAAGTTAATCTTATATCAAAAGTTACAAAAATCCAAAAGTTCTTAATACTAGAAAAATAGGTTACAATAATTCAAAAGTTTACTTATAGTCTACTTACATTATATTTTAACTAACTTTAAATATTTCCAACTAACTTAAAATATTTCCACTTGGAACCTTTTCTTTTATTATCCAAAATAATTTTTTTTTCTATATATATGATTAATATTAATTCTCAAAATTCTCTTTTTCGTTCGAATTTCCAATATATTATATCCCAATATAAATTTTAAAATATATTATATCCCAATATATATTTTAACTCTAAAATTTTCTTTCTTTCTTCCCCTTTTTTAACTTTTTTTTTTTCTTTCGTATCCGTCATTTCTTACAATTGTTTTATATATTGAATAAAAACAAAGGCCATTTGTTAAGTGTCTATCTTTTGCTTAAATTTATGGAAAATTTTCCAAAACTTTTTTGGGCCTATTATTATGATGACTGCATAGAATTGCATAATACCAAACATTTTCTTAAGAAATGATCTCAGTTGTCCTAAATGACTGTGTACCTTTTTATTTTTTCTTATTTTGTGTTCGAATACATGTTTATTGTTGTAAAATTTAATTTGTAAGGTATTTATATGGTTTTTCTTTTCAATACCTATTTTAATTGAATTATTATTTTCAATTTTCATTACTTCGTGCTGGTGTTCAGTATCGTTATTTAAAATGTTTAGTGTTTTCGGCTCAATGTCATCATTTTCTATAGCTTTAACTTCTGTCGGAACGTTTACCTTTTCAGTCTTACTCACTGCTGATGAATCGTTTAGTTTCTCGGTCTCATTTACTGATTCGTATAGTTCTTCAGACTTATTTGCTGTTAGAACATCTCGGTTCCCAGTCTTATTTGCTGTTTGAACTATTTCTTCAGTTATATCTGCTGTAGAAACCTTCAATCCTTCAGTCTTTGCTGCTGAAACATGGTGTTCTTCAGTGTTAGCTACTGAACTGACTTGGGTTTCGATTTTGATTGCACCTTTTCGATCTTCAGTCTTTGTTGCTGAAGTGTCGGGGTTGTCTATAGGGATAGCCGAAATGTGAGGGATTTTTGTTTGTGTATTTTCTGCAAGTTCTGAATTTTCAGTCTTTAATATTGCTGAGTTTTCAGTCTTGGTTGCTGAAGTGTCTGTGTTGTCAATAGGGATATCCGAAATATTAGGGATTTCAGTCTTTAATACTGCTGAAAATTTCGAATTTTCAGTCTGTGTTGCTGAATTATTTTCCAAAATTGGAGTATGAATCGGAATATTTATATTAGTGCTTGTTTTCTCTTCGTTTATCTGTATCGCTTTAGTTATTTGGTAAGGAGCTTCATTAAAATTGTCGTTATCTATTGCCAAAGATCTAATGTTATAAATAGAAAAATTTTGTCTGTCTTCCATAAAATTGGGTTGGCGTCAGGTCTCGTTTTCCGACTCTTGCACCCGAGAAAAGTGAACATTTTGCCTATTGTTTTGTCTATTGGTGATTCTAGGATTTTCACTAAAACGATTTTCGGTAGGATTATTTCGGAATGGATTACGCGTGGTTGTACCTTGTTGGTAATTTGTTAAGGACGGTCCATTCCTAGATATCTTGTATCTACACTCGTTCTCTGTGTGATTATTCCGTCCACAGAAATTGCATATAATGTTATATTCTCTTTTTATGGGTTGTCTATTCGGAAAATTGTTGGACTGCATGTTCCGATAACATGTGTCCTAAGAATGACTTGGCTTACCGCAGGTTTGGCAGACTCTACGATTAAATTAAGGATTTTCACTATATTGATATGACCTGGGAGAGTTGTCCATTCGAGCAGCATGTGATACTACATGTGCAATTGACTGTCTTAAACTACTTCCCCCATGGACTTTGGCTAGGATTTTCAGTTGTTCATTCTTGAGACTGTGGGGAGGAAGTAAGTTGTGCGGGCGTACTGCACTGGTTCACTTCCTGTTCCATCATCACTGTCACGAATATCTCATCGGAAACAGCAAAACTCCGTCACGCACCGATCGCGCAAAGTCAAGAAACACCGGACAAGTCATCAGTAATGGTGAGAAATAAACACAAACCCCGGACACCAACTTGTGCAAAACTGCACGACAAACCGTCCACAAGGAGGAAAAGTTAAACGCACTAGGGAAAGGAGATAAAACACTCGGAAGCTGCGGCACAAAAATAATGAAACAAACACTGGTGTAGTTATTATTTAGACATCCGGTTTTTATTTTCCGAATGTAAACGTTAATATTAAATTTACATGCACTCACGTTAATATTAAATTTATATGCACTCTCGTTAATATTAAATTTATATGCACACTCGACTCACGACTGGAGATAACGACTCGAACGATTATAATCGATTATCGCTTCCCTGTGCGCACCAGGGAAGCGATAGGAGACACGGCCTGGTCCGGTCGAAGGATGGAATTTGACTCAGCGATCGTCATCTCATGCAGAGATGATTTCGCTAAGGAAGAAAAAGGAAGAGAGAGAAAAACTTTTCTCTTAAGGGTGTAACTAGTGGCGCAGTGGTATATGTGCGCGATCGAACAGATTCAATGTTGTTGCATGTGTTCGAAAACAGGCAGGCGGCAAGGACAATAGGGAAAAATGACCACATGCGCCGCTGGTAATGTGGGTCATTGTTTACACGATGCCTCGTCGCTATTTTCGACGTTAGGAGAAAAAGGTGCTAAAAGCAAATTGGATGTTTATGGCATCTCTGGCTGCAATAGAAACCGGGTTCATATTTACATTAGGAAATGCTGAAGAATTTGGTTTCAGCGTCTATTGCACTAATTATATGCAGCTGCTTGGGTTGTTTGTTGGTAAGACAAACAAAAAAGGTTGCCAGGCAATGTGTATGAAAAGGTATATGACGCGGCTGGGAAAATAGACGGCGCGTCCCTGTCATGACGGTTACATTGAATGCAATCCGAATTATTTTGTTTACTGGAATTTGTCTGGTACCGAATTGGTTCAGAATACCAAATAAGCAAACAAAGAAATCTTACGGAAAATTGTATGCGAAGGGATGCATGAAGGTAAGTTTTCTTTATAGGGATTTTATGATTACAGATGGTGATCTATATAATGCGTGAAGCATTTACAGGTACTAATACCGTTGCATTAGCAAACTTAAGGGAGTTGGGTAGTAGTTATGGGGGTTTTTCAGGTAAGTAGACCGTAGGGTTTGGCGGAAACGCTACAAGACCATCCTCAAATATTTGCACGGCCAATTTTGAGTTTTCTTTTATCAAGAATTCCCTAACCACCGCGTCTGCTGTTATTTCACACGTAGCAGAGTTCAGCGTCCTCAGAGCATTCGCAACTCTATCTCCGTATTCCCGAACGGTTTCTCTGAAGTTTTGTTTCAGGGATATCAACTCATTGTGTGCCGTTGACCGAGATTGCTCCTCTTTATATTCTGATTCAAGTTTATCCTTTAAATCCTCCCATTTAGCGATTGTGTTATACCTAATCAGATCATAGGCAGGACCCTCTAATCTATTTTTGACTAGCTCCAAAAATGTTTCATATATCTCCAGGTCTGCCCTTTTTATAGATCTAAATAAAACGTCTCCCCCGGAAATAAATTTATCTAGGTCGCAGGGTTTCCCGTTAAAGGTAGCGACGATTCTGAAAACATCAGAAATTCCGACAGAAAGAGCCATTTCAGGTGGGTTATAGTGTATTTGTAGAGAGTGGATTTGTTCTTCCCCCTGCCTAGCCGCCTGTCTCGTGTAATAAGGACTCGTAATATTGAAAACTTTGAAATCAATGTATGGTTAAAATCACTTCTTAAAAATACGGTATATAAAAATGGCCTTTCTTTTAGTTATTCAATATATATGGAAATGAAAGTTAATTTGGTCCCAAAGCTGTAAAGAAAGAAAATTCGACGAAAAAGAAAAAACGGAAATGTCGTCGAAATACTGGAAAGAGAATATTCGAAGTAATTTCTATCGGAAAAAATTGTTTGTAAAAAGTTAAAAGTTCCAAGTTGAAACCATTCCTACGGAAAAATGAAGAGAGAAAAATTGATATTTTGCTAACGATTCTTACTACTAATATATGTGGGCTAACTGTTGATTGATGTTTTGTTCTTTTTTGATTGATATTTTGTTCTTTTCGAGATTACCACTTCCTGGATTCCAATAGTGTAGTTTCTTCTTAAATTTTTTTTTTTTTGAGTTATTGTCTTCTTTTTATATTATTTCCGCTTTTTTTTCTTATTACTGCCAGGCAGACTTCACGCCCTATAGTTGTGTATTATCCTGGTCTTTTTTTTCTTTTTTTTTTCGTCGTTTTATTTCTTATTATATTTTTTTTTCAAATATCTGAGGTTAATTTGGATTTCCTCAGCAGTTGCGTTGACTTCGTACAAGAAACTTTCATCAATAGTTACACTCGATACATCGAATGTTCCGCCATCCAAGTCGAAAATGAGGACATTCCTTCCCTCTTTAGGGTTTTATCCCGTCAGTCGTCGTTAATCGCACCAATCTCTGGGATCGAGTCCTCCTTCGTGGATCGGTCTTCCTTCGAGGATTGAGTCGTCCTTCGGGGAGTCCACCAGTCTTCGTGGTTCGGTCTTCCTTCGAGGATTGAGTCGTCCTTCGTGGACTGGTCTTCCTTCGAGGATTAAGTCGTCCTTCGGGGATTGGTCTTCCTTCGGGGATTAAGTCGTCCTTCGGGGATTGGTCTTCCTTCGGGGATTAAGTCGTCCTTCGGGGATTAAGTCGTCCTTCGGGGATTGGTCTTCCTTCGGGGATTAAGTCGTCCTTCGGGGATTGAGTCTTCCTTCGGGGATTGGTTTTCCTTTGGGAAGTCCACCAGTCTTCGTGGATCCTCTGTCTTCCTTCGGGGATTCCACCAGTCTTCGTGGATCCCACCGCTGCCACCAGTGTTACGTCTCCAGCGCCGTGCTTCCTCTTTCGAGGGAAGAGCGTGGGGGTTATAATAACTTTTCTTATTTGAAATAATTATCGTTTCTATTTATAGTTTTTATTTATTTTTATATTTTATTTGAACTCAGCTATCTCAAGCTGAGCTCTAAACTAACTACCTTTACAATATAAATGTTCCTGTTTTTATAGAACATTTTGTTCCAACTAACTGTGTCGTATAAAATGAACAAAACAATCCAGAAGTCTCTGTTTAAAATTTTGAATAAGCTTTGAACGAAAATCAAAGTGGCTGTGTTTTGAAATGAAAAATGTGCTTGTTATGAAAAGGGGCATGTTTTTAAATGTGCTGTAAGTGACTGGATATAGAATATTGAATCTGTTTATTTATGAATTGTATAAAATGAGAATGTAAGATATGTGAGGATGTAGTTTTAAAGGTTGTGTTAGAAAGGACATGAGATTAGTGTTAAAGCGAATAAGGGTAGTATTCTGGAATACAACATCCCACCCTTCTTCGAGAAAGAAAATTATCCTTGAAGAGAATCATTTTCTGTTAACTATTGCTTAGATTAGGATTAATTACAGACTTGGATTTTCGTTCAATTACAATGGCGTTCAAAGTTAATCTTATATCAAAAGTTACAAAAATCCAAAAGTTCTTAATACTAGAAAAATAGGTTACAATAATTCAAAAGTTTACTTATAGTCTACTTACATTATATTTTAACTAACTTTAAATATTTCCAACTAACTTAAAATATTTCCACTTGGAACCTTTTCTTTTATTATCCAAAATAATTTTTTTTTCTATATATATGATTAATATTAATTCTCAAAATTCTCTTTTTCGTTCGAATTTCCAATATATTATATCCCAATATAAATTTTAAAATATATTATATCCCAATATATATTTTAACTCTAAAATTTTCTTTCTTTCTTCCCCTTTTTTAACTTTTTTTTTTTCTTTCGTATCCGTCATTTCTTACAATTGTTTTATATATTGAATAAAAACAAAGGCCATTTGTTAAGTGTCTATCTTTTGCTTAAATTTATGGAAAATTTTCCAAAACTTTTTTGGGCCTATTATTATGATGACTGCATAGAATTGCATAATACCAAACATTTTCTTAAGAAATGATCTCAGTTGTCCTAAATGACTGTGTACCTTTTTATTTTTTCTTATTTTGTGTTCGAATACATGTTTATTGTTGTAAAATTTAATTTGTAAGGTATTTATATGGTTTTTCTTTTCAATACCTATTTTAATTGAATTATTATTTTCAATTTTCATTACTTCGTGCTGGTGTTCAGTATCGTTATTTAAAATGTTTAGTGTTTTCGGCTCAATGTCATCATTTTCTATAGCTTTAACTTCTGTCGGAACGTTTACCTTTTCAGTCTTACTCACTGCTGATGAATCGTTTAGTTTCTCGGTCTCATTTACTGATTCGTATAGTTCTTCAGACTTATTTGCTGTTAGAACATCTCGGTTCCCAGTCTTATTTGCTGTTTGAACTATTTCTTCAGTTATATCTGCTGTAGAAACCTTCAATCCTTCAGTCTTTGCTGCTGAAACATGGTGTTCTTCAGTGTTAGCTACTGAACTGACTTGGGTTTCGATTTTGATTGCACCTTTTCGATCTTCAGTCTTTGTTGCTGAAGTGTCGGGGTTGTCTATAGGGATAGCCGAAATGTGAGGGATTTTTGTTTGTGTATTTTCTGCAAGTTCTGAATTTTCAGTCTTTAATATTGCTGAGTTTTCAGTCTTGGTTGCTGAAGTGTCTGTGTTGTCAATAGGGATATCCGAAATATTAGGGATTTCAGTCTTTAATACTGCTGAAAATTTCGAATTTTCAGTCTGTGTTGCTGAATTATTTTCCAAAATTGGAGTATGAATCGGAATATTTATATTAGTGCTTGTTTTCTCTTCGTTTATCTGTATCGCTTTAGTTATTTGGTAAGGAGCTTCATTAAAATTGTCGTTATCTATTGCCAAAGATCTAATGTTATAAATAGAAAAATTTTGTCTGTCTTCCATAAAATTGGGTTGGCGTCAGGTCTCGTTTTCCGACTCTTGCACCCGAGAAAAGTGAACATTTTGCCTATTGTTTTGTCTATTGGTGATTCTAGGATTTTCACTAAAACGATTTTCGGTAGGATTATTTCGGAATGGATTACGCGTGGTTGTACCTTGTTGGTAATTTGTTAAGGACGGTCCATTCCTAGATATCTTGTATCTACACTCGTTCTCTGTGTGATTATTCCGTCCACAGAAATTGCATATAATGTTATATTCTCTTTTTATGGGTTGTCTATTCGGAAAATTGTTGGACTGCATGTTCCGATAACATGTGTCCTGAGAATGACCTGGCTTACCGCAGGTTTGGCAGACTCTACGATTAAATTTAGGATTTTCATTATATTGATATGACCTGGGAGAGTTGTCCATTCGAGCAGCATGTGATACTACATGTGCAATTGACTGTTTTAAACTACTTCCCCCATGGACTTTGGCTAGGATTTTCAGTTGTTCATTCTTGAGACCATCCTCAAATATTTGCACGGCCAATTTTGAGTTTTCTTCTATCAAGAATTCCCTAACCACCACGTCTGCTGTTATTTCACACGTAGCAGAGTTCAGCGTCCTCAGAGCATTCGCAACTCTATCTCCGTATTCCCGAACGGTTTCTCTGAAGTTTTGTTTCAGGGATATCAACTCATTGTGTGCCGTTGACCGAGATTGCTCCTCTTTATATTCTGATTCAAGTTTATCCTTTAAATCCTCCCATTTAGCGATTGTGCTATACCTAATTAGATCATAGGGAGGACCCTCTAATCTATTTTTGACTAGCTCCAAAAATGTTTCATATATCTCCGGGTCTGCCCTTTTTATAGATCTAAATAAAACGTCTCCGCCGGAAATAAATTTATCTAGGTCGCAGGATTTCCCGTCAAACGTAGGGACGATTCTGAAAACATCAGAAATTCCGACAGAAAGAGCCATTTCAGGGGGGTTATGGTGTATTTGTAGAGAGTGGATTTGTTCTTCCCCCTGCCTAGCCGCCTGTCTCGTGTAATACGGACTCGTAATATTGAAAACTTTGAAATCAATGTATGGTTAAAATCACTTCTTAAAAATACGGTATATAAAAATGGCCTTTCTTTTAGTTATTCAATATATATGGAAAAGAAAGTTAATTTGGTCCCAAAGCTGTAAAGAAAGAAAATTCGACGAAAAAGAAAAAACGGAAATGTCGTCGAAATACTGGAAAGAGAATATTCGAAGTAATTTCTATCGGAAAAAATTGTTTGTAAAAAGTTAAAAGTTCCAAGTTGAAACCATTCCTACGGAAAAATGAAGAGAGAAAAATTGATATTTTGCTAACGATTCTTACTACTAATATATGTGGGCTAACTGTTGATTAATGTTTTGTTCTTTTTTGATTGATGTTTTGTTCTTTTCGAGATTACCACTTCCTGGATTCCAATAGTGTAGTTTCTTCTTAAATTTTTTTTTTTTTTGAGTTATTGTCTTCTTTTTATATTATTTCCGCTTTTTTTTCTTATTACTGCCAGGCAGACTTCATGTCTTATATTGTTTATGATCCTGGTCTTTTTTTTTTCTTTTTTTTTTCGTCGTTTTATTTCTTATTATATTTTTTTTTTTCAAATATCTGAGGTTAATTTGGATTTCCTCAACAGTTGCGTTGACTTCGTACAAGGAACTTTCATCAATAGTTACACTCGATACATCGAATGTTCCGCCATCCAAGTCGAAAATGAGGACATTCCTTCCCTCTTTAGGGTTTTATCCCGTCAGTCGTCGTTAATCGCACTAATCTCTGAGATCGAGTCCTCCTTCGTGGATCGGTCTTCCTTCGATGATTGAGTCGTCCTTCGTGGACTGGTCTTCCTTCGAGGATTAAGTCGTCCTTCGGGGATTGGTCTTCCTTCGGGGATTAAGTCGTCCTTCGGGGATTGGTCTTCCTTCGGGGATTAAGTCGTCCTTCGGGGATTGGTCTTCCTTCGGGGATTAAGTCGTCCTTCGGGGATTGAGTCTTCCTTCGGGGATTGGTCTTCCTTTGGGAAGTCCACCAGTCTTCGTGGATCCTCTGTCTTCCTTCGGGGATTCCAACAGTCTTCGTGGATCCCACCGCTGCCACCAGTGTTACGTCTCCAGCGCCGTGCTTCCTCTTTCGAGGGAAGAGCGTGGGGGTTATAATAACTTTTCTTATTTGAAATAATTATCGTTTCTATTTATAGTTTTTATTTATTTTTATATTTTATTTGAACTCAGCTATCTCAAGCTGAGCTCTAAACTAACTACCTTTACAATATAAATGTTCCTGTTTTTATAGAACATTTTGTTCCAACTAACTGTGTTGTATAAAATGAACAAAACAATCCAGAAGTCTCTGTTTAAAATTTTGAATAAGCTTTGAACGAAAATCAAAGTGGCTGTGTTTTGAAATGAAAAATGTGCTTGTTATGAAAAGGGGCATGTTTTTAAATGTGCTGTAAGTGACTGGATATAGAATATTGAATCTGTTTATTTATGAATTGTATAAAATGAGAATGTAAGATATGTGAGGATGTAGTTTTAATGGTTGTGTTAGAAAGGACATGAGATTAGTGTTAAAGCGAATAAGGGTAGTATTCTGGAATACAACAGCGGGGCGTATCTGAGTTATGTAGCGTGGTCGTGCAACATCGTTAAAAGGTGGAGCCGAATCATGTCCTCAACCGAAGCACTGGAACTGATTAGAATATTACTTGATATACCTGCGGTGAATTCCGCAGAATTAAGATAAATGAACAACCTTGGATATTAAAAAGTGGACTGTAATTTGGATTTGCTAAATGTAATATCATTTGGTGAAATTACTAGCTTTCGTTTATTAATGATGAGATCAATATTATTATTTAGGTTGTTGTTCGCCTTGTATGTTACAGTTGAAATGTTGGTTGGATCGTATACAACTCAGGCTGGTTCAGGATCACCGCTGGCATTTCCGAGTGACATTTGAGGCTGCTTGATATTTTCCTCTTATTTTGAATCTTTGATAGTTATGCTTTGTTGCTGTACTGCAACAACATTAAATATATCGTTATCCTGGTCGCTGAACTAATTGTATGATTATATATGCACACTGGGAAAATAGCACAGTGAATCAGATTCTTACTGGTCGTTGAATATAAAAGCCGACTAATTTAATGACGATCTTTCGAGGGAATACAATTGTACCAAAGATGATTGGGGAACCAATGTATCAGTCCAACTGGCTTTAATTACATGAGACATTTCGTGCAGTCGCTGAGCAAAAAAAGAAACCAACTGAAAATCTATTAATTCATGATATTCGGGGATGAACAAGTGGATACCAATTATGTCTAATGAGTGCATTCGATGCAATATATCGAGTGTAATGTAAATCTTCTTAGAGCTTGGATAAACATTAAAGAATAAAGAGCACACCTATCGATGGAAAACCCAATGCAACTGCGCGCAAAAGTGAAATGTCAAATTCAGCCATTTTGGGACAAAGTTAAACTGCTGCGTGAAGAATCGGAAAACCTCGACAACCTGTTCGCTGCAGAACAATATCTCTTCGATTACCTTGATTTTGTTATTTTCTCTTTCACCTCGTGTGTTCTCTTCCTAACTCTTCGACCACAGGTTCTACCGCACCATTTCGTGGTCAAGTTAATTGCCAACCGTCGGCTGTAGTGTAATTCAATATGGCGCTTGCCGCTCTGAATTTACCCACTTGACTGGGTGTAGTTGTCAGCCGGTGGTAATGGATACTTCCTCTAGTACGATATGTGTTCTTTCTGGAAGGATGAAATGGTTTACCGCCGCATCTCTTCTGGTCTATTGGATTTGACTAACCCCCCTGTTTTCGTTTTTGTATCTCAAACTGCGTCAGTCGAAATGAGCATGAGCTCTCTTTTACATCCATCAGATGCTTCTGTGATTAACGGCATTAGGTGAAGCGTTTTGGTTCTAAATAATTGTTGCTCCAGCAGATGGAAGTTCACTAGTGGCTTATATAGACAACGAAGTTCTTGTGCATCTAGAAAGTGCGGTCAGTTCGCAGAAAGAAAAAATACACATCGCATCCGAGTTCGTTTAGTGAAAACCGCCCAACTCCCTGGGTAAGTGCATTGTTGAATTTAGTTGTCAGTCAATTGTTAACGTGGCTAAACTATGAGCACAATATGGTAAAAGTGGTTCCCTGAAAGTCAATAGAAGCAAAGGGAGTTATTTAGTCATTCCTTGGTGCTAATATTTCGCTTATTATTCCGACAATTTTAATAAAGTCGTCGAGGTATTTGTGGTATTTTTAGGGTGGCAGGCACGTATGCATCACAAATAGGGTGAGGAGGTATATATATGTGTCGCCTCATGAACTGAAGGGAGACAATGAGTGCTTTAAGGTTTTACGTCAATGTTCCTGACAAGTTGATAAAATTCCGCTCCACGAATCGCCCCGATTGGGATAAGAGGCCAAGAGCAACAGGTATACCTTTCGGGAAAATATTCTGTGTCGTCGTCAGAATGAAGGTTGTGGACAAAAATATCTGATATGTTGGTCGGCAATTTTTTGGATGAAGGATGAAATTTAGTATTTCGGCTGAAGGGGGAATTTTAGAGTTTCATTTCCTACATTCAGAAATGAGTCTGGAAAACTGGCACAGTACTTTTTTTCTTCTTGATTAATTTTCTTTAATCGTTTTATTTGTTTTCTTTAGTTAATCTTAGTTATTTATTTTTCACTTTCTTTAGTTTAATTATAATTGCAGTTAGACTTATTTATTTATTTTCTCCCTTTAGTTTAGTTTTGTTTGTCTTTGTTCTCTTTCTTTTGCCATATTTTACAAATAATTATTTTTAGGATTATCTTCGATTGTTTGTATTCATCATCATCATCATCATCGCCACTACAACCGGGATCCGGTCTTGGCCTTATTCAGCAAGTCTCTCCACCGGTTCCGATTTCGAGCCGATGGTATCTAGCTCGGCACTCCCAAGCTCTGGGGGTCTTGCTCTACGCCATCCCTCGATCGCAGACAAGGTCTACCGCACTGCCTCCTTCCTTACACCTTGCCACAAAGAATTTTCCGGACAGGGTCCTCTTCGCTCATTCTAGCGAGCTAGGTGTCCCGCCCACCGGAGTCTACCGGGCTTGATTTTTTTTACAATATTAGCCTCAAGGTAGATCGCGTACAACTCGTTTGTAGCGCCTCTGGAATCGTCCTCCCCCATATACGGGCCAACAATTCTCCTTAAGACCTTCCTCCACTACAACCGGGATCCGGTCTTGGCCTTATTTAGCAAGTCTCCCCGCTGGTATCCGACCCTTATCCGAGACTTGTTAAATTGTTCATAATAATTTGTTTTTCCGGGCAAGGTTATTAGCCTTGCGCCTCGGCTAAGAGTTCAAAGTGCCTTTTATTGAGCACTTCCAGGTCTTGGATCCATACATGAGCACTGGTAAGACCATGGTCTTGTACAGTAGTAGCTTGGATGTTCTGGACAAATTTCGGAATTTAAAGAGCCTTGATAGACCATAGTAGGCTTTACTGGATTTGATCAGCCGTTAGCGTATTTCTTCTTCCATATTGTTATCGGCTGATACTATTGACCCAGCTAGTTAAAGGATTGCACTACTGCAAATTCGTGCTCCCCTACCCTGATAGTTTAACCAATGTTAGGTCTTCTCTTCGCAGAAGTTTCCACCATGTACCTAGTTTTTCCCTCATTAATGTGCAGTCCCAGTTTTTGTACCGCCTGTTCGATCTGGGTGAAGGAGTCCTCTAAAGCCGAATCGGATCTACCGATGATGTCGATGTCATCTGCGTAGACAAGTATCTGGCTGGAATTGGTTACAATAGTCCCTCTAGTTGTAACGCCAGAGTCACGGATTGTTTTCTTCAACGCCAGGTTGAGGAGACAGGCCAGACCATCCCCTTGTCGGAGTCCATTAAAGATGTCAATTGGTTTGGACAGCAATCCCGCTATTTTTACTTAACTAGTTACGTTGGTCATGGTCAACCTACAAAGTCGTATCAATTTGTTTGAAATGCCGAACTCTCTGATGGAATTATATAGTTTTACGCTGGCTATGCTCTCGTAGGCGGCCTAAGAGTCTATAAATAGATAATATAATGGGATATTAAATTCCAGACACTTTTCATTATACGAGGGTGGACTGAAAAGTTTCCGACCTCACCGTGAAAATAGAGGCATTCGTCAATAAAAGCTAGTGAATGTAGTTGTGCATCTTTTGACAGGTACTCAACAAAATGTCAGCCATATTGGATGCGTAGTTTTTGTTTGACGGTCGTTTGAGTGAGTCGATGTTTTTTGCTTTTTTTTGGAGCCGATTCCCTCCTTGCAGTCCACTGTTTTGACAGCATTTTTATTTTGGGCGTATAATGGTGTATCCAAGTTTTATCGACAGTAATTAATCCGCGTCAAAAGTCGGATTTATTTATTTATATTTACTCGAACACGTTTTTGGTCTAACGTGAGCAAACGCGGCACCCAACGCGCGGACAGCTTCTCATGCTCAAATCTTGATTTATCATGTGACAAACACGGCCTTTGGACATTTTCATAGCCTCTGATATCTCTCCCACTTTAATTCGGCGGTCGTCTAGCACCATTTGGTAAACTTTAGCGATGTTGTCGTCAATTGTTGCAGTTTTTGGACGCCCCGAACGTTCCTCGTCTCCCAAGCTCTCACGGCCACGTTTAAATTCAGCTGCCCAAAATTTCACAGTGGTAAATTATGGTGCAGAGTCCCCATACACAGAGTTCAACTCATTTGATTTGTGTAGGCGTTTTGCCTTTCAAAAACAACAATTCAATGACAGCTCGATACTCAATTTTGTACACTTTCACAAAAACATTCACATCGACTCACTCAAACGATGGTCAAATAAAAACTTCGCATCCAAAATGGCTGACATTTTATTGAGTACCTGTCAAAAGATGCACAACTACATTCACTAGCTTTTATTGACGAATGCCTCTATTTTCACGTTGAGGTCGGAAACTTTTCAGTCCACCCATGTATAGTTCTACCCTGGCTATGCTGTCGTATGCTCCCTTAAAGTCTATAAATAGACGATATAATGGAATCTTAATTCCAAACATTTTTCCATCGCCTGCCTAAGGGAGAATATCTGATCAATCGCTGATTTTCCTGGGATGAAGCCACACTGATATTGACCAATGATGGCTTTAGCGTATGAGGCTATCCGATCTTGCAGGATAGTGGAGAGTATCTAATAGGCGGTACTCAGCAATGTTATATCCCGATAGTTGCTGCACACTGTGATATCTCCCTTCTTATGTATGGGGCAAATTATTCCGCGACGCCAATCTTCCGGAATCCTCTCTTGCTCCCATACGTGCGCAACGATTTCATGAATTGCGTGATGTAACGCGTCCTATGAGCCTGCTGCATTGCCCGGTATGCAGCATTCTTACGTTAAATCGCTAGTTTACACTCATCATCAAACCAGTCGCTCTGATCTCTACGACTACTGCCTAATATGGAGTTGGCCATACTAATGACAGTATTCTTAAGGCGTGTCCATTTCTGTTCTACGCCCGGCAGTCTGGCCCCAGGACTTACTCTCCCTCCGTTGAGCGCTTCGAGGGCGAGTCCTAGCGCATGACCAAAGGTGTTACTGGTATTCTCATTGCGGAAGATGGTCTTGATTCGAACCTGATCCGCGGATACAATACGTCTCCGTAATCAATTCGAGCTCGGAAAACTGTATCAACAAGAGAGCGATCCGAGTCGACGTTGCCACCTCGGTACGTTCGTACCGTTGTGGTGTCTCTAACAGATACACACACAATAACAAGCAAAATAGTGAGAACACCGAACGAAAATCGAATAAGAAAATACATCAGAGCCGTATACCATAGCGATCACACGGTCTTCACTATCATTTCAAACGCTATAATTGGTGACTACGACGTGATCTGTACACACAGCACACCCTTTCCCGTAGTAAACAGAACTTCACACACGACCATGACTTCCGCATAGAGCACCAAGGCACACTCGCCTGCTCCGACGTTCTCTCGTTCGCGCCGTCGTTAGCATACGAAGCTGATCGTAACGAAGTTACTGAGGAGGGAGTGGCGTGGCGTCTCTAACAGATATACATACAATAACAAGCAAAAGAGTGAAGAACACCGAACGAATATCGAATAAGAAATTACATCGGAGCCGTATACCATACCTTATAACATAACAATTCACATCAGTGGAGTATAGTGAAGTTTAAAAATCGAATTCTAAAATCGGCCAGTAGCCTGATGTGTTACGCTTAGGTTCAATTTTTGGTGATTCTAACTGTCATGACGTCAGTTCGAATCACACGTTCTTCACTATCATTTCAAACGCTATACGTACTATACGTACTATACGCGTGGCGGCGATCTATCAACACGTGGTCAATTTGGTTGCAAGTAGCTCCATCAGGTGATACCCATGTGGCTTTGCGGATATCTTTACGCGGAAAGCTGGTACTTGCAACGACGAAGTATTTCGATGCTGCCAATTGTATGACTCGTAGTCCATTGTCATTAGTGTTCTCATGCAAACTACGGGAACCTGCGTAGTGCCTGAAAACCGGATCCCGACCTATTTTCGCATTCAAATCATTCAATTCATGGGGGTGCCCCAAGGTTCTATTTTGGCTCCAACCTTGTTCTTGCTTCACATAAATGATTTGTTGGAGACAACGGATAAAAAAGTGTTCAGTTTTGCGGATGATAGTACGCTTGTTTCCTCCTTTTCGAGTGATCGGCCGATTGGTGCATCTGCGTCACACCAGCTGAGATGTAGACAGATTGATTCTCTGAATCGGGATCTGGATAAAGTCCTGCAGTGGGGAAAGGCCAATCTTGTCGACTTCAATGCAACGAAGACTCAGTATGCAACATTCACAAAGAAAACTGGATCATCGGTTCCACAGCTGATGATGAATGGCCGGGCCCTCGAGGCTGGGGAAAGTTTGAAATTGCTCGGCGTCACGGTCTGTGGGAATGTATCATGGCATAAACACGTGTCGAACATCGCCAGGTCAGCCTCAGGAAAACTGAGTTATCTTTTTAGAGCCAAGAAATATTTTACCCCGGCCCAACTTCTCCTCCTATATAAATCCCAAATTAGACCCGCGCTCGAATATTGCTCTCATGTTTGGAGCTCGGCTCCTAAACATACCCTCGACCTACTTGAGAGCATACAGAGACGAGCGATCCGCCTGATCGGGGACTCGGCGCTGACGTCGGGACTACAGTCGCTATCACATCGAAGGCGCGAGCCGACCTCTGTCTGTTTTACAGATATTATCACGGGTGCTGTTCTTCGGAGATTCGTGGTATTGTTCCACGCAATTCGGCTTATATGCGCTCCACAAGACAATCCGACGGATCGCACCCGTTTGTGGTTCATCTCCCAACGGCGCGAACATCCCTGTATCAGAACTCGTTCCGCTACAGAGCGGGGAAGCTGTGGAACTCCCTTCCCACGAGAGTGTTCCCGGAACGTTACAACCTGCAACTGTTCAAAAAGAACTGCAACAGTTATTTGATGGCATCTCGGGGCGCCCGCTCGGCGCTATCTGTTCGCCTCTCCCGAGAGAAGTCTAAAAAAAAAAAAAAAAAAAAAAAAAAAACCAAGACCGATTTTCAGATCGTATCTTGGGCAGGCATTGAGGGCCCGTTCGACGTTCTTGTAGAATTGTTCTTTTTCGTCGTCAGGGGACTCCTCTGTAGGTCCGTGAACGTTTATGAGGCTAATGTTCTTAAACTTGCCTCGCACGCGAAGTGTGCATAGTCTTTCGTTTATTGCATTAAAGCCGATAATGGCAGGCTTCAGTTTTTGGCTGACTAGAAAGTCTACCCCGAGCACATGGTGTTTTGCATGACAGCTGTAATAAATGTCATACTCGTTTCTTTGAATAACACCACTCCCCGTCCATCTTATTTTTTGTAATGCTGTTATGTCAGCCTTATATTCGGACAGGGCATCGACTAGCTGCTGTGCAGCTCAAGCTCTGTATAGTGAGCGGACGTTCCATGAGAAAATTCTCAAATCGTTTAGCTATTTTCGTTTCCGTGGTCGTCGTCGTGTATCCGGTCCGTATCCGAGGCTTGTTAAATTTTCCATTATAATTAGTTTTTCTGGGGAAGGTTATTAGGCTTGTGCCAACCTTTCTCAGGATGTCGCTGCATGCATTGGTTCACTACTTGGCGGGCGCCAAAGTAGCTATCCAGGGGTGTCACGTGGAGACTGCATGTCAACTTGAATTGAACAGGGACAAGGATCGTCCTGGCTTTCGCCGGGTTGAAACCAATCAATGACTCTGCCCTGTATGTTCGCTCCCATCCCCCGATTGTTTGTTTTACAACTGACTAATTTTTAGTGAATAAATTATCCATGAAAAAGTACACAAGTAATGGTGGACTACAATCGAAGTCATTGGCTAACAGAGTCGTTAATTGGAAAAAGATTTCGTTTGCGAAGTTGTGATCTAGCTGTGGTTTGTAAAATATTTCACATTTCGGGTTTAAAAGAAACAAGTCGAATTAGATTTGGTGTTGAACTGTAATAAAAATTGGAGTATCCACAATAAAGGGTTCTTTGCATTTTTTCGAGGTAAAAACCCCATAACGCTAAACATCCCACTCGAAATGGCCAAACTCAATGAGTTAAGATTATTTCCTGTTCACAAATTTAAAAAATTATCTAGACGGTAAAAGATTTGCCGAAAATAAAGTAGTGGCGTCGGTGGTTGATAGCTGTTTGGAAGAGCTCAACTGTTCGTACTGCAAACATGGCATTCAACATATTGGTGATCGCTTAAGTGTGTTAGTAATAATTGCTCAAAAGGATATGCCGTGGCCTTGACGGAACTCACATTCCAAAACTGCACTGACTTTATTTCTATTTTGGGATTGAATTGCCAGAAAACGAAACCAAGTCGTGATATGAAATCGGTGAATCGCATATACGGCAGATCACGGTATATATTGACAATATCAAGGGTGATCAGTGTCAGCGAACGTAGACAGCCGGGATTATCAAAACGTAAAGGTCTCATGGAATTCCACCAGTTCACATACTAATTTGTTTTATTACTTTCACCAAAGATGCTAGCACTTTAGTTATGGGATTGTAGGAGATTGCTCAAGAAAGGAAAGTTTGAATAGCTGTTTTGAATCTGCTGTAAAGAAGTGTAACCCTCTGCTGGATATATTAAAAGATGAATTTACCGCTGATGATTTTATCAGTACATCTATATTATATAGCAATAATTATTTTCAATTTGTTTGTTTTTGTTGCTTACGACACTAAAATTATTGCATTAACTAAACTCCGGCGATAATGCGAAACGAAACAAAACAAAAATGTTTATCAATCAAAAATTAAATTCAGACATAGAAATAGGGAAAATCTGATATACCAACAAAAATAATCTCAGTGACCTATAATACCGAATATTTGATTTGTGTAAATCTTGACCGGCAAACAAAAAAGTTCAAAAGTTTGAAATCTTCATTCCCGCAATCTCGACATGTTGAAACGGATGTGTTATTAAATTCTCAACAGTTTTTGGTAGACATTTTTTTTATTTAATTCGTTTTTCATTAAACTAGAAACATGATTAAACTCCTCGATAGTATAGTGGTTAGTATACCCGCCTGTCACGCGGGAGACCGGGGTTCGATTCCCCATCGGAGAGCCTCTGGCGCAAGACTAATGACCTTGCCCGGAAAAAAACAAATCATTATGGAAAATTTAACAAGCCTCAGGACTTGCTAAATAAGGCCAAGATCGGTTCCCGGTTGTAGTGCCGATGATGATGATGACAAACATGAAAATCATTCTTACCCTTCTGAAGACATATTTTGATGACAAAAAACAATTATTTTATTTAATCTTAAATGTTTATATAGTTGACTTTTATTTTTCATTGAAAACATTTTTAGGCTTCTTTCCTGTCGTTTTTTTAAAATATTTTATTGACTCCTTTGTTTATACTTTTTAAATTTTTTCGAATGTCTGCTTGACGATAATAAGTTCTTTAGGCAGTTATGAAATTAATTTCTAAACTCCAACACGTGGTGACCCAATGTAAGTAATATTTGGGAGGCTATCTCCTTGTTTTTGAAAGAACCAGATCTCTTTACAGATCCCTCCCAGGTTGCTTTTTGTGGTCTGCCACGTGTGTCCTCTAACCAGAGGGAAGAGTGAAGGCCATTGTTCGGTTTGACCGAAAGACTTAAATTTTTATTGAAAAGGCGTTAACTTTGTTACATTTAAGTTTAAATTTGATATATTGTCGTTCTTACACCTCAGACGCCAATCGAGAGACTGATTGTCGAAATAAAAGGAGTGGCGGGTTGGCGATGATCTACAAGACTGTGGGGGGCGAAGTCGTGGTGCCGTCATGGGCACAGAGTTCTACCTCGCCCCCACAAGTTCTCAAAGGTCCCCGGTAATATAAACTGTTCGTCAAGAAAAAGGAAGTACACACAAACACTGAGGAAACTGCAGCCGGGAAAGAAAACACTAGTGTATGTTGTTCAAAAAGAGCTCTTTATTTAAACTGTTATTTATTCGTACTTGACTATAATATTGTGTATGCGCTTCATCAGAAGGATACACTGCCACACCAAAAGTTTAACTTCACAAAAAAACAATGACGAGATTTAGAATTTTGAATCACCATAACGAAAAACACGAGTTTTAAACATGAAGTTTATTTTAGAATATATTAGTACTTGAAGTACTTGAAGACCATTGCCCCGAACTACAAATATCGATAGACTTACAATAGTGGTTGCAACACTCCACTGTATACGATCAACTTCCACTTCTAAAACTTTATGCAAAACTCGACTTCAGGATATTTACGCTTCTCAGCCGCGCGACGGAGAGCGGGAGACCAGGCCGACCGGCTCGGTCGGGTGATGGTAAAGGACTCAGCGTTAAACGGCTCATACAGAGCCGACTCGCTAATGGGGTGAGTTTCTCCAAGAGAGGAGGCGTTCCTCTCGTGGTGAAAACGAGGAAGGACGAACTCACTGGTGAGGTCTTGTGGTGGTGTGCGTGAAGTCGATCGTTGAGATCAGATCGTTTGCTAACGCTCGCAGGTCAAAGCGAACGAAACCTAAACAAGGGATGCCGAACAAAGGAAGTAGCGACCTAATGCATCGTCCGGTAATGAGGGTCAGCTAAGTAAATAGCAACCACTCATTAGATGCTAAAAGAGATTGAGGTCGTATATCGTATCTCTGCCGCCTGGGAGAATCGGATTCTTTTGTTTGCATATGTTTATGCTATTGAATCCAATCCGGCGGCTAAGAGCGACATTGGTGATTGTTTGAAGATTCAAACAAAGAAGTATTTCTGATAGAAGTGCTTGCAGCTGAATCAATAGTTGTGTAGTGTTCTGGAACCCTACTGTCTTCCTTTAATCCTAACATCAATCTTAACATATCCCAACATATCCATTTTTACACTGTTACGTGATGTTCGGCAATTTTTTTTTCTTTTTTAATATTTATTTGTTTTAATATAATGTGATGGTAAGGTGGTGGAGTAAGTGCACGATCCACATGTAAGTGTGCGGACACACCCCAATTCGAGTGTGGATCGTGTACAAGTTTCGAGTTCGATTTTCGGGGTGGACGTTGAGGGAGAGCGAGAGAGAGGCAGCAGAGCTGGTATCTTGTAAAATACGGTTTTAGATTCCGTTTGTTATTGATTGATGGATACTGTTTTTTTTAAGAGAATACGGTTGGTAACTGAATGTTAATGTAGAGTTCGTTGATGTTGGAAGTGAAAAGAAAAAGGAGGAAGAGCAGACAGTTTTCTTTTTTCTTGTAAAATCAAAAAAGCAAAAAGTATACGTGAAACTAAGAATTGTGAAAGGGAAACCAAAAAATTCCAATAATAAAAGACAAAGCATCAACCACAAGTGTTTAATTTGGATCGGCCTAGCCCATCCATAACGCCAGTTTTCTAAACTATCAAGGAGATTCGTGACGAGGTAACCGGAGGTGGACATCTCGTCGTTCGTTGGGTTGGATTAGCAGAGGCACATCGACTTCTCTCAGAGGACACCGTTTGGCGGCGGCCGACCTGGTCGTGTTGGGAGTGAAACCTATAGAGAAAAGCCACAGGTGGTGGATCAGTCTATACAGAAGAACGCGAATCCCTATTATACCCACAGATGTACCAATTCAATTTAAACGGCTTCAATTTCCAATTAGATTGGCATTTGCAATGACTATCAATAAGTCTCAAGGCCAAACGATGTCTGTCTGTGGTTTAGATTTGAGCACATCATGTTTTTCACACGGACAATTATACGTGGCGTGCTCTCGAGTGGGCAAACCATCCAGTTTGTTTGTGTTAGCTAAAGATGGGAAAACAAAAAAGATTGTACACTCTGTTGCATTAAGAGACTGATATTGTTTTTTAGTAATATTGTCATAATTAGTGATATGTACATACATTTAATAAATTTAAAAAATAAATGTTTACTGGTTTGTTTTTTTTATATTCCGTTATCATCGACAGTGCTCCATGCCTTTTCCACTCATATACCGAATTCTCATACACTTTCAATAAGTTAACCATTTTTTTCTACCTAAACAATCCCTAGAAATAATGTATATGGCAAAACGAAGTTTGCCGGGTCAACTAGTATATATATATCGTTATAATAATAATTATATCTTTCATTCTCAAACATATTACTCATTTATCCATTATCACATTTCATACATTCATTTGCACATCAATCAATTCAATAGTATCAATATATTTGCATATTGAGAAAACTCCTTTTCATATTAATGCATTTCTTAAACAGTAATAAATAACCATTAGATTCAATCAATATCCATATTTCCACATATTTATTACATTAGCAATTCATTGTAAACCCTCAACAGCAAATATCTACATAATATGCACAAAATCAATTTAAAACCATCGTTGAAACCATCCTTTATATAATAATATATAACAACACATAATCCTTTCATGAAAACACATTCCCGTTATCCGAAGTAAATAAGCAGCTGCATAGTTTGCAATAGTTTCAGTTTTCACCCCTCTTATGAGTCTTTGCACAAGCAACTCGATTTTGATTTCGTTCATAAGAAAGTTTTCAGTTTGGATAGAGAGTTGGTTGAAGGAAAACCTCCGATAGAGGAAGTTTAAAATAAAGCCCTTAGTGTTTTGAGATAAAATGTAAATATTGTTTGTGTTTTTAAATAAATATATTGTTGTGTTGTAAATATCCGCGTTTATTATTAACCTCCACGCTCTTCCCTCGATAGAGGAAGCACGGCGCTGGAGACGTAACACCGCGTACATTAAAAGAACCTCAAGAAGAGGACGATGCCCATCGGGCAGAACAGCCGAAAAGACAGTTCAATGAAATCTAAGCGTGTTGAAATCAGATACAACGACGGAGCTAGAAGTTCTCACGGAAAAACAAGCGTCACCTGCAACAACATCAGGGAAACAGGAGAATTTTGGAAACTTCCTTCCTGTAGAAGAATATCATCTAACGGGTCAGGGAGACGTAACAGTTGCAAGTCTTTGGAAAGTAATTTAGATGGTTTCACAATGACGGTTGTGTATACTATCTGTCTCAATTGTGCCTGGCATCTATGGCGAGGCCAGAGTCGATCGCTAGTGTGAATATCTACACTAATTGAGAATTCGGTTCTTGGTCGCTAATGCCGAGATGCATTGATACATGTATGAGTGCCTTTGTAGGGAAAAATTCTTTGCAGTCATTTGCAGGTAATGCATTGAAAGCATTAATTATCCTTGGGAAGGAAATGTTTTTGCTGCGGGAAGATTGCGGTGCAGGTGTGGGAAGGTTGGAATTTGCCTGGCAACTGAAGATACCGAATAGGTTTTGGTTTTATGCTCCTGTATAATGGAAAGAATTCTTGTAGGGAATTTGTATGCGAAGATATGCATGAAAGGTAAGAATTCTTTTACAGGAATTTTAGTTAAATAAATTTGATCTATTTGATGCGTGAAGCATTTACATGTGCTTAATGCGATTGCATTAGCAGAAACGTATGCAGACTGGGTTGTAGGGATGGAGGTTCTTTAGGTAAGTAGTCAGTGGGGTTTGGCGGAACCGCCAAAAGATCACACAGGAAAGGCGTACGATATCCAGATAGCAGAGAAGTTTAACTTTGGTGTCAACTTTGTTGCTCCACTTCAAGATGTTGTGCAGTTGCTTAGATCTACCGAGGGCCCTTTTGAAGAATGTGGCTCACACGTTTGATGAAATTCATTTTTGAGGTATAAATGATCAGACGATATTTCATTCTGTCATGTGGCCTAATCGTAGTACCTCCTATTCATATTAGAATATTCTGTAAATATCGAGAAGTAGGTTGGGAATGTTTACTACTCAGAATTATAGCTACTGCTTTGGAAGCATTTAGTCGAATTTTCCATCGACTCTAATACTGATACAGTTCGTCCAGGGGACGGTTGAGTCGATTTGTTCCGAATTTAGGGCTTTTGGATGACGTGCACATTGGGACTTTATCCGCATAGCATTTCCGGTTTACTCTCCCATCCACGGGACGAGGGATATCTGAGGTATGGATATTAAATACGATGGGACCTACAATGTAGCCCTGTGGTACGTCTGCGGTGGCGTTGAAGGTTCAGGATAGCTTTCCATTCACTCGAACTTGAAAGGTCCTGAACTGGTAGATGATACTACACAACGTTCTACTGAGACTAGTGTTCAATAATTTAAAGACGAGACCTTTGATCCACGTCATGTTCCTTATAAAAAAGTGCGTACAGCTTGGCTTGAAATAGGTTAAGACCCACAGCGATGCTGTGCGCTCTTCTAAATCCAAATTGGAAGTCAGGTTTTAGGTTTCTGGCGCTGATAAAGGCGTTTAATTTCTCGTATATGTTACGTAATAAAGGCCCCCTGAATGATATGCTATATCGCGCCTTTTATTATTTTTGCAAGGACTCGCAGGTGTAATGGAAAACCACAGGAAAACCTGCCGGTTAGAGTTTTGGGTGTGCAAAAATGCGTATGAAAAAATGTGTGATAGGATATGTTTAATATGCGTTCGTAGCTTAGGAAACATTAGGTTGGGCATAAGTGGGAAAGAGTGGATGATATGATATTGTAGCGAGCTTAGGGTTCGCTGGATTAATTATTTTTAATAAATAAGAGCCGTTAAATCGATTTTGAATAAATGTAACACTTTATTCATCATCATCATCGGCACTACAACCGGGGACCGGTCTTGGCCTTATTTAGCAAGTCCTAAGGCTTGTTAAATTTTCCATAATGATTTATTTTTTCTGGGCAAGGTCATTAGTCTTGCGGCAGAGGCTCCCCGACGGGGAATCGAACCCCGGTCTCCCGGGTGACAGGCGGGTATACTAACCACTATACTATCGAGGAGCCCGTAACACTTTATTTTATTAGTCCGCTAATTTTCTACTGGTCATATTCTCCAGTTTTCTAGTACTTTGTTTGGCACTTTTTAGAATATTCAAGTACTGATTGTCATTTGCGTCACAATATGTTTGATATGCGCTCGTAGCAGAGAAAACAATAGGTTGGATATACGTGGGAAAAAGTGTATGATAGGATATGTTTGATATGCGCTCGTAGCACAAGAAACATTAGGATGGGCATACGTGGGAAAACGTGTGTGAGAGGATATGTTTGATAGGCGCTCGTAGCATAGGAAACATTACGATGGGTATACGTGGGAAAATATAACCTTGCCCATAAAAATAAATTATTATGGAAAATTTAACGAGCCTCGAAACCTGCTAAATAAGGCCAAGACCGGTTCCCGGTTGTAGTGCATATAATGATGATACATGGGAAAAAGTGCGTGAAATGTGGTTTTTGACATGGGTGTGCAATGCTGTTGTATTGTGGGAATTACATGGGGGCGAATTAGCATATCATTTCGGGGGGGGGGGGGGGGGGGGGGGGCTTATTACGTAACACATATGAAGTTTTCATATATTTTGGTAATGCAAGTCAGGAGCGAAATGGGGCGAACACTTGAGGGGTGATAAGTTGGTTTCACAACTTTAGCTATTGCACAAACGATACCATGCTTCCAAACTTTTTTTAATTTTTTTATTACACTTCTATCGGGAAAACCTATAGCGCCGAGTGGGCGCGCCGAAATGCCAGCAAATAACTGTTGCAGTTCTCTTTGAACAGTTGCAGGTTGTAACGCTCCGAGAACACTCGCGTGGGAAGGGAGTTCCACAGCCTCCCCGCTCTGTAGCGGAACGAGTTCTGATGCAGGGATGATCGCGCCGTTGGGAGATCAACCGCAAACGGGTGCGATCCGTCGGGTTGTCTTGTGAAGCGCATATAAGCCGAATTGTGTGGAACAATACCAAGAATCTCCGAAGAACAGTACCCGTGATAGTATCTGTAAAACAAACAGAAATCGGCTACGCGCCTTCGATGTGATAGCGACCGTAGTCCCGACGTCAGCGCCGAGTCCCCGATCAGCCGGATCGCTCGTCTCTGTATACTCTCAAGTAGGTCGAGGGTATGTTTAGGAGCCGAGCTCCAAACATGAGAGCAATATTCGAGCGCGGGTCTAACCTGGGATTTATATAGGAGAAGAAGTTGGGCGAAATCTCACATCCCGTATGGAAGACCATACCGGCGCGATCACAGGTGGTTCCAAAAGGCCGGGATCAAGGTTTGAATTCGCGGAAAATAAATTCGCGAACACATCAGCATTATCCTTTGAATTGGTGACTAAGGTCCCGCTGTCTGTCAGCAACGGAGAAAAGGGGGAGGAAGCAAAGTTACTGCTGACAGCTTTTGCCATTGACCAGAAGGAGCCCGAACCAGGCGGGCACCGAAGGAGTTTATCGGTCATTCTGTCGTTGTCAGCTTTCTTCGCGGTATCATTGGCTTGGTTTCACGCTTTTCTGATTCTGACAAAGGATTATTTAGTGTTTCGATAAGGGGATTACTGCATATAGTGACAAGTAGGTAAAAATTGCATCTCCCACGCAGAAAATCTGACTTGATGTTAGAGAATCTTAGTGAACCAGTACCCGCGCCGGTGTGGGGGTGTTGTTTGGTGCCAAGGCAGGGCACGGATTAACTTTTATCCCCGACACTTGTCCGCCGAACACATTTCGCCGAAAATATCCAATGTCAGACAAAAGCCGAATAAAAGGCACTGGCTAATTTTTGATATTCAGTTTCTTTAATGAGTTTGGTGATATTCTATTTTACACAGGTTTATTTTGATAAAGCCTTTAATTTCACACCCAGAGTGATTCTCGTTCGCGCAATTTATTAGGCGATAGATATAAGAGAAAACCAAATTGATAATTTGGTATAACTGAATCGGTTTACTTAATTCGTTCCTTGGATTTTAACTTAGATTCGTTAGAGAAATGGTATATCTCTACGCGGACAATGATTTACTCGACTATAGCACGGGCAGACACACTTGACTAACTATTTAAGCGGCGGCGTGACCTTAGCGCGCTGTGGTTGAATGACGACTCGTTAAGCGGCGTGACCATCCGCAATGATGTGTGAAAAGCGACTTTACTGAACGCGCGACGTAGCGTGTGTACGCTGCTGTGATTGAGTAATTCCTTAGATACGTGTGTGCCGTTTTAGAGATGGATATCGACTTGATTAAAAATCGAAGAAATTAAATTTAGCTCCGAGCGGCGACGTGACCGACCGCAATAGTGGTTGAGTAAAGACTGGTGGGATTAGGGATGAAGATTGGGATTTTTGATTTGCACCACAAGCAACCAATCGAGATCATCTTTACATTTGCGCCCTCTCATGTTCCCTGCCCATCGAGGTAGATAAACGCTTCGGTTAATTCGATAGTCGACGGACATGGGAGAATGAGAGTACCGGAACACAATGTGCAATGATCCCGGATCCACTGACCTAATTCGGTGAATGTGGTGATCTCAGAATGCATTGAACTGTGGGAAGATAAAATTGAGAAGGAGAGGAAAATGTTTTGTAGCTATTCACCTGCAAGAAGAGATCATTGATCCCCAGCGAATGGAGTGTCTGGGAAAAGTGAATAGGACGCCGTATCGGCTAGAGAAATCTGATCGTGGGAACTAAATTAAATACTTTGATAATTTCCCCAGCGAATGCATGATTATGCAACCGCGTCGTTTGAGCGGACTATGCCGTTGCTAACCGACATGAAATCCGATTTCCGGTGGAAATCTTATGGGTAGCGAAATGGAGTTGCCGTATGGCGAAAAGGTAGCTAAACTCCATTATGCATTATCTGCATAGAATAATGAGTTTAGGTATGCGTTCATTTGGGAAACATGTTTATGCAGGTGTAATAGCTTGTAGGGGAAATAAGGGTTGATATGACACGCTGAAAGCGGTCGAAATAAGGCTGACATTTGGTTGAAATTGTGGGTTGGTTTTCCATGTAGTATAGAGAACCCCCACACCGGCACATAACTAAGAAACTTCCTACAGACCCTCGAGAGCGAGCCCGATTATGCGATGACGAATTTCTTAAAGTTCGGGTACTTATCATAATATCTGCTTGATGTTCACTTTGATATACCCCTTAATAGGCTGATATTACAGCGGAGCAGTTCGATTTTGGTACCTAACTTACTATTCCGCTTTTCACTGCCTTTTGCGATAAGACGTTGTCGCCTTAATGGCTGAGTTGGCAAGAAGGTTCTGTCATGCATTTGATTGTCTGAATGTAGGTTCAACTCTTGACGATTCCTGCTATTGTGCACCTCGGCATAATTACTGAGTGGTAGGTTGGGTCTCAAAGCCCAGCCGCCCGCTGAAATACTACCCCATTAAGCTATTATTTGGTAGATAATTACATTTATGGTATATACTTAAGAGATTTAGGATAGCAATTCCTTTACAACTATAATCTTAAATCTATATAACGACAAGCCCCATTAAGCTATAAGCATCGTGAAATGGTTTTGTAGGGTTCTCATCATCATCATCGGCACTACAACCGGGATCCGGTCTTGGCCTTATTTAACAAATCTCTCCACCGGTTCCGATTTCGAGCCGATGTCATCCAGTTTAGCACTCCCAGGCTCTGGGCGTCGTGGTCTACGCCATCCCTCCATCGCAGACAAGGTCTGCCGCGCTGTCTCCTTCCATACATCCTGCCACAAAGGACTTTCCGGGCAGGGTCCTCTTCGCTCATTCGAGCTAGGTGTCCCGCCCACCGGAGTCTACCGAGCTTGATTTTTCTTACAATATGAGCTTCAAGGTAGATTGCGTACAACTCATGGTTGTAGCGTCTCCGGAATCGTCCTCCCTCACATACGGGGCCAACAATTCTCCTTAAGACCTTTCTCTCGAACGCGGCCAAGAGTTCAGAGTGCTTTTTATTAAGCACCCAGGTCTCGGATCCATACATGAGTACTGGTAAGACCATGGTCTTGTACAGTAGTAGCTTGGATGTTCTGGATAAATTTCGGGATTTAAAGAGACTTGATAGACCATAGTAGGCTTTGTTGGATTTAATCAGCCGTTCGCATATTTCTTCTTCCATATTGTTATCGGCTGATACTATTGACCCAAGGTAGTTAAAGGATTGCACTGCTTCAAATTCGTGCTCCACTACCCTGATAGTTTGACCAACGTTAGGTCTTCTCTTCGCAGAAGTTGCCACCATGTACTCGGTTTTTCCCTCATTAATGCGCAGTCCCAGTTTTTGTGCCGACTGCTCGATCTGGGTGAAGGATTCCTGTACCGCCGATTCGGTTCTACCGATGATGTCGATGTCATCTGCGCAGGCAAGTATCTGGCTGGACTTGGTGACAATAGTCCCTCTAGTTGTAACGCCAGAGTCACGGATTGCTTTCTCCAACGCCAGGTTGAAGAGGAGGCAGGCCAGACCGTCCCCTTGTCGGAGTCCATTATAGATGTTTATTGGTTTGGACAGCAATCCCGCTACTTTTACTTGACTAGTTACGTTGGTCATGGTCAACCTACAAAGTCGTATCAATTTATTTGGAATGCCGAATTCTTTCATGGCATTATATAGTTCTACCCTGGCTATGATGTCGTAGGCGGCCTTGAAGTCTATAAATAGATGATATAATGGAATCTTAATTCCAAACATTTTTCCATCGCCTGCCTAAGGGTGAATATCTGATCAATTGCTGATTTGCCTGGGATGAAGCCGCACTGATATTGACCAATGATGACTTTAGCGTATGGGGATATCCGGTCTTGTAGGATAGTGGAGAGTATCTTATAGGCGGTACTCAGCAATGTTATACCCCTATAGTTGCTGCACAGTGTGATATCTCCCTTCTTATGTATGGGGCAAATTATACCACGGCGCCAATCTTCCGGCATCTCCTCTTGCTCCCATACGTGCACCACGATCTCGTGAATTGCGTGATGTAACGCTGTCCCTCCTTGTTTGATCAGCTCAGCTGGTATGCCATCAGCTCCAGGGGCTTTATTTGATTTTAGCTGTCTAATGGCTTTTGGCGTTTCCTCAATGCTTGGTGGCGGCAGCATTTGGTCCTGGTCTTGCATTGGTGGAGCCTCCAATTCTTCTGTGAGCTGACCATTTAGCAATTCATTAAAGTGCACTTCCCATCGCTCCAGAATGCCTTCAGGATCGGTGATCAGATTGCCCTCTTTATCCTTGCAGTAAGTGCAGCGTGGTGTGTACCGCGTCATACTGCGGATTATTTGGTAGAACTTCCGCGCCTGGTGCGGACCTCGCTCTCTACTTTTCTCTATTTCACAGCCAAGGTTTTTTTCCCAGGCACTTTTCTTTTGTCTGTGAAGTCTTTTTTCAGATCTTCTGAGCTCTTTGTAGTTATCCTCGCGTACCCGCGTCCTATGAGACTGCTGCATTGCCCGGTATGCAGCATTCTTACGTTCAGTCGCTAGTTTGCACTCATCATCAAACCAGTCGTTCCGATCTCTACGACTACTGCCTAAGATGGAGTTGGCAGTACTAATGACAGTATTCTTAAGGCGTGTCCATTTCTCTTCTACGCCCGGCATTCTGGCCCCAGGACTTACTCTCCCTCCGTCAAGCTCTTCGAGGGCGAGTCTTAACGCATGACCAAAGGTGTTGCTGGAGTTCTCATTGCGTAAGGCAGCCGTGTTGATTCGAACCTGATCCGTGGATGCAATACGTCTCCGTAAGGCAATCCGCGCTCGGAAAACTGTACCAACAAGATAGTGATCCGAGTCGACGTTGGCACCTCGATACGTTCGTACCGTCATCAGGCTCGAAGAGTGGCGGCGATCTATCAACACGTGGTCAATTTGGTTGCGAGTGGCTCCATCAGATGATACCCAGGTGGCTTTGTGGATATCTTTACGCGGAAACCTGGTACTCGCAACGACCAAGTTTTTCGATGCTGCCAGTTCGATGACTCGTAGTCCATTGTCATTAGTGTTCTCATGCAAACTATGGGAACCTGCGTAGTGCCTGAAAACCGGCTCCCGACCTATTTTCGCATTCAAATCCCCAAGAACGATTTTCACATCGTATCTTGGGCAGGCATTGAGGGCCCGTTCGACGTTCTCATAGTATTCTTCTTTTTCGTCGTCAGGGGACTCTGTAGGTCCGTGAACGTTTATGAGGCTTATGTTTTTAAATTTGCCTCGCACGCGAAGAGTGCAAAGCCTTACATTTATTACATTAAAGCCGATGATGGCAGGCTTCAGTTTTTGGCTGACTAGAAAGCCTACCCTGAGCACATAGTGTTTTGCGTGACAGCTGTAATAAATGTCATACTCTTTTCTTTGAAAAACACGACTCCCCGTCCATCTTATTTCTTGTAATGCTGTTATGTCAACCTAATATTTGGACAGGGCATCGGCTAGTTGCTGTGCAGCTCGTATGTTGAGCGTATGTTCCATGAAAAAATCCTTAAATCGTTTAGCCGTTTTCGTTTCCGTGGTCGTCGTCGTGTATCCGGTCCATATCCGAGGCTTGTTAAATTTGCCATAATAATTCATTTTTACGGGCCTGGTTATTAGCCTTGCACCAACCTTTCTCAGGATGTCGCTGCATGCATTGGTTCACTACTTGGCGGGTGTCAAAGTAGCTATCCAGGGGTGTCACGTGGAGACTGCATGTCAACTTGGATTGAACAGGGACAAGGATCGTCCTGGCCTTCGCCGGGTTGAAAGCAATCAGAGACTTTGCCCTATATGTTCGCACCCATCCCCCTTTGTAGCGTTCTACGAACGCACAATTCCGACCAGGTAAGGTCCCAAACCTTCAAGAAACTTACTTACCTTATCCATTACACGTGCCCACAGACACGTGTCCCCAAAGCTCCTAATCAGACCTGTAACAAGGGCATAGGAAGCTGCAACAATGTTGAACCCGACATCAAAAAGAAGCAAGGAACTGAACGTCCCAAAGCTTTCAATATCAAGCAACAAGTCGATTGTAACATACCTGAAACAAAGGTAAAAGCATTCATTCATCATATTAGTAAAGATTGAAATGCGCCGCACTCCAGCGCTGCATAATCCGAAATCCTGAACATCTACACGATGTTACAAGAATTTGTTATCGCCAGCAAATTAGCCGACCAACGATGCACGTGCGGGTAGCTGCCATAAAGACCACCAAATCTATCGGCAAACAAAAGAAACGGCAACCGTAATTATCTCAACGAGATAATTCAAATTGTATGAGGATGAAAACCTACAAGGGAACTACTCCGATCCCACGGTGCCTGTTCGTATTTCACACCCATTAGAAAGATCTAATGGATTTCGGGTATATTGACAAAAGTCAAACAAAACCCATGAACCATGCATCCATGCAAATTGCAGGATATCTTTCGGCCTTCGCGCCAGATGTGTTATGTAAATAAGGCGGCATACAATCGACAACCGTCGAACTGAATTTCGACCACCACCACGGATGGTGATAATGATGTTCGATGATGAGCGAGTTTCTTCTTTCAGGAATGAAAAATCACCCCTGGGACGTGATAACATGCTGCTAACAGAAATTCGGAAGTTCTGTTACGAGGGTTGCCTCTTATGTTTCGGGATTTGGCAACCCTAGTGTTGCAATCCGGCAATTGACAGCTCTGTCGTAAAGTTTAACATTTTTGAGGTTATACGCACTCAGAACGTTTTGACATACGAGCGCTATTTGTGTTGTTTACAGTAACTTAAAAGATTCATCTCGGCCCAAAAATGGAATTAAATCGTCAACATTTTCGTGCGATTATTTTTTACAACTTTCAGCGTGGATTAACTCAGCAACAGTGCATGGATGAACTTAATTCAAGTTTTGGCGATGAAGCTCCATCAAGGACCAGTGTTTATCGATGGTATGGTGAATTCAATCGTGGTCGTAGTTCACTCCAAGATGAATTTCGTGAAGGTCGTCCAAAATCAGTTGTTGTTCCGAAAACCATTGATGCTGTGCGCGAACTGATATTGGAAGATCGTCATGTGACCTATCGTGAGATTGGGACAACCTTAGGCGTTAGTGGGACCAGCATACATTCAATATTGCATAAACATTTGACCGTCAAAAAAATTTGTTGGCGTTGTATCCCACACAATTTGTCAATCGCCCAAAAAAGGCTCGTGTCAATTGGTCGAAAGAAATGCTCAAAAAATACGGTCGCGGTGCTTCGAAACACGTCTATGACATCGTGACAGGTGGTGAATCGTGGATTTACGCGTATGAGCCCGAAAGTAAACAGCAGTCGACTGTCTGGGTATTTCAAGATGATCCAAATCCAACAAAAGTTGTTCGCGCACGAAGCACTTCCAAGCAAATGGTCGCCTGTTTTTTCGGAAAAACTGGACATCACGCAACCGTACCACTAGAACAACGCAGAACAGTCAATTCTGAGTGGTACACAACCATTTGTTTGCCAGTTGTCTTCCAAGAAATCAGGAAAACCAACCGCCGAAGACGGATCACTCTTCACTACGACAATGCGAGCTCTCACACATCGGCTGCGACAACTGCCTTTTTGAGCACCCAAAACATCGATTTGATGGGTCATCCGCCGTATAGTCCTGACTTGGCACCGAATGACTTCTTTTTATTCCCGTACGTAAAAAACAAACTGAGAGATCAACGTTTTTCGAGACCTGAAGAAGCGGTTGCTGCATTCAGAATGCATGTGTTGGAGGTACCTCAATCAGAGTGGCAAAAGTGCTTCGACAATTGGTTCAAACGCATGCAAAAGTGTATAGATCTTCATGGGGAATATTTTGAAAAACAATAAAGTGATTTTCGATGATCAATATTTGTTTTTGTTCTCTAATCCCGAAATATAAAAGGCAACCCTCGTAGCAGAGCAATTAGGGAAATTTTTCCTTGTAGATACAGATACCAGTTTTGAATCTGGATATCTGTGTGGGCGGATAGTTAGATTCGAATCGTCAACGGGTCGATATAGAACTTTCAAGCGGAGAGTACAGACAGTCGAATAGGAGGGAACGAATAGGAGGAATTGAATCGCGTTACGTGAAATTCACCGGTGAAAAAACGTAGAGCGTTAGAACGTGTGTGTCATCGCTAGTATGTCCCTAAGACACATATTATTGTATGTTTAACGATTTGTGCAAAAATATAATAAAAGTAAAGTTAAAGTAGAAGGCGATTTCCGATGTTTTATTTGTGACCGCATTCGCTCTGGTGAATCATATTCACCGTGTGACGTACTTCCTCGGGATTCTTATAGACAATTAATCGCATCACCGAAGTGGCTACATTAACTCGCCAAAGTTTAAATCCTTGAGCATCTTTCGGAGCATGGCTGATGGACCAGGTCGAGAAAAAAATAGCATCTCGGGGCGCTGACTCAGCTCTTTAGGTTCGCCTTTCCTGGGAGAAGTAAAATAAAAAAAATACGACTTAAGTGTGAGTATATTCTATATTCACATGGAGCAAATGTATTGAATGTACAGAAATGTATCTCCTAGGCCCTTCAGTTGTCATTGACTTCGAAATCGTAAATAATAATGTTATTAACGATCCGACTTAAGGTCTTTGTATTGAAGCTAGGGTTTATCTCGTCGAATTTGTTTGTTTGAATTTTCATAGCAAGACTCCACGTTGCTGCCTGTTATTGGAATCCTCAAACAATGATATTTGTTTTCTAAAATTAATATGATTTTAATATTGTGACGCATATGACAATCAGTACTAGAATATTCTAGAAAGTCCAAAACAAAGTACTAGAATATTCTAGCAAGTATTGAAAAATTGGAGACTATGAACAGTAGAAAATTCGAGGCTATGGAACGGGCGGAAACGAAACGCCGAATCAGAATGAGGAAATGGTATAAATACGTCGCACGCAGATCGAGTAGAAGTAAGTAAGAAGTAAGCAGAGTAGCAAGCGATAAGTAAGGAAGCAATAAGTCAAGAAATCGTTGTTAAGTGAACGGTAAAAGTAACGGTTGTTATTAACGGACTAATACAGCGTTACATTAATTCAAAATCGATTTAACGGCTCTTATTTATTAAAAATAATTAATCAAGCGAACCCTAAGCTCGCTACAATATGTTTTTTTTTTTTTGTGCAAGAATTTCGATCTTTGTTTTTGCCTTTTAAAATTCGACATTACAGTCAAAGTTGCAGTTATATTGTTTCGATGGTGAACCCGATTCATCATTAACATTCATTCAATATAAAAAACGAAAATAGTGAATCGTGGGCGAAACAAATTAATTTTATCAAAAATTAATTTATAATATGCGCAGTAGTAGCTATTTCTATTTGGTATTCTCAAGCAGAACATCAACGTTTTACGTTCACTGGATCTTAAATTGTTTTGCTGCTTCCCTGAAAAAAAAAAAACTTCGTTTTGCGTTGGAATATAAAACCATTAGAGATTGTAAACTTAAAATCAACAATCCCCGGACCATAAACATTTCCAAATTATTTATTCTAAGAACAAATATTTGTTGTTGTGTTTTTAGGAAACAACCTTTATTTTGTGTGGAGTTTTTTCTTCTATTCTCATAGTAGCGTTTTTCCTTCGCGAGTGGAAGCTATATTGCTTTGTAAGAGAAAGCCATTGGATCGTGAGAGAATAAACCACTTAATATGAAAACGCAGTTTTTTTGTTTAGTTATGACCAACGCGCCAGCTGGGCTACACATTTATATCGTACAGTGACTTCGTTTATACTTTTTCGCTTTTTTGCATTACTTTGTGATCGCGTGGAACCTAGATCTATTCGTGTGTAACCGCTACGAAATACTCAGCACTTAATTTCGTAAACAAAACGAGCCACGTAGTACAACTTTCCTTCGATACATCTAAGTTTTACGATTCCAATCGGAGTCGTGTAAAAACTCAATTGAATTAAGTTCCTGGGTTACAGCTTACATCCCAGTTAGAATCATGAGTGCTCCTCCAAATGCAGAGTCTCCGAGAGTCGCAACGCTTACAGGTCTATATAAAATAAGAATACGAATTTCTCTTGCGTGCTCTATATATAATATTTATCTGTAGTATTTTTAAACTGTTCCGTAAAGTTATCAACACATCTCAAGTGGTTTTGTTTATTTTGATTGCAGTTGAAATGGACGAAGGAAACGACACGATGATGCTGAATAACTTCAAGGTGCTTTATTTGCTAACCCAGATGACGGGGGTGACTATAATCGTCCTGATGGGCAGTTGGATTGTGCTACATTTAAACTCCTTTGCAGGAACAAGTTATCCACAACAAGAATTCAATTGGCATCCCTTCCTTATGACTATCGGACTGATATTTCTATACGGAAATGGTAAGTGAAAGCGAGAATGTTGTAGATTCGCGATAAACTTGAGATCAGGAATGGCAGTTGTTAGATTAGAATATCTTTGTTTGTTCATATATTTGTTTTACTTTTTTATCTTTTCTTCATTAGGAATTTTAATTTATCGCGGATTTCGTCATATTCGCAAGAGAACACTTAAATACTTGCATGCCAGTGTACAGATGTCAGTTTTTATTTTGACCGTTATTGCATTACAAGCCGTCTTTGATTCGCACAATCTTGTAACGCCTCCAATACCCAACATGTATTCGCTGCACTCTTGGGTTGGTCTTGGAGCAGTAATTCTCTTTGCAATGCAGTATGTCACAGCTTTTGTGGCATTCTTGTATCCGGGCTTGAAGGATAGCTACAGAGCGACTCTAATGCCTGCACATGTCTTCTTTGGCCTCTTTGGATTCATTTTGGCTATTGCTAGTGCTTTATTGGGCTTAACGGAAAAGGCTATGTTCTCGCTTGGGTAATTTCCGTATTTTCTTTGAAACCATAGTTTGAACTAATTTTTTTTTCAGCACAACATATTCTTCTTTGCCTTCTTCGGGATTAATGGTCAACATAATGGGAATTCTGTTCGTGATTTTTGGAGCTCTTGTTTTATACTTAGCTACTGATATAAAGTTCAAACGACGACCACTTCCCGAAGACGCTGTTTTACTTGCTTCCTCACATCAGTAGAGACCTAAGAGTGTCAAATGTAAAGTTTTTCCCAAAGTATCTCAAATCATGCATTAAGTTTTTGCTATTCGTAACAAAATCAGTGTTAACGTACCGTTACTCATATATTGTGATTACTTTATTCAACTACTTCTAATTGTACATATGCATTTTATTGATAACTTCATAATATTGCACATGTATGTATCGCTACCTATCGAGTCGTTCCTTTCATTTTAATGTAAATTTAAGTAAGACATAAATATCCATACGGCAAGGCAATAATGCAATGTTAATTGTGTCTTATAAAAACTACTAGAATATGTAAGAAATTCTGATTACCGCGACAGATTAATAAAAAAACCATTACTGTAAGTGTTTTAAAGTTCTAAGTTAAGAAAATTATCCTTGGGTTTCGTTTTTTGAAAAAATACAATTGAAATTGTTTTATTCTTAAGGTTACCTTCTTAAACACATTAAATATATACATATATTATAACAACTATAAGTATGAAAATAAATATATATCGTACAGGCAAACCAACCAGTCGGCTTAAGTTTCTCTCTGTTTGACTAGACCGTCAACAAATTTTTTAATTATTATTATTATTATTATTTATTTATTTATTGGCCTGTAGGAACCTGGAAGTTCATGACCTCACCGACTCGACTCCGCCATCGTTCCCTGTCCTGTGCACTCTCCTTCCACGCTTGACCATTCGATCCGACTTCCTCAAGGTCAAACCTAACATTGTCCTCCCATCTCCGTCGCGGGCGTCCGGCAAGTCTCTTTCCCGTTGGTCTACCGTCAAGAATTCTATGCACCGTCCTATCGTTGCCCATTCGCGCCACGTGTCCGGCCCATCTTAATCTTCGGGACTTGATTACTCTCACTATTGTAGGTTTGCGATATAGCTCTTCCAATTCGTGGTTATGGAGTTTCCTCCATTGTCCTGCCTCCTCGTCATATTTACCGCCAAAGATACCCCTCAAAACTTTATTCTCGAATACGCGAAATTTGTTTTCTTCCCGTTTTGTGAGAGCCCACGTTTTGCATCCATATAGAACAATCGGCATGATTATGGTTCTATAGACACGGAGCTTTACGTTACCTGATAGCAGTTTGGATTTCAGCAGTTTACTGACTGCGTGCCAACTAGCGTTGCCGCAGTGTAGTCTTTTGTTAATTTCCACCGACATTTCGTTACTGGCCGTCAGTATCGTTCCCAGATATTTAAATTCTTTGACATTTTCGAATATATTGCCCCTGATGTTTATGTGTGTTCTCTGACGTCCGCCTGCTCTGGCCATAATCATGTATTTCGTTTTGTCTTCATTTATTTCTAGGCCCACCTCTTCTGCCGCTGGCATGATGATTTCACTGTTTTTACTTACAATTTCTAGATTATCGCCCAAAACGGCGATGTCATCCGCATATGCGAGCACTTGTGTGACCCCGTTCAGGGATGATCCGGCCATGTTGTCGTCTTGTACCTTTCTGATGACATTATGACGGTTCTTTAAAGCTTTCCCAAAGAACCATCCATTTCTTTAAATCAACCTGCTTTTCCCCCACTCCATAAACCACTATACTTACCTGCATTCGAGCAGCTTAAGCTGTCTTTCAAATAACTTTTACCTGAAAGTTAAACCTCATCAAGGCATGCATCACAATGATCCGGCCTGTAAAACAAACAGACGCACAGTAGCATCACTGTGTTTATGCTAGTAACCAACCGCTGGTCCATGGCCACTCTGGGCGAGACGTACACTTGCTCATCTGCAAGGCTAATTCCTCGCCATTATACTCATGTACCGGCAACGTCTCGTAAACAAGACCCAAATTTTCGGCTGACCTATCGTCACCTAAGAATGTATAGCCTACAATGGCATTATCATGAACGCCTGAGTAAACACGATGTGCATCTCATCGTGACCCTTGAAATAGCGTTTTTGTTTACCTTAAAGCAAAAACCTATTTCGTTCTCAGGCGCAGGTCATCAAGGATTTATGACCGCATTCCCTGCAGTCCCTTATGTTCGTTCCTTTGTTGATTCAGGTGCATTTTCGTCGTTGCCGATATGCAGGGTGAAGGGCATCGTACTTGTCCTATACGGACACATATAGAATCCTTCCACACCGATGTAATCCACCATCGTTGAATCTGACAGATATGGATTGCATCGGAGAGTCAGATTTAAACTTCGTAAGCGTACACACGCTATTTTTCTCGAGAAGCCAGCTTTCATCCTCCGTCGAGTGCAAAAAGTCAAAATACCTATTTCAAGGAGAGAATTCGAGGTCGTTGCGTTGTCGGAGTCGGGGAAATACGATAACTTATGTGTTCGATTGATGTATAGATACACCTCTTGTGAGAAGTCCGTGTAGTGTTCTCCGTTTGTTATTGTTCGCCGCGTCAATTTGCGCTGAATTTTCCAGTTGACTTCACTTGATTAAAACGCAAATCGGTTGTGACAGTGGTAAAAAGAAAAAAACATTGTAACAAAATATCTAGAAGAAAAACAAATCTCTTCTTATTGAAGACTGATTCCCACCTTAATTTGTCCACTTTAAAATAAAAGGGAAATTAATTGATAAATAAATATATAAGTGAACGAAAAGAAAATCAGTGTTTTATTTTCTCCTTCCTTGGCGAACTATTTTAGGAAGTATTCATCGGTGGTGTTTTTATGGAACCCGCATCCTTGCTGATGCCATCGTAAAAACTACCCACAACACACCCGAGGACAAGGTTAAAGAGACATGGTGAGAGGTCATCGCCCTGTTTTAGTCCGTCCCAGATTTCCCAGAATTCCCATCCATATTCTCACCCTTTTCCCATGGACTCTGACTCCATTTAAAGTCCAAGTGTTGGCATTAGCCAGACACGCTAATGGATAACAAAAACATCAAAAGGATCTGCGATAAGGGGCGATGTGTCCGAGACTTCAAGGAAGAAGAAAAGTAGATTAGAAAGTAGTTAGTATGTAGTGCGAGTGGTGTAAAGACACCAAAATAAAGTGAATAAAATTTATTAAAAGGATCAGTCTATTTTATTCTACGGATATGGCTGTGAGAGTTCCTCGGTGACTGTGTTAGTTTCGGGCACTTCGCATTGATAGTTGAACAGTTTAAATGTCGATATAGAAGAGAATTAATTACCGATCACTTCGAGGGATTCCATCGTTCGCTTCTCTTCCTCGTTAATCGAGAACCACGGAAGCGAACCGTACTATAGCTTTGCGACTGAGTCGAAGGCTTTTTTGAAGTCAACGAACAGTTGGTGAACTGTCTCTCCGTATTCCCACTTCTTTTCCAGTAGTTGCTTTATTGTGAACATCTGGTCGCTTGTTGACCGGTTCCTACGGAATCCGCCTTGGTAGTCTCCCAATATTTCTTCTGCGTACGGTGTGAATCTCGCCAGTATGACATTTGTTAGTATTTTGTATGTGGTTGGGAGCAATGATATTCCTCTGTTATTTTCGCAGTCAGATCTGTCAACTTTTAGAAAATGGGGACTGCTATTGAGGTTTTCCATTCTTCGGAATGAGTTACTTATCCCATATTGTTTTAATCAGTTAGAGTATCTTTCGAGCGGCTGCCTCTCCTCCATGCTTCACAAGCTCTGCCGGTATGCAGTCGACTCCGGGAGCCTTGTTGTTTTTCAATCGGTTTATTGCGTCTACAACTTCGTTGAAAGAGGGCTCTGGGATCTGAGGCTTGGCTGTATGTACGTCTGGTGCGTTTATTTGTGGTTGATGGGTGCGCACATTGAGCAGGTTTTCAAAGTACTGCTTCCATCTTGTCACGATATTGTTTGTTTCTGTTACCAGACAGCCGTTAGTGTCTCGGAAAAATATTTATTAGAATCGCAATTCCTTCGATTAATTATTAAAAAAATGAGCAATACAAGAAAGTAATAAGAGGGGAGCTGCAGGTAGACAAATGTTTAACCCTACTCTATAAACATTCACTCGCCTAAAGGGGTTTATACAAATATGAATATAACATCAACGATATTTGTCGGATCGACTTGAAACTTTGTGTATAGAATCTGTAATATATGTACATTCAAAAAATGAAATAAAAACAAAATACCCCGGGGGTATTCTGGAGTAGAGGGCAAAATTTTTGAATGATTTTTAGAATTGTGTTAAAAAAAAACAAAAAAATATTTTACTATCAGATTTTTGCTCAATATTTATTTATAACATAACAAAACAAAAAAATAAAATATCAACAAAAATGTCGAAAATTTGCAAAATTCCAGGGTGGTAAAGTGGGGAATTGAAACAAAAGCATGCGTCCTGATTGACATGATTTTGACGCTTCTAATTATCTGAAAAAAAAAAACAAAAATGGATTCTTAATCAGAGATGATGTAATTGTCCCTACCTCGAAGTAAAATTTTTTCGCAAAATGGCAACTGTTTGAAAAAAATGTTGATTTGTCTCATTATTTTTTCCGGTTATTAATTTGTTAGAAATAGTAAATTTTTTTTTTCAAAAGCTTGGTAGCGACTTTAGAGCGTTATATCAAGAAGCCGTGTACTGAGTTTCAAGTCAATTGGTTTATTAGAAGTTGAGATATCATGCCAATACACTTGTTATATGATGCCGCCGTGCTTCCTCGTAGCCCGAGGGAAGAGCGTAGCATGCGTAGTCTTTTCAAAGGAAACACTCGAGGCTGTCTTTACTAAGTTTATTTATTTGGAATTTTCGGCCACATTTATGTCTATTGTAACGATCCGAAGTGGCCGTTGTGAAGTTTTTAAAGGAAAACTGTGGAGAGACTTTATTTATTCTGACGATCCGAAGTGGTCGCAGTGAGCTTGCAAAAGAAGCTGTTTCAAAATGTTCGTTTGCGTTTCTTTATACCTGAACCTGAAACACATGAAGGTTTGGGTGGCGAATCATACTTGAGCAGATGCCAGTGTTGCTTGATACGGATTATGGAATCGTTTGGGTTATTTGGATGTTATATCGAGCAGCAGCTATGGTTGCTCGATATTGGTTATGGGAATATTTTGGGAATTAAGTGGATTTAATTAGGGTTATGGGATGTGTATTTGGAGAGGGAGGATATTAATGGTGAGGTTTTCTGGAGCACTACACACTTGAAAAAAATGGTTTCGAGAAAAACGCGTTTACAAATTTCAGGGTACAGTAGCTTCAAGTGACCTAATATTGCGTTATACTTACACTTTGTTAGTCGGCAATTCCTGGTCCATACAACGTTCCTTCTTCTTTTTCAAAAAGCAAATTCTCCAAACTTCAGTCAGAATTGAATTGAAAAAGTCATTTTTCCGAGACAAAGGGTTTATGTGGAGGAACCTCGAGAGCTCACGTAGTTGGGGAGAATGTATAGTGTATTGTTCGATTCGTTCCGGCAGGACCGGTCTCGTTCCCGCGTCACTAAAGCAGTTGTTACTTCGCCAATTATTGGAATTTTAAAATTTCCTTTGGACAGCATATTCTTAAAAGTACACACTATAAGAAAATATAAAAAAATAATCTTTTTTTTTTCAAAATTCTAGACCAGAATACCGCCTTAAGTATCTCAGTTTCGTTGTTATAATGGATAGATTGGGTATACACTTTGCAAGATATTTACACATCCTCAACAATCGCATGACAGCCTTTTTATCCTCAGGAAGTGGTAACTCCACTATTGCTTTTAAATATTTATCGTCCGGTTTTATACTACCTTTCGATATTGACTGACCCATGAAGTTACTTCTGTTTGTCTATACGGTAGCTTGTTTATGTTGAATTTAACACAATTAGCCGCTGCTCGTTCTATAACGTTCATCAGTATTTGATCATTTTCGCCGTAGTCTTTGTCGAAGATCGATTTTTTCAAAATTCTAGTTCAGAATACCCCCTTAATGTTGGAGACCGAGTTTCTCATACACCCGGAGACTGTAAATACATTTATTGGGTGCTCTGCGAGTCGAGGCAGGTTCTTAAGCTTGGTCAATTTCGTCAAGATCAAAGCTTGTGGTGTCCCGAGGCGTGCTTCCAATGTTTCATCACCTTCTTTCGGTCCTCGGCAAAGAATAGAAAGCTTTTTAGGGTGCCTCCTTCTGTCATCTGAAGTGATCTCCGTAAACGTTCTAAGTTATGTCCGTGGCTGAAGTCGGACGCTCATCCTCCGTAATGCCAGCCATTTTTCACTGAAAATATAGAAATTCGATTATGAGGATTGAAGAAGTAGACTCCGATGACTCTTGAGGTAAGTTTGCTATGGTTTGATGTCTGGATGTCTCTCTTCTTTTAATCTTCGTGATGCAGTCACTTCCTTTTCCCCAACTTGCCATGATTGGCTGACCCATTATTCGGCTTAGACGGGGTGAAACTTTTCTTCGCTGGGCCCATTCTCTGTCTCTGAGTCTCTTCTTAAAAGTTGGACTCTATTTGTACTGCCCTTTCCCCTGGTTTCGGGGATTTTGGATTCGTCTTTGTTTTCTTCCTCATTTTTAGCGATGATTTTCTTAATTTCGAAGTGGGCGTCGCGAATCGTGCATCGATATTTCGTCTGTTCCGGTGCTATCTACCATGGGCGGGAAACTTGACTGAGTTTTGTCTTTTTTTTATGTATTATCATATGGAATTTTCCCTTGATATCTGCAATATTATTTTTAAAAAATTGGTTTATTTGCGCCCCAGAAACCAAATTGATTGAACCCATCAATTTGGAATTCATCAATTGGGTACAAACGCCTCTACGCCAAAGCTTATTTAAGTATAGAACGGGAATTTTCTAGACCTCACTTCCAGTATGAGCATCTAAAGAAAGTTACGGTTTACAACTGATCAAAAAATAAAACAGTAGCAGGTACTTATTCGCATTTCAGCGCTATAGGATCCTTTCTTCTGTAAGAAGTGATTATTAAAAACAAATGTTCACCTCAATTTAATTACAATTTCTTTGTCCGTAATAACAGATTCTATTCACACACTCCTTTAAGTCCGAAAACAATTTAAAATGTAAAATGTATTGTTAGCTGTTAATAATTTCTAATACTATTTGCTTCACTATTTTTTAATAAAATTAAGATTCTCATCAGTGCCAACAAAGTACGTCGGTATGTGGCCACGGCCCTTGACGAATGTCATTCCTCTAAAATTACATTGAATACCAAACGATTTCAGAATGTTTGCTGTATCCTCGGTTACCTAGAAAAAGTTAAACTTACACTCAGAATAGTTTTCTTTCAAAATTCAATTTACTTGTATTCGGCCAGGAATACCGGTGGAGTCCATTCTAGAAGCCATATTAACGGCATTGCCCCAAATATCGTAATGTGGTTTGCTAGATCCAACTACACCTGCCATTACTTCACCATTGGAGATACCTGGGATACCAATGTAACTTAATATGTCACTAAGATAAAACATTTTGTTTACCTATTCGTAACATCCCCACATCTGACTCATTCGACTCACATTGCAGATTCTCGACATTGAAACTATGAAGAGTTTTCATTAAGTCTAAGGCAAATTGTGCCATAACGTATACAACGTTATTTGCTTGCCGACTGCTTGTTTTCCGTTCTTTGCCCTTCCTTACCTCTGCAGAAGTGGAAGGTTCTAGGGAGTCCAAGTTGCCATTAGGATCCATACTTATATGACGGACTATAAAAAATGGAGAGATTAGTAATTCATACCATTGGAATTGTCACATTCTTCTTACTGTTGTTATAACTTCGCCTACCATTGGATAGTAGTCCTGAGGACCTATGACTCGCTCTCGCAGAGGATTCACATCGACCCGTATCTAAACCACATGCCGCCATGTACGTCCATCCAGCTACCTTGATTTTTTCAATCTTAAGAGCTCCTCTATAGGAAATTAACTAAAATAATATGTTAAAAATGTTGGCGAACTAACTCCTCCGAAAAATCGCCTAACTTACCTTCTCATCAAAATCGCATATAATTTCGTTAAGAACTCTTAGACCGACTTTTTCCGTATCGTAATTTCTAATTGTGGCAAACATTACGGCGACGTTATCGTATTCCTCAAAGTAGAGCTCGTTTTTCATTTTTTTGGACATATACAAGTCAGCTGAAATTTAAAGAATTTCGGAGAAATATTGTAGAAAGGATGTATGAGAATATGGGACGGATTTTGCTTAGTTTTCCAGTACGGCTTCTAGAATCGATGTGTTGTATCACAATTGTGAACATCTACTTACTCTCTGCTCTGATGTGGTATTCGAATTTTGCATCGCAAATGTAATGGTGCGAGAGTTCCGCTTCGACCAGTGCAACTTTCGCGACTTTAGGGGCGGATTCAGGGATTCATATAGTACGATAGAGAGGATCTTGAATGTGGTAACGACTGTAACCCCAATAGGAGCCCTATATATTATATATTTCTATAGGTATATTCACTGTCACTGCCCAAATGAACTTGCTGAATGTGTTCCGCCTCTTCAGACATTTTCTCGCGATACCCATCAACCTGAGAATGCGAAATCCGCCAATCAGTTCACGTTGAAACTCAACTTCAGGCGCACAAATAAACATAACCTTTTTTTTTCTAGTCGAACCACGCGAATATGGAATGCTCTACCCGATCATGTGTCCTCGTTGCTGTAATGTCCAATGATTTAAGAACAATTTACATCAGCATCTCTTCTCCTTATCCATTACCTCTTCTTCCGCTGTGCATTTAAGGGTATTTTAAAATCCGCTTTAGAGAGTAATTCTTTGGCCAAACTACACGAATGTAGAGTACTCTACCTGATCATGTGTTACCTCCGCGTTTTCATGTCCAGGCATTCAAGACCAATATACATCGATACCCCCCTTCCCCATCCGCCTCCTCACCATCCGCTCGCACTGTACTCTGATGTTTAAGGGTACTTGAAAATCCCCCTTTGTGCGGGCGTTACTGTAAAAAAGGAATATGGCTGAGAGGTTACTTTTTTGGGAAATTGTCTAAATAATCCGTAGATTCCTTTCATTAGTATAAGACTGATATAATTTTTACCAGTTTGTCTCCCTTTCCCTTTGTTAAAGCACTACTACTACAAGGGTTGCTTCGCGAGACGGGCGACCACTTTCCCGGTGATAACAAATCCACCAAACGACATATCATTTGTATGGTGTTCTAACCAGCGGTTGCCCCTTTTGTCTTTCCGTCGCATGTGTGTTTGCTGGGGATGCTCATGCATCCGGCGAACCAAGTGTTTGGATCACACGCATTCGCCGCCACATGTCTTCGGTAAACATAAACTAACATTCCTCCATCATGGTTCAATCAACTTGATCTGGTGCACGACGCTGTCAACTGTCTGCGACCGTCATCAAGCGGTTTCATTTTTTCTGACCGTCGACCAAAAACAGCAGCGCGTTGATGATTCAACGGCTGGTTTGGTGTTGTTGCAGCCTAATTGAGCGGACTTTTTTCGACGATTTGTGACAATGAATGAAACATGGGTCTATTACCATACGCCTGAATCTAGTAGACAGTCTGCAGAGTGGCTGGAAGGGCACGAAAGCCGACCAAAGCGGCCGAGGCTCGGCTGAGAAGGTTATGGTCTCCATTTTGGGAGATGCATGGCTTTATCTTCATCGATTACCTGCAGAAGGAAACAACAGGCACAGTAGAGTATTATATAGCGTTATTGGACAAACTGAACGACGAAATAAAGAATAAACATGACGAAGAAAAAAGTTCTGTACCATCACGATAACCCAACGTCACCCAAGTACTGGGAAGCGATGGCCAAAAGAACGGCCGGGATACATTTTCTGGATATGAAAAAGCTATCGCCGTGATCGGTGCCGCGTTTGCTGACCGTCGACCAAAAACAGCAGTGCGTTGATGTTTTAGCGGCCGGTCTCTGCTTTCAACCCGGCGAAGGCCAGGACGATCCTTGTCCCTGTTCAATCCAAGTTGGCATGCAGTCTCCACGTGACACCCCTGGATAGCTACTTTGGCACCCGCCAAAAACAAATTATTATGGACAAGTTAACAAGTCTCGGGTAAGGACCGGATACCGGTGGAGAGACTTGCTAAATAAGGCCAAGACCGGATCCTGGTTGTAGTGTCGATGATGATGATGATGCTATTTTTTATCATTATTGGATAATGCATTGAATTGAATTTTGTCTTTCACTATAGACGAAATGGCATTTATACATACATTGAAATCCCGTATATTCCTCATTGATTGGTGGTGGCAGAGGAATTTTCCTTTTTTTGGTAACCTCATTTGTTGAGTCACGAGCTGACGTCATATTGTTTGCAGTCGGTATTATATTTTGTTTAGGATTGGATTGTTGTCGGCTTTCCTTTTCTTATGAACTGCAGAGGTTTCCCTCCCCAGCTGTTCTTCGTCTGTACGATATTCTGCTGGCAAAGGCATAGTCACACATACCTGCGATTGTATTTAGTTTTCTGGTGCGTTGATTTTATGAAGCATTTCATTTACTACTGCTTGTTGCTGGCACGTAGCTGCGCAATCAGGTGACATTTGCGGGTGGCAGATGACTGTATGATAGAATATACTCGAACTGGTCATGTTGAAGGAAGTACTCAATGTCCTTTTTCCGAAGTCAGTACAAGTTTCTTTTCGATTTACCGATGTCCAAGTGAACGATTCACGCCGCTGCATATATTCATAACCTGTCGATTTGTCTGCCGAATGGGAGGTTCCTCCGGAAAATAGCAACAAAGTAATATGTCGTTTCAGACCTGCAGCTTCGTTCGAAATTCATTCACCACGATGGTGGCATTATTCAAACGTTCATTAAGCAAAGAATTAGTTCCAGAGCTAAAAGCCAAAGCCGATAGTCATTGTTTCGCCAGTTGAGATCATTGGATCCAACTCCATTAGTTGGATCCAGTTCGCCAACTGGGAAAAGGCAAACTCCTGGTCGAGAACAGCAAATCCTGGATCCATTATGTCCAGCGTCGAACTTATTCTCGACGAGACAGCAAAATTATAATTGTCGCATTGGGCACACATCGTACACAAAAAAACGCGTTGAAATATACATGAATTTTAACCTTTATTTTAGGATGGACTTAATGAAATACAAGTTAAAAACAGACTGTATTGAAAAGAACAAATAAAACAACTGTATCAAAATAAGATAAAAGGTCTTCTTTGTCCGAAGACCACGTTACAACACTGAAAGTAACAACTGTGTTAGAAAAACAGTAACAATGACAAACTGTTAGGACCCATCTGTCGTTCTCCTTCATTCAGCATCTCCGCTGAATCTTCGGCAGTTGAGTAATTGACAGCGTTCAATGCCAATAGAGGTTTCTGCTGCAACTGCAAGTTGGATTTTATATAGTATAAATCCGGGGGCTTAATGCTGGAATTAATGGTAATGTGCCGAGCAGTGCATCCGCTATCAATTTATAATTTAGAATCACTGCTGGCATTTTCGAGTGCCATTTGAGGCTGCTTGATGTTCTTGGCTTGCTGTACTGCAACATCTTGCCGGGCCGACGACGATGCACCAGTAGTTGTCCTTCCCTTTGGTGCTGTCAATGAAGAGCATGCCAGCATCCACTGGGTTGACTTGTTAGGACAGCCAACAGCAAGAACAACCCACTATTTGGTTTGATGACACAGCCTAACAGCCAATTATATTCGCCACACTGGGCACAGCAAGACCAACTGCAAAAACAGGCGCGAAGCGCAACGTAAGATCCAGCAGTGAAGCAGAGTCGTCATATGGAAACAATCAGGCGATAAAGTTTGAGGGCAGCAACGAGAAGAGCAGAATTCGAGATCGATTAGCAAGAAAGTTCAACGGATACACGTAAGTATTGACTACCTTAAACAGTTCGCTACTTAGTCTAATGGTCTCTTCGTTTGTAAGTTGTAAATCCTTGCTCTTATTTCATTGAGGTTGGGGTATGAAGTTTTAGCATAGCCGAAAATGATATTGGAATATGCCATCGGAAGAAGCCTGGAAGTTAAATCATCCGTATCACAGATTATCATTATAAGATCGCAAACCACTACAGGGAATACAACCGCGGAAAGAAGCTGTCTAATTTGGTGAGCTTTACAAAGGGGACATTGATTGACAAGATCAGTATACATCCTCTCTCGTCTCGACTTCTCACTTCTCCAATTGGATCTCGACAGTTTCTCAATTTGGAGCCATAACAGCTGCCTCGAACTTAACGTTGCCAATGTCACTCTATTACCTTCTCCCGCAAACGCCCCCCTTCCCCGCTACGTTCCTATTTCTTACTCAACCAACAGATATCATCTGTACCCACGATTCGTGACCTTGGTATCTTATGTCATAGCGAGCTCAACTTCACCCCACATATCGATGGTATTATCCTTAAGACCAAGTCCGTCCTAGGATTCGTGACTCGCTGATCAAAAGAATTCTATAGTCCCTGCGTTTCCCGATCACTCTACATAGTATTTGTCTGCCCCCTTCTAGAGTGCGCCAGTCAGGTCTGGTCTCTTCACGACTCGTCCCGTATTCGCAGAATCGAAAACGTCCAACGTCGATTTTTGCGTTTTGCCCTTCGTGGCTTGAACTGAGAAAGCACTCGTGCTATTCCCACATGCACAAGCAGTCTCCATCTAATAAACCTCAATACATGCAGAACGCAGACGTCAAGCTGACATCCTCTTCATCCACCGTCTCCTCACTAGTTCAGGTAACTGCCCAAGCTTGCTCTTCTCCATCACTTTCCACACTAACCCCCGTAACCTACAAAACCCTCGTCTCTTCTATTTGCCCCCCCATCAAACTTCTTACGACTCTAACGAACCCCTTTCACGAATGCTGTGACGGGAAAATTTGTACCCTTCTTCCTTCGATTTCAATCTCACCACTCCTGCTTTCAGACTTGGTCTTATCTCTTTCCCCTCCTGACCCCACCCCACCCACCGCCCACACTCTTACTACCGACACATATTCCATCTCCCGATCTTCCCATCCAACCACCCTATCCGTTCCCACCCTACCTCTTACACTTTCGTCTATCCACCTTACCCTTTAATTAAGGCAGTAAATGGGGTGGTAGCCGCACTAAACTAAACTACATATACCTTTGTCCTCTCCCTTATGCCTCCTTACGCCGGCTTAATTAAATTCATTATACCTTAGTTGTTAAGTTAGTTGTTAAGCTTATATATATATATATATATATATATCGCTTGCAGTTAGCTAAATAAACGGAGCTTTTGCCATCACCAAACGGAACATCGCCTGAAATAAAGGGACAAGCGCGAGGAAGTCCTTCACGTGAATTTCAAAATCAACACGGTCACTTTTTAAATAAAAGCAGCGCCATTTTTGGCCTAGCCCAGTAGTAATTAACTAAAGCATGAAGTGATGTACTTTGTAACTAGTTAAAAAAAACTTACGAACCGACATGTGCTGGTAATATATTGTGAACCAGTATCTTGATAGTTTCATTTGTAACATGAGCATCCTCCTGCCTCTTTTGCAACTGTCGTTTCCAGCTGTAAAACAAAAAGTTACATTTAAAAACCAACGTAACATTAATTTATAAGTAACCTACTTATAATCAACTTTCGAAATGTATTCCGTTTGTCTGTCCATTAGATGAAATATACCGAATGATATAAATACAACGAGTAAATGTGAATATTCTGGATTTAATCCCAGATTAGTCGTCGGGCTAATGTGATAAATATACGAATACTTTCCAACCACAAAGTAGGAGTACACAACAACTATAACCAACCCGACGAAGAGCTTTATAAGAAATGGTATTCGTGTGAAAAGAAAATTCATGCATATTGTCAACACCAGACTCTCTGTAATTGCCTGTCCGAATGAGAATTCTCATCATTAAATAAACACAGGGGACTATACCAAATGCACATCTTACCCACGTATTAAAGCACAAATTATGTTTCGCCTCATACAAGGCAGTATCGTTGATAGTATGCTTATTGCTACTTTCGAATTGTTGACAATCAATCTACAAAATAATTTTTAATACGAGTAGCTTGAAGTTCGATATTAGACATGAACTCACCAATTGTAGCATGCTACTAGCACACAGCGTGATTACCATTGTTAAATATATAAAACACCTAGCAACAATGCTACGCATACAAGAATCGGAGAGGTTGAATAAGAATGCTGCTACTCGACTCTTGCGTTCTCCACGACTACGGCCTTGTCCTTCTAAGTCATCATTTGTCGAAGGGTTCCTCATAATCCAAAGCTTCTTGAACCAGGTAATGAATATAAAACACATGAGAAGAACCCCCGCCAAGGCGTTCATAATCCAGAAGGTACTACTTTGCCTAAAATATAAAGTGTTTTATATGAAATTTCATAACGTGATATTGGCTATTGTACGGCTTGTTGATTGCCTGCACTGCGAGGATGCCAAAGTAAGTTATAAATCCAATAAGAACGCTGTATTTCAACATAATATCAGGTTCGATCATATACATGAACTCCCATCTCCAATCTTTAAAAAACAAACAACATGTTGTGACCTTACTACGGAAATTTCGCTCTTCCATCTCGTCCTGGGTTAATCGTTTCGGTGGTCCAAAGCACAACTTAGAGGTTCTTAATTGAACTCAAATTTAATGATTCAATAATTTTAATGGAAATATAAATCGACTCACTGAAACTTCCCAATTGGCATTTTGTCCAATTCACGGCTCATTTCTAGTTTAGCCTGAATCCGGATCTGGTTATACTGCTCAATGGTGTTCTGCATGAAATTCATTGAGCTGTCAACTTTAGGGCCCTAGAAGTTGCAGAATTACAGATACGGAAACAATTTGTCCGAAACGGTTACCCTGTTATATTCAATTAGTCGACGGGCCCCAACTGATAGTCTTTTGTATTCTCCACTGTTATAATACTAATGAAAGAAGTTATTTAATAAAAGACATGCAGGGATGGGTTTATAACTTACCCTATGGGGTTTTATCAAAAACGTTCGAATGTTGTATTTTGTTAAGACCTCGTCCTCCTTAGCCATTTGAGTTCCTTCCTCGTACATATATTCCCCATCGAGAAGTTCTAGGGTTTGTTGACTTACATGAACTCGCCTATCAAAATAAACAAAAAAATAAAAACAACAACTTATAATTATATGCAGGGTGCTTTTTATATTCTAGGCCGATTTCGTTTAGCCTCCATTTCAGTTTGGACGATATCTATCAGTTGACATTTATCTGCTGTGAAGTGTGATCCATCGAATAGAAAAGCCAACGTCCCGATAACGTGTTGACATTATTGAAGTTTTTCTTGTTAATAATTTTGCAATGCACGGATAAAATGACGTGATAAAACGTGCGGTGAAGCACATTCCCATATGCCTGGCTTAAATTCTAGCTTAATTATCTCATATTATAACTTACTGGTCCTTCCCAGATGCTCTAAGCTAAACATTACATAACAATTGTATAAATTGCCTTTCGGCGACAGAACTTTATTTGTGACAGTACTAATGATTATTTAAATGACAAAGAAAAATGTGGAAAACTCTGTGTCAGATTTTTATATTTTTATTTTTTCTTAAAATTTAACCCACATATTTTTTTTTTATTTTATTTAAAAGAATTTAACTTAACTTAACTTAAATCTTATACTACCCTAATTCTAGAAAAGCTAAGTCTATGTAAGCTGGCTGATGATACTGTTCTTCTATACCGACATTGGTATCCAGGTCTTTATATGCCATTCAAACACCAGAACTGTTGATACTATCGCTATGCCATTCAAACACCAGAACTGTTGATACTATCGTTCCGGTCACTGTGGGAGATAGCCTGTGGGGGCTCTCTAAACCACATGGAGAACCAACCCACAATGCCAACCAACCTTGACCGCTAACAGCGCGTCACCGTACCTCAACCTGTAACCCAACTCCCCACGCAAAATCTGCAATCCCCCACAAGCCCTACTGACGCGCAAGAGGTCTCCTTCGGTGCACGTTACTTCCCGGTCGTAGCACAATCGCCTGTCTATGGACGATCTACTTACATGTAAGATCAGCGGAATTCCGGATCTATCCTGTATGAGGCCTTTCACGTCCAAATCAAGGAACGCCTCTGGTGGAACAAAACTGTTTCGACGCACGTTCTCATAGTACAGGGTATTTGGATAATAAGCCCCGAAAATTAGGTCGTTGGACGAGTTTATTGCTCTTGAAATATGTCCTCTGATTAATTTGATCATAAAATTAGCCACCCTATTTATGCAGACTTCATTGTATAAAGCCTCATTTGAGTAGTACTTATTGTAGTCCGATTCCGGTGTCCGATATAATCTGAGACAAGTTGTGAGACACTTCCTTTCGAACAACCGAATCTTTTCCATCAAATTTGGACCTATGTTAAACCATATTGGAAAACCATATACGAGCATTGACCTGATTAGCGTCATGTAGCATATGAGTGGTGTTGGCGATGCATACTTCCCGGCGCACAAGCACTCGACACCGGCACACAAACACTCAGCATCGACACACAACCACTGGGCACCAGCGCACAAGCACTCGACGTCGTCGCACAAGCACTCAAGAAGGAGGAGCATGGCAGACAGCTGTATACCAGTCGCTCAACAGGAAACGAGTGATTTATCGAAACCAAGCGAACGAGGAGACAGCTGCTGGCAATAAAAGGCGAGCGCGGCGCTGAAGCAGGGGGAGTCGTCAAAGGAACTCCTGCCCAATCAGTCTTGTTCAAGACTAGTGTAAAGAGACAGATTTTTATTGGAAATATTCAGCAATAAACTATAGGGAATAAGCAAAGTATTCCCTAGATATTATTGCAAACTGTTTTTTGCTTCATCGAGATTTTCTTTGGTCGGTTGGTTTGTCTTCTTTCGTTCGGTCGTTTTCACTTTCGATATTGTACTGGGCAAGACTCAAACGCCCGCCAATCCAGAGAAGAGTCCGGCTCTGGAGGTACAATCTCTCAAATTTGGGGAAAAAGCATCGTTGGCCGGCCAGTGCCGGAAAATACAGTCCACTCAGAGAGAGACTGAGGCAGCGCTAGCGAAGCGCCGTTTGTTGTTTCGGTTTTTCTCTTTTCGTTTTAGCAACATTTTTGGTCCTTTGAGCCGGATCTCGGCGATAAGACGACGATGCCGATAACGAGATCGGCTAAGGCAAAGAGGACGCTGCCGTTCCCTACGGGAGGACAAGGAGCAAGCGCCACAGGAGAAGAATCTCCCACACGACTTGGAGGAGAATATGACGGACCTGTGGGAGCGCTCGCCAGAAGAAGGGGATCAGCGCACGTGACCGAAGAGACGATGAAGATGCCGATAACGAGATCGGCCGAAGCAAGGGGGATCCAATCCGAACCCCACACCCCCAGGCGGGGGACCAAGTTAACGTACGAAGCGTTAACCCAGAAGACCAGCGTAGCCAGAGAAGACAGGGCCCGAGACAACCGTGCCAAGGTCGAAGCGTGGCGCGGAACGCGAAGCACTAGCTCAAGAGGAAGCTCGATGAAGTCGTCGAGGCGAGCTGATGCCGCAGCCAGTTTAGAAGTCTCCATGCGAGAACTGGAGGCGGCCGAAGCGAAGGCGAAGGCGGAAGAGGCGAAGGCGAAGGCGGAAGAGGCGAGGGCGAAGGTGGCCCAGGCGAAAGCGAAGGTGGCCCGGGAGAAGCTCGAATTGCGGAGGATAGACTCCGAGGACGAGGCGAGCCAGAGCGAGGCTGATGAAGACGAGGACGAGTACCAGCGGAACCCCTTCAATCAATGGGACGAACTGCCGAGACCGCCCGGAGAAAGGCAGGAGGAGCTAGCCCAAGAAGACAGGTCACCACTCCGCGATCAAGGAAGGAGCGAGATCCAGGACCTGACCCAGACCATAGCCAGGCTCTTGCGAACACACCCCGGAGCAAGTACCTCGAGGCAAATGGTGGAACTACCTGACTTCAACGGTGCCAGCGAAGAGTGGCTGGCTTTCAGGAGATCGTTTGTTGATACCTCCGTCGGATTCACCCACGCGCAGAACTTGGCGCGTCTCCGGAGAGCTCTAAAAGGAAGAGCAAGAGAGGCTGTCAGAAGCCTCCTGTTTATCGCCGAGGACCCCCAAGAGGTAATGGAAGGACTAGAGGCTCGCTTTGGAAGGCCGGGAGCGTTGGCCGTAGCGGAGCTGACAAAGCTGAGAGCCCTGCCTCGGGTCACCGAAGACCCGAGCGATATTGGAGTCTTCGCCAGCCGGGTTATGAACTCCGTGGCCACCATCAGAGCGCTGGGCAAGCAGCAGTTTCTAAACGCACCCGAGGTGGTAAGAGAACTGGCGACAAAGATCCCGTCATCCATGAGGTGCAGGTGGTTCGCGTACTACAACAGCCATGGAGGAGAGGACCAGCCGGAGCTGAGGGTTTTCAGCGACTTCATGAAGGTAGAGGCAGACATGTGTGCCAATTTCGCCCCACCAGAAGTATCATGGGAGCCGAGAGGAGGCTACCATCAACGAGCATCATCCCAAGGACGACGCAATTCAGGAAGGAGATCGATCCACGCCGTTCGAGAGAATGATGCACCCGGGAACGGAATCAAACCAGAGTGTCCGGTTTGTCTGAAGGACCACGACATCCCCAGATGCCCCACGTTCAAGAAGGCAAGTAATCGGGAAAAATGGAATCTGGCAAAAACGGCAAGGCTTTGTTTTAAATGCCTTTGCTCCAAACACCGAAAAGCAGACTGCAGGGCACCACCGTGCGATAGATGTTCAAGGGAACACCACGTCATCCTCCACCCGGACGAACTTCCACCAGGAACGGCACCCAGAAGAGGAAGAAGGTCATACCAGGACACCTCGCCATCAGGCCACGGCCACGAGCAAACTAGAGGAGAGGTGGTCACCTCCATGCGCACAATCAGTAGCACCAAAGCCTACCTGAAGATGGTTCCAGTGGACCTTTACGGACCCAAGGGGTCGGCTCGGGTATTGGCTCTGCTTGACGAGGGATCCACTATTTCGTTACTGGACTCGTCGGTCGCCGAGAAGATCGGTGCGAAAGGCAGGCGGGAAACGCTCGTTTTGGAGACAGTCGGGGAACTGGGCATCAGGAGGAACGACTCGCAAAGAGTCCATGTGCGAGTCAAAGGAGCCCATGGCCGGACCGGATACTCGATCGAGGTAAGAACCCTTCCTAACTTTAAACTTTCGAAGCAGGAGGTGAAGAAGGAGACGATTGAGAGATGCGAGCATCTACGAGACCTCGGAGACCAACTGATCTACACCCAACAGGAACCTAAATTGCTCATCGGCCAGGACAACTGGGGCCTGATAGTCACAAGGAGTCTGAGGAAGGGGAGACGCACCGAACCAGTCGCTTCGCTTACCAGCCTGGGATGGGTCCTGCACGGGTGCGAGGCCAGGAGCAGCGCGCCGGTGAGATTCGTCAACTATGGCAGGACTAAGGAAGACGAGACAGAATCGCTCGTAAGACGCCATTTCGAAATCGAAACATTGGGAGTGCAACCACGGCGCCCCAAGAACGACGCCGACAGAAGGGCCATAGAGGTTCTGGAAAAAACCACGAGACGACTGCCAAACGGAAGATACGAAACGGGCCTTCTATGGAGAAGCGACGATGAGATGCTGCCCAACAACTATAGCCAGGCCTATCGACGCCTTCTGAATATCGAGAGGAAACTGGGCCAAAACGAGGACCTGAAGAAGATGTACCTGGAGCAAATGGACAATTTGCTAGAGAACGGGTATGCAGAAAAGGCGCCAGCGAACTCCATCACCGGAAGGACTTTCTACCTCCCGCACTTTGCAGTGATACACCCGACGAAGAAAAAACCGCGGATAGTACTCGACGCAGCAGCCAAGTTCGACGGCAAGAGCCTTAACGACGCTCTACTCCCCGGACCGGACCTCCTCCAATCGATCGTGGGGGTGCTGGTCAGATTTCGAGAAAGACCAATCGCCGTCGTCGCTGACATCAAGGAAATGTTCCTCCAAATCCAGATGCGCGAAGCCGACCGCGACTGCCTAAGGTTTCTTTGGCGCAACGGAGACACAAGAAGCAAACCGGAAGAATATCGGATGACGTCCGTAGTGTTCGGAGCCACCTCATCACCATCAACCGCGATCTATGTGATGAACAAGAACGCAAAGGATTTCGAGAAGGAACATCCGGGAGCGGCGCAAGCCATCCGTGAAAACCACTACATGGACGACTACCTACAGAGTTTTGCGACGGTAGAAGAAGCCAGGGACGTGGCAAAGGCGGTGGAGAGGATACATGCTAAGGCGGGATTCCGACTCAAAGGGTGGAGTAGTAATCAACCCCAAATTTTCTCAGGTTTTCAGGAGCAGCCCCAGTCAGAAGCCGTGGAATTATCGAAGGAAGAGAAGACCCTCGGGCTCAGATGGATGATGACGGAGGACATCCTGGCTTTCAACGTAGAGTTCCGGAACACCCCCCCAGAAGTCCTCACCGGGAGAAGAATGCCTACCAAGAGGGAAGTCACGAGCGCGGTGATGTCAACCTTCGACCCACTGGGATTCGCAACACCAGTGCTCATACAGGGGAAGAAGCTGATCCAAGGCGTCTGGCGCGCCAAGATCGGATGGGATGATGAGATCCCAGAGGAACAGAGGACCGCTTGGACCACCTACTTAAAAGAGACGTCCATCCTCAAAGGTCTGAGGATTCCTCGGTGCCTGTCGAGCAGTCAGGAAGAAGGTCAGCTGCACACTTTCAGTGACGCCAGCGAAGAGGCGTACGCAGCCGCAGTTTATTGGAGGACGGTGGAACCCGATGGAAGAGTGAGCGTAACCCTGATCGCCGGTAAAGCCCGGGTAACTCCGACAAAACCAGTGTCAATGCCCCGACTAGAGTTACAGGCTGCCTTGTTGGGAAGCAGATTAGCGGCCACAATAGAGAAGGAGCTTAGGTTCCAAATATCGGAGAAATGGTATTGGACCGACTCCAGCACAGTACTGCAGTGGATAAAATCGGAGCCACGCAAGTTCAAGACTTTCGTAGCCCATCGATTAGCGGAAATCGAAGAGCTGACAGGACCACGGGACTGGAGATGGGTGCCGACGAAGGAAAACCCAGCGGACGACGCTACCAGAGGGATACCAAACGAGTTCAGCAGCACAGCGAGATGGTTCAAGGGACCCGCGTTTCTGTACGAGGAAGGAGACAAGTGGCCAAACCGGCACTTCGAGGCGAGCCCGGCGACAGTCACTGAAGAAGAAAAGAGCCCCCAAGTGGTAGCCGCGGCGAGAGTGGTCGAACCATCCACACCGAACCCGGAACGATTTTCCGACTGGCTGCGTCTGCTGAGAACCACAGCACGCGTGTTTCAATTTATAGACACTCTGAAAGAGAAGAGAGAGTGGCGAATATCAGCCAAAACATCGAAGTCCCGGAGGCAACAAACACCCACGTGTTCCAAAGCCGAGAAGAAGACATTCACACCCCCGCGTCAAAAACATCTGGACAGGGCCGAAGAGCAACTGGTCAAAATGAGCCAACAGGACAGTTTCGCAGGAGACGTGGCCCGCCTGCGAGAAGGAAGACCACCGGAAAGCTCGAGTCGGCTGCGCAAAATAGATGTTTACCTCGACGAAAATGGAGTGATGAAGCTGAGGTCCCGGACGAGAAAAATAACGATCGACGGCTGGAGAACAAATCCCATTGTGCTGGACGGGAAACATCATCTGAGCCGCCTCTTGATCGGCCACTATCACAAGAGGTTCGCCCACGGCAACACCGCAACCGTGATGAACGAGCTTCGGCAGCGATACTGGATCTTAGGGCTACGAGCATCCACAAAAGGAGTGATACACCGATGCCAATGGTGCAGAGTCCACAAATGCACCCCTCAAGTGCCACCCATGGGAGACCTACCGATCGAACGACTGCACCACCACCAACACCCGTTCACTGCCGCCGCGGTGGACTACTTCGGACCAATGCAGGTCGCTATCGGAAGAAGGATCGAGAAGCGCTGGGGAGTGCTGTTTACATGCCTAACCACGAGAGCCGTACACCTGGAGCTGGCCAATTCTCTCAGCGCCAGTTCCATGATCATGGCCCTGCGACGGATGGCCGCAAGAAGAGGGACTCCGAGGACCATCTGGAGCGACAACGGGACCAACTTCACCGGGGCAAGCAAGGAGCTGGAGAAGTCCAATAACGGGCATATCATCAGATGGAAGTTTATACCACCAGGATGCCCCAATATGGGGGGAGCATGGGAGAGGCTCGTGCGATCGGTAAAAACGGCCCTGACCGCCACTCTACACTCCAGGACGCCGCCAGAAGAGGTGCTGTACACCCTGATGACCGAAGCAGAACACGTCGTCAACTCACGCCCACTGACCCACGTCAGCACGGACCCGAACGACGAAGAGAGCCTCACACCGAACCATTTCCTGCTAGGGCGCTCTTGTGGTGCGATGGCACCCGATGAGTTTGACGACCACGACCTCGTCGGTAGGACGAACTGGAGAACGGCGCAGCGACTGACGGACCACTTCTGGCAAAGATGGGTAAAAGAATACCTGCCGACATTGAGGCCAAGAAGAATCTCCGGCCAAGATACCACCGACCCACAAGTCGGAGATATAGTCCTGGTAGTGGACTCATCGCTGCCCCGCAATACCTGGCCCCGTGGGGAAGTGCAAGCGGTATATCCCGGACCCGATGGAAGGATCAGAGTTCTGGACGTGAGGACGACATGGGGAACACTACGAAGGCCAACCCGCCGCGTAGTAGTGCTGGTTCCAGCGACAACATCGCCGCCGCACGTTGAAGTGCTTCGCACTGCGGGGGAGACTGTTGGCGATGCATACTTCCCGGCGCACAAGCACTCGACACCGGCACACAAACACTCAGCATCGACACACAACCACTGGGCACCAGCGCACAAGCACTCGACGTCGTCGCACAAGCACTCAAGAAGGAGGAGCATGGCAGACAGCTGTATACCAGTCGCTCAACAGGAAACGAGTGATTTATCGAAACCAAGCGAACGGGGAGACAGCTGCTGGCAATAAAAGGCGAGCGCGGCGCTGAAGCAGGGGGAGTCGTCAAAGGAACTCCTGCCCAATCAGTCTTGTTCAAGACTAGTGTAAAGAGACAGATTTTTATTGGAAATATTCAGCAATAAACTATAGGGAATAAGCAAAGTATTCCCTAGATATTATTGCAAACTGTTTTTTGCTTCATCGAGATTTTCTTTGGTCGGTTGGTTTGTCTTCTTTCGTTCGGTCGTTTTCACTTTCGATATTGTACTGGGCAAGACTCAAACGCCCGCCAATCCAGAGAAGAGTCCGGCTCTGGAGGTACAATCTCTCAAATTTGGGGAAAAAGCATCGTTGGCCGGCCAGTGCCGGAAAATACAGTCCACTCAGAGAGAGACTGAGGCAGCGCTAGCGAAGCGCCGTTTGTTGTTTCGGTTTTTCTCTTTTCGTTTTAGCAACAAGTGGGCTACTGTGAAATAGCCTCCTTGTCATAGCAAACGTTTTCCTAGCTTTGACCATAGCAGCCTCTACACGTCTGTTGAAATACAGATATTGGTCTAGCCAGATGCCCAGGTATTTAACTACACTCTTGGTTTTCAGTCTTTCTCCATGCGGTCCTATCATAACTAACTTTAACCCGTTTTTTCTTTTGTCTTTCGTGGCTTTATATAATGGGGTTCTAAATAGGATGGCTTCACATTTGTAGCGATCCTAAATCACTACCCCTATCTAAATCCCCAATATCATCGAACAATCCCATAACGCAAATCCCAATTTCATATTGAATCAATGAGCGATAGATTAAACCAAAAGTCAATTTGTCGCACATTGATTCAATTCCACATAATAAACCCAAATCCCAAATTTTCCACTGCTTCATATTCAAATTCCATATTGAGTCACATGTACAACAAATTTAACCAAAAGTTAATTCATCATACATTGACTCAATTCCTAAAAACCTTTACATCATGAAATGCTTAATTCAAAACGCATTTCATGATTTCCCCTCCCAGAACCCGTCCAACTAAAGCCTCTAACAAATTCCCAGAACACAACTCAAATTGAAACGCACAAAGTCATTATGTGTGCTTCTGGGAATTTCGACAATAAAATAGTTGACAAAAGTCAACTGCAAAAAACTATAAAAGGGCAATGCTTTTGAATTTCGGGATCAGTCTCTCTTCGAAGCCCGAACCGCTGGCCGATCACCAATCCGAAAATCACCTTTAAATTCAAACATTATAAAATAAAGCTTACCGGGATCGTTTCAACTAAACCTCCTTACTGTCTTTCATTTTCACCTATCACAACACTTCGCGCTCTTCTCTCGAGTTACGACAAAGCACGGCGCGGAGTATTACAAAATTATGGTGGCAGCGGTCGGATTTCACTTTGAATCAGCCTTACACAAAAGTGGAAAACAACAAGTGACGCGAAAAAAAGGACAATAATCAAAAGTGAAATAAAAACTGTTGAATTAAAGAAAAGCAACAAAAAAAAGGGACAATAATCAAAAGTGAAATAAAAACTTTTGAATTAAAAAAGAACAAAACACAACTATCAAAAAATACACAAAAGTGGAAAATCACAGATTGAATTAACGAAAAGTAAAAAAAAAAGGACAATAATCAAAAGTGAAATAAAAACTGTTGAATTAAAAAAGAACAAAACACAACTATAAAAAATACACAAAAGTGGAAAATCACAGATTGAATTAGGGAAAAAAAGGACAATAAACAAAAGTGAAATAAAAAATGTTGAATTAAAGAAAAGCAACAAAAAAGAAAAGGACAATAATCAAAAGTGAAATAAAAACTGTTGAATTAACGAAAAGCAAAAAAAAAAAAAAAAACAATAACCAAAAGTGAAATAAAAACACTTGAACTAAAGAAGAACAAAAATAATAAAAAGTACACATAAAAATGGAAAAACACAAAGATCGAATTAAAGAAAAAAGACAATAATCAAAAGCGAAACAAAAACTGTTGAACAAAAAAAGAAGAAAAAGGCAATAATAAAAAGTACACACAAAAAAAGAAAAACACATAGATAAAAAAAAAAAGAAGACAATAATCAAACAGTGAAATAAAAACACCTGAATTAAACAAAAGACCAGGGCGGACCATCCAACTATAGGGCGTGAAGCCCACCTGGCAGCAAACTCAAAGTGACAAAGAACAAAACAACAGAAGAAAAAAGAAATACACAAGGAAAAAACAATAACCAAGGAAAAGCGTCAAACGCAGCAACGCACTCAACAACACCAGGTAGTTCATTAACTTCAATCAGTATTTTATTATTAATTATGGAATTGCCCTTGAATCATGTTTTCCAAGCATGTACTTAACTCGATTAAAGCTAAATTTTATATAACAAAAGCAAAATAAAAATGTACAAGTAGGAAACTTAGGCAATGACACGAAACACCATTCCTAAAAGGAAAAATGAATACTATACATCTTTAATATATTATCATTAACATTATATTTACACATTTATATAAAACATGAAACAAGCACACAATTTTACAAAACATACAATTCATACATTAGATTTCGGAAAAAGAATTCAAAATAAAAAACATAACGATTAAATAATGAAAAACAATAGAAACATACAAACCCCAAGCCAAAATTTAAATACCTTCTAAATTTTTTCCTTCTCTCTTTCTTTCAAACGGGAAAATCTTAATCAAATATTTGAAGGGACACAAGCATCCCAAAGCAAAATTTAAAACACTTATCATATCATAATATAATGATACATAACCATATATTTGCACACACATATATATTTATACATACTGTTTATGAGAACATACAGCGCCATTTGCGTGGAGTCGCCGTCCATCCAATTCAATGCCACGGCCATACCATTATCACGTTTACACGAGCATGATAAAGCAATAGCCGCCGTACTTCCATGCACCACACGTTTGAATGCCAGATCTCATCACGATTTATGACTCGGCCATAAACCCGAGTATATTTGCATGCCGTCATCATCAACATAATCCATCCGTCAGAGCTGCATTTGCCCGCAACCGGCAAATCACAATAGCCACCAGCATCAAAGAGCAGAAGGTGTGAAGTGAATCACCGACCACCCAAAAAGGAACCATCGTAAAATTCCAATGTTTGTACAGGGACCTGAGTTCCTCTTATCTTTGTTGCCACAATTTGTATGGTTTTGTAATACCAATCGCCTTCTGCATAATGCTCTGTTAAAGAGCAGATAATATTCAGGTTTTCTTGTTTCAATTCCATGTATGCGAAAGTAATGCGCTGTTGCGAGCACTAATGTAAATTGTATCTCAGTTAGATGTAAGAGTAGTGGTATAAGAAAATTTGTATATATAGTTTAAGGTTTGAGAAATAAAATTAGAGACTTCCCATTCATACTTCATTCGGAATCAGAGCTCGAGCCCGAGTTGGAAAGTCTCGCTGAGAGTTCCGACGAAACAATGGACGACGGTGACTCGCGCACCCCCACCCCAAACTCGTCCAGAGCCCCTAAGCGGAAAACACCGCTTCCCATAATAAACTGCGAAGGAGGACCTTCCAATAAGCGCGCGGCCACCGGTTCCCCACCAACGCCGCACCCCAAACTGTTGTCGAACCCCGCGATAACACCAACTCATGTGAGGGTCGTACCTCCGCAGCAGCCTTGCCCACCACGACCAACCCCATTAGTTAACCCAAAACCAAAGGCTGCTGGTGTTACCAACACTGTTCAGCCAGAGGTCGGGGAACGCCCACCTGTTTCTAAGAAGAAACAGCAACCCGGGGTCTTTGCACGAGACCTCAATTTAAAAAATTTCGTCGGTGATATGAACCGGCTAGGGATTTCTAACTTCAAGGCAAAGACCTTAAGTTCATCCCTAAATAAAATCATAGCCTACGATAGGGAAACCTATCGCACGGTTAACGACAACCTCAAGGCCAAGGAGGTGAATTATTACACCTTCACTCCGGCCGACGAAAAGTCGAGGACAATCCTCTTAAAACGAGTCGCTGCCTCTTGGGAAAAGGACGACATCGTAACTGCTCTTGAGGCAACATTTCCTAAGGTCAAATTCATTGACGTCAAAAAATTCTCTCCCCCACAGCGGTTTGTGAATATCAGACCGCAAAGATACACCAAGCTGAACATATGGCAGCTTCTCCTTGCCCCAGGAACCGACATAGATTCCATAATACGGACAAAGTCGCTTCCAACTTTGCATCAGCAAGTTGTCTTCGAGGTATTTCATAACAGAGAAATACCTCAATGCAGACGTTGCCAACGTTTCGGGCATGTCTCCCGAAACTGCAACATGAGTCGCCGTTGCGTTCGTTGCGGAGAATCCCACGATATTGGCAAGTGCAAACTTCCGCTAGCGAAATACGATCCGGCAACAAATGTGCAGGATGAAATAACACTGCCAACTTGCTGCAACTGCGGCAACAAAGGGCATCCGGCCAGTTATAGAAATTGTCCTAAATATAAGGAAATTAAACTAAGATCCAAGGAGACTCGAGCTAAGCAAACAGCCAAGTCAGACTTCGGAAAACAGGCCACACAAAACCTCATCCAAAATGGATTCACATTTGCCGACATGCTTAGGGGTCAGCAGGCAAGGAATACAAAAACCCTTTCAACTCCTACCCCCCAAAAACATACTCAAGTCCCTAAGCGAGCCCCGGTAAAGGCCAACACGACGCCTCAAATTCAAGCGGTGGTGCAAAAGCCTCCGAGGGGGCAATCTTCAATGCTCGAGAAACTACTTAGTTTCTCCCGCTTAATTGAGGATATCCGACCCCGATATGAGAAACTATCAACCGAGGCAGAGAGGGAGGCCCTCCTTTTCACTGCATATGCAAGACATACCCTCCACAATGGATTCCAAAATTAAAGTTATCCTCTTAAATGTCAACTCCCTTGTTTCGCATTCCAAGCGTATGATAGTTTCTGACTTCATAAAGGAAAGCCGGGCGGACGTGGTACTTGTAACCGAAACTAGGTTGCATCCATGTCACCGTCCCGTATTCCCAAACTTCTCCATGATTCGAAGAGATCGAACCCTCACTGGCGGTCCCACCATCAACGGAGGTGGAACTTGTATACTGGTTAATAGCGGACTTCGCCATGAACCTATTGACCTCCCACACCTAGAGTCCATAGAGGTATCTGGAGTTGAACTGCATCTGGCTAGTAATGGTAGAGTGAATACATACTCCGTATACCACTCGCATAAAACCAATAATGGCCCCATTAATCCCGAAGATATCGGCAAACTAATAAGGACCTCGGGGCATACACCCTTCATCATAGGCGGCGACTTTAACTCCAGACATCCCCACTGGAACAACTCTGTCTCTTGCCCAAATGGCACAAAACTGTACCAATGGTACACCGCAAACAGGTATGCCCTCAACTTCGAAATAGTTGCACCTACGGTTGGTACTCGAGGTAACTCAATTCTGGACATATTTATTGTGTCCAAAGACTTACTTCCACAAATCACTCCTCCTCAAGTTTCAGCGGGTGTATCTGACCACAATGCTGTGACCACATTCATTCGCGGCTATCGAGCATCCCGGGCTCATATCAGACACATACCCGATTATGGGCGGACAAACTGGGACAACTTCAATATTACATTGAACGATAAACTCCACCATTTCTCTCTTCCCACTGACAGGAATCTAACGACGGTTGAGATAAACAACGTTGCAAAACGACTTCACGAGATTCTAGTTGAAACTTCGGAGACTCATGTCCCGAAGTATAAACTTGAAAAGACCTATCAGATTCCCCATGACGACATCACTCTTCGTCTCATCCGGGAGCGTAAAAAGCTCTGCAGAATGAGATATCGTCACCGCTTTACGCAAAGGGAGCCATTATTGCGATCCATTATTCACAATATTGGTACACTGATAAAACAGAGAATCCAAAACAATCGTACCCGACAATTGGAAGACAAGCTGAAGGGTATCCAGATGGACCAGAACGTTTATAAAAATGTTAAAAAGATATGTGGCACTTCCCGCATCACTGGGCCAATTATGCACAATGGTGTTGTTGTCAATAACGACACCAATAAAGCAAATATCATCGGAGAGACCTTCGAAAACAATCACAAACTCACTCTCCAAGATGGCGACCCGGAAACTAATGCAATCGTTAGTTCAGAGGTCCACAGTAAGTTGGACGACTTCAACGAGCCAATTGTTGTCTTTAACCCAACTAACAGTGCATACTTCGATGACACACGTGATAATGGTCACGGTTTCATCACACCAAATACCCTACAGAGTCTGGTTAAATCTCGACACCCTAAGAAGTCACCTGGTATCGACAACATGTCATACCACTCGTTGCGAAGGCTTTCTGCCTTATTCTTTACAAAGCTCTCCATTCTGTTCAACCATGCTTACAACATGGGGTACTTTCCCCAAGCTTGGAGGCACGCTATTATTTGTCCAATAGCAAAAGTTGGGAAACCAACGTATCACCCCTCAAGCTTTCGCCCTATCTCGCTTCTCACTTGCATCAGCAAAATATAAGAAAAATTCATATACGAGAAGCTAAATAACTTTGTCAGTGCCAGGCACCTAATACCTGATTTCCAATTCGGATTTCGAAGAGCGCACAGCACCACTATGGCTCTCAATTTATTTCAAAACCACGTCTGCGTGCGGCTCTTTAATAAGGAACCCACCGTTGCGGTAAGCCTAGACATTGAAAAAGCTTTTGATACGACTTGGATCGAAGGTCTCGCTTTTAAACTACTGAATACTGGCCTCAGTAGAACGCTATGTAGCATCATCTACCAGTTCGTTCTAAACAGAACCTTCCAAGTTAGAATGAATGGAAAGCTTTCCCGAACTTTTTACGCCGCTGCAGGCGTACCACAGGGCTCCATTCTAGGCCCCATCTTATTCAATATTTACACCTCCGATATTCCCCGCCCTGTGGACGGGAGAGTAAACCAAATATGCTATGCGGATGACGTCCTGGTGTACACGTCAACCAAAGGCCCTAACCTCGCAACAAATCGACTCAACCGTCACTTGGACGAACTGTATCAGTATTACAGTCGATGGAAAATACGACTTAATCTATCCAAAGCAGTAGCCATAATTCTGAGTAGTAAACACTCCCAACCTACTTCTCGATATTCACAGAATATTCGAATAAAAATGGGAGATACTACGATTAGACCACAGGACAAGATGAAATATCTCGGGGTCACTTATACCCCAAAAATGAATTTCATCAAACATGTGACCCACATTCTCCAAAGGGGCCTTGGTCGGTCTAAGCAACTGCACAACATCCTGAAGTGGAGGAACAAAGTTGACACCAAAGTTAAGCTTCTCTGCTATAAGCAGCTAATCCGATCTGGAATATCGTACGCCTTTCCCATATGGTCCTGCATATCTTCGGCTCAAATGGAAAGACTTCGGGTTTTCGAAAGGAAACTCCTCAGAAGATGCACCAATCATTCTAGAAGGCCTGACGGTCGTTATTACCCCAACTCTCACCTATACGAAGGCGCCTCCATTACCCCTATCGACGAGTACTTGCTTCAATTAGCATATAAGTACCTCGAAAACATTCAGAACAGCGAGAACCTACTTGTACGGGACTCTTGCGTTCTTGACCCTTCTCTCTCTCGATCTCTTCGGATCAAACCCCCACAATTTCTTCTTCAGTACAAAACTGAAGAAAGCACCCTTCCCAACAACATTCCCCTCTATAATAGAGGATTCCTGGACCCATCCCATAGGGTCTACAATTAACAAACCAAACACACGAACGCACAGTACAAGGCGGCACAAACACAAACATACACACCGACCAAAGAGCAGATTATCAGACGCCAAAGACGTGATCTGCGTTTACTACTGCACCCAAGACCCACCGGTCTTGTATGATTTCTTTCCCACCATCCCTCTATAAAAGTAGTTAGAGAACACTTGGACTAACACTGTCCACACTATCCTTGGATACCCCCCTTTTTTCTTCTCTTTTCAGATGCCGCGAGACCGAGCCCAATATCCTCACGGATGTGGGTGATTTTGGTTATCGCAAGATGACCAGAAGTCAGAGGCAAGATGAAGGACACATATGTCCTGTCTCGCCAAATTCGGCCTTCTCGCCACATTTTTTTTTTTTTTTTTTTTTTTTTTTTTAAATAAAATTAGAATGCATTCGACCGTAACCCCGGAAGTATCCTCAATTCTTATTGGATTTTCAGCTATTTTTGATCTACTTTGAGATATTTAGTGGCGTTGCGCCCGAATTTTCAAAGATAGAATTTTTAGATACTTAGTGGCGTTGCGCCCGAGTATCACCTTAAAATACCGCACTAAGGGCGTTGCACCCTAGTGTACATTAGGGTTTAAAAGTTAGGTGCTTTAACAGGCACAAATACATCAGGTCAAAAGAGGCCTGATACAAACACATACACATATCCTAAAATAAGCTTCTCCATGAACAAGTAAGTTGGAAAAAATTTCTCATACTCCCGAGGTAGGTTAAAATACGCGAAGAATTTTTCAATTAAAACCCCGTACGCTTACCCCTCGTCTGTTGCCGATCCTTTTATCTGCTCGGGCTCCTTCCCCCTTCTCACCCTTTGAGTTTTCATAGGATCAATATATTTGGATTTGAAAAAAAAAAAAAAAACGAAGCTGTCTTCAATATGATCAATATTTACTTGGGTTTTCTGCCTCTCTCATTGGTGTTTTGGACTTCTTACAGATTCGTTTCACTCACATTTGGGAAGACCTATCCTTAAAATAAAACACAAAATTAACGCTCGGAACAAATAGCGATTTATAATGAAAATCACTATCAGATTAAAAGACATTGTAGATCTCCTGCCGGTGTTCAGCGGTAACCCGGACGAGCTATATAATTTTATCTCTTGCGGAGATATAATTTTTTCGCAGGCACAGGACGACAGTCAGCACGCTTTCTTTCTAAGCGTAGTAAAAACCAGACTGCGAGGGCCAGCATACAACCACATCCGATACAAGGTCATTTCAAACTGGAATGATCTTGCTGCGGAATTAAAGGAAGAATTTAACATTCTCCCTTCTAGGTCGCTGGCGCAAAACGATTTGGTAACAGCCAAACAGGGAAGCAAGGAAGGTTTGAAGGAGTTTGGAGACAGACTCACACACCTCCTGCACCTGTTGGACAGCGCCACGTTTGAAAGCACTACCGAACCTGCGGTGCGAACATATCTCCTCAAAGAAAATAATAAACTCGCCCTACACATATTCGAAGACGGACTTAGTAATCCACACCTAAAACTCTTGGTTAAAGCACGAGGTACCCCAAATCTCAGAGCAGCTATTAATTACGCTCTCGAGCAGGCCCCTTGACTAAGAAACAACAACACTCCAGCAAATTTTTCCGCTTATACGAATTTTAGCCGACCAAAAATTTGGCAATCGTGTAATAGGTCTGGACACACGTCTGAGGAATGCTACCGCAACAGTAAACCCTTACAATCTACCCCCCAAATTAAAACAAAGGTTGAACGCCTCCAATGCAGGTACTGCAGCAAATTTAACCATTCCCAGGAGGAATGCAAAAGGAGACTGTCGCAACTAAATAACCAAAACAAGTCCCCATTTAACAAAACTATTCCTAAAATTCAGCCCACTTCTACCACAAACGCCTGGAGAAGTGAAGTACTAAATAAAATAAGCAACGTACAATTATTAAAAATCAGCAATCAAAAGCAACTTGCGAGAAAAATAGATGAAATATCGATCGAAGCTAGGGATACAAACCAGAGACGGGACGATCTAACTGCTCTCCAAATAAAGGAAGTAGAAATCAAAAATCGTACCCACAATATTACATCAAAATCCGTTTGTCTACGGGCCGGATCCGATGATTTAACCAAGGTCTCTAAACCAACTATCCCAACAGCTCCCTACATTTCCATATTTTCACATCCCCCAACTTCTAATAACAAAGTACCTAAGCTCAAGAAAAAAATAACACCGGCAGAGTGTAAGCCTGAGCAGCAAGAACTCTCAGCAAAACGTAAGCCCGAAAAACAAATAACACCGGCAGAATGTAAGCCTGAGGAGCCAGAACTCCCAGCAAAATGTAAGCAAGAACTCTCAGCAAAACGTAAGCCCGAAAAACAAATAACACCGGCAGAATGTAAGCCTGAGGAACAAACAATCTCAGCCAAATGCAAGACTGTGGAACCAAGAGTACCAGCAGAGCGTCAGACTGCGGAACAAAGAGTCCCAGCAGAGCGTGAGCCTGAGGAACAAAAAGTCCCAGCAGAGCCTCCGACTGCGGAACAAAGAGTCCCAGCAGAGCTTCAGACTGAGGAACAAAGAGTCCCAGCAGAGCGCAAGACTGAGGAACAAAAAGTCCCAGCAGAGCGTCAGACTGCGGAACAAAGAGTCCCAGCAAAGCGTCAGACTGCGGAACTAAGGGTCCCATCAAAGCAGAAGCCTGAGAACCAACAAATTCTTGCAAACAACTCGTATGCCAAACGTTTGCTGTCAAAAAATATACATAAGCTCATAGTAAGCTCCGTAATAAAACACAAAGATAACCAAATAAATAGAATCCTTTTTAGTAATAAAGCAAAGAGATATCTCTCAAAATCGATCACGAATCCCCCATCGTTCGAAATATTCCCCTTCAATCGTTCTATCACACAAATTTTGAAGTTTACTACACAACCTAACCTAAGAAAGTATGGAAAATCTTCCACAAGTTTAGGGAAAAGCTCAAAACAAATAGATCTTTTAACCCAAACTTTAGATATATGTGTATGTGTAAAATATGAAAAACAAAAAATCCTTACATACGATTAAATTAAATACAAAAATGTAAATATGAAAGAATAAGCATATAAACAAAACAAAATGTTTACATCTATAAATCTAAAATATTTAAAGGCTATAATGAAAAACAAATTATAGAAAACACTTAAACTATTAAACAGAAAATCTATTGATTGTTAGTATGTAAGATTCAATTTAAACATTAAAAGAATATAATGAAAGGTAAAATTCAAACAATTATAAAGTAAAAATCAAAACAATTATGTAAATATAAAAAATGTATACTAATAATGAAAAACAATTCTCCTTTACACATAAATAAAATCGCTACAGATATATGAAAACAGTTAAACACGAAGAGAATGCACAAACATTAACCCTCAATGAGGAAGACAGTTTTCAAACTAAATTGTAAAAAGAAAAAGTAGCTGAACCAAATTATTGGCAAATCCAAAACAATTTAGCCCATTATTGTCATTAACTTTCGTACTAATATTAATCACTAACTTTAACGATTTAGCATTTACGAATCCTACTACTATATGAACCTACTTTTAAATTCACTAAAAACATTGTAAAACACAAATTAAAACAAAACCATTACTAATTTAAGATCCATCTACTTACCTTTATAATACATATGCCCATTCTTAAAATATACCTAAACAATGTTGATAAATACAACCAATGCAAGAAATGTTATACCAAACCAATTACAAATGTAAACTATCGCGAAATTGAAATGCCACCGCCCTTTGCCTTTCACCCATTCTAGAAAATTAATCTCTTCTAGATTAATTTTCTTTTCTAAAGGGGGGAAGGATGTAGCGATCCTAAATCGCTACTCCTATCTAAATCCCCAATATCATCGAACAATCCCATAACGCAAATCCCAATTTCATATTGAATCAATGAGCGATAGATTAAACCAAAAGTCAATTTGTCGCACATTGATTCAATTCCACATAATAAACTCAAATCCCAAATTTTCCATTGCTTCATATTCAAATTCCATATTGAGTCACATATACAACAAATTTAACCAAAAGTTAATTCATCATACATTGACTCAATTCCTAAAAACCTTTACATCATGAAATGCTTAATTCAAAACGCATTTCATGATTTCCCCTCCCAGAACCCGTCCAACTAAAGCCTCTAACAAATTCCCAGAAAACAACTCAAATTGAAACACACAAAGTCATTATGTGTGCTTCTGGGAATTTCGACAATAAAATAGTTGACAAAAGTCAACTGCAAAAAACTATAAAAGGGCAATGCTTTTCAATTTCGGGATCAGTCTCTCTTCGAAGCCCGAACCGCTGGCCGATCACCAATCCGAAAATCACTTTTAAATTCAAACATTATAAAATAAATCTTACCGGAATCGTTTCAACTAAACCTCCTTACTGTCTTTAATTTTCACCTATCACAACACTTCGCGCTCTTCTCTCGAGTTACGATAAAGCACGGCGCGGAGTATTACACATTTCTGGAAGTTGATCTTAAGTTTCCAGTCATCGCAATAGCGCTGCACGTTGTTGAAGTCTCGCTGTATTAAACTATTTATGAACTCAACTTTCGGAGCTGTTCTGTAAATTATGAGATCGTCTGCGTACGTAATAGCCTGTGGGAGTGCATCTAATAAGTCGCTAATGTAAATGTTAAAAAGAATCGGAGAAAGTACCGCTCCCCGTTGCAAGCCATTCTTGATATAATACGTTTTATTAGAAGTCACATTACAATTTTTTGACCACGACTCTCCTGTCTTAACATATGTAAAGTACATATAGTAAAGGCTTATGTATGCCATGTCTGACCAGTTTGTAATATAACCATTCGATCCAGACGGTATCAAAGGCGTTTTCCAAGTCGATCGGTCAGGCACCTGTGCATTGGTTCCTACATTTATGCCATTGTATGTCAGAGACCAGTTTAGCTGCGGCATGTGTGGTTTCATGACCCGCCTTGAAACCAAACTGGTTATTTAGAATAATGTTGTTGTCGTCTACCCATTTTAGCAGAGCTTTGTTAATAGTCGTTTCAAATGCTTTAATGAAGCTTGGGAGTAAATTTATTGACCGCATGTTCATTGGGTTTGCAGAGTCCTTGCCCTTTTTTGGGATGGACTGAATGATTGCCGTTTTCCAATGCGTGGGATAATATGCAGTATTTAACGCGTTGTTAAACAGGACCATTTATATATCTATTGCCATTGGGGGCAGGTTCTTGAGTACGATGTTAGGTAATCCATCTATTCCCACTGACTTATTGCTTCTTAATGAGTCGAAGATACTCTGGATTCCTTCGACCGCAATTAAAAGGATATTAGCCACACCATTGGCATTAATGTCAATTGACAGATTATCGTCAGTTAATTCGGTAAAACCGAGATTCTTTGATTGCCAAAGTGAAATTTCATTTCGGAGATGCAGGTGATTTAGTAGAGCTTTGTCCTCCAAGTCGTGATTTCGGTAAATACTTTCATTCACCTTGTACATTTCCTGAAAGACAGCTCCCACAGCGTTCACCTTTTCCAAGGAATCTTCGATTACGAAGATCTCATTATTGTGGATCGAGTTCTCTGTATCTATGCCATTGTTGATTAGCAGCTGTTTGTTTACATCAGTACGTGAAATTTGGAGACACTGAATCTCGTTTGGATTATTTCTCCTGAATATTTTATTTATTTGTGGGAATATATTCGGGTTATTAGTTTTTAAAGCGAAAATTCTGTTTTTCCAATACAAATTTGTTGCTAGTCTATAGTTAGCTTTAAGTAATTGTTGGAGGTTTTTTAATCGGGATTTCAGTGATATTATCTCCTGGTCTTGTCTGTCTGTAAACTGTCTGTGTAATTGTTTTAATTTCGATAGCAGTCTGCTCTTTTGCCTGTGGAGTGCGTTTATTGTAGCGTTTCTGTACATGCTAGTGTGATCTGTAACTGTTGTTTTGGAAATTGTTTTGTCCATTGTTCGTTTTACGGTTTCGTCCATTTGTTGAATGTATTTATCGATTTCGTCATTTTTCAGGTTTCTGTTTACTGGCACAATAAAGTCGTTTGAACGAAGTCCTCTTGTTAATGATCTGGTGAACCGCGGCCATCGCATTGCCCCGTAGTTGTAGGGTTGCGGGACCACGAATTCCTCCAGATCTGCGAGATCCCTCGGAAGCTCTATTACTGCCGTGAATGCACAGTGGTCACTGTCGTATTCGATTGTCCATACACAGTTTCTGTTTCGTCTGTTAGTGTTAAGTAGTCGCAGTCGTAATCTAACTCTAGGGAACGATGTGTGTCCCGTAGCTAGCAGGTCAGTTATATGTTCAATATGACACTAATCTAACCAGCCAACCAACAGATTTCCTCTGGCATTAGATATATAATTTCCCCAATTTCTATGCTTGGCGTTCATATCTCCCCCTAGGATAAAGTAGTTTTTCTCCAGGTGCAATGGTAAGCATCGAAAGAGTTTCTCGAGCTCTGCTATAAAAAGGTTATGTTGGTGCTCCTCAGGTGCATAGACCGCAATCGCATACAAACCCCTTCCTTTCTGAAGGGGTTTGCCGACGATACAGACTTCCAGCACTCGGAACCTGTGCACTTCTCCACTATATATTACTTTATGATTGATTCCTTTTCTAAGAAAGATTGCGACACCTCCCCCTTGAGAGGAGTTCGGTCGATAACTTCGTATAATATCGTCATTTTTATTTCCTATCTTGTGTCTTTGGTTTAACTTTGTTTCCCCCACCAGAAGTACATCAAGTTGTTCATCTTGCAACAGGTTGAAAAGATTGGTTCTTCTTTCAGTTCTTATTAGTGAAATTACATTTACGACAGAGCTTTGATTGATGTTTTGGTTAGAGGGCTTATATTGATTTTTTATTTAGACTAGGCAAGTGCGAGTAGATTTCATTTATTTGACTTTGCAGCTATGTCATTTGTTTCTGCAGATTGAGCAGGACCGTGAACACGTCTGCTTGCGATGTTGTTTCAGTCTGTGTGGGAGTATTTTTGGGTACCAGTGTTGTAGCCTGATTTGGTGTTCTCCCACCCGACGCAACTTGTGCGTACGACCGCTGCGATGTTACGGGCATTGTTGTTGTACTTTTATTTAAAAACTTTATGGATTTTGCTTGATTATGTTTAATCAACACACGGAATTAACTTTTTTCCATTTTCGTTAGAATTCACGGGGTTGTCTGCTTTCAATGGCTGTCAAACACAAACTGGATGGTTAATCTATTATTACATATCGATGCCAGAAATCCTTTATCTTGTTTGAACATCTCTAAGGAATGCTTTATACACTAGAGTGCGCACGTGTGTTCAGTTCTATTAGCGGAATTATTGTAGTAAGCAGCCTTTTGTAGTGTTACCGATTAAAGTGAGTCATACACTCCCAATAACTAGGGTGAGGCTGTAGTTATATTTGCTGTGTGCACCAAGCATGGGCGCTGATTGAGCAAAGATACCACGGATAGTTCACTACGATTGACTGTAGCCCTTGCGATTGAAGTTGGCTTAGCTCGTCGTCACTGTGGAATGTCAATGGATCAATACGCATCGAGCAGAACGGGAACAATTAAAACACTTGATGATTGCTGGTGGTAACTGCTTTATTGTTTATGGTTTCTTTGTTTTATTTTACACGAGTTTCCGGCGCATATATTAGTTTGACAATTTAGATTATTGATTTAGAGTTCACTTAAACTATATAAACATAAGCATAATTTGTGCTTCATTAAATCCGTTTTCTCGTACGCGAGACAAATCAAATTAACCTGATTTTTAAATATTAGAGAAAGGCAATCGAACTGCTCTCGAAAACTTGATACTCGAATATTTATGCGCACAACTTTACATTAGAAAATATATTAACAGTACGAAACCAGACCACGGACGACAAACGGACTTCACTCTCGTACACTCAAGCCAACCGAGGTGATGGGCGACATCCAACTTCTTGGGCGAATAAAATCTGACTAACTATTGGATGTCTCTTTACAGACATCCAACAAAAACGAACCTAAAGGATTCGCCGCCAATGGTTAAGGTCATAAAACAAGGAAAAAAGGAAAAAAAGGAAAACTCATGTTGCAGGTCAAATCTGCTGCGACATGTACGGGCAAGATAAACTGCCGCCATCCGCAAGGGATAGATTCTTTGATTGACGTGAGTCAATAAAACCCTTGCCGAAGGCAGGAATCTATTTTGGGATAATGAATCCAGCATTGGGTATGGCCGTTGCTAGATCGTTTAAAATAAACATATTTCGGTCATGTATGATTCGATGCATGTTGTTTTAGGGATATGTTAATCCCGTTGTGGGTACTGTCAGGCGAAAGTATCCGCTTGGGTGTTTACTTTGTGTAAACTAAAACACCTTCGATAGCCAGCATGAGAATCGTGGCTACTCGTTGCTTATGTAAATATTGGTGGTCATGACCGATGTTGGTAATCGTTCCAAGAAACGGCAACGGATCATAAAATCGGTCATGCTGATATCCAAGCAAATATGCGCGCCTGAAAGGCCAATGTTTAATTTGATCTTCTCTACTTTAGGAAAGATAGATCATAACACATGCCGTTGAAAGTCTGGCTTGCAGATGTGCAAGCAACCCGAAATGGCTGCTAGGACAATGGATGGGTACAAAGATAACACACGGAAAGATTAGCGTGTGATGGTGGATATGTCCCATCCATTGTTCGGTCGCGGAAGCTCGGTTGATGCTGAATTGATGTCATGGCAAGATGATAATCTTGCCATGAATTATGCTTTCAGGAATGACCATGGAGAAGAGGCTTGGAACAACCCCCAAAAAAAGGTAAGCTGCCTAATATGTATTTATGTCGGTTATCCGTAGGGATAACCGAATTGATTCCAGCTAATTGGGTGGCGGTTAATGCCCTGGCAAGATTGTATAATCTTGCCGAAATTTCAACTTTAAAGTAAGTTGAATTGCTGGTAATGGTGGGGATCAAGCGATGCGCAGCTCTTCGGGCCCCGAAAAGCCCCACAAGGCCACAAATTTTGCACTTGATTTTCGCTCTTTATACCTGTTGGAAATTTTATACCCGGAAACATATACTACCTGTGAATTATTTTTAGTACCGACATTCGGTCATTAATAAATTTCATATCTTTTACATGAGGCGTAATCTTCTTGCTTATGATGAAGCCGGTTCCGAGGTTATGTGTATCGGTACCTCCACACGCCAGTGGAAACCCGTTGGCTTCGATTACTTGAAGGTGCGTATTTTCCCAAAAGAAATTCATAAAGTTAAAGGGAATCAAGAAACGATCGTTGGAATTTCCCAAGATCAAATAACAAACTACTTAAAAAGGGTATAAAAAAGTGCGTCACTTGGATGAGGCCATCGCGAATATTTCGTTGCAGGAGTGCACATGAGTGATTTTTTTAAAACTTTTGTTTAGAATATTTAAAAAAGTTTTAAAAAGAACTGTTTTTATTTAATTTGAAACACAAATGGAATGAGGATTTAGGACTCTCGGGCCGAGAAATACCAAGGAGGCTTAACAGAAGTAAGACTGTTGTAAATAGTTATCTTGCGGATCTGCAAAAATATGGGAAAATTTAAAAAGGACGCACATCTGAAGCAACGTCACGAGAAAAGTGGTTGATTCTACGGCTTGCCTCAAATTCTACTCTACCAGCGACTAAAGTAAGGGCCAAAAGAGGAGTATCAACCAGCATAGCAACGGTTCGAAGAATAATAAAAAAAAGCGATACTATCAAGAGCAAACAATTGAAAAAGAAACCTGTTTCGAGGCAAGTACACAAGGAGCATCGAATGAATTTTCCAAGAGAACATGTCGCTTGGACCAGTGGATGGAAACGCGTTGTCTTTTCGGACGAAAAAAAGTTTAACCTTGACGGTCCCGATGGTTTCAACTTTTATTTCCATGATCTGAGAAAGGAGGAGTTTATTTTGGCAAGACATCACAGCCGTACATCAGGTGTCATGGTGTGGGGAGTTATTACCTACTATAGCACAATCGAGTTGGAGTTTTTGTGAACAACTACAAATGTTTGCTGAAACGGTCATTTCAAAAAATTAAAAACATTTTCGGATCCCTACCTTGGATTTTCCAACAAGACAATGCCCCCATCCACACGTCCAGGATTGTTAGAAGTTGAATTCAATCAGAAGATGTGGGAATTTTGCCATGGCCGTCCTATTCGCCGGATTTAAACACAATCGAAAACGTTTGGTCATGGTTATCTCGTAAAGTTTACGAAGGCGGAAGACAATTTGAAGACACGGACACCTTAATCGAAGCTATTCGTGATTCCTGGGACCAAATTTCCCTAGAATAATTAAAAAAAAAAAACTCTATGGTTTTATTCATATCTTATAGAGGTCATATCCAAAAACGGCGGGCATACTCATTATTCATGTAGAAAAACGTTAAAAATAAATGTTTTAAAACCATAAACGTAAACATTTCATTAATTTTTTTCTTCTTTTCTAAAATTTTGCATGTGGCCTCATCCAAGTGACGTACTTTTTTATACTCTTTTTAAGTAGTTTGTTATTTGATCTTGGGAAATTCCAACGGTCGTTTCTTAACTACCCTTTAATTTTATGAATTTCTTTTGGGAAAATACGTACTTATTCACAGGTAATATATGTTTCCGGGTACAACATTTCCAACAGGTATATAGAGCGAAAATCAATTGCAAAATTTGTCACCTCATCTTAGTGATTGGGAGTGTATATGGTATTATTAAACATAAATAAACTAAATATTTATATAACAAGTGCGACATACAGTAAATATACTCAACTCACGTCAAAAGTTTAAATTCAATACGAGGGTTGCCTTTTATATTTCGGGATTAGAGAACAAAAACAAATATTGATCATCGAAAATCACTTTATTGTTTTTCAAAATATTCCCCATGCAGATCTGTGCACTTTTGCATGCGTTTGCACCAATTGTCGAAGCACTTTTGCCACTCTGATTGAGGTATCTCCAACACATGCATTCTGAATGCAGCAACCGCTTCTTCAGGTGTCGAAAAACGTTGATCTCTCAGTTTGTTTTTTACGTACGGGAATAAAAAGAAGTCATGAGTCAAGTCAGGACTATATGGCAGATGACCCATCAAATCGATGTTTTGGGTGCTCAAAAATGCAGTTGTCGCAGCCGATGTGTAAGAGCTCGCATTGTCGTGGTGAAGAGTGATCCGTCTTCGGCGGTTGGTTTTCCTGATTTCTTGGAAGACAACTGGCAAACAAATGGTTGTGTACCACTCAGAATTGACTGTTCTGCGTTGTTCTAGTGGTACGGTTGCGTGATGACCAGTTTTTCCGAAAAAACAGGCGACCATTTGCTTGGAAGTGCTTCGTGCGCGAACAACTTTTGTTGGATTTGGCTCATCTTGAAATACCCAGACAGTCGACTGCTGTTTACTTTCGGGCTCATACGCGTAAATCCACGATTCACCACCTGTCACGATGTCATAGACGTGTTTCGAAGCACCACGACCGTATTTTTTGAGCATTTCTTTCGACCAATTGACACGAGCCTTTTTTTGGGCGATTGACAAATTGTGTGGGATCCAACGCGAACAAATTTTTTTGACAGTCAAATGTTTATGCAATATTGAATGTATGCTAGTCCCACTAAAGCCTAAGGTTGTCTCAATCTCACGATAGGTCACATGACGATCTTCCAATATCAGTTCGCGCACAGCATCAATGGTTTTCGGAACAACAACTGATTTTGGACGACCTTCACGAAATTCATCTTGGAGTGAACTACGACCACGATTGAATTCACCATACCATCGATAAACACTGGTCCTTGATGGAGCTTCATCGCCAAAAATTGAATTAAGTTCATCCATGCACTGTTGCTGAGTTAATCCACGCCGAAAGTTGTAAAAAATAATCGCACGAAAATGTTGACGATTTAATTCTATTTTTGGGCCGAGATGAATCTTTTAAGTTACTGTAAACAACACAAATAGCGCTCGTATGTCAAAACGTTCTGAGTGCGTATAACCTCAAAAATGTCCAACTTTACGACAGAGCTGTCAATTGCCGGATTGCAACACTAGGGTTGCCAAATCCAGAAACATAAGAGGCAACCCTCGTAGACATGTGGTGACCAAAATCAAAACAGTCAAGACAGTCAAAACAAAGAGATTCAAAAAACAAACAAACAAAACAAAACAAATAATAAACGTAAAAACTTAATTCTAGAACTAAGTGAATTCAAAACACAGACCATAAAATAAAATAAAAACAAATTTGCATAATTCAGTAAAGAAATTATAGGAAACAAAATATATCACCTCGGTCACAAGCGAGAAAAATAAGAATACCAATATATTGCTCGTTAAGCAATCGATATATAAATAATCAATTCGCGTGGGTGTAAAGTGACTGGCTTTTACTCGGCGCTGGGGAGTTCGAGTGCAGGTTATCGAGAAAGTGGATTGCGTCGCGCTTCGTACAGGCAAGCAGGTCGCCTTTGTTATTAATTTTAATGAAAACAAACCGGAAAGTACCAGCATGAACAAGGACGAGAAAAACGTAACAACAAATAAAAGGAAATTGTGAAAATGGAGGGGGACAGTGAGCTCCCCTCCCCAACCAACTATGACTTGTATGGGGCAAATGTTGTTTTCGCTTCTCCTGCATCGTCCAAGCCTGAGGATGAAGAAGAGGAGATGAACAAATTGGTAGCAGAAATTGCGGTGGCAAGAGCACGGCTAAAGGAGAGACGCCGAAAGTAAAATATAACTGCGCTCGAACAGCAACAAGCTAACTAACAACAACATAACCCGAAGCCAAAAGTTGGCCAACATCAACAAAACCAACAGCAACAGTAACTACCAACACAACATCGCCCAGAGCAACACCAAGGAGCACAACATCACCAAATCAACAGCAACAACAGAAAAATAAAGATGCCACCAATCAACACCGTCGATATTAATTGTAAAGAATTAGTAAGTCTTTATAAGCTAGCTGTAGGTAACAATTTTGTAATTAAAAGACTGGCAGGTAACAGGCTTGCCATCCAAACCAATACGGTGGCAGACCACGATAAAATACGACATGTCTTAAAAAGAGCCACCGCGGAATTTTACTCGTTCACGCCGAAACAAACGAAGAACATAACAGTTCTATTACCCTCAAATGGAATGCTTCAAAAACTAAAGCATGGAGGTACAATTACTAAAAGCTAACTATAGATTATCAACAAATTTGTACTGGAACAACAGAGTTCGAGCTTTAAAATGTAATAACCCGTAAATAAATATTCAGGATAAATAATCAAAATGAGATTCAGTGTCTCCAAACACCACGAACCGACCTAAACAAGCAGCTACTAATCAACATTGGCATAGATACAGAGAGCGCTATCCTCAATAATGAGCTCTTCGTGGTCGAGGATCCTTTGAAAAAAGTGAACGCTGCGGGAGCTGTGTTTCAGGAAATGCACAAGGCGAATGAAAGCATCCACCGAAACCACGACATGGAGGATAGAGCTCTACTGAATCCCTTACACCTTCGAGGTGAAACTTCAGTTTGGCAATCAAAGAATCTCGGTTTTACCGAATTCAATAACGATAACTTGACATTAACGCCAATGATAAGGCTAATAGCCTATTAATAATGAGGGAAAAGATCCACAGTATCTTCGACTTATTGAGAAGCAAAAATCCAGTGGGAATATATTTACCAATATTACTATTTATTGGTCCGTAGGAATCCGGAAGTTCATGACCTCACCGACTCGTCTCCACCATCGTTCCCTGTACTGTGCGCTCTCCATCCACGCTTCACCATCCGATCCGATCTCTTTAAGGCTAAACCTAACATTGTCCTCCCATCTCCGTCGCGGCCGTCCTACCGGTCTCTTAAATCCTAATACCTTTTGGGTTGTTTGTTTGATTACGTCTCTGATCGATGCCCATTTAGTGTCCACACTACTGGTGTCCTCTTCCTCGCTGCTCCCATTCTCTAGGATGTTAAATCTATTCGTTAGTTCGCCTTGATATTCAGCCCTTTTGCGCAGGTCTTTTAGTTTATAAGTGTCGAACTTTTTGCTCGTCTCCTGTGACTGCCCATGTGGGTTTGCTGTGAGCCGACTTCTAATTTTGCCCATCACTAGAAGACGATCGGAGTCGCAATCTGCTCTCTATATGATGTTTTGTCTATGAGCAAGTGGCCTATTTGGTTACGCATTACGCCGTCGGGTGAAATCCATCGTGCTTTTCACTACTAAATCTTTTGACGCTGCGAACGTGATAATTCGAATTCCATTATCATTTGAAACGTCGTGTAGGCTTTCGCTACCTTTAGTTGGTTGGAAGATGTCTTCCTTTCCAATTTTCGCATTGAGGTCGCCGAGGAGGATTTTAACATCGAATGATGAGATACCATCAAATACTTCCTCTAGGGTATCGTAGAACGTGTCCTTCGTTTCTTCTTCGGTAGATTCTGTGGGGGCATGTACGTTTATAAATCCATAATTGTACCATGGGCCCGGTATTTTTAGAACCGAAATTCGGTCATTAATAAATCTCACATCTTTTACATGGGGCGTAATCGTCTTGCTTATGATGTAGCCGGTTCCGAGGTTATGTGTATCGGTACCTCCACACGCCAGTGCAAACCCGTTGGTTTCGATCACTTGATGCGGGAGTCGGACTTCTAGAAACGCGACGATGTCCATTTTATATTGCTTAGTGTTTTCTACGACCGTCTATAGCGCGCCTGTTTTATATAACGTTCAAACATTCCACGTGCCGACGCGTATATCCCGCTTTTTCCGTTTTTCTTTACGTTTTCATTTTGCCAAGTCGGTGTTTTCTTGATGATTTGTTCCCTTGTGGTAGTGTCGGCTCATCACACCTACGCCTACCACGTTTTTCGTGGGATTGTTTTGTGTATATTGTTTATTCATTTTTGTTCCCACGAGTCTTTGGGGTTTTGAAACCCGCCATATCAGACCCTCATTTTGATATGATAAGGTTTGCTTACTGCTCTGATTCGACCCAGTGTCAGAGAGGCGCCGTTATAATACAGCCGGTATACCCCTAGCTGTAAACCATCCAATGGGCACGGTGACGCGTAACATCCTGGATTGGGGGTGGTAGATCTTTTTGTGTTACTCCTCGCTAGCTTATAGCGTTTGAAATAATAGTGTAGAAGAACGTGTGATTCGAACTGACGCTATGACAGTTTGAATCACCAAAAATTTACCTAAGCGTTACTCATCAGGCTACTGGCCGTGTTTAGAATTCGATTTCAAAACTCGACTATACTCCACTGATGTGAATTGTTATGTTATCCCTAAGGTATACGGCTCTGATGTATTTTTCTTACTCGATTTTTCGTTCGTGTTCTTCACTATTTTGCTTGTGATTTGTGTGTGTATCTGTTAGAGATGCCACAAGCCTGTCTGACACTGGCAGCCCTATTGGAAGCATATGCTTCCGTCAGCATACCCTGAGTGATTCATTGTAGTTTAAACACCCCCACCACGTCAAGGTTTCTACTAAGTGGGAGAATCATTATCATCATCGGCACTACAACCGGGAACCGGTCTTGGCCTTATTTAGCAAGTCCTGAGGCTTGTTAAATTTTCCATAATGATTTGTTTTTTCCGGGCAAGGTCATTAGTCTTGCGCCATAAATAATAATAAATAAGTATTGAATTCAAATTAGTCACGATCGGAGTAAGATGCATTTAGATATAAAATCTTATACATATTTACCCTTCAACACCTGTGGCTTCAAGACGATTTGCGATATCTACATCTCTTGACCAAATATCATATTGCCACTTGTAGGCGCCGATGACTCCTGACAGTATACTTCCCGAGTGTACTCCTATTCGCATGTCAATGTCCAGTTTTCGTTTTGTCCTAAGAAATACAACTGTATCAATGTGAATAAGGATCCCAGGTTCGAATGTACCTTACATCGCGAATATCCTTAATCATACGTAATCCCAAATCTACACAGCTCTTCGCATGGTGTTCGTTTTTGACTGGAACTCCAGAAACACAATAATAGCAATCGCCAAGAAATTTTATACGAAGCACATTGTATTCCTGTGAAAGTATTAAAGATGAATTCAGTACCAAATTAATCACCAGAATTGTTTACCTCAGAGGCTTGGTCGAACTTTACAAACAAGTCGTGTATGGTCTCCACTAAAGTCTTCACATCCAGGGTTGTAGTTAAATGAGTATAGTTGACTACGTCGGCATAAAGGATAGAGACTTCGGAGTGAGGCTCAATGAACAGTTTTCTAAGTTATTTGATTGGTTAATGAATACAGGATGAGTATACTTTTGGAACTTACTCTGTATCCGGGCGCCTCCATTTCTTTATTGTTTGTTGAGAAGCACTGGAAGTAGAAGAGCATTTATTTTGTTATATTTGTAGTTTTACACTTAGTGTGTACTTATTTATTTATTGTTATTATTATGTTTAAGATCAGGGTTAATATCAAGGGGTTTTCAAAAGGAACATAACAATTTTGTATTTGAATACGAACGCCCCTTAAATTTGTTTAAGGTCCTGTCAATGTCGAAACGTCTGTGAAGTTTCAAAAACTACTAACGTTTAGGAATAAATAAAAATTATTACCGACAATCTGAATCGGTGAACGCAGCTTTAAGTGTGCTTACTTCTTATACCGGTGGTATTAATCGCCCCATCGGACAGGCTGTGGGTGCTATGGTGGATAAATTTGAGTCAACCTATACACTATTGGATGTTCCTGTATCAGCGAGACAACGTATCGGAAATATGGTAGCCGTATGTGTTTCAGTTCAAAATGAGCCAAATCAGTTGATTCTTTCAATTCAATTTTATTAGGTAGATAATATGGTACATTTATATTTTACAACTAGTATTTAAGAGTTTTAGGACCGCAATTCGTTTACAACTATAATCTTAAATCTATATAATGAAAATAAAACAATTTTAATGAATAATAAATAATAAATGATTAAGTGAAAACTACAAGAAAAAACCCTTACTTGAATCTTAAGACTAATATTGCACAGGTTTCCGGTTATTTTATGTAATAATGACCTCGATATAATTTTCATAGACAGAGTACATATGTAGTGCTTTAGGATAACGCAAGACGGGAAACGAGAACATTGTCAGAAAAAGAACAATTGACGAAGAAGTTTCGATTGATTTTGTCAATAAAGAACTCTACCGGTTTAACGTTAGCGTTTTCATGTAGTTCATGTGTCAAATAATGCTATGGCAAATTCAGCAACATTCGCAATATTTTATTTTGTCACCTTTGCAATTTTATTTTGTGTGTGCGAGCACAATTATACCATACAGGAGCGCCGTACACGAGTATAGCTTGAAAAATGGTTTTAAAAATTATAATTTGATTTTCGAGGCTAAGCTTTGACTTTCTACATACTAATGGATACAGAACTCTTACGACTTTGTTTATTTTGTCAATTGTGGTAGTGATGTGTTTTTGGAAGATGCGTTTTTTTATCTAGAATAATACCTAGATATCTACAGTCTTCGGACCAATCAATATCAACTGCAAACATACTGAGTTTAGTGCCATTTGGTAGGTAGCAGAGTTTCCTACATCTCGAAAACCAGACAGCTTGTGTTTTATTACCATTTATTTTTATTTTCCATTTCCTGTAATATACTGCTAGTTGGTCAAGAGCTGCTTGCAAAGAGTTGTAGACATCATCGGCAAACATAGCTACCTGAACGTTTTCACCTAGACATGGTAAATCTGCGATAAACAATGTGAATAATACGGGACCAAGGACCGAGCCTTGGGGTACACCATAGTGGATTTGGTGAGTAGAGGATATGTCGGTTCCTATACTCACAACATATTTCCTCGAACGAAGAAAGCTCTGGATAATTTTGATAAGCGGTATTGGCAGCTTAAGTTTTAGTAGCTTATAAATCAAGGCATCGTGCCATACCGTATTAAAGGCTTTTTCGATGTCTAGAAGAATCAGTCCCGTTGACTCCTTGTCGATGAATTTACCAGCTATGTGGTTTTTAATTCGCAAGACTTGGTGGATTGTGCTGTGACCACTACGGAAACCAAACTGAAAGTTTGGTAAGATGTTATTGTCTTCCACAAAACGATCAATCTTTTCCTTAATGATTTTTTCTAAGAGCTTACTCAGACAGCTAAGTAGACTAATAGGTCTGTAGCTTTCGGGGCTGTTCTGCAGTTTGCCGGGTTTCGGGATAGATATTACGTTTGCTGTTTTCCAACAGACCGGAAAATAACAGTTCCTAAGACAAGCGTTGAAAATGAACGTTAAATAGTTACTTGCAGCAGGTAGAAGTGCTTTAATTAATTTGTTGTTAATATTATCAAGACCAGCAGCCTTTTTTGATTTCGATTTTTTTATCAACGCTTTAACTTTGCTAATATTAGTTGCGTAAGTACTTTCAGCTGGTGATTGAGAAAGTACATGGATAATGTTAGCAACTTCAGACTCAGTATACACGTCGCTTAGATGCATAGATATGGAGTGGTTCTTACTAAACGTGTTAGCAAGTAGGTTCCATTTCTCCACTGAAGAAATAAACAACTTGTCGTGAACTTTAAACGGAGGAATACTTGACCCTCTCTTTTTCATAATTTTTGATATTTTCCGGAACGGTTTGCTTGCTTTGTCAAGAGAGGATAGGTGTTTATTCCAACACTTGTTCCTATATGCTGAGATTTCTTTTTTAATGATATTATTTAAGACTTTAGCATTAACTAATCGATTGCTTTGATTCTATAACGAAGCCATTTTCTTCTTTCAGATTTTCGTAGTCTAATTATATGTAAGATATTTTCAGGAAGCGGTGCTTTATCAACTGATCATCATCGGCACTACAACCGGGATCCGGTCTTGGCCTTATTTAACAAATCTCTCCACCGGTCCCGATTTCGAGCCGATGTCATCCAGTTTGGCACTCCCAGGCTCTGGGTGTCCTGGTCTACATCATTCCTCCATCGCAGACGAGGTCTGCCGCGCTGTCTTCTCCCATACATCCTGCCAACAAGGACTTTCCGGGAATGCTCCTCTTCGCTCATTCGAGCTAGGTGTCCCGCCCACCGAAGTCTAAAGAGCTTGATTTTTCTTACAATATTAGCTTCAAGGTAGATTGCGTACAACTCATGGTTGTAGCGTCTCCGGAATCGTCCTCCCTCACATACGGGGCCAACAATTCTCCTTAAGACCTTTCTCTCGAACGCGGCCAAGAGTTCAGAGTGCCTTTTATTAAGCACCCAGGTCTCGGATCCATACATGAGTACTGGTAAGACCATGGCCTTGTACAGTAGTAGCTTGGATGTTCTGGATAAATTTCGGGATTTAAAGAGCCTTAATATACCATAGTAGGCTTTGTTGGATTTAATCAGCCGTTCGCGTATTTCTTCTTCCATATTGTTATCGGCTGATACTATTGACGCAAAGTAGTTAAAGAATTGCACTACTTCAAATTCGTCTTCACTACTCTGATAGTTTGACCAACGTTAGGTCTTGTCTTCGCAGAAGGTGCCACCATGTACTTGGTTTTTCCCTCATTAATGTGCAGTTCCAGTCTTTGTGCCGCCTGCTTGATCTGGGTGAAGAAGTCCTGTACAGCCGATTCGGTTCTACCGATGATGTCGATGTCATCTGCGTAGGCAAGTATCTGGTTGGACTTGGTGACAATAGTCCCTCTAGTCACGGACTGCTTTCTCCACCGCCAGGATGTTTATTGGTTTGGACAGCAATCCCGCTATTTTTACTTGACTAGTTACGTTGGTCATGGTCAACCTACAAAGTCCTATCAATTTGTTTGGAATTCCGAACTCTCTCATGGAATTATATAGTTCTACCCTGGCTATGCTGTCGTAGGCGGCCTTGAAGTCTATAAACAGATGATATAATGGATTCTTAAATTCCTGACATTTTTCCATTGCCTGCCTAAGGGTGAATATCTGATCAATTGCTGATTTACCTGGGATGAAGCCACACTGATATTGACCAATGATGGGTTTAACGTATGGGGATATCCGGTCTTGTAAGATTGTGGGGGTAGAGCTAGTGCGCCGGCGTACGGCACTGAATTCACTCCTAACCACCATCGTCACCGAAACAAAGTTCATCCGCAGCAATTGTTCACAGATAATTAATCACAAAGACAGCGAGAAAAAAATTTAACCACATGGGATTGATTGTTACACATGCAGCTTGTTTTATTGTTTTCTGTAGATTACATGAAACATCTTAATGTTGTAAAATTTTTGACCACAATCACGAACTCACTTAATTGCAGTGGCTTTACACGTTACGACTAAATTGGTAAACTTGACTTAACACAACAGACACTCAACAACGATAGGTTTCAATTACGCGACGCTGGGATGTATGCGTCCCCGTGGAGCCACGGGGAGCAGGAGTGATGCGACCTGTTCGGTCGAAGGTTGGAAAACGACTCAACGATATTCAATCGTTGTTAAAAGAAATTCAGCTGGGAAAATGGTTCTCTTAAATTAAGGGTGCATTTCCTGTTCCAAGAAAGACGTAAAGTCTCTCTTTTGAGTAACCAAACCGATCTCATACAGGATATCTTCACGATACACAAGTGTGTGTGTACGTCGGTTCTTTTCATGGCTTAGCGCTAAGATAAATAACCTGAAACACAAAGCAAGGGAAAGGATCGTAGAGATGTTTGTTTATGTGAGAAGGTTACTGGGAAACGGATCCAGAACTATGTAGGATAAAAGAGATTTATGACCTGTGTCTATGCTGTGGTGCGGATGCGTAGGTAAATGTATCGCCATTAGGAAGAAGCGCTAATGGTTTTTCCATTTACACAATGGGAAATGTGTTAATGGCATCGCTAGTAAGGGTGGGTATTGAGTTCCTATTTGCATTTGAATATGCTGTAGGATTAAATTGATGCAAGAGACGCGGAATGCGTATTTGCTTTGGTCCCTAGGATGTAAGTCGCCAGCCAATGTGTATATAGGGAACATTGTTGTACACATGGCGCAGCTGGGAAAAATAGACGGCGCAGTATTTATGATCCCTGTCATGAAGGTTACAAATGTATGTAAATCTAATTATTTGTTTACCGGAATTCATCTAAGGAAATTTGACTGGCGACGTAGATGCCGAAATCGAATTGGAAATTCCTGGTAAGCTAATAAAGAAATCTTAAGGAGCAGTGGTATGCGAAGAGAATGCATGAAGGTAAGCTTTCTTTGCAGGGACTTCAAGATCATAGATTTGATCTCTTAAATGCGTGCAGCATTTTTAGGTGCCGAATGTGAATGCATTGGCGAGGACTTGAGCGTCTTGGGTGATGATTATGGGGGTGTGATATCTCCTTTCTTATGTATGGGGCAAATTATACCGCGACGCCAATCTTCCGGCATCTCCTCTTGCTCCCATACGTGCCCCACGATCTCGTGAATTGCGTGATGTAACGCTGCCCTCCTTATTTGATCAGCTCAGCTGGTATGCCATCAGGTTCAGTTTATTTGATTTTAGCTGTCTAATAGCTTTTAATGTTTCCTCAATGCTTGGTGGTGGCAGCATTTGGTCTTGGTCTTGCATGGGTGAGCCTCCAATTCTTCTGTGAGCTGACTATTTAGCAATTCATTGAAGTGCACTTCCCATCGCTCCAGAATGCCTTCAGGATCGGTGATCAGATTAGCCTCTTTATCCTTGCAGTAAGTGCAGCGTGGTGTGTACCGCGTCATACTGCGGATTATTTGGTAGAACTTTTTCACAGACAAGGTTTTTTTCCCAGGTACTTTTCTTTTGTCTGTGAAGTCTTTTTTCAGATCTTCTGAGCTCTATGTATTTCTCCTCGCGTACCCGCGTCCTATGAAACGGCTGCATTGCCCGGTATGCAGCATTCTTACGTTCAGTCGCTAGTTTGCACTCATCATCAAACCAGTATGGGAACCCGTGTAGTGCCTGAAAACCGGTTCCCGACTTATTTTTGCATTCAAATCGCCAAGAACGATTTTCACATCGTATCTTGGGCAGGCATTGAGGGCCCGTTCGACGTTCTCATAGTATTCTTCTTTTTCGTGGTCAGGGGACTCCTCTGTAGGTCCGTGAACGTTTATGAGGCTTATGTTCTTAAACTTGCCTCGCACGCGAAGAGTGCAAAGCCTTACATTTATTACATTAAAGCCGATGATGGCAGGCTTCAGTTTTTGGCTGACTAGAAAGCCTACCCTGAGCACATAGTGTTTTGCGTGACAGCTGTAATAAATGTCATACTCTTTTCTTTGAAAAACACCACTCCCCCTCCATCTTATTTCTTGTAATGCTGTTATGTTAACCTTATATTCGGACATGGCATCGGCTAGCTGCCGTGCAGCTCGAGCTCTGTATAGTGAGCGTATGTTCCATGAAAAAATCTTTAAATCATTTAGCCATTTTCGTTTCCGTGGTCGTCGTTGTGTATCCGGTCCATATCCGAGGCTTGTTAAATTTGTAATAATAATTTATTTTTACGGGCATGGTTATTAGCCTTGCGCCAACCTTTCTCAGGATGTCGCTGCATGCATTGGTTCACTACTTGGCGGTGCCAAAGTAGCTATCCACGGGTGAAACGTGGAGACTGCATGTCAACTTGGATTGGCCCTGTATGTTCGCCCCCCCCCCCCCCCCCCCCCCCCCCCTATTGATAACAGAAACTAAATTGTTACATAGGATATCAATGTGCTCCCTGCAGGTTATAGAATTTAGGCTGGTATCACCTAGAACCAAGTTCGTGTTTATATATGATTTAAAACAAATCCAGTTGGCGGCGGAATAGTTATGGTATAAACTGGAACGATTTACAGAAATTGTATGTTCCACTGTGAGGCTGATCGAAAGGTGGTCTGAATTTAACGCATTTAGAGCTAATGGCACTGAGCAGTAATTTGGAATATTAGTGATATATAGATCGAGAGTTGACGGGTTCTTGTTAGCAGTCGATGGGATATAGGTGGGGAGAACTGGATAAAGTATGGAAAAAACTTGGGCTGGATTTAATAACATCTAGTAAAATGTTACCCCAGCAGTTTGCCTTAAGACGATTCCACGACTGATGTCTACAGTTTAGACCACCACCAATAATTACCTTGTTTCGAGTGTTGAGTCTATACAATTTTTGCAGATCCCGCTTAAGGTAAGTAGATTTCTCAATGTTTCCATTTGCTCCAGGGAAATAGACCGAAAAAATACTCACCTTGGAGTTATCACCTAATGTTACATCTATACTAATTTCCTCAATTAATTTAAGGTGCAATGAAGGACGAAAGGAATGTTCTATACATTTTTTCACAACAATGGCGACACCTCCACCACTAGCATGTACCCTGTCTAGGCGATAACATATGTAATTTTGATGTGAGAAAGAAATGTCTTGTTTGAGCCAGGTTTCTGAAACAAGTGCAATATCAATATTTATCAAGAAACTAAAAAATGCATGCTGTTTGTTTTTGATGCTTCTCGCATTCCAAGTTATGAGGCTCAGAGAGTTTCTTAACATGATTTTTTTTGAAAATATATACTTAATAGCTTATGAGGTAATGACGTTAAATTGGTCAACTTAAATTTGACAAGCACTAAGCTTGGTTACAACTTCATTAAGAAGAGAGTTTATCTCGCTAAATGAGAACAAGTTATCATTAGTTATAGTTTCAGACGGATTTTTCTTCGTCTGTGTCGTATCACTGTTGGAATGTTGCTGGGTTTGATGGAGGCCAGAAGCCCAGGTGGATGAAGGAAGTGAAGGTTGACGCACAGATCGCCGTAGTGGAGGAACATTATCAATGGATAGACGGTCGGGCAGTGGATGCTGTTTGTCACTGGGAGGCTGTAGGAACGTTGTATTTCCTGTACCACATCCACGTGGGGATAATTTGCGGCGAATGTCTAGGTACTGCTTTCGGCTAATGCATTCAGGATCGGTGGATTTATGTTGCCCACTGCAATTTGCACACTTGATGACCTCATTCGTTTTGTAGTCGGATGTTTTGTGGTTTCCAGAGCAGATTTTTGCCCTGTGTGTAGGGCGTTAGAATATACTCACAGCTAGGCCAGCTTGTCGTAAGAGGCGACTAAAGGCCGAGTGGTAGCCGGGGTCCCAACGCCCTGTGCGCCCGGTGAAATACCACCCCATCAAGCTATAGGCTCCGTGAAATGGTTGGGAGAAATTCCTGGCCATCTTTCGGAGCTTGGCTGATGGACCGGTTCGGAAAATGGTTGGTTAGGTGGTAGTCGGTCCCAAGGTGAGATACCACCCCGTCACGCTGTACATTCCGCGATATCGCCGAGAGAAATCTTCGACGGTGTTTCGGATGTGTGGCTGATGGCCCGGACTGACACGGGGATAAGTCATGATGGTACGTTCTGATATAAAGAATTCCGGAGGTAAACTAGTCTCCCATTCGGATCTCCGGGGGGGACTATGTCAGGGGGAACATCATGCAGATATCATGATAAATAATGGAACTTTAAGAGGTTCGTCATCGCATAACCGGTCTCGCTCTCGAGGCTCGGCCCACGCTCGACTGGTGACGGCATTTTGTAACATCAGAGGCATCGGTTTCACCAATACCAATGTAAACGCCGTCCACCAATATTTACAAACAACGAAACCTGATATCCTTGCCCTAACTGAGACCCAGGTCGATTCATCAACTGATTCGACATATCTTCGTTGCTCAGGATACGACTTACATTCGAGATTCCGTTTTAAGGGCGGAGTCTGCGTCTTCGCGCGGTCCAATCTGGCTTGCCAGAGGATGGAGGCGTTGGAACCCAATAATATGGACATCATATGGTTGAGGGTCGTGCTGAGGAATTCCGTAAAATTTCTTTGTTGTCTTTACCGCTCCCCGAATGACGATCGACCGGGGACATTTTTCGAACATCTTTCATATACCGTCGACTGGATACAGATCAACCACCCAGCTTCTGAAATTGTTGTCCTTGGCGATTTTAATGTGCATAATTCCGGCTGGTTGTTACATTCTAACAGAACCGACGAGGCTGGGAGGCTAGCGGAGATGTTTGCTGTAAGCCACAACTTGATTCAACTCGTGGGGGAACCAACGCGAGTGCCGGATGCCCGGGGCGATTATGCGAACACCCTGGATCTGTTTTTGACATACGAACCGAGTATTTATACCGTAGAGGTTTCTGCGCCACTGGGAAACTCAGATCACTGCTTGGTATCTGTCGCGCAAGCACTTGCATACCAAGCAAGCAACCGGCCTAGGCAGCTTCGTCATGTATGGAAGTATGGGGCCGCTGACTGGGACGATTTGCGAGACTTCTTCGCATCCTTTCCGTGGTCCGAGGTGTGCTTCGGAAACTCCGATGTTAACGCATGCGCGGAGTCGGTATCAGAGATTATTCTTCTGGGGATGGAGATGTATATTCCACATTCCATCAAACGAAGTTCGTCTGATAAACCTTGGTTTGACAAAAAGTGCGAGCAGATTACAGCGGCAAAAAATAGAGCTTTTAAGCAATGGCGCTCCAATCCCACCGATGTTAACAGAACGAATTTTGTCAGAATCAGAAACGCGTGCAACCAGGCGATTGATACCGCGAAGAAGGCTCACAACGACAGGGTGATCAATAAGCTCCTTCGGTGCCCAACTGGCTCGCGCTCCTTCTGGTCAATGGCAAAGGCTGTCAGCGGTAACTTTGCATCCTCCTCTTTCCCTCCGTTGGTGACAGACAGCGGGACGTTAGTCACGAATTCAAGGGATAAAGCTAATGTATTCGCAAATTTATTTTCGGCGAATTCAAACCTCGATCCCGGCCTTTTGGGCCCACCTGTGATCTCGCCGGTACAGTCTTCCATGCGGGATGTGAGATTTCGTCCGCGCACTATTCAACGCATTCTACGTGAACTGGATTGTAGGAAGGCAACCGGCCCGGATGGAATACCAGCAATAGTCCTTAAGAACTGTGCTCCAGAACTATCGCCGGTTCTTGGCAGACTCTTCCGCTTATCTTATGCACGGAGGACCTTTCCTGCCTGCTGGAAAATCGCTCGAGTTCAGCCAATCCCAAAGACGGGAAAAAAGTGTCTCCCACAAAATTACCGTCCGATAGCATTACTCTCTATTTTATCTAAGGTGGTGGAAAAAGTCATCAATGCTGAGTTGGTTAAGTATTTGGAGTGCAACGGACTCCTGAATGATCGTCAATACGGATTCCGTGGCAGGCGGTCCACAGGAGACCTTTTGACACTTATAACCGATATATGGACATCTGCGATTGAACGGCATGGTGAGTCAAGGGCGGTCGCATTGGATATTTCCAAGGCTTTTGACCGCGTCTGGCACGGGGCATTGCTGAGCAAACTTCGTTCATATGGACTTTCCCAACAGCTTTGCGACTGGACGAGGAGTTTCCTTGAAAATCGATCGATCCGGGTTGTTGTGGACGGCGAGTGTTCGGATCTGTATCCTGTTAATTCGGGGGTGCCCCAAGGTTCTATTTAGGCTCCAACCTTGTTCTTGCTTCACATAAATGATTTGTTGGAGACAACGGATAACAAAGTGTTCAGTTTTGCGGATGATAGTACGCTTGTTTCCTCCTTTTCGAGTGATCGGCCGATTGGTGCATCTGCGTCACACCAGCTGAGATGTAGACAGATTGATTCTCTGAATCGGGATCTGGATAAAGTCCTGCAGTGGGGAAAGGTCAATCTTGTCGACTTCAATGCAACGAAGACTCAGTATACAACATTCACAAAGAAAACTGGATCATCGGTTCCACAGCTGATGATGAATGGCCGGGCCCTCGAGGCTGGGGAAAGTTTGAAATTGCTCGGCGTCACGGTCTGTAGGAATGTATCATGGCATAAACACGTGTCGAACATCGCCAGGTCAGCCTCAGGAAAACTGAGTTATCTTTTTAGAGCCAAGAAATATTTTACCCCGGCCCAACTTCTCCTCCTATATAAATCTCAAATTAGACCCGCGCTCGAATATTGCTCTCATGTTTGGAGCTCGGCTCCTAAACATACCCTCGACCTACTTGAGAGCATACAGAGACGAGCGATCCGCCTGATCGGGGACTCGGCGCTGACGTCGGGACTACAGTCGCTATCACATCGAAGGCGCGTAGCCGACCTCTGCCTGTTTTACAGATATTATCACGGGTGCTGTTCTTCGGAGATTCGTGGTATTGTTCCGCGCAATTCGGCTTATATGCGCTCCACAAGACAATCCGACGGATCGCACCCGTTTGTGGTTCATCTCCCGACGGCGCGAACATCCCTACATCAGAACTCGTTCCGCTACAGAGCGGGGAAGCTGTGGAACTCCCTTCCCACGCGAGTGTTCCCGGAACGTTACAACTTGCAACTGTTCAAAAAGAACTGCAACAGTTATTTGATGGCATCTCGGGGCGCCCACTCGGCGCTATAGGTTCGCCTCTCCCGAGAGAAGTATAATAAAAAAAAAAAAAAAAAAAAAAGATTGCACACAAGCTATTAATGTGACAATGCATCGAGCCGTGGCCGTAAAGCTGGCAATTATGACATTGTGTGACCTTGCCTGGATGATGTTTTTTGAAGTCCCAGCGAACGATGGTTTTGAACAAGGTAGAGAAATTACGTTTGAGTTCATTTAATTTAATTGTACCGCGTTGGATGTTAACAATGTACAGGTAGTGTTTGTACAAGGCTTTTGTTGTTGAATTTATGGTGATGGTTTTAACATCTAACCACTTTATCCCGAGTGCAAATTGTTCATTCTTCACTATATCGTTGCTAATCAAGTCTAATCCGGATAGCACTACCTTTAATGGGCGATTTTCCTTTCGCGAGCGGGTAAAAAACTCACATTTTAACCGTAAGAGTTCAGTTTTATTTTGTTACATATGTCCATTTGTTTTTAATTAAGTAGTTGTCTATTTTAATGTTACTCAAAATATTTCGCAGTTTAGCACTGGTTGATTTTAAAACCACAATTGGCGGAACGGTTTCTTTCGTCATTTCTGCACACTGATCGACGTTGGTAGAATCCATTTCAGGTGAGTCCTCCATTAGACTTTGAAGTGGTTGGAAAAAGTTAGTGTTTGAACACATATTGAATTTATCTAGCACTTTGTTATTAACTTTCGTAAGTTTATCAGGAGGGGTTTGACTTCCAATACAGGGTCGTAACGCAACGGCTTACGCTTAATTTTGTGAATGATGAATGATGAATTAATGATGAAATGGATATCAGTAATATCGATCTTACTGAACACACAATGTACGTCAACAATTTTTTTTCGTACGCCCATATTATTAAAAAAAGTCTAGTTAACCTAAAAGAATTTCTAGATGATTTGTGGAATGCGATAAATAAATTACGCTCATTTCGTGGAATCAAATTGGATATGTTACACGAAATTGTCGTAGAAAAACTATGTCCTGGGTTTAGTAGTTAATTTAATATAATAATTGAGGGAATAAGTTGTGATTAGGCCTCAAATACTCACGATGTATCCATGGAGGATCTGCGATGACGATTCTCTGCTTTTAAATGTTCAATTCTATCTCTCACTTCACGCTCAATTTTATCAGCTGTCTGAGCTGGAATAATGCTCAATAGAAGGCTTTTCTAAAAGCTCAAAAATTCTATAAAACAAATTACATTGCACTGTAATAATTTACCTCTTGATCACGAGCATAACGTAAAAGCAGATTCTCTTCCACACACTGCCTTCTGTCGAGAAACGTGGTGCGTATTGCGATTTCTTTCATCAAACGGAAGTATATCCCCAAAATGTTTACACACGACAGGAAAATACCCTCAGACAACGTCTTAATGAGAATATGATCATCCAATCTGTAAGTTATCATCGCGTAATTGATCATGTAACACACAGTAACCGCCATGCCTAAGATGAATGCATGCCAATTGTCACTCAGTGGAATGAACATGTATATGGCGTACAAAATGTAGCTCCCATACGAAGGTCGAAGTGGTGGAATTGGGAAGTCCACTGCTGCGTGGTATACAGGTACAAGAAGGTCTAAAATAAAAATTAAAAAATTAAATCAAAACGAAGTAACAAAAGACTAAGCGACGTACCTGATATGACTAAAATGAAAACAGCAGTGCAGGATGCTAGATATGATATCCAAGGATGGCGCTTTGTCAGATCCTCTCGGAACGTTATGAATAAAACAGCCCACACAAGTAGGATTGATGTAAGGTATGAAAATATTTCTACAAACACCGCGCTGAGGTTCTGGGAAAAACATAAAGTAAATTAAAACAAACAACACATTCAATGAGGCATAAATAAATATACACCTTTACTGCTACCATTAGCATAATGACATGGATGATCCCCACAAGAGCTTGGAGTAAAATGAAGAGAGAAAGGTAGCTGAGTCGAAGCCGTTGCATGTACGAGGTGTAAAATTGTTCCAATTCCAAATTGCGGCATTGTTTCTATAATCATCAAAAATATATAAATAAATAAATAAATAAATAAATAAATAATGAAGTAAAAAGAATAAACAATAAATCGCGAATTCTCCGGTTTATGTAAATTCACTCGTGTGTACATCCCAGATGGCGCCTGCATAGTTATCGCGCTAGCATCCTCCATTATTGGATGCATGCCCACTTCCTCCTGAATCTAAAAACGTGCTCGATGTAAACCGCACCGGACAACTGACCACGAGTATTTAACCCAAAATTCAGAGACGATTCACCTTACCGCACAATCCCGAAGAGAAGAACTCCCATATTAGTGGAAATGGTGAAGTCATCATCATCATCGGCACTACAACCGGGAACCGGTCTTGGCCTTATTTAGCAAGTCCTGGGGCTTGTTAAATTTTCCATAATGATTTGTTTTTTCCGGGCAAGGTCATTAGTCTTGCGCCAGAGGCTCCCCGACAGGGAATCGAACCCCGGTCTCCCGCGTGACAGGCGGGTATACTATCGAGGAGGAAATGCTGAAGTATCTTCTGTTATAAGCGGGATTGCCTACATAATTTTAGGGCGAAGGCATCACCACGGCCTACCATCTGGGAAATCGGTGCCCAACTCAGAGCTCAGAGGGAAAGGCACAGCAAAAAGAAAATTGAGAGTGTAGACACCCAACGTCAATCACCTTGGGTGCTGCGGCTGAGAAATCTACATCTTGGACGGGACACCCGGGAAGGGGATGTTCATCGGCTGCTCCATCCCATCAAGACATTCAATGTTTGGCTACTACAACGAAGGTCGTCATACCGAGACGTGAAATTTTTGGAAAAAGACACAGTTATTCCTTCATGTGAAGAACATACTGCATGGATTGAAAAGTTCCGAGATTTATCAATAGGTGGTGCCACTAGGAAACGAACATGACTCATCTCAAGAGGGTCATCTGTCATTAGTTTATATATGAAGTTTCGTGATATTTCGTCCATTCGTTTACAAGCTACAATCGTCTGAGTGGTGCTCTTTTCGTCTTCGTAAAAAAATAACAGAAATATCGCATCTCGATCAAATATTGTTTTTGATAAGAAAAAAAAATCATTGGAATGGTTGCAGAAATGTTATCCCACATCTTCTCCCTCGAGAACAACAGTTTATCGTTGGTTTAGTGAATTTAAAATGGATCGTACAAGCACCGAAGAGAGACCTCGCACTGGAAGGCCAAAAGAAGCTATGAATGCCAAAATAGTAAAGCAAGTGCATCGAATCGTTTTGAGTGATCGTAAAGTGAAGTTGCGTGCGTCAGCTGAGTCCATGGGCATCTCAAAAAAACGAGTGGGGTACATTTTGCACGATTTTTTGTAGATGAAAAATCTATCGGCGCGGTGGGTGCCGCGTTTACTGACCGTCGACCAAAAACAGCAGCGCGTTGATGATTTTAACGGCCGGCTTGGCGTTGTTGCAGACTTTTTTCGACGATTTGTGACGATGAATGAAACATGGGTCTATTACCATACACCTGAATCAAATAGACAGTCTGCAGAGTGGCTGGAAAGCCACGAAAGCCGATCAAAGCGACCAACGCTCGGCTGAGAAAGTTATGGTCTCAATTTTTTGGGAGATGCATGGCATAATCTTCATCGTTTACCTGCAGAAGGAAACAACAGACACAGTAGAAAATTATATAGCGTTATTGGACAAACTGAACGACGAAATAAAGAAAAAACTTGACGAAGAAAAAAGTTCTGTACTATCACGATAACACAAAGTCACACAAGTACTAGGAAGTGATGACCAAAGGAACGGTCGGGATACATTTTCTGGATATGAAAAAGCTATCGCCGCGGTCGGTGCCGCGTTTGCTGACCGCCGACCAAAAACAGCCACGGGTTGATCATTCAACGGCCGATTCGGCGTTGTTGCAGCGCATTCAAGCGAACTTTTTTCGACGTTTTGTGACGATGTATGAAACGTGGGTCCATTACCATACGCCTGAGTCCAATAGGTAGTCTGTAGAGTGGCTGTACAGGTCAAAAAACCAACGCTAGGCCGGTTGGGCTGTAGCCCCGAAATGTCACGAAACTTTATACTTAAACTAGCTACAGATGAGCATCTTGAAATGAGTCATTTCATGTTCTAGTGAAGTCGCTTAGTGGAAAATCCTGGGAGTTTTCAGCCCATATACGAGGGTTGCCTCTTATGTTTCGCGATTTGGCAACCCTAGCGTTGCAATCCAGCAATTGACAGCTCTGTCGTAAAGTTTAACATTTTTGAGGTTATACGCACTCAGAACGTTTTGACATACGAGCGCTATTTGTGTTGTTTACAGTAACTTAAAAGATTCATCTCGGCACAAAAATGGAATTAAATCGTCAACATTGCACTCAGCAAGAGTGCATGGATGAACTTAATTCAATTTTTGGCGATGAAGCTCCATCAAGGACCAGTGTTTATCGATGGTATGGTGAATTCAATCGTGGTCGTAGTTCACTCCAAGATGAATTTCGTGAAGGTCGTCCAAAATCAGTTGTTGTTCCGAAAACCATTGATGCTGTGCGCGAACCATATTGGAAGATCGTCATGTGACCTATCGTGAGATTGGGACAACCTTAGGCTTTAGTGGGACCAGCATACATTCAATATTGCATAAACATTTGACTGTCAAAAAAATTTGTTCGCGTTGGATCCCACACAATTTGTCAATCGCCCAAAAAAAGGCTCGTGTCAATTGGTCGAAAGAAATGCTCAAAAAATACGGTCGCGGTGCTTCGAAACACGTCTATGACATCGTGACAGGTGATGAATCGTGGATTTACGCATATGAGCCCGAAAGTAAACAGCAGTCGACTGTCTGGGTGTTTCAAGATGAGCCAAATCCAACAAAAGTTGTTCGCGCACGAAGCACTTCCAAGCAAATGGTCGCCTGTTTTTTTTCGGAAAAACTGGACATGTCGCAACCGTACCACTAGAACAACGCAGAACAGTCAATTCTGAGTGGTACACAACCATTTGTTTGCCAGTTGTCTTCCGAGAAATCAGGAAAACCAACCGCCGAAGACGGATCACTCTTCACCACGACAATGCGAGCTCTCACACATCGGCTGCGACAACTGCATTTTTGAGCACCCAAAACATCGATTTGATGGGTCATCCGCCGTATAGTCCTGACTTGGCACCGAATGACTTCTTTTTATTCCCGTACGTAAAAAACAAACTGAGAGGTCAACGTTTTTCGACACCCGAAGAAGCGGTTGCTGCATTCAGAATGCATGTGTTGGAGATACCTCAATCAGAGTGGCAAAAGTGCTTCGACAATTGGTTCAAACGCATGCAAAAGTGTATAGATCTTCATGGGGAATATTTTGAAAAACAATAAAGTGATTTTCGATGATCAATATTTGTTTTTGTTCTCTAATCCCGAAATATAAAAGGCAACCCTCGTACTACTTTTACAATATTTTTTTTTTTTTTTCAAAACTGTATTTATTAACCATAATTAGAATTCGTACATTTAAGTAATACAGTGACTTAAAATTAATTTTGTGACAACTGCTTACATGTAATTATTATAATAATATATACATTTTCCAAACAATATAAGATAGATGCGTGTTTATAAATTTAGTGGTATTATCTTCCTGGAAAAGGTCAGAAAACCAGGAATTTGTTTTTTTTCAACTTTACTTAGTCTAAACTTAGTCCTAATTATATAAATAACTTAACCTAATTTAGCCTGATTACAGTATGATTTTCATAAAGCCATAAAACAAAGTTTTATAATTAATGGGATATATGTTATGAATTAAAGGATGTGGAATGAGGTCAGTTATGGGTTAGAGGTAGAGTATTTCTCTCCGGTTGTTCGTTGGAAAAGCGTAGGATGTTGGAATATGGTTGGACGTTACAGTATTTGAACTGGTTAGGGGTAACTTCGGTGTTGTGGTATATGATCTCATTTGAATCATTTACCAGTCTGCCTGAGGCGAAGATAGTTCTGGTGTGGAGACAGTTGGGGTAGTTAGTTCGGATATCTAGAGGGTTCTCTAAGAGCGAGGTTATTATGGGATTGGGATTATTTTGTAGGTTTTCGATAAATTTGATAGACAGTTCGAGGAATCGTCTATCGAGGCGCTCGATACCAGCGGCATTGTAGAGTTCGACGTTACTATAGTACTTATAGGAGTTAGGACGACGATGTAACCCAGAGACATACCTAAAGCATTTTCTTTCGAATACTCGTAATTTCTCCGTTTGGGAGAGAGTGATATGGTACCACAATGGGCACGCGTACGTGAGTGTGGGCCTGATAATTTGTTTGTAAATGAGCAGTTTGATTTTGTGAGAGAGACTATTAGGTTTCCACATTACTCTTCTACAGAGATTAAGCTGAATTGTGGCTTTTTGAAGGGATTTTCTAATGTGCGAGGAAAAAGACCAGTTATTAGAAAAAGTGATTCCCAGATATTTTAGGGTTTTGGAGGGTTTTATCAGAGTGTTGTTCAGTTGAATCTTAATTTTGTTGTGGCAGCGTCTGGTGTTGTTTGTACAGTGCTCGTTTTTGCCCTTGAACACTATGAGCTGCGTTTAATTGGATTAAGGTGGATTTTCCACTTATTAAAGTATGTTGATAGGTTAGGGAGGAAGTTGTTAATGCGGTTTCTTGCAGCCTTAACAATTTTGCTGCTACAGTAAATTAATGTATCATCAGCATAATTTAGCATCACAACATTAGGAGATACGGGTTGAGGAATATCTAAAATGGAGCCTTGGGGAACACCCGCCTTAGAAATATCGAGAGATATACACACAGTAGGGCTTTGGTTTTGGAGACCAGTTGTAACATCGTGTGTGAGTTTTAGTAGAGCATGACATGTGGATTGTCGCTTACGAAATCCGAACTGACAGTTAGGGATGAGGGCATTCTCATTGGAAAATGAGAGAAGATTTTGGTAGATCTTGCGTTCCAGTATCTTACTTAGTGTACTTAATAGGGATATTGGACGATAATTGCAAGGGCTATTACTACTACCGGGCTTCTTAATAGGAATTACTACCGCAGTTTTCCAGCTCTCTGGGAAGTGCGATGCATTAATTATATGATTAAGAAGAATGAGGATGGGAAGTAGATTCGGTGGGCGTAGCCTTTTAAATAGAAGACGTGGGATTCCATCTAATCCAGTTGACTTTTTGTTATTTCCTGATCTTACGATCTCGAATAATTCGTCCGCAGTTAGAAATTTTGTAATGTCTAAGGGGTGTGGAGCTATGTTTGTGTTGTTGAATTCACCGATGGAAGGAGTAAAAGATGGGAATAATCTGTTTGAGATGTATTCGTTTACTGTGTTCTCGAAGCCAGGAGTTGAGAGAGAATTATTTTGCTCATGGATCTTTGCAAAGTGTTCTGCGAGGCAATTTGCTATGTCCAAATCGGACTGGGCAATATTATTGCTGATCGGGTTAATGAGATGGTCAATTCGGGGTTTATATTTACGACCAGTTAATTGGTTGATGTTTTTGAAAAGATCTCGATTTGGTTTGATATTTTTAAGTGTGGAGATGTTGTTTTCATCTGCGAATTTTTTCAACTGCTCATTTATCAGAGTGGATAGGAGTTGGATTTGGCTTTTAATAAAGGGGCAGTATCTTGTATGAAGTTTACGGCGGAGCTGCTTTTTAAGGCGCAATAATTTGGTTAGGATGCTGGGCAAAGGCTTTCCTAAATAGTTATGAGGAATGGTTGTCGGGGTGTTTTTGCTGAGAGCCTCCTTAAGAATTTGCTCTATTCTTAAAGATGCTTGATCGATTTCAGTAGGGAGTAATACTTTTACAATATAAATTTTCCTGTTTTTGTAGAACATTTTGTTCCAACTAACTGTGTCGTATAAAATGAACAAAACAATCTAGAAGTCTCTGTGACTTAAAATTTTGAATAAACTTTGAACGAAAATCAAAGTGGCTATGTTTTGAAATGAAAAATGTGCTTGTTATGAAAAGGGGCATGTTTTTAAATGTGCTGTAAGTGACTGGATATAGAATATTGTGTCTGTTTATTTATGAATTGTATTAAATGAGAATGTAAGATATGTGAGGATGTAGTTTTGAAGGTTGTGTTAGAAAGGACATGAGATTAGTGTTAAAGCGAATAAGGGTAGTATTCTGGAATACAACATTCCCCCGTACATTAACCGCCTCAACTTAATCAACCTCAAAACCCTTGAGGAGCCTAGAGTCGTGGCAGACATAATATTTATTCATCGGGTCGTCTCCGGCTCGGTCGACTGCGCCTACCTTCTAAACATAATTCCTCTAAACACAAACCCTCGAAATACGCGTAATCCCCACCTTCTATCATATCACTGAAGGAGAGATACCCCCCATGACCACCGAAGATTTGCTCTTGGCTGTAAAGGTTGTCAACAAAACAAGATCCCGGGACTGGATGGTATTTCTAACGCTGTAGTGTAGATTGCTTTAACAAAAAACCCGGAAGTCTTCAGCACTCTCGTCACAACATGCCTTCAAACAAGACAATTTCCTAAACGATGGGAAAAACAGCGGCTTGTACTTATACCCAAAGGAGTCAAGAATCCAGAAGCGCCGTCGTCTTATCGCCCGTTGTGCATGGTGGACACAACAGGAAAACTGCTTGGACGAGTTTTGGCGGATTTTTTTAAACTGCTGAGGTGTTCCGCCGAACACTGTCCACGAATAAAACAACCAACTTTTACTTTACCTTTTTTGTCGTATATTTATTTTTGTTCTTACTTTTACACTCGCTTTCTTAGTATTTATTTTACGAGAACTCACTCCGACACACTCTGACTACTTTCTTCGTTTTTCCAATATTCGCCCATACTTCCACCGCAAATGTTAACTCTACCCTCGTTAGAGGATTATCTTCAACTGATTAAAATTTCCCTTAGGGGGTGTCAAGACTCACCCGATTGGTCTCTTTTTGGTGATTCTCCCTTAATCGAGAATCTCTCTTCATCAAAAATCTCTCCCCTAGCGTAGAACACACCCTCTATCTGTGTCCTGCGAGATCTTGTTTGGTCGCAGGCCAGATGTGCGGTCACACCCACACACACAGACGCGGATGCTGCTGCCTGTGGGGCGGGAGATATTCCTAGGATCGCCAGAATTTTCACACCTGCGGCATCGCTTTTGTATATATTCCGGTGTGTGGTTTATTATCCTTGGCGATCTCTGGGATCGTGGTAATTATCGTCGGTTATGATAATTGTATTTATTTTGCCCTATGGGAACAGTGTTTGCTAGTTTATTGCTGTTCCTCCGCATTGGCCTTTGTTTAGGCGAAGAGCGTTGCGGTGGGGTCAAAGGTTTAGCCAATGGATTGTTTTACAGCAATTTGCTTATCGCCTGCGATTTGATGTTTGTCGACATCTGGCGCAGCTGTGCCAGCCACGTGTGTTTATCCAGCTAATGGATCGATACACCATTTCTATATTGGGTCGTGTCCTTCGATCGTCGTGCAGGCATTATGAAATATGTGAGACTTAGGGCCCACGTACCTGTGGATACGTGGGGTTGTTGACACCAGTATGAATGTCACCTTTGTCTAGGCGAAAGGGTGGACCCTGGGGGGGGGGGGGGGCGTGTCTGTGCGCACGTGAGGTTTATGCTGGTTTGTGCGGTTTGTAGAACCGCCACAGAGTAATTGCCACTCGCCTGGAACAATTCACTGAGGGGACATCGGGGCTCTCTGAATCGCAGTATGGGTTCCGAAAAGGTAGATCAACCGGTACGGCACTATCTGTGGTGCGCGACGTCACTCGCAATGCAATAGCTGGAGCACGATGGCTAGGAGGTACGAAAATATTGCGCGGTGGTGACACTAGATGTTAATAATGCATTTAACTCGGTGAACTGGAATTGGATTCTAGAAGCGTTGCGCGATCTCCGAGTCTCACCCTACTTGGTGCGTATACTAGCAATCTATCTCTCGGATAGAACACTGCTCTATGACACAGATGAGGGACCACAGGAATATGAAATAAAAGCGCATGTACCTCAGGGATTTGAATTAGGTTCGCTGTTATGGAATATCGTGTATGATGGTGTGCTCAGGGTCAATGTACCAGAAGGGGTTAGAATCATTGGGTACCCAGATGATTTGGCAATAGTGGCCGTAGCTAAACATCTAGTTGACCTGGAGAATATTTGTTCCCAAGCAGTCCAGAGCATTAAATGCTGGCTAGATATAGCCGGACTGAAACTAGCTGGACATAAGATGGAGGCAGTTTTAATAAGCAGCCGCAAGAAAGTTGAAAAGATCTGTGGGGGTGAAGTAGGCTGCACCGGCGTGCGGCGCTGATTCACTTCACATCCCCACCATTCAGTAATGTTCCACCGAATACAACGCACAAACCTCAGCCACGCATCGCCCACCAGGAGGAAAGTAAAACACCGATGAAAAGAATCACACTGCACATAGTTTCTGAATTAATTTATTGTTCATTTGTAATTTGGAGAAGGTTTCTATTGTTTTCTTATTAGGTGTCCGGATATTGATATATTTAAGGGAAAAGACTGTTGGGAACATCCCAAAAAAAGGAAGATGGCACTGTTAAATTTGACTTCCGCGGCGATGACTCCTGACCGCACTTACCGCGACTCCTGGTTATATCGCGTCTTTATGCGCGCCGGAGAGCGGAACATCGCGCGACCAGCGTGGTCGGCGGATGGAATGAGACTCAACGATATGGTGGTGTGGTGAAAAGGAAATGAAATTTCCTTCGACCAGTGACCAATGGAAGGCGATCTCTGGGACGCGGTGGTGTACGTGTGTGTTCGTACACATCACCGTGTTCATCGATGCGTTTAGCCAAGGATAAACGGAACCTACGACGAAGGAAAAAAAAACAAAGGGGAAACGACCTAAAGCATCTTTCGGTAATGAGGGTCAGCTGTCTAAATAGCAGCCACTCATTAGATGCTAAAAAGGATTGCGACAAATTATACAATAGAGATCGTATATCGCCTCTCTGCCGACTGGAAGAACCGGATTCTTTTGTTTCCATATGTTTATGCTATTAAATCCAATCCGACGGCCAAGCGTGACATCGGTGATTGTTTGAAGATTCAAACAAAGAAATATTACCGAGAGAAGTACTTGCATCGAATAGTTGCAAGTCTTCGGAAAGTAATTTAGATGGATATACAATGGCGGTTGTGTATACCATCTGTGTCAATTATGCATCTATGGCGACGGCAGGATCGAACTATAGTGTGAATATCTACACTAATTGGAAATTCGGTTGTTGGGTCGCTAATGCAGAGATGCATTGATAATGTATGAATGCCCATGTAGGAAAAATTGTTTGCAGGCATTTCCAGATAATGGATGAATACATTAACTATCCTTAGGAAGGGAATGTTTTCAGGTGCCAATGCGATTGCATTGGGGGGAAACAATGGGAGTTGGGTTGTAATCATGGGGGTTCTGCCTGATAATGTTAAAAAAGAAATCTTACGGAGGATTGTATGCGAAGAGATGCATGAAAAGGTAAGTTTTCTTTTCCAGGGGCTTTTTAGATCACAGATTTGATCTCTTTAATGCGAGAAGGATTCAAGGTGCTAATGCGATTGCATTAGTGAAATTAGGAAATTGGATGAAAGTTATGGGGGTTTATAAGGAAAGCCAACCGTGGGGTTTGGCGGAACCGCCACAGATCCAGTTTCTATATTAAATATCTTGGTGTTATACTCGACAACAGGTGGATCTTCAAGGAACACCTGAGGAAAACGAGTTAAAAAAGGGCAAGATATGCAAAGTTATGGCGAGACTGCTACCCAATGTTGGAGGACTCCGGCCCCACATAAAGAAACTCATAATCAGTGTCAACACCTACATTATAATGTATGCAGCTAACATATGGGCAGGAGCCGCACAGTGTATGTCGTACATGAGGGGAGTGAATTCAGCACATAGGCTGGCATCATTAAGGCTATGCTGTGCATTTCGAACGGTATCCGAAGATGCTATAATTATTTTGACCGGGGGGGGACCCCTTGAAATTGCAGCTAAGGAAAACGGGGCATTGCATGCGGTCTCCCAAGAGAATCGGCGGAGAATGCGGTCATAATTAGAGCTCTCAATCCTAAGAGAATGGCAACGAAGGTGGGATTCTTCCCAGATGGACCCACACCACGATACCTGATATAAAAACATAGGTGAAAAGAAAACACGGCGAGCTGAATTACCACCTGACTCAGCTAATATCAGGACATGGACGCTTTCTCTAATACTTGCACAAGTATAAGCATGTGAATCACCCATACTGCTTGTATTGCGAAGTGAAAATAGAAAATGCGCAATACGTATTCACAGAGTGAGTGAGATTCGGGACAGCACGAACGATTTTGGAGAGACATATGAGACGGACAGTTACTCCGGGAGGAGTAATAGAATACATGCTGATTTCAAAACAGGCCATGGTCTTTCATGATATGAAATTTAAATGATATGAAGTTTAAATGAAAAAAAAATGAAGTAGAGTACAACTTAAATAATAATTATAATAAATAAAATACTTAAAATTTAAATTATAACAAATAAAATACGTGTTCAAAATTCCACGTAGGGGCTCAATCCTTTTTTTTTTGTTTTTTTTTTTTCACTCAGCACAAGAGAATTAATGTATTCACTGTTGGGAAACTAATTTGTCTTAAATAGTTATTAGTCAAAAGTGATGAGGTCACACAACCAATTCAAGTTTTTACATGTACATGTTGCACACCCGCCTTCTAATGAGGAACTTCCAGAATGAACTATGTAAATAAAAAGTCCGATTGTTTGACTGCGAAATCAAAATGATCACTGACCGCCGAAATTGTGACTGTTGATCATCGAAATCAGGACGCATCGCTCTTTTATATCAAATCTCTTCGAGATTTGTGTAGGAAAATAAGTTTTATATATTCCACGAAGAGCACACAAAATTTGTCATGCACTTCGATTGTACTGTAGTCCCAAGGAATTTAGATCGGAGTTTGGTTAAACAAGTTCCAGGAAGTTACGAGTATAATCAAACAATATGAATATATGCATTGTGATTATTGGGTTTTTGGGGAATTTTAGTTTATGCATAGTAAATGAATGTCTGGTTCAATTTACTATGCATTTGGTTTTAGTTTGGGGCTTACTAGGAGTTGAATCAATGTGCGACAAATGAACATTTGGTTCACTTTATCGTTGTTTTGATTCAATGTTAATTTGAATATTAGGATTTGGTTATTAATTGTGTATGGTTACGGGTATGCAAATTTGTATGGGGGAGGGAAATGGTAGGGTTTTGTAGTGCACTACAGGCTCGTACAAAGTTCTCTACCGTATCAGCAATCGAGTTTACTCGGTTATGTTTTAGTCTAGTCCCACCCGCCAACCCGCACGCCAAATAATTAAAAAAAAAGGTACAAAACCAATTTCCTGTTTTTATTCTCTTGTATTGTATTTGTTAAATATGGATTCGCACTCATTCGAAGCCGAATTTGTTAAAGCGAGGAGCTAGTAGAACAGGTGGAGAAACTACATTGTAAAATTTGATGTAGCTGTTCCTCAAAGATTATATTTATTTTAAGAAATAAATAATTACGAACAAAAATGTACTACTTACCCTTAGGAAGCCCCATTCCCATTTTTTCTCATAGTAGAGATTTGTTGTGAGCTCATGGCATAATTTCCGCTGGAATTGTTCCGAGTTTCTTTGTACGATGCTGTTCATCGTGCCACTCTGATTCCATATGGTAGTTGCTCCAGGTGCTAAATATTCATCATTTATCTGGAAAAAAAAACAACGACAAATAATTAATATCAACAAAATTTTAAAAAAAGTAATGAATTTTAAGATTGTTTTATTGTTGTACTTAGTTAGTACCCTGTCCACATGATCCATATTCTGCCAGCACCCACACAAATGCTGATAAGGTATTAATTGGAAATCAATGTAATTTTGCACTGATAACGATGGCCAACATCAACATGTACCAGTCAGTTCACAATAATTATGTGACTAACCTGTACACGGGATATATTGTCTCATAAATACCATATAATTGTATTGATTAAATTAAACGAACGTTAACCCAGTTCGATTGGGTGCCATTACGTGCCATGAATTATTTAACATTATTATTATTGTACAATACTCGTAATATATGTTGGATTGGAAGTTTTACTGTTGGCGGATGTGATCCAATTGAAAGTTAACGCTGTAAAGTACTTTTGATAGCAATAACAAATAATCGAACAAGTATCTGCGCCAGTGATAAAGAATTTCACATGGTTAGTCAATGAATCTGTCGACAAGATCTGTGGATAGATAAGCCACAATAACGTACGTCATATTCAGAGGCGATTAAAACTCTGAGGTTAAACATAGTATTCTCTTTCAGCACAGATACAAAGGCGGGCTTAAGGGGATATAGCTTATCTAAATATTAATTAAATTAGCTTTTTAATATTATCTCGTGTATAAAATTTGAAATATACTTAGCTGCAAGAATAGAAGTGAGTGTAGTCACAATTCGGCCTCTATCGCACTTTTTTTATTATCTCTTCATCATCATTCAACAATATTAAGCCTTCGGTGAGATATGGTAATTCGGGAGTGGAAAAGAGCTAAGTCCGCCCACGAAATTGTTTTATTTAGCACCGGTTGCTGACTTTAGGAAGACCCAGGGAGGACACGCAGACAAATATTGATCGATGAAAGTAAATAGTTGGCAAGGGCGATTGGTTTAGATAATTTGGTGGCATTAAAGGTGTTGCGACTACATTTTGAATGTCTAGAAAAAGTGATAGCAAGCTATCGATGCTCTTTGGTCGGCTTAACCACTGAGTTTTTGGGCGATAGGCGGACTAGATCATAAAACAGCTTCCACACCCAAATTTCCCGAATGAAAACAAGGGAACCATTTCTTGTTAATTACAATAAAGTACGATTTTCAACAACATTACAAATATCTTATTTATTCACTTGTTACGTAATAACTCCCCCGCCATCTTTGTCCCGCTGAGACCCCGAAACATAAACTTATAACAAAAAACATGCAGTACCGTTTATTTTTAAATTAAACACATAAAATATAAAAAATCAATTTAAAACAGAAAACATACATATTACATTTTCACATTACACACAATTTACATTTTTAAATATAGGTACACTCGAACACCAAAAAGCCACCCCACAACAACAACAAAATCCGAAGCAAAAAGTCGGCCAACAATCTCAACATCAACATCAACATCAACATCAACATCAACATCAACATCAACATCAATATCAACAGCAACATGAACAGCCACAGCAACTACTAACACCAAATCGCCCACAGGAATAGCAGGCAGCACAGCAGCAGCAAATCAACAACAACAACAGAAAAATAAAGAAGCTAGCTATAGGAAACAATTTTATAATTAAAAGAGGCAAGTAACAGGCATGCCATTCAAACCTATGCGATGGCAGACCACGACAAAATTAAAGAGGTTTTAAAAAGAGCCACCGTGGAATTTTGCTCGTTCACGCCGAAACAAACAAAGAGCGTAACGATTTTATTAAAGGTCGTCGACCCTAAAATGGAACCGGAGGCTCTGCTCGAAATGCTTCAAAAGCTGAAGTGTGAAGATCTCGAGTTTACCACAGTAAAACCGTTCACCACAACCAAGGCAAGAATAGAAAGCTGAAAGCTACCCTTCTTTTTGGTCCAATTATCACTGAGCAGCAGAATTGGCGCCCTAAGGAAAATTACAGTCTTGGATCATCAAATTGTCACATGGGACAAATTATAAAAATGCAGAGACATTTTGCAATGTGTCCGCTACCAAAGGTTTGGTCACGCAGCGGCGAACTGTTAAATGCAGCATCGTTGCATAAAATGCAGACAGGGCCATAAGGCAGAAGATTGCCCTCTGGGGAAAGAAAGGGTAGAAGACAAAGCCCTTCTAAAGTGTGCTATGTGCCGGAACGAGGGACATCCCGCTAACTATAGAGGTTGTCCTAAATTCTGAGAAATAATGGCAAGAAGTGTGACTCGGCAAAAAACACAGAGACAACTCGAACAACAACAATGCCCGTAACATCGCAGCGGTCGTACGCACAACTTACATCGGGCCGGAGAACTCCAAAACAGGCTACAACACTGGTAGCCAAAAATACTCCCACACAGACTGAAACAACATCGCAAGCAGACATGTTCACGATCCTGCTCAATCTGCAGAGACGAATCACATAGCTGCAAACTCAAATAAACAAGGTCTACTGACACTTGCCCAGTCTAAACCAGACTCTAAGACGCTGAAATAACCCCAGCGGTTTCGCTATGATACAACGGCGTCGTTTGGTTAGATTTGTTGTTGCTAACCGACATGATGTGATTTCCGATGGAAATCTCATGGCCTAGCAAAAATGGAGCTGCCGTATGGCAAAAAGGTAGCTGAATTCAATTATGCATAGTCTGCATAGAAGAATGAATTCAGCTATGCATCCATTTGGAAAACATGATATTTCAGGTGAATGGCATGAATGGTGGAATAGGGAATAATGTGACGCACTGTAAGCGAAATTAAGTTGGAATTGTGGGTTGGTTCTCCATGTAGTATAGAGAACCCCCACAATACTCTCCTCTATCTTACAAGATCGGATAACCCCATACCCTAAAGCCATCATTGGTCAATATCAGTGTGGCTTCATCCCAGGTAAATCAGCAATTGATCAGATATTCACCCTTAGGCAGGCAATGGAAAAATGTCAGGAATTTAAGAATCCATTATATCATCTGTTTATAGACTTCAAGGCCGCCTACGACAGCATAGCCAGGGTAGAACTATATAATTCCATGAGAGAGTTCGGAATTCCAAACAAATTGATACGACTTTGTAGGTTGACCATGACCAACGTAACTAGTCAAGTAAAAATAGCTGAATTGCTGTCCAAACCAATAAACATCTTGAAAGCACTCCGACAGGGGGACGGTCTAGCCTGCCTCCTCTTCAACCTGGCGTTGGAGAAAGCAGTCGGTGACTCTGGCGTTACAACTAGAGGGACTATTGTCATCAAGTCCAACCAGATACTTACCTACGCAGATGACATCGACATCATCGGTAGAACCGAATCGGCTGTACAGGACTTCTTCACCCAGATCAAGCAGGCGGCACAAATACTGGAACTGCACATTAATGAGGGAAAAACCAAGTACATGGTGGCAACTTCTGAGAAGAGAAGACCTAACGTTGGTCAAACTATCAGAGTAGTGGAGACGAATTTGAAGTAGTGCAATTCTTTAACTACTTTGCGTCAATAGTATCAGCCGATAACAATATGGAAGAAGAAATACGCGAACGGCTGATCAAATCCAACAAAGCCTACTATGGTCTATCAAGACTCTTTTAATCCTAAAATTTATCCAGAACATCCAATCTACTACTGTACAAGACCATGGCCTTACCAGTACTCTTGTATGGAGCCGAGACCTGGGTGCTCAATAAAAGGCACTCTGAACTCGTAGTCGCGTTCGAGAGGAAGGTCTTAAGGAGACTCGTTGGCCCCGTATGTGAGGGAGGACGATTCCGGAGACGCTACAACTATGAGTTGTATGCAATCTACCTTGAAGCTGCTGCTGTAAGAAAAATCAAGCTCTGTAGACTCCGGTGGGCGGGACCCTTAGCTCGAATAAGCGAAGAGGAGCATTCCCGGAAAGCCCTTTGTGGCAGGATGTAGGGAAAGAGACAGCGCGACAGACGTTGAGGACATAGATATAGCTTTATTAGATGATAGATCCACTCCAATCCCGGGTATAAGTTTATCCCCTGTAGAGCTGTTAATGTTTAGAAAACTGAGAACTAAGCTACTGATCCATGAAAAACTACTCAAACGGGTTACATGTGACAAGCTTTTAGAAGACAAGCAGAATCGAATGTGGAATGTTAGCCGTCCAAGAAAGGAACTCGTCCTTAGGAAAGGCGACAACGTAGTTTACAGAAATAATGGAAAATGGGAACCGGGGCGTTTAGTAGCATATCATCACTACACACATCGCTTCGGCTTCATCACTGTACACATCGCGTGAACTTTGGGAAGCTTGTGCTGCGTTCTTTCCTTTACGATCGGCGTCTTCACATCATAACACTTCCCGATCCTATTGGTTAAAAAATGATAGTAATAATATAATCTGTCGTAACACAATGCACATATGGAAGTCGGTCCATGAACCTCAGTTTAAAGTAGCCTGTGAACAGACATCCAGTGCATGTCTTTCAACAGAAACTCAACAAACTGGTAATTCAAACGATCGACCCATTATCCAATCTGAAAATAGCGTATCAGAAAAATTAATGAAAAAGACAGTAAGGAAGTACCGCAGTCAACATACGCCACCAGATATGGTCGCCGGGTTAGGAAGGCCGATTATTTTAAAGCCACAATGCAGTGATGGAATTTATATACTTTATACTACCTACCTATCTTTAATAATATATATATATGTATGTACATATGGATTTTTGTGTACATATGTGTATAAAAAAAATTAAATGAAAATGGAAATGTAAATATTTGCACTTGTACATACTAGATACATATAAATATTAGTCATAAGAGCCATTTAGTCAACGCAATATGAAAATTCATATTTACACGTTCAAAGCATTTTCGATATTTAATAATTACATATTCGGTCAGATATAACTAACAATGGAAGATGATGTATAGATGCTGGCAACACCATGACAACACCTGTCAGAACCATTTGAAGTCCGGGACGGACTAAAACAGGGAGATGGTCTATCACCGTGTCTTTTTAACCTTGTGCTCGAGTATGTTATCAGGAAGGTACAAGACGACAACATGGCTGGATCATCCCTGAACGGGGTCACACAAGTGCTCGCATATGCGGATGAAATCGCCGTTCTGGGCGATAATCTAGAAACTGTTAATAAAAACTGTGAAATCATCATGCAATCGGCAGAAGAGGTGTCACTAACAAAACAAAAGACTACACTCCGGTAACGCTAGTTGGCATGCAGCCAGTAAACTGTTGAAATCCAAACTGCTATTACGTAATATAAAGCTCCGTGTCTATAGAGCCATAATCATGCCGATTGCTCTATACGGATGCGAAACATGGGTTCTCACAAAACGGGAAGAAAACAAATTTCGCGTATTCGAGAATAAAGTTTTAAGGGGTATCTTTGGCGGTAAATTTGACGAGGAGTCAGGACAATGCAGGAGACTCCACAACCACGAATTGGAGGAGCTATACCGCAAACCTGCAATAGTGAGAGTAATCAAGTCGCGAAGATTAGGAAGGGCCGGGCACGTAGCGCGAATGGGCGATGATAGGACCGCGCATAGAATTCTTGACGGTAAACTAACGGGAAAGAGATCGACAGGACAGCCGCAACGGAGATGGGAGGACAATGTTAGATTGGACCTCGAGGAGATCGGATGGATGGTCGAACGTGGGGGAGAGCGCACAGGACAGGGAGCAATGGCGGAGTCGAGTCGGTGAGGTCATGAACTTCCGGGTTCCTACAGGCCAATAAATAATAAAAAAAAAATGTATATATATATATATATATTTATATATATATAAATATATATATTTATAAATATATATATATATATATATATATATATACATATATATATATATATATATATATATAACATACATATATAAACTTAACTACTAACTTAAAAACTAAGGTATAATAAGTTAGACACGCCATCATCTTGTGGAGCATCATCTACTCAGCCCACTATGGTTTATGTACTACCACAGTCATCGAGGAGAAGTTCATGTTCATGGGGTACAGATGGTTCATGTACTACCAGAGTCATCGAGGTGAAAAACAATCAGAAATCATGCCGTCAGCAAAACGCCATCAGCTAGAGGAGCATCATTTACCCAGTCCACTAGGGAAGGGGCGATACAAAAACAGTATTAGAGATGACTAGTAGGATGCCGTCAGTCATGGGGTACAATTGTTCCATGTACACACTACGACAGTCATCGAGCAGAAGAACAATCAGAAATCGTGGTTTTGAGTGATTTCATGGAGATAGAAGGAAATCTGTGTAGCAACTTTACCCTGCACAAAGTAATCTGAGACGGGGAACCACCAACAACATGGCCCACCTGCGAGCGGTCCACACAGTCCAAGCAAACGAGGCGCCTCAGAACGAAAAGGGAACTGGTTTCGTGTAGGTTAGTCTTAGCCATTGTCAAGAATACAGGACTAAATGAAAATTGAAAAAAAAAATCATCAAAGTCATATATTAGAGCATTAGCGTAGCAAGTCACCCTTCATTAAAGATGTGAAAGAGGAAGCCCTCTTATATATATATATATATATATATATATATATATATATATATATATATATATATATATATCAATTCACGTTGAAAGTGAACTTCAGGCGCACAAATAAATGTCGTTCTTTAACCAAACCACACGAATGTGGAATACTCTACTTGATCGTGTGTTTCTTCATCGTTGTAATGGCCAGGCATTTAAGACCAGTGTACATCGATACCTCCTTTCCTTATCTACTTCCTTCCCTTCCGCTCGCGCCGTGCTCTGACATTTAACGGTATTCCAAAATCCCCTTTTGTGCCCGCGTTAGTGAAAAAAAAAAAATATACAAATGGATATATATATTAACACATATATATTTATATATATATATATATATATATATATATATATATATATATATATATATATATATATATATATATATATATATATATATATATATATATATATATATATATATATATATTAGGTGGTAGGTATCAGTGTAGCGGAGCACGAATTTGAAGTAGTGCAATCCTTTAACTACCTTGGGTCAATAGTATCAGCCGATAACAATATGGAAGAAGAAATACGCGAACGGCTGATGGGAGGAGACTGCGCGGCAGACGTTGTCTACGATGGAGGGATGGCGTAGACCAGAACGCTCAGAGCATTGGAGTGCCAAAGAGGATGACATCGGCTCGGGATCGGGACCGGAGGAGAGATTTGTTAAATAAGGCCAAGACCGGATCCCGGTTGTAGAGCCAATGATGATGATGATATATTAGGTGTTAATCCGCTGTTTGTCAAAAGATGGCCCCACCACAAAATAATGTAGAAATTGTCAGATGTCAAACGTAATATTGTGAGTTTAAGCACGTGATAACAACATAACCTCAAAATATTAGTGACTTTGTATCAGCTTTACATAATTTTTTTCTTGTAAAAATATCTAGTTTTGTGCCAAATAGGCGTCATTTGCGGGAACTTTTGATTTACTTTTTTAATTTGAAGAAATCTGCCGCTGACGCGCATCGATTGCTTAAGGAAGAATATGGTGAGGCTGCTTTGAGTGAGAGAACTTGTCGTGAGTGGTTTCAAAAGTTTAAACGCGATGAGTTTGACGTGGAAAACAAAGAACGAAATGGAAGGACGAAAGTGTACGAAGACAAAGAATTGGAAGCAATATTGGAGGAAGATCCACCCCAAACGCAAAAGGAACTTGCACGTCCATTAGATGTAACTCAACAAGCAATTTAACATCGTTTAAAATCGTTAGGGATAACTCAAAAACACGGAAATAGGGTTCCATATGAACTGAAGCCGAGAGACGTTGAACGCCGACTTTGCATAAGTGAAATGCTGCTTGCCAGCTAAAAAAAGAAGAGTTTTTTTGGATCGTATAGTCACTGGGGATGAAAAATTGTTCCACTGCGATAACCCAAAGAAGATAAAATGGAGGGACCATCTGGCCATGCTTCAAGATCGACAGCAAAGTTGAATATTCATGGGAAAAAAACTCATGCTGTGTATTTGATGGGATCAGATTGGTGTCGTGTATTATGAATTGCTGAAACTGAGTGAAACCATCGCTGGAGTTCTCTATGGAACACATTTTATGAGATTAAGCCGAGGACTCAAGAAAAAACGTGCCCATTACTAGTCCAGACATGACAAAACCATTCTTCTCCATGATAATGCTCGTCCGCATGTTGCGGTACCGGTGAAAAACTATTTTGCAACATTTCGTTGGGAAGTCCTGCCCCACCCGCCGTATTCACCTAGCCCCTTCTGATTATCACATATTTCGACCCATGGCACATGGTCTGTCCGAGCAGCACTTTACAACATATGAAGGTAGCAAAAAAATTTGTCGATTTGTGGATATCTTCAAAAGGTAAAAAGTTCTTCCGACGTGGTATCCGGGTGCTGCCAGAAACTGGGAAAAAGTAGTGTCTAGTAATGGACAATACTTTGATTAAACCGTAATATACCGTTCTTTTACAATAAATTCCAATTTTTCTACATGATGTAGTCTATACCGTAGTCTATTTGTCCTATCCACGTTTTCCTTCATCAATCAATAATACCCCTCGTGTCATTTCTGCAACGCCCCCCACCGCCACCCTACCTATCGTCCTTGTTAGAACGGTTTGGACGCCTTCAGAATGGCAAGCCCGTATCAGCAAACTCTATTCTTCCAGTCAAATAGTTAGCTCATATTAGTTGAAAGACGACCCAAATCCGCGAACACCGATTGGATTTCTGAATTCTTTCTGGATAAAATAATGTCACTCTCTTCCCATCTCTAAAGAGAAATCCAGTTTCCGTGTAGTCCTTTCCTCCAAATGTAACTGGCTTTTCCATTCGAACAAATATTGTTACCTGAAGATTGGCGCGATGATACTATCCAATCGCAACTCCAGACCCCATGAGCCTACTAAAAATCTGCCCATTATACCCAAAGCCAGAGTAATTGATAATAACCGTACTCTTCTCCCCAAATCAGTCCATACCTTCACTACTCACCGTAAACCCTCTCTGGATTTCAATAAAATCTCAACACTAGACAAGATATAATTATATCCCTTTCCTTAAATCTAGCTGAATTCGCACCCCTCAATACAAACTGCCCACCGTGCCCCGCCTTAATAAAATTTTCCTTAATATTAAACCAACTGCTCTCTCCACATCACGTCCTATTTTTTTTTTAATGTATGATTTATGATTTATTCGGCTTAATTCAAGCTTATTTACAATAACTATAATCCTTACAAGCTAACTTAAAACTAAAGTAATAATTAAACAAAGAGAAAAAAAAGCAAAAAAAAATTATATATATACATGATTAAAAAAAAAAACAACATATGATTAAAAAAATAAAAAACAAGAAAGAAGAAGAGGACTTCGGGGTAGGGGAGGTAGGAGGCTGGGGAAGAGCGAGTGTATGTGGGGTGGCAAATGTGGGATATGTGAGACAGCGAACAGTGAACGGCATATGTGTTGGAATGTGTACGGGTTGTGAAGGGATAGACGATGGGCGGTGCAAGGTCGGGTGGGGTAAGAGAGGAGGCGGAGTTTGGGTGCAGTAGATGTAAGGTGAAAATCGAAGTAGGTAGGGTAAGAGTTTGCACATGAAATTGGTTCATTAGAGCCATAAGAAGTGTGGTGGGTGGGCAGATAGAAGAGACGAGGGTTTCGCAGGTTACGGGGGCTAGTGTGAAGTGCAATGATGGAGAGCAAGCTTGGGCAGTTGATTGTGCCTGAAAGGAGACGGTGGATGAAAAGGTGCTGCCCATACTTCTAGCCCCTTCCAACGTTTCGACCTCAAAGCTGGAGCAAAGTATCCTAATTCCACACCTCACCAATTCTTCACCCTATAAACTCCCCCCATCAAGGCGCATCCCACTCGTTCTCGACACCTAACACTAAATTGAATCTTAAATCCGCTCTTCCTACATTCCCTCCGAGGGTTGAATTGGGAAATCCTCTGATCCTAGCTCTATACCTAAGCCGTCTCCATATAATTTACCTTAACACACTTGAAGACCGTAGAAATCATGCCGATATTCTCTTTGTCCATCCGTCTTCTCTCAGGTGCGATCAATTACCCAAGCCTGCCCTCTTCCACCCCATAACACACCAACCCCAGCAACTTGCGGAACTCTTGCCTCTTTTACTTGCTCGCCGGTCACACCTCTTATGGTTCTCACGAATCTAGTTCACGAATGTTATGGAGGGTCAACTCTTACCCCATCTCCTTTGACTTCAACTTCACCTCTTCTGCCCGCAAAGTCGGTATCTTTACTCCTCTTATACAAGTACATTTACCATTCCTTGCGTTAGAAAGAGTCCCTAGATATTTGCGCTTAATTGAATATTTCATATTGCTGTAATATTCACACAATCAATAGAATATTTGTAACTAGATTGATTCAAAAACTATATAAAAATTGTTAACCAATTAATTTATTCCAACATTAAGGTTATTAGAACACTCATTTGTTAAAATATAAAAAAAAACAATAGATAAATCATTCACCTGGCCTGGTTCCAACAGAAGCGAGTTATGAAAAGTACAATTCCGATTGTTTTTAGTGAGTTAACAACGACTAACAAATCACTCGAAAAAAAGGAAACTACTAAACAAGTTAAGTTCAATACTCATAGCCATTTGATGGCTTATCAGTCCAACACCTGAACACTTGGAAGCACGATAAGACGGTCATTATTAAATATCTATCTCTATCGCAGTGCACCGTTATTGCTACAAACTTTGAAATGAACAATTGAACACTAGAAGGGGTTTCCGCTGCAAGATTACAAACATTTTCAAGAAGTTATAGTATTTCGAAATCACTTTCGACTATTTATTCACTGTCACAGGACACGTATCGGTTGTGAAGAGGTTCTCACTCTTTCACCCTTAAAAATCTATTTATAAGATCTTATATCACAATAAAGGATTCAACAAATCGATATCTAGAAGAGATAACACCTTGAGAAACGAACTTATTCGGAATGGAGCAATCCACACCTGAGCCCCACAATCAACTGAACTAAAACCTGTAGAGGCGAATGATTTTATTGGTTATCATTGGAAGCTTATCAATTGCAGGGAGCAACTGAAACAGACCAATTATTGATTGTAAATATTAGAAGAGTTGATTCGAAACACTAAAATTAAATAAAAGTGGGATACGGCTCTGACTTCTTACCTAATCTAATAGTTTTCGATATTAAAAGAGAATTTAATTGTATGTGATCGAAGTAAAGAGATATGAAAGTAAACGTGGGCTACATTTCCATCTATTAGTATGGAATTTCGGAATGTAAACGACTGGTAATAATTTGTAACGTAACATCTATAATGCAGATCGTAATTAAATGTATTACAAGAATTTTGAGTCGTTGAGAATCTGGTTCACTACCCAAGGATTTTCAGCTGATAAACATCTATTCGATAAAAGGAAAACAAAACTTTTATTTTAGTTCTTCTTTCTGAGATCTTTTCCCCATTCGTGCCTGTATTTGTTTTCAATGTTACAAAGACTCTTGGAAATCAATCTTTCAAGTCTTGATAGACAGATTAACTGATCCAAGTTGGTAAAGTTACGAGTTAGATAGGTAGGTAATACATATTGTCGCGGTTCTGCCAAACCCCACGGTACACTTACCTTAAAAACCCCCATAACCTCATCCCAAGTCGTATAAGTTTTTGCTAATGCAACAGCATTAGCACCTGTAAATGCTTCACGCATTTAATAGATCAAATCTATAAACTGATCTCCCTAGACGAATTCCTGTAAACAAAAGGATTTGAATTACATACAATGTAACCTTCACCAGGGGCCATAAACATTGCGCTGTCTATTTTTCAGCTTCGTCATGTGTATGATAAATCTCTTTACGTACTCATTGGCCGGCGACCTTTTTCTCCCAGCAATAAAATTCCCTAACTCGCACCAGTGCAAACAGAAGAACGCTGTTCCTACATAGGTTTCCTGTGATACCATAAACAATTCATATCGTTTGTGGTATCCGAAAAACATTATTTTTCATTTAATGAGCGGCTGCTATTTATTTAGCTGACCCTCATCACCGGACGATGCATAAACAAACCCATTAGCATCCAACGAGTTCGGTTTTATTTGCTTTACCGAAATCGTATCCTATGAATGCACTTATGCCATTTCTTTGTTCTAGGTTCGTTCTCATCCATGAAAGAACTATACACACACACCATTGCACAGAAAGAGTGCATTTCCTACAGCGGCCACACCCTTAAGAGAACATTTTTTCTCTCTCTTCCCTTGTTTCTTCGCCCTAACCTAGGATGGAATTCATGTCAGAGTTCCATCCTCGGTGAGTCCGATTACAACCACCGTTCGCGACGGTCGGTTCACTCCCGCTCTCAGGCGGCTGCGGAGATGCGTTTATACACGGGTCGTTTTGTGAAGTGCTGGTTGACTTGATAGCTCTGTAGTGCTCCAAGAAGCCCTGCCATTTTCCTCCCACATACATTTCTTCCCACCTACTTTATCATTAACCCATATCCCCAAACTAACATTCAATCCAATGTTAGACAAATTGAATTGTTCAATTACCATACTCATATTTCCAAATCCTTCCTAAAAACTAAACAGCATAATGCATATCTTCATATGCAAACAAACACACATTAAAATATATCCATTTCGTTCCCATACACTAATTTCTAAAATCTTTATCTCCATCTGGATTGCAGCCAGATGTGTATATTCTAAAAATAGATATTCCATTCCTTTTCTCCAATTTTTCACATACAAATCTCAATGAAGATTTGTATAAAAAGGCGATGAAATTCATATTCGAGGATCAGTCTCATTTGGCGTCCGAGGTGTAAGGACGCCATAAAAACAAAATAAATTAATAAAATAAATTTAAAATAAAATAAAAAGCATTTTATTGGGCCTGGCTGATTCTTCCTACTCGACGACCGGTAGCTGCTCTTCCCTCGAGGTTTGAGAAAGCACGGCAGCAACCGCAACGGATCCCCTCAGCAGCTGTCCTAAAGAGATCCCTCGTCCTTTTCAGGACCAGACACGCTCCCTGAGAGAAGGACCACAACAGCTCGTCTCACAGTTAAAGCGGTGATGAAGACTAAAGTGTTCGGAATTAAATTAACTGTAGCGAACTTTTCTTTTAATAATTGAATAAATTGACTGTCAGATATAAATGGATAAACCTGTTCAACAATGTAACCGAAAACCATAAAGATACGATAAATTAAAGCAGTGATCACCAGCCACGAAACGTGTGTTTTATTTTTCACTTCTGCGACGTTTGTTTCAGTAAAGTTTGTTTAGGTGTTGTTAAATGGAGGACTTCCAAGCGTAACAAATCAATGGAAAAGCGCAAACGCTCGCCCCGCAAATACGACATGTTATTCAGAAGGCGAACATCAGTCAAGTGGTTAAAGAATGAATTTCCTTTGTTGGCGAACCTTTCATTAAGTGAATTGTGGGGACGAGGTAGAACTCTCGCCCGTGCGGCGTTGCGACATCGTACCCCCGCAGAACCCCCATCCCTACAACCCAATCTGCATAAGTGTTTGCTAATGCAATCGCATTAAGCACCTGTAAATGCTTCACGCATCAAATAGATCAAATTTATAATCTAAAAGTCCCTGTAAAAGAATCCTTTCCTAACTTATCATGAATTCTTTCCTAACTTATGAATCCCAAAACCAATTCGGCACCTTCGGTGCCAGGCAAATCCCAATATCACCAAGTGCATTTCCCCCTAGACGAATTCCCGAGCACAAAATGATTTGGTTTACATACAATGTAACCATCATAACAGGGATCATGGACATTGCGTCGCATATTTCCCGGCCCCACCATGTGTATAATAAATCTCCTTACATACACATTGGCTGGCGACCTATACCCAAGGGACAAAAACAAATATACGCATCTTGCGTACACCATTTCCCTGTAAACAAGTTTAAACCAATTCGCACAATGTTCGTGATGCATTGCGGCTGTCAATACAGCTGCAATGCATATTGTAGACAACGATCATCAACGGTCCCTTTGTCTTACATATTCCTGGATCCGTTTCCCAGTAATCTTCTCACATAAACAGAGATCTTCACGATCCCTTTTCCCTTTCTTCATTTTAGATTCGTTCTCGTGGTTTCGTCCCATAAATGAACCAATGCTCACACATACATGCGTACCTTAATTTGAGAGAGCCGGTTTCACTGGTCGAATTTCTTTTGATAGCGATTTAATATCGCAGAGTCTTATTCCAATCACAGGACTGATCAGTAAAGCCGCCCATCATCCCCTGTTGGGTGTGCACAAAAGTGTACACCCCTGAGTGTGTCCCTTCGCGGAGTCGAGTGCGCTAATTTCTCCTTTACTTGTGAAAAGTGTATAACATAGAACTATCGATGAATGATAACACTGGTGTCGCCATACACCAATAAACCTAATAACTCCTTTTGCCAGTGAATTGATGTAAACCTGTGTTTATTAAATGGTGTTTTATTTTTGTTGAACAATAAGATCGTTCTGTCGTTTAGCGGTGGAACATTTGGAGGAAGTAGTGGGTGGATGGTAGAATCAACGTCCATGCTGACGCACAGACCATCCATTCCCACAATATCACTAATCTATGTGTAGCTTACACGGAGGGTGAAATAAACCGATATACAACCTCAAACATTGACGCTCTGTTCAGTCAAAAGAGCGTACTTCTCTCCAAGCTGTAATTGCTCTACAATTCAAAGATCGACAGAGCTAAGAAATAAAAACTATTAATGCACTATTAAAAAAAAAACTTTTCAAAACTGTTCAGTGATAACTACAGATGATAACAGACACTCAAAGAAGAGTGAAACAACAAAATTGCGGCCGTTAAAGCGAGTGAACCGAATATGTTCTTTTAAATAATTAAAGTATCCAGAAAGATGATAATAACATCTCATATCTGCAAGCCCCACGTACTTCCAAATATTGAACTGAAAACTGCTGAACGTAGGACCTACCCCAGAATACATCAACTCCAATCTATACCTAATAATAGCCGATGATCCATAAGAAAAAAACGAACTTAATTGGTGCCCGTTTTGTGGTAATGTTTTGCACAAATCTGTTTATTATAACCTCAACCGCGAAAACTGAATTTTCGAAAAACAGATTCCACTGCGCAATAAACTTCAGAGATAGCGTTTTGTTTTTGTTACATAAGTTCATTGCGGATCATGATTCGCTGAATCGAGTCCTTGAATCCCACATACCAGTTACCTACATGGAATCACCATCATCCGTAACGCTGTCTACCAACAGCAAAACATTGGCAGACGACGCTGTTTCAACATAGTGAAACAATTTAACCCATCCTCAAATTCCTTTGCTCATTCGGATGTAAAAGTTTTCCCAAGCCAGTGGTCCTCTTTTCAGATACAAAAACTACACGCTATTCACTGATGAATAGTTCCAATATCCGGTGAAAAGTATGGATGAGAATACTTTTCAACCCTCTCCGTTTCCCCTTCTCGCAATGCACATAGTAATTCTGTATTCCAAAAATTACCCAAGCCTCTAATTCAGGATACGCAGCCTACCTTTCGGTATTTTTTGCAAGCGAAACCAAATCAACCCCTAACCCAAGCTGCTGTCCTTTGCAATTTTGTCCGTCTCTCCGGGTTCATTGACTGCTGAATGAATTCGCGAGAGTTTATTCGCATGTGGTGGGCGGGGAAATGGGAAGGATAGGATGAGTGTGCGATCAGGAATGGGCGATCGGTATAAAGGGCGCGAATGAGCAGAGATCTCTCTCGTGTAATAAGAAAAGAAAACGCGGTGCGACGTTTGATGTCGTGATGTTTAAAATATTTAAAAATAAAGGAAGTGTGGAAATAAAAAGCGATCGTGGTGCAACGACCCGTCCTGTGTGGTAATTTAAGAAAGTACTATAAAAAAAAGTAATTAGTTTCAAATAAAACAAAATAGAGCAAAGTAAAAGAAAATAAAAACAACATAGATAACCTAGTGTAAGGGAAAAAAAACAATTGTATTACACCTTTCCCGCCAATAGCCGTAATTTTATATGGTGAAGAACAATTCTGTTCAGTGTAACCCCGACTCTGGAGGGGCTGACGTATACTTGTCTTCTCGGGCACTGACCGAATTTTATTGGCGGTTCCCTTGAACGCCACCAATCATCTTCCCATTATCCCATGTAAAAACTCGCACCTAGGGCATACAAACCTGGAAAGCAACTATTCACCTGTTTATTGTTGAACCATAAAACCTTAAAACGCATAAATCAATATTTGCTGGTGCTAAATCCATCAGCACCCAATAGCCATGTTCCTTATGGGCAATTTGGTTGCATCACCACGCAACCAACATAAACCGAACCAATCCATTGAACATGTCTCGGTTCGATTTCCATCATGTAACAGGCATGCCCCACACGTAAGAGCAATTTGGTTGCACCATCTAGCAACCAATATTGCAGAACAATATCCATGAGATATACCCCTACGCGCAAGCCGCACACATGCAGGAAATATTTTATCTTTCCCTTTGCATACATGCCCATGAGGGCATCCGGCCGACCGCCTAAGCAAATCGAGTTCTCAAAATGGAAAATTACCATTTAGAATTCGACTACGTGTAGATGCCACCGACATGTGCACGATTTGCATAAATGCCTTACGCAGTCGCTGATCGTGCAAACACTTCAACCCCCATATCGAAATATCTGCACCAGCTGCAACCTTGTGGATTCGGTTAACCCACGGTCCGCATACTTGTGGATACACACGATGAACAGCAGAAGCGATCATCCTGCGTGTGTCTCGCGCCATTTTGCTGTGAACGATACAAGGAGAATCATCCCTTTGTGTCGACAAACGAAAGATGAAATTATCTTTCGATATCTGTAATCATCCAACAGATTCCGTGGAGGCCAGTTGGGCCTCCACGTACAACGACAAACCGAGTCGAGGCTGGAGTGAAGACGGTAGTGTTGTGGCGCGTCCGATAACGTCTACGCAGTCTATTATTTTCTTTTGTTCATTTGTCTCGCGCAAACGAAAGGGTTGTGTTTAAGAACTTCCCAAGACAGTTCCAAAATTGTGTATACAAGAAACGAAAGACGATCCGAACAAAGAACTATTGAAGGCGATTGTGCGCGAGAACGAAAATTAAAGACGATAGATAATGTGCATCATCAACTGTTTAAATCAACCAAACCTGACCCCAGACTTGAGTTATCCGATTTGTGTTTTAGTAATAATACCGAACGAAATAAATAAATTAGTTTAAATCTCATTCGACTGGTTTTAGAATTGACCTAATCGGGAAGTGCATTGCTCGCCGTTGAAATTCCTTGACGTTTATCCCTTTGCTGCTATAAAAGGACCATCGACAAGATGCCCAATAAAATCAGTGTGTCTCGAGGCAGCGATCGTTTACAGAAGTAAAATGTTTCGAACTTTAGAATGGCGTCCACGGCAAGTGCATTCCACAAGGTGATCTTCAGCTCCAGTGATAACAAAGCCGAAAGCGGAACTTTTACCCCACAGTGATGACAACCCATGGTGTAACTTCTTGGGATAGAAGTAGAACCGGGCCAACGACGCCACATATACTTTTCTACCCATGCGTTTTCGAACAGTGATCGTTGAGTATGCGGTATAAAAAGAGCGCATGACGGGCACTCGGTCTCTCTTTTTTTCCGGTGGTGAGCGTGAAGGTTATTAATAGAAATATAAGACCTTTTGTTTAGAATTATTAGAATAAATAAAGAAAACTAACATTTTAAACAACATAGAAAAAAAAACCTAGTGTAAACTAAAATAAAACAAAGTAAGGGAACATAAAAGCAACAATAAAAAAGCTACTGTAGGGGAAGTAAAACAACAACAAAAACGAGTGTAAACTAAAATAGAACAAAGTAAAAGAAAATAAAACAATATAAAAAAAATCTACAGTAAATAATTATTATTTATTGGCCTATAGGAACCCGGAAGTTCATGATGTCACCGACTCGGCTGCGCCATCATTCCCTGCCCTGTACACGCTTCTTCCATGCTTGACTATCTGATCCGATTTCCTCAAGGCCAGACTTAACATTGTCCTCCCATCTCCGTCCTGGCCGTCCTACTGGTCTTTTTTCCGTTGGTCTACCGTCAAGAATTCTACGCACGATCCGATCGTTACCCATTCGCGCCACATGTCCGGGTCATCTCAATCTTCGTGACCTGATTACTTTAACTATTGTAGGTTTGCAACAAAAGTCATACTGGCGAGAATCACACCGTACGCAGAAGAAATATTGGGAGACTACCAATGCGGATTCCGTCGGAACCGGTCAACGAGCGACCAAATGTTCACAGTAAGTCTTCAAAAAAAGCCTACGACTCAGTCGCAAGGCAAAGACTCTACCATAGTGGGGTTGAACTGGGGATCCCGAAAACATATGCCGCCCTCATTCAAATTTGCATGAACGAAAACAAAGGGCGAGTTAGAATAGAAAACCAGCTCTCAGAACCATTTGAAATCCGGGACGGACTAAAACAGGGGGAGGGCCTCTCACCATGCCTTTTTAACCTTGTCCTCGAGTATGTTATCAGAAAGGTACAAGACGACAACACGGCCGGATCATCCCTGAATAAGTGCTCGCGTATGCGGATGACATCGCCGTTCTGGGCGATAATCTCGAAACTGCAGGCAGCAGAAGAGGTGGGTCTAGAAATTAATGAAGACAAAACAAAATACATGATTACGGCGAGAACAGGTGGATCGCAGAGAACACATATAAACGTCAGGGGCAAGATATTTGAAAATGTCAAAGAATTTAAATATCTGGGAACGATACTGACGACTAGAAACGAACCGTCAAAGGAAATTAACAAAACACTACACTCCGGCAACGCTAGTTGGCATGCAGTCAGTAAACTGATAAAATCCAAACTGCTATCACGTAATATAAAGCTTCGTGTCTATAAAACCATAATCATGTCGATTGCTCTATACGGATGCAAAACATGGGAAGAGAACAAATTCCGCGTATTCGAAAATAAAGTTTGAGGAGGTATATTTGGCGGTAAATATGACGAGGAGTCAGGACAATGGAGGAAACTCCACAACCACGAATTGGAAGACCTATACCGCAAACCTACAATAGTGAGAGTAATCAAGTGGCGAAGATTAAGATGGGCCGTGGCGCGAGTGGGCAACGATTGGACCGTGCATATAATTCTTGACGGTAGCCAACGGGAAAGAGACCGACAGGACGACCGCGACGGAGATGGGAGGACAATGTTAGATTGGACCTCGAGGAGATCGGATCGGATGGTCGAACTTGGAAGGAGAGCGCACAGGACAGGGAACAATGGCGGAGGCGAGTCGGTGAGGTCATGATCTTCCGGGTTCCTACAGGCCAATAAATAATAATAAAATAATATAATAATAATAATTGTGGGTTTGCGGAACAGCTCTTCAAATTCGTGGTTGTGGTGTTTCCTATATTGTCCTCCATCTTTGTTATATTAAACGCTAAAGATACGCCTTAAAAATTTATTCTCGAATACGCGGAATTTGTTTTCTTCCCGTTTTATGAGAGCTCATGTTTCGCATACGTATCTCCTTGCTGTAAGCCGTTTTTAATTTGGAAGGTCTTGTTGGGGAGTATGTCCCCGCATTTCACCACAAAATGTTTATCCATTATCATATCATACATGATGTATAGCAGATATTGCGGCATACCCAGGTTTGTTAACTTATAGACAAGTCCTTCTAACCATGCGGTGTCGCAAGCCTTTTCAAGGCCAACCAAGCAGACGCCTGTACATTGTCGCTTTACGTTGTTCCACTGTATATCGGAAACAAGTTTCGTCGCTGCATGAAATGTATCATGTCGCGCTCGAAAGCCAAACTGGTTGTTGGTGATGATGTCGCTTTCATCACACCAAACTATCAGTGCTTTGTTTATAATTTTTTCGAATACCTTGCTGATGTTGGGAAGCAAGCTGATCGAGCGGAGATTGGCTGGATTGCTTTTATCCTTGCCCTTTTTGGGGATATCGTGGACTACTGCAGTCTTCCAATGGGTTGGATAGTGTGCATTGTTTAGAGCGTTGTTAAACAAAGCAGTGTATATGTTCACTGCTTCGCGAGGCAAGTGCCTTAGAACCACATTTGGAGTGCTATCTATTCCAGATGATTTCTTATTTTTTATTGATCTAAGTATGTTTCTAAGTTCGTCCTTGCACACAAACATATTTGTATTTTCATTTCTGACGGGAGAATCCGCTCTATTATTTTCGCCGAATGTGATGAAACTACGGTTTTCGGAACGCCAGTTGTGAAGTTGATTGCGTAGTGAGCAATGTCTTTGATGGGCGCTGCTTTCAATTTCAGTGTTAGCATGAACTGATTCTCCAATTGAATTCGCTTTCTTTTGCGGATCTTCGACTACTATTACTTCATCATTGGAGTTGATGTGCTCTAGGGTGAGTCCTGCGTTCAGCATTATCTGACAATTCTTGGGACTGCGTGGAATTCGGAGACAGGGAATGTCATTGTGATCTTTTCTTCGACATATTTTCTTGATTTGTGAGAACATCTTCGGTCCCCTATACAAAGCACCGACACGTCAAAGAGACGACACGCACTTTTGGCAACAGGGGAAAGAAAAAATAAATTCGTCGCGCGATAGACGATAGTGAGTGTAAGTGTACAAGTGTAGATTACACAGTGTGGCCGCCATCGAGAGCGATTGTTTTGACAAATAGTAGTGTGGTGGACGGAAGCATGTGTGCCGGCACGGGCACTGGTTCGCTCCTATCCCCAACGATTGTTCACCGAACACAAGGGCAAAATAAAACACACTGAATCCGTTGTAAGGCCCTTTTATTGTTCTCCGTTTTCCTGTGTATTTTTGCAAGTTCATCACGTAAAAGAAAATCTCTGTGCGAAAATAATACTTGACGTATACAACTACTGAATCGTCGATATTGGTGCCAGCACATACATCTAGTAATCTTTGCGGGCGTTCTTAATAAGTCTATTATTTCACAGGATTACAATAAGCCAATTACGTTACAGGATTACAATAAGTCGATCACTTCACAGGACCACGATAAGTCAATTATTTTACAGGATTACAATAAGTCAACTATTTTACTGGACCACAATAACTCGATTATTTTACAGGTTTACAATAAGTGAGTTATTTTACAGTATTACAAGAAGTCAACTACTTCACGGGGCCACAATAAGTCAAATATTTTACAGGATTACAATAAGTCGACAATTTCACGGGATCACCATAAGTCAATTATTTTACAGGATTCACGACAAGTCAATTATTTCACACTTCCAAGGCAGTCCAATGTGTTAGGAAATACGACACCCCCGTATGTGTGCGCACATCAGTTGTTAAAACTCGACTGACTAAAGAATGGAGAAGATCTATTCATCGCGTGGTGGCGGTTGAGTCATAGCTCAAATAAACTCATTGTCACTTAGGAGGAATTTCGAGAAGAGTTGCTATGCTTGCATAGGGAATTCAGTTCCAGTGAATCTTCGCCGTACAAGCTGAGTTGGATTCGTTTTCGGGGGAAATTGGAATTGCTTGGTCGCAAGGAAGGAATATAACTTTAGTAAGGAATTGACCGAAGCAATTTTGGGAAAAATTATATGTGGGGTGATGTAATTGAGGGAGATGATTAATATTCCGTTGTAAATTGGAATATGCATTTATATCGGCTTGGGAAATGGGTTCCTGGTAAATTGGGGAATGTATTGCGGGAAATGAATTCCTGGTAAATTGGGGAATGTATTGCGGATTGGGGACAGATGCTGTTGCATATTGGGATGGATGCGCTTGCACGTTTTGCATGGTTGCGAATGTGTATATTGCAGGTTTGGGATGGGGAGTTGGATTAAGATGACGCGCTGTTGGTGGTCAAGATTGGTTGGTATTGTGGGTTGGTTCTCCATGTGGTATAGAGGACCCCCACAGTAGAAACAAACATAAAGTGTTAAAGGGTTCATCACCTTTCATGAAAAAGGGCCAGGCAGATTATAAAACAATGACACGGAGCCGACTCGAGCGACAGCCGAGTCTTATAACAAGCGCCGCAAGCCAAATACAGATGGCGATAAAAATGTAAAAGAAAAGAAAAGTGAATAAACTGGTGAAGGCAACCAATTCAAGAAATTGGTTTACCTTGACCCAAGTGAAATTGAATTACCTGCTGATGAAGAAAACAATATCACAGGTGTTTTGCCGTTGTGGGGGTTGTTCCTCAGGAAGCGCGTTTTCTTGTCCTGAAAAGGACGTTGGATCTCTTTATTTGATTGCTCCTGGAACAACACACTTCAGCAAGGGTTCGTTGCCGTGCTTCCTCTGACCCAGAGGGAAGAGCAACGTCCTGATTGTTCGTGGGACGTAACCTAGGGGATAGTGTCCTTATACCCTGCAACCTCAGTACTGGTTCCTGTACCGATTTCTTTGGAGTCGTCCTGGTATATATAAAGAATCATCCAACGTTGGGTGCCAGCACAAAATTTCAAAAGTAATGAAAGCAGTTTTATTTATTTTGGATTTAGTTTTATTGATTTTATTTGATAACTGCTCTGTGGCAGGAGGATCTAGATACTGCGGCCCGGAGATCATTTTTTTTTTTTTTTTTTTTTTTCCAAACTGTATTTATTTGACCAAAAATGAATAGTTACAATAAGTAACACAGCTAACTTATAATAGATTTGTTACATATTAAGTGTTTACATGTTATTTGGTAACATTTTTCAAACAATTCTTTTTATATGTGCTTAAGATTTACTGGGAATTATATATATTGGTAATTTTGATTTTCCTGGAAAAGGTCAGAAAAAAACCAGGAACTCTGTTTATTTTAACTTAGCCTACTTTAAATTACTTAACATAACTTAATCTAACTTAATCTAATCTTATATACAATTTACAATATTTGATATTGCAATAATAGTGACAATTCGCATTTGACTTAAAAATAATATTTACAATTTTTAGTTATGGATGTGGGATTTCTCGTTGGGATTGAGGATACTAAGGGATAGGATCAGGTAAGTTCTTGAAGGAGGGGAGAGCCATTCGGTTCTGTGTTAAAGGTAAGGATCTTGGAGAATGGTTGGATGTTGCTGTATTTGAAATGATTGGGTGCCAGTTCGGTGTTGTGGTACACGATCTCGTTTAGATCGTTAACCACTCTGCCTGCGGCGAAGAGGGTCCTGATTTGGAGACAATTACGGTAGTGAGCTCCCGTATTGGAGGAGGGTGATGGTAGGTCCGTTATTATCGGGTTGGGATTGTTAGGAAGGTTTTCTATGAAATTTATCGACAGTTCTAGGATCCGTCTATCCAGTCGTTCGATGCCTGCGGTGTTGTAAAGGTCGTTGTTACAATGGTATCTATATGAGTTGGTTTTGCGGTGTAAGCCAGTGATAAACCGGAAACATTTTCGTTCAAACACTCGTAATTTCTCCATTTGGGAGGGTGAGATGTGGTACCATAATGGGCAGGCGTATGTAAGAGTAGGTCTGATTATCTGTTTGTAGATGAGCTGTTTGACCTTAAGAGAGAGGCCTTTAGGTTTCCATAACACTCGTCTGCACAGGTTAAGCTGTATTGAGGCTTTTTGAAGAGAATTTTTGATGTGGGTTGAGAATGACCAGTTGTTGGAAAGGGTTACTCCCAAATATTTTAGTGTTTTGGAAGGTTTTATGAGGGTGTTATTAAGATTTAGTTTAATTTTGTTGTGGCAACGTTTAGTGTTGTTTGTGCAGTGAGCGTTTTTGCCCTTAAACACTGTTAGCTGGGTTTTGGTTGGGTTGAGGCGAATTTTCCATTTGTTAAAGTATGCTGAGATGAGCGGGAGGAAGTTGTTAACGCGGTTTCTTGCCGCTTTGACAAATCTACTGCTAGAGTAGATTAAAGTATCATCAGCATAATTTAGCATTACAACACTAGGTGGAAGTTGGGGGATATCGGATGTGTATAGAAGATATAAAAGTGGTCCAAGAATGGATCCTTGGGGAACTCCTGCGGTTATGTTGTGAGTTTGTGAGAGGGAGGAATTTATTCTGACCATAAATTTCCTCCCAGAAAGGTAAGATGCTAGGAGCTTTGTGATATTGGAATTCAGACCAAATAAGCAGTGCAGCTTATAAAGAAGTCCTGAGATCCAGACACAATCAAATGCTTTGGAGATATCGAGAGATATGCATACGGTAGGGCATTGGTTTTCTAGACCAGTTGTGACATCGTGTGTAAGTTTTAGTAACGCATGGCAAGTAGAGTGTCGCTCACGAAAGCCAAACTGAGAATTAGGAATGAGAGCGTTATCACTGGCAAACGAAAGAAGGTTTTGGTAGATCTTACATTCCAATATTTTGCTTAGGGTGTTCAATAAAGATATTGGACGATAGTTGGAGGTGTTATTGGAACTGCCGGACTTTTTAATTGGAATTACTACCGCAGTTTTCCAGTTCTCTGGGAAATGTGAAGCATTTATGATATGGTTAAGAAGGACTAAAATGGGAAGTAGATTTGGCGGGTGAAGTCTTTTAAATAGAAGGTGTGGTATTCCATCTATACCGGTAGATTTTTTGTTGGGTCGTGATTTTATGAACTTGATGAGTTCATCTGTGGTTAAAAATGTGGTGGTGTCTGAAGGATGTGACGCCTTGTTTGTGTCGTTAAATTCTCCGATGAAAGGAGTATAAGATGCGGGTAATCTGTGTGAAATATATTCGTTGACAGTATTTCGAAAATTAGGGACTGAGAGGGAATCATTTTGTTGATGGATCTTTGAGAAGTGGTCAGCGAGGCAATTGGCTATGTCCGTGTCGGATTGGATAAGATTGTTGCTGAGTGGGCTGATAAGGTGATCGATTCGCGGTTTAAACTTCCGACCAGTTAGTCGGTTGATGTTTTTGAAGAGATCACGATTGGGTTTAATATTGTTAAGTGTAGAGGTATAAGTCTGATCCGCGAACTTTTTTAAATGTTCATTTATTAAGGTGGTCAGGAGTTGGATCTGACTTTTAATAAAAGGACAGAATCTTATATGGAGTTTTCGGCGGAGTTGTTTTTTGAGACGCAGCAATTTAATTAGGATGCTGGGTAAAGGTTTTCCTAGATGATTATGAGGGATGGTGGTGGGTGTATTGCTGGTGAGGGCATCCTTGAGTGTCTGCTCAATTTTTAGGGCTGCTCGATCGATATCAGCAGGGATTAGGTTAGAAGATTCGGGGATTTGCAAGTTAGAAAACCTTGCGGCGACGTCTCTATTGACCTTTTTCCAGTTAGTCTTGGAGAAGTTCGGGACAGGATTGTGTGAGTAGAGAAGTTCGAAGGAGGGAACTTTGATCGAAGTGTGAACGGAACCATGATCAGAGGGAAAGAGGAAGGATACTGTGGGGGGGCTCGTTGAGTAGACATCAGCCGACTTGAGAAAGAAGTCAATTGTTGACCGCGTCGAGTTGGTGACACGAGTTGGCTGCAGTGGACTGTCGATATACGTATATGGGTGAGATGAGAGGAGGTGCAAAAGTTGGCAGCCGTATTTGTTATTCTTTATGTCGTTGAATGCTGTATGTCGAGCGTTCCAGTCTCCACCGATTATGAATGGTGCGGGGAGAGACTGTCTGATTATTTGAGATATGTCAGAGTCAGGAAAGTCTGGTTCTCGTGTTGGGTGGATGTAAACGGATGTTACTATGATTACTTTTTTGTTTTCACAAAAAAGTTTAACTGCCGTGTATTCAATATTGAAAACATTGGCGAACCTGATTTCGGTGAATTGAAATTTATTATTTATTAGGATGCCGGTACCTCCATGGGATCCAGTAGTTCTGGGGTTGGAAATAAATGTATAATTGGGGATGGATACTCGGGAGTTGGACTTAAGCCACGTTTCTGAGAGGAGAAGGATGTCTGGGGAGAAGGTTTTAACAAACAACCGTAAGTGTTGCTTACGGATGTTGGAGTATATAGACTCTGCGTTGAGGGCGACTATAGTTAGTTCAGACATTGAGGGAAAGAATATGGGAGGTTATAAGTGAAAGAATCTGACCTTTTTTTTCGATATCCGACATATGCTTCAATGTAGGAAGCATAGTTTGTAGACTCTTGATGTAGCCCATGATGTCCAGGTTGAGGCCAATGGAGTTGGGGTTGTTTGACGTCGGCGTGTTTTGATTGTTCTTGATGACATCCGCATATGATGTTCCTGGCCTTGTAGGTTGTGGTAATGTGTTCTGCGATGTGGATTTGGTTGGTGCGGATTTGTTGATTGTTGCTGGTTTTGTTCTTCTTTGGAGAATTCTCAATTTATGCGGACACTGGGAGAAATTGGCTGGATGTGGACCTCCGCAGTTACAGCACGTTACAGCGATTTCCTTAGTGGTAATTGATCCATCGGGGTTTGTGGTTTGGATTTTTTCTGGTTCCATACCTTGTGGATTGACCTTACAGTCTCCTGGTTGATGTTCTTCGGCACATCTGCCGCATCGTATATTTAGGTGGCAAGCCACCGCCAAGTGTCCTGAGCCTTGGCATCTCTTGCAATGAAGGATACTTTGTTTATGAGGCTCCTCGATGCTGATTTTGTGGGTAAACAAGTACTTAATTTGTTTGAGCTTGTTGGTGTCTTCATTTGGAGCGATTTGGATAATCCGTAGGTTCCTTAAGTTATTTTCCCGCATGTACGGAGTTTGAAAATAGTCCAGCCTGTGGATTTTCAGCTCTGGGCAAATCCTGATGATCTCCGACGCTAGCTCTTCGTTGGTCCAAGTTGGGTCAATGTGCCTAATGATGAACGTTGTTGGTTTGAGCTGATGGTGTTGGAACGTAAAAAATTGGTGTTGTAGTTCCGCAAGTTTTCTAACGGTTTTCTCGTGATCAACCAAAGTTGTTGTTGCAATGGAGACAGAGGAGCCTTTAGTGTTTGTGGTGAAGTTGCGGTGTCCTAGGGCATTTTCTACTATTAGAATTATTCCCTTTATACTGGTCACATTTTTTATGTAGATTGGTGGTGGTCTAACATTTTTGTGCTGGGCAGGCAGGGGACTCGCTGCTGGCTTGGTTTGCTTGGTGGCTTCCTTATGGGCTGATGATAGTTGTTTGGGTGGAGATGTTTTTTGGATTATGCTGGGAGAAGGCGTCATCTCCATACTGGCATCTTCGCTGTTTTGGCTGGGTTGCTTTAGAGAGTGAATTTCCTCCCGGAGTTGTTTCACCTCTGTTGTAAGCTGTTGGATGTATTCCACGGCTTCGTGGAATTTTTGTTGGTAGTCAATCTGTTTTCCTGGATTTTCCATTTTTGTCGTCTTCTTTGATGAGTTTTGAAGAGTTTCAATGGCTCTTCTCTTCCGCTCCAATAAATATTCCCGGGTAGCGCTCGGATCGTTGTCTGGCATCTGTGAAGACAGATTTCGACTACGGCATCCAGCGAAAATTACACGTGTTTGCGAGTGTTATATGAGTCGCAATTTATCACACAAGATTCGGTGTGAACGCGATCGATCGTCGACGACTTAACGTCTACAGAATCAATTTTTTTTTTCTTTCAATTTTATTCGTCAACGAGCACACAATGAATACGTCTGTACGCATGAACGATCGGCGAGTGGCCGCCCGGAGATCACGAAACCATTCCTTTATAAAGGAAAAGGAATCGAAAATTGTATCTCAAAGATACACATTTTCGTGCAACAATCTCGATCTTTTGGATATTTCGAGCAAGATGTTGTGTTTACACAAGATAAGAAATCAATTTCTTGAATTGTGTGTGTGAATGTATCTGCTTTTGAGTTTTTGTTTGTTTAACTCAATGGAATTTTTAGGATAGAGATAACAATCTCTGAATTTTGGATTTGGGTGATGCTGTGGAGCAAATATAGAACAATAAACGAATATTGGATTCGTTTATTGTGAATTTTAATTTTAATTTTGATTCTGGATTTAATTATGCCGTGGGGGCAAATGTTATGCGATAAACGAATGTTTGATTCGTTTATTGCGAATTTTGGATAGTGTTTGGGTTTTTTCAGGTTTTGATAGGATTTTGGATTAGGAATGGGAGAAAAAGATGGTAGGGCTTTTTGGAGCACTACATCCTCCCCTCCTTGAAAAAAAGAAAATTGATCTTTATGAGATTAATTTTCTGGAAAATGGTGTGATTGGGAATAAGGATGATAGTATCGTGATTCCGTTACATATGCCTGATTTTTTTTTCATTTTAGTTCTATGTATGCAATATTTATTTTCTTAGCTTACAGTACAATTTTTTTTTTTTGTTTTGATATTTAAAGTGATCAATGATTAAGTTGTAATTACATATATTAAAAGTGTTATTTACAGTGTTTATGTTATATTTTTTTTTCCATTACGTTTAGTAACAATTGTGAGTAATATGTTTTTCTTCTTTTTATATAAGAGGTTTTTTTTTTGTTTTTGTTTATAAAGTATTATTATAGGTTTTCCAATTTGTGGTACAATATATATGTAAGTGTTGCGTAAGATTATTAAGGCTTACTATTACAATTTGTGTATTACATATTAATACTGATTACATATTATTTACAGAGCATTTTTTTTGAGGACTTTTCATTGTCCTTATTTATTTATATAATTTTTTTCTAGACATTTTTAAATTTGTTTTGAGTTATACTAAAATTTTATTAGAATTTATTCATTACAAAATGTTTTGTACTTATATAAATTCTTATTCTAACATTATTTCGTATCGTAAGTTTTGTTTTATTTATTATTACAAAAATGTTTGTTTGTGTATTTATTTAAGTTAGTGATGGTTGATTAAAATATTTGTATAATACATTTTTCGATAGTCAATATTTGTTTATAGTATAGTTTTGAAACTTCTATTTTTGAAACATATGAGTTATGTGGAGATTCAATTTCTTGTTATATTTTATTTGTTATCTCCTGAATTTATAAATTTTCTTTGTTTATTCTATCTATCTATTTCGTTTTTGAACAATAATTTGTTAAGAGGTGAATTTAACATTATTAGTTGTATATATATATTTTTCTTTATAGATATATTTTCTGTTTTGTTTGTTTATTTCGGTTATTTAAAATATTGTATAATATTTACAAGATTATTTATTCGTGTAACAGTATTTGAAAAGAAAAATTTTGCAGGCAAATTTTAAATACATTATCGTGGTATTTTCGTACAGTGTTACTTTATGATTTTTCTAAGGTTTTTTTTTTTTACGTATATACATTTATTTTTCTTTTTTTGTTTTTTGTAAGGTTATAAATACATCTATACATTTACTTTCCTTCAACCTTTATTTTACTTATTTTGGGTTTCTTATTTGTGATTGCCTAATCCACAAATGGTTTTATATTATTGTTGTGGACTATTCGGGATCCTTTTCCTATTCTAAGGATTGAATTTTCTTCGGATAGGATCTTTACAATTTCGTAGGGGCCTTTCCACAGGGAGGTTAGTTTGTTAGGTCTTGAGTGATTCTTTAATAGAACCTTTTCGCCAACATTAAATTTCTTACGGCCTACTTTTTGGTCGTAGTATGCCTTAGATTTTTGTTTTTTCTCAATCAGTATTCCCTTAGCTGTACGATAACCATGTTGTAATCGCATTTTTAATTCATTTGCGTAATGGTCGTAGATATAAGTGCTTTCGGGGTTTTGTCTGAGAGAACTGGGTATTTCGGCTGGGAAACCATATAGTAATTCATGCGGCGTGTAGCCTGTATTACTGTGGGGTGTAGTATTGTACACAAACATCGCGTAAGGTATCCAGGTGTCCCAAGTGAGAGGATCCTGGTTTACATAGTGGCGGAGGTATTCCACCAGAGTTCTATGGCTCCGTTCTAGTGCTCCATTCGTTTGTGGATGGTAGGGTGCTGTATTGAGTTTTCTCATTTTAAGTAAGGAACAAATGTCCTTAAAAAGTGCGCTGAGAAAATTAGCACCTCGGTCAGTTAATAGAGAAGATGGTATGCCGTGCTGGCAGACGATATTTTCAACGAAAATTCTGGCCACGTCCTTGGTTTCGGCACTGGCCAGTGCGTAAGCTCCTGAGAATTTAGTCAAATCGTCTTGAAACGTTAGTAGGTATTTATTTCCATTATAGCTGACTGGTAATGGTCCTGTAGCGATTCTAACAGATACACACACAATTCACAAGCAAAAATAGTGAAGAACACCGAACGAAAAATCGAATAAGAAAAATACATCAGAACCGTATACCAAGCGATAAATTAAAATAATTCACACCAGTGGAATATAGTCGAGTTTGGAAATCAAATTCTAAACTCGGTCAGTAGTCTGATGCTTCACTGCTTCGCTTTTCAATCGTTTCATCGTGTGTTCAATTCACCTTCTTCACTATCCTTGCTTAACGCTATAGTCCTACTATATCTAAAGCAATTCTTTCGAAAGGTTTTGAGCTTGTTGTGGTTATCTTCATAGGAATTCCAGGATTCCTTCCACTTTTGTTTATCTGGCAGGAAGCACATTTTCGAATATACGCCGCGACGTCAGCGGTCATTGTGCGCCAGTAATATTTTTGCTTCAATCTATTGATTGTTCGGGTGGCTCCTTGGTGTCCTCCGAAAGGTGAGTTGTGGTATTCCGCGAGTAACTTTTGTATTTCGTTAGGATCTGTTAAAAGCTTCTTTTTATTGGAGAAAACGTACATTGTCACGTTGAGGTGAGCAAAAGTTTCTTTTAGCAAGTTATTGAGTGCTACTTTTGATTCGTTTTCTATGAAGGGGACTAAAATTCCAATGGAATTGAAATTCCGGTCTTCGCAAATGTTCTTCAGATCAATAAGGGAACTCTTAGCGGTTTCCTGATCGCTTAGGTTTCTGAAAGGCAATGGCAATGTGATGGCGCATAACCCATCTTGCTCATGAAACGTAATTTTACCTACGTCTGGCTTGGTGAAGTTTGGAATTCTTCCTGCCAGATTTTCTTCCTCAGCAGAGTCTATCAATGGGAGGATTATGATACGTAGTCCAAGTTTCTTCTTGGTATAGATGGACCCTGTTTGTTCTTGCCATACAAGATTGGTAGTATCTTTGTATGATTGTGCAGCCACATCTTCTTCGAGTTTGGCTTTACTTCGTGTGGTGACGAGGATATTATTTTTGATGGGATCGACTGGGGTAGTCATTGTTATACGGCTGAGAGCATCAGCATTTGCATTTTGCTTTCCTTTTTTATGGACGATTGTGTACTCATACTCTTCGAGTAGAATTCTCCATCGCATAAGTCTGGATGTAGGATCCTTTCGTCCTATAAGCCACTGTAGAGAGCTATGGTCAGTGACTATAGTAAATTTTCGTCCGTAAACGTATGGTCGGAACTGGGCTAGTGCAAAAACGATTGCCAATAATTCCTTTTCGGATGTTGTATATCGAGTTTCTGCGTCGTTTAAGGTTCGGCTAGCGAAAGCAATAGGTTTATCTTGTCCTATTGTACCTTGAGATAGCACTGCTCCTAACGCAACATTGCTAGCATCCGTAGTTATTATAAACTCCCGGTTAAAGTCTGGATAAGCCAGTATTGGTGGGGTAATAACCTTTCTTTTTAGAGTTGTGAATGCCTCGTCACAAAAGGCATCCCAATAAAATGGAACATTCTTCCTGAGCAATCTGCTTAAAGGTTTTGCCAGTTCAGCGAAATTTGGGATAAATTTTCTGTAGTAGCCTACAAAACCGAGAAAAGATTTTACGTCTTTTTGTTTCTTGGGCGTTGGAAACGTTTTCACCGCTTTAGTTTTTCCTGGATCTGGTTTTATACCTTCCTTTGAAATAACATGCCCCAAGTAGGTGAGCTCTTTCCTTATGAAGTGACACTTTTCTGGTTGTATTTTCAGATTGTGTCTTTGTAATCGCTCGAAAACTCTGGTGAGTCGGGAATTGTGATCGTTCAGATCGTATCCGTAAATTACGATATCATCTACATAGACGAAACATTCTATTCCTTGGAGACCCATGAGTACATTATTCATAAGCCTCTGGAATGTGGCAGGTGCGTTTTTAAGTCCGAAGGGCATTCGATTATATTCGTAATGTCCGAAGGGTGTGCTAAACGCTGTTTTTGCCTTGTCTCTATTGTCCATGCGTATTTGGTGGAAACCATTTGCTAAGTCTAAAGTGCTAAAATATTTAGCTTTTCCTAGCTGGTCCAAGATATCAGTAATATTGGGCAATGGATATGCATCTCCGACTGTTATTTTATTTAAGGCTCTAAAGTCGACAACCACTCTCCACCGTTTTGTCCCATCAGGTCCTGCCTTCTTGGGTACTAGTAAGAGAGGGGAATTCCAAGGACTGAAACTTGGTTGTACCACGCCATCCTGAAGCATTTCATTCACTTGTTTGTGGATCTCTTGCTTCGAGCTATCTGGGAGGCGATATGGTCTTATGTAAAGTGGGGGCTTTCCTTCTTCCGTGATGATCTGATGCTCTATGGCGTCAGTGTGTGTGAGATGGTCGCCCTCTAAGTAAAAGAGATCGTTAAATCTGCGGCAGATGTCTAGGATAGATATCTTTTCCTCCTGGTTACAATGACGCAACTCTAGGAGTGATTCTAGCTGTTCAAGCCTATTTTTTATAAAGTTCTTAGTTTCATCCGCCTGTAACACATTGTAGTCATGCAGATCTTCCCATTCGACTTCTATGTCGTTGGTGCTTACTTCTTGATCGGTGTCTAATGTGTTCATTAGTAATACCTTTATTTTGTTGTCCTGTGGTGTTGTCAAACTATTACCCAGATATATCCCTGGCATGATCTCGGATTTTTTTATAATCAGTTCTTGACTGGATTTTTCTTTAAAGGGAATCTCCATTATTTGTTGAGATCGTGAATGCAATTTTATGAAATCGATTTTGGCATTTCGTTTTAAATTTACTGGGGATATTGGAGTTTCAGGTTCATGTTTTCCTGAACTCAGTTTTTCAGCAGTTTCCTTAACTTTTTCGTTACCACAAACTTTATTTAAATGGGAAGAGGAAGATTCAAGGGTGGTTGGTTTCGTTGTGTTTGTCACAGCATCAGATCCGGCCCGTAGACAAACGGATTCGGATGTTGACTCACGAACGGTGTTATCCAATTTTTCAAGAATGCCTGTATTATCCGTGGAAGACACCTCGTAAGGCGTGGCATTCTGAATATTTTCCTTGACCTCATTTTTGTTCCCTAAAGGCTGCTCGAGTTCTACCATGGTTCTCTTCTTCACAGCGAATTTAAGGAATCCCTTTTCAAAGTTAATGTGGCACTGGTGCTTCGTGAGGAAATCGCTTCCCAGTATGCCATCGTGTTGGAAGTCTACATTGCTTCCCACTACAAATAGATTATGCTTAAAGGGTATGGAGTGCCTATCAGTTCTGAATTCGAACTCCCCCAATACCTTTCCGCATGTGCTGACCGTTTTCCCAGCAATGGTGGATATAGTCACTGGGTCTGAATTGTCTACAGATTGTTCAATATAAAGATTATCTAATTTGATCAGGCTGATGTCGGCGCCTGTATCGATAAGGAAAGTCGAGTATTGTTTATCCGATGGATTAAATTTTACACGTATTACTGGCTCCTTAAATTCAGGGCAGAAAAATACGCGCATTTCAAAATTTACATCGGGGTGGGGTGTATATCGGCGATTGTCTGAACTCGAGAAGGATTGCCGTTGCTCGCTGCCCGAGTGAGTTCGTTTCCCTGTTGTTGATTGGATACCCTGTTAATATTTTGATTTTGTCGTGTATTTCGATTTTCAATCTGGGGCGAGTTTCTCATTGTCCTGTTTTGAGATTGATTGGGGTGAGTTCTGAAAGGATTTCTACTCGTTGAAGGTTGGTCCTGGTTTCGCATATGAGCTAACCTGGTTCTGCACTCTGCCTGAGTGTGATTATACTTTCGACAGTATGTGCATTGGAGACGTTCAGCCTCAGTCTTAATGCGTTGGGGGACGAAATTAGGAAAATTAGTGTTGCGATAGCAAGTCGCAGAAGTATGTCCCCTCTTGTTGCATGTTTGACAAACAATTGGTTGGTTATTTCTCCTAAAATTGTTATTGGAAGTTAGCATTGAGTTATCGTTACCTAATCTTCGAGATTGTTCTAAAGCGTAGCTAATGGCTGCTTTTAAATTTGGGGCGTTGTGAGACTTCACCAAGATTCTGAGGCTGGAATTTCGTATCCCATCCTCAAACGTATTCAACGCGAGTCTCTGATTCTCAGCCAGAAGATAAGTTCTGACTGCAGGCTCAGGTGAACTAGCGTATGTGGCGCTGTCCAATTCATGCAGGTGATGTGTGAGTCTATTTGAAAATTCTTTCACACCCTCCTTGCTATCTTGTTTTGTTGCCACTAAGTTATTTTGGGCAGCAGACCTAGAGATGAGAGCTTTAAATTCTCCCTCTAATTCTGAAACAAGATCTTCCCAGGTAGAAATGATTTTATGCCTGATACAATCACGCGCCGGTCCCTGCAATCTGGTTTTGACCACCCTTAGAATAAAAGATTTCTGGTTGTCATCTTGTGCTTGTGAGAACAAAATGTCTCCACAAGAGACGAAACCCTCAAGTTCGTTTGGGTCGCCGTTAAATACCGGCACGAATCCCAGTACGTCGCTTAATCCTATTGGTAAGTTCATTCTTGAACTCTGTTCGCGTGTTTCCGTTCGTAACGTTTCCGAAGTTTCGTCCTCGCGATTTTGTATGAGCTCGGGCTCAGGTCTCTGCGAACGCGTACCCGGTTTATTTTTGTCGTATTTGTGGAACAGACCTTCCCAAATAAGGGTAAGAAAAGGCAGAGAACTCAAAGAGGAGATCTTCATTATTGTCGGATAAGATGGTCAAGAGAAAAGATAAAAGCGAAAACAAGAAAAAATACCTTCAAAGCTATGGGGAAAGTGTATTTTATTCCTAAGGTGAGAGATACAACCCTTTCGAAGAAATGTTTAAAGTGTCGAAGGTAGAGAGGTGAAAAGATGTTCAAAATAGTTTCCAAAGGATGCTAATGTTACAAAAGGAAAAATCCAACACACAAAAGAGTCCAGACGACGGTAAGGCAAGCATCAAAAACTTAGCTTTCCTGTTTATGTTCAGCTAACCACATAAATATGAGATGGAATCTTCCCAAAGAAGTTTAAATCAAATAGAAAAATATGCTTATGAGAAAATCTTCACCAAAGAAATTTAAATTAATGGAAAAATATGTATATATGTATGTGTATGTGAAAATTTAGCTGAAATCAAATTCTTGGGGTTGTTCTTTTGTCCCCTTATGATAAGTAAAAGTTTTAAAAACGAATTTGTTAAAATTTTGGGGTTTTTATTTGTTCCCTTCTATAAATATATTTAAAACTTGTCAGGATATTTAATAAAATGGTGGTTTTTCTTTATCCCCTTATAAATGGAAAAATTTGATTTTATTTGATTAGTCTTTATTTGTTATTTCTTGGAAAAAATTTAGGAAAAATAAATGTGTATATGTATATATGTGTGAAAACGGTTTCGAGATTTTTAAAAAAGGTGCGTTTAAAAATATACGTTTATTAAGGAAAATTTATTTAAAAATTTTTCTATAAGCCAAAATAGTTTTGGAAAAATAAGTGCGTACTTGTGAAAAATTTTCTTTTATTAATTGGATTTATCACTTTTGGCTTTTATGCTTATATATGGCTTGGAAAATGAGAACAAGCTTTGTTTATTATCATTAGAAAAACAAGTTAACAAATTATTATTAAGCTTGGGGGGTTATTCTTTATCCCCGTGTAAAAAGAACAATTCGATTCATTCTTGGCACGTCCTTGTAATTAACGGTTTTGAATTTTAAAAAAAAAATTATTTTGGGGGGTCGCAAAAATGACCAAATTACAAATTTCACTCTCTATTTTATCAACACAATTGATTTCACTTTTAATAATTATAAATCACTAAATAAAATAAAGTATAAGTACCTGTGGAAATCGTGGAGTACGCTGCTTACTCTGGGTGTTGCCGCTGCATCAGGAATCGGTCTATCTTTGGCTGCTCCACTGCATATATTATTTTTGGTGCCTCCAGTGATGTCGTCGCTGCTAGATGTGGTCGTCTCTGCTTGTCACTTTTATTACCTTTGTTTACTTTTCACTCTGCCGGTGTTTAAGCCCCAGGCGACGCTTTTAGAAATTTCTAAAATTTTAAGTCACTTTGCCGGTGTTTAGCCCCGGGCACGCTGTTTTTATCAAAATTTGTTTATTATTATTTTCACTGAAGCGCTTTTTGTTATTTTGTTGCCGATGGTTCTCTGTAACCTTATGTGCTCTATACTTTTACTGGTAGGGGATATTGGGAATCAGTCCGATTCACTGCTGCCACCAGAATTTTGTTTGTTCTGATCCTCCTTCTGTGGTGAGCGCATTTTGGGTATCCCACGCGCTGCCACCAAAATTTTGTTTTGCCGTTGTGGGGGTTGTTCCCCAGGAAACGCGTTTTCTTGTCCTGAAAAGGACGTTGGATCTCTTTATTTGATTGCTCCTGGAACAACACACTTCAGCAAGGGTTCGTTGCCGTGCTTCCTCTGACCCAGAGGGAAGAGCAACGTCCTGATTGTTCGTGGGACGTAACCTAGGGGATAGTGTCCTTATACCCTGCAACCTCAGTACTGGTTCCTGTACCGATTTCTTTGGAGTCGTCCTGGTATATATAAAGAATCATCCAACGTTGGGTGCCAGCACAAAATTTCAAAAGTAATGAAAGCAGTTTTATTTATTTTGGATTTAGTTTTATTGATTTTATTTGATAACTGCTCTGTGGCAGGAGGATCTAGATACTGCGGCCCGGAGATCATTTTTTTTTTTTTTTTAAAACTGTATTTATTAACCATAATTAAAATTTGTACATTTAAGTAATACAGTGACTTAAAATTAAATTCGTGACAATTGCTTACATGTAATTATTATTATAATACATTTTCCAAACAATGTTTTAAGAGTTATAGGCTATATGTGTGTTTATACATTTAGTAGGGTTTCGTCTTCCTGGAAAAGGTCAGAAAACCAGGGATTTCTTATTTTTACTTTACTTAATCTAAACTTAACCCTAAATATAAATATAAATATAACTTAACCTAACTTAGTCTGATTATTATAAAATGAGCTATAAACAAAACAAAGTTTTATAATTAATGGGATTTATGAATTAAAGGATGTGGAATGAGGTCAGTTATGGGTTAGAGGTAGAGTATTTCTCTCCGGTTGTTCGTTGGAAAAGCGTAGGATGTTGGAGAATGGTTGGACGTTACAGTATTTGAACTGGTTAGGGGTAACTTCGGTGTTGTGGTATATGATCTCGTTTGAATCATTTACCAGTCTGCCTGAGACGAAGATAGCTCTGGTGTGGAGACAGTTGGGATAGTTAGTTCTGATATCTAGAGGGGTCTCTAAGAGCGAGGTTATTATGGGATTGGGATTATTTTGTAGGTTGTCGATAAATTTGATAGACAGTTCGAGGAATCGTCTATCGAGGCGCTCAATACCAGCGGTATTGTAGAGTTCGACGTTACTATAGTACTTATAGGAGTTAGGACGACGATGTAACCCAGAGACATACCTAAAGCATTTTCTTTCGAATACTCGTAATTTCTCCATTTGGGAGGGAGTGATATGGTACCACAATGGGCACGCCTACGTGAGTGTGGGCCTGATAATTTGTTTGTAAATGAGCAGTTTGACTTTGTGAGAGAGACTATTAGGTTTCCACATTACTCTTCTACAGAGATTAAGCTGAATTGTGGCTTTTTGAAGGGAATTTTTAATGTGGGAGGAAAAAGACCAGTTATTAGAAAAAGTGATTCCCAGATATTTTAGGGTTTTGGAGGGTTTTATCAGAGTATTGTTCAGTTGAATCTTAATTTTGTTGTGGCAACGTCTAGTGTTGTTTGTACAGTGCTCGTTTTTGCCCTTGAACACTATGAGCTGCGTTTTATTTGGATTAAGGTGAATTTTCCACTTATTAAAGTATGATGATAGGTTAGGGAGGAAGTTGTTAATGCGGTTTCTTGCAGCCTTAACAAATTTGCTGCTAGAGTAAATTAATGTATCATCAGCATTATTCAGCATCACAACATTTGGAGATACGGGTTGAGGAATATCTGAGGTATATAACAGATATAAAATTGGCCCTAAAATGGAGCCTTGGGGAACACCCGCGGTTATGGTGTGGGTTTCTGAGACAGAAGAATTTATTCTCACAACGAATTTTCTGGCAGAAAGATATGAGGCTAAGAGCTTTGTTGTGTGAGAGTTTAGATTAAATATGGAGTGCAGTTTGTACAGAAGTCCTGAGATCCAGACGCAATCAAACGCCTTAGAAATATCGAGAGATATACACACAGTAGGGCTTTGGTTTTGGAGACCAGTTGTAACATCGTGTGTGAGTTTTAGTAGAGCATGACATGTGGATTGTCGCTTACGAAATCCGAACTGACAGTTAGGGATGAGTGCATTCTCATTGGCAAATGAGAGAAGATTTTGGTAGATCTTGCGTTCCAGTATCTTACTTAATGTACTTTATAGGGATATTGGACGATAATTGCAAGGACTATTACTACTACCGGGCTTCTTAATAGGAATTACTACCGCAGTTTTCCAGTTCTCTGGGAAGTGCGATGCATTAATTATATGATTAAGAAGAATGAGGATGGGAAGTAGATTCGGTGGGCGGAGCCTTTTAAATAGAAGACGTGGGATTCCATCTAATCCAGTTGACTTTTTGTTATTTCCTGATCTTACGATCTCGGATAATTCGTCCGCAGTTAGAAAATTTGTAGTGTCTAAGGGGTGTGAAGCTATGTTTGTGTTGTTGAATTCACCGATGAAAGGAGTAAAAGATGGGAATAATCTGTTTGAGATGTATTCGTTTACTGTGTTCTCGAAGCCAGGAGTTGAGAGAGAATTATTTTGCTCATGGATCTTTGCAAAGTGTTCTGCGAGGCAATTTGCTATGTCCGAATCGGACTGGGCAATATTATTGCTGATCGGGTTAATGAGATGGTCAATTCGGGGTTTATATTTACGACCAGTTAATTGGTTGATGTTTTTGAAAAGATCCCGATTTGGTTTGATATTTTTAAGTGTGGAGATGTAGTTTTCATCTGCGAACTTTTTCAACTGCTCATTTATCAGAGTGGATAGGAGTTGGATTTGGCTTTTAATAAAGGGGCAGTATCTTGTATGAAGTTTACGGCGGAGCTGCTTTTTAAGGCGCAATAATTTGGTTAGGACGCTGGGCAAAGGCTTTCCTAAATAGTTATGAGGAATGGTTGTCGGGGTGTTTTTGCTGAGAGCCTCCTTAAGAATTTGCTCTATTCTTAAAGATGCTTGATCGATTTCAGTAGGGAGTAAGTTAGATGCTTCAGGGATATACAAGTCAGAGAAACTTATCGCTATGTCCCTATTGACTTTTCTCCAATTTGTTTTGGTGAAGTTTGGGACAGGGTTTGACGAGTATAGTGGATCGAAAGAGGGGATTTGGATCGTGGTGTGAACGGAACCATGATCAGAAGGAAATATAAAGGAGACTGTAGGTGGACCCGCTGAATAAACATCGTCGGACTTGAGGAAGAAGTCGATTGTTGGCCTGGCTGAGCTAGAGACACGAGTTGGCTGTAATGGGGAGTCAATGTAAGTATATGGATAAGACTGGAGGAGGGCTAGCAATTGGCGACCATATTTGTTGCATTTATTATCATTGAATGCTGTGTGACGAGCATTCCAGTCTCCTCCGATTATAAATGGAGCGGGAACGGACTGTTGGATAATCTGCGAAATGTCAGTATCTGGGAAATCTGGTTGTCGTGAAGGGTGAATATAAATGGATGCTAAGACGAGCACTTTATTGTTCTCACAGAAAAGTTTTACTGCTGTGTATTCAATGCTGGATATACCGGTGAATCTAATTTCACTGAATTGAAATTTTTTGTGAATTAAGATGCCGGTACCTCCATGAGATCCATTAGTTCTGGGGTTAGAAACTAAAGTGTAATTGGGAATTGAAACTCGGGAATTTGGTTTGAGCCAGGTCTCTGAAAGGAAGAGGATATCTGGGGAAAACTTTTCAACAAACAACCGGAGGTGTTGCTTACGTATGTTAGAGTAAATGGATTCTGTGTTGAGGGAGATAATGGTTAGTTTAGAGAGAGCTGGAAAGAATATGGGAAGTTATTAGTGAAAGAATCTGACCTTTTTTCTCTATTTCTGACATCTTCCTCAGCGAAGGTAGCATGGCTTGTAAGCTTTGGATGTATCCCACGATGTCCAGATTGAAATTTTCAGTATTGTTGTTAGGGGGAGTGGTAGTGTTGAGGTTTCCTCTTGCTGCATCCGCGTACGATATTCCGGGTCGGGTTGACTTCGTTTCCTGCAATACTGTTGGTTTCGTTGTTGTTGTTGTTGTTGTTGTTGATTTTATAGTTGTTGCTAATTTCCGTCTTTCCAGAAGTTTTAGCTTCTGAGGGCATTGAGAAAAATTTGCCGGATGAGGGCCTCCGCAGTTACAGCATTTAACTGTGATCTTTTTGTTGGTAATGGATCCATCAGCGTTGACAGTTTGTATTGTTTCAGGTTCCAGGCCTTGTGGATTTACTTTGCATTCCTCGAGCTCGTGTTCCTCTGCGCATCTGCCGCAACGTCTTTGCTGGTGGCATGAGACCGCCAAGTGTCCTGATTCTTGACATCGCTTACAATGAAGAATTTCTTGTTTGTGGGGCTCTTCGATTGCGATTTTTTGGGTAAACAAATATTTAATTTGTTTAAGTTGCTTGATGTCCTGATTAGGTGGGATTTGTATGATCCGGAGGTTTTTTACGTTGTTTGTCCTCATGTACGGTGTTTGGAAGTAGTCCAGCTTATTGATTTTTATTTGTGGACATATCCTAGCGATTTCCAGTCCCACTTCTTCGTTGGTCCATTCAGGATCGATGTGCCTTATAATAAAGGTAGCTGGTTTGCTGTTCGGATGCTGGAAGGTGAAGAACTGATACTGTTCCTCTAACAGTTTTTTAACTGCCCTGTCATGATCGACTAATGATCTGACTGCTATGGAAGTCCTCGATCCTTTTGCATTGGTGCTAAAATTCCGGTGACCCAAGGCATTTTGCAGGGTTTGAATTAGTGCTTTGCTGCTGGTCGGGTTTCTGATGTAGATTGGCGGTGGTCTTTCGTTTTTGTGCTGGGCGGGCAGGGGACTCGGTGCTGGCTTGGCTTGTTTGGTGGTTTCCTTACGGGCTGATGATTGTTGTTTGGGTGGAGATGTTTTATGGCTTAAGTTGGGAGAAGGCGTCGTCTCCATACTGGCATCGTCGCTGTTTTGGGTGGGTTGCTTTAGGGAGTGAATTTCCTCCCGGAGTTGCTTCACCTCTGCTGAAAGCTGTTTGATGTATTCCACGGCTTCGTGGAATTTTTGTTCGTAGTCCATGTGTTTTACTGGATTTTCCATTTTTGTAGTCTTCTTAGATGAGTTTTGAAGAGTTTCAATGGCTCTTCTCTTCCGTTCCAAAAGATATTCCCGGGTAGCGCTCGGGTCGTTGTCTGGCATCTGTGAAGACAGATTTCGACTACGGCATCCAGCGAAAATTAATTTGCTTGTGTTTGTATAGTTAAAATTTCCTCTTTTGTTTTTTTGTGTTATTATATATATATATATATATATATTATTATTTTTTTTTTAAATCTTTTTTGTTGGCTTTCTATTGCACTACACAATTTAATAGTGCACTTAACACACGTAAACATAAACACGTGTAAACACGTTTCTGTGAACGTCCGCACTGCACGAGATCTCGACTGTTTGTGCCCGGAGATCACGAAACCATTCCTTTATAAAGGAAAAGGAATCGAAAATTGTATCTCAAAGATACACATTTTCGTGCAACAATCTCGATCTTTTGGATATTTCGAGCAAGATGTTGTGTTTACACAAGATAAGAAATCAATTTCTTGAATTGTGTGTGTGAATGTATCTGCTTTTGAGTTTTTGTTTGTTTAACTCAATGGAATTTTTAGGATAGAGATAACAATCTCTGAATTTTGGATTTGGGTGATGCTGTGTAGCAAATATAGAACAATAAACGAATATTGGATTCGTTTATTGTGAATTTTAATTTTAATTTTGATTCTGGATTTAATTATGCCGTGGGGGCAAATGTTATGCGATAAACGAATGTTTGATTCGTTTATTGCGAATTTTGGATAATGTTTGGGTTTTTTCAGGTTTTGATAGGATTTTGGATTAGGAATGGGAGAAAAAGATGGTAGGGCTTTTTGGAGCACTACACAGGTACTGAAACAGATCCGGCCAAACTAGAAAAACTCCTTGCGGATATCGACACAAAAAAAGAGGAACTGAATAAACAAAAAAAAGCAATACTCAAATTGAAAACCTGGTGCAGCAACAACAAAGGCAAGAAAACACAACAACACAACGCAAAAATCAGGAACAACAACATCAGGAAGCAAACAAAAGGCAGCAAACAAAGGAGATGCACCAGCAGCAAAAGAACCATCAAAACATAACCAACAGAAAGGAAAAGGAGCCTCCTATAATAATTACGTCCATGGAAACAAAGGACTTTATAAAATTAGGTGAGTTAACATGCAAACATTTTAAAACGAAAAAAATAAATAATTCTAAAATAAAATCGATGTGCGATGATATTGAAGGCTATCGCAAAGTAATGACTGATTTGGGTAGGACAAAAAGCGAGCACTACACGTACACCCCGAAATCGGAGAAAATAATCCTCATGCTCCTAAAAGGAGTTGACCCATGTTTTTCCCTTAAAGAGGTATTCACGGAATTAAAAAATGTCGAAACCGACAATTTAAAATGTACAGGTGTGAAACCCTTCTCTACCGACAACTCCAGAAAACGCAATTGCAAATTGCCTTTCTTTATTGTATCACAGTAAAGTTGATGCTCTCCGATACATCAAACACCTCAATCACCAAACAATAAGTTGGGAAAAAACAAGAAAAACCGATCGTGTATTGCAGTGCATGCGTTCTCAACGCTTCGGGAACGCGGCATCAAACTGCCACATGCAATTCAGGTGCGTAAAATGCCTATCCGACCATATCATTGGTGAATGCCCCTTGGGCAAGGAACAGATTCCAGATAGGAAAACACTGTCTTGTGTCCTCTGTAAAAATACAGGTCACACTGCAAGTTTTAGAGGATGTCCTAAATTTCAACAAATGAAATTAAAGTTGGAATCCAAAAAGAAACAAGTTGAACAAGAGAAAAAAAATGAAAACTCGTTCTTACAACAATTTCGTGGCTCCTTGTGTGTCAATGCACAAATGGCCGGTGCTTCTAAGCAACCAGCATCCATGGAACATACATATAGTAACAGAAATAATAACAATGTTATTAACCATGCAAGGACAATTTGCCGAATTTCAAAAAACACTCACTGAACAAAGAGCACGAATCATCATCATCGGCACTACAACCGGGAACCGGTCTTTGACTTATTTAGCAAGTCCTGAGGCTTGTTAAATTTTCCATAATGATTTGTTTTTTTCCGGCCATGGTCATTAAGTCTTGCGCTAGAGGCCCCCCGACGGGGAAACGAATCCCGGTTTCCCGCGTGACAGGCGGGTATACTAACCACTATACTATCGAGGAGCCCAAGAGCACGAATAGATACTCTCCATTCAACCCTGTTCTCAAATAACTCTCCACATCAAAATCTCCAACCCCCCGTCTGAACTAAACCCAAAAATTATTGCTGTGAATGTAAATTCACTAATCCACATTGACAGAAAGGATAATTTAGGCAATTAGCTCCAAGCGGAATACCCAGATGTGCTCTTGGCTAGCGAAACTAAGCTAAACCAAGGGCTCAAAACGGGCTACAAAAATTATAACATAATTAGACAAGATCGACCACACTCTATTCGACGGGGTGGTGTCGCTACCTTAGTTAAGAAAGGTCTTCACTACAAGGTCGTTGACAGCACGGAAGTACATAAATTTCAGGTGCTAGAGGCATGCATTATAGACATTCCTTTAAAAAGTCAAAGGCATCTATATATAGTCGCTGCTTACCCTCCTGAATCTGTTCAGTGTACCCAATTTATCAGTGAAATCGATACGCTTTTCCGAAGCCTCAAGTTAGATTCGGAAAACAATTACTTTTTAATGGCGGTTGATATTAACGCCAAGCACAGTGCATGGGGCAATCTAACCTCGAAAGAACAAAGGCACTAGGTTATAACCGAGTATAGTAAAATCGGAAATATCCCTATTAGTTATTATCTGAGTTTCGCTAAGTGCAAGGATTGCTGGTTTCTGGTTACCGACGTGGGCACACACAGAAGAGAAATTGCATTTTAGGCCACGAATGTTACACAGGTCGACGAGATATTCCCGTTCCATTGAAATGGCCTGACGCAGAAAACCAATACCGTCTCAGAAAAGGATGCAAGTCGGAGCCGGCGATAGATGTGTGTAAGCATTCACTACAGGTGTTATGCCCTTGTAGTAGATGCCCCACGGAATCCGTGCCGTTATCCAGGTCACATCACTTCGTCACGAATATTATGCCACTCAAAACACCAAAAACCCTTCAAAGATTATAAATCAATCGAGAGTATCGATGCCTGGGGGACGCAACAGTGGTGCGAAAAAGAGGAAAAGCAGACACAAGGAAAGGAAAGGGCATGCGTTTTGCCGCACTGTACACTTCCACACAATTTTCACACTACGGCGCGAATCCCATAAACATTACTGCACTACACTCGGGCGCGTTTGTGGTGATCCGTTTGTTTACTTAGGCTCCCACAGAATGCTTGACGCGTGAAGCGATAGTGCAATTAAAGTATATTGTGTTTACTTAAGTTACCCTAAACGGATTACGCAATTGATCCGATGGTATGGATCACGAGGCAGAGACGCACGTGCTGACTCGTCGGCGGTTAGTTTAACACGAAGTTGTTGTAAGAACGAGTTTTCATTCGTTTTTCTTCTTCAACTTGTTTCCTTCTGGATTCCAACTTCGATTTTCGTTGTTGGTATTTAGGGCAACCTCTAAAGTTAGCAAAGTGACCTGTATTTTTAGAGAACGGAGGATCGTCATCATCATCATCGGCACTACAACCGGGATCCGGTCTTGGCCTTGTTTAACAAGTCTGAGGATTGTTAAATTTTCCATAATAATTTGTTTTTCCGGGCAAAGTTATTAGCCTTGCGCCAGAGAGAACGGAGGATACCTTATTCTTATTCGGGGGCTGTTCTTCACCCAGCGGACATTCCCCAATAGCTTGATTGTCAAACCATTTTCCACCACCCTCGGGGGAAAATTGCTTGTTACCTGTAAATTTGGATTGTCGGTTTGGAAAGTTCTTAATATCTCGAGCAATTCCTCGAAGGAGAAGGACGGACCAACTCCTTTGAGGAGTATTGAGACAGTATTTTCTGATTTTGTGGTGTACGTGTACAACTCGCACTATCACACAAAAAACTTATCTTGTTGTTTATTAATCGCTTTGTTTTAAAACGATTGCAAGTTAACTTACCAAATTTAATAATAATAGTTAACAACAGTGAAGATATTTTTTAAATATTGAAATTTATTGAAAAACAAAAGTTGTACATCAGGATGTGTAAACCGTAATAATAGTAAAATAGAGGATTCCCATTCCTCATTTCCCTTTTCATATTTATTTATTCTTCCTTTTCATTCCCATTTTTCATTTAGATTCCTTTTCGTTTTAAAATCCCTTTGTTAACATTTTTTGTTTTTTTTTATTTTTTTTTTGTAAACTTTTTTACCTTATATTAATTAAAAAAAAAAAAAAAAAAAACTGAGAGGACTTCGTCTTATAAAATATTCTGGTAATAGAAAATATATAAATATATGAAAATATAAAAATATTATTGTACGCCGAAAGCCATTACACAAAATTGTATCGTGTAATTTAGAGTGCTCGTGTAGAGCCAGTAAATTATTTTAAGAATAAGAAAAGATTGTAAAATAGGATTTAGCATTTTAGTCCTAAGTCAACATTTATTAAATTATTGTACAATAAATGCGTTATTCAACAACAACGACCGTAATAGCATCAAATGTTAACAACCTTACCGGCCGACGAGCTGAATGAGGAGAGATTGCCGGTTAGGTAGTAGAAAAAGAAGAAAAGTCAGTCAATGACAATGAGCGAGACAAAAAAGAAAAGGTGTACGTTGATGCAATAAGTAGATGACGAGTGTTTTATTCGAAAATATATATTCATTCAATAGTGTCTAAAAATAACGAGTGTTTTATTGAGTTTAATCTATCTATTACTTTGATCTTACAACATCAGAAGTGGGATTAGTGGACTCCCCTCCCGGAAACATAAACATATACTCATCCTTTTGTTCGTGTGCCACGATGGGCGATGAATTGGGGAAATTGTTGGCGGTACAGCTAAAATACTGGCTACAAGGCCTGAAGCAGAGAACGACAGGTTACAAAAGAGAGCTATTATTAAGACTTATGAATATTCCAGAAGACGCGCGTGGCAGTTTCCCTTCGGGGGAAGAGCATAACCAAAAAAATCGACAACGATGACGGTGCAAACTAGAGCGGCGACAGTAATGATGACTGCGATAGCAACAGCGACAGCGGTGCAAAAAATGATAGCATGGCCACAGAAGCAGTGGCCGAAAGAGGATACGCTAATAAAAAGGAGATGTCTACAGAATTGTCTTGGGAAAGAGAACTCATAAAACGAGAGAGGGAAATCCTAAAGAAAGAAAAGGAGCTAATCGAACGAGAGAGAGAAATCCTAAAGAAAGAAAATGCAATGAACGAACGAGAGAACCAATCATTGCAACAAACAAAGGAAAAGGATCCCCAGAACGAGCGAACAAAGAAGAAGATACCAATGGAAGTGGAAGCCAGCAATGCCTCTCAAGTACCGTTAAACACCATCAGGGACTTGTTACCAGAATACGACGGCGGACCAATGTTGGACACCTGATTGCAGCAACTCTCAAACTTAGGGAGAGTATACGATCTCGATGACGCCACATTAAGGACATTGATGCTGTTAAAAGCAAAAGGAAGAGTCCAACAATGGTTATATACTAAACCGGATTTCGTGAAAGAGAGTATCGACGAATTGACTCAGCAAATGACGGAATTATATGGCCAACGAGAGGACAAATTGATACTGAGAAGACGATTAGACGCCCGAAAGTGGAACAAAGACGAGAGTTTCACTGACTACTTCAACGACAGGGTAACACTCACCCATAGACTTGATCTCGAAGAGGACGAATTTGTCGATTACATCATCGAAGGCATCACGGACGAGAAACTTCGATTGCAGGCATTCAGTACTTGCTATACCAACCGGTGGCAGCTGCTACGTGCATTCCAACGGATCGAGCAGAAAATGACATTAAACTCAACGAGTACATCAGGACAACCGCAAAGGAGAGAAGGAGAAGTAGCACAAAGGAGAATTAGATGCTAGAATTGTAATACGATGGGACACATGGCGAATGTATGCCAAAAACCCAAAAGAGAGATGGGCGCCTGTCATGTATATGGAAAACAAGGACTGTGGAGGGGAAGTATTGTACCTAACACGGACATTCGGTTCACTTCCTCCTCCATCATAAATTATTAATTGGCCCGTCGTAGTAACAAGAGGAAACACAAAAGCTCTGGGGAAAACGCTCAAAAACTGCAACACAACATCCGCAGAAACAGGAAAGACAAAAGGAAACTCTGGTCACCGTTATTAGTGAAAGGTTTTTTTATTTTTAATTAATTTTAAACAAACACTGAAGGACAATAATTTTAATTACATCGAACGGTGAACAGTAAGGCAAAGTTAATTGAAATTAACTGGTTCGCGATGGGGAATATTCGGTGGCACTGACACTTTTTGGCCAACGTACTCAACACTACCACGACTCGGGGTACAACACGAACACGACTCCGAATTTATCGCGGCAGCGCTACAGACCGCGGAAGTCCGCAAGACTATTGTCGTCGGCAGATGGAAAAGGACTCAACGATATTCAATCGTTGTTAAAAGAAATTTAGCCAGTGAAATTGGCTCTCTTAAATTAAGGGTGCATTTCCTGTACCGAGAGAGACGTAAAGTCTCTCTTTTGGGTAACCATCAGATCTCATACAGAAGATCGCCACAGTACACTTGGGTGTGTGTACGTCGGTTGTTTTCATAGATCAAAGCCCTGATAAAGAACCTGATACACAAAGAAAGGGAAAAGGATCGTACAGATCTTTGTTTATGTGGAAAGGTTTCTGGGAAACGGACCCAGAACTATGTAGGATAAAAGAGATTTATGACCTGTGAGCTCAACTGAGTAATCAAGTTGCAACTCATTAAATGGTAGATGTATTTGGGATACGTTTTGGTGATTGGATAGCTTGTGTATCACCAGAATGCCTGTTGGTAGACAGCGTTCTTTAGTTTGGGCTTAGTACATTGGTAAGGCATTTGTCTCAACGCAGATGGTGCTAATTACATGCATCTGCGTTTGGACAGTTTATCGCTGGCTAAGGGGTCACCAGCCGATGTGTGTGTAAATAGTTTTTGTACACATATTCTCTAAGGTAAGATTTTCTGATATGCGGTCGTATGATGTGCGAACCGATGAATTTCTTTTCAGGGAATTTATGACAAGGAAAGTAAGAACTCTTACAGGGGATTTGTAAGCGAAGGAATGCTTGAAAAGGTAAGAATTCTTTTGCAGGTACTTTTAGGTTGTAGATTTGATCTATATAATGCGTGAAGCATTTAAGATGTTAATGCGAATTGCATTAGCGAAAGCTTATGCAGACTGGGTTGTGGTTATGGGGGTTTTTCAGGTAAGTAGGCAGTGGGTTTTGGCGGAACCGCCACGGGACACCATGCAGCCGTGTGCCCAGACAGGAAGACGGAGAAGCCGAGGACCATCCATCAGGTAGAAAATGAAGAAGAGGAATATGTAAGGAATTATCAAATTATATTAAAAAATGACAAGTACCTATATCGTATTAATTTAGGAACATTGATAGATACCGGCAGTCCTAGTAGTATAATAAAGGAAAATTATTTACCGCCCGTTGTTAAAAATCTCATAAAAACTAATAATAAGGAATTTTTTTTTTTGGAATTAATAAAACTAACTTGTCGTGTAAAGGGAACATAAATTGTATGATTACCTTCCAAAATAGAGAAATCGGAATTAATTTGTTAATAGTACCAGATTACACCATGGGATACCCAATGCTTTTAGGTCGGGATTTTTTAAAGAAAGCAAATTTAAGAATAAATTTAGATGAATCGGATGTAATTACAAATGAATGTACCAATTTAATGAACATCGAAATTGATAACGATTTGCAAAAGAACAAAAATAATTTTGTCAATAATGAAAATATTAGTTACGAAAACAAAGAATTATTCTATGATATGTTCTATTCAGAGTATTTATATTGTAAACGTCCCGAGAAGCCGGAACATGAGTGTGAAATGAGATTAATTTTAAACGATGATAAGCCCTTCCATTGTTCACCTCGGCGGTTATCATACTGTAAGAAATGTCAGGTCCAGATAGTACTAGATGAGATGCTGGAAAAGGGGTCATTAGGCCCAGTAAACCAGAATACGCGTCCCCTATCGTATTAGTTAAGAAAAAAACGGGCGATATCCGACTGTGCGTTAACTACTGAGACTAGAATAAGATTACCTTAAAGGATAATTACCCTTTACCACTTATAGACGATTTGCTTAATGGATTAGCTAACAAAAAAGTATTTTCATTACTCGATTTAAAGAGTGCGTTTCACCATGTACGAATGAGTGAAGAGTCAATTAAATATACCTCTTTCGTGACACCCATGGGACAATACGAGTATGTAAGAACGCCTTCCGGATTGAAAAATGCACCCTCAGAATTCCAACGATTTGTGAGTACAGTGTTCGACGACTTAATAAGAGTGGGCGAGATATACATTTATATAGACGACATAATGATAGCGACTGAAACAGTAGATGAACATTTAGAAATAATGAGGGAAGTTTTCGATAGACTGGTAAAGAACAAATTGGAATTGAGATTAGATAAATGAGTTTAATGTATCTATTACTTTGATCTTACAATAATAATAAATATTGTGACGCATATGACAATCAGTACTAGAATATTCGAGAAACTCCGAAATAAAGTACTAGGGTATTCTAGAAAGTAATGGAAAACTGGAGACCGTGAATAGAAGAACATTCAAGACTATGGAACGGGCGGAAACGAAACGCCGAATCAGAATAAGGAAACGGTATAAATACGTCGCACACAGATCATGGAGAGGAGTAAAAAGTAGAAAGTGAAGCAAGTGATAAGTAAGAAGTAAGCAGAGTCAAAGACGTGATAAGTAAGCGATAAGTGTACGGTAAAAGTAACGGTTGTTATTAACGGACAAATAAAGTGTTACATTAATTCAAAATCGATTTAACGGCTCTTATTTATTAAAAATAATTAATCCAGCGAACCCTAAGCTCGCAACAATTGGTGTCAGAAGTGGGATTAATTATTGGTGAAATTAATAAGTCTGTGAAAGTGTGTTGTGACGATGTCAGATCGACATTTGGAGGATCTTCTCGTTCCTGAGCTGAAGAAGGAACTTCAGGACCGGAATCTGGATAGCAGAGGACAGAAACAAATTCTTCGACATCGTCTGCAAACAGCAATAGAGGAAGAGGGCATTGATGTCGACACATATGTTTTTACGATTGGGCTAGACTGTCCGGATGGAGAAGAAACAGCGAGTCAAGATGATGCCAATGTGATGGAGAAGAGTTCGCCACCGTTGGACATTTCGAAGATGCTCAGGATGATGATGGAAAAATTGGACGCGCGACCTGCAAAATTGGATGCGCGACCTGCAGAGGTTAATGCAAAATTGGATGCCCAAAGGCAGTGTATGAAAGAATTCTGGCACTCGGAAGCGGAAGAATCTGAGGATGAGGAGGAATTGGAGCCACATGAAAAGAAGAAACTCAGGAAGAGCAAAGCTATGGCCGACAGCAGTGAGGAAGAGGAGGAAGATGACGATGGTGTGTTACGTGAAGAACTGAAGGATCTCAACGATGGTAACCCGATCGAAGAGGATGGCAGTGATGGTGAAGACCCTGATGCTTCCGGCCCTTCCCCGAAACGGATTTACAATGATGACGACGAGTTGGACGACCGGCTGGAAGACGACGACTGTGACCTTATTGAAGGGAATCTTGGTTTGAAAGTCGAACGCAGAAAGCGTTCCAAGCGTCTGCGTCGTACACAGGACGAAGAAAGTGATGGAGAGGAACAGCACGTCGATGAAGATTTAGCACGTGAGGCTATAGCCGAACAGCTATTCGACGACGAAGACGATGTTGAATGCCGCTCTGGACGTAATCACGGGGAAACTGAGGCGGCAAAACATTTCAATGATGATGAGGAATCGGAGTCTGTTGAGAATTGATCAAATTGACAGCTGGTCTTACTCAACACAACCGTCAGCCTGTGCGAACTTCACACAGTTCTTGGACTTGTAGTTGGCACTGATCCTATCCGTCAATCAACTGTCTGATTCAAACGCAAGAGCAAGTAAAAGATATAGAAAAACGTGCCTTGAATTTTTGATCCAATTTTAACATGTGTATTCCGTGTCAATCGACAAATTTTCATTTCGCAAATTAAATTAACATTTCAATTCGCTGCTAACTCTAGACTGTTATTTATTGAGGATCAACGAGCCCGAGTCATTTATAACTCCAACAGGTTATGGGCCCAGGACAGCAGTAAAAGGGTTTCGTCGGTCATCATCAACGAAAGTGAAAGCAAAATTGACCAAACCCGCCCAGAGCGCGAGAGCTGGCAAGGACAACGTGATCCACAAATCGTCAAACATCGGAGCAGCCATCGCATAGCAAATTAACCGTGAGTAACACACACGAAAGTCAAGTCAGTCGAATTGCAGCCTGTCAACAAAATGGACTCCGTCAAATCCCAGTTGGAAATGCTAAGCGAAGACAGCCAGGGCAACGTCAACTTCATCTCATGGCGATTCAAACTGAACCTAGCACTGAAGAATAAGGACCTATACGTAATCGTAACAGGAGACAAGCTCAGACCGATAGGCGCTGCGTCATCTGAAACCATCTCAACTTGGATCAAGAAGGATGTCGATGCTCAAATGCTGATAGGCCTAAATGTAAGCAGCAAGATCGCAAACAAAATTGCCAACTGCAAGACTGCCAAAGATATGACAGACAAATTAACCAGCTTATACGGCACACAGATTGGTGTAACTTTAGAAATGTCCCGAATTAAATTATTTACCTTTGAATACGATGATAGCAAGTCAGCAGTGGAAAATTGTTTGGAGATCTTGGATGTGGCTGACGAAGTGTCAACCGAAAATGATCCTATGAGAGAAAGTTGGATCATGACAAGGATCATGAGTGTGCTACCGCCAAAACTAGCGCACTTCAGGACTTCTTGGGACAATGTGACCGGAGCAACCAAGAGTGTGGAAACTCTCATCGAACGTCTGAGACTTGAGGACGAGCGACTAAAGGAGACGACAAACCCAGAGGGAAACGCCAACAACGCCCTCCTGGCAAGACGTGAGAAGCCAAGGCAGTCGTCAAAGGGCAACCAGGACAAGACAACGCTCGTATGCTACAAGTGTGGAGGAAAAGGTCACATGATCAAGCAGTGCACAGGCAAACCGTGCGAAAAATACATTGCCTACTGTAAGAAGAAATACTCATGTAACATATGTAAGAAGAAAGGACATTTCGCCAAAGAATGCCCTTCCAAGGAAGAGTCAAGCAAGTTTACAAGCGGAAGGCCACCAAGGGCGTTCCTGACCACAGCCTTTTCAACAGTGGACAGTGACATCTCGAAGGACAGGGCAACTTCATGGTATCAGGACTGCGGAGCTAGTCAACACATGACGTCTCATCGAGAGTGGTTTGCACAGCTGGTCAAGCTGGACGAACCAATCTCAATAGTGATCGGAGACTCAACCAGGTTGGATGGCGTTGCAGTCGGAAACATCGAGATTGAGGCTTTTGACGGTCGGAAATGGTATCCAGTGGTACTTGAGGATGTTATTTACGTTCCAAAACTCAACTTCAATCTCCTCTCAGTAAGTCAGATGCTGGACAAGGGACACCTTCAGAAGGCAAACAGAAAGCAGTCAACGTTTTACAGTCAGGATGACAGGAAAGTTGTGGCAATTGCCAAGCGCAAGGGAAACCCCTACAAAATGATGCTCAGGTCAGAAGAAGATACAGGTCTGATGACAATGTCAATCAAAACTTGGCACGAGAGACTCGCCCATCAAAATCTAAAGTATGTGAGGGATATACTGAAACGCAAGGGAATCAAACACATTGATGATTGGAAGCACTATGTGTGCAAGGGATGCGCACACGGCAAGAATCATCGAGCCCCACACCAAATCAACCCAAAGACAGCCCAGCAACCGCTAGATCTTGTACACATCGACACTGGAGAAATGAATATTCCGTCGTTAGGAGGAGCCAAGTACTGGCTTATGCTCAAGGACGACTTCACCCCCTACCGGAGCTGCTATTTCATGAAGACGAAAGGAGAAGCACCTGAGAAGATAGAGAGCTACTTGAGACTCGTGGAAAATCAGCTTGGGAGGAGAGTCAAGTGTTTGAGATCTGACAACCGCACGGAACTGAAAAATTCAAAAACCAAACAGCTGGGAATACTTCACACATTTACGAATGTGCACACGCCAGAACAGAACGGAAGGGTTGAGAGAGAAATGAGGACAATTGTCGAGGCAGTCAGGACAGTAATGCATACCGAGAACTTGGACGAAAGACTGTGGGCCGAAGCAATGAACCATGTGATCTTCACGATCAACCAGACTGGAACCAGCAATGTGCCAGGGAAAATCCCAGCGGAACTCTGGTTCGGAAGAACAATAAAGATTGAAAAGCTGCGACCCTTTGGATATGAATGTTATGTACTGAAACAAGGGCAGAAGAAAGGCAAAATTGACAAAAAGTCAGAAGAAGGAATCTTGGTTGGGTATGATATCGATTCACCCTGCTACAGGGTTTATCTGAAAGATAGGAAAGACATCATCAACTCCGACAACGTAATCTTCGACGAGGAGAAAATGATACTGAGACAAGGCACTGAACCTCAGGCACGAGCACCCGAGGACAATCTCGAAAAGAAAGATGAAAGCAACAGCGAGACAGAATATGAACACGCAGAAGAGACCCACGAAAGTACCGAAGAGCCAAGCGACAACGAACAAGAGACAACGCCACCAGCAGAGCAACCAGAAGGAAGAACCTTGCGAGATCGTCGGAACCTGCAACCACCGCCAAGGTACAGGGATTACGTTGCCAACATGTCAAACCGAGGCAACAGTACAAGAGCAGCCATGATCGGTGAAATAGCAGATATCCCGGTGAGTGAAGCACTCAAGGATGAGAAGTGGAGACGAGCGATGCAGGAGGAGTACAATTCTCTCATGGAAATGAAAACCTGGAGGCTGGTGGACTGTCCCGAAGGAGTGAAGCCGATCACTTGTCGTTGGGTACTTGGAGAGAAGGCAGACGGGAGACTCAAGGCCAGACTCGTGGCGAGAGGATGTGAACAGAAAGAGGGAGTGGATTATGGAGAAACCTTAAGTCCAGTAGCCCGCCATGCATCCACTCGCCTGCTTCTAAGTCACGCCGCGTCAGAGAAAATGAAGTTGGTATCATTCGATGTTAAAATGGCATTCCTGTACGGGAACCTGGAACGGAAAGTCTACATGAACCAGCCTGAAGGGTTCGACGACGGATCAAGGAAAATCTGCAAGTTGGACAAGAGTCTCTATGGACTCAAACAAGCTCCAAGGATGTGGAACGAGAGGGTCACTGCACACCTTGAAAGGAAGATAGGCCTGACAAGTACAGATGACGACCCGTGTATCTACTACAACAAGGACAGGAGCATTATGCTCTCACTCTTCGTGGATGATGGATTGGTAGCTGGAAAAGATGAAGATCAGATATACAAGCTTCTGAATGAGATAAGCAAGGAATTTGAGATCACATACAGCAAGAAAGTAAAGGACAAGTTAACATTCCTGGGCATGGAAATCAAGATTGATCAAGAAGGTATTTTCGTGAACCAGCCCAGCTACACGGAGAAAATACTGAAGAAAATGAAACTCGAACAATGCAACCCAGCGTCCACACCAATTGAGCAAGGAATGATCACCAAGAAGACAGACTTCAAGAACGATGAGCCACTTCCGGCGAAGAACAACTATCGGGATGCGATAGGAAGCTTATTGTACCTAGCTACAATCACCAGACCAGACATCAGCTTCGCCGTGAACTACCTGAGTCGATTTTGCAACAAGCCAATGAGGAGCCATCAGGCGATGGTGAAACGTGTGTTCCAGTACCTGAGAGGGACAACCACAGTCGGAATTCATTTTGGAGGAGACCAGACATTCATGGTCTACACCGACTCAGACTATGGAGGAGACTCGGAGACAGGACAGTCGACAGGTAGAGTGTTAGTGATGAGGGGGGGGGGGGGGGGGGGGGGGCGTAATCAACAGCTAGGGGTGCCGTTCATTGCGTTCTATAGAGAAGAACACGTGAAACCAGAATTAACGTGCGACGATCTATGGAAAATCTATTACTACGACGCACGATGGTGTTTACTGTCAGCTCCAAAGAACAAACCGCTCCGGTTATTTGAAAAGATGCGGAACTACCAGTTGGATACGGCTATGAAATCGACAGATGCTCCAATACCAGGTGATATGCGCGTAATTAAAGATGAAGATCTAGACCGCTTACGTGATGTGCAAACTCCAGAAGAGCTTAAGGGTGTGCACATGCATTTTCTCTTACGAGTATACTATTCGCATGAGATCCCTAAAATGCAAGAGGAATTCCGTCGTCAGGAAAAGGAAGAATGGCGGCATGCTAGAGCTGACGCGAAAAAGAGAGCAGTAGAAAATTTGGAAGAAGGTCAAGAACATCCACCGCTGAACGGCAAGATGAAAGTGGTACATCGCGACCGGCTGGCGGCTTTTGTTGGCCCGGGAGACCAATGAACTTAGTTCGGGACGAACTAATTTAGGCGGAGGGTAGTGTGACGCATATGACAATCAGTACTAGAATATTCTAGAGAGTCCGAAACAGAGTACTAGATTATTTTATAAAGTAATGGAAAACTGGAGACCGTGAACAGTAGAACATTCAAGACTATGGAACGGGCGGAATCGAAACGCCGAATCAGAATGTGCATGTTCTATTGTTCATAGTCTCCAGTTTTCCATTACTTTGTTTCGGACTTTCTCGAATATTCTAGTACTGATTGGCATATGCGTCACAATATAGTAAGAAACATATTGTGAAATTAAATTAAGGCTTTTGTCTAATAGTTGAATCAAATTTAGAGCTTTGTCTAGTGTGTAGTCATCGAAGACAATGATGAGAATGTAATATGCAGAATTTACTCTGAAATTGTTTTTAAAAAAAACTGAATATTGAATGAGAGTAGTCTTAAAATAATTGTCTATGTACTACTAGTATTATTAGTACAACTACGCACTATTAAAATAGTATATTTTACAGCAGTGCCATCTATAGGTTTAAAATGCAAATGAGCTAAATGGGATACTACAAGAAATTTCTGTCTGACATTTGTCAAGTGTTCGAAAAATGTGACAGTTGAGGAATGTCATTCTGCCGTTTGAAGGAAAACATTTCGTAGAACACGTTTGATTTTGTATATTAATTCTTTATTTATATTTATTGATATAAAAATAATAACAAATTTCGGTTGCATTTTTAAAGGAAAGACGGTCTCTCGAAAGAGAAAAATGTCCGCGTTCACAGAGTCAGCGCTGTTGAAGAAACTTCAGGAGTTAAACTCAAGTCAACAGAGCATTCAAACACTGTCACTGTGGTTAATACATCACAGAAAACATCACCAGGTGATCATAAAAACTTGGTACAAGGAACTTCAAAATGGTGAGCCGGCTGTAATAATTTCATTATTCACTAGATAAATTTCATCGTTCATTTACAGTTCCGGAGAGCAAAAAACTTACTTTCATGTACCTTGCCAACGATGTTATCCAAAACAGCAAGAAGAAGGGTCCAGAATACGGCAAGGAATTCGGTACTATACTACAGAAGGTCTTTACTTACATAGGCGATACGTGTAAACATGAGAAGCTGCTAGTGAATCTTGACAGAATTTTGAACATTTGGGATGAAAGAGGAGTTTACGATTCAAAAACTATTGCAGATTATCGGACCCGGTTAATCAAGCAAGATAAAGACGATACCAAAGAAAAGGAGAAGATCAACAGTAAAGACAAAGAGAAGAAACATAAAAGAACCAGAACCAGTTCAGGATCGGAGAAGAAGGAAAAGATCTTAAAGTCCGAAGAGGGTAATGGTATTACAGACTTTAATTTGAGTCCACATTTGCCGTTGGGCGAAGCGCCCGAGCCAGAAGAATTGATTAAAGCCTTAGTCAATATTGAGAATTCTGCATCGAGTGATGCTGTCGTGCGGGAAAGGATTGCTAATCTACCGCCAGAAATATCGGAAGTAAGCTACTTATCGAAACTAGAAGATAAGGACGCTGCCAAGGCATTGGCCACTCAGGTGAGTGCGATATATTAACAATACGTTTCCAGTTTGTTTCATAATTTCATGAAGCAAAAAATACGTCGGTTATGCAATGTGCAAATGTAGATCTTTGGAAGTTTGGCAGTGAACTTCTGGTGTTGGTTGGATATTTTCAAAGTTCACCAAAAAAACAACTCGAATGTGATCCAAGTGGCATTTTCCCAGATGTAGTGATCGAGTAGAAAGTATTGGGTTGGCAAGGAAGTCATTGCCGATTTTTTCATACAAATAAATCATTTTTTTTATACAATGATATAAGCGATGATATATAGGGTTTTCCAATAGGGACTTGACAACTTTTTTTTGGTATAATTTCCAGACGTTGTTCGTTCGTGTACTTAACCATGATGAAAATGTTGAGTTTACTGAATAAATTGACAGTGACAGTTCGATGATTAGTGAAAGGGTGCGTTCACAAATTAAATTCAAAGTTGTCAAGTCCCTATTGGAAAACCCGATATTTTCCGTTTTGACCGATGACCTTTGCCATCTTTTTGTAAGCTTGATGATTTCACGTTCATGGAATTTCTGGGTTTTATTGTCAAAATCTGAACCAAGCACGATTTCTCAGTCATCATCATTGAAAGTTTTACCATCCAAGGAGTTTTGCATAGAATGAAAGAAATGGTATTCCGATGGTGCAAGGTCAGGACTATATGGGGGAATTGTAGCCCTTGTAATGGATACACACACAATACACGCGGCCGTTAGTGTGATACTTCAATATTTCGTTCTTCGGTGCGTTCATTTCACGTTCTTCATTATCCTTGCTAAATGCTACAACCCGACATGATCTGTTTACACAACATACACCGACCCAAAGGTAAACAGGGCTTTCTACTACGATCACGACTTGTGCGAAGAGCACCGGCTCACTAGCCTGCTCCGAAAAAAGAGGTATAGTTGTCCTGGTGGAATACAATAACTTTTTTTTTTTTGTTGCGATTCACCTTGTTTGACCGTCGGGTTTAGTTTTTCTAGCTGTATGCATCGGAATTGATCGTTTGGTTCTTTGGAAGCAGCTCATACTTTTATAATCCCGCCCAATTGACGGCATGATCTTCTATTAGTGTAGTTCAGCTTTCAATGTGGTTTGTGTTGGTTTGTAATAGCCTTTCTCTCAGGGAACGTGTCTTCTAGTTCTTAAAAGGACAAGGGATCTCTTAAGTGCTCTCCTGAGGACGCTCGTTTCGGTCAAACCACCGTCCTTCCACTAGCCAGAAGGAAGAGTGCCGACCGTCTGGTGATAGTTTTGATTCAATAGTTTTTTCGAATTCCGTATTCTTTATTTTATATTTTATTTTACAAAGTTATTTTAAATGACTGGCGTTCTCAACCTCTGGACACCAATCTAAAGATTGATCATTACTTTTAAAGATATTTGAATATATTTAACCAGTTAACTGTTTATGACGAGTTATGCGTCATGAAAAAATTCTAAAACATTGTGTTATGGCGAATATATTCGTCATGTGTCTTCCAGTAGTTACCATTGGCAGTTAATTTAGCAATTTTAGTTAAAACAAAAATATATTTCTAAACTGCAAAAAGTTTGGAATATTTTGAGGCCATGTCGAAATAAAAAGAACTAATAAAATGGAAACAGTTAACTGGTTAATTGATTTATTTGCCTCCTGTATCCATCGCCCTTTTATACAACTCTTCATTAAGATTTGTATGTGAGATACTGGGGTAAAGAATGAGAATTTGGTGTGAATCCGTCGCCTTTTTATACAACTCTTCATTAGGATTTGTATGAGATACTGGGGTAAAGGATAGGAATTTGGTCTGAACAAATTCCAGGAAGTTGGATGGGAATATGGGTCTATTTGTAGAAGATAAACATCTGGTTACAATGCATATGGAGATAAGGATTGTATGCATTTTGATATATTTATAGAATTGTGTGTATGCGAACATTCGAATCATTTAACACGTGTTCGATTTGGTTGGATTTTGGGAATTGTGTGCATGTGTGATAAATGGACATACACTGCATATGGGGATATGCACGGTGGTGTTTGGATTATACGGGATTACTGGGAATTCCGCGTATACGATCCATATGGTTTGGATTATATGGGATTTTTGTGAATTGCGTGTATACGAACCAAATGGACATTTGGTTCGTTTGTCACGTGTTTGATTCGGTTGGGTTATGGACGCATTGTTTGATAGGATATGGTTTGTGAATTACGAATATGCAAGGGGTATGAAGTTATATTTTATATATTTGGGTAGAGTGATAGTGGGGCTTTGCAAAACACTACACGTTCATTACGCTTGTACCGTTGCTGGTCATGAAAAATGGTTTACAATAAACAGCGTTTCATTGAGTCGCAAATCGCAGATGTTGATGTGTTGGGTTAAATGAATTTATTTCGAATTATTTCAGAATCCAAATATCGAGCTTCTTAATGAACTCAAGCTTTTTTTAGTATTACTATTTATTGGCCTATAGAAACCCGGAAGTTCATGATGTTACCAACTAGGCTGCGCCATACTTCTCTGTCCAGTGCACTCTCCTTCCAGGCTTGACCAGCCGATCCAAGCTCCTCAAGGTCAAACTTACATTGTCCTCCCATCTCCGTTATGGCCGCCGTACCGGCCTCTTTCCCGTTGGTCTACCGTCAAGAATTCTACGCACGGTCATATCGTTGGTCATTCGCACCACATGTCCGGCCGATCTTAATCTTCGCGACCTGATTACTCTCACAATTGTAGGTTTGTGGTATAGCTCTTCCAATTCGTGGTTGTAGAGTTTCCTCTATTGTCCTGCCCCCTCGTCAAGTTTACCGCCAAAGATACCCTTTAATACTTTATTCTCGAATACGGGGATTTTGTTTCTTCCCGTTTTGTGAGAGCCCATGTTTTGCATCCGTATAGAGCAATCGGCATGATTATGGTTCTATAGACACGGAGCTTTATGTTACGTGATAGCAGTTTGGATTTCAGCAGTTTACTGACTGCGTGCCAACTAGCGTTGCCGAAGTGTAGTCTTTTGTTAACATCATTCGACTGACTGTAGAACGTTACGGGCCGTCAGTATCGTTCTACAGTTTCTAGATTATCGCCCAAAGCGGCGATGTCATCCGCATATGCGAGCACTTGTGTGACCCCGTTCAGCAATGCTGAGGCCCTGTTGTCGTCTTCTACCTTTCTGATGACATACCCGAGCACAAGGTTAAAAAACATGATGAGAGGCCATCTCCCTTTAGTCTGTCGCGGATTTTAAATGGTTCTGGGAGGTGGTTTTCTATTCTAACTCGCCCTTTGTTTTCGTTCATGCAGATTTGAATGAGGGCGGCATATTTTTTCGGGACTCCCAGCTGAAGTACAATATGGCAAAGTCTTCGCCTTGCGACTGACTCATAGGCTTTTTTGAATTCAACAAAAAGTTGTTGAATCGTCTCTCCGTATTCCCACTTCTTTTCCAACAATTGCCTTACTGTGAACATTTGGTCGCTCGTTGACCGGTTCCTACGGAATCCGCATTGGTAGTCTCCCAGTATTTCTTCTGCGTATGGTATGATTCTCGCCAGTATGACATCTGTTGCCTTTTTTGAAAATGGGGATGACTATTGAGGTTTTTCAATTTTCCGGAGTGAGTTTATAGCGTTTCAAATAATAGTGAAGAAGATCGTGTGATTCGAACTGACGCTATGACAGCTCGAATCACGAAAAAAATTTTACCTAAGCGTTACACACCAGGCTACTAACCGTGTTTTGAATTTCATTTCCAAACTCGAGTATATTCCACTGGTGTGAATTATTTTTTATTTATCGCTTGGTATACGGTTCTGATGTATTTTTCTTATTCGATTTTTTTCGTTCGGTGTTCTTCACTATTTTTGCTTGCTTGTGAATTGTGTGTATCTGTTAGAATCGCTACAAGTTCCTTATCCCATATTGTTTTGATGAGTTGGTGGATATTTCGAGCGGTTGCCTCTCATCTATGCTTCGTAAGCTCTGCCGTATGCCATCGACTCCGGAAGCCTTGTTGTTTTTCAATAGATTTATTGCGTCTACAACTACGTTGAAAGAGGGCTCTGGGAGCTGAGGCTCGGCTGTATGTACGTCTGGTGCGTTTATTTGTGGCTGCTGTGTGCACACATTGAGCAGGTTTTCAAAGTACAGCTTCCATCTTGTCACGATATTGTTTGTTTCTGTGACCAGTCAACCGTTTGCGTCTCGAATTATTTTGGCTCTCCCTCGGTAGCCATTTCTAATTATGCCGACATACATACCTCTGATGTTCCTTGCTCTGACATTGTCTAGGATTTTTTTTATACGAATCTTCTCCCATTCGCGTTATTTGCGTTTGAAAAGTCTCGTTGTCTCTTTCCGAATCGTCGCGTGTGTTTGTCCGTTGACTTCATCATATCTTTGTAAGTGGATCACTCTGAGGCGTTTACGTTGTTCGGTCCTCGCCCGGCACTCGTGGTCTTTGGACTTAATTATTTTCTTAAATACTAATACCATTTGGACTGTTTGTTTGATGACGCATCTGATCGATGGCCATCTAGTATACACATCATTGGTTTCCCCTTCCTCACTATTCCCATTCTCTAGGAGTTAAATCTGTTCTTGAGTTCGTCTTGATGTTCACCTCTTTTCGCAGTGTTACGTGGTAACTTCCCCCCACCGCCCTTGTCTCGGGAAGAAAGGAATAAGAAATTAATCGACATACATAACAAGTAAACGTTGAACAGTTTTAAACCGAAATACAATTATACTAAAATTAAATAAATACAAAACACAACGTACATTGTGATTTACATCATCATCATCATCGGCACTACAACCGGGAACCGGTCTTGGCCTTATTTAGCAAGTCCTGAGGCTTGTTAAATTTTCCATAGTGATTTATTTTTTCTGGGCAAGGTCATTAGTCTTGCGCCAGAGGCTCCCCGACGGGGAATCGAACCCCGGTCTCCCGGGTGACAGGCGGGTATACTAACCATTATGCTATCGAGGAGCCCTCATTGTGATTTACACATATAATAAATAAAGATATTTACAAAATAAATTACACATATTCACTTAAACACTTTTTAAACATACATAAAAAATATGAACATTGGTATAAGAAATTATAACCAATAAACATAGCAGGTGTATAAATCCAGCTCTGTTCGGCGACGATGGCTTCGATCAGTTTCGGAGTTGATCAAGGCCGAATTTCTTCGCCGAGACAACGATACCGCGAACAAGGGAGGTAACGCGAGAGGATGGCGTGTTTTATGACAGTACAGTAGTGTACAGTCGTGTTTTCTTGTACAGTAGTGTGTTGAGAACACAGAAGAGAGGTTCGTTATACGGTGAAGAGTTGAGTTTTTGCTCTTTCGGCATCTGGCCTGACTTTTTGTTTAAATAACTAGTAAACAGAATTCATTTAGTAATAACCTGATCATTGTTAATCAAATTTGTTAATTTAGTAATAAACTGATCATTGTTAATCAAATTTGTTTATACACAAAGTCGTTTTTTCTTTGTGCTGTGTGTGAAGTGAATATACCATTAAAAAACGGATTGATCTACAGAATTTGTGGATCGTTACCGGAGAAAAGGGCGACGACGACGACAACATCATCAGCGACGGAAACTTCGGTCGAGGGTAGGATTAGCTCGTGGCACACAGAAGTGCTCTTAAAAACAACCCCCCGTCGAGTCAAACTCCGGAGCGCCAGGTGAGTACTAGCTCCTTAAATTTTATGCAATCTCGGCGAAATTCAATTGGATACCATAATGAGTGCTACAATATAATTTGATTCAATAAAAAACGATACAACACAATTCAATTTGATACTACAAATGTTGCAATAATAAAAGTTAAAATTTAAAACGTTACAAATGGCGCAGCCACATCTCAACACATTACAAATTACATTACAATTGGCACATTACCAAATTCAACTCATTACAGCAGGTCTATTAGTTTATCAGTGTCGAACTTTTCGCTCGTCTCCCGTGATTGCCCGTGTGGGTTTGCTGCGACCTGACTCCTGCGAACATGATAATTTGAATTTCATTATCGTTTGAAACGTCGTGTAGGCTTTCTTTACATATAGTTGGTTGAAAGACATCTTTCTTTCCAATTTTTGCGTTGAGGTCCACCAGGAGAATTTTAACATCGAATGATAAAGATCCCATTAAATACTTCCTCTAGGGTCTCGTAGAACGTGTCCTTCGTTTCTTCGTCGGTAGATTCCGTTTGGCGTGTCCATAAGTATATAATTGTATCATCATCATCATCATCGGCACTACAACCGGGATTCAGTCTTGGCCTTATTTATTAAGTCTCGAGGCTGGTTAAGTTTTCCATAATCATTTATTTTTACGGGCAAAGTTATTAGTCTTGCGCCATAATTGTATCATGGGCTCTGTATTTTTAGCACCGATATTCGGTCATTAATACATATCACATCTTTTACGCAGTGCGTAATCTTATTGCTTATGATAAAGCCAGTTCAGAGGTTGTGTGTATCGGTACCTCCACACCAAAGTGCAAACCCGTTGGTTTCGATTACTTGATGTGGGAGTCGGACTTCCTGAAGCGCGACGACGGCCATTTTGTATTGTTTCGCGTTTTCTACGATCGTCTGTATCGCGCCTGGTTTATATAACGTTCGAACTTTACACGTGCCGACGCGTGTATCCCGATTTTTCCATTTTTCTCTGCGTCTTCGTTTTGCCCAGTCGGTGTTTTCTTGATGATTTGTCCCCTTGTGGTAGTGTCGGCTCATCACACTTACGTCTACCGGGTTTTTCGTGGGATTGTTTTGTGTATATTGATTATTCATTTTTATTCCCACGAATCTTTGGAGTTTCAAGTAGTCCGCCATATCAGAGCCCTGCTGTGATATGGTAAGATCTGGTTACTGCTCTGATTCGACCCGGTGTCAGAGAGGCGCCGTTATAATACAGCTGGTATACGCCTGGCTGCAATGGGAACGGTGACACGTAACACCCTGGATTAGGGGTGGTAGATCTTTGTGTGTTACTCCTCGCTAGCCTGTCCGACATGAGTGGCCCTATTGGAAGGGTATACTCCCGTCAGCATAGCCTGAGTGATTCATTGTAATTTAAGGCCCCGAACCACGTCAAGATTTCTACCAAGCTGGGGAAATGAAAATGTAAATAAATATCTGCACATGTACATATTACATACATATAAGTATTAGTCAGAGTCATTTAGTCAACGTAATATGAAAATTCATATTTACACGTACATAGGTATATTCGATAGTTAATAATTAGATATTCGGTCTGATATAACTAACGATAGAGGATGGTGTATAGATGCTGGCAACACCGTGACAAACTTGCTGATCTCCCCCTCTTCTCAAATACCAACGTAAGTGATAGTAGTTGTATTTGAATAGCTGAAGTGTATGGACATGAAATAAAACATATATGTACAATATCATGTGGAAAGTGCACGTGTTTTATTTATTAAAGAGCAAATACAACAAATACAAGACAAAAAATAGACCTGCTGGCGCCATCTGTAGGTCAGACCAGAAACGTTTCACCTCTCTCTCGTACGTCATACGTCCTGACCTAAAACTTTAAACGCGATTATTTGAAAATCATTTGTTTCAAATTGGCTTGCAAGACGACTCAATTTTTATCCAATTGAATTCAAACTATAACCGTAGGTTCTTGATTCGATTCCGCAGAGAAGGCCATATCTAGGGTTAAATATTAAAAATAATAAAAGATATTAACAAACAAGGGTCATTTTTTACGAAGAAATCGATTTTTTTTTCAAAAGCTTGCCAATGTGTCAAAAATCAACATTTTCAAAATTCCGTACGATATTCTCTAGATATTTTCTTTAAAAAAAAAAACATTTTTTTTCCAGGACCAAAACTTCAAGATATTTCGCAAGCTCCGGAGTTTTTTTTTAAAAACACTTTTTTTCTCAACAGCCTTGTGCCGAACCTTTTTGTATTTTTTGACCAAAAAAATGCATCTTAATACATATATATTTACGTGGTAAACTTCGTTGTATTAATAATACACTTTTTTCTATTCAAAAAAAAAAAAAAAAATACCAAAGAAGTAGTCGGTTTTCGGGTCTCTAAGGTGGCGTAAATCCTAAATCTATAGTACAATCAAAAATATACTGTGGTTTAAAAATCTACGAAAAATGCTCTGTACTATCAAAAATAGACTATGGTTTAAAAATCTACGAAAAATGCTCCATATTATCCTTGGGACTCATCACAACACATTACCACGCCGCCATCAGAAGCTGCATGAGAGCCATACGTTCAACATCCATCATTAACATTTTAACCGAAACCGGATTTCCCCAATTAACGGACAGAATCGATTTTTTTCACGTCCAAAATTATCTTAAAAACATCTCTTCACATAAAACACCTATACATTCTGAAGTTAAGTAGGCTTTGAATCGAAAAAGATTCCAAGGAATTTAATCAACCTTATGCAAGGCAATCACGTTCACAAAAAACTTAAACATTCCAATATCTATCTAAGATCTTTTAGGGAATAGCCAACCACTCTGGGAACTTCCAAGCCACACCATAAACACAAATCTTTACAATTATACCAAACAATTCAACCTCGGATGATATTTTCAAAATCATTTTTCTGGACATTGGGAACAACTACAAAGCCCTTGGATGGAAACTTCTATTTATAGGCATATCCAAAGCAGAAACCTATACATCTTTTGCTGTTGCAGATGTAAGGGGTTTGCTAGTTTCCAAAGATTTTCTACCAACACATACATCAACTTTTACTGCTGAAGGTTTTGCTATATACAAAGCAATAATACACTCGCAGAAAAGCAAAACCATCATATTTTCAGACAGCCTTTCCGCAATAAAAGCCACCTAGAACATTTCAAACCCCATTCAAATCGTTGAAACAATACGCAACAATCACATACAGAACCTTAAAACCTTGGAAATATGATAGTTTGGGTTCCCGGTCACGTCGGAATCAGTGGCAACGAAGCAGTCGGCACGGAAGCTAAATCAGGCCTTAAAGGACAATTAAAAACATTCTTCCAACACAATAATAAAAAAAAAAACAAATTACTTCTTACAAACTTGGATCAATTACAATTACTCATACAAAAACCTTAAACCCAACGGCGACACAGCAATCTATCACAACAACATAGCTCTAAAAAAACTACAGACCTACATTAGACTTGGTCCCTCATATATTACACACAACGACCTGTTCAATAAAGAGTCACCTTCGCGTTGCCATCGGTGTGAAGATAATTCAATCCTCGCAATGAGTCATCTTCTTTCCTGCTCAAAAGTCTCCTCAACTTGCGCTAAACTATCTACCTACAACGGTCATCATCTATTAAAAAATATCAATACTGACAAGATAAATTTAGTATACAATATTATGACGACTTTAAGACTTCAAAACTGTATTAAAAACATAAAAAATAAAATTAAATTAAAAAAAAAAAAAATAAAATAGAATTAAAAAAAAATTAAATAAAAAAATTAAAAAATAAAAATAACTATATAACGTCTTTCTACGTTTAATTGTTCCTAGTAGATAGCCCTGACAGCTAATTCTAGTTGCAGTATTTATTAATTTCTATTCATTTACTGTTTAATAAAATTATAACAATAGTAATAATAATAACAATAATCGAAAAAAAAGTTTGATGAAACAACTAGAAATGTAATAAAATAAATATTAAGGGAGGAAAACCCTTTAGACGCCTAAAATTGAGTAATTTCTTTTCAGTGTTTTAAATTTTGGCCGGTTAACATCTTTTTATTTGAACTTTCAAAAGTACAAAAATACTTTATTTATTTACTTATATAATTTTTTTTTACCAAATGGCGGTTCAGTAAAATTTTTCCTCAGGCGTCTCTGATGGGAGGTCCAAAAGTAGTGCACATCTTTTACATGTGGCGTAAGCTTCTTGCTTATGATGAAGACGGCTCCGAGGTTATGTGTATCGGTACCACCACAAGCCAGTGTAAATCCGTTGGTTTCGATTACTTGACGTGGATTACTTGAGCGCGACGATATCCACTTTATATTGTTTCGCGTTTTCTACGACCATCTGTATCGCGCCTAGTTTATATAACATTCGAACATTCCACGTGCCGACGGGTATATCCCGCTTTTTCCATTTTTCCCTACGTCTGCGTTTTGCCCAGTCGGTGTTTTCTTGATGATTTGTCCCCTTGTGGCTCATCACACATACGCCTACCGGGTTTTCCGTGTGATTGTTTTGTGTATACTGGTTATTCATTTTTGTTCCCACGTGTCTTTGAAGTTTAAAATAGTCCGCCATATCAGAGCCCCGTTTTGATACGGTAAGATCTGGTTACTGCTCTGATTCGACCCGGTGTCAGAGAGGCACCGTTATAATAGAGCTGGTATACCCCTGGCTGCAATGGGAACGGTGACGCGTAACACCCTGGATTAGTGGTGGTAGATCTTTGTGTGTTACTCCTTGCTAGTCTGTCTGACATGGGCAGCCTTACTGAAAGGGGATTGCTTCCGTCAGCATAGCCTGAGTGATTCGTTGTAGTTTAAGTCCCCGCACCACGTCAAGGTTTCTACCAAGTGGGGGAAGCCCCCAAGTATGAATTTGTGTTTTAGCGGGTCAAAATGAGCTCGAAAAGTACGCATGCCCGAGCACACTGTACAATGGACGGAAACTAAATGCCTTTTTCTCATAATTATGTTTTTGAAACGCATGTGCAAAGTAATCCATAATTTTACAAATGAATACATATTTTGGAGACGGAGCAGCACACAACTGCCGACTGCCGGGATGAGCACCGGCTTTTTATACCAAGTGCTATCTTTGTTCCTGTGACAAACATGCGAACGGAGGAACGGGGACACAAGCGGCGGTAGTTGGGGAGTTGACGATAGTACGATCGTACTGGGCAAGACAACAACGCCCTTCATCCACAGCAGAGTCCGATTCTGGAGGTACGATACGTCACTCAAATAATACGAAGGTTGCCTTTTATATTTCGGGATTAGAGAACAAAAACAAATATTGATCATCGAAAATCACTTTATTGTTTTTCAAAATATTCCCCATGAAGATCTATACACTTTTGCATGCGTTTGAACCAATTGTCGAAGCACTTTTGCCACTCTGATTGAGGTATCTCCAACACATGCATTCTGAATGCAGCAACCGCTTCTTCAGGTGTCGAAAAACGTTGACCTCTCAGTTTGTTTTTTACGTACGGGAATAAAAAGAAGTCATTCGGTGCCAAGTCAGGACTATACGGCGGATGACCCATCAAATCGATGTTTTGGGTGCTCAAAAATGCAGTTGTCGCAGCCGATGTGTGAGAGCTCGCATTGCCGTGGTGATGAGTGATCCGTCTTCGGCGGTTGGTTTTCCTGATTTCTTGGAAGACAACTGGCAAACAAATGGTTGTGTACCACTCAGAATTGACTGTTCTGCGTTGTTCTAGTGGTACGGTTGCGACATGTCCAGTTTTTCCGAAAAAACAGGCGACCATTTGCTTGGAAGTGCTTCGTGCGCGAACAACTTTTGTTGGATTTGGCTCATCTTGAAACACCCAGACAGTCGACTGCTGTTTACTTTCGGGCTCTAACGCGTAAATCCACGATTCATCACCTATCACGATGTCATAGACGTGTTTCGAAGCACCGCGACCGTATTTTTTGAGCATTTCTATCGACCAATTGACACGCGCCTTTTTTTGGGCGATTGACAAATTGTGTGGGATCCAACGCGAACAAATTTTTTGGACGGTCAAATGTTTATGCAATATTGAATGTATGCTGGTCCCACTAACGCCTAAGGTTGTCTCAATCTCACGATAGGTCACATGACGATCTTCCAATATCAGTTCGCGCACAGCATCAATTGTTTTCGGAACAACAACTGATTTTGGACGACCTTCATGAAATTCATCTTGGAGTGAACTACGACCACGATTGAATTCACCATACCATCGATAAACACTGGTCCTTGATGGAGCTTCATCGCCAAAAATTGAATTAAGTTCATCCATGCACTGTTGCTGAGTTAATCCACGCAGAAAGTTGTAAAAAATAATCGCACGAAAATGTTGGCGATTTAATTCCATTTTTGGGCCGAGATGAATCTTTTAAGTTACTGTAAACAACACAAATAGCGCTCATATGTCAAAACGTCCTCAAAAATGTCCAACTTTACGACAGAGCTGTCAATTGCCGGATTGCAACGCTAGGGTTGCCAAATCCCGAAACATAAGAGGCAACCCTCGTACGGAGCGGGTACAAGTTAAGCAGTCAAACGCTACTAATCCAGTAAAGAGATATTAACAGATTGGAAAGAGCTGGCTCCACCAATATTCAGAAAGTCGGAAAAAAACGAAGTAAATTTTTTTAAAATGAAAAAGGTTTGTTAATTCGCCACTTGATGAATATATTTTTATAAGTTAAAATTTTGTTTATAAAAAGTTATAAACAAAAATAAGTTGAAAATGTTCAAAAAACGGGACAAACGTTGATAAAATTTGTGTTTCATATTTATTAACGATTTCGTTCTTTATATTGGGTTGCACCACATGAAATGTCCGATTTTCGCTCAGTCGGAAATAAGAAGTTCTCGAGTGTACATCTTTGCCAGAACGTTAAATTTTCTTTTTTTATAAAGTAAAGTGGTACGTGTCCTTGACGTGTGAGCATTTTGGGGTTCGTTACAAGTACAGCTATTTTTTTTCTAGGAATTGTTTACCATGCTATCGGCAGTTCAAATTCGAACCCACTTCCTTTATGAATTTAAAATGGGACATAATGTGTCATTGGCAATGAAAAATATTAATGACGCATTTGAGGATGTAGCGGTAAATGAACGTACTATACGACGTTGGTATGGAAAGTTCCGTTCGGGAGCTTTCAGCCTCGAAAATGAACCACGTGGAACCCGGAAACGTTAGTTGACGACGATGTTTTAAAAGCAACGGTGGATGCGGACCCAACGAAATCGGTGCGGGAGATTGCACAAAGCATGGGACTATCCCCAAATGACAATAAGTCGACACCTTTCATAGGAAAGGTAAAGTAGGTGCCCCATGAACTGAACGAATCCCAAAAAGTACGGCGCCTCGAAATCTTCGCATCCCTTAGATTAAGAGACCAAATTGAATCGTTTTTGTACCGGATAGTCACCTGTGATGAAAAGTGGATTCTGTATGATAACCGAAAAAGACCTGGGCATTGGTGGGATGCAAGTGAAAAAGCAAAACAAACCCCAGGGTTATGGTGACAATTTGGTGGACATCGAAATGACCAATCCACTTTTCATTTCTTCAACCAGAAGAAACGATAAACGCAATCAAATATTGTGAGGAAATCGGTGACATGTTGCATGCCAAATTGGCTGAAAAGCAACATGCGTTGGTCAATAGGAACGGCCCGATCCTTTTGTATGGCAATGCTAGACCACATACCTCACAAGTAACGGAGCAAAAACGGTTGCAGTTGGGATTTGAAATTCTTCCGCATCCATCGTACTCTTCTGACATTTCCCCAACGGACTGCCATCTTTTCCGCAATCTGGATTCATTTTGCCGACAGAAGGTTGTCGGAACCAAGCAGAGGTCATAAAAGCCTTTGAAGATTTCGTTGCCTCAAAAAGTCAGCACTTGTACGAAAAAGGAATATTTGACCTTGTATCACGTTGGAAGAATGTCATAGATGCGAATGGATCCTATTTTGATTGAATAAAAATTTACAGAAACATAATATTGTCTTTTAAATGTTTACTATTGAATCGGGCATTTCATGTGGTACAACCCAATAGTCATACTTGTATGATTTAATCTCAGTTCATCTGAATGGTCTAACCGAATATTTTTCATTTCGTTTACTACGAGTACGTCGACGTCTTTCTTGATAGTTTTTGTCTCGAATGGAAGGTTCGCTCCCTTAGTCAAAATCATTTCCCGTTTTCTCGTGCAAATTCTTTCTCCGTTTTTACTTATCCAATCCAAACTCAAGATGAAACTTTGAAGACTTTTCAATTTGAGAGCTACCCAGTTTATCTATCCTTGCATTGTTTGGATATCTAAATTCGATTGGACAAACGGTTGCAACTAACCTACTTGGTTCATTTACTTCCCCATGTATTGTTGTTATTGTGGTTGAATCGTACTCAATACTTCATATCTAAGTCCAGACGTATTGTTTTCATTTAATATTCTTATGTTCGGCCATGTGTCTAGTAAAGCGAAATATTTCTTTCTTGCAGTAGACAGTGTAAGAATTATTTTATTTTCCGACGCTAATAGTTATGATATCAAACCTGCTCACGTATATTTCATAATTAATAATATTGTAGCGAGCTTAGGGTTCGCTGGATTAATTATTTTAAAATAAATAAGAGCCGTTAAATCGATTTTGAATTAATATAACACTTTATTAGTCCGTAATACAGCCGTTACTTATACCGTACACTTAACGATTTCTTTACTTATCGCTTCCGTGCTTATCGCGTCTTTTACTGCTTACTTCTCACTCGAGACGTATCGCTTGCTTCACTGTCTTACTTATAACTCTTCTCCATGGTCTGTGTGCGACGTATTTATACCGTTCCCTCATTCTGATTTGGCGTTTCGTTTCCATCCGTTCCATAATCTCGACTTTTCTATTCCAGTTTTCCAGTACTTCCTAAAATAATCTAGTACTTTGTTTCGGACTTTCTCGAAGATTCCAGTACTGATTGCCATATGCGTCACAATATTATATTTTTATTTAAATTAATAATATTTCAAACATTCATAAATGTAACATATTTTTCGTGCACCGTGCAACATCACCCGAGTTCCTTGGTTCGGCTGACGTTACGATTCGCACGTAACGTTACAATGTACATGCGACAACGGTGGGAGCGCAAGATCAGCGTTTTGCCGATCACGAATACGCTCCCAGCGATCCGTGGGTTCGTTCGCCTGCCCGCACCTGGTGTTCGGATCATGTTTCGTGTTTTCATTGCATTTGCTTTTCGTTCCATTTTCTCTTCCTGTATATATTTTATCTAAGTAAGCTAATTTAAGTTACCAGGTAAGATATCATAATCTTGTACAGTAGTCTTAAGATAGAATCCGTGGGGGCAAGTTATGTCCCCTACGTTAAATTGTGAATATTATTACATTTTCTAGAAATAAATCGGTCTCTCGCGGGAGAAATAAACAAAAAGAAAACAAGAGTTTTTTGACATGGTAACTGCTGATCTGTCGTATCTTAAGTCGTTTATATTATTTGTTTTTTGTCTATTTTTTGCACCTACTGGCATATGATAAGGACTTTCTCTTCGCTGTGAATTTTCCTTCGAAGGTAAATGTCTTTGCATAGATCTACTATTCTCTTGCCTATTATTTGGCCTTGAATTCTATTTTTTATTTTATTTCATTTTTTTACTTCTTCCAGGAAGGGCGAACATACAGCGCTGAATCAGTGCCCTGAGATGCTATTTTTTTTCTCGACCGGGTCCATCAGCCAAGTTTCGAAAGACGTTCAGGGATTTCTCCCAACCATTTCACGTAGCCTATAGCTTAATAGGGTGGTATTTCACCGGGCAGTTGGGCTTTGGGACCCTATCTACCACTCAGTACTGGGCCGAACTGCATATTAGCAAGGTCCGTCAGTTGAACCTAGGTTTGCACAATCAAACGCAAGACATAACCACCATACCAACTCAGCCTTTGAGGCGGCAAGCAGCTAACATCAACATTTTGCCTTAACCCTTGTTCTGATATTAAAACGTCTGTCGTTCAGCCCCGTAATCTGACTATTGTCTTGAGTTTGCCTACTATCATATCTATTTTGTTGAGTCTGGTGGTTTTTTTATTAGACTTCTCTCGGGAGAGGCGAACCTATAGTGCCGAGTGTCCGCCCCGAGATGCCATCAAATAACTGTTGCAGTTCTTTTTGAACAGTTGCAGGTTGTAACGCTCAGGGAACACTCGCGTGGGAAGGGAGTTCCACAGCTTCCCCGCTCTGTAACGGAACGAGTTCTTATGCAGGGATGTTCGCGCAGTCGGGAGATGAACCATAAACGGGTGAGTTCCGTCGGCTTGTCTTGTAGGTCGCATATAAGCCGAATTGCGTGGAACAATACTTAGTCTTCTCGTATCTGCAAGAATGAATGTTATTTTTTGTAGTCTATCTGTTATATATAACAATAAAATAATCGATTATACTCTTTATCTCTATCAAGTTCGTTTTTTCCATTATAGTATAGGTTACTGTTACTGCTTCGCGGAAGGCGCCTTCTCCGGCGACGTCTCAGATTCCTTCTCTCTGCGTGGACTGTATTCCGGCGCCAGGTGGCCAAACGATTTATTTGGTTAACGTACCGTACCTCCAGAACCGGACTCTGTTCTAGACGAAGGGCGTTGCTGTCTTGCCAATACGATCGTTGTGTTTTCCAAATAAGACACTGCTCTTATAGTCACTTGTTCATTCTTTATTACTTGTTGTGCGCTGATTTTTATTGTGGCCATATGGAGCGCACTACCGTAAAACATGTGGACCAAAACTGTCACTTATCAATTTACAACTCGGAGTTCCCGTGGCAACTTCTGCTCTGCTGATGTGCCCGCCTTATATAGGCCTGTAGCCGTACTCTCGTTCGCTCGTTTCCTGGGTGCTGCTTTCCTTAGTGGCTGGAATGTTCTGGAATCGGTACGCCGCTGATCGTTGTTTCCCAAGAAATTATGTGCTGGTGCTTACTTTGCCTTTCCTGGGAATTCGTATCGACGTGATGCATTGCCAACAGTTACTGTACCTGAAACTAAGCTTTTTATTTTCTGGACTACCAGTAGAATACTGTCATCACATTATTGCCTTTGAAAAATATTGCATATTCCTTAATAAGAGGGCAGTGGCAGAATTAATCGCCATGACACATAGATGCAGGTATTTATTAATATATGATGACGGTGGTAGATAGGATCATCCTTAGAAAGATTAAGTTTCAAGTTTGAAGACGCTACGTTCTTTATTACTTGCTTGACAGCCATCAATAGTGAACACTGTCAGTGAATTTGTAAACATGGAAAAAATTTGTCATCGTTATGTGATTCAATACTGAACTTAGTCCAACCAGTATCAATTCCGAACTATTTTGGGAGGGTTTGCACCTTCGTTTTCAACAGTGAAGTATTGGGTAGCAGAGGTTAAACGAGGTCCTACGAGCTGCGAAGACGAACATCGCAGTGGTCGACCAAATGAGGTGACTGTTCCAGAGATGGCAAAAAAATCCACAAAATGCGCGACTTAACAGAAATGGCAGCCATTTCAAAAAGTACTGTATATCGCTTATTGACTGTGCATTTGAACATGAGAAAGTTGTGTGCAAGATTGGTGCCGCGTTTGCTCACAATCGAACAAAACAGCGTCGTGAGTATGTTTCAATCAAGTGTTTGGCCATGTTTCCCCGCAACAAAGCCGAGTTTTTGCGTCGATTCATGACTATGGATGAAACATAGGTCCATCAATAGACGAAAGAACAGTGAAAACAATGGACTGAAGAGGGGGAGAATCGGCTCCAAAGAAGAGAAAGGCGGTTCCATTGCAGGCAAGATTATGACTTCAGTTTTTTTGAAATGCTCGTGGTATAATTTTCATTGATTACCTTGAAAAAGGAAAAAACCACCAACGGCGAGTATTATGCGAAACATTATAAACGTAACATATAATATGTGTCGGGCCACACATGGCCGTGCAACACGTACCATTTGCACGAGAAATCAGGGTAAAAATGCCGTATTTGCCGGTGTTGTTCCATCGCGACAATGCACCTGTTCACATATCCGTTATTGCAGTGGCCAAAATCAATGATTTGAGATACGAATTACTTCCTCATGCACCATATTCGCCAGATGTAGCACCTCGGTCTATTTGCCATTTCCAAACTTGAAGAAATGCCCCGGTGGTGAAACATTTGCCAACGATGAAGTGGGGATGTGTGCAGAAGATGGCTATTTTGAGAAGCTCGACGTTTTTTACTATAAACTAGGTATCGAAGCTATTGAAGATCGTTAAGAAAAGTGTATCGAGCTAAAAGGAGACTATGTTTGGAAATAAATAAAGTTGTTGCCAAATATTTTGTGTTTTCTTTGTCAGGCCGATTAATTCCGGGACTGTCCTTGTATCGTCTACTAGATATTTCTATCTATTGCTGTTACACAACATCACACACATTTAAAATAAAACACTTTATTATTTACAATAAAATTTAATCTTTATTAATAATCACTCCAGCATTACACACGCCGTCACAAAATACGCGCGATCCCTCACTTCACAACGCCGTACCGCAAGACTCCTTTTTTTGTAAATATCACCGTCTCGGTCAACGCACGCAACCCAACTTCCCTCAATCCGTGAATCGAAGAAAAAAAAACGCCTTTTACACGTTTTTGCGTGGCAACGTATTATTCCTTTTTTCGCTGACCTCACATAAAATCCTTTGTGTTCGGATCTCTATTGTGAGCCAGCGATCTTTCGTTTGATCCTTCGGTTGTTTACCTAGGATCGACAAGTACCATGAACCATTAAACATTACTTGGAATTTATAATAATTTGTAATAACCATGGGTTTTTTAGGTAATTGCATTTTAATGGACAACCGTCCCAAAGATGTTTTGTATAATATCTTAATGATATTGTTGTCCAGAATTAATAAACTAAATACTAATTAACTAAAAATATATTTATTTTACTTCGAAAAATATATGTCCTATTCGTATCGTAATATTAGAGTGTCAGTTTCGTCCACCTGTCTCTTTGATGAAACCTCGGTTCTTTCCTTATCTACGTCATATTTCATGGATGCTGATTACGGTTAGGCTGTTGCTTTTCTGGTTATCGTCGGATGATTCATCATGTTGTGTTGCGATCGGATATTAGGATTGTTGGGACGTTATCATTAGGTGCTTCATTGTTATCATTAGGTGATTCATCCTCTGGTTGGTGTATGGTGATGGACTAGGTGCCTTAACTTTCGTCATGCTGTATTGTGTTGTATGGGACTTGGAGATTAGGATTGTTTGGGATGTTATCATTAGATGATTTATCCTTTGGATGGTGTATGGTGATGGAACTTGGTGCCTTAACCATCCCATCGGTTAATAAGACATGTCCTCATGGCTGAGTCGTCATCTGAAGTCGTTCTAACTGTTTCAAGTACGGGCTATTGAATCTATGTTGTTCACGTTGGGGATGTTTTCTCTTGAGGAGTTTTGACATTGTGGGGTACGAGTTGATGTGCCAACGTATGGCACGCTGTTCGTTCGTATCCCCATCGGTTTCTGCTGTAAGAATTGTTCACCCGAGAAGATGGCATAAATAAACGCACTTAATGTTGTTTTGAGGTTAATCCTTTTTTTTGTTTTTTTTTTATGTCGTTTACGAATAAGTAATCTAGCACGAGAGAACAAACTTTGGTTATAATCTTGCTTAAGGTGACATTCCGGTTTGTCGGGTCAAAAAATAGGTTGTTTTCATGATTTTTTTAAGAGAAAGTATTAAAGATGTAACAACAAGTTTTTTTAAACATTTTATTCATCTTTCGACTACGTTTGTAAATTTTGTCGTCACTCCGGAACCGGGAGCCCCCCCCCCCCCCCCCCCCCCCCCCCCCCCACCAGTTGTTCAAAGTTTGCCATTTGTTCTGCCCGTGTAAGGGCTATTTTCGTCCCCGGTGAAAAAATACGAATTGGGCTCCTCGATAGTATAGTGGTTAGTACACCCGCCTGTCACCCGGGAGACCGGGGTTCGATTCCCCGTCGGGGAGCCCCTGGCGCAAGACTAATGACCTTGCCCAGAAAAAATAAATCATTATGGAAAATTTAACAAGCCTCAGGACTTGCTAAATAAGGCCAAGACCAGTTCCCGGTTGTAGTGCCGATGATGATGATGATGATGAAAAAATACGAAAAATGCAAAAAGTTTATTGAACTTAAATACATTTAGCCAATGTGAGTGAAAAAAAATTTTAAATTGATAAAAAACAACAAAATGGCGGACTATTGAAAAAAAAATTGATTTTTCGGCCCTTTTTTACTCTATTTTTTAGTTATAACTAAAAAAATAAATAAATAAATAAAAAAGTAATTCACTCACAATTTGTGTGTGCTTGTTAAAAATATGTGTGCGAACTTTCATAAGAATCGCATGCACCGTTTTCATATTATCGCTTACACCGCACTCAAAAAAGTCGTTTCGAGAAAAACGCATTCAAAGTTTGGAGATAAATTAGACAAAAGATAAAAGTGGTGTTTTTTCCTGAAATCATCGGGATTTTTTATACTAACAGCTACACATCTATTCCTGGACCATAAACAATTCCTTCCACGACTTTGAATTGGTGGCGTCACTGTGACCGTTGGAGCGAAGTCGGGCGATGTAGCCAATTTTTGTGCCGATGTAGTCGCATACTCCGTTTCCAGTTCATTTACAGTTCCCATAAATCCTTTTCGTTTTTTATATCGACTCCCTGGACGCACCCCTGGCTTACGCGGACCTTTAACGTTTTTAAATATTATATATTAGAAAAATTTACCGTTGAAAAAGTATGAAACGGACGCCTAAACGCGAGCACTGCTCGCTCTGAGACCACGTTTACACTAAATACTTTTTCCTCCTCATGAAAAAGAAACAAAGAAACATCAAAAATAGCTACCCCGCGACGTCACCGGTAGGAACATCTTCCATAGTCACCAAACAAGAAAAAACCACCAGCACCGTGCAACGGGCAAGTTAGTTTCATATATATGAAACTAACTAAAAATCAGGCAATCGCAGGTCACCCGCAGTACGCCCGAATGTATAAACAACATACACAGGAGCGACTAACCATTACCGCTTATGAACATGTTGTTCAGTCGCACAAGATTGCGACATATTCAAAGAAGTGGCAGTTGGCCGAAGCCAACAGCGAAGCAAATTAATGCCCATAAATGGATAGTCTGCATCTTTCTAAATACACGGTAGTTGTATATTGCGGGAGACCCGACCTATAACTTTGGAACCGCCTAAGATTTCGTTTCCAAATTTTAACATATTATTTTTGAAGAATAAAACTATCGATTAAACAAAATTGATTTTTTGAACTGAACAAACTGGAATGTCGCAATAATTTTAACATCGCGGACGTAAAACTAAGTGAATCGCAGAACAATTAATCACGTAGACTCACTCTTCCTCGAATGGGTAATGGGACACCACGCGCGAACGTGTGCATCCGCATGCACACGCTGCGGTCGTTGGTCGTGACCGATCTGGCAGATGGTTATGAAATGACTGATTCGAAAAGGGATGAAGTTGGGTAATTTAATGTTTGCACTTGACAACCAAAAGAGAACATACTTCGGCTCTCTCATTGCCACGTTCGTCGATGTGTGGTGGATTACATCGGTAAATTGATGATCGAAGAAAGCGGGAGAATGAGAGAACAGAAACACGATGTATGATTGTCTTGGGGTGGATTTGGTTGTGTGTGCATGAATCAATGTAGTTCTGAGCGAAACCCATTGACCTAATTCGGTAATATGGTGAACTCAGAGTACATTGATCTGTACGAAGACAGAATTGTGAAGGGGGGGGGGGGGGGAAATTAAGTTGATGCTATTCACCTGCGAAAAGAGAGCATTGATCCCCAGCGAATGAAGTGTCTGGAGAAAATAGAAAGGACGCTGACTTGGCTAGGGAGATCTGATCATGGGAACTAACTTAAATGCTTTAATAATTTCCCCAGCGGTCGCAAGATTAAGCAACCGTCGTTTGATCAGACTATGCCGTTGCTAACCGACATGATGCGATTTCCTGTGGAAATCTCATGGGTTAGCGAAATGGTATTGCCGTATGGCGAAAATGGTAGCTAAACTCAATTATGCATTATCTGCATAGGATAATGTGTTTAGCTATGCATCCTTGGGGAATACATGTTATTTCAGATGAATAGCATATAGGGGGAATGGGTAGAAATGACGCGCTGAAAGCGGTCGAAATAAGGTATGGAATTGTGGGTTGGTTCTCCATGTGGTATAGAGAACCCCCACAACATCAGCTGTATTATCTTATAGAGAATGTATGTCTTAACTATGATTATAAATGTGCAAATTATTGATATGACAGGGTGTTCTTCAATAGGTATTGTAAGTTTCTTTAATTTTACTAAATTGGTATTCGGAGTCTGTATACAATATCTTATCGATTTGGATTCTTTCTTGAATTTGGGTGTGTATTAACTGTTTAATTTCATGATCGTGGTTTACATATGTTTGGTTACTAATTATAGTATAATTATTAAATTTGGCGCAAGGTTAATAACCTTGCCCGTAAAAACAAATTATTGTGGAAAATTTAACAAGCCTCAGACTTGTTAAATAAGGCCAAGACCGGATTCCGGTTGTAGTGCTGATGATGATGATAATTATTAAATTGTAATAAATGTGTTCCTAGTAATGTCTTGTTATTGACTTTATTTGTTCCGGATAAACAATAAAAGATAAAAAAACCAAAATAATAGCTGAGCGTTTTATTTCCGGACATTCAACAATCTAGGTGTTTCGTTCTCAGTCCTGTGCCCGCTTGAAACAAAAGGAAAGCAATTACTAAAGGCTGACCACTCCAGTGGGAGTTGATTAATACTCTTCTTCTTTGGTGAACAATCCGCGCTGAGATTAGTGTTGGGGGATTGAGTGAACCGTGTGCCCGTGTATTGGCATATACCCCAAACCCCCACAGAACTACAAGCATTTTTTTTCTATTGAGTCTTTCGAAGTTAGTTTTGTCTTTTCCGGTATACTCACGCACTATCTTAGGATGTTATTACCATCTCCTATGCTTGTTGACACAGACTTAATTGTTTTATCACTTGCTCGTCTTGCAACCAATTGGTACGTTTGTGGAATCTGATAGGTAGCTATGAGCATCCAAGTATAAAAATGCTTCAAGTGGAATGTATTCACTTTCCAATGTATTTCTGAAATAATCGGGGTTAGGATAGAACAATCTTGAGATTAGTTCATTGTCTTTCACATTCGCCGACCGGACGAAATGTTTCTCACAAAGGTCAGAATTGTATTTTCAACTCTGGACACTCCGGATGCATCATATAGACTCTTATTGGACTCTTATTGGAAATGTAGTGACGAAAGTTGGAATGCTAGCTTCTGTACATCTGCAGCCAGGCTCTAAGGTATTTTCATCCAAATATTCTTAGCTTTTCCATGTTCGATGGATTAACGTTCCACCATACTGCACTCGCATAGGTCAGAATTGGACATACAAACGCTTTTTTTTTTTTTTTTTAAATAGACCTCTCGGGAGAGGCGAACCTGTAGCGCCGAGTGGGCGCCCCGAGATGCCATCAAATAACTGTTGCAGTTCTTTTTGAACAGCTGCAGGTTGTAACGCTCAAGGAACACTCGCGTGGGAAGGGAGTTCCACAGCTTCCCCGCTCTGTAGAGGAACGAGTTCTGATGCAGGGATGTTCGCGCCGTCGGGAGATGAACCACAAACGGATGCGATCCGTCGGATTGTCTTGTGAAGCGCATATAAGCCGAATTGCGTGGAACAATATCACGAATCTCCGAAGAACAGTATGTGATAGCGACTGTAGTAGGCTTCACATTTTGCGTAGTTGATGCCAAGTTTCCAATCGGCACAAAATTCTTGGAACCTGTCGAATTGGTCGAATTGTATATATTAAAAAGGTACGGTGCAGTTACTGTGCCCTGCAGGAGACCATTTATGACACTAAAAATTCTTGCCGTTGTAGTTTTCCTATCTGTTGTGACGATTTTTTGTCGTTGATTATTGACTTGGTCATCTTTATTAGATGTCGGGGAAATTCATGTCGTATGAGTTTATATATTGCTCCGTCGATCCAAACTGTGTTGGAAGCTTTTTTTATATCTACTAGAGAGGCAGCTGTACTTCTTTTTTCGTTTAAATTCCAATTGATGTCCGAGACCAATTTCGTGACAGCATGAATTGCCAAGTGGCTTCTTTTAAACCCGAACTGGTTCTGGGGTATAATTTCCTTTTGTTTATATTCGTTTAAGATTGATTTACTAATAACTACTTCAAGGATCTTTCCGATATTAGGCAGGAGACCAATAGACCTATAACTACAAAGGTCAGAATGGTCTTTCTGTTTTTTATTATTAGATGTACCTTTGATATTTTCCAATGATTCGGGAAATATTAGTTATTTAAAAGATTATTGAAGATTATACAGTACGCACGTATGAGTTCAATCAGGATATGCTTGAGCAAGATGTTCGGAATGTTGTCCAAACCGCTTGAATTCTTGTTATTTAACTTTCTAAATATGTATGTCAGTTCGTCTATTGTCGTGAAGTAATTATTACTCTGTTCTGTTGTTAGGTCGTCCGCTTTTAATGTCTTATCAAATCTTAGGAGAGTTGGTAATTCGCTATTACTAAATCTCAACAAACCATCATTAACTTCACCAGTTCTGCTGTTTGAGATGTCTCTAGCATGAATCGCCTCAAAATGAGAGCCTATCAGATTAATTTTGCCTACCCCACCGTCTATAACAATTTTGTTATTGCTGATAGGGCTGTAAAGGTTATAAGTGTCAGTATTTTACGTCTTACCTGGAGCGGATAGGTTCCTCGTATCTTCTGGCACCCGCGTTGGAGGAGTAGGTGTCCCCCTGCCCCCCTTTTTTGTTTATTTATCTATTTATTTGTTATATAGCTGAGGCTCCTTTGTCCGCACCGATGGGTCGCTAACTAAAACTGATTGCAATAACGACTGTGGTTTGAATCCAATGACTGAGCACATGTGACTGATTACTATTATGTTTGCATATTGATTAGTTTATTTTATTTATTGATGATTAAATTATATTTCAGATGGTTGGGGTGCTTGTCCAACGGACGCCCTTTTAGAGCCTGACTGATTGACTACTTTATGTTATTACAGTTAAATTGTAATTGATTTACTGGCGTCCTTACACGTTGGACGGCATTCGAGAGACTGGCTGAATCAAAAAAAAAAATGGAGTGGCGGGAGGCCGACTTTAGCGAGACAAGGACAGATGTGTCCTTCCTCTTGTCTCTGGCTTCTGGTCATCTTGCGATAAGAAGAATCACCCACAACCATGAAGATGTTGGGCCCGATCTCGAGATGTCTGAAAAAGTAAGGGCGGAGGAATCCAAGGATAGTGTGAACAGGATTAGTTCAAATGTTCTCTAACTACATGGTGGCGCAAAATTAATCACCCTATCGGAAGGTGTTATAATTTTAGCAAATAACGTCGTACGTCAATCATATTTGACATTTGTGAACTAGACAGCTGCAGTATGTAAAGGTCCAAATAAAGATTTCCATCACTCAAAATCATATATTTTTATTTAGTAAAAAAGCATTTCAAAAACGAAATTGGATGATTCATTTTGCGCCACCTTGTATTTGGATGAAGGGATGGTGGGAAAGAAATCGTACAAAACCGGCAGGTCTTGAGTGCGATAGTAAACGCATATCACGTTTTCGGCGTCTGATTGTCGGTGTGTGTGTATTTGTGCTGTCTTATACTGTGCGTGCGTGTTTGTAGTGTGCCAGTAGTATACCCTATGAGATGGGCCCAGGAAACCTCAATTATAGAGGGAAATGTTGTTGGGAAGGGTGCTTTCTTCAGTTTTGTACTGAAGAAGAAATTGTGGTGGTCGGTTCGAAAGAGAGAAGGGTCACGAACTTAAGACGTAAGATATCATATAAGACCGGTAGGCCTTGAGTGCGGTAGTTAACGCAGATCACGTCTTTGGCGTCTGACAACCTGCGCTGTGGTCGATGTGTGTGCGTGTGTATTTGTTCCGGTTTGTACTGTGCGTGCGTGTGTGTAGAGTGTTAAAAGTATACCTTACGGGATGGATCCAAGAATCCTCTATTATAAAGGAGAATGTTGTTGGGAAGGGTGCTTTCTTCAGTTTTGTACTGAAGAAGAAACTGTGGTGGTCTGATCTGAAGAGATCGAAAGAGAGAAGGGTCAAGAACGCAAGACCCTGTACAAGTAGGTTCTCGCTGTTCTGAATGCTCTCGTGGTACTTGTATGCTAATTGTAGCAAGTACTTGTCCATAGGGGTAATGGGGGCACCTTCGTATAAGTGAGAGTTGGGGTAATGGCGACCGTCAGGTCTTCTAGAGTGGTTGGTGCTTCTTCTGAGGAATTTTCTTTCGAAAACTCGAAGTCTCCCCATTTGGGCCAAAGATATGCAGGACCATATGGGAAAGGCGTATGATATTCCAGAACGGATTAACTGCTTATAGCAGAAAAGCTTAACTTCGTTGGTCCACTTCAAAATGTTGTGCAGTTGCTTAGACCGACCGAGACCCCTTTTCAGAATGTGGGTCACATGTTTGATGAAATTCATTTTTGGGGTATAGATCACCCCAACATATTTTATTCTCTCCTGTGGTCTAATCGTACCACCCCCTATTTATATTCGAATATTCTGTGAATATCGAGAAGTAGAGGAAGGTGTTTCCTACTTAGAATTATGGCGACTGCTTTAGTTGGATTAATAACCTTGCCCGGAAAAACAAATTATTAGGGACAATTTAACAAATCTCGTATAAGGTCCGGATACCGGTGGTGAGATTTGCTAAATAAGGCCAAGATCAGATCCCGGTTGTAGTGCTGATGATGATGATGCTTCAGTTGGATGGAGTCGAATTTTCCATCGACTGTAATACTGATACAGTTCGTTAAGATGACGGTTGAGTAGATTTGTTGGATGGCGTGTACACTAGGACGTCATCCGCATAGCATATCTGGTTTACTCTCCCGTGCACGGGGCGAGCAATGTCTGAGGTGTAGATATTAAATAAGATGGGATCTAGAATGGGGCCTTGTGGTACGCCTGCAGCGGCGTTGAAAGTACGGGAAAACTTTCCATTCACTCGTACTTGGAAGATTCTGCTTAGTACGAACTGGTAGATGATACTACACAGCGTTCTACTGAGACCAGTATTTAGTAATTTAAAAATAAGACCTTCGATCCACGTCGTGTCAAAAGCCTTTTCAATGTCCAGACTCACCGCAATGGTGTGTTCCTTATTAAAGAGGTGCACGCAAACGTGGTTTTGAAATATGTTGAGAGCCATAGTGGTGCTGTATGCTCTTCTAAATCCAAATTGGAAATCGGGTATTAGGTTCCTGGCACTGATAAAGTTTTTTAGCTTCTTGTTTATGAATTTTTCATATATTTTGCTGATGCAAGTGAGGAATGGGATGGGGGGAAAGCTTGGGGGGTGCTATGTTGGTTTCCCAATTTTTGCTATTGGGCAGACAACAGCATGCTTCCAAGCTTGGGGAAAGTACCCCATGTTGTAGGTATGGTTGAACAGAATGGAGAGCTTTATGAAGAATAAACCAGAAAGCCTTCCCAACGAGCGCTACCACATGTTGTCGATACCGGGTGACTTCTTGCGGTTTCAAGATTTAACTAGATTGCGTAGGGTATTTGGCGTGACGAAACCGTGACCAGTATCACGTGTATTATCGAAGTATGCGCTGTTAGTTGGGTTACAGACAACAATTGACTCGTTAACACTAAACCTACCACGGGCGGGGCAAATGACCCAGGCAGTGAACGTACATAAGGTTTATACATTATTTATTTCCAAATTGAGGGTTTTATGTTTCCTTCAATTTAATAAATAAAGAAGATGGGATTGAAAAATGTTTTCTTCATACACTAAATTGGACTAAGAGTTGTTACATGCTGTAAATCTTAAAATAGATCATTTTTAAAACACGGGCCACTTGGCCCCTAGTGGTAGAAATAGGAATATATAAAATGTCGGTAGCTTTAGTGTTAAAGTTGTCTAATTTATTGTGGACCTCTGAACTAATGATTGCATTAGTATCCGTGTCACCATCCTGGAGAGTAAACCTGTGTTATTTGCAAAGGTCTCTCCGACGATATTTCCTTTATTGGTGTCATTATTGACAGCAACACGGTTGTGCATGATTGGGCCAGTGATACGAAAAGTATATCTTTTTAACGCTATTATAAACGTCTGGTCCACCTGAATACCCTTCAGTTTGGCTTCCAATTGTCGGGTACGATTGTTTTGAATTCTTTGTTTTATCAGCGTACCAATATTGTGAATAATGGATCGCAATAAAAGCTCCCTTTGCGTAAAGCGGTATCATTCTGTAGAGTTTTTTCCGCTCCCGGATGAGACAAAGAGTGAAGTCGTCATGAGGAATCTGATAAGTCTTTTCAAGTTTGTACTTCGGGAGATGATTTTTCGAAGTTTCAACTAGAATCTCATGAAGTCCTTTGCAGCGTTGTTTATCTCAACCGCCGTTAGGTTCTTGTCAGTGGGAAGAGAGAGTTGGTGGAGTTTTTCGTTCAATGTAATATTGAAGGTGCCCCAATTTGTGCGCCCATAATCGGGTATGTATCTGATATGAGCCCGGGATGGTCGACAGCCGCGGATGAATGTGGTCACAGCGTTGTGGCCAGATACACTCGCCGAAACTTGGAATTTGGGAAAGTCTTTGGACGCCAAAAAATGTCCAGAATTGGGTTACCTCGGGTACCAACCGTAGGTGCGACTATTTCGAAGTTGAGGGCATTAGAGTTTTCGGTATACCGTTGATACAACTTAGTGCCATTTGGGCAAGGGACGGAGTTGTTCCAGTGGGGATGCCTGGAGTTGAAATCACCACCTATGATGAAGGGTGTATGCCCCGAAGACCTTATTAATTTGCCGATGTCTTCGGGATTAATTGAGCCATTATTGGTTTTATGCGAGTGGTATACGGAATATATATTCACTCTACCATTATTAGCTAGATGCAGTTCAGCCCCAGAGCCCTTTATGGACTCAAAATGTGCGAGGTCAATAGCTTCATGACGAAATCCACTATTAACTAATATACATGTGCCACCTCCAGTGGAACCGCCAGTGAGGGTCCGATCTCTTCGAATCATGGAAAAGTTGACTGGCTGAATCAAAAAAAAAAATGGTGTGACGAGAGGCCGACTTTAAGGAGACAAGGACAAATGTGTCTTTCATCTTGTCTCTGGCTTCTGGTCTTCTTGCGATAACCAGAATCACCCATATCCGTGAAGATGTTGGGCTGGGTCTCAAGATATCTGAAAAGAAAGGGGAAGGAAGTATCTAAGGATAGTGTGGACAGGGTTAGTTCAATTGTTCTCTAACTACTTGGATGGGAGGATGATGGGAAAGAAATACTACAAGACCGGTAGGTCTTGAGTGTGGTAGTAAACGCAGATCACGACTTTGGTGCCAGCGGATGGAGGCGTTGGAACCCAATAATATGGACATCATATGGTTGAAGGTCGTGCTGAGGAATTCCGTTAAATTTCTTTGTTGTCTTTACCGCTCCTCGAATGACGATCGACCGGCGACATTTTTCGAACATCTTTCATATACCGTCGACTGGATATAGATCAACCACCCAGCTTCTGAAATTGTTGTCCTTGGCGATTTTAATGTGCACAATTCCGACTGGTTGTTACATTCTAACAGAACCGACGAGGCTGGGAGGCTGGCGGAGATGTTTGCTGTAAGCCACAACTTGACTCAACTCGTGGGGGAGCCAACGCGAGTGCCGGATGCCCGAGGCGATTATGCGAACACCCTGGATCTGTTTTTGCCACCCGAACCGAGTATTTATACCGTAGAGGTTTCTGCGCCACTGGGAAACTTAGATCACTGTTTGGTATCTGTCGCGCAAGCACTTGCATATCAAGCGAATAACCGGCCTAGGCAGCTTCGCCATGTATGGAAGTATGGGGCTGCTAACTGGGACGATATGCGAGATTTCTTCGCATCCTTTCCATGGTCGGAGGTGTGCTTCGGAAACTCCGATGTTAACGCTTGCGCGGAGTCGGTATCAGAGATTATTCTTCTGGGGATGGAGATGTATATTCCACATTCCATCAAACGAAATTCGTCTGATAAACCTTGGTTTGATAAACAATGCGAGCAGATTACAGCGGCAAAAAATAGAGCTTTTAAGCAATGGCGCTCCAATCCCACCGATGTTAACAGAACGAATTTTGATAAAATCAGAAACGCGTGCAACCAGGCGATTGATACCGCGAAGAAGGCTCACAACGACAGGGTGATCAATAAGCTCCTTCGGTGCCCAACTGGTTCGCGCTCCTTCTGGTCAATGACAAAGGCTGTCAGCGGTAACTTCGCATCCTCCTCTTTCCCTTCGTTGGTGACAGACAGCGGGACGTTAGTCACGAATCCAAACGATAAAGCTAATGTGTTCGCGAATTTAATTTCCGCGAATTCAAACCTCGATCCCGGCCTTTTGGAGCCACCTGTGATCTCGCCGGTACAGTCTTCCATGCGGGATGTGAGATTTCGTCCGCGCACTATTTGACGCATTCTACGTGAACTGGATTGTAGGAAGGCAACCGGCCCGGACGGAATACCAGCAATAGTCCTTAAGAACTGTGCTCCAGAACTATCGCCGGTTCTTGGCAGACTCTTCCGCCTATCTTATGCATGGAGGACCTTTCCTCCCTGCTGGAAAATCGCTCGAATTCAGCCAATCCCAAAGACGGGAAAAAGTGTCTCCCACAAAATTACCGACTGATAGCATTACTGTCTATTTTATCTAAGGTAATGAAAAAAGTCATCAATACAGAGTTGGTTAAGTATTTGGAGTGCAACGGACTTCTGAATGATCGTCAATACGGATTCCGTGGTAGGCGGCCCACAGGAGACCTTTTGACACTTATAACCGATATATGGACATCTGCGATTGAACGGCATGGTGAGTCAGGGCGGTCGCATTGGATATCTCCAAGGCTTTTGACCGCGTCTGGCAACGGGGCATTGCTGAGCAAACTTCGTTCATATGGACTTTCCCAACAGTTTTGCGACTGGACGAGGCGCTTCCTCGAGAATCGATCGATCCGGGTTGTTGTGGACGGCGAGTGTTCGGATCTGTATCCTGTTAATTCGGGGGTGCCCCAAGGTTCTATTTTGGCTCTGACCTTGTTCTTGCTTCACATAAATGATTTGTTGGAGACAACGGATAACAAAGTGTTCAGTTTTGCAGATGATAGTATACTTGTTTCCTCCTTTTCGAGTGCTCGGCCGATTGGTGCATCAACGTCGCACCTGCTGAGATGTAGACAGATTGACTCTCTGAATCAGGATCTGGATAAAGTCCTGCAGTGGGGAAAGGCCAATCTTGTCGATTTCAACGCAACGAAGACTCAGTATACAACATTCACAAAGAAAACTGGATCATTGGTTCCACAGCTGATGATGAGTGGCCGGGCCCTCGAGGTTGGGGAAAATTTGAAATTGTTCGGCGTCACGGTCTGTGGGAATGTATCATGGCATAAACACGTATCGGGTATCGCCAGATCAGCCTCAGGAAAACTGAGTTATCTTTTTAGAGCCAAGAAATATTTTACTCCGGCCCAACTTCTTCTCCTATATAAATCCCAAATTAGACCCGCGCTCGAATATTGCTCTCATGTTTGGAGCTCGGCTCCTTAACATACCCTCGACCTACTTGAGAGCGTACAGAGACGAACGATCCGCCTGATCGGGGACTCGGCGCTGACGTCGGGACTACAGTCGCTATCACATCGAAGGCGCGTAGCCGACCTCTGTCTGTTTTACAGATATTATCACGGGTGTTGTTCTTCGGAGATTCTTGGCATTGTTCCACGCAATTCGGTTTATATGCGCTCCACAAGACAATCCGACGGATCGCACCCGTTTGCGGTTTATCTCCCGATGGCGCGAACATCCCTGTATCAGAACTCGTTCCGTTACAGAGTGGGGAAGCTGTGGAACTCCCTTCCCACGCGAGTGTTCCCGGTCTTTATGGAAATCGTAGGCAAAGTGATTGGGATCGGAGACGGGTGGTGACGAGTGGACTCCGAAGAAGATCGCGAGAAGGAGGGGGGGGGGGGGGGGGGGTGATGGTTGTCTATAGATGAAAAGAGGAAGGGACTGGGTAACACAGATGTATTGATAGGGTCTGTTATAAAGATGAGGTCGCGCTGCCTACCCAAGAGGTTTCGAACGTTGCTGATCTGACAGAGACAAGAATCATCTAGTCGATCGATGAAAAGAAATTCCTTGGCCGAGGTGGGCTGGGAGCTTAATTGGGGGTGGTGCTTTGATTTATCCCATCATTGTTGTTAATGCCGCCATGTTGTTTTTTCTTTCGTTGTCGTTTTCGTTTTGTTCGTTTTTTCCTCATTGGCCTTTTTTAACTGTCCCATCAGCGCACTGGCTGAGTTTAGATGCACATGGTTCTGTGTTGTTTGTTTTTTCCAATGTCCATCGGTGTGTGTCGCCACCTTCGAATATTTCGAAGGTGTTGTCGTTTTCATTTCAGTTTTATTGTTGTTTTTTTGGTCGCCTAATGTATATTTTTTTTTTTTAGCTCGCGTGATTTTTTTTTTTTTTTGCCTGACCTTTCAAATATTTTATGCTCTAGTTGTTCCAATGTTTTTTTATATTTATTAATCACTTGCAAAGCCTGCATGTACATTTCCTTAGAGATATCTTCATCTCCATGGAATCTTCATTTCCGCCGCCCTCAAGAGACATGGTTCCATTTCCATTTTTTAAACATTTTTTTATTTTCTTTTTATATTCTTATTTTCTAAATTAAAGGCTAGACAAAAAATGCTTAAATTCTAGCTTAAATATCTTATATAATAACTTACTGGTCCTTCGCAGACGCTCTAAGCTAAACATTACTTAATATTTGTATAATTTGCCTTTCGGCGACAGAACTTTGTGGCATAACTTATAATTATTTGAAGGACAAAGAAAAATTTGAAAAACTTTGTAAATTTTTTTTTTTTTTTTTCTTAAAATTTAACTTACTTAACTTACCTAAACTTATCTACTTTTTTTTTTTTTTTTTTTTTTTTTTTTTTTTTTTTTTTATGTAAAATCACTTAGCCTAACTTAACTTAAATCTTATACTACCCTAATTCTAGAAAAGCTAAGTCTATGTAAGCTAGCTGATGATAGTGTGATTCTATACCGACTTTGGTATCCAGGTCTTTATATGCCATTCAACCACCAGAACTGTTGACGCTGTCTAATACTATCGTCCCGGTCTCTGTGGGAGATAGCCCTACTGAAGCGCAGGAGCTCTTCTTCGGTGCGCGTTACTTCCCGGTCGTAGCACAATCGTCCGTCTACGGATGATCTACTTACATGATAGATCAGCGGAATTCCGGATCTATCCTGTATAAGCCCTTTTATGTCCAAATCAAGGAACGCCTCTGGTGGAACAAAACCGTTGCGACGCACGCTCTCATAGTACAGGGTATTTGGATAATAAGCCCCGAAAATTAGGTCATTGGACGAGCATATTGCTCTCGCAATATGTCCTCTGATTAATTTAATCATAAAATTATCCACCCTATTTATGTACGCTTCATTATATAAAGTCTCATTTGAGTAATACTTTTTATAGTCCGATTCCGGTGTCCGATATAATCTGAGACAACTTCTGAGACACTTTCTTTCGAACACCCGAATCTTTTCCATCAAATTTGGACCTATGTTGAACCATACTGGGCAACCATATATGAGCATTGGCCTGATTAGCGTCATGTAGCATATGACTTTTACCTTGCTGTCAAGTTGGCTACTGTGAAATAGCCTCCTTGTCATAGCAAAAGTTTTCCTCGCTTTGAGCAAAGCAGCCTCTACATGTCTGTTGAAATACAGATATTGGTCTAGCCAGATGCCCAGGTATTTAACTAAACTCTTGGTTTCCAGTTTATCTCCATGCGGTCCCACGATAACTAGCTTTCGCCAGTTTTTCCTTGTGTCGTACGTGGCTTTATATAATGGAGTTCTAAATAGGATGGCTTCACATTTCTGGAAGTTGATCTTAAGTTTCCAGTCATCGCAATAGCGCTGCACTTTGTTGAAGTCTCGCTGTATTAACCTATTTATGATCGCAACTTTCGGAGCTGTTCCGTAAATTATGAGATCGTCTGCGTACGCAATAGCCTGCGGAAGTGCATCTAATAAGTCGCTAATGTAAATGTTAAAAAGAATCGGAGAGAGTACCGCGCCCTGTTGCAAGCCATTCTTGATATTATACGTTTTATTAGAGGTCACATTACCACTTTTGAGCACAAACCTCCTGTCCTTTAACATATCGTAAAGTACATATAGTAAAGGCTTATGTATGCCATGTCTGACCAGTTTGTAATACAACCCTTCGATCCAGACGGTATCAAAGGCTTTTTCCAAGTCGATCAGACAGGCACCTGTGCATTGGTTCCTACATTTATTCCATTGTATGTCGGAGACCAGTTTAGCTGCGGCATGTGTGGTTTCATGACCCGCCCTAAAGCCAAACTGGTTGTTTGAAATAATGCTGTTGTCGTCTACCCATTTTAGCAGAGCTTTGTTAATGATTTTTTCAAATACTTTACTGATGCTTGGGAGTAAACTTATCGAACGCATGTTCATTGGGTTTGTACAGTCTTTGCCCTTTTTTGGGATGGGCTGAATGATAGCCGTTTTCCAACGCGCGGGATAATATGCATTATTCAACGCGTTGTTAAACAGGACCGTGTATATATCTAATGCCTTTGGGGGCAGGTTCTTGAGTACGATGTTAGGTACTCCATCTATTCCCACTGACTTTTTGCTTCTTAATGAGTCGAAGATACTCTGGATTCCTTCCCTTGTGATTAAAAGGCTATTAGCCCCACCATTGGCATTAATGTCAATTGACAGATTATCGTCACTGAATTCCGTAAAACCAGAATTCTCCGATTGCCAATGTGAAATTTCATTCCGGAGGTGCAGGTGATTCAGTCGAATTCTGTCCTCCAGGTCATTGTTTCGGCGAATGCTTTCATTCACCTTGTACATTTCCTGAAAGACAGCTCCCACAGCGTTCGCCTTCTCCAAAGGATCTTCGATCACGAAGAGCTCACTATTGAGGATAGCGTTCTCTGTATCTATGCCAATGTTGGTTAGCAGCTGCTTGTTTACCTCGGTACGTGGAATTTGGAGACACTGAATCTCGTTTTGATTATTTCTCCTGAATATTTTATTTATTTGTGGGAACATATTCGGGTTATTAGTTTTTATAGCTCGAATTCTGTTGTTCCAATACAAATTTGTTGCTAATCTATAATTAGCTTTAAGTAATTGTTGGAGGTTTTTTAATTGAGATTTCAGTGATATTATCTCCTGGTCTTGTCTGTCTGTAAACTGTCTGTGTAATTGTTTTAATTTCGATAGCAGTCTGCTCTTTTTCTTGTGGAGTGCGTTTATTGTTGCGTTTCTGTACATGTTAATGTGATCTGTAACTGTTGTTTTGGGAATTGTTTTGTCCATTGTTTGTTTTACGGCTTCGTCCATTTGTTGAATGTATTTGTCGATTTCGTCATTAGTCAGGTTTCTGTTTACTGGCAGATTAAAGTCATTCGAACGAAGTTCTCTTGTTAATGATCTGGTGAACCGCGACCATCGCATTGCCCCGTAGTTATAGGGTTGCGGGGTCACGTATTCTTCCAGATCTGCGAGCTCGTTCGGAAGCTCTATTACTGCCGTGAATGCACAGTGGTCACTGTCGTATTCAATCGTCCGTAAACAGTTTGTGTTTCGTCTGTTGGTGTTAAGTAATCTCAGTCGTGAGTCGATTAGCAAGATATCTAAGAACGATCTACCTCTGGGGAACGATGGATATTTCGTAGCTAGCAGGTCAGTTCTATATTCAATATGATACTGATCTAACCAACCAGCCAACTGATTTCCTCTGGCATTAGATATATAATTTCCCCAATTTCTATGCTTGGCGTTCATATCTCCCCCTAGGATAAAGTAATTTTTGTCCAGGTGCAATTGTAAGCATCGAAAGAGTGTCTCGAGCTCCGCTATAAATAGGTTTTGTTGGTGCTCCTCAGGTGCGTAGACCGCAATCGCATACAAACCCCTTCCTTGCTGAAGGGGTATGCGGACGATACAGGCTTCCAGCACCCGGAACCTGCGCACTTCTCCACTATATATTACTTTATGAGGGATCCCTTTTCTAATAAAGATTGCGACACCCCCCCCTTGAGAGGAGTTAGGTCGATCTCTTCGTATAATATCGTAGTTTTTATGTCCTATCTTATGTCTCTGGTTTAACTTTGTTTCCCCCGCCAGAAGTACATCAGGTTGTTCCTTCAAGAGACATGGTTTGGAGCATTGAATTTCACTCACTGATTTTGTCCGTACATTTCACTGTCTCAATGTTTTTCGACTTGCCTTGGGTTTGTTTATTTCGCACTTCACACTTTTAGGTAGAGTGTAGCACAGAATGATTTTGTTAATTTGTTCGTTCACTGCATATATGGATTTGAATTTTTAGAGAATACCGCAAGAACTAAGTAAACAACTATCCGCGGCACTTTCTAATGTTAACTCGTGCGATTTGAGTATTGCGGAGAAGAGGAAACGCTGCTGGTCAGACATAAACTCCGCCTGATGAGCGCTTTGCCTCGAAAGAGAAGGAATTTTTTTGGGATTGGTATCTACAAATTGCCCGAGAATTGGGAAAATGTGTAGCAAGCGAGGGTCAGTCCTTTAAATAAATTATTTTTTCGCTTTCTACTAAAAAGCTTGTATTTTCCTGACCAAGAAACAGCGGATTTAAACTTAAACGCCTGAGACATGGTACCACAAAATGCTTTTTAGGCGCGTATACTCAACAAAAAAAAGGCTACCCAACGAATTTCGTAATAAAATCGTACGGAATTAAATAAATTAAAATAAATTACACGAAAAATGTATGTAATGTATATTTATCTTAATTCGCTTCCTTTTTCGTTTGTAGGTTAATGAAGCAGTTCAATTATTAAATGACTACAATGTAAGATTAGCTTCCGAGATGGAAGAGCGAACGAAGTTAGCATCTATGTTAAGAGACTTTCAAGCCGAACAAAAAGAGCTTTTGGCTCAAGCTGAACAACGACTTGAGGTAATTCGAAATCAACAAATACAGCTATCAACTCAACACTATTTTGTTCTTTTTATCTTTATTTTTAGGAATACAATCAGAAACTTGTTAAATTAAGGAATGTACAGAAAGACCTCCGTGATCATTTATCTAATCTCCCAGATCTGACCCAATTACCAGATGTTACTGGTGGACTAGCACCTCTTCCTTCTGCTGGTGATTTATTCAACATACACTGATGAAAAAAGAGGAGAAAAATAAAAAGTATATATATATAAGTAAAGAAAAAGAGACCTGCGGGCATATGCATTAGTTATGTTCTAATTTTCCAGTGCTGTAGCACCGTAACATCTCCCATCACAAAAGTATATTACTTCGTCTTTTCATTTGCCAATTGAAATGATTTTATTTTTTAAGCATCAACGATAAGTAAAGTGTTATTACAAATAAAAAAGGAAAAACAAATTAATTTAACTGTGATTTCATGTTTATTTATTTTAATTCACGGTTAAGTTAGCTAGACCACACCATTTCTCAATAAAATCCAGAATGTCTGGTATCCCGCCAGTTGGGGCCATTTTAATGGCAACATTGAATTTACTCCATACATCACGGTTGGCTTGGATGTTGGAGGATTTGAAGGTAACTGGTTGGCGCCCTCGAACTGGATATGCACTCAATACACAAGGGACGTCAGTAAGTCCTAAACTTGACTCATATAAACCGCGATCATCGATTGGAAGGACCTTTAAATAAAACAGTTAATAACCTATGGGCTTTTCCATGGTTTTAAGCAAAATTACCTGATCAACTTGTTGGTCCATACTTATGGCTAGAACCCATTCGCGTATTTCCTCATGTACGTGTGGGTCATTTTTCAAATGTATTTCCTCAGGGATAGGCACGGAACTGGGAAAATCTGTAGCAGACAGATCCGAATGGTCGACGAGATTACCAGAACTTTCTTCAATGGCATCACATACATCTAGATAATGATTTAGTATGACGAATGCCTCTGATTCACGACCTGCTGTCCGTAAATCTATCCCTGCTTCAAGGAAACCTTTATCAACTGGAATAGTATCAGTGTAACGGAGTAATGCTATGGATATGCGGACAGCGATCGACTGCAACGATGGCACTTGACGACAAGCAGCTCTTGTCGTATAATAATGAGCAATAAGTAGATATTGTTGAATGGTATCAAACGTTTTCGATGTAGCATGCTCCGAAGCGTTGAGATTCTAAAAAAAAAAGATAAAAGGATACTTGTATAGTATATATCATACATTGGATATAACACTCTATTGATAATTTGGAAATATTATAGAAAAGATTTTTATTAATAAAATTAGTAATAGTAGATAATTAAATGTAAAAATAGTACCCCTCCAAGCCATTCTAATCATAAGTTAAGTAAGCTTCTCCAAAAAACTTTAAATAAACATTACCTTAATTTTTTTTTCAGATTTCATATCATTACACATTTGACAGGCCAACTTAAAATTTTACAATCAACCTCAATACGTCCCCAACCTAAGTCCAGGCAATCTCCATCTCAATCGATTCCTTAAGTTTCAATTCCCAGCTAACCTCAACTTTCCTCACAAACTAAACCCGAACTTATACTCCAAAGCGTATTTTCCAATACTAATCCCGAGACACCTTCCCTTTTCTTGAATGCACCCAACTTTTACGCACTATTTTCTCACCGATCAATAGCTTAAAGAATTAGCCTCCGCTGATGAACTGTTGCATCGACAACTTGAACAACTGTTTGAGGCTTTTTTTTTTTTTTGCAGACTTCAAGCGTTTTCACGGTGCTTGACGCGTCCTCGTGGACTGCGCAGACTAACTGCAGCTTGCGACGGAGTTTCGCGGATTGCATATCGATGACCCTGCCTGTGGGCGAAGAACATCACGTACTTATTGCAAGGGGAACATCTTGCAGGCATTATGATAAATAACCAAACTTCAAGAAAACTGTTATCGCATAATCGGGGTCTTTCTCGAGGCTCTATCGACGTTAGACTGATAACGGCATTTTGTAACATCAGGGGCATCGGTTTCACCAATACGAATGTAAACGCCGTATTTGCAAGCGGCGAAACATGATATCCTTGCCCTAACCGAGACCCAGGTCGATTCGTCAACTGATTCGACATATCTTCGTTGCTCAGGATACGACTTATATTCGAGATTTCGTTTTAAGGATGGAGTCTACGTCTTCACACGGTCCGATCTGGCTTACCAAAGAATGGAGGCGTTAGAATCCAATAACATGGACATCATTTGGTTGAATGTTGTGTTGAGGAATTCTGTTAAATTTCTTTGTCTTTACTTTTTTTACTTTGTCTTGAATAATGATCAATCAGCGACACGTTTCGAACATCTTTCACGTACCGTTGAGTGGTTACAGATCAACCACCCGACTTCTGAAATTGTCGTCCTTGGCGATTTTAATGTGCACAACTCCGGCTGGTTGGTGCATCCTGACAGAAGAAAGGAGGCTGGTTGGCTGTCGAAAATGTTTGCTGTTACCCGCAATTTGAATCAACTCGTGGAGGAACCTACGTGAGTGTCGGATGCACGGGGTGATTTTGCGACCACCCTGGAACTGTTTTTGACGTCCGAGTCGAGCATTTATACCGTGGAGATTGCTGCGCCACTGGGAAACTCAGATCACTGTTTGGTATGTCGCGCGACCACTTGCATTTCAAACGAATAACCCACCTAAGCAGCTTCACCATGTATTTATGGGGCTACCAACCAGGACGATTTACGATATTTCTTCGCATCATTTCCGTGGTCGGAGGTGTGCTTTGGAGACTCCAATGTTAATGTATGCGCCGAGTCGCTGACAGTGATTATTCTTCTCGAGATGGAGATCATCCCTGCATCTGAACCTGTTCTGTTACAGAGTGGGGAAGCTGTGGAATTCCCTCCCCGTGCAGGTTACCACCCAGGTTCCCGGAGCGTTACCACCTGAAACTGTTCAAAAAGAACTGCAACAATTATTTGTAGAGAGAAGTATACCCGCAATTTGAATCAACTCGTGGAGGAACCTACGCGAGTGCCGGATGCCCGAAGTGATTTTGCGAACACCCTGGATCTGTTTTGACATCCGGGCCGAGTATTTATGCCGTGGATATTGCTGCGCCACTGGGAGACTCAGATCACTGCTTGGTATATGTCGCGCGACCACTTGCATCTCAAACGAATAACCGACCTAAGCAGCTTCGCCATGTATGTAGGTATGGGGTTGCTAACTAGGAAGATTTGCGAGATTTGTTCGCATCCTTTACGTGGTCGGAGGTGTGTTTTGGAGACTTCAATGTTACTGTATGCGCGGAGTCGGTAACAGATTATTCTTCTCGGGATGGAGATCTCCATTCCGGATTCCATCAAACGAAGTTCATCTGATAAATCTTGGTTTGATAAAAAATGCGAACAGATTACAGCGGCAGAAAATAGAGCTTTTCAACAATGGCGCTCTAGTCCCACCGAAGTTAACAGAACGAATCTTGTTAGAATCAGAAACGCGTGCAACAAGGCGATTGATACCGCGAAGAAGGCTTACAACGACAGGGTGACCGATAAACTCCTTCAGTGCCCAACTGGTTCGCGTCCCTTCTGGTCAGTGGCAAGTGCTGTCAGCAATACCTTCGTTTCCACCTCTTTTCCCCCGTTAGTGACGGGCAGCGGGACGTTAATCATGAATTCAAAGGATGAAGTTAATGCGTGCGCGAATTTATTTTCCGCGAATTCAAACGTCGATGCCGGTCTTTTGGAGCCACCTATGATCGCGCCGGTACGGTCCTCGATGCGGGATGTGAGGTTCCGCCCGCGTACTCCAACTTTGTTTTTGCTTCACTTAAATGATTTGTTGGAGTTGACGGCTAACATAGTGTTTGGTTTCGCGGATGATAGTACGCTTGTTTCGTCTTCTTCGAGTGATCTGCCGATTAGTGGATCAACGTCGCACCAGCTGAGATGTAGCCAGGACGACTCTCTGAATCGAGATCTGGATAAGGTCCTGTAATGGGAAAGGCCAATCTCGTCGACTTCAATGTAACGAAGACACAATATACAACATTCACGAGAAAAAGTGGATCATCGGTTCCACAGCTGATTATGAATGGCCAGGCCCTCGAATCTGGGGAAAGCTGGAAATTGCTTGGCGTTACGGCCTGTGGGAATGTATCGTGGCATAAACATGTGTCGAACATCGCCGGATCCGCTTCAGGGAAACTGAGCTATCTTTTTAGAGCCAAGAAATATTTCACTCCGTCTCAACTCTTCCTCCCTTATAAATCTCAAATTAGACCCGCGCTCGAATATTACTCACATATTTGGAGCTCTGCTCCTAAATATACCCTCGATCTACTCGAGAGCATACAGAGACAAGCGATCCGCGCCTGAACGGCGACGCGGATTTGACATCGGGACTACAGTCGCTGCCACATCAAAGGCGCGTAGCCGACCTCTGTCTATTTTACAGATATCACGGGTACTGTTCTTCGGAGATTTGTGGTGTTGCTCCGCGCAATTCGGTTTATATGCGTCCTACAAGACAATCCGACGGGTCGCACCAATTTGCGGTTCATCTCCCGACGGTGCGATCATCCCTGCATCTGAACCCGTACTGTTACAGAGTGGGGAAGCTGTGGAATTCTCTCCCCGTGCAGGTGCTCCCGGAGCCTTACCACCTGCAACTGTTCAAAAAGAACAAAAAATTTGGTGGTATCTCGGCGCGCCGTGCCGGCATTATAGGTTCACCTCTCCCAAGAGAAGTATATTAAAAAAAAAAAAAAAAAAAAAAAAAACTCTCCGAAAAGTTGTTTAGTATAAAATCGTATCTTTCTAAAGCCATCTAGCGCACTTATGGTATACCACGCGACATGGCATACTATAGCCATCTATTAGAAAAATAATGGATTGTTTTTTATTACGCCTATATGTTAAATTCATTTTGAGACGGCTACAATAATAACCATCAATTCATAGTTAAATTCTCATAGCTTTTCGAATGGATTTTTGTTTTATTTCTATTTATTCTTCTTCATTGGTCCGAACCTAGGTAACGAGATTTCCTCGTACCTCGAAGAGATGGCTTTCGCTCTACACTTTCTATTTGAGGCCAAGTTTGGACTACCCCAGGATTCTTAGACTCTTTTTATTTATTCTTCATCATTATTCATCCTTTATGCTGTTGGCGGAAACACTTTCAAAGTAATAACTTTGATTCGGTGTAAGACTCGTACCTTCAACTTAAAAAAAAAGGAACAATTTATTAGTCACGGGATGCGATCGTTTTTTTAAACTTAGATGCACAACCCAAAAAAATCGGAACAAAAAGTTGGACTATTAACGGACATACACATAAAAAGTTGTATTTTATGTTGGATATCAAACTCGTCTATTGACTTATTTCTGGCAACTTTCATTGTACCATTTGTGCTATCTTATCTCTTTAATACTAAGCGTCATCATACTTCCTCCTAACTTAACAAGCCCACTATCCGCTTGTTGGGTTAAAGTAACTGAAATCCCCATTTTTTGAACTCAAGCCTATCAAGCTCCTGTTTTAATCCTCCTTTCCAACACTAACTTTCGCTGTCATAGTTTAAGTGACCAAGTTTAGCAACAATTATTTTGCAAGCGAGAGATTATGTTGCTTGAATTAAGCCAATAAATGGGGTGATTGCCCCACTAAGCTAAACTAATAAATGGAGCGTTAGTACCACCAAATTGAAACTGAAAATCATCAAGAGCACCTACTTGGGACAGCTTGTGGAGGAAATTACGCAAGTCCTTCCAGAGGTCAGCAGCCGCTTCCTCTCTCATTGAAAAACAGTCTAGTGTGATTCGGTTATAAATATTGAAGTTCGCCTCTATTGGAGGAACTTCATTGTTCAAATACAGACCCAAAGCTGCAGCTGCGTCTCCATCTCGTATTAGTTGCGCTGCATATAAAGCGAGGTATTTATGGAGTACAGAGTTGCTGACATGTTTTGCTTTATCCAAGCAGCGCACCCATTGGCCTTGATCTGCTAACATGTCCAAAGCACTCATTATATCTATAAAACACTCGTTGTTATAAAACAAATCTGAATATTTATTTGTTTACTTACCTATATCCGCCAATTGTTCAACGTTTCCTTCATTTTGAAGTCGAGATTTCTGACGAAGTTCCACGTGTGCCACCAATTCGGGATCAATCTCCTTCGCTAGACGGCGCGCTTTAGCCCATTGTTCTGCTTTTATGAAAATTTCAACGGCCTCTTTGGCCAGGTTAGCAGCTAAATATAATTGAGCTGCCGGTGCAATTTGCTCGATTTCCACAAGTCTAGGTCCAAGCTGTTGAGCTATTTGAACTGCATTGGATCCCTCCAAGAACTGATTACAAATTTCAGCAGCTCGTATCAAAGCTCTTTCTACAGTTGGCCCATCGGCATTTGAATTATTTATTTGCATTAAACACTCAGCTGCTTTGTGGAAATCTTCCTTTTTCGCAAATTCAGCGGCTTTTTGGAGGTATACTCGAGAATCATCCTCAGATTGTGCACTACGTCGTTGCTCTTGGGCCCGTAGATGTTTCAAATCATTCAAAGCCAACGGATAATGTTCTTCTGCGATTCGTAAAGCATCATCAAACATACGATTACTTTTGTAACATTCCACAATTAGATCGGCACGCTGTGCTCGTAAAAGCAAAGCTTCATATTCAGGATAGTTACAAGTCTCTAACGCGGATGTCGCCTGATTAATTAAAACATCATTTACAGCTTCAGGTAAATACGTTTCAGCAACACTAAGTGCCGCCTTCCAATCACCGGAATGCGTATACATTAGAATGGCTTCCTTTGGTTTGTTCGCCTTTATGAATTCTTGCTCTGCTTGCTCAAATTTACCTTCATCTTCCAAGGACATCGCTATCTTCAAGTGAACGTCATCTGTCGGCTTTCCAGATATTCGGCAAAGATCCATAGCAAAGTCAAACTGCCCCGAGTCACAGGCAAATCCAAGAGCTGTGTCAAGCAAACTAAGTTTGGTTAGCAAACGTACAGCACCTTCTACGGGCATTGATTTCGCCCACATGTAAGCAACTTGGTTGCTTGCTCCTTCGGTACCCTTTTGTTTCGCAACTCTATAACCATCTTCCCAACGATTCGCACTGCAGTACATATGGACAGCTGACTTCCAGTCCCCGGCTGCTATAAAGTGAATTTCTGCATTTTTAAGCTTACCTTTCGCCTCAAGCTGCCGTGCAAGTTGCAAGTGAGTTCTGTCAAGAAGCTCTTTATGAAATCTTTCAACAAGACGAATCATGGAGTCGTAGAGTTCATGGCGTTTGTACATAGCTATAGCAATGTCAGGCTCGTTGACTGCCAGTAGAACCTTCTCGGCGTCCCGGTATTTTCCTTTGGTACAAAAACAGAAGTCATGCATATTTTTAGGGGCAAATGTGATCAATAAATTAATCTTACCCTGGTCTTCAAGGCTTGTTGCTAAATTCACAAACAGATCGCGCATTTCTTCCACATTCAAATACTTTTCTGCGATTGAATAGGCTCTCTCCCATTTTCCGTGTTTGTTAAGTAATCCAATGGCTTCCTTAAAAAGGTTCGCACGAACGAGAATATCTTCAGCTCCATTTAAGTCGCCAGCTAGAGCTAAGTGTTTGGCCAGATCCAAGGCAAATTTTTGAATTTCCTCTGGTTCGTCTAACACTTTGGCTATCTGCACAGCTTTTCTCCACTGCTTAGCACCAACTGCAGCTTCCAACGCCTTCTGCGTTGCACCGGCTTCAATAAAATGATTAATTGACGTGTCCAATTGTTTTTTCGTCACCAGCCAATCCCCCCATTCTTCTTCAAGGCTTGTGACTTCATCAGGTGCAACTTGTCTAGCTAAACTTAACGCCCTTGCATACGCTCGACCTTTTCTAAATAATGTCATGGCAGCATCAGGATTTGACAGTTTCACTGCAATATCTCCCGCCATTTCGAAGAGCTCTGTGAAAGTGACAAAATCTCGAATTACCACAAATTTGGCAAGATATAACCCTTACCACAATTTATGAGTCCTTCAGTAACCCTCCTCATTAAGTTCTCATCTTCCAACAAACTTGGCACCTTTAACGTCAGTCTTGCTGCTCTTGCAGGCTTTTTTGCTTTTAAATAAAGTGTCATTGCCTTATCCACCTCACCCTGTTCTTCTAAGACTTGAGCAGCTTTCTCTTCTTGTCCCGACGAAAGCAGAAACTCCATCCGCTTGCTCATTAATCGGTCAAGTTCAGGAAAACCTCGTCGTTCAGCTAACTTAATTACATCATCCCACATTTTCAACATTTTATACATTTCTAATGCTGACTCAATTTTACCCTGTTCCAAATAAATCCGTTCCGCCGTTTTTAAATCGGAATTTAATAAAGCTAGCTTGGCTCTCACATCGGGGCACATTAAACCTGGCCCCATAGTTTCTTCATATTTGTCAGCAGTTATGATCATTGAGTTTAGATAATAGACTTTGGAAATATTACCCAAAGCCGCACAACACCGTTGGGCAACCCTTAGATTACCATCTTCAAGGGAGATCACCGATAAATTATGCCACATTGCTTTTGCGGCTGGTTTATCGCCTAACGTTTCAAGGAACTGCACCGCCCTCCCGAAGTCACTATCATTTATAGCAGTGCCAAATTCGACCAAACCTTCGTCTAACAAATATGAATGCTCTGCCGGACCCTCTTGTGTTCGTACCGTGGTACGACCCTGGAAAATAAAAGGTTATACTAAAAGAAAAGAGGAATATTTTCTTGAAAAATTACTCCTTCTCTTGTGACTTCGATGGTATCCCCGCGGATAGGTATCATAGTCATATGTTCCGGTAGATCGATGTTATACCACACAATAAGGTTATTGTTACTTTGAGCCACAACCACATCGCTTTGTGGCACCCATTGTACAAACGATATATTTCCGAGGAGTGTCTGCTTTTTCCCAGCTAAAATATCTACCATCACTAATCTATAAAAGAAAATCATATAACACGCGACAAGTTAATTTGCCAGAGCTTACCTCAATTTTTTATCCCGAAACAAAAGCTTGTGCGCGGTTTCACTTAGCTCAATCCAATCAATCTTCGAATCATGACTGACTTGAGTTATAACTGACTGCGAGAGAAGATCAACTACACATATAGTCTTAGCGTCCAAAAGAAACGCTAACTTCTTATTATCCCTGAAATTAGTTTTCATATAAAAAACTTGGACAAACCATTCCATATTCTTACTTTGAAGTTCCTCTTTCGTTTAATCGCACCGATATCACATGTGGATTTACAAATTCCGTTCTGACCGAACCTAAAATTTGATTTTCACCATATTCCACAAGTGACAGTTCCCCAACATTAAAAATCAGACAAACTGTCGGATTCTCAAAGTAGAACCGCTCATGCCGTCCGGTTACTAGCCAAGGTACCTCACTAACTAGGTTTCTGGTGAGGTCGCTCAAAATAAGTGAGTCCTCAGTTCTTGCTACGAGAAAATTATCCTTTCCCATAATTCTCACGTCATCGATCTCTAAACCAAGAGTTGACTCAATGACCATTTGCTCTGAGGGTTCTTGCATTGATTTAACTAATATCTGACTGGGGGCGACATAGATAAGCTCGAACTTATCTTGCCATATAGTACGCTTTAACACCGACTCAAATATGACCACTGCTCCTGTGACTGAACCAACGGCTAACCTATAAATAAATGATAACACTTTAACTATTATGTTTACCATTTGCCAAATTTCAACCTTGCTCCATCCTTTCGCCAAAGAATGGAAGTGATTGTATAAAAAAAATCGATATCCTTGTTAGCAGTTTCGTTCCATGCAGCCAGTCGAGGACTCCAAGTAAATATTCGTATACGATCAAAGCTACCAAAGGCCACTGCTTGGCCGTTTGGACTGCAAACGGCGGTGGTAAATTCCCTCTCCCCTTCAGTACGAGAGTAATCAAATGTCCTTATCAATCGGCCCTGGAAAACATCCCATCAAATCCGTTCTGGCTTAAGAATAGATATGAGCACATACCTGGGAGTCGTAGAAAATAATACGCTGATCACACCCGGCAGCACAGAAACCACCATGCGGCCATGCCAACGCAAATGGTGGTACTGGGTGTTGGACCAATCTACCAGATGATTCTGCGTTGATATCTGTTAAGAAGAAACGTATTATTGTCCCATCGTAGTGTCCGGATAAGAAGCCCGTTCCCTTGGTATTTGGTGCAAAGGAAATTGTTAGACTATCAGCGTTGTATAAACTCTGGGATTTGTTTGTCTTGCAATGTAACGCACGAACCTTTCCATCCTCCAGACCTGAAAAATAAAAATATTGTGTTATAGTAAAAGATATTTATTTTAAGCTACGCTAAGAAAAAGAAGTACAAAACTAATGTTGTCACCTCCTGAAATCGGTTCTAGGTTCCACAGCATGCTATAATTTTATCGATATAAAATCCCATTCCGAGGTGGCATTGCACTTTTATGACGTTCAGTTGAAATGACACGAGAGTTTCGCATCGATCAGTGCAACATTCATGGCTTAAAGTGCAACTTATCGACTGTGCCTGTCCATATATACATGGTACAGCATCAAATTGTGAAATCTTTACCGTTGTATCCCACAGTCAAATAACATAAGATAGAAAAACTCGCATTATTAGAGCCAAGTGCGGAGGACAGCCGAAGAGCCGCAATTATGGAAAATGTTCGTCCTGGGGCTATCGGTGATGGAAATCTTTTGGTTGTTCAGGTACCCGAGATCGGCTGTTTATGATGTCGTTGCAATGTACAGTAAGTTGGAGAAGTTCAACGAAGATTTTAAAACACCGGCGAAGAAAACTCACTTGACGGGGTGCGTTGTCAAGATGCCCCACATCATCCAAAAGAGGGTGATTTTTGAGGGTACAGAGCAGTCGGTTTTTTTTTAAATGTACTTCTTTCGGGTGAGGCGAACCTATAGCTCCGACACGGTGCCCCGAGATGCCACCAAATAACTATTGCAGTTCTTTTTAAACAGTTGTAGGTTGTAACGTTCCGGGAACATTTGCACGGCGAAGGAATTCCACAGCTTCCTCGCGGGAAAGAGTTCTGATACAGGGATGTTCGCGCCGTTGGGAGATGAACCGCAAATTGGTTTGATTCGTCGGATTGTTTCGTAGAGTGCATATAAACCGAATTACGCGGAACAATTCCACGAATCAAACCAAATTGCGGTTCATCTCCTGACGGCACGAACATCCCTGTATTAGAACTGCATGATGTTCCCCCTGTCATGTGGGAGACCAGGGTTCGATTCTCCGTCGGGGAGGCTCTGGGGCAAGACTAATGACCTTGTCCGGAAAAAACAAATCATTATGGAAAATTTAACAAGCCTCAGGACTTGTTAAATAATGCCAAGACCGGTTCCCGGCTGTAGTGCCGATGATGATGATGATGATGATGATGATGTTCCCCCTGATACCTGATATAGAAACATGGGTGAAAAGAAAACATGGCGAGCTGAACTACCACCTGACTCAGCTGATATCAGGATATGGATGCTTTCGGCAATATCTGCACAAGTATAAGTATACTTCCATACTTCTTGTACTGCAAAGGCAAAAGAGAAAATGTGGAACACGTACTCACAGAGTGCATGATATTCGAGACCGCGCGAATGATTTTGGAGAGACATATAAGACGGGCCATTACTCCGATGGGAATACATCCTAAGTTCAAAACAGTCATGGTCCGTAACAAATTATATTCTATGTGACGTAGTGGAGTTTCTGCGAACCTCACAAATAACTGTGGGGTTAAATACCTTTTCGCCCAGCTAAAGGATACATACATACATACATACTGGTGTCGTCAGCCCCACGTAACGTATCTTCAGACACGTGGGCTGCATTCCTCTACCAATCCCTCATGCCTGCACGGCTATTGAAGAGCGCTACACTAGGAACGAATTTGTTTGGCAACCCATTAGCTGGATAAACACAAGAAGCCCGGCCGACAGCCATTACAAATTCCCATGCGATAAGAATACCGCCAAGAAACGAGCAATATGTCTGATCTTCTCTTGAGCCAACGGCAATTTGGTTTTCTTGTATCGAAAGGACAATTGTGGGAACAGAAGATAAACAATAGGATGAATGAACACTATTCCTACAAGGAGATACAAACCTTGTAAGGATATCGCAGCCGAAGACAACGACTTCGGCCCAGGAAAACACCAACGCCATAAACCACGTGCGACTGAAATGCACAAAGGGATACCGCAGATGTGTGAAAAGTCTAACTATCAGCAACGTTCGTGCGTGTGTGTGTGGGTGCATCTAAACAGTATCTCTAAGAATGTACTGAAAGCGTAGAACAAGATAGGATGCGATCTCTTGGCAAGGAGACATTCTCTGGAAGAGAAAGAATTCCAGGGGAAAGTGAATTTAAGAGAAAAGGAAGAACAATTGGGCAAGTTTCCTTCCTGCTGGAAAGTTTTTTGTCAGTCAAGTTAGAACGTTTGCAGAGGAATGATCCTCCAGAAGAAAACGGGCAAGAGTGTGTCGGTGCATATTTTTCTTTAAAAAAAATAAAAGTGAAATTGCAAAATTTTTTTTTCTAAAACGTTTTTATTTTATTTATGAACTGTGTTCGGCAGGACACATTGAACGAATCCACCAAATTGGTGTCCCCGACGTTATCAGTGTAAAAATACCACACAATTTCCCATAGTTAAACAGAACTTTTGGCGCAAGGCTAATAACCTTGCCCGAAAAAACAAATTATTATGGAAAATTTAACAAGCCTTAGACTTGTTAAATAAGACCAAGACCGGATTCCAGTTGTAGTGTCGATGATGATGATGATGAAACAGGACTTTATTAATACGGTCCCGACTTCTGCGCAGAGCACTCTCTCACTTGCCCTGCTCCGATGTTCTCTCACTCGCTCGCTCCGTCGTTCGCTGATCGTAACAAAATTACTGCGGAGAGAGCAGTGTGGCATTTCTAACAGATACAAACACAGTGCATAATCAAATCGTGAAGAACTACACAGAAAGAAAAATCGAATAAGCAAAAAGTATCAGCCGTGTATCAAGCAATAACATAGCAATTCCACATTAGTTAAGTGTACTTGAGTTTAGAAATGGAATTCGTACACGCGGCAGTGGCCTGGTGTGTTAAGCATTGGTTCAAACTTTTAGTGATTCTAACTGCCATAGCGTCGGTTCAAATCACATGTTCATCCCCACTCTTACCCCTAAATCGACCACCGGCCAATGCATACCCCCAATCTAGGTGGCACTCTTCGTACCGCCCGCCTCAAACCCACACTAGCCCCCTCCCGACATAATCAAGACAACTCTGATTCCTCCAATAGACGGAAAACCGATAACCACAACCTCTCTCGTAAAAAGAGGTTTTTCTTCAAAATTCCCCCTAATAGACTCTCTTTTAACCCTGATCGCACCCTTTGCAACGCCTCAAAAACCCCAAGCCACACTCTCCATGCTCATCCCATACCAACCCTCGCCGCAATAACATCAAACAAATATCCCAATTTCATCAAAACCCATTTTATTAACCCATCACACCAGTCAATTTCCAAGTGCTTTCACTCTCCCAGCTCTACCCAACTATCTACCGCCCCATCTAATTCTAGCCACTCATCGCGGCCCCATTCCTTGTGGACCCCCCCCCCCCCCCCACGCCCCATCACAGCAAGCCCGCGTTCTCGATCCGTTTTTGACCCCGTCTTCCCTCATGCAGTAAAAATCCCACAGCTTACCTCCCAAACGTCTGATTGCCGCTACGCATTGTCCAAACTTAGAGACTAAAAGGCATATTAAAATATTCGATTCATTCTAACGTATCTCCACAACAAATCTGATTGTGTCTGCTTTGAAGGCAAAACCAAAACCAGTGTCAAACTCTAGGTTTACCCACTGACGTTCCCAGTCTCTATAAATTATTCGCAAAATCCCCGCCGAGGAGTGCTCATGCACGTCTACGATTTCCATAAAGCTAATTTTCGCCTCATTAACGATTACTTAGGCAGCCTTTCGTTCAACTACGATCACCTATCCGTTGAAGATGCCATTGTGGGAGTTCTCTATACCACATGGAGAACCAACCCACAATTTCATACCTTATTTCGACCGCTTTCAGCGCGTCATTTCTACCCTTATTCCCCATATAAGCTATTCCACCTGTAAATCATGTTAAACGGACGCATAGCTAAACTCATTATTCTATGCAGATGATGCATAATTGAGTTTAGCTATCTTTTCGCCATACGGCAACCCCATTTCGCTAACCATGAGATTTCCACCGGAAACGGCATAGTCTGATCAAACGACGCGGTTGCATAACCATGCAACCGCTGGGGAAATTATCAAAGCATTTAATTTAGTTCCCATGATCAGATTTCCCTAGCCAATTCGGCGTCCTATTCACTTTCTCCAGACACTCCATTCACTGGGGATCAATGCTCTCTTTTCGCAGGTGAATAGCACCAGCTTAATTTTCCTCTCCTTCACAGTTCTGTCTTCCTACAGTTCAATGCCCGCTGAGGTCACCACATTCACCGAATTGTGTCAGTGGGTTACCTCAAAGTTGCATTGATTCACACGACCAAACCCACCCCGAGATCATAGTACTTTGTGTTTCTGTTCTCTCATTCTCCCATGTTCGTCGACTATCGAATTAACCGATATATTCACCACACATCGACGGGCGAGCAGAAGTATGATCTCTATTGGTTGTCCTGTGTGCAAAAATTAAATTACCCATCTTCATCCCTAATTCAAGTCAGTCGTTATTCAACTACCGTAGCGTGTGCAGGCTGGTGCACACGCTGGAGTCAGAACCAGAGAAGTGTTGTCAGACGAACGTAATGTTCCGTTACCCAATCGAGAAAGAGAACCGCGTGGCCCTTCAAAATAGACTAATCGCAAATTATTTATTTATTAAAGCCTACGGCAAGTAATAATAATTGAGAACAATAAAAACTAAATTACAACTAAACCAAGTGCATTTCATTCATTGCCTTTTCCTGGATTTTTGTGGATATTCGTCGAAACATTGATGGGGATTCAAGTGAAACCGTGCCATACGTTGGCATTAATACATGAACCCCACACCATTACCCACTTATATGCCGAAATCCTTTACTCTATTTTTCTGTTCGTTCCCTACTCTAGACAAAGAACATCAACCTATTCTCTTTCATCCACAAGCTTATCACAAGATCCATATATGTAGAATCGAAAATATTCAACGTCGCTTCCTTCAGTTCGCTCTCCGAGGGCTAGGATGGGAAAACTCCCTAATCCTTCCCCCGTACATTAACCTCAAATTAATCAACTTCAGAACCCTTGGGGAGCCCAGGGTCGTGGCAGACATAATATTCATTCATCGGGTCCTCTCCAGCCGTGTCGACTGCGCCTACCTCTTTAACTTAATACCTCTGAACACAAACCCTCGAAATAGCGTAATTCCCGCCTTCTCTACACTCCCCCTCACCGGACCTGTTATGGTTTCAACTCTCAACTCTCAAGCACCGCCTCCTAATCCATTCTTACCACTAATCTTAAGCGGCGGTTCTACACTGTACTACAGCCTGCCCTCGCCTATCGCCACTACTCCTTCCTACTTAATTTGTCCTGAATACCTTCGATTAAGCCTACTTAAGATAGTTCTTAAGCTCATATAGGTAATTATGATGCTTGCATTAAGCCAATAAATGGGGTAGTAGCCCCACTAAACTTCTTCACTATTGTCGGAAACTCTATAACATAATGCGGCCGTTGCGACGCGACGAGCGGAGTAACAGGGAAACTCCATTCCGCCCAGCGATGGAATATCTAAAAGAGAGTTCCGCGGGGATCAACAGGAATATGTGCCTGGTGGGTGGTGGTTTTAGTCGGTTAAAGTCCGGTATACCTCTGGATCGGTCCAGAGGTATCTATTGAAGATTTCCAGCCTCCCTTCCGAAACCAAAAACAAAAAAAAAGAACAGAAAGAAACTCTAATAAGCAAATAACATAACATCAGCCGTATACCAAGCAAATAACATAACAATTCCACATCAATTGAATACTTAAGCTTAAAAATGGAGTTTATACACAGGGCAGTGGCCTGATGTGTTGAGCTATCTTTTAGTGATTTTAACCGTCATAGTGTCAGTTCAAATCAGACGTCATTCACTATCGTCAAACGGTATAGACGTGTCTTTAACTCGATAGAATATAATATATTCTACATTGTTTTCTTAATTGGACTGGTAATCGGCTGTATTTTTAATGATTTCATCAGATAATGTGAACTTCCTCCAGGTTTCCCATATTTTTATAAACGTGAACTTTTTCAGTTTTTCTCTCGAATTTTTATAAAGTATTTTCCTATTTTATTATTGTTTTTTTTGTTTTTTACATCTCCCAGGAAAGGCGAACCTATAGCGCTGAGTCAGCGCCCTGGGATGCTATTTTTTCGCAACCGGGTCCATCAGCTAAGCTCCGAAAGATACTCAAGCATTTCTCCCAACCATTCCACGAAGTCTATAGCTTAATAGGGAGGTATTTCACCGGGCGGCTGGGTTTTGGGACCCCACCTCATCATCATCATCGGCACTACAACCGGGAACCGAACTTGGCCTTATTTAGCAAGTCCTGAGGCTTGATAAATTTTCCATGATAATTTTTTTTTCCGGGCAAGGTCATTAGTCTTGCGCTAGAGGGTCCCCGACGGAGAATCGAACCCCGGTCTCCCACGTGACAGGCGGGGATAGTAACCACTATACTATCGAGGAGTCTACCTAACACTCGGTAATTGTGCCGAACTACACAATAGCAAAAGTTGTCAGTTGAACGCAGGTTTGTACAATCAAACGCAAGACACAACCTCCTTACCAACTCAGCCATTGTGGCGGCAATTGTATATAATAAGAAAAAAAAGGGGCTTACATCCAGTCCACAACAAAAATCCAAAATGAGCGTTCAAATGAACTGGTCGAAAATCGAAGGGTGGGAAATATCTGCTTGTTGGTAATGGAAGGCATGAATTTATCAGCCGGACCGCATGCCGAGACGTTTGTCCAAAGGCAAATATGAAAATCCTATTACATTATCCACGAAATTCAACCAGTCTGATTTTAAGGATCTACAATAAGAGATAATTTTCGGTATCAAATTTTCCTTAAAAAACCGATAGCTTATAAGAATTTGAAATCCTTATCCTTAAACACAAAACCACACGCAACAGCCAAATTACTTATTCCCATATTCCACAAGAATAAGACATTCCCTTATTATATGATTACAACCCCGAGATTGAGATATGTTATCCCTGTACAAAATTTAACGGCGATTATGATTTAGGTCCTTGGGAAGCCAGATACTTGTTGATCCCTGGGTTGGTTAAAAATTTACTACGTAAATGGTCTTCCTTTCTTCTCCTAAAGCTACCTTGCATTTCCAGACTCGATGGTATGACGGTTAATAATTAAGGGACCAAGAAAACAATGAGGGATCATAATTATAGCTCGGGTTTGTTATGTCTCACTCTGCTCTCACCAAAATATGATTATGTTGCAGAGCCCGGGCAGAAGAGGCAATTGTATTTTCTTAAAGCGGAAGAGGCAGCGTTTTGTCGCTGAAATTGAACTTGAGGGCTATTGGGTGGTACTTTGCACAGGGGTGTTATTTTATAATGAGGATAGCAGTAGAGGGTACAACCTAGTTTTGACATCATTACTGAAGGTTGAAGAAGTAGTTGCTTCTCTTTTAACTGTTGATATAACAACAATTTGTAATTAATGGTGATGGCGATAAGCTATTTATCAGAGTTCGTGATTTGGGAGTTCTATGGTAATTTTATGAAGCTACATTGATCCAAATGCATGTTCTAGCTCTTTTATTGCAATTGCGTCTAGTGCTCATATTGATGTCGTTTTGATGGTCGAAATATCATTAAAAAATACATCCTTTCAATTTCAGTAACAATTTTGGAATTAGAGAGGCGCCACGGGGCAAAATCAAGGGAACATTTAGGGTGTTTCAACACATAGACTTGCTTTCAAGCCAAATTTATGAACAAGGAGTGAAGTGTGACTCGGTCCAATATTGTGCAACAGATAACATTTGTGATAATATATTGTAGCGAGCTTAGGGTTCGCTGGATTAATTATTTTTAATAAATAAGAGCCGTTAAATCGATTTTGAATTAATGTAACATTTTATTAGTCCGTTAATAACAACCGTTACTTTTACCGTACACTTAACGGGTTCTTGATTTATCGCTTCCGTACTTATCGCGTCTTTTACTGCTTACTTCTTACTTACTTCCCAATCTGCGTGCGACGTATTTATACCGCTTTTCCTCATTCTAATTTGATGTTTCGTTTCCGTCCGGTCCATAGCCTCGAATTTTCTATTGCTCATAGTCTCCAGTTTTCCAGCACTTTCTAGAATATTCTAGTACTTTGTTTCGGACTTTCTAGAATATTCTAGTACTGATTGTCATATGCGTCATAATATAATATATAGATATATGTATATATATATATATATATATATATATATATATATATATATATATACGAGGGTTGCCTCTTTTTATGTTTCGGGATTTGGCAACCCTAGTGTTGCAATCCGGCAATTGACAGCTCTGTCGTAAAGTTGGACATTTTTGACGTTATACGCACTCAGACATACGAGCGCTATTTGTGTTGTTTACAGCAACTTACAAGATTCATCTCGGCCCAAAAATGGAATTAAATCGTCAACATTTTCGTGCGATTATTTTTTACAACTTTCGGCGTGGATTAACTCAGCAACGGTGCATGGATGAACTTAATTCAATTTTTGGCGACACATTCCCCTTCCAACCGTCGTCGAGTTTACATCGTCGCGAATTGTGTTCCGTACGTGTAACATCAGTCCTACGGTACAAAATTATATTACATCCCCTTTGTGTAATAGTGCAGTGAAAAAAAACAAAAACAAAAAAAACAAAAACAGACCAGACCCTTGTGCAGTGTGCTGTGTTTATAAAACAAAAGACTAGTGTAAAACAATTGCAACGAAATGGCCTGCGGGCCAAATGTGAATAGTAACCGGTTTAGCGATCTTACGGAAGATACAAATAGCGATATTCGACCAAACAAAATGAAAAGGACACTTATGAAAACAGAGGAATTTTTTCCTAGCTTACCAACAATGAACAATACAAGAGATCCAAAATTTCTAATTATATCATCCAAGGAGAATGGTAAGCCTATTTCATCTCTAAGCCCATTTTTAATTAAAAAAGTGATAGACGATGTTAGCAAAGATTATGAACAAATCACGGTTCTACGAGACGGACAATTATTAGTAAAAGCTAATTCTCAGAAAATCGCAGACCGTTTTCTCAAAATAACAAACTTTGGCAACGTGTGTCCCGTTTCGGTAAAATTACACGAAAAATTAAATGAATGCAAAGGCATAGTGTACGCCCCTTGTCTCATAAACATCTCGGAAGCGGAAATAATAGCCGAAATGGGTCAACAAAAAGTCACAGATGTGTACAAATTTACCAAAGTAGATGACTGTAAAGTGCGAAGACCCTCCGGACTTATGTTATTTACTTTCAACCTATTCCAACCACCGAAGTCGGTTGACATCGGTTTTTATAAAGCTAAGGTCAGCGAATATATCCCCAACCCCATGAGATGTCGCAACTGCCAACGACTCGGCCATACCACAAAACGCTGCACCAATACCACAATGTGCGAAAAGTGTAATCTGCCACCTCATAGCCCCGTAAATTGCAGTCGCATTATGTGCGCAAACTGCTCGCTCCCTCACTCGGCCGCGGATAAAACCTGTCCCTTGTATATCCAAGCGAAAGAAGTTTTAACAATAAAAACCACAAACAAATGTTCAATGGGAGAAGCCAAACGAATTTATAAGGAAAAAAATATCCACAAACCTGATCAACTTTCAGGAAGCTTTGCAGATACACTAAAATCGAGCCAATTACAAGGACCCTCAACGGAACAAAACAAACAAAAAACTACACCCAAGGAATCCCTTCCAACCAGCTCCTCCTCATCTGCTACAATCAACAGTATTCAAATTGCATTGCCCCACAAGCCAAAAAAGTCAATAACACATAACCCAACCAAACCAATTTCGTCTATAACACCACTAATCCAACGAAAACCATCAATTCAATTAACGCCATCAACTCAACAAACATCATCAACTCAACTAACCACATTCGAACCCTCACAACTACAAACAAGTTCACCAACAAACAACCAAACTGAAACCATTCTACAAACCACGACAAGCTGCTCTGCTAATAGCCATTCGCAACGCACCCCTTCACCCAAATCAAAGGTAAAAAGTAAACCGTCTCTCACTAATATAAATATTAATAAAAATGTACACACCTTAGTTGATGATGATATTACAATGTAACTATAAAACTAACAACCAAGCCCCTGACTCTGCTGTTCCTGAGGTTGGACACTTGAACTCAATCCAGAGTTCAAGTGCCCAACATCCGGAACAGCGGAGTCTTGATCCTAACAACATACATCCCGCCCACCATACCTTCCAACACCTTAAAGCATTTAAGAATATACAACCCCATCCCTCTGCAAAATCAAGATCTAAGCACACTAGCACGGCTGAACGCCCAAAACTCACTCCAAAACAAACCCCATTCACCATTCTACAATGGAACATGAACGGTTATACCAATAACTTTGACGAACTAAACATTCTAATTAAGGACCATAACCCACATATAATATCACTGCAAGAAACGCATTGCCCAGTCAACACCACACCATTCATCCCTAAATCCTATGTAGGCTACTTCTACAATTCACCTGCAAACACATCACACAAGCAAGGAGTAGGATTACTAATCAAGAAAGGTACTTCCCACAAAATCCTCCCCATCATTACAAATATCCAAGCTCTCGTTGTAGAAATACAACACCCTTTAAATTTTACCTACATTGCCTTATATCTCCCCCCAAATCAACCATTAAATAAAAATGATCTTCAGGCTATACTCAACCAAACAAATGAGCCCAGAATACTTGGAGGCGACATAAATGCTTGGAGTACACTCTGGGGTTCACCTTCCACAAACAAAAGAGGGGAAGTAATTGAAAACCTCCTCCTCACCTCCAATCTTATCTTACTGAATGACGGTTCCCCTACTCACCTTTCTACACACAATACCCTCACTCATATAGACATCACTTGTTGCTCCTCAGAATTGGTTCCGAAAACTTCATGGCAAGTTCTAAACGACCTCTACAATAGTGACCATTTCCCCGTTTTAAGCATAATAAATAATCAGCAACCGATAACCCATCACAACAGATCTCCAAAATACAAAACCGATTCCGCCAACTGGGCACTTTTTGAAAGAAAAGTTGACGAATTTCTTTCAAGCAATTCCCCCACACCTGACACGAATCACGAAGCGGCGCTAATCAGTAAAGCAATTAGATCCGCTGCCAATCTCTCAATACCCCAAACAAATATCACAACCAAATCAGAAACCAGGCAACATGTACCTTGGTGGAACTCCGACCTAACGCTTCTCAGAAAAAGCAAAATGTCAGCCCTCTCTGAATTTAAAAAAAGACCAACGCAGGTTAATTTTGTTGCATACAAAAAAGCGAATGCACAATTTCGTAGGAAGATGAAAGAAAGCAAAGCAAAAAGCTTTCTTCAATTCACTTCCTCAATCAATCCAACATCCTCCACAACCACAATATGGCATAAAATACGCAGCTTAAGTGGTAATCGCAATCCGACAATTATCTCATCGCTTAATTCCGAAAATACTACAATCTCAGACACAGTGGAAATAAGCCAACTCTTCGCCAAAACCTGGTCGCAATTCTCAGGCGACAATAATTTTCACCCCGAATTCAATCGCAAAAAAATTGAATCCGTTAACAATCCACTATCTTTGCAAACTCCTAACTCTGCAGCTCTACGCATAGAACAACCCATCTCATTTATCGAATTCGAGTCAGCACTTAGTATAACTAAGGGAAAAACTCCAGGGCGAGATCGAATATCTTACCCAATGTTAAAAAACCTTTCGCATTATGCAAAACAAAGAATTATAAAGTTATACAATAAAATACTTGAAACATCACACATTCCACAAATATGGAAAACCGCGGTCCTAATACCTATTCCCAAACCGAACAAAGATAAAGATACGGTGGATGGCTACCGCCCTATATCCTTAATTCCTTGTCCCGCAAAGGTATTAGAAAAAATCGTAGCCAAACGTCTACTCTGGCTTATGGAAACAAAGAAATTGACATCCATCAACCAAGTAGCTTTCAAATCCAACAGAGGTTGCACAGACGCCTTACTCCACATTGACCACTACACCTCAAAGGCTCTATCCGCCAAAAATCACGTCACAATACTCTCTCTTGATTTTGAGAAAGCATTCGACAGAATAGGCGCTCACACCGTACTTAATAAATTGTTAAAATGGAGAATTGGCAACAATATATATAGGTACGTTAAATCATTTCTAAGCAATAGAAAATTCCAATGTAAAGTCAACCACGTTTACTCCAATACATTTCCATTACACAACGGAATCCCTCAAGGATCCCCACTGTCAGTTGTACTATTTATGATCGCCTTTGACGACATAAGTACAATAATACACAAACAGAAACATCTAGATCATTGCATTTACGCCGATGATATATACATCTTAAGTAAATCCAGTGATCTAACTTTCTGCAAAAACATTTTAACTGAAACAGTGAAAGATATCTTAGAATGGTCAAATTCTTCAGGTGCCAAACTCTCAGTAGATAAATGTAAATTATTTCATGTGTGTCGACGACGACTTTGTCCCCAAATACACCTCAACATAAACAACAAAACAATCCAAAATGTCCCCAACCTCAAAATCCTAGGAATAACATTTAACAATAAGTATACCTGGAAACAACATTGTTCAGAACTCAAAGTATCATTAGCAGCGAGGCTCAATATTATTAAATACTTAAGCAACATGAAAAGTAACGTACACATTAACACTCTATGTAAAATTACTAAAGCTCTAATTTTAAGTAAAATAGACTACGGGATCTATATCTATGGCAATAGTCCAAAAACGACTCTAAATATAATAAAGCCCATCTATCACCAAGCCGCTAGAAGAAGCACCTTTGCATTCAGAACGACACCAATAAAAAATATACTTGCTGAAGCTGGGCTCCCAACAATCGAGGACCGGATGGAAAGCATATCATTGAAACTAATAGCTAAATTAGCGTTTTCGCGAAATTCCATAATTGACAAAGACATCAAACTAACAATAGGATACAAAAACACCAACCGAATCCCATCTGCAATCAGTCGCATTTTAGATAAAGCCAAGCAATTGGAATTGGATATTAAACAAACTTTCAAATACTCCGCAACTTACCCGCCATGGCTTCTAAATAATAATAATATCATAACAACACTCTCAATATTTAAAAAACCAAACACAAACAAAGAAATATACGGTGCACTATTCTGGTCAGTCGCCTCAAAATATAAATCCAACGGATGGCGCTTTCTGTACACAGATGGATCCAAAACAACCAACTATACTTCCTTTGCGGTCACATCCGAAGAAGGTGCAGTAAAGAAAATCGGACTATTACCCGAATTTTGCTCCATTTTCACGGCGGAAGCCTTCGCGATTTTACAAGCCGTAACATTCGCCACCAACCACAGAGAAAAATATGTCATCTGCACCGACAGCCTGTCGGTACTCAACTCAATAAAAAACACCAACAACACTGATGATATTATTTCCAATATTCGGAATAATATCATTAAATACTGCAATAAAATAAAACTAATGTGGACTCCCAGTCACGTCGCCATCAGCGGTAACGAGAATGCAGACGCCGCAGCCAACTCAGCCAAAAGAGCTCCAGTTCATAAATTCAACATCTACACAAGAGCCGATCTACTGTCAATTATCAGCAATCAACAAAAACAAATAAACCAAACAAACTGGGATACTCACCACCATGCCTATAAAATGGTAAACCGTTTCAAAACTCACCCTTCTTACCCAACTAACTTGTCCAAATCCAAAATCACAAACTTTGTGAGGCTGCGATTAGGCCATACAGCTGCTACCCACCTCTACCTGCTCCACCGATCTACAGCCCCAATCTGCCCAAAATGCAACACAACACTTACAATCACTCACATATTGAAAGACTGTCCTCACTTAAAACCCTTAAAAGACAAACTATTTCGCAATACAGATATTTATACAATTCTAGCAGATCCCACTACCGACAACATAGAAATTGTAAATAAATTTGTAAATAGCATTAAGATTAAATTGTAAATTAGCAATACAGAGCCAATAGTCCCCGCTGCTAGGCTCATTAGGTTAAGTTATTGATATGTAATTTTACATTACTAATTGATAATAAATAAATAAATAAATAAATTTTTGGCGATGAAGCTCCATCAAGGACCAGTGTTTATCGATGGTATGGTGAATTCAATCGTGGTCGTAGTTCACTCCAAGATGAATTTCGTGAAGGTCGTCCAAAATCAGTTGTTGTTCCGAAAACAATTGATGCTGTGCGCGAACTGATATTGGAAGATGGTCATGTGACCTATCGTGAGATTGAGACAACCTTAGGCGTTAGTGGGACCAGCATACATTCAATATTGCATAAACATTTGACTGTCAAAAAAATTTGTTATCGTTGGATCCCACACAATTTGTCAATCGCCCAAAAAAGGCTCGTGTCAATTGCTCGAAAGAAATGCTCAAAAAATACGGTCGTGGTGCTTCGAAACACATCTATGACATCGTGACAGGCGATGAATCGTGGATTTACGCGTATGAGCCCGAAAGTAAACAGCAGTCGACTGTCTGGGTGTTTCAAGATGAGCCAAATCCAACAAAAGTTGTTCGCGCACGAAGCACTTCCAAGCAAATGGTCGCCTGTTTTTTCGGAAAAACTGGACATGTCGCAACCGTACCACTAGAACAGTCAATTCTGAGTAGTACACAACCATTTGTTTGCCAGTTGTCTTCCAAGAAATCAGGAAAACCAACCGCCGAAGACGGATCACTCTTCACCACGACAATGCGAGCTCTCACACATCGGCTGCGACAACTGCATTTTTGAGCACCCAAAACATCGATTTGATGGGTCATCCGCCGTATAGTCCTGACTTGGCACCGAATGACTTATTTTTATTCCCGTACGTAAGAAACAAACTGAGAGGTCAACGTTTTTCGACACCTGAAGAAGCGGTTGCTGCATTCAGAATGCATGTGTTGGAGATACCTCAATCAGAGTGGCAAAAGTGCTTCGACAATTGGTTCAAACGCATGCAAAAGTGTATAGATCTTCATGGGGAATATTTAGGAAAACAATAAAGTGATTTTCGACGATCAATATTTGTTTTTGTTCTCTAATCCCGAAATATAAAAGGCAACCCTCGTATATATATATATATATATATATATATATATATATATATATATATATATATATATATATATATATATATATATATATGTATATATATAACACCACGTCTCCGGATCACGATATTCAGATCGAAAACGAGGGATTCTGGCCATCAGACGTTCAAAACTTCGATGATATGCGCCTGTAATAATTTAGCCAGTTGGAACGAATTTGCTTTGGATAACTTCTTTTCTATCGAAGAATGTAATGACCATTTCTTTTTCTATTTTTGATGGAACTTTCGGTGTTTTTTTGGTCTGTGGTAAATTTCCCATTCCACACGTTGACGCTTCGTTTTTGAATCATAGTTGAAGCATCGTGTTTTATTATTCGTGATAGTTGATTTTAGGAAATTTGTATCATTTCTGCTGACTACAAAGACTTCTTTTTGGTGCAAGTCTAATAACCTTGCCCGGAAAAACAAATTATTATGGAAAATTTAACAAAGACCGGATCCCGGTTCTAGTGCTAATGATGATGATGATGATGATGACCAAGACTTCTTTGAAATGCTTGGCCCGCACAGATTTTTGGTCATCCGTCAATGTGTGTGAAATGAATTTTGCAGACATTTGTTTTGTCCAAATTCTTATGAATAATGGTTCAGATTGTGGCTCGGTTGATGGTTAATATATCTTCCATAGTTTTCAGTGCAGTATTCCGATTTTTTGAAAAAAAAATTACTTACTTTTCCGATCAGTAACCGGTGCCTGAGTTCAAACTGCGGTAAAACATATGCTCCACTCGAACAATCATCACCGTGTACTTATTACATCAAGCGGAATGTTTGTGATACATTCTTGCTAAGATTCGCGTGAAAACTGCTCTTTATTCCATGTTAGGATTTCAATATACTCGTAGACAAAAAAGTTGATTTGGAAAAACTGTCCTAATTTTCCTATTTGTCAATGGTGCTGTGGGGGTCCTCTATACCACATGGAGAACCAACCCATAATGCCAACCAATCTTGACCGCAAACAGCGCGTCACCTCCACCCAACTCCCCATTCAAACCTGAAATATACACACATTCGCAACCACGCAAAACCTGCAAGCGCACCCAATTCCCCATGCAAAAACCGCAATAGCATACATTCCAAAACTTCGCAATAAAACACACTCCAAACACGCAACAGAATACAATTCAACAGAATATATTCTAATCATCCCCGCATACATTATCCCAAAATTGCTTCGGTCAATTCTTTACTTAATTCATATTCCCTCCTTGCGACCAAGCAATCTTAATTTCCCCGAAATTCATATGCTGTAATAAAACGCATATTCAAATCCACAACGGAACATTAACCATCGCCACCAACTATCCCGAGCCGCATACATTTCCCCGAAATTACTTTGGTTAATATCTTATCTAAACGACATTCCTTGCTTGCACCCAAGCAATTCCAATTTCCCCCGAAAACCACTTCGGTTCATTTCCTCCTTAAATCATACTTCTCGTCTACGACCAATCGACAGCTAATTTTCCACGAAACAATCACAACGATCAAGACCCTTGATCATACTTGGCTATGCTAATTTCCCGGTATACATAACCAACGAATCCAACTCAGCTTGTACGGCGAGGATTCGCTGGAACTAAATTCTTATGCAGTCATAGCAATTCTGCTCGAAATTCTTAGTAAGTGGCAGTGAGTTATTTCTGCTATGACTCAACCGCCACGACGCGATGAATGAATTCTTTCCATTCATCAGTCAGTCGTCATTCAACTCCCAACACGCGCACATCGAGGTTCCCCTGATAACCGCCGCGGCCCCAGTGTGTAAGAGTAAGTCGAGTAATAACCGTCCCAGAGGACAGCCGGTCCCCAATACCCCGCCGGTCCGCATTTCGGGACAGTCTATAGCCATAATCCAAATCGCCGACAAAGACGGTCGTGCCTAAAGCCGACGTTGTGCCGTCGGTCGAAACGTGCCTAACGTCGAAAACCAAGATTACACTTACGGCTCTGAATACGACGAATTGTAAAACCGTCACAATTTAAACGTGTTGGTATAATTATATAATTATAATCATAAATAGTTTTAATACATAAATGTAACCGCAATATACAAGTTATGCTATGAAGACATAACAATTTGAATGGACTTGTAACAACAATATAATAAACTCAACCAAAACTGTGTGTATACTATCATTTACGTGAAGTACATGGTGACTACTTTCGGCGGAACCTTAGTCATAACCGGCGTTGGGTAAACAGTGTTTGAATGAACCAATCGATGCTGGGGACAGGAGCGAACCCTGTGCCGTAGCCGGCACCATATTCTCCCCACCCCCACAGTGCTACTAGTTACTCAGCCATAGTTCGAGTCTCGGAACTTATTTGTAGTACTATGCGTGTAATATAAAATTTCATTTTCGGAGCTAGAGAAAACTCTTAGTAAGTGGCAGTGAGCTTAGCTCTACCCGAAGATTTAGAAAACTTTTTCGGGTAACTCTTTGTGCTTTGCCTGGGGATTATTGGGACATTTAGCTAGATTGTGGGGAAGAAGTATGGTGCGCTGGCGTACGGCGTGGATTCTACCACCAACCCACTACTTACGAGTTCAGCTGGAAATTGTTCGCCGGGAATTGTCCCCAAGGAACAAAACGAAACACACCGATGGCACCGAAGCGAAAGTTAATAAAACGCACTGTATATAGTTTAATATAACTGGTTTTATTGCTGGTGATCACCGTTTTTAATTCAATTTTAATTTATGAAAAAAATGTTTATATTTATTTTAAACGTGGTACACATTCACGGAGTATAACTAGGCGAGTACTAGCACTTTGGTATTGTTTGTTTTTAACTCGGCTTTATTTTATTCACATGTACAAACAATTGGTGTGGAACTAAAGACTTAACTAACAAGGAGACTTTAGCACTCGCGCAGAGACTTGTTCGACTCAGGGTGTGCGCATCCCCGGACGCCCCAGCGAGCGGAAGACGGACCGACCGGCTCGGTCGGGTGATGGTAAACGACTCCATCGAGGGCGGGAATCTGGCTTTTGATTCACCCTCGATTCGGTGGTGGTGGATATCCTCTCAGCTAAGGATATATTTTTACTTACCACAAGAGGGACGTAAAGTATCTCTTTGTGGAATAGAAAACCAGATCTCGTAATAAAGATCATGGTAGTATGTGTGTATGCTAGAATGTGTATGCTAGATTGTTCAACTCATGCGCGAAGGCGATGGAAAAACAAAGCAGGAAAACGATCAAGTGTGCATTGCGGCTAAATAAATAGACGGCAATGCATTGAGGAAATGTGCTAAAAGAGAAGATGGGACGAGGGCATCATAAAAGTCCTAGGTGAGTGATACTCTTGTGTAAATAGACGAATAGCCATTAGGGAAAAGTGCTAATGGATTACAATACTTTATACAATGAAAATTGTATACCGTATCTTGGGTCGGTAGCCGAAACGAATCCCTTGCTTGCATTTGTATATGCAGGGTAATTCGTTTGTGGCAAAGAACGAAATTATGATCATCATCATCATCATCGGCACTACAACCAGGAACCGGTCTTGGCCTTATTTGTTAAATTTTCCATAATGATTTGTTTTTTCCGGGCAAGGCCATTAGTATTCCCCGACGGGGAATCGAACCCCGGTCTCCCGCGTGACAGCCGGGTATACTAACCCCTATACTATCGAGGAGCCCCATCACCAATTATAGAGAGATAAATAATCCGCCAAAAGACCATTTGAACTAACCCTGTAGACACTATCCCTAGATACCTCCCCCTCTTCTTTTACAGATATCTTAAGACCGAGTTCAACATTCTCACGAAATGTAAAGTTATTAAAATGAAATTCCTTCACAAAAATAAATCAGATCTTTCACTAAAATTCTGAAGTCGATACTCCCCACTATACTATCGAGGAGCCCAAAAAAAAGAACGAAATTGGTGATTGTTTATTCGTTTAGACGGGGGATCGTGGTCGGGTATATTCCAGCTGAACAAACAAGCTGCCTGATGCTGCTTTGGCCGTTGGACAATGTAATTGCCAGCCAATGTATATGTAAGACATTGTTGTACACATGTAAGGCTGGGAATAGCCAACTCAAGATTAATATTCCCTGATTATGCGGTTACATTATATGTGAACCAATAAGTTTTCTTTTCAGGGATGTTGTGTTTTTCCTTGGTGAATTCCTTTCAGAAGATAGTTATGATGGGTAAGTAGCTGATAAATTCTTTCAGTGAATTTATGAAATGCATTGGATGCATTGATGAAGGAATTCTTATTGGGAGTTTAATGCGATGCCCTTGCTTCATTAATTTCTTACGGAAAGGAAAGGTTTACGGGTGTTAATGCAGTTGTATTAGCGAAACATTAGGATTATGGGAGCTTCAGTACTGGAAGCTTTTAGGGTAATTTGGGAAGGTAAGTAGTGGCGTTTATGGTAACCGCCACAAGATCCTCCCATGAAATCCAACAAATGTGTCAAAGGGGGATTTTCAAATACTCTTAAATGTCAGCGCAGTTCGAGCGGAAGAATAGGTAGAGGTTAAGAAAAGGAGGTATCGATGTACATTGGTCTTAAATGCCTGCACATTACAACTACAAGGAAACACGCAACACTCCATATTCGTGTGGTTCGGCTCAAGAATGACTCTCTATGTTTATTTGTGCGACTGAAGTTGACTTTCAACGTGAACTGATGCACATTCTCAGATTAACGGGTATCGCAAGAAAATGTTTGGATAGAGAGATCTAACAAACATGAAAGAAAAAGAGAATGGGGGAAGGGCGAGTTAAACGAATGAGGGACAAATATGTGTATGCGTGTGTGTGGAGGGGGGGGGGGGGGGGGTGGTGGGGGGGTGGTGGTTTAACAAGCAATAATCTCTACTAGATTAGTGCATCCGGTGCTTAACTATAAAGATGGAGAGATAGTAGGAGTGAAAACATACAAAACCGCTCGGTCTTGGGCATGGTAGTCAACGCAGATTACGTATTTGGCGGATGATAACCTACTTTGGTCGGTGTGCGTCTGTGTATTTGTGCCGTTATAATAGTAATTTAAGCGTTCTAAAGAGAACACTGTACAGCTTTGTGTATTCATTGGGCACTGGTGATTCATTGGGGTGTCAACAACCATGAATGGGCAATGGCTATAAAAACGCGACTGTGATAACATTTAATATAATAAATTGATTAACTAAAATGAAAGACTTTTACTTTCACAGAACTTGTTACATGATGTCAAGTGTGCCCATGAAGGGAAAGTCTAAATAACAAAAAAGCATATGTATTAAAAAAAAAATTGTGTATCAAATAATACCGATTGATAGAATTCAACATAATGAGAAAAAATATGGCGAAACCAGCAATTCGGGGGCCTAGTCTATGGACTTCGATAAGGCAGCGAAAAATTGGCCCATGTGGAAATAAAAATTTGAAATTTTCCTGACTGCGGCCAGAAAAATGGAAGCAGAAGAGTTGCTCAAGGTAGCCTTGTTTGTTCACCACATTGCAGAGAGCAAGGAAGGAGTTCTGCCCCCAGGTCAAAGAACATTATCAATAGTTATGACACCGTTTGAAAACTATGGCATCCAACGACGCAACATCGTAATGGAGACCTACAAATTCGGTTCAATCTTACGAAAAGAAGATCAGCCATTTCTGGAATTTGACACAGAAGTGCGAAATTAAGCCACGTTCTGCGAACTGACATGTTCAGCTGAGGGATGTCAGCAGTCAGTCAGTACCAAATTGACCATCATCCGGTAAAGACGTGTCGACGACCCACAAGCGATAATTAACAAATCTCTCAACGGAACGGTCTTAAAAGTGAAGTCAGGTAGACCAAATATCTGAACAAGACAATAGATTCGATTTTCGCGCCGTGTTTTGCTTTGTGAAAAGTGATAATAGCAGTGAACATAAAAAACCAAATTGTGTTGTGCGAATACTCGATGAAGTGTCGAAGAAAAAAAATTGCGCAAACTTCTCCAGTGTAGTAAAAATTATTTTTATACAAGACTATAACTTAGTCTCGTATGATTCTTTATTATAATTTTAAAACTAGTTAATTTCTACTTCACTGTGACACTAGAGGAGTTCTCACACACAGTACCTCTCTGGAGGAGCTCCCCTACACAACACACCAGCGATCCAGATTGTATTCTATATTTTTTACTCGCTATGATGGTCATGCATCCCATGTGTGTTGTATTGGTATCTTGGCGTCATAGTCATTCATGGATACGTTAAGGGATTCTAATGAGAAGGGATTCTTTATTTATGGGGATGCCAAGAGGTTCTTTGTTTGTAGATACGCTAAGAGGTTCTCTATTCATGGATATCCTAAAGGATTCTTTATTTGGTGAATTCGATGATAGTGCATACCGTTAACTCACGCACTAAGTGAAATAAGAACGGAAGTGTTTGCGTTTGTTGTGTTGACGTGTGTGTACCGTGGGCTCCGACATGAGCAGTGAAGAAAGAATCAAAACAAAGAGTAGGATATTAAAAGGCTAAATAAGCCTATTAAAACGGTCTTCGTGCACCAAACCGAAATTAAAAGCGGCAAAAAAGAAAACCAAAGAGAGCGAAATAAGCAACATAATAATGACTCACAAAGCTGCAGAACTCATGTTAGAACTACAACAAATGGAGGCGGAGAATGCATTCTCCTCTATCTCCAACTATGGCGGGAATTTTTCTAACAACACATTCGCTTGGCTGGCGTCTTCTGAGTCTGAAGACGAAGAAGAAGGAATAAATGAGCTAGAAGCAAAACTAGCTATAGCAAAAGCGTGACGAGAGGAAAGCAGAAAAAAGAAACAAACTGTAGCGCTGGAACAACAAAAAACCAAACAGGGAAAGCCGAAGTCAAAAGAAGGCCACCCTTAGCAACAAAAACCAAACTCAGAACCAGTACCTCGATTGTAAAGAATTGGTAAATCTGTGTAAGATAGCTGTAGGTAGTAATAATTCTATGATTAAAAGACTGGGAGGCAATAGGCATGCCATACAAACATATAACGTTGGTGACCATATTAAAATTAAAAATGTTTTGAAAAGAGCCACCGCGGAATTCTTTTCTTACACGCCGAAAGAACTTAAAAAAAATACAGTTCTATTAATTGTAAATAAAATCATAGGCATTAATTGCTTTGATTTACAACTACAGCATTCTTGCCATAATGTGTTCCGCCCCTTCAGACATTTTCCCGCTATACCCGGAGTCATTCTTTAGCCGAACCACACGAATGTGGAATACTCTACCTGATCATGTGTTTCCTGGCCGTTGTGATGTCCAGACATTCAAGACCAATATACATCGACACCCCTCTTTCCTTATCCACTTCCTCCTAATCCGCTCGCACTATGGTCTGACATATAAGGGTATTCAAAATCCTCTTTTGTGTGCGCGTTAATGTAAAAAAAAAATCTTCTAGCGGGTTGCGCTGTATAAAACAGCACCATTAAGGAAGTCAGGTCTTAGATGGTTCTCAGGTCGAAGTTTACATCATACTTTCACCAAACTATTACATGGCGATCCATGTTACCGTAACACGGCGATTCTGGCGGATCCTTCCACCTCTATACCCTTACTTGGCGAACCTACTTTCCCTACCATTAGATTCCATAACGAGAAGAATATGTTCGCGGAATGACCCTGCACAGGATTTAATATCCGAATTTTTAAATAGCCTTCTGGCGATTGAAAGGGTACGAATAAATCCCGCAAATTGTCTCAATTGGTAGCGCGGTATTTTCCTTGCGTACTAAAATTCATTATTCAGTTTACTCTTAGTATAGTCCAAAATTACTCTCGCTTCAGTTGATGGTGTACCACTTTTATGGTATCTTAGGTGACATCTCAACTGAATATACAAATCACTTACCTGCTACAATAGCTCCTGTAGATAGCCACACCAGAGCCGTAACTGCCGCCGCTTGTGGGAACTTGTTACAAATGACTTTCTTTTCATTCCACGATTCACCAAGTTTATAAACAAACACAATATTGTCACTTTGTCCCACCGCTAATTTGGTTGAGTCGGGACTAAAGGCTAGACCTCTGATAACATATGATGTTTTTCCTAAGGCTGGATTGCTCGGCTTTGTTGAAAATCTGTCTCTTCTTTCACCCAATTCATCAAAGAGCAATATGTATCTGTCTGCCGTTGCTACCGCCAATTTCTGATGATTAGGAGACCAAGCAAGACAAGCTACACGGTTGAGATATTCCTAAGGGGAAAACTTAGTTAATCGGCAAATCGAATTATTGTAAAACACAAAAAAGTTATAATAACCAAAAACAAACAAAAATTAAATATTCGATTTTAATTCACCTGTCCCTCTATAAGAGTCTTCAAAAACTTTAACTGCATTTTAGGGACTTTTGACTAGATTTTGTCTGCTTCAAAAGGATAAAAATACGTTTTAGTTTTGCTCGAGTTTCAGTTATCGTTCGGGTTGCCATGGTTTTCTTATACAGTTGTCAATGCCTGTGCACACTAAACTCATCGGCACCTTGTCAAACGGAACACTCTGTTAAAGGACCTTTTGATTTAAATGTCTCTTTCGAATAGGACGAAAAAAGAGAACGGCCCTGTTAGAAAAAAGTTGTATATTGAGTACTCTCGCCCGGGAGCTGAGCGGGGGATTGATTTTGCGTAGACATCAAATCCTAACCAAAGCAGATACTTAATAAATAGAGAGGGCGGCAGCTACAGGTTTGGTTATCGAGGGTATGGATGTCATGTACAAGTTTTTGACTCAATTGTGCTACAGGACAATTAGATACATACGGTGACAATTAGATACATATGACGTGTTCAACTTTTTATTTATGATGGTGTTTCTGTAATGTGTGATGAAAGGACATCTTTTGTGTGTGTTCTTCCTTTTAATTAGCTGGTGCTTCTTTCATGCTCATGAGGGGTTCTTAGTAGAAGGAAATTATCTGAGGGCCTGCGACAGAAGGAAATAATCATACGGTCTGCCACAGAATTTCAACCATTGTCAGTATGTGCCTTTAACACCGAGCCATACCACTTTTTATTCATCATCATCATCGGCACTACAACCGGGAACCGGTCTTGGCCTTATTTAGCAAGTCCTGAGGCTTGTTAAATTTTCCATAATGATTTGTTTTTTCCAGGCAAGGTTGCCAGGCAAGTCTTGCGCCAGATACCACTTTTTTTAAGTAACCTAATATTTATGTACAACATCATTAAAGTTATTTAAGTCTTAATCCAGTTTAGACATTTTTTGGGGTTAATGCTTTGTACGCTATTTCTCTTACGTTAGCGTGGGAAGAATCTCCTTGAGAAGGTTGACACCCTTGATTCATATAAAGGGTAAGGCTATATCGAAAACTGGTGAACCCAGGTGGGACCTGTTGGATTTTGAAGAGTAGTTAATTAGGTGTTAACATATGGCCTTACGACAGAGTACCTGGCGTTGTATAAATTTGTCTCTTCATAAAGTTCTACGTGAACCGATTTAGGTATAACATAAAATACACTTCACAATATGGTTAACAGAGGGCGCAACATCGGTTTGCTTACTCGGTAGAAGTCACTACTTATGTGTTACATTATATCTAATTATAATAATTCTGCTAAGTCCGTCAACATTTTATATACCAATGGACGTTAACATATTCCTTAACTAACCCTTATATAACAGATATTATACTTTTTGACTATGGCCGAGTTCTAAACCTTGATACTAGTGCCCAGAAGCACTGGATGTTGTCGAAATGGAATAAATTTATACCACATTTATAGAACAAGCAATTTTAAGAGACATCTAACGATTTATACTTTGGCTGGCTTTACTTTAGTAGATAGCTAAGCTTTGTTACGTGAGCTTTCTCCTGTTATTAAATATTTATTTAATTTAAAACATTATAGGTTTTGGATGGACGGTGCCCGTGTTATATTGTGTTGAGCGTTGTGACTGATTATCGTCAAAATTTGTTAATTGTATTTCACAAAAGTTTACTTACATTAACTTGGAAGTTTTCTTCTGTAACCGTTTTAATGTAAAATTATTAATTTATAGCGTTTGCCGCGACAGTGAGAGCGAATGACCCGACGCTATAATGGTTAGAATCACTAAAAGATAGAACCAAAGCTCAACGAAATAGGCCACTGCCACGTGTACGGATGTGATCTCTAAACTCAAGTACACTCAACTGTGTGGACTTGCTTAAAAAAAAAAAAAAAAAAATTGTGGCGAGAAGGCCGACTTTAGCGAGACAAGGACATATGTGTCCTTCTTCTTGTCTCTGACTTCTGGTCATCTTGCGATAACCAGAATCACCCACATCCGTGAGGATGTTGGGCTCGGTCCCGCGATATCTGAAAAGAAAAGAAAAAAGGGGGGGTATCCAAGGATAGTGAGAACAGTGTTAGTCCAGGTGTTCTCTAACTACTTTTATAGAGGGATGGTGGGAAAGAAATCATACAAGACCGGTAGGTCTTGGGTGCGGTAGTAAACGCAGATCACGTCTTTGGCGTCTAATGATCTGCGCTTTGGTCGGTGTGTATGTGTTTGTGCCGTCTTGTACTGTGCGTCCGTGTGTGTGTGGTTTGTTAAGAGTAGACCCTATGTGATGGATCCAGGAATCCTCTATTATAGAGGGGAATGTTGTTGGGAAGGGTGCTTTCTTCAGTTTTGTACTGAAGAAGAAATTGTGGGGGTTTGATCCGAAGAGATCGAGAGAGAGAAGGGTCAAGAACGCAAGAGTCCCGTACAAGTAGGTTCTCGCTGTTCTGAGTGTTTTCGAGGTACTTGTATGCTAATTGAAGCAAGTACTCGTTGATGGGGGTAATGGAGGCGCCTTCCTACAAGTGAGAGTTGGGGTAATGACGACCGCCAGGCCTTCTAGAATGATTGGTGCATCTTCTGAGGAGTTTCCTTTCGAAAACCCGAAGTTTTTCCATTTGAGCCGAAGATATGCAGGACCATATGGGAAAGGCGTACGATATTTCAGATCGGATTAGCTGCTTATAGCAGAGAAGCTTAACTTTGGTGTCAACTTTGTTGCTCCACTTCAAGATGTTGTGCAGTTGCTTAGACCGACCGAGGCCCCTCTGAAGAATGTGGGTCACATGTTTGATGAAATTCATTTTTGGGGTATAAGTGACCCCAAGATATTTCATATCGAATATAATATAATATAATAATATCTGTGAATATCGAGAAGTAGGTTGGGAGTGTTTTACTACTCAGAATTATATCTACTGCTTTGGATGGGTTAGGTCGAATTTTCCATCGACTGTAATACTGATACAGTTCGTCCAGATGACGGTTGAGTCGGTTTGTTGCGAGTTTTGGGCTTTTGGATGACGTGTACACTAGGACATCATCCGCATAGCAAATCTGGTTTACTCTACCATCCACAAGGCGAGGAATATCTGAGGTGTAGATATTAAATAAGATGGGGCCTAGAATGGAGCCCTGTGGTGCGCCTGCAGCGGCGTGAAAAGTTCAGGAAAGCTTTCCATTCACTCTAACTTGGAAGGTTCTGTTTCGAACGAACTGGTAGATGATACTATAGCGTTTGAAATAACCGTGACCGTGTTTAGAATTTGATTTCCAAACTCGACTATATTCCACTGGTGTGAATTATTTTTTTATTATTTATCGCTTGGTATACGGTTCTGATGTATTTTTCTTATTCGATTTTTCGCTCGTGTTCTTCACTATTTCGCTTGTGAATCGTGTGTATCTGTTAGAATCACTACACCACTTCGTTACGATCAGATTCGTATGCGGACGACGGATTCTGCTTTACTATGGGAAGTGTATGCTATGCTGTGTGTACAGATCACGTCGTAGTCACCAATTATAGCGTTTGAAATAATAGTGAAGAAGATCGTGTGATTCGAACTGACGCTATGACAGCTCGAATCACGAAAACAATTTTACCTAAGCGTTACACACCAGGCTACTGACCGTGTTTAGAATTTGATTTCCAAACTCGACTATATTCCACTGGTGTGAATTATTTTTTTGTTAGTTATTGCTTGGTATACGGTTCTTATGTATTTTTCTTATTCGATTTTTCGTTCGTGTTCCACACTATTTCGCGTGTGAATCGTGTGTATCTGTTAGAATCGCTACAATACTACATAGCGGTCTACTGAGGCCAGTATTCAATAATTTAAAAGCGAGACCTTCGATCCAAGTCGTGTCAAAAGCTTTTTCAATGTCCAGGCTCACCGCAACGGTGGGTTCCTTATTAAAGAGCCGCACGCAGACGTGGTTTTGAAATATGTTGAGAGCCATAGTGGTGCTGTGCGCTCTTCGAAATCCAAATTGGAAATCAGGTATTAGGTGCCTGGCACTGACAAAGTTATTTAGTTTCTCGTATATGAATTTTTCATATATTTTGCTGATGCAAGTGAGAAGCGAGATAGGGCGAAAACTTGAGGGGTGATACGTTGGTTTCCCAACTTTTGCTATTGGGCAAATAATAGCGTGCCTCCAAGCTTGGGGAAAGTACCCCATGTTGTAAGCATGGTTGAACAGAATGGAGTGGACTTGCTATGTTATTGCTATTATATAATGATATATATATATATATATATATATATATATATATATATATATATATATATATATATATATATATATATATATATGTATACATATATTGTGACGCATATGACAATCAGTACTGGAATCTTCGAGAAAGTCCGAAACAAAGTACTAGATTATTTTAGAAAGTACTGGAAAACTGGAATAGCAAAGTCGAGACTATGGAACGGACGGAAAAGAAACGCCAAATCAGAATGAGGGAACGGTATAAATACGTCGCACACAGATCATGGAGACAAGTAGAGAGTAAGAAGTAGAAAGTGAAACAAGCGATAAGTCTTGAGTGAGAAGTAAGCAGTGAAGAAGTAAAAGACGCGATAAGTACGGAAGCGATAAGTAAAGAAATCGTTAAGTGTACGGTATAAGTAATGGTTGTTATTAACGGATTAATAAAGTGTTATATTAATTCAAAATCGATTTAACGGCTCTTATTAATTCAAAATAATTAATCCAGCGAACCCTGAGCTCGCTACAATATATATATATATATATATATATATATATATATATATATATATATATATATATATATATATATATATATATATATATATAGCGTTTGCGACGATGGTGAAGAGCGTGTGACTCGAACCGACGCTATCACGGTTAGAATCACTAAAAGATAGAACCAAAGCTCAACACATCAGAGCCACTGCCGAGTGTGTACGCATTTGATCTCTAAACTCAAGTACACTCAACTGACGTGGACTTGCTATGTTATTGCTATTGCATATACAAGGTGGCGCAAAATTAATCACCCTATCGGAAGATATTATAGTAGAAAATGGCGTCGTACGTCAATCATATTTGCCATTTGTGAAATAGACAGCTGCAGAATACAATAAGATAAGCAATGAGGGGCGTGTGCATTACTGTCAAGCCACCCTTAATCTCAACAACGAAGAGGACGATTTTGTGTCGAAAATCATCATGAGTGACGAGGCGCATTTCCACTTAAGCGGTTACGTCAATAAGCAAAATCTTCGTTTCTGTGGCACTGAAAATCCGCCTGAGATGCGCGAAGAGCCATTACACCCACTCATAGCCACCGTGTGGTGTGGCGTTCACGCGGGAGGAATGTTGGGCCGTATTTTTTTGGAGACGCCATCGGCAATACGGTCACTGTTACTGGCGAACGCTACAGGGCCATGATAAACGACTTCGTACTGCCGGAATTGGATGAGTGGGGCTTGGTGAACATGTGGTTTCAACAAGACGGTGCAACCGCACACACAGCACGATCCACAATGGATATTGTGAAGGAAGCGTTACCTGGCCGCGTAATTTCCCGTTTTGGCGATTTGGCATGGCCAGCATGATCGCTCGATTTAACCATCCCAGACTTCTTTCTTTGGGGCTACTTGAAGTCGCGGGCTTATGCCAACAAGCCTCAGACAATCGCAACTCTTAAGAAGAATATTCGACAGGAATGCGAACAGTTAATACCGGAATTCTTGCGGAAAGTCAAGTCAAATGCGATAAAGCGGGTACAAATGTGTATCAACACTAGCGGTAGCCACTTGACGGATATCATATTTTCCACTTAACAGAAAATATTGTAAAGGACCAAATAACGATTTTCATCACTCAAAATCATTTTTTTAATTCAAAAACAAAATTGGATGATTCATTTTGGCCCACCTTATATATAGCGTTTGGGGCGATAGTGAAGGGCGTGTGATTCGATCAGACGCTATCACGGGTAGAATCACTAAAAGATGGAACCAAAGCTCAACGCATCAGGCCACTGTCACGTGTACGGACGTGATCTCTAAACTCAATTACACTCAACTGATGTAGCAAGTCCACATGTTATTGATATTGTATACATATAGTGTTTGGGACGATAGTGAAGAGCGTGTGATTCGAACCGACGCTATAACGATTAAAATCACTAAAAGATAGAACCAAAGCTCAACGCATCAGGCCACTGCCTCGTGTACGGGTATGATCTCTAAACTCAAGTACACTCAAGCCGAAAGCCCTGGCAGCTAGCGCTATTTAGAACTAAGTTACTGTGTAATTAATTATATCGAAATAAATAATAATAATAATAATCAAGTACACTCAACTGATGTGGACTTGCTATGGTATATATACATGGCGTTTGCGACGATGGTGTAGAGCGTGCGATTCGAACCGACGGTATCACGGTTAGAATCACTAAAAGATAGGACCAAAGCTCAACGCATCAAGGCCACTGCCGCGTGTGTACGGATTTGATCTCTAAACTCAAGTACACTCAACTGATGTGGACTTGCTATGTTATTGCTATTGTATATATATAGCGTTTGCGACGATGGTGAAGAGCGTGTGATTCGAACCGACCCTATCACGGTTATAACCACTAAAAGATAGAAACAATGTTCAACGCATCAGGCCACTGTCGCGTGTACGAATTTGATTTCTAAACTCAAGTACATTCGACTGATGTGGAAATGCTATATATGTTGTTGCTATGGTATACGGCTTTAATGGATGATCTTTGATTGTTTGATTTGTCTTTTAGGTGGTGTTGTTCTTCACTAATCGTGTGTGTATCTGCTAGAAACGCCACGCCACTTCCTTTCCAGTAACTTTTTATTACGATCTACTTTGAAATGCGAACGACTGAGATAGGAGCGAACGAGCTAGAGAGCGATCGAGAAAATGGCAGGGCAGGCGAGTGACCCGGTGCCCTGCATAGAAGTCGTGTGATTGGAGTAGTAAAAACTCTGTTTGGCGATTGGGTGTGTGTGTTGTGTCGTACAGATCATCTCGGGGTCACCAGTTATAGCGTTTGCGACAGCAGTGAAGAGCGTGTGATTCGAACCGACGCTATCACGGTTAGAATCATTAAAAGATAGAGCGCATCAGGCGACTGCCGCATGTACTAATTCAGTTTCTAAATGGAAGTACACTCAACAAATGTGGAAATGCTATGTATGTTGTTGCTATGTGTTGCAAAGGCAACAGCATATCAAACAAATTCAAATTACTCGGCGAAGTACCAGCTTACAGCGCCTGGGAGTATGCAATTGACCAGGATATTCGAAACTCAGCCATGCCACTGAATACTGCTCGAAGTGCTCTCTCAGGCAACGGAAAAGACACAGCTGTGGAATTGCACGCCCCGTTGCTGTAACCGTTGGAGTTGGATGGAAAGAGTTTCTGGCTCTGTGCAACGGGAGGAGATTTTGGTTGTTAAACGGCTTGTTCCTGCAGTGGAAATAAGTGGTTTGTAAATAAGTAGCAGTTATTCGTTTTTAAACCCTGGCGCAAGACTAATGATCTTGCCCAGAAAAAAAAAAAATCATTATGGAAAATTTAACAAGCCTCAGGACTTGCTAAATAAGGCCAAGACCGGTTCCCGGTTGTAGTGCCGATGATGATGATGATGATGATTCGTTTTTAAAACATTCGGTAAATTAAATGGTTCGATACTGTTTGTTAACGTGTTCGGGGAGCAAAAGGTCGTTAAGGAAAAGAAGACAAAGGTCGTTGCTGTTGTAAAAAACCACGCCGACAGAAGTGTGATCGGTCTTTTTTTTGTATAAATAATAAAGTGCGGTGAATAGGTAAATTACTTTCGTATTCTGTTTGAATTCACTTTTGTGTCAAAACCATTGTCTTATTTTGCTTTCTTTTCGAGGGGATCTCGGAACAGAACACTATGGTATACGGCTTTAATGGATGTGCTTTGATTGTTCGACTTGTCTTTTATGTGGTGTTGTTCTTCACTATTAGTTGTGTGTGGATCTGAACGCCACAAAGTTATAGCGTTTTGAGACGATGTCAAGAGCGTGGGATTCGAACCGACGTTATAACGATTACAATCACTAAATCATAGAACCAAAGCTCAAAGCATCAGGCCACCGCCGTCTGTATGAATTCGATCTTCAACCTCAAGTGAGTGTACTGATGCGGAAATGCTATATTATTGCTACGACTTTAATAATGTGATTTGATTTTTCGACTTCTCTTTTCGGTGGTGCTGTTCTTCACTATTAATTGTGTCGGTATCGGCCAGAAATGCCTCAAATTCGCATCATATTTAACCTTAAAAAAAACGTACCTTTTCCATCCACCATACTGACTGAGAAAGGAGTGCAAACGTGTTCGAATCGCTGCCCGAGTAACAAATTCTGAGGAGTAATGCAACTCAAGCAGTGCAAATAAAATGCTACACTTCCTGGAATGTAAAAGCATCAGTGAAAAAATAAATCAATAAATCGTACCCGTAACACTTAATTAATCTGAAAAAAAGTGTTGTACACTTTCAAAACAAATAAAAGACTTTTTATTGGTACTATGGTTGTGAGATCGTGCTCGAATGTGAACTACAAAGCTCATCGTTTGGAAAACTTATACGGTTAGTTGTGCGAACGACGAGAACGGAAAGAGTAATATGCGCAAAGCAGAACCATCACAATATCAAGTTGCTGGGACGAAGATCGACGACAATACCGCGGGGAGGAACCCAGGCCGATAATCTGACTAGCGTGCGGCTCATGTCACGTGTCGCAGTGGGAGCTGCAAATATGCCATCAAATACACGGATGGAAACTCCCAACCAAGCAGAGGTAAGTGGAGTAGTTAATATAAAGTTAAATATCGCCACTCTAGTAAAGCAAGGGAAAATTGGAACTGGAAGTGATAAATGACCAAGTTCAGACAGAACAGACGCAGCAAACCAGCCGAAATTAAACGACCAACTTCAGACAGAAGAGACATAGCAAACCAACCAAGGATCCGAAATGGGAGCTACGATGCCGACAATAACATTAAGACAATAATATGAAGCTACGATGGCGACAATAACATTATTAGAAATCGCCACAGCAGCCCCTTGTATCACAATCAGTGCCAGAAGGCGAGTAGACTGGACTGAAGCGAAATCACCAGAAAATGGTTCAGCAATAAAGGGGGGAAACCGATATCAGATATTAAAGGAAGACGAACCCAACCCCAAGCAACCAATAAGAAGAACACCAGAGAGTCGATCGTTACGAGTAAGTCCCTTGCTCCAAACAAAATCGTTTACGGTCCTTCAATTTTTACATTTAATGCAAATATCAAGGAGCTCATTAATTAAATTAAACTAGCGTTAAATCTAAACTCTATGTCGATGACCCCCAAATACGGAGACTCTTCTCAAAGGGCTGCGAGATAACCCAGAAATAGAAGCTTACTCCTTTACCCCCACTCAGAACAGAAAAGTGAACCACGTCCTCAGAGGCCTAAAGGCAGATTTCGAGTCAGACGAAATTAAGGCAGAACCGTAGCTGCGCCATTTTTTTTTTTTCTCTTGTTGGACTCTTAACTTCCTCTCATGGAATTATGTTATCGAAATTACGTTACCTCAGTACTGAGTTTATTTATAAAGGTATTTATAAAGCTATTTAATTTTTTTGTTACTTATTTATGAAGTTATCTAGTTATGTTAATCTTAAGTTTCTATTAATAAGTTTGTTACTTAGAATGAATTCATTTATGGCATGTAACCATTGAAGACAGTCTATATTTTAAAACTTAAAATTAGAAGAGAATCCAAAAGCTTGCAAATTGTTTTATATTCGAAAGCTTATATATTCGAAAGCATAGTTTAAGTTCGATAATTTATATGTGCGATACAAAAGCTATCTTATTAACAAGTACCGTTAAGTTGACTATAAAAGACGTGATGCCAGCCATGCAATTTAACTCAGACGCCGAAGACGTAATCTGCGTTTACTACCGCACTCATTGTATGATTTCTTTCCCACCATCCCTCTATACAAGTAGTTAGAGAACACCTGGACTAACACTGTCCACACTATCCTTGGATACCCCCCCTTTTTTCTTTTCTTTTCAGATATCGCGAGACCGAGCCCAACATCCTCGCGGATGTGGGTGATTCTGGTTATCGCAAGATGACCAGAAGTCAGAGACAAGATGAAGGACACATCTGTCATTGTCTCGCTAAAGTCGGCCTTCTCGCCACCAATTTTTTTGTTTTTATGCAATTTAACTCAAACGCCGAAGACGTAATCTGCGTTTACTACCGCACTCAAGACCTACCGGTCTTGTATGATTTCTTTCCCACCATACCCCCACACAAGTAGTTAGAGAACACTTGATTCTAACCCTGTCCACATCTGTCCTTGTCTCGCTTAAGTCGGTCTCCTCTTATTCCTTTTTTTTCATGCAATTTGAGTCCTACCCCCCAAGCTTTCACCCCATTTCGCTCCTCACTTGCATCAGCAAAATATATGAAAAATGCATATACGTGAAGCTAAACAACTTTATCAGTGCCAGCAATCTAATACCAAATTTCCAATTTGGATTTAGAACAGCGCACAGCACCTCTATAACTCTTAAGGTTTTTCAAAACCCACGTTAGTGTGCGCCTCTTTAATACGAAACCCACCATTGCGGTGAGCCTGGACATTCAAAAGACTTTTGACACGACGTGGATCGAAAGTCTCGTCTTTAAATTGTTGAACACTCGTCTTAGTAGGACGCTGGGTCGTATCATCTATCATTTTCAACCTTTCAAGTCTGAGTGAATGGAGGGCTATCCCAAACTTTCAACGCCACCCAGGCGTACCACAAGGCCAAAATTCGACTCCATCAACTGAAGCAGTCACCATAATTCTAAGTAGTAAACACTCTCAACCTACTTCTCGATATTCACAGAATATTCGAATACAAATAGGAGGCACAACGATTAGACCACAGGAGAGGATGAAATATCTTGGGGTCATTTATACCCCAAAAATGAATTTATCAATTATGTGACCCACATTCTTCAAAGGGTCCTCGGTCGGTAAAAGCAACTGCACAACATTTTGAAGTGGAGCTATCATCATCATCATCATCATCGGCACTACAACCGGTAGCCGGTCTTGGCCTTATTTAGCAAGTCCTGAGGCTTGTTAAATTTTCCATAATGATTTGTTTTTTCCGGGCAAGGTCATTAGTCTTGCGCCAAGTGGAGCTATAGCGTTTGAAATAATAGTGAATAAGATCGTGTGATTCGAACTGACGCTATGACAGCTCGAATCACGAAAAAAATTTTACCTAAGCGTTACACACCAGGCTACTGACCGTGTTTAGAATTTGATTTCCAAACTCGACTATATTCCACTGGTGTGGATTATTTTTTTGTTATTTATCGCTTGGTATACGGTTCTGATGTATTTTTCTTATTCGACTTTTTGTTCGTGTTCTTCACTATTTCGCTTGTGAATCGTGTGTATCTGTTAGAATCGCTACACCACTCCCGCCGCAGTAACTTCGTTACGATCAGATTCGTATGCGGACGACGGACGAACGAGAGAGAGAAACGAGAAAACGTCGGAGGCTGTGCTCTATGCGGAAGTCGTAACCGTGTGTGAAGTTCTGCTGTACTATGGGAAGTGTATGCTATGCTGTGTGTACAGATCACGTCGGGGTCACCAATTATAGCGTTTGAAGTAATAGTGAATCGTGTGTATCTGTTAGAATCGCTACAGAGCAACAAAGTTGAAACCAAAATTAAGCTTCTTTGCTATATTCTACAGAATCGGAAAGAAATCATACAAGACCGGTAGGTTTTGAGTGCGGTAGTCTTCGGCGCTCCATAACCTGTGCTTTAGTCGGTATGTGTGTGTGTGTATGTTTGTACCGTCTTGTATTGTGTGTGCGTGTGTGTGGTGTGTTAGCAGTAGACCATATGGGATGGGTCCAGGAACCCCCTATTATAAAGGGGAATCTTGTTGGAAAGGGTTGTAGCGTTTCTGACAGATACACACACAATACACAAGCAAATAGTGAAGAACACCAAACCAAAATCGAAAATCGAATAAGAAAATTCACCAGAGCCGTATACCGTAGCGATAGCATAACAAATCCACATCAGTTGAATGTACATGAGTTTATAAATCAAATTCGTACACACGGCGGTGGCCTGATGGGTTGCGCCTTGGTTCAATTTTTGGTGATTCTAACTGTCATAGCGTCAGTTCGAATCACACGTTCTTCACTATCATCTTAAACGCTATAATTGGTGACTACGACGTGATCTGTAAACACAGCACACACTTTCCCATAGTAAACAGAACTTCACGACACGATCACGATTTCCGCATAGAGCACCAGGCACACTCGCCTGCTCCGACGTTCTCTCGTTCGCTCCGTCGTTCGCACACGAAGCTGATCGTAACACAGTTACTGAGGAGGGAGTAGTGTAGCGTTTCTAACAGATACACACACAATACATAAGCAAATAGTGAAGAACACCGAACGAAAATCGAAAATCGAATAGGAAAATGCATCAGCTGTATACCATAGCGATAGCATAACAAATCCACATCAGTCGAATGTACATGAGTTTAGAAATCAAATTCGTACACACGGCCAGTAGCCTGATGGGTTGCGCTTTGGTTCAATTTTTGGTGATTCTAACTGTCATAGCGTCAGTTCGAATTACACGTTTTTCACTATCATTCCAAACGCTATAGAGTTCTTTCTTCAGTTTTGTACTGAAGAAGAAACTGTGGCGGTCAGATCCGAAGGGCTAATTATCTTAGCTGTCCCAGATACAAAGCTTTAACCAACAGGCTTGCCGGGCTGGCTCAGCAAGCAAGAGCGAATATCCTCTCTCAAAAACTACAGGTAAAATCGGCGGTTAACCAGGAGCACAAGGTCTGGTATAAGCTACGGTGACACTATCATAGGAAGATGGAACTAGGAAACGATGCCGAACATCAAAGATTGCACAAATATACGGCGAGATAGACTTTCAGATGTAGCAACACCTGATAGGGCACATTCGCGTTTTAGAATATATATGCATAGATACAAGCACACGGAAGACCCATATTGCCTGTCCTGCCAGTGATGCGTAGAAATCCAAAATGAATGTATTCAATTCCAGGAGGAGGGCAGTATGTAATAGCAAATCCCTGGGAGAGTGTAACCTGTTGTACCTCCCAAGGTTTGCTCGTTGCGGTCGCCACTAGGCTTCCTCAAACCCGAGAGAAGAGTGATGACGTTGATTTAAAATGAAAAGATCGATTTTCTTTTTATTTTATATTATGTTTCATGTATTTTAGGTTTGGCGTACTCACGCGTCGGACACCAATTCAGAATGACTTCAAAATAAAAAAAATAATACGAGAGTTGCGGGAGGCTGATTTAACGAGACAAGGACAAATGTGCCCATCATCTTGTCTCGGGCTTCTAGTCATTTTGCTACAACCAGATTCACCCACATCCGCGAGGATGTTGGGTTCGGTCTCAAGATATCTGAAAAATAAAGGGGGAGAGGTATCTAAGGATATTGTCTACAGGGTTAGTTCTAATGGTCTCTAAGTACTTGGATGGAGGGATTATGGGATATAAATCATACAAGACTGGTAGGTCTTGGGTGCGGTAGTAAACGCAGATAACGCCTTAACGTGTAATAATCTGCGCTTTGGTCGGTGACTGACTTCAAAATTGCAGTGCACTATCCATTTATCCTTCGGGATTGGGTCCTCATAAAAGGAACATGAACAAAGATTTCCCATGCGCTTCGGCGAGAAATAATAGATAAAGGATCTGTAGATGTGCATTTATGATCCGAGATATCATCATGAGCAATAAACGAACAGGTGATTCGTTTTATGGCGCTTTAGTTGAATTTGGAAAAGGTGGTAATGGATGGAACTGCACACAGCATTGAAAACAAATACCAATTTATGCAAACAAATTCTTAGGGAATAATAAAATTGCAGACGCGCATTTTATGATTCTCACCAATATTTTTTCGAGGATGACTCTATGCATGCTGAACATCTGTTTCATGCATTTAATTTGGAATTATGGATTTTTCGGAATTTGAATGAAGTGTGTGTCAATCGAACATTTGTTTCGATTTACTGTGCATTTGATTCAATGGGGATATTTTCATTTTGGTATATGGGTTTATGGTTGTAAGTATATATGTCGTAAGAAATGGTAGGGCTTCGTGGAGCACTACAAATATGCTCGTAGAGCAAATCAATAGGGCAGTAGATGTGATTAATATAAAAGTTAATTTTAATCAACGGATAGGAATTCATCAGCTCATGGTTAGACAACATCTTGTAGAAGCTTCACAGGTTTGAGGAACTGTAAGAACACTAGAAACAGGAAACGTCGACGTTGCCTTCGAAAGAAATGCCGAAATACAGTCTATGGGGAACGGGTAGGAATGTGTTGCAACATGGGCGTGTTTTAATCTGTAACCATTGCCGATTAATAAGGCCAGAGTGAATCTAGGATACAAACAGACTTTGAGTATCTTTTGAAGATTGTCATCTCACAAATCGAAAAAAAAAACCAAGAACGAGACCATCATTCGTACACAAGAAGCATTAAAGGAGCGTAAATTTGTTTCGGGAAATCAAGGGTAATTAGGTTGTTGTCAATTTTTCAATTAGATTCGACTTTTCATTTTGTTTAGATTACTTTTAAATAAATTTATAATACTGATACATATCTGTCATTATTCTATTTCCCAATACAATAAGTCTTAGGAGCAAGGCAGTCGAGTTTTGCTTATTTTCAGAGTATTTTGGTCGACCAAGTTCAGTGGGGCTACCACCCAGTTTATTGACTTAATTCAAGCAATATAAGTACTTATAAGCTAAAGTATATATTACTTTACAAACTAAAGAACGTAAGAACTAACTTAAATAAGCTTCACCTAAGATGAACAGGCCGACCAGACTAACACTGGATTTCGTTTTTCCGAACACAATCAATTGAAGAAGTCCATCGACGTTGAAACACACCATTGCCCATAACATTATTGGTTGGCTTAATGTAAGAATTTGTGGTTTGCGATTTAGCCAACCAGAAGCTTATTATTTATCTCAAATCCTTAGATTGGCTGGGGTGATAAACTAACACATATTAAGTTATGATTTTCCGCTTTTATTGCTCCTACATTCGATGATATGTCATTGGCTTCTGTAATACAACACCCTTCATTATTCCGTTACTTTCGTTATATTTATTTTCAAATAACTTTAACAAAACGTTATTCCAGAATATATAGAACCGATTTGTTAATAAAAAGTTATTTAATATACATAAACAACTAATGAGTCTACTGAAACCATCCATCGTACTAAAACATTAACGACTCCATTTGCTGTGAAATGGGGCGATAGATTTAATTATTTCTCTACAGTTTAACAAGCGCAATATATAGAAGTGAATTAAATCGTGCCTTAGCTAGAGAAATATCCCAAAGTGTGCTCAAATGGTACATTTCTCCATTCGGTGCACAAACCCATACCCAACACCACAACCGCCGAAACGGTATTAGCAAAGGCAAGAGCCGCCCCTTTATGGAGTCCAAGAAATGTTCCGAGTCATAGTACTTTGTTTTTATTGGAATTTAATTTATTAATATAAGGTTGATAAAATAAAAGTGTTCGCACTAGAAAAGGCGTGTAATGTGGGTTGGGAGCAACGTCGAATGTATCACATTTTATGATATTTGTAAAGTTGATGCGTTGGCGAATTGAGAGTAACACCTGGTCGGCCAATGAATTAAAAGAATGCAAATGTTTTACGAAACGGGTGTTTTAAAAACGTGTTTCGAGCATTAAGCATTTTTTCGGTCAGCTGAATTGTCCTATTGAGTTCACAATTTTGAATATCGTGCAGAAATTCTCACACGCTTACGACGCGCCCATTCCATCGAGAATGCCACTATTGTACGCAATAATGTAGCATAGCATCTTTTTTTTTGGCTTCGGCAGGAAGTTGGAAATCTTTAAAAGATACCTGTGGACCGATTCAGAGGCATGCTTGATTTTTACTGACTAAAACCTCCTCCTCCTCCAGCATATATTCCCACTGTTCCTCGCGAAACCTTCTTTTAGAGAATCCATCACGTGGGAAATTAACTTGTTGTTCTGCTCGTCACGTCGCAACTGCTGCATTATGTCACATATAATATTGTAGCGAGCTTAGGGTTCGCTGGATTAATTATTTTGAATAAATAAGAGCCGTTAAATCGATTTTGAATTAATATAACACTTTATTAGTCCGTTAATCACAACCGTTACTTTTACCGTACACAACGATTTCTTGACTTATCGCTTCCGTACTTATCGCGTATTTTACTTCTTACTTATCGCTTGCTTCTCACTCGAGACTTACTACTTTCTACTTGTCCCCATGAGCTGCGTGCGACGTATTTATACCAGTTCCCCACATTCTGATTCGGTATTTCGTTTCCGTCCGTTCCATAATCACGAATGTTCCACCATCCATAAGTCTCCAGCCTTCCAGCACTTTGTTTTGGACTTTCCCGAATATTCCAGTACTGACCGTCACATGCGTCACAATATCATTTGTTACGGACCATCCTTGTTTGGAACTTAGCATGTATTCTTTTACTCCTATTGGAGTCACGGTCCGTCTCATGTGCTTCTCCAAAATCATACGTGCGGTCTCGAATCTCACGCACTCTGTGAGTACGTGTTCCTCATTTTATATTTTGCCTTCGCAGGACAATAAGCACTGACATGCTTATATCGGGTTTTCCAATAGGGACTTGACAACTTTCTGTTTTTTAAAATAAAACGCAAACCAATTGATATATTTCAAAAACTTTATTATCGGCTTGAGGTACAATCAAAACATTTATGAATGGAACTCGACTTCGTTCATATGGCCACCGGGGGCACGTTTGCAGCGGTCGATTCTTTGGACCCAATTTTCAATGACTCGCCCACACATTCCGGCCGAAACGGTCGCTATTTCGCGTTCAATGTTGGGTCTGAGCTTTTCCAACGTCGTCGGCTTGTTGGCATAGACCAATGACTTGACGTAGCCCCAAAGAAAATAGTCTAGAGGCGTTAAATCGCACAAACGAGGCGGCCAACCGACTGGCCCATCTCTTGAGATAACACGCTCATCAAACTTACTCTTCAATAAATCGGTTGTATCGTGTGCTGTGTGACTTATGGCACCGTCCTGTTGAAACTACATGTCGCCCAAGTCCATATCTTCCAATTCGGACCAAAAAAAAAATCGGCAATCATTGCGCGATAACGATGGCCATTCACAAAAACGTGACGATCAATATCGTCGACGAAAAAATATGGCCCAATGACGCCGCCGGCATGCAAGCCGCACCAAACAGTTATTTTTTGTGGATGAAGTGGTGATTTATGAAGCACGTGTGGATTTTCATCATCATCATCATTATCGGCACTACAACCGGGAACCGGTCTTGGCCTTATTTATCAAGTCCTGAGACTTGTTAAATTTTCCCTAATGATTTGTTTTTTTTTTCGGGCAAGGTCATTAGCCTTGTGCCAGAGGCTCCCCGCCGAGGAATCGAACCCCGGTCTCCTGGGTGACAGGCGGGTACACTATCCACTATACTATCGAGGAGCCCCATGTGGATTTTCACCCGACCAATAATGCATGTTTTGCTTATTGACGAACCCATTGAGCCAAAAATGAGCTTCGTCACTGAAGATGATTTTGCGATGAAATTCATCATCTTGGCGCATTTTTTCCAGAGCCCAATCGGAGAACATACGTCGCTTCAAATGGTCCATCGGCTTCAATTCTTGAGTCAGCTGGGTCTTGTATGGGTGTAAACCAAGATCCTTACGCAAAATTTGCCCAATTCTTGAGAACGCTGTGGAATTGACTGATTTGGATCGTTTGCTACGCCTGAACGGCAGCGATATTTTCGACACTTTGTTGTATTCCAGAATACTACCCTTTATTAAATTTAACACTGAATCTCCTTACACATCCTTAAAAACTTCACTTAACATATATTACATTCTCACTTAATACATACCATTCATAAACATTCACAATATTGCCAGTTACAGCACATTTAATAACCTGCACCTTTTTATTCATTCAAAACATAGTAACTTTGATTTTCGTCCAAATTTTATTCATGTAAAAAGTCACAGAGAAAATTGAATAGAAAATAATGAGTTGGAGTTAGAATCAGTTCAGATCCAGTTTAGTTTTGAGAGTCGAGAAGAAAGAGTTTGAGTTCACAGTTTTGTGAAATAGATTAAAAAGTTTGAAATTTGAGAGTTTAAAACAGAGCTGTAAATAGAATAAGAATAGAATAAACCGAAAGAAGAAATAAAGAAAATTACAAAGAAGAAGAAAAACGAATTATTATTTATTCGAAAAAGAAGACAGACAGAAGACGTCTTACCATCCTCTATTAAAGAAAAGGTCCACGCTCTTCCCTCGAAAGAGGAAGCACGGCGGCGGACGTCAACACTGGTGGCAGCGGTGGGATACCGATGATGATGACGATGACCATGAAGACTTCATTTTCTCTATTTGTGAATACGGATCTCATTTGCATGGAACGGATAAATAAGACTGGTGGGATGATCCAACCAAAGGATCCCATGAAGAAATAAAAACAAAATAAGAAGAAAAAATAAAACAAAAACAAAAAAAAAAACAACACAAAAAAAAGAAGAAAAAAAAATTATTGAAGAAAAAAAAATTTTTTGGTTTCAAACAAAACAAAAGGAAAAAAAAAACACAAGGGAAACAACAAAGCTGAAGACAAGAATGAAAGAAACAAAAAAACACAATGAGAAACTAAAACAGAATAAAACAACGAAAAACTAAAAACAGACATAAAACAACGAAAAAAAAAGACCAGGATAATCAAATCAACTATAGGGCGTGAAGTCTGCCTGGCGGTAATAAAATAAGAATAAAATAAAAGAAAAATAAGCGGAGACACTAATTCAAGATAAGAAATACTATCGGAATCCCGGAATCAAGACAGCAATCAACATTTAATAGTAGTAAAAAAATTTTTTCAATATTTTGATTTTTCTCTCTTCCTTTTTTTTTGTAGGAATATTTTTCTTGGAATTTTCCTTTTTTTCAAAAAAAAGGATTTTCTCGATAGAAATTTTGAAAATTCTCTTTTCAGTTTTTTCGACGACATTTCCGTTTCTTTTCTTTCTCGCCGAAAATCTTCTTTCTTTTCAGTTTTGGGTCCAATTTATCATTATTTTCCTGCATATATAATGAATAACTAAATAAAGGCCTTTTCTTTTTTCATAACAATATTTTAAGAATTGATAACAAATTTTCGCCATACAGTATTATAAACTTTCACTATTACGAGTCCATATTACACGAGACAGGCGGCTAGGCAGGGGGAAGAACAAATCCACTATCAACCGATATACAATAAACCCCCTGAAATGGCTCTCTCTGTCGGAATTTCTGATGTTTTCAGAATCGTCCCTACCTTTGACGGGAAACCCTGCGACTTAGGTAAATTTATTTCCGGGGGAGACGTTTTATTTAGATCCATAAAGAAGGCAGACCCGGATATATACGAGACATTTTTAGAGCTAGTCAAAAATAGACTAGAGGGTCATGCTTACGATCTGATTAGGTATAGCCAAATCGCTAAGTGGGAGGATTTAAAAGAAAAATTAGAATCGGAATATAAAGAGGAGCAATCTCGGTCGACGGCACACAATGAGTTGATTTCTCTGAAAGAACGCTACAGAGAAACTGTCCGGGAATATGGCGATAGAGTTGCGAATCCTCTGCGGACTCTAAACTCTGCCACGTGTGAAATAACAGCAGACGCGGTGGTTAGGGAATACTTAATAGAAGAAAACATAAAATTGGCCGTACAAACATTTGAGGATGGACTAAACAACGAACAGCTAAAGATACTAGCTAAAGTCCATGGGGGAAACAATTTAAAACAGTCGATTGCACATGTAGTGTCACATGCGGCTCGAATGGACAACTCTCCCAGGTCATATCAATATAACGAAAAACCTACATTCAATCGTATAGTCTGCCAAACCTGTGGTAAGTCAGGGCATTCTCAGGACACATGTTATCGGAACATGCAATCCAACTATTTTCCGAATAGACAACCCATAAAAAGGGAATATAACATTTTATGCAATTTCTGTGGTCGGAATAATCACACAGAGAATGAGTGTAGATACAAGATATCTAGGAATGGATCGTCTTCAACAAATTACCAACAAGGTACAACAACGCGTAACCCATTCCGAAACAATCCTACAAACTCTGAAAATCGTTTTGGTGAAAATTCTAGGACCACCAATAGACAAAAGGATCGGCAAAATGTTCACTTTTCTCGGGTGCAAGAGTCGGAAAACGAGGCCTGACGCCAACCAAAAATTATGGAAGACAAACAAAATTTTTCTATTTACAGCATTAGATCTTTGGAAATAGATAACGACAAATTTAATGAAACTCCTACCCAAATTTACCTTGAGCCAGCTTATGATTATCCTAACCATATGAATACAAATATAAAAGAAGTTAAACCAAACCCTAATATAATGACTCCGATTCAGACTGCAATTCTGAAAAATAATTCAGCAACTAAGACTGAAAATTCGAAATTTTCAGCAGTATTAAAGACTGATATCCTTAATATTTCAGCTATCCCAATTGATTACCCAGACACTTCAGCAACCAAGACTGAGAACTCAGCAGTAATAAAGACTGAAATCCCTAATATTTCGGCTATCCCTATAGACAACCCCATTTCAGCAACAAAGACTGAAAACTCAGCAGTATTTAAGACTGAAAATTCGGAAATTTCAGAAAATATACAACCAAAAATCCCTTATATTTCGGCTATCCCAATAGACAACCCCGGCACTTCAGCAACAAAGACTGAACATTCAGCAGTGTTAAAGACTGAAAATCTAAAAGTTGCCATTAAAATCAAAACTCAAGTCAGTTCTGCAGCTAACACTGATGAAGAAATCTTTTCAGCAGCAAAGACTGACGGATTAAATGTTTCTACAGCAGATATAACTGAAGAAATAGTTCAAACAGCAAATAGGACTGGGAACCAAGATGTTCTGACAGCTAATAAGTCTGAAGAACTATACGAATCAGTAAATGAGACTGAGAAACTAAACGATCCATCAGCAGTGAGTAAGCCTGAAAAGGTAGACGTTCCGACAGCGGTTAAAGCTATGGACAATGACAACACTAAGCCGAAAACAATAAATATTTTAAACAACGAAAACAAACACAAACCCTTACTCCTACACGAAATAATAAAAAATGAAAATAATAATTTAACTAAAATAGGTATTGTAAAGAATAACTATATAAATACATTACAAATTTTTTTTTTTCAACAATAAAAATGTATTCGAATACAAAATACACAAAAATAAAAAGTTACACCGTCATTTAAATTATTTAAGATCATTTTTCAAGAAGATTTTTGGTAATAATCATCTTTATTCAATCATCATAGTAATAGGCCCAAAAAGGTTTTGGAAAATTTTCCATAAATTTAAGGAAAAGATAAACACATAACAAATGGCCTTTGTTTTTTTATTCAATATATATGAAATAATCTAACAATTGTAGGAAATGACGGAAATGAAAAAAAAAAAAAAAAAAAAAGTTAATGAGGGGGACGAAAGAAAGAAAATTTTAGAGTTAATATGTATAATGGAAATTTTAGAAGTAATATATATATTCAAACGAAAATGAGAATTTTGAAACATAATATTAATATTATATAATTAATATAATAAGTAATAATAATTTTTGGATAAGAAAAGAAAAGGTTCCAAGGAGAAATATTTAAATTTAGTTAATATACAATGTAAATAGACATAGTGATAAGAACTTTTTGAAATTTAAACAATTGTAACCTTTGATTTAAATTTAGTTAACATATAATGTAAATAGACAATAGTGTTAAGAACTTTTTGAAATTTAAATATTGTAACCTTTGATTAATTCTGGAAACCATTGTAATTGAACGAAAATCCAAGCCTTTAATTAATCTTAATCTAACCTATAGTTACTAGAAAAATATTCTCTTCAAGGATAATTTTCTTTCTCGAAGAAGGGTGGGATGTTGTATTCCAGAATACTACCCTTTATTAAATTTAACACTGAATCTCCTTACACATCCTTAAAAACTTCACTTAACATATATTACATTCTCACTTAATACATACCATTCATAAACATTCACAATATTGCCAGTTACAGCACATTTAATAACCTGCACCTTTTTATTCATTCAAAACATAGTAACTTTGATTTTCGTCCAAATTTTATTCATGTAAAAAGTCACAGAGAAAATTGAATAGAAAATAATGAGTTGGAGTTAGAATCAGTTCAGATCCAGTTTAGTTTTGAGAGTCGAGAAGAAAGAGTTTGAGTTCACAGTTTTGTGAAATAGATTAAAAAGTTTGAAATTTGAGAGTTTAAAACAGAGCTGTAAATAGAATAAGAATAGAATAAACCGAAAGAAGAAATAAAGAAAATTACAAAGAAGAAGAAAAACGAATTATTATTTATTCGAAAAAGAAGACAGACAGAAGACGTCTTACCATCCTCTATTAAAGAAAAGGTACACGCTCTTCCCTCGAAAGAGGAAGCACGGCGGCGGACGTCAACAACTTCAACCAACCCATTGTCTCACTGGCACGGCAACATCACACAACGAATATGTAGACTCAAATGTTTCCACTAAACTTGTTATTGCCTGTTTACTAGGGCGAGAATTACAACCGAAAATTGGAGTTAACGCTCTTAAAGTTGCGCTCACCGACTCCAAATTTCGGTAGTAAATTTTTATAATTTGCAGACGTTGTTTGTTCGTGTACTTAACCATGATAAAAATGTCTAGTTTACTGAATAAATTGACAGTGACAGTTCGATGATTAGTGAAAGGGCGCGTTCACAAATTAAATTCAAAGTTGTCAAGCCCCTATTGGAAAACCCTGTACTTGTGCAAGTATTGCCGAAAGCATCCTTATCCTATATCAGCTTAGTCACGTGGTAGTTCAGCACGCCATGTTTTCTTTTCACCCGTGTTTCTATATCAGCTATCATAGTGTGAGCCCATCTTTCTTTCGTGGAAGAATCCCACCTTCGTTGCCATTCTCTTAGGCCTTGAGAGCTTGTAGGGGTTCTCTATATCACATGGAGAACCAATCCACAATCCCTACCTAACTTCGACCGCTAACAGCGCGTTACCATAACCCAAACCTGCATTAGCACACATTCGCAACATGCAAAGAATACACTTCCCAATATGCCTAGAATCCATTTCCCAATCTGTAATAAATTGCATTTTCAAATTTACAAAGGAACATTAATCATCTCCCTCAACTACATCAAACCGCATACATTTTTCCAAAATCCACTTTGGTTAATTTCCTACTTAAAATATATTCCTCGCTTGTAACCAAACAACACTTTTCAACACACAACACAGTTTCCCCGAAAATCATTTCGGCTCCCGTCCTACCCAATACGAGTATCAATTCTCCTTACTGGTCAGTCACCAGCACGATGCATTACATTTCCGCGAAACAACCATCGCAAAGACCAAGACCCACGTTCCCTTGTCTAACCGACAACTCATGCCCATACTTGGTCGTGTTCCCAAAACCGATTTCTCAGTACACGTGTGGGGGTATAAGGATAGATGTGCCGACGTACGGCACGTATTCCTTATATCTCCCATCGATCCGTGGGAAGAATTTGTTCGAATAATCACGTCCGAAAAGAGTTGCTCGTAAACCCAGGTTTGTCGTATAGCCATTCATCTCTCAAAATGCGGCATCGATTTATGTTCATCTTTATTGAGGAATGTGTAATTGTAAACATTTATGGGACGCACGTCCACTTCCTGGTTGTACCGAATCCGATGCGCATATTGGACGACATCTCCTTCGAGTGGATAGATAAATAAACGATTGAAGTCTAATTCGAATAAGTGAGTTAAGACACCAAAGTAATCAATAAAAAAGATAACAGATAGCACTGCCAGCAAGCGTTTTAATTTATTGAAAATATTCACTAGTGAGAACATTCCGATGCGGTCACACAACACATAACTCTACAACTAAAATTCGGATGTCCGCGGCGGCAATCAGCGACACCACCTTCCTTAGTTCAACACGTTAATCGACTGACTTGAAAAGGGAAGAAATTGGATACAACCAAAAGAGAACATACTTCTGCTCTCTCATTGCCACGTCCTTTGATGTGTGGCAGGTTACATCGGTAATCTGATGATCGAAGAGAGCGGGACAATAAGAGAACAGAAACATGCTGTACGATTATCTTGGGGTGGATTTGGTTGTATGTGCATGAATCAATGTAGTTCTGAGAGGAACCCATTGACCTGATTCGGTAGTATGATGGGTTCAGTGTACATTGATCCATACGAAGACAGAACTGAGAAAGAGAGGAGAATTAAGCTGATGATATTCACCTGCAAAAAGAGAACATTGATCCCCAGCGAATGAAGTGTCTGGAGAAAAGCCGAAGTAACGCTAGGTAAATATTATCACCTGATTCAATCGAATGTGGTGATAAACTTCCCAAGCGGATCTGCAATGATGCGACAACTTCGTCCGGCTGGATTTGGTTGTCGCTAATCGACATGGACACGAGTTGCCGTATGGCAAAAAAGGTAAGCTAAACTAATTTATGCATTGTCTCCGTGGTACAATGAGTTTAGCTATGTGTCCTTGGTGGAAACATGCTTTGCAGGTGAACAGGTAAGTAGGGGGAAATGGGGTTGATTTGGTCGAAATTAGGTAGGAAATGTTGGTTGGAATTGTGGGTTGTTTCTCATGTAGAATAGAGAAACCCCCACACACGTAGCAACCTGGGATACTAGCTCAGCCTGTACGGCAGTAATTCTCTGGAACTAAATTCCCTGTGCACGCATAGCAACCTTTTTCAAGTTCCTAGTAAGTGGCAGTGAGTTTATCCAGCTACGACTCCACTGCCACGACGCGACGAACGATTTCTTGCCTTTGATCTGTCAGTCATCATTCTACCATCGGCGTGCGCACATCGGTTCAAGACTCAGCCCCACGTAACGTGCACTCGGGGGGTGCAAACCCCCGAGTGTACAATCAAGTCTACCGTGCCTCGGTCGAGTGGGGTCGGGCCTCCCTTAAAGTCCGCCGGACCGGCAATCATTTATTGAGTATAGAAATAGCGTACAACATGAACAATAAACAATGTCTTCAAACGCAGGCAACCGAACCCTTTCTCTTAATAAAACCAAGTGAATAATTAAATAATTCGTGAATAACTATACCAGCGTGTTTTATTTCCTACGGCTTTGTTTCCTAGCCGTCCCGCAGTGTCCTGGGTGTTTGCCCCCTTTATTTTCTTCGTTGTGAGCAGGTACGGCGGCAGAGCGATGGGGACCGGGGCGAACCCGTGCCGTACGGCGGCACCCCACACCTCCGACACCTCAAGCTCTAATTGTGGCCGTATTCGTCAACGATTCTCTTGTGAGACCTCATGCAAAGCAGCGGTTTCCTTAGCTGCAATACCAAGTGTTTTCCTCCTCGCCAAGACATTTATGACATCTTCTGATACCGCTCGAACTGCCCAGCAGACTCTTAATGATGCCGGCTTATGTTCTGAGTTCACCCCCCTCATGTACGACGTATACTGTGCGGCACCTGCCCATATGGGAGCTGAATACATTACTATGGAAGTGTTGACGCTGGATATCAGTTTCCTTATGTGGGGCCGTGGTGCCCCAACATTGGGTAGCAGTTTTGCCAAAACATTGCAGGCTCTTGGCATTTTTTCACTCGTTTTCCGCAGGTGTTCCTTGAAGGTAACACCAAGCTATTTAATATAGGGACTGGATTTGAAAGTTTGTCCTTTTATTTCCAAATCAAGGTGTTCAACTGTCTTGCTGCTGCTTATTAAAACTGGCTTCGTCTTATGTGCAGCTCGCTTCAGTCCGGCCATACCTAGTGTTACGTGCAGTTTCCGCCACCACCATCATTTGATAATTTGCATGTAATATAATTTGTTTTAAAATGGTATGATGGTAAGGTGGTGGAGGAGTTGCACGATTCACAAGTGAGTTTTCGAACACGCCCCGATTCGGGTGTGGATCGTGCAGCTCTTCGAGTTCGAATTCGATTTTCGGAGTGGACGTTGAGGGAGAGCGAGAGAGCGGGAGGAATCTTAAATTCGGTTTTGTTTTGATTCCGTTGTCGACGGTGCTTTTGGCATGCAGTTTTTTTGTTTTGTTTTGTTAACGGTCGAGGTAGAAAAAAAGGAAAAGAACGGCAGAAGAGTTGTCCCGTAAAGTGAACAAGAAAGATCGTTAAAGTAATTGATTAATTTAAGATTAAAAAGGAGAAAACTGTTAGAAGAAAGAAAAGTAAAGTTGTAACCAATAAATACCAAAACGACTAGAAGCTGGAGTATTCATTACAATCACATTGAGCCGCGGCAGGTTGGGCGTCATCGTGCGAGCTGCAGGACACACGGATTAACAAAAGGTAACCCATTAATATTTGCATCAAAATTTTTGTTGCTTTCTACACCACCAGCATTTAATGCTTTGGATTGTATGGAACAAAATATTCTCCAGGTCATCCAGGTGTTTAGCTACGGCCACTATTCCCTTTTTTTTTTTTTTTTTTTTATATATATACTTCTATCAGGAGAGGTGAACCTTTAGCGTCAACACGGCGCCCCGAGACGCCACTAAATAACCGTTGCAGTTGCAGGTTGTAACGCTCCGGAAACACTTGCGCGGGGAGGGAATTTCACAGTTTCCCAACTCTGTAACGGAACGAGTTCTGATCAGCCGCATACCCAATGATTCTAACTCCTTCTGGTAGATTGACTCTGAGCACACCATCACACATGATATTCCATAACAGCGGACCTACTACAGATACATGGAGTACACCCGCTGGTATTTTATATTCCTGTGGTCCCCCATCTGTGTCATAGACCAGTCTTCTATCCGAGAGATAGTTTGCTAGTATACACATCAAGTAGGGAGACTTGTAAATCACCCAACGCTTCTAGAATCCGATTACAGTTCACTAAGTCAAATACATTTTCAACATCTAGTGCCACCACGACGCATAATTTTGTCGATCCTCCTTGCCATTGTGCTCCAGCTATCGCATTACGGGCGATGTTGCACACCACAGATAGTGCCTCACCGGTTGATCTACCTTTCCGGAACCCATACTGCCTTTTAAAGAGCCCCAATGTCCCTTCAGTGATTTGTTCCAGGCGAGTCGGAATTGCTCGCTCAAGCAGTTTCCCTGTTGTGTCCAGCATGCACAACGGGCGATAAGATGACGGCGCTTCTGGATTTTTGACTCCTTTGGGTATAAGCACAATTCGCTGTTTTTTTCCATCGTTGAAGAAAGTGTCCTGTTTGGAGGCAGGCCGTGAAGAGTTTGGTAAAGACTTCCGAGTTTTTTGCTAAAGGAGACTTCACCACAGCGTTAGGAATTCCATTCACTCCCAAGGTCTTGTTGTTTTTAATGACCCCTGCAGCCAAGAAGATCTTTTCGGTAGTCATTGCAGATATTTCTTTTTCAGCTATGTTCCTCCTTACCTAAGTGTGGGAAAAGGACAGCAACGATTCTTGCCACTTAAACATTCGAATACAGTTGTTGTCTTGCCACTTTTACTCTTTTGCATTTCACTACAGTTGTTGTATAGTCTTTTCATGATTATCCAGTAGGTGCTTGCCCATGGGTTGTTTTTTAATTCATCCCTTAGGCAGCAGAACGTGTCATATTTACTCTTGCGAATCATATTCCTCAACCCTTTCCGTTTGTTGACGAATTCCGCTTGCAACTGTGGGTAGGTGTTACGGTTTCTTGCTCTTTGTTGCAAGCGTCTTAACCTGTTGCACCTCCGATCGCACATGGGCGATTTCTGAGTTCCACCAATGCACTGGTTTGATAGCCCCCGCTGGTTGTCTTTTTCGTGGCATAGAAGTATCACATGCGGTAGTTAGCCACTTCATGACTTTTCCAGCCTGCCTGTTCGCACCGGCCTCTGCGTCAAACTGTGCGATTTCGTCTTCCAGTATATAATCGAGCGGTTCCGCATCGAGGTCCTTCTCTTTCCACCCATTTTTTGGACTTTCTTCGCCAATTTGCCTGTGATGAATCCCCTGTGCGGTAATATTTCGTACATCACGGCTTGGTGGTCACTATGGGTGTAGGTGTCCAAAACTCGCCACTCCATACTTCTTGCCAACATGGAGCTGGCAAATGTGATGTCGATTTTGGACTGGCCTCTCTCGTTTATCAAGGTGTCATCGATACCATCATTAAGTAACACCACATCTAGAACTGCGAAGGCTTCAAGTAGTGCCTGGCCTCTACTGTTGGCCCTTGTGCTTCCCCATTCTACTGCCCAAGCGTTGAAATCTACAGCAACTATAAGAGGGCTCTTATCTCTAGCTGCTTGTGTTATTCTGTCCAAAAAGCATTTGAAATATTCTATTTCCCACCTTGGCGGAGCGTAACAACAGTAGAAACGAATTCCTCTGATCTTAGCATAGGCAATTCCTTCCAGCCGCTGGACACTTCTGCATTCCATGGGGGAATTTCCAGTTGTCCAGATGGCCGCTGTTCCGCTGCAGTCTTCCTCCCATGTAACAATACCAGTACCAGGCATCCTGTACTGCTCATTGATGAGCACCACGTCGGCACCATATTCCTTAACCGTTTGGGAAAGGAGATCTAGTGCGGTTCCACGATGGTTTAAGTTGATTTGAATGCACTTAAACCTGTCCAATTTTATTGAGAAGATTGGACATCGCGTTTTTAAATGCTCGGCATTTGTAACTCCCTGTTGAGTGGTGGTTACCGTCTTCGTATCCTATTTCGCAAAGCATGCATTTGGGTTGTGCTTTACAACACACTGCTTTGTGGCCTTTTTCTCCGCATTTCAAACCGTTTTCCGAACGATCTTCTTCGGATTTGCAGGGTTTCGCCACATGACCGTATTGCCAACATCTGAAACATCGTGTGGGTGCGACGTGTTCTCGAAGTCTGCATTTCACCCATCCAACCCGTAGGAAACCGGTAGCCAGCAACGTGCTAGCCTTTTCTCTTGGTAAGCGGATCATGGCAGCCTGCGTGCCATCTGGTTTTCTTCTTAAGCTCTTTACCGCTTCCTTTGGGATCGCGTTCAGCGCAAGGAACTCTATAGCGATCGCTGTCAGGATTTGCTCCACAGTGGTCACCTCATCTAAATCACGACACTCAACCGTGATTTCCTGTGACACTGTTTTGACATTAGCATCTTCCTTTAGTACTTGTTGTACCTTTGCTTTCAGTGTCTCGGTGGAGACCTCTGGACGGCGTTTCAGTTCTAGCAGCAATTCCCCTTTTGCTGTCTTTCGCACTTTATTTACGCTATTTCCGAGTTCACTTAGCTCGGGCTTGGCCTTCATAAACTTCAGTATATCCGCATATGTTTCTTCCCCGGATATTATTATAGCGTCCGGGCGTGGTTTCCTTCTTTTCATAATATTGGCTTTCCTAGTATCACCTTTTGGAGCCTCTTCACCACCCAACCTCGAATCGCCCTTCCTTCCCCTCTGGCCAATTGTAAACCAATTATAATTGGTTGATTCAACATTGGTCTGCCCCGGGACCCTGCTTACGTCTGTGTGCGAGTTTTGGTTTGGCTGGATTTGCACGTTTCCACCGTTTGGTTCAGCCGGCGCAGATGGCTTCTTCAAGCGATTTTTCACTTCCTTATCATAGAGGCTATCAATGACATCGACCAGCTCTCGCACGGCATTAGTAATATGCCTTTGTTTTTTATTTTTGATCGTCCTTGTTAATTCTGCGATCCGTTCTCCGAGCAGCCCGAACACGAAACAACCATCATTACCACCATCACGGTTCTGATCTGCGCTAATCTCTATATCGCCACCGCTTGTTGCCCCCATCAATTTTCAAAAGCCTTTCCTTGCCCAACTGAGAAAATCCCCGCTGATGCGGATGTAGCGATCCTAAATCGCTACGCCCATCCAAATCCCCAATATTATCAAATACTAAATTTCCTAATTTCATGTTGAATCATATGAGCAATAAATTAACCCAAAGTTAATTTATCGCTCATTGATTCAATTCCACATAATAAACCCAAATCCCAAATTTTCCATTGCTTCATATTCAAATTCCATATTGAGTCACATGTACAACGAATTTAACCAAAAGTTAATTCATCATACATTGACTCAATTCCTAAAAACCTTGACATCATGAAATGCTTAATTCAAAACGCATTTCATGATTTCCCTTCCTAGAACCCATCCAACTAAAGCCTCTAACAAATTCCCAGAACACAACTCAAATTGAAACGCACTAGTCATTGCACACATAATGGGAATTCTGGGAATTTTGACAAAAATTAGTTGACAATTCTCAACTAGAAGAATTATAAAAGGGCAGTGAATTTCGATTTCGAGATCACTGGACCGAGCCCAACATCCTCACGGATGTGGGTGATTCTGGTTATCGCAAGATGACCAGAAGTCAGAGACAAGATGAAGGACACTTATGTCCTGTCTCGCTAAATTCGGCCTTCTCGCCCCAATTTTTTTTTTTTTTATTTCGAGATCACACTTCAACATTGGATTGGACTTCCATACACAGTGAGAGCTGAGAGAAGACACATCCTGGACAGTGAGCTGATAGAAGACACATACAATTTAAAGTTTATTTAAAACAAAATAAATTAATAAAAAATTTAAAATTTAAATTTAAAAAAAAAAAAAAAAGTTTGGGGAAAAAAAAAATTTTTTTTTTTCTTAGTGAACAGGAAACAACTTTAGGTTCGTTTATTTTTAAGTTAACCTATATTTTCAAATTTATATTTATTTTAATTTAGAAGCATTTTTTTAGGTCTGCTTGTTTCCCTTCTTGGTTTTTGTTTGTTCCCCTTCTCTTTTCCTTGCGCCCCACGCGTTTCTTGTTTCTTTTTTGTGCTCGATGTTTGCAAAATCGAAATAGATGGACACCTGCTCTTCTCGTGGTGTGGGCCATCAGCCCGATCAGGGTTAATTAAAATTAATTATTTTAATTAAAATTAATTTAATTAAAATTAAAAGCAAAGAGTTAATTAAAAGCAAAGATCAACGGCTTTCATTCGGTTCGTGAGACAGGCCTTCATGCGGTTCGTGAGAAAATAAACTCCTACTAGAGTGGGTTATTTAAAAACAAAGAGCGACGGTTTCCATTCGATCTGTGAGGCGGAAAACTCCTGCTTGAATGATAGATAACGCATGACCGGAACAAGGGGACCAGAGGACGTCCACCCCAGCAGGTAAGCCATCTCTTTCCACTGTTACACCGATGGCACCTCAACACGGAGTAGAGTCGAGCGAAATTAAATATGCACAAAGCGAAAAGCGAACACTGCAAAATGTATGCACCTCTACAGTTTAGGGTTTTTACCGACGAATGTCGGAAGTCCAATTGTCAATTGTCAATATACCAAACTTACCCGGTGATAATCAAATACAGTTTTTTTTTTCGTTTTTTTTCCAATTTTTTTTTCACTTTGATTTTTCACTCACTTTTTTGTTTTTTTTTACGAATTTTCATTTTTTGGTTTTAGGGTTGATCTGGCTTAGTGTGCGTGTATTAATGCAGTGTCCGAGGTGTTCCACTGACCCAGTGCGATGTCTGTGGTGATCTCGGGATGCATGTAACTGTAGGGAGACAGAATTATGGAGGAGAGAAAAATGTAGCTGGTGCTATTCACCTGCGAAAAGAGATCGTTGATCCCAAGCGAATAGATGGCCTGGGGGAAGTCATAAGTGACGCTAAATCGGCTAGGGAAATATTAACGTGTGAACCAAATTCGAAGAATTTGGAATTTCCCCAGCCGTTGCATGATTATGTAACCGCGTCGTTTGATCTGGTCTTGGTTGTTGCTAACAAAAATGACTGAAATTTCCGGTGGAAATCTCATGGGTTAATGCAATAGTGTTGCCGTTGGCAACAAAACACTGAATGCAATTGTGAGACAACCCCCACAATTCTATCCCAAGAGAAACGTAAAGTCTCTCTTTGGGGGTAGATAACCAGATCTCCTAGAGAAGACCGTAGTGGTACACATGTATGTGTGAACATTGGTTCTTTCATGGGACAAAGCCATAAGAACGAATATGAAAACAAAGAAAGGGAATAATGTGCGTCAATGAGGTGTGAGTTCGGTTAAGTAAACAAGCCGTATCTCATTGGTTAGTAATGGATTTCTGTTTGCTCATGCCGCGAGGTCACGAGAAGCAGATCCAGAAATGTTGTAGGACAAAGAGATCGTATAGATCATTGTCTATGATTGTGCATTGCAGCTGTATTGATAGACCGCTATGCTGGTGGACATGGTGCTATTTGGTTTTAGCATATTCACAGGGAATTGGTGTTTATGGCATCGCACCCAAGGGTAAGTATACAATTCCTGTTTGCATTTGCCTATGGTATAGGTTTTGGTTTCAGCATCGTTTGCGTCAATTGTGTGCAGTTGCGTTGGATTGTTTATAGTAGGGAGAAAAACGTTGCCAGCCAATGTGTATGTAAAGGGATTTATTGTACACATGACGAGGCTGGGAATAGGCGACGTGATGTTTATTATCCCTGTTATGATGGTTGCATTATATGTAAACCAAATTGTTTCGTTGTCAGGAATTCGTCTAGGGAAAATGCGTATGATAAGATTGGGATTTGCCTGGAAACCGAAGGTGCCGAATTGGCTTTGGGATTTATGATAAGTTTGGACAGAATTCTTATAGGGAACTTGGATGCGAATTAATGCATGAAGGTAAGAATTCTCTTCTAGGAGCTTTTAGATAAGTACATTAGATACTTGATTTACAGGTGCTAATGCGATTGCATTAGCAGAAAACTATGAAAGTTGGGTTGTAGTTATGGGGGGTTCTTCGGGTAAGTAGACAGTGGGGTTTGGTGGAACCGCCACAAGAGCATCTCCTAACAATTTATGAAGATTTATCTAGAGATAATTATACTCTAAAGATGCTTGGGTGGTCATATCCAGAACGATAACGAAAGTTTTAATGCAACATTTCTGCTTCGAAAATCGTTGAAAATTCAGCATGCATTGTTGCTGGGATATCTAATGAAGGATATACATCTGTTCACGGTGCGTTTACCGTGCAAATTCGAACAAATGTTTAGCTAAACGAAACTCGAAATAACGACACGAACAAAATGATAAATATACGAAAACTGTTTAATTACGCACATGCAAATTGACATATGTGATACGACACGACATACAAAAAATCGAATTTAGCAGATCGACTGCTATTCTTGAGGACGACGAACGAAGTGAAAGAAGTGTGAAGGGATCTTCACCGTTAAAATCCTTAATGGCAGCAACATAACGAAAGCGTCCCTTGGTGAACGGAAGTAGGCGGGGCCATTATGGTCACGTGGTTGAATAATGGCGGTTGCCAAATGAAACTAGACGAATTGAACTATGCTGACGTGAGATTATAACACTTAAGGTGCTACTATAATTTTTGATAATCATTGTCTTTCGAATGATGTTGGCCGTTAAATGCTGGTCATGCTGTTTTGTTAGGCGAGACGCGCAACATCCATTCTTAGATTTATAGATAAACACGATATACAATAATTATTGACACCTATGCCAAAGTTTTCGCCGAAAATAACGATGAGTCGGGAATAACTCGACAGAACCAAAAGAGTCTTTGCAAACAAAAGCAAGTCGTACAGGGAAAGCAGCAGCAGTTTGAAGAAAACCAGCTTTTCTAGGAAACAGAAGTTCTATTATATAAAGTTGGAAACGCTGATTGATCAGTAAGTCACTGAATCTAATGGTTTTATCGAATTAAAACTTTAAACGCGATTGTCTCGAAGTATTTTCCAAAACTGCCCGCGGTGTAACTGGAAAAGTTATTATTCGATTTGGCTGTAACTTTGTGAAGCTTTTCTCTATATGACTAATAGAAGGATGTATGCCATTTCATTACCGAACGGATATATTTCATGTGAATAAACTACCTTTTTGGAATGAAAAATGTCGGAAAAATAGTACAAAATGTGTACATTCTATTAAAGAGTGTACTTAGTTTTTAATGTTATACTGTATTATCATTTTATAGATTTATCCTTTCCGTGTCAGCAAGAGAAAGTAATTTTCATTTTTTTGTTTTAGATCAATAGAAAAAGAGTGTTTCGCCAGCTGGGAACCGCAACTCCGATGTTGCCGATGGTTCGCCAACTGGGAAACAACAAAATGGTTTTTCTGCATCAGCCTTCGTTCTGGTTGACTTTAGAATAACCAACATCATCTCAACTTCAGAACACCTCTGGATGGTTTCCGAATAATGCCGCACTGGGCACAAATAATTTGATCAATTTGATCTCAAAGAAGCCGCATCCACTAAATAAAACCAATGAATTGAAAAAAAGTAGATCGCAACACGAGATCCCTTAAAACTTTATTTTACGATGGACTGTAACTATTAACAAAACAAAAACTGTCAGAAAAACAGGTACTGAAAAACACCGTAATGACAACCTTTTTTACTTTTAAATGTTAAAAACAGATACTGTGTAAAAAACAGTACAACAAAAATCAAAAGTGTGTCGAAACAGTAACATTGAAACAGTTAAATGAATAGACAAATCGTTTATTCAGCACCTAGCAGCATTTAGTGCCACTACAGAATTTTATGCTGCAACCTTTATCGTTGCATACTCTGGGGCGCTATAAGTTGGTACTCGTTTAATGTTCGATCTGCTGTTGCGTCTGCAACAAAGAGTGACAAGTAAAGCCCTTTGGACCTCGCGGCAAAGTAGTAAAAAAAACGGTTTTTTGTATTCTTGAAAGTTCACATAATATGATGGTCAAAATACAAAATTATACAATTATTTTAACACCTTTTAAAACAAGATTATTCTTCATTTTTAGGCGTCTAAAGGGTTTCCCCCCCTTAACCAAAAACGTTGCAGGAACGCGTTAATCATATTTACCGCTATACAGCCAGTACTTCGTTATTGGTCTGACTAATTCTGTTATACTTCGGTATGGTATAAAACACTCAAAAGTTCTATATTTCCCCCTTCGGGGTAGTTCTAGCAAATCAGCTGTAGTTGAAAAGGAAATATGCTCGTTTTGGTTTGTGCCCCAGCTTATTGTAGTCACTACATATTTATTCGCGAATTGCCCCAGAACCACTGTCGGCAGGGTAGTATTACTGTTCTGTGAATCAAAATCGACAAATTTCCGAAATCGAAAATAAACTCTTTAATCATAAGAAGCCCAAGATCTATGGTAACCAATTTTTTTTTAATATTATTTTTAAAACTTAATACTACTCTAACCTAAGAAAAGGTAAATCTATGTAAGCTTGTCATTGTTTTGAGATGTCATTTTCTATACTCATTTCGGCCGACAGGTCTTTAGACGCCATTCAACCATCAGAACTACTGGCGTTGTTTCTTAACTTGTCTTTGATCTCTGTGAGATACCGCCCCACTGTACAGCACACTCTCTTCACCTGTATGTGCGACTTTCCGTCCATAATCTATTCGCTTGTCTACGGTCGAAAACCAACGGTATTCCGGATTCGTCCTGAATGAAGCAAATCCATTACGGCGAACTCTCTCATAAAACGTCATATTTGGGCAATTGGCCCAGAAAATTAAATCGTTGAATGAACTCATTGTCTGTGTACTGTGATCAATTTGATCATAAAATGACCTACGTTGTTTATGTTTGCTCCATTATATAAAGTTTCATTGGGATAGTATTTTTGTGTAGTCGGATTCTGGAGTCCGGTATGAACCAAAGCACGTTTTGAGGCATTGCCTTTTAAGAATCCAAATCTTCTCCAATAGATGCGGACTTACATTGAACCACACTGGGCATCCATAGGTGATCATTGGTCTGATGAGGGCCATGTAGCATATGACTTTAACTTGACTGTCAAGTTGGCTACTGTGAAATACCCTCTTTGTCATGGCAAAAGATTTCCTTGCTTTGAACAAAGTTGCCTCTATATATATATTGTAGCGAGCTTAGGGTTCGCTGGATTAATTATTTTGAATAAATAAGAGCCGTTAAATCGATTTTGAATTAATATAACACTTTATTAGTCCGTTAATCACAACCGTTACTTTTACCGTACACAACGATTTCTTGACTTATTGCTTCCGTACTTATCGCGTATTTTACTTCTTACTTATCGCTTGGTTCTCACTCGAGACTTATTACTTTCTACTACCGCACTTACTTATAACTCATTACTCAATCTGTGTGCGACGTATTTATACCAGTTCCCCACATGCTGCTTCGGTATTTCGTTTCCGTCCGTTCCATAATCTTGAATGTTCTATCATCCATAGTCTCCAGTTTTCCAGTACTTTGTTTTGGACTTTCCCGAATATTCCAGTACTGACTGTCATATGTCTCACAATATGTTAAAGCTGCCTCTAGGTATTGGTTCAACCAAATTCCCGTTTGACTACATTTTTAGTCTTTATTGTCTGTTGGGAAGGCTCCATGTAACGAATTTTCACCAATTTTTCCTTGTATCCAAAGTATCCCGATGCAACGATGTTCTAAACAGGATAGTTTCACTTTTGTGGACATTGATTTTCAGTTTCCAGTCGTCACAGTAGCGCTGAACTTCGTTGGTGTCCGCTGTGATTGGCTGTTAATGACCTCAATTTTCGGGGCTGATCTGTAGATTATGAGATCTGCATACGCAATGGCTTGATGAGAAGTGCCTATTAATTTGCTGAAAAGAATCGGAGATAGGGGAAGAAGTATTGTGCAGCGGCGTACGGCGCTGATTCACTTCTCGTCCCCATCATTCACTAAAAGGTTCCAACACGTATAGTTCACAAACGAAAAGAATAAATACACCGTCCACCAGAAGCAAGTAAAAGGAAAACGCACTTTTTATTTATTATAAAAGATTCTTTTATTTCACAATACCTTTTTCGTATTTTAGTTAGATTACTGGCTGCACAAGCAAAATTACTTTTTACTCGGTAACGTGCTTACTTCGCGTGCCCGTGCGCACCGAGATGCGGGAGTGTACACGACCGGCGCGGTCGGTGGGTGGAAAAGGACAGCGATATCAATTCGCTGGCTAAAGAAATTCGGCCAGTGAAGCTGGCTCTCTTAATTTAAGGATGCATTTTCTATCCCAAGAGAAACGTAAGGTCTCTTTTTGGGGGTAGGTAACCAGATCTCATAGAGAAGATCATAGAGATACACATGTATGTGTGCACATTGGTTCTTTCATGGAACAAAGCCATGAGAACGAATCTGAAAACAAAGAAAGAGAATAATGTGCATCATTGAGATGTGAGTTTGGCTAAGTAAACAAGCCGAATCTCATTGGGTGCTAATCGGGTTTCTGTTCGTTCATCCCGCTAGGTCATGAGAAGCAGATCCAGAACTATGGGAAGATAACGAGATCGGGTAGTTCATTGTCTAAGATGTGCGTTGCAGCTGTAATGATAGCAGCAATTGCACCATGCACATGGTGCTAATTGGTTTTAGCTTATTGACAGGGAATTGGTGTGTATGGTATCGCTGCCAAGGGTAAGTATACCATTCCTATTTACATTTGCCTATGCTGTAGGATTTAATTTATGCCTTAAGACGCCAGATGCGTATATTTGCTTTTGTCGCTTGGGTATAGGTCGGCAGCCAATGTGTATGTAAAGGAATTTATTATACACATGGTGAGGCTGGGAATAGTCGGCGCAATGTTTATGATCCCTGTTATGATCGTTACATGGTATGTAAACCAAATTGTTTCGTTTTCAGGAATTCGACTAGGGAAAATGCGTATGTAAGATTGGGATTTGCCTGGCAACCGAAGCTGCCGAATTGGCTTGGGAATGTTACGTGCGGTTTCCACCACCCCCATCATTTAGTTGTTTTTAATATAATTTGGTTTTAATATAATTTGATGGTAAGGTGGTGGAAAAAGCGCACGATCCACATGTGAGTGTGCGAACACACCCCAGGTCGAGTGTGGATCGTGGGCAAGTTCGAATTCTGTCTTCGGAGTGGACGTTGAGGGAGGGCGAGTGAGAGAAACAGCAAGAGAGATTTTGATTCCGTTGTTGACTGTTCTTTTTGATACGGTTTTTGCGAGTTCGAATTGGGTTAACAGTTGAAAAAGGGAAGAAAAGCAACGTCCCGGCTGAGAGAAAGTAAAAAAGAAAATGTTAAAAACTAAAAATTGTAAACGAAAATGTTAAAACTAAAAGTTAAAGAAGAAAATGTTAAAAACACAGAAAGACAGAAAAAGTTTGCCCCGTGTGTTTTTTGAACAAGTTGTAACAATTTGAAAGAGAAAGCGATTGTCAACATAAAAAGTTTGAAAATTAAACGCATAGAGAAAGGAATAAAGGCTCGTTTTCTTTTCTTGGAGCGCCGTTTGCCGACGCAAATGTTTAAATTTGGACCGGCCAACTCTATCCATCATGTTTGGGTTTTAATCCGTCAAAGATATATTCGTGTTCGAAAACAGGAGGAAGAAGAACCTGAAGAAGAACCACAGAAGGTACCAGAGGAAGAACCTGGAGAGGAAAAACAGGTAACCCGTTCAATTTAAATACATAAATTTTTGTGGCTATACATGCCACAGGATTTATGATGTTTGGAACAGAATTCTTATAGGGAATTTTGAATTCGAATAAATGAATGAAGGTAAGAATTCTCTTCCAGGAGCTTTTAGCTAACTACATTTGATAAAGTTAATGCGTGAAGCATTTACAGGTGCCAATGCGATTGCATTAGCAGAAAACTATGAAGGTTGGGTTGTATTTACCGGGGTTCTTCGGGTAAGTAGATAGTGGGGTTTGGCGGAACCGCCATAGTTCCACTCCCCATTGCAGGACATTCTTTATTTTAAAAACAACGTTGGATGTCACGTTGCCGCTTTTGACAATAAATTTTCCATCCTTTAAGGTGCTATAAAGTATATATAGTCGGTATATATGTATGCTAAAAGATCGGATAGCGTAGACCAGGACGCTCAGCGCCTGTGAGTGCCAAATTGGATGACATCGGCTCGAATCGGGACCGGTAGAGAGATTTGTTAAACAAGTCCAAGACCGGATCCCAGTTGTAGTGCCGATGATGATGAAACACGGAGATTTATATTACGTGACAGCAGTTTGGATTTCAGCAGTTTACTGGGTGTTGGCACGCAGCTAGCGTTGTCGGAATGCAGTCTTTTGTTAATTTTGTTCGAAATTTCGTTACTGGCTGTCAGTATTGTTCTCAGATATTTAAATTCTTTAACATTTTCAAATAGCTTACCTTTGACGTTTATATGTGTTCCCTGAGGTCCACCTGCTCTCGCCGTAATCATGTATTTTGTTTTGTCTTCATTTATTTCTAGGCCCACCTCTCCTGGCGATTGCATGATGATTTCACAGTTTTTACTTACGGTTTCTCGATTATCGCCCAAAACGGCGATGTTATCCGCATATGCGAGCACTTGTGTGACGCCGTTCGGGGATGATCCGGCCGTGTTGTCGTCTTGTATCTTTCTAATGACATACTTGAGCACAAGGATAAAAAGACATGGTGAGAGGACATCTCCCTGTTTTAGTCCGTTCATGCAAATTTGAATGAGGGCGACATATTTTTTCGGAATTCCCAGCCCAACTACAATATGATAGAGTCTTTGCCTTGCGACTGAGTCGTAGGCTTTTTTGAAGTCGCCGAACAGTTGGTGAACCGTCTCTACGTATTCCCACTTCCTTTCCAGCAGTTGCCTTATTGTGAACATTTGCTCGCTTGTTGATCGGTTTCTACGGAATCCGCATTGGTAGTCTCCCAATATTTCTTCTTTGTACGGTGTGATTCTAGCCAGTATGCCATTTGTTAGTATTTTATATGTGGTTGGGAGCAATGATATTCCTCTGTAGTTTTCGCAGTCAGATCTGTCGCCTTTTTGGAAAATTGGGGACGACTATTGAGGTTTACTATTCTCCCGGGGTGGCTTCCTTATCCCATATTGTTTTGATGAGTTGGTGGGTCTTTCGAGCGGTTGCCTCTCCTCCATGCTTCACAAGCTCTGCCAGTATGCAGTCGACTCCGGGAGCTTTGTTGTTTTTCAATCGATTTATTGCGTCCACAACTTCGTTGAAAGAGGTCTTTGGGATCTGATGCTCCGGTGTATGTACGTCTGGTGCGTTTATTTGTGGTTGATGGGTGCGCACATTGAGCAGGTTTTCAAAGTACCGCTTCCACCTTGTCACGATATTGTTTGTTTCTGTGACCACACTGCCGTTTATGTCTCGAATTATTTTGGCTCTCCCTCGGTAGCCATTTCTAGTTGAATTTATGCCGGCATACATACCGCTGATGTTCTTTGCTCTAGAATTCTCTAGTATTTTTTCGACCCGAGTCTTCTCCCATTCGTGTTTTTTGCGTTTGAAGAGTCTCATTGTCTCTTTCCGAATCGTCGTGTATCTTTCTGCGTTAATTTCATCACATGTTTTTAAGTGGATCACTCTGATGCGTTTACGTTCTTCGATCTTCGCCTTGCACTCATCGTCAAACCAAGGTTTGGACTTAATTGTTTTCTTAAATACTTTTCGGGCTGTTTGTTTGATTGTGTCTCTGATCGATGTCCATTTAGTGTCCACACTATTGGGTTGCTCTTCCCCACTACTCCCATTCTCTAGGATGCTAGATCTATTCGTTAGTTCGTCTTGATATTCTGCCCTTTTGGGCAGGTCTTTTAGTTTATCAATGTCGAACATTTTGCTCGTCTCCCGTGACTGCCCATGTGGGTTTGCTGCGAGCCGACTCTTGATTTTGGCCATCACTAGAAGATGATCGGAGTCGCAATTTGCTCCTCTATATGATCTTACGTCAAGGATATTCGAGTGTCTTTTGCCTATGAGGAAGTGGTCTATTTGGTTACGCGTTACGCCGTCGGGTGATATCCATGTGGCTTTATGGATTTGGTTGTGCTTGAACATCGTGCTTTTCACTACCAGGTTTTTTGAAGCTTGGAAAGTGATAATTCGAATTCCATTATCATTTGAAACGTCGTGTCGGCTTCCTTTACTTATAGTTGGTTGAAAGATATTGTGACGCATATGACAATCAGTACTAGAATATTCTAGAAAGTCCGAAACAAAGTACTAGAATATTCTAGAAAGTACTGGAAAACTGGAGACTATGAGCAATAGAAAATTCGAGGCTATTGAACAGACGGAAACGAAACACCAAATCAGAATAAGGAAAAACGGTATAAATACCTCGCACGCAGGTCGGGAAGATTAGTAAGAAGTAAGCAGTCAAAGACGCGATAAGTAAGAAAGCGATAAGTAGGGAAGCGATAACTAAAGAAGCGAAAAGTCAAGTAACGGTTGTTATTAACAGACTAATAAAGTGTGCAAAGAGAATCGATTTAACGGCTCTTATTTATTAAAATAATTAATCCAGCGAACCTTAAGCTCACTACAATATCTTCCTTTCCAATTTTCGTATTGAGGTCCCCGAGGAGGGTTTTAACATCGAGTGATGAGATCCCATCAAATACATCCTCTAGGGTGTCGTAGAAAGTGTCCTTCGTTTCTTCGTCTGTAGATTCTGTTGAGGCGTGTACGTTTATAAGTATCATCATCATCATCATCATCGGCACTACAACCGGGAACTGGTCTTGGCCTTATTTAGCAAGTCCTGAGGCTTGTTAAATTTTCCATAATGATTTATTTTGTCTGGGCAAGGTCATTAGTCTTGCGCCAGTCGTTTATAAGTATATAATTGTACAATTAACCCTGTATTTTTAGCACCGACATTCGGTCATTAATAAATTTCACACCTTTTACATGGGGCGTAATCTTCTTGCTTATGCTGAAGCCGGTTCCGAGGTTATGTGCATCGGTACCTCCACACCCAAGTGTAAACCCGTTGGTTTCGATTACTTGATGTGGGGTCGGACTTCCTGAAGCGTGATGTCCATTTTATATTGTTTCGCGTTTTCTACGACTGTTTGTATCGCGCCTGGTGTATATAACGTTCGAACATTCCACGTGCCGACGCGTATATCCTGCTTTTTCCGTTTTTCCCTACGTCTCCTTTTTGCCGAGTCGGTGTTTTCTTGAGGATTTATTCCCTTATGGTAGTGTCGGTTCATCATACCTACGCCTACCAGGTTTTTCGTGAGATTGTTTTTTGTATATCGATTATTCATTTCGTGGGAACAGTCTGGGGTTTCAAATAGTCCGCCATATCAGAGCCCCTGTTTGATATGGTAAGGTCTGCCTACTGCTCTGATTCGACCCGGCGTCAGAGAGACGCCGTTTTAATACAGTCGGTATATCCCTGTCTGCAAACCATCCAATGGGCACGGTGACGCGTAACACCCTGGATTAGAGGTGGTAAATCTTTGTGTGTTACTCCTCGCTAGCCTGTCTAACATGCGGGGGCCTGCTGGAAGCATATGCTTCCGTCAGCATAGCCTGAGTGATTCATTGTAGTTTAAGCCACCGCACCACGTCCAGGTTTCTACCAAGCGGGGGCTATTTTGCACTTGGACTTGTATTTTTATCTTTCGTAAGAATTCAAACTCTGGCCATGGAATGCGCCGCACATACGCTGGCGCAACCAGTAGATATTTCAAACAAAAGTGACGAGACTCATTTTTCGTTTGGCGGATATGTGAAAAAAGTAAATTGTCGTATCTGGGGGCTTAAAAACCTACAAATGATTGTGCAGAAGACATTTCATGGACAAAAGTGATTGTTTAATATGTGTTATTGTCTGGAGATGTCATCGGTTCGCACTTTTTCGAAAATGAAGAAGGAGTGCCTCTTTTAATCAACTTTTGGCGTCTTGGCCGTATGCTCGCCGAATTGTCTAGCCAGAAATTGAAGATTTCGATCTGAGCAGTATGTGCTTCCAACAAAACGGCGCCTTCAGCCACACAATATGACCAACTGGGGTTTTAGCCCCCCAGAATGTGTATCTACGGTCTTTAGGCGTTCAAGAGTTTCAAGACACTGTGCTTTGCCATTTAAGGGCATCAAAAATCCTTTTTGCGCACAAGTGTTGTTAAAATTCAAAAGTTCGAGGTATATGTGTGCGTTTGAGTGTTTCATATTCAAAATCGGAAATTGTTAAACTGTAGGAATATAAGAAAAAGAATATGTTCGTGGTCGTCCTATGGATACGATTATGGCTGTTCCTGGTTGCGTAATAGTGTTTTCTATAGACGAAGCGATTGAGCCCATACCAATCATGTAAAGGAGGCAATTGGGGGAACGATTTCACTGATAATCAAATCACATTCTTGCCAACCCGGTTTCTTTATACAGGATTCTATTAATTTCTAATGTACTCGTAATTGTATTTATTGCAATTAAGTTCAAAAGCTTGTATTTATTATTTTAAAAAGCGAGTATTCAGAATACATTTCAAAAAGTTATATCATATATCGCAAAACAAAAAGAGAAAGCCAAACTACTTTAAGCATATCTCGGGGCGTCGGAATCCAGATGAGCCTCACCACCAATAACACTATGAGTCAAGCTGTTTCGGTTCACTGACCAATTCGAATCAAATCCACAAGCTAGATCAGAATCAGAGTCCAGAGCGTCTACTGGGTCAGAAAGCATTCCAATAGGTGCTCTTAGTTGATTCGGAGTACTGGGCATGCTGCTATATCCAGAAGTTAGAGATATATCCGATTCATTTGTGTGGTTTGTTTTGGATTTTCTTTTTTTGACCGCATCTAGGCTTTTAGGTGGTGGCATGTCTTTGTTGTCCTGGTTGCTCCCGCTTCTTGGTATGTTATCCGCTGAGCCCCAAGTTTTATGTATCGTGTCGTATTTACTCTTCACCTGGATTGGAACACTCGCTCGAGACGCCAATTGAGTCGACATCCCTAAGGGTGTGATCGTCCGCATCATCGGATTCCCATGCATCGTCGTCATACCAGCACGTAGATGAGGGTGTCGGTGATGGTGACGGTGTTGATGACTTACTGGAACCATTAAGTTGTTGTTCGTATTCCCATTGCCATTGCCCACTCCCAAAAAGTTGCTGAATGCTTCGGTTGTCTTCTTCACTCTCACATTCAAAGAACCAATCCGTAGGAATCCCAAATCTTTTTCTACAAGAAAAATTCAAATTAATAATTATAACATTTGGTAGATATAATGAAATATATTAACCTGAATGTTTTCTCCTTGCCTTGATTTCTGAAAGATCAATAAAGAGAGAGAGAGAAGAAAATAATGTCTGTGTGATGGATGAGCTGAGTTGTTGATAGAGCTGTTTTCAGAAGAAGCAACAAAACTAAAATCCATGCAAGAAAGGTCTGTAGGATTTAATGTATTATGTACATGGCTTTGGGGTTGTTCATAAACCGCATAACGCTATTTTTGACCATTTTAATCTCCTTTCCCGTCATATGCCGGTGTATAATACCGGCCTGACGGCCACTCTAGGAGCGTTACGTGGTTTATAGACGACCCTTTGTTAATCGTTTGAGGTATAAGTTAGGAGAAAGAAATTGTGAATAAAAGAGAAAGAGAGGGAGAGAGCAAAACGAAGAAAACGAGAGACGCTGTGTATAAGCGAAGGAAAGAGAGGCCGTGAAAAATGACAGTTTCATGTGCTTACTATTCCTCTCTTCCTCTGACAGAGTGGCGAATGTGAATAGTAGAGACGGCGAAATAGAGGTAAAGAGCGATAGATGAGAAAAGGATGCGAAATAGAGCGCGACCGAAACAGGGAACGAATCTTATGATCGCTAAGGTTTGTTAATTATTTTATTCCACTTTTTGACAAAGAATAGAAACCGAAGAGCGGGGAAATAGAGGAAGACCAAAGTAAATGACCGCAGGTGGAGTGAAAACACAGAGAAAATGTTATTATAGTTAAAAAGGGCCGGAAAGTATTTCATTCCATTCTTTGACAAAAATCAGATACGTAAAATGAACTTTCCTATTTGACAATTACTCGGGCTATATTATTGCAATTTATGAACGAAAAACCCAAATTAACCTTAAATAATATAAATACCACCACACAAGAATGTTATCGTGAAAAATATCCCTTCTGATGGAGAATTTCAATTGGTCAAGGAACCACAACTATGCTAAACAAGTGATGTGAACTGGATAACTGGAGCAGCCAAACCTGTCAATGAGGACGTTAGTGAAACTCATCACAGATTTTCTAACCAAACATAATAGGAAATCGTTCGACCGATTTATTCCGTGTGGAATTCTAAGTACATCAAAGAATTCCACATGCGTGTTCTAATAAAATGAGTGAGTGTAGCGAAGCATACAAGGTGTTACCATTTACTTCTACAAGTTTCTTTTTTTTTCATATTCATAGTACATTCTTCAAATATCATACCATATCTCCGCCAAAGGTTTAGACTTGAAAATACTTGAAAAGTATTGTGTCGATTCGTGGATACTCCACAGCCTCGATACGATAAGCAACTCCAGGACGTAAGCTCATATGTTATTTATGTTTCCGGCAATTATGATTTCGTTCACATGTCGAAAGATCATTATTGGTAAAACCGAATTATGTCAAAGCAATGTTACCTATATTGGCGCAAGACTAATAACCTTGCTCGGAAAAAAAAATCATTATGGAAAATTTAACAAGACTCGGGACTTGCTAAATAAGGCCAAGACCGGCTCCTGGTTGTAGTGCCGATGATGATGATAATGTTACCTATATATTGTTACAAGGGTAGATCATTAAGTCCTTAGAAACGACTAGGATGGCGCTCGTAGCATCGCGAATGGTCTGTTTTTAGTAAGCATTATTCCTCACTAGGTATTTGTCAATTTTCTATTTGTTTCATGTTTCAATTTTGTATGATAAATTGGGTATGAAAAAAATATTTGCGAGATAAGCTAAGAATTTTTGGAGCCCATGCGTCGCAATCCAGATGAGTTTCTGCGCAGATTAGTAACTGTAGATGAAACATGGATACTCCACTACACTTCCGAGAGGAAAGAACAGTCAAAACAGTGGATTGTTAAAGGTGAACGGGCTCGAAAGAAGGCAAAGACGGTGAATTCAGCTGGAAAGGTTATGGCTACTGTGTTTTGGGATGCACGCGGTATTATCTTCATTGACTATTTGGATAAGGGACAGACGATAAGTGGACAGTATTATACGCCATTATTAGGTCAGCTAAAAGAGAAAATAAAAGAAAATCGTCCTTATTGACTTATTGACCTGCCTCCGTATATTCTGGTTGCGGAGAGTACAATGCAGAAGTCCGGTGTTCCAGAAACTAAGGGGACCAGAAGTTAGAATTGCCGAGGTAATGCCGAACCTAGTCAGCAAGGCTGTAAACAAAAGTCTAGCTTAAAATATAGACAATATGATGTTTACATGGTTGTCGCGCCGTCTGCGCCTTTGTCTCCGAGAATTGAGATAACAAGAGTGTGTGGTGGCGTTTCTAACAGATGCACACAATACACAAACCAATAGCGAAGAACAACAACGGTTCACGTGCCTGTACCGAGATGCCCCTGCATCGATCGTTCGCGCACTGCTTTCTCGTTTGCATATGAAGTTGATTATAACAAAGTAAGGGGGTTGGGGTCTAACAGATACATACATTACACAAACCAATAGTCGAAAATCAACCCCGAAACAAGTCGTTATTCACACTCTCTTTCTTCCTTTGAAAGTGATGAAACATCTCCTTGAACATCTTCCAAAGACTAAAAGTGTCGAAGTTCCTCCACCACACCTGATCAGGATTACGATTCCAATCCTCCTGAAGGTAGGTTCACTGTGAGCACACATTTGTGACGTGTACGGATTTATGTCCCCCTTAAGATTCATCCCAAAGTTGTGTCCTGAGCCAATAGGCTTCCCAGGTCATCATCATCATCGGCACTAGAACCGGGATCCGGTTTTTGGCTTATTTAACAAATCTCTCCACCGGTCCCGATTTCGAGCCGATGTCATCCAGTTTGGCACTCCTAGGCTCTGGGCGTCCTGGTCTACGCTATCCCTCCATCGCAGACAAGGTCTGCCGCGCTGTCTCCTTCAAAAAATCCTCCCACTAAGAACTTTCCGGGCAGGCTCCTTTTCGCTCATTCGACCTAGGTGTCCCGCCCACCGGAGTCTACCGAGCTTGATCTTTCTTACAACATTAGCTTCAAGGTAGATTGCGTACAACTCATGGTTGTAGCGGCTCCGGAATCGTCCTCCCCCACATACGGGGCCAACAATTGTCCTTAAGACCTTTCTCTCGAACGCGGCCAAGAGTTCAGAGTGCCTTTTATTAAGCACCCAGGTCCCGGATCCATACATGAGTACTGGTAAGACCATGGTCTTGTACAGTAGTAGCTTGGATGTTCTGGATAAATTTCGGGATTTAAAGAGCCTTGATAGACCATAGTAGGCTTTGTTGGATTTGATCAGCCGTTCGCGTATTTCTTCTTCCATATTGTTATCGGCTGATACTATTGACCCAAAGTAGTTAAAGGATTGCACTACTTCAAATTCGTGCTCCACTATCCTGATAGTTTGACCAACATTAGGTCTTCTCTTCGCAGAAGTTGCCACCATATACTTAGTTTTTCCCTCATTAATCTGCAGTCCCAGTTTTTGTGCCGCCTGCTCGATCTGGGCGAAGGATTCCTGTATCGCCGATTCGGTTCTACCGATGATGTCGATGTCATCTGCGCAGGCAAGTATCTGGCTGGACTTGGTGACAATAGGCCCGCTTGTTGTAACGCCAGAGTCACGGATTGCTTTCTCCAACGCCAGGCTGAAGAGGAGGCAGGCCAGACCGTCCCCTTGTCGGAGTTCATTATAGATGTTTATTGGTTTGGACAGCAATGCCGCTATTTTTACTTGACTAGTTACGTTAGTCATGGTCAACCTACAAAGTCGTATCAGGTTTCCCAGGTGGCCTCGTTTAATGCCGTCGATGACGATTTGAGCAAATATGTCCGCTCCTAATAAAAGATCAATGCGGGCTGCCTTATTAAAGTACGTCTCAGCGAGTTGGAAGCCATTCAGATGATCCCATATGCGTGATTCTATTCCAAGAAGAGTAACTCGTGATATGGCTAACAACTAACGCTTGAGTTGAGTATGTGTCAATCCATGTTGTACTTTGAAGAGATTGAGGTGCCCACAAGACTCCGAATCCTTCCTAGATGCGAGGATGCCAGCCCACTAACGTAGAGACTAACTATTACCATTGTGACGCCCAACCTTTGAACTGCCCCTTCCGAAATGAAGCTAGCCTGTGAGCCTTGGTCGAACAATGCTCTTAGTTTAAGGTGTGATTCATCCGAACCCATGCTGTTGCCAAAAGAACTTCGTTGAAAGTTGCTACCATTGCATGATGCGAGGTGATGTTGCTGGTCTGATCTAAGGTTTCTATTGACGATGATGACGATGAAGATCACGATGATGGCGACTCCAAAGACTGATGTATCACCGTGTGATGCTTCTAAGGATTTCATTTTTTTGTGGGAACATATTCGGTCCATTAGCTTTAATGGCTTGAATTTTGTTGTCTCAGTCTTCATTAATTAGTGATCTATAATTGTCATTGATCAGTTTTCGAAGGTCCTTGATTTGTGACTTAATCGTTTTTTTCCAGGTTACTTGGCTTGCTGAACTGTCTATAAAGCAGTTTCAGCTTAAAAAGCAGGTTGCTCTTTTGTCTACACAGAGCGTCCATCGTTGAGTTTCTGTATCGGTTTATACGACCCCCCACATGAGTTATTTTTGGGATAGAACGATTCATTGTATTAGTAACAATGTTGTCCTTCATTAATAGATAACGATCAATTTCATCATTAGGAAGATTCCTGTCAGTCGGTAGATCTACTCCATTGGAGCGTAATTCTATTTTAATTAGCCGACCAAGCGCGACCAGTGTGCTTTTCGAAACTTAAAATAATGTATCTGGTAATACTGCTCAAATAGTGAGTGTTCGTTTGGAACATGGATTACGGCGCCAAGTCCGTAATGATCACTATCGTACCCGCTTGGATAAGACGGCGAACTTGTTGCCTACAATTCTAGTTTTTGTTCAATGGCATTTGTTTGCCACCAGTCGCACAACGCCTCTTATGTTCGAGATAAAATTACCCCGAACACTGTGCTTGACATTGAAATCTCTTGCCATAAAGAAGTAATTACTTTCCGAGTCTAACTTGAGACTTCGGAAAAGGGTATCAAGCTTATTGATAAACTGTGTGCACTGAGAAGTTTCGGGAGCGTAAACACCTCGATAGTATAGTGGTTAGTATACCCTCCTGTCACGCGGGAGACCGGGGTTCGATTCCCCGTCGGGGAGCCTTTGGCGCACCTTGCCCGGAAAAAACAATTCATTATGGAAAATTTAACAAGCCTCTGGACTTGCTAAATAAGGCCAAGACCAGTTCCCGGTTGTAGTGCCGATGATGATGATGATCACGTAATATAAAGCTCCATGTCTATAGAACCATAATCATGCCGATTGTTTTATAGGGATGCGAAACATGGGCTCTCACAAAACGGGAAGAAAGCAAATTCCGCGTATTTGAGAATAAAGTTTTAAGAGGTATCTTTGGCGGCAAATATGATGAAGAGGCAGGACAATGGAGGAAACTCCATAACCACGAAGTGAAAAAGCTATACCGCAAACCTACAATAGTGAGAGTAATCAAGTCGCGAAGATTAAGATGGGCCGGACATGTGGCGCGAATGGGCAACGATAGGACCGTGCGTAGAATTCTTGACGGAAGACCAACGGGAAAGAGACCGGCAGAACGGCCGCGACGGAGACGGGAGGACAATGTTAACTTTGACCTTGAGGAGATCGGATCGGGTGGTCAAGCGTGGAAGGAGAGCGGAAAGGACAGGGAACGATGGCGGAGTAACTAGCATTAAATCGTATCGAACTATCTTGTAACTATGACGGGGGTGGTCTGAAGAGTTTCCGATCTTAACGTGAAGATAGCAGCACTCGTCAATAAAAGTTAGTGAATATAGTTGTGCATCTTTTGACAGTTACTGACCAAAATGTCAGCCATTTTGGACGCGTAGTTATTATTGGAATAAAAATAAATTTTAAGAAAAAATGTCTTGCATCTTTGTTAGGTCGGAAACTTTTCAGCCCAGTGTATATTCATCACGTCATCATTTCCCTCTAAAATAAGGATGTGCCATTTCGTTGAAGTAGAAACAACATTCTAACGTTGTGCTCTAACCATGTCAGCGTACTAACAAAACACAATTTGCGGAAAGCGCTGCTTTTTTGTTTTAATTTTAAGAAAAATGCAGCTGATGAGCATCGATTGCTGTATGAAGCTTATCGGGAACATGCTCCATCAATAAAAATGTGTGAGTACTAATTCCAGCGTTTTAAAAGTTGCGATTTTGACACCAACGACAAAGAATGTGAAGTAAGACCAGTAAAATTTGAAGACACTGAGCTGGAAGCGTTATGGGACCAAGATTCATGCCAAACTTAAGAGGATTCCGCTGAAATCGTGGGAGTGACTTCTGGCGTTTCTAACAGATACACACACAATATGCAAGCAAATAGTGAAGAACACCGATAGGAAATTCGAATAAGCAAAGCATAAGAGCCGTATACCATAGCGATAATATAACAATTCCACAACAGTTGGGTGTACTTGAGTTTAGAAATCGAATTCGTACACGCGGCAGTGGCCTGGTGTGTTGAGCATTGATTCAATCTTTTAGTGATTTTAACCGTCATATAGTCAGTTCGAATCACACGTTCTTCACTATCGTCGCAATACGCTATAGACTCAACAAGCGATTTCAAATCGTGGGTACGGTGCAAAAAAAAGGTAATTGGGTTCTGCATAAATTCACCCAAGAGACGTTTTTTTTCCACGTGAATCGACTCGTGACGGGTGATGCAAATTGATTTCGCTACGATAATCGAATGCGCAGAAAATCATGGGGTTAATCCGGCCATGCATCAACTTCAACGGCCAAACTGAATATTCATGGCAAGAAACTAATGCTGTGCATCTGGTGGGATCAGTTCGGGGTGATCTACCATAAGCTACTCCAGACTAACGAAACCATCACTGGTGAACATTATCAACAACAATTGATGCAATTGGCTACATATTCGTCTGGATATACATGGTTTGTCCAGAAGTAATTCAAAATAAAAAAAAATAGATTTATTAAACATATTGTTACGAACGTTTAACATTCTTCAAAGTAGTCCCCTTGGGCTTCGACACAATTTCACCATCGAGTATGCCATGCACGGTACGCCCTCTGGAAGGTGTCAACTGGGACCACTGCAAGAGCTCTTGTAACGGTGGCTTATTTTTCTTCTATGGACTCCTATCAATGATGTTTTGATTTTGGGGATGAAGAAAAAGTCAGCCATTGCCAGATCGGAACTGTAGGGGACTGGGCCAGAGTTGCTAAGCTGTGTTTGCCCACAAATTCGACCAAGGACAGAGTGATATAGCTTGGCGCGTTGTCGTGGTGGAGCTTCCTGGTTGCGGCAATCACTTTTCGCCCTAGGATATCTCTTTCTCAGTCTTTCAACCACATCCACGTATTAAGCAGAAATCAGTGTCAGTCCTAGAGGCACAACCTCTTCGTGGACCACACTTTTGGGGTCGAAAAAGATAACAAGCTTCGTTTTCATCCTCGTTTTGCTCATTCTTACCTTCTCGGGGTGAGGAGTGCCACTCGAAACTTTGGTCTCCAGGTTGTACTGAAAAGGCCATGATTTGTCACTGGTAATCAATCGGGTCCTATTTCCACGCGTTCGAGAATTTCAGATGTGATAATCACCCAATGATCCATCTGTTCGTCAGCCAACACTTTTGGAATCAATTTTGTTCACACTTTTCCGTGTTCAAATTATTGGCAACTATGTCATGCACAATTGTTTTTAGAATGTTGAGAGTGTTATAGCGTTTGAAATAATAGTGAAGAAGAACGTGTGATTCGAACTGACGTTATGACAGTTTGAATCACCCAAAAAATTGAACCCAAGCATTACCCATCAGACTACTGGCCGATTTTAGAATTTGATTTTAAAACTCGACTATACTCCACTGATGTGAATTGTTATGTTATCGCTTGGTATACGGCTCTGATGTATTTTCTTATTCGATTTTTCGTTCGGTGCCCTTCACTATTTTGCTTGTGAATTGTGTGTGTATCTGTTAGAGTCGCCACAGTGTCTGTAATCAATCGGAGACTTAACCGACGTTCAGAATTCAACGGAAATCGGATACGGTCCAAATTTTCTTGTTGAGGTTGTTGGTGGTCGTTCAGAGTAGGGTTCATCGTCCACGTCTTACCGATCACCCTTAAATGCCTTCAATTGTCGTGCAACTTGCGGAGAAGATAGAACAGAGTTCCCGTAAGCTTCCCTGATCATTTTGTTAGCCTTAGTGAGAGATTTTCGGGGTTTTGCACAAAACTCGATCGACGAGCTCATCGCGATTCGTGACACAGGCACTGAACAGAGATCCACAGTAACAGCGATGTATTTGCTCCAACTGCTCGGAACATGTTGAATAAGGCGTCGCTGGAAAACTGAGAGTATTCGCCACCCCACGCGCTGCATCTTGTCAGTGCGCCGCTACAGAAATAATTGTATTACCTTCCAGAGCAACCCTGTTGGTCGATATAAAAAGGGATATGATACTCCGAAGGGGTATGATAGCGAACATACAGGGTAAAGTCTCTGCTTTCAATCCGGCGAAGGCCAGAACGATTCTTGTCCCTGTTCAATCCAAGTTGACATGCAGTCTCCACGTGACACCCCTGGCTAGCTACTCTGGCACCCACCAAGTAGTGAACCAATGCATGCAGCGACATTTTGAGAAAGGTTGGCGAAAGACTAACAACCTTGCCCGGAAAAACAAATTATTAACGACAATTTAACAAGTCTCGGATAAAGACCTGGTACCCGTGGAAAGACTTGCTAAATAAGGCCAAGACCTGATCCCGGTTGTAGTGCCGATGATGATGATGATGAAAAATATTAATCGAGAAGCGATTCTATCTAAGTCGAAGCAAACAGTGGACAAAAACTCGGTAAAAACGATCAGGAAGTTTATTAGGGAGCTCTTGCTTATATATCCATTTGTATTTTATTCGTCGTATACAATTCACTATTGTCTTGTACATAATTGCGTTATATATTTATGGGAATTTTTCATTAACTTAGACCAACGCCAAGACCGGATCCCGGTTGTAGTGCCGATGCTGATGATACTCCGAACTTTCTGGGGACCGCTTGAGTACTCGGTGACTTCCATTATTTGGGATTTGACGAGTTGAAGAGGACACGAATGAAAACGATAGTAAACAACACAGCGCACAATAATGTCTAAGAAACAAATCATCACAGCAATTAACATAACACTCCATAGCCTAAGTAGCGAATAAATACATTCTCATGTACATACGGCCGCAGTCTGATACGTTAGTGCTTTGGTTGTAACCATTTCTTTGTTGCGTGGGTTCGAATCATATTCTTCGCTAACATTGCTAAGCACTGTAATGTCAGGCGGCCTTGTAAACTTGATAATATTCAACTCTTTGAGTTCACCGGTAACAGTACGATTTCGAAAGCGCGTTGAGGTGGAGCTGATATGGCTTCAGAGAATGTTGAATTGGCTTGCCTGGCATTGGAATGTCAACTATGAGCTGGAATGTCAATTATAAGCGAAGAAATGAATGCGGATATTGTGTGTTTGATATTATTCGCAACTGGTCAAACATTTCTATACCTGGGGTAGATGTAACTGTTTTAATACCATTTTCTGGTCATGTAAGAACTTTAGTTGAGCAATATCCACATTGTAGTCACACCTTGGTCTGCTGAATCTACTTCGGCTTTCTTCTATATTATTCCATCTACATAATCAGAAACTTCCCCCGCTTGGTACAAAACTTTAACGTAGTGCAGGGGCTTAAACTACAATGAATCACTCAGGCTATGCTGACGGAAGCATATGCTTCCAGAAGGGCCACCCATGTCAGACAGGCCAGCGAAGAGTAACACACAAAGATCTACCATCCCTAATCCAGGGTGTTGTAATGCAATTTATTAATGGCCGAATGTTGGTGCTAAAAATACAGGGCCCATGGTACAATTATGTATTTATAAACGTACACGCCCCAACAGAATCTACCGACGAAGAAACGAAGGACACATTCTACGAGACCCTAGAGGAAGTATTTGATGGGATCTCATCATTCGATGTTAAAATCCTACTCGGGGACCTCAATGCAAAAATTGGAAAGGAAGGTATCTTCCAACCAACAATAGGTAAAGAAAGCCTACATGACGTTTCAAATGATAATGGTATTCGAATTATCACGTTCGCAGCGTCAAAAGATCTGGTAGTGAAAAGCACGATGTTCAAGCACAAGCAAATTCATAAAGCCACATGGATATCACCCGACGACGTAACGCGTAACCAAATAGACCACTTCCTCATAGACAAAAGACACCACTCGAATATTCTTGACGTAAGATCATATAGAGGAGCAGATTGCGACTCCGATCATCTTCTAGTGATGGGAAAAATTAGAAGTCGGCTCGCAGCAAACCCACATGGGCAGTCACGGGAGACGAGGTAAAAGTTCGACATTGATAAACTAAAAGACCTACGCAAAAGGGCTGAATATCAAGACGAACTAACGAATAGATTTAGCATCCTAGAGAATGACAGTAGTGAGGAAGAGGAAGCCAATAGTGTGGACACTAAATGGGCGTCGATCAGAGATACAATCAAACAAACAGCCCAAAAGGTATTAGGATTTAAGAAAACAGCTAAGTCCAAACATTGGTTTGACGATGAGTGCAGGGCAAAGATCGAACAACGTAAAAGATATGATGAAGTCGACGCAGTAAGATACGCGACAATTCAGAAAGAGACAACCAGACTTTTCAAACGCAAAAAACGCGAATGGGAGAAGACTCGGATCGAAAAAATCATCGAAAATGCCAGAGCAAAGAACAGCAGAGGTATGCATGCCGGCATAAATTAAACTAGAAATAGCTACCGAGGGAGAGCTAAAATAATCCGAGGCACAAACGGTTGTCTGGCGACAGAAACAAAAAAATATCGTGACAAGATGGAAGCAGTACTTTGAAAACCTGCTCAATGTGCGCACCCATCAACCACAAATAAACGCACCAGACGTGCATACAGCTGAGCCCCAGATCCCAGAGCCCTCTTTCGACGAAGTTGTAGACGCGATAAATCGACTGAAAAACAATAAGGCTTCCGGAGTCGATTGCATACCGGCAGAGCTTGTGAAGCATGGAGGAGAGGCAACCGCTCGAAAGATCCACCAACTCATCAAAACAATATGGGATAAGGAAGTCATTACAGAAGAATGGAAAACTTCAATAGTCATCCCCATTTTCAAACAAGGCGACAGATCTGACTGCAAAAATTACAGAGGAATATCATTGCTCCCACCCACATGCAAAATATTAACAAATGTCATACTGGCAAGAATCACACCGTACGCAGAAGAAATATTGGGAGATTACCAATGCGGATTCCGTCGGAACCCGTCAACAAGCGACCAGATGTTCACAATAAGGCAACTGTTGGAAAAGAAGTGGGAATACGGAGAGACGGTTCACCAACTGTTCGTTGACTTAAAAAAAGCCTACGACTCAGTCGCAAGACAAAGACTCTGCCATATTGTGGTTGAGCTGGGGATCGCGAAAAAATATGCCGCGCTCATTCAAATTTGCATGAACGAAAACAAAGGGCGAGTTAGAATAGAAAACCACCTCTCAGAACCATTTGAAATCCGGGACGGACTAAAACAGGGGGATGTCCTCTCACCATGCCTTTTTAACCTTGTCCTCGAGTATGTTATCAGAAAGGTACAAGACGACAACACGGCCGGATCATCCCTGAACGGGGTCACACAAGTGCTCGCGTATGCGGATGACATCGCCGTTCTGGGCGATAATCTCGAAACTATAAGTAAAAACTGTGAAATCATCATGCTGCTTGCAGAAGAGGTGGGCCTAGAAATAAATGAAGACAAAACAAAATACATGATTACGGCGAGAGCAGGTGGACCTCAGGGAACACATATAAACATCAGAGACAAGATATTTGAAAAGGTTAAAGGGTTTAAATATCTGGGAACAATACCGGCGGCTAATAACGAAATGTCGAAAGAAATTAACAAAAGACTACACTCCCGCAACGCTAATTGGCACACTGTCAGTAAACTGCTGAAATCCAAGCTGCTATCACGTAACATAAAGCTCCGGCAATGGAGGAAACTGCGCAACCACGAATTGGAAGAGCTACTGCAAACCTACAATAGTGACAGTAATCAAGTCGCGAAGATTAAGATGGGCGGGACACGTAGCGCGAATGGGCGATGGTAGGACCGTGCATAGAATACTTGACGGTAAACTAACGTAAAAGAGACCGACAGGACGGCCGCGACGGAGATGAGAGGACAATGTTAGATTTGACCTCGAGGAGATCGGATCGGAAGGCCGAACGTGGAAGGAGAGTGTAGCGATTCTAACAGATACACACAATTCACAAGCAAAAATAGTGAAGAACACCGAACGAAAAAAAATCGAATAAGAAAAATACATCAGAACCGTATACCAAGCGATAAAATAAAAATAATTCATACCAGTGGAATATAGTCGAGTTTGGAAATCAAATTCTAAACACGGTCAGTAGTCTGATGCTTCACTGCTTCGCTTTTCAATCGTTTCATCGTGTGTTCAATTCACCTTCTTCACTATCCTTGCTTAACGCTATAAGAGCGCACAGGACAGGGAACAATGGCGGAGCCGAGTCGGTGAGGTCATGAACTCCCGGGTCCCTACAGGCCAATAAATAATAATAATAATAACATAATCAGAAACATAGTTGTTTACCTCGAATAGCCTCGAATTGAACCCTAGTTTCAACTTGTATTTAATACTATAGTCTGTGCGGATTAAAGGTTCCTATATCAAGAAGAATCGCAACAATTGCGTGAGCTATAACGTCAACTTCGTTATTGTGGAAGAATAACGACCAATTCCATCATCGTCATCGGCACTAGAACCGGGATCGGGTCTTGGCCTTCTTTAGCAAGCCTATCTACTGGTCCTGGTCTACGGCATCCCTTCATCGCAGACAAGGTCTGCCGCGCTGTCTCCTTCCATACATTCTGCCACATAGGACTTTCCGGGTAGGCTCCTCTTCCCTCATTCGAGCTAGGTGTCCCGCCCACTGGAGTCTACCGAGGTTGATTTTTCTTACAACGTTAGCTTCAAGACAGATCGCGTACAACTCATGATTGTAGCGTCTCCGGAATCGTCCTCCGTCACATACGAGGCCAACAATTCTCCTTAAGACCTTCCTCTCGAACGCGGCTAAGCGTTCAAAGTGCCTTTTATTGACCAGCCAGGTCTTGAATTCATACATGAGTACTGGTAAGACCATGGTCTTGTACAGTAGTAGCTTGGATGTTCTGGATAAATTTCGGGATTTAAGGAGCTTTGATGGGCCATAGTACGCTTTGTTGGATTTGATCATCCGTCCACGTATTTCTTCTTCCATATTATTATCGACTGCTACTATTGACCCAAGGTAGTTAAAGGATTGTTTGGGGCAAGGCTAATAACCTTGCCCGGAAAAACAAATTATGATGGAAAATTTAACAAGCCTCAGACTTGTTAAATAAGGCCAAGACCGGATCCAGGTTGTAGTGTCGATGATGATGATGATGAGTTAAAGAATTGCACTACTTCAAATTCGTGCTCCACTACCCCAATAGTTTGACCATCGTTACCCAAATTTAATTTAACTATCCATAAAAGTCGTTTAAACTATCCCAGTTAGCTTTTTCAGAGAGCTATACTATTCTTCTTCAGGGACTCCTTTCCTTCACAGTACCATTGGTTAGAGAAGATTTACCTGACACAATACAGTGTCCAAGTGGAAAAAACTTCGATAGGATACGAAGAACAGCTCTAGTGTGTTGGGCGAATGTTTAAAAAGACTCATGCAACAGAAACGGGTTTCAGTGTAGTAATGAATTTATGGGTTCCAAAGAGTCCGTGATTAATTGATTGTGTGATAGGCAGATGAAGGAATCTCTAGAAATTTTCTTACAATATCGAAAAAAGTTAATATATCCTAAGCTAAAAATAAAAGAAGGAATTGTGGAATTACTGTAGTCAAGAGTGTTAAGTGTGAATAGAAGGACATTCGATACGCTACATAAAGTTCAAGTAGAAACACGACTCCTATTCCATATGGAGATATAGCAGAACTGATTTCCTATCAATTTCTTAGACTTCAAATGAACAACAAACAGATCTTTAACACACACTAAGGAAGTAAATCGAAGGATTGTTTTCAAACAGAACATATTAATCTCAGTTTGATCGAAATGACACATTCCAAACCTTTTAAGAGCGCGATTCAAATGTTAACATTGTTGGGTATTTCATGCTTTAGAAGTCAGTACGTTTAGTATCAAGTTATCATTCCTAGACCTGATTACGAGTATGAATGAGTTTGTGTGTTTATTTCATATGAACTTAATGACAGTTACTTTTACTTTTGAACTCAAAATCAACATAAACTTTTATATTACTGCACAAACAATTGAACTCAAACTCGGTAATATCGTTTTATTAAATATAGCAAATTAAACAAAACGTAAACAAAGTAAAAACAATTCAAACAAATCAAACTGTCACGATCATTGCAGATCCTTTTCATACAATCAGTTGTTCCACTTGCCTCAACGAGGAATATCCGCTGTTCAGCAATTGCAGACGCATTGCCTGGATTTCTTTTCATTTTTCCCAAGCAGCATGAAATCAAGGATAAAAAAAGTATTGAGGTTTGTTAAGTTTATTAACTACCAGATAATACAATATAATACATATCTACAGAGAGAGTAGTCACATGCAATCGTCAACTACTAAAATAGATAAAAGATAGATTAACGGCCAAACAAACATTTTAAAAGCAGCACAATATTCTAAGATCGATTTACGTTCTATGCTAAAGAAATCCCACCCCAACTTAGTTACTGGAAATCTATAAAAAAAAAACTAAAAATACATCTTGTTGTTAAGCATTCGTGTTAGTACGCAAGGTGTCACTCAATTGTGGGGGTTATGTTACTCCGGATTCGGGGCGTTAGTCACTATTTCCGATTTTGTGCTGGCGGCTCTAAATGTCTTTCGCAAAAAACTCTCCTTTCGTCGTACCGGAATTGCCCCGTAGAAGGTACTTGAGGTATTTGGATCTGTTGGATTGTTGTCGTAGATGCTGGTAGTCGATCCGTGGGAAAAGTTCCTTTCTAATGAATTGTCAGATCCAAGCAATGCGTCGTCATTAATGGCGGTTTGGAGTGGTTTGCGTTTCTTATTAGCCTTGGTGGATTCAGTGCGCGGAAGTAGTGAGGTCCCGGATATTGTAGCATAGCGCTGGGATCGTTTTTTGCGTGACACCGATAATGACCCGCCAGCATTGGAATTATGGTATTTAATCGGAAATTGAGACAATGATGGGTCGTACTCACTGCTGTATGTTGAAGCTGATACGCTGGTTCGTTGTTTGTGGTAGTCCAATGGCTTGTTTCCGCTCCAGTCCATCAAGTCACGATTGGCTTCTATGGAGAAAAATAATATAATGAAATATTCTTTAGTGTGACATTCTACGGCTGAGCTAAAATGCATACAAGATTTGAATTTTGCGTCATTGTGCACTAAATTATAGATGAAAAAAAAAGAAAGACAAATAAGGATAACAGTTGACGGCTTACGATTATTAAAAATGGAGCGCACGAAAAATCAACGCATTTCAATTGTTGGGCTATATTTTAAAAACAATGAAGATTGATCAGTCGCAGTTCGTAAATTTGCTTTAAGATATAAATATAAATTTAATTGTATCAATTGTAAAGATATTGCGGCGACAAACTCCCAAATATTGGGCAAGTAAAACTCTTTGACATAGTAGATTAAATTGACTCCTACAAGATATCCACGTTTTCAGGAACCTCTCTCCACACCTGAACGGGACAGATGTACTCAAGTGGCATAAAACCATCCCAGAGGAGACTTGTGTAATATTTACAACTGGGTCGCCATATGTTATTTAATCAAGGAAAAAGAAGCAGGCAACCTTAAGGAGAGTGAGACTGTGGGGGGTTATCAGCGGATTGTGCCAGCACGGGAACGGGTTCACCAATATTCCACCGGGGAAGAGACAAATCACCAAACACACAAGAGAAGGTCGGAAAAATGTCAAAATAATAAAACGCTGTATCCAATTACACTCCGTTAAGTAGGTCCGATTTATTAACAACTGTAGCTTAGATTTTGGTGACAAATGTATTTTATTCAGTGGCTAATAAGATAAACAACAATTCAAACACACTTACGGTTATGATACTTTATTAATTAATCACACTTTCAAGTTTAGTATCCAAATGGCGCTCGTAAGTTGGACAAAACAGCTCATCGGCTGCCGACGAGATGGAACATACAAAAACCGTCTTATGAGTTGTGACAATAGTTTCTCGAATATAATATATACACCGATTCCGAAGTAAACACACAACACACTAATTGCAAATGAACAGGACGCAACGGTCGAGGATGCCTGTTGAATAAAATATTCCTGGTGGATTATTGTTTATGTGGCAAAGCGGAAGGCGATTATTTTAATGTCTGGAGCACTAGCTGTGGCGTTATCTTCACGTAATTTTGTTTGTTTTAAATCTAAATGCAGGTTCAAAAATTGAGACAATGAGAACGGTGCGCGTGATGTTTGCCCGGTGCGCGCACTAACCCGACTCCCTCTTCGTGCGCACTCTAACGTGTATGAAACTCGACTGACTAATTACTGGCGAGGAAAAGTTCGTCGCGTCGTGGCAGTGGAGTCATAGCTCAAATCAACAAACTGCCATTTACTTGGAACTTTGAAAAGGGTTGCCGTTCCTGTATAGGGAATTTAGTTCCGGAGAATCATCGCCGTATAGGCTGAGTTGGATTCTTTGGTTGTGTGTACCGGGAAATTGGTTTCGGTAGCATAGCCAAGTATGGTCAAGGGTCTTGATCATTGCGATGGTCGTTTCGTGGAAAGGCGACGCATCATGCTGGTGGCCTGCCAATAAGAGGGAATTGGTGTGGTTCTATGGGAAACCATATTAGGTGGAATGGGAACCGAAATGGTTTTCGGGGGAACTAATTGTTGGTTGGTTACAAGCGAGGAGATAGTTTAAGCAAGAAGTGAGCCGGAATGATTTTCGGGGGAAATTGGAATTGCTTGGTTGCAAGCAAGGGATATAATTTAGATGCGATTTTAGCCGAAGCGGTTTTTGATGTGTGGCTCGATGTAGTTGATGGAGGTGGTGAGTATTCGGTTGTAAATTTGAATATGCGTTTATTACAGGAAATGATTTTCGGGGGAAATTAGGATTGCTTGGTCGCAAGCGAGGAGTATAATTTAGATAGAGAATTAACCGAAGCAATTTTGGGAAAATGTATGCGGCTCGGTGTAGTTGATGGAGATGATGAGTGTTTCGTTGTAAATTGGATATGCGTTTATTACAGCTTGGGAAATGGGTTCTTGGTAGGTTGGGGATGTATGCAATTGCAGGTTTGGGGAAGGATGCTGTTGCATATTGGGATGTGTTTTTGCATGTTTGGAACTGGATTACAAGTTGCGCTGTTAGCGGTCAAAATTGGTTGGCATTGTGGGTTGGTTCTCCATGTGGTATAGAGAACCCCCACAAGACCTTTGGTCTGGATCGGTTACTCCAAAGTCGCCACGTGAAGGTGGCAGCGAGTTGATGTATGTGTGAACGCAGCCTTCCAACGTTGATGTCTAACTAGATTTGCCTTCTCCAACGATGGTAGAGCCTGTCTAAAATCGGGTCCTCTGTTAGACCATCAGGCAGGGTACGAATGCCATAGAGATATACCAAAGTATGATGATGATGGGGTCTAACGGCAGAGCACGAATATCATAAACATCTGCTAAAACAGTAAGAGAAATGATGATATGCAAACTCGATTGTCCTGTATCTGCTTTATTCATTAAAAATTTATTCCTTAAATACTATTTCTCCCATCAATAGTTCTATTGCATATCACGCTAAAGTAAGTCAGAAGCCATCATATTTCAGACGTCTAGTCATAACCAGAAAATTACGTTCGTCATTTCAAATATTTATTGCACACAGCATGGCAAATCCTCAATGGCTTACTTCTTAGATGACACGTTAATAGGTGAATGTGAAGCACCGTGATATCTTATCCTATACATGACACACATTCATCAGAAACACCTGGGAAATGCGTGGAAATTGAACCATGATCTGATTGTCGGGTGTATAGTATAAGAAAACGTGTTTCAGTTTTGTTGCATCTCGCTACATAAACCCCCTCACTCATGAACCAATTAATGCAGACGTCCGTTAATTTGATTCTTCCCACATACAATGAATGCTCATATCGCGCACGTTGCGATATTCATAATTCAATATTCTCAATAATTGCCCACTTGTGTCGCCTACTCATTGCTCCAGCTATACGCCAGCAGTCAATTAATGGAATACAACACTCACAATGCTCATATTGCACGCGATGCAACTTCCCATTCCCAGGCAACTAGCTGGTGCTAACACCGCATACCTTATAGCGCATTGTCGCGTTGTCAAATTGCACACCCGTGGCTTCACACCCAACACTAGGAACCATGCTTGACATAAGATACCGGCGGCATCGTCAAAACAATGGAAGTGCCCGCTGAATGCCAGCCGTCATCGCGGCAAAGCGCTTGCCAGTCGAATATAACGACAAAGCGTTTGCCAGTCAAGCATAATGACAAGGCGCTTGCCAGTCAAACATAACGACAAAGCGTCGACCAGTTGAACGGAGCGAATGGCCCGGACGAAGGCTATCATGATTGGTTTGGTCAAACGCAATTAGCATTTGAGCAGTGCGAATGACCCGAGTGGGGGTAATCGTTGTATTGGTTGATTTTAGTGGTTTACATTTGAACGATGTAAGCCGTTGCATCTTGCGAAGGCCAATTAAGTTGCAATGATAATTGAGCCATATAGACGGCTCAAGCCGGGAAATCGGATTCAACACAGGTCATGTGTTCGGGTTAAAGTACAAGGGAAGGTGCAACGTTTGCGTTTGTGCCCCCAGACTTTGGAGTATAAAAGGAGTGGTTTCAAATAGTTTAGTCGAAGAGTAAGTTAGCAACCTACAAGGAGAGGTTGACTTCAGAAATTAAAATAAATAAAGACACCATAAAAGTAAAAGTCGTCTCTCATAAATTAATCATAGAGAAGGAAGCCAGGACGACTACGGTGAACCACTCAGCGGACCCCAAGAAGAGACCCAGGGAGGTAATTATTCTAACTTATCTTAAAAACAAAAACCCGGAGGAGTATCCCGCGAGCATAACAGTTTCATTGAGTACATTACATTTGCTTAGCCTCACATTGTTTACTATAGTGCCGACACTGTTATTTCCTAGTCCCTATAGATGTGATAGACTCGAATCCAACACATGGCTTCACACAGTTTCGTCCGGAAACTCTAAGCAGAACATAAGTAAATACTACTATAAAATATATAAATACGACCTTGACAGCCTCCCGCGTCACCTAGTGTCCTTTCTTTTGAAAAAACCTGTTGGCAAGAGTGATGGTCAACAAAAATGATATTTTCAACTACGACGGGTATTGCTTTTTGGCGAATGATTTAAGGAAGGCTTGTTCGGTCCGCACAGTAGACTGTAAATTGATATTATAAAAAATCACATACGAAATATTATAATAAATATACATAGGCGGCCTGAAAAGTTTCCGACCTCAACGTGAAGATAGCAGCTTCGGTCCATAAAAGCTCGTGAATGCTGATGTGCATCTTTTGACAGTTACTCAACAAAATTTCAGCCATTTTGGATGCGTAGTTTTTATTTGACAGTCGTTTGGGTGTTTTTGTGAAAATGGACGAAATTGAGTATCGAGCTGTCATTAAATGTTTGTTTTTGAAAGGCAATACGCCTACGCAAATCAAAGATGAGTTGGACTCTGTGTATGGGGAGGGACCGTTGATGATCGTTGTCTACAATATGCATAGTAGCGGTATTGACAGCCGCAATGCATCATGAACATTGTGCTAATTGGATTTAGCTTGATTACCGGGAAATGGTTTTTATGGCTTCGCTGGCACGGGTGGGTATTCAATTCCTATTTGCATTTGCCTATGCTGTACGATTTAACTGATGCCTTAAGACGCAAGATGCGTATATTTGTTTTTGTCCATTGGGTATAGGTCGCCAGCCAATGTGTATGCAGGTAGTTTTTATTGCACACATGTTAAGGCTGGGATAAGCCAACAAGGGTAAGATTCTCTGATTATGCGGTTGTATTATATGTGAACCGATGAATTTTCTTTCAGGGAATTTATGATAAGTTAGGAAAGAATTCTTATGGGGAATTTGTATGCGAAGAGATGCATGAACGTAAGGATTATTTTCTAGGAGATTTTAGCTAAATAAACTTGATCAATTTGATGCGTGAAGCATTTAAGGTGATAATGCGATTGCGTTAGCGAAAACCTATGCAGACTGCGATGAAGTTATGGGGGTTTTTCAGGTAAGTAGGCCGTGGGGTTTGGCGGAACCGCCACTTACTTATATAGATACGCTTGCCGCGTATGCACACTAATTGTTTTTTAATTATTTTGGGTGCAGAGAAGTCTCAAGCGAACCCGTACTCATTTAAGATATGCAACGCAGTTTAATTTAATAGTAATTGTGTTGGCACTCGGTCGGCCTTCTGGTGATGGACCGTGGGGATAATCAGGAACAAGGTTGTCTCTATTGGAATCATCTACTATCCCTAATATGGAATTCTTGACAATGAGTTCACGTCACTCACTTATCGGGCCATCAGCACGGTATATAAACGTCGATAGTTGTCGTCCGGAAACAATTGCTATTGTAAAGAATAAGGAAAAACGAATACTTTAAGTTGGATGGACTATTGACGGAACCTCCAGAAAAGAATCCTCCTTAGGTAAAGTAAAAACACGGTCGTTAACTATTGGGAACCTTTACGTTTATTTCTCTTGATCCAATCTAATCTCTCGAAAAAGGAATTTACGACGATGTGACAGCTCATTTAAATATTATTGAAATGTCAGCTGTTTGCTGACATTTGTTATTTGTGTTGTCATGACAGCATTTTCCGTAGTGCCTGCGCCAGTGTTGCCATCGTGTGCTGCTCCGTCTCCAACAGTAATAATTTAACAATAATTTAATAACAATTTTACATACACTTCACTTTTAAGGCCATTCCGTTGAACGGTTCATCAACTATCGTTTGTCGATTGTCGACATGTCTACACCGGGTGCATCTCTTTTGATCTCTCATAGAGTATACGATTTTTTTGTTGCCTGAAGAAAATTCTTATAACAGTATACATAGATATATAACTTTTTGCAACGAAAGCAAATGCAGTTGTATTTATCTGGTATACATGTGTTTCCACTTGCTGGGCTCCTACATATACGTTTTTTAGTAAAAACAACCCAAATAATATCTTTTAGATTTAGCCTTTCATTCGATAACGTCTTCATTGAAAAAAAACTCAGTGTTTGAGAGTTTCTGATATATACCAAGATTATCTTATATCTTACTATCGGGTTTTCCAATAGAGACTTGACAACTTTTTTTAAAAATAAAACGCAAACCATTTGAGATATTTCAAAAACTTTATTATCGGATTGAAGTACAATCAAAACATTTTTGAATGGAACTCGACTTCGTTCATATGGCCACCGCGGGCAGGTTTGCAGCGGTCGATTCGTTGGACCCAATTTTCGATGACTCGGCCAGATATGTCGGCCGAAACGGCCGCTATTTCGCGTTCAATGTTGGCTGTGAACTCTTCCAACGTCGTCAGCTTGTTGGCATAGACCAATGACTTAACGTAGCCCCAAAGAAAATAGTCTAGAGGCGTTAAATCGCACGAAGGAGGCGGCCAACCGACTGGCCCATTTCTTGAGATAACACGCTCATCAAACTTATTCTTCAATAAATCGATTGTATCGTGTCTGTTGAAACCACATGTCGCCCAAGTCCATATCATCTAATTCGGGACAAAAATAATCGGTAATCATGGCGCGATAACGATGGCCATTCACAGTAACGTGACGATCGTTATCGTCGACGAAAAAATATGGCCCAATGACGCCGCCGGCATGCAAACCGCAGCAAACAGTTATTTTTTGTGGATGAAGTGGTGATTGATGAAGCACATGTGGATTTTCACCCGACCAATAACGCACGTTTTGCTTATTGACGAATCCATTGAGCCAAAAATGAACTTCGTCGCTGAAGATGATTTTGCGATGAAATTCATCATCTTGGACCATCTTTTCCAGAGCCCAATCGGAGAACGTACGTCGCTTCAAATTGTCCATCGGCTTCAATTCTTGAGTCAGCTTGATCTTGTATGGGTGTAAACCAAGATCCTTACGCAAAATTCGCTATAAAGTGGTCTGGGCGATGCCCAATTATTGAGAACGCCGTGGAATTGACTGATTTGGATCGTTTGCTACGGACACTTGAGCGGCAGCGATATTTTCGACACTTCGACCAACCCGTTGTCTCACTGGCACGGCAACATCACACAACGAATATGTAGACTCAAATTTTTGCACTGAACTTGTTATTGCCTGTCTAGGGCAAGAATTACGACCGAAAATTGGAGTTAACGCTCTTAAAGTTGCGGTCACCGACTCAAAATTTCGGTAGACATTTTTTATAATTTGCAGACGTTGTTCGTTCGTGTATTTAACCATGTACTTAAAAATGTTGCGTTTACTGAATAAATTGACAGTGACAGTTCGATGATTAGTGAAAGGGTGCGTTCACAAATTAAATTCAAAGTTGTCAAGTCCCTATTGGAAAACCCGATATATTATAGTGTCATGTTTTCTCCAAATTGTCTAAATCCCATTAGGAATATCGGCAATCAAGAAGAAGCAAACAGACGTAACCACCAATCTAACTGGCGGTGATTTAGGCATGGAAAGAGGTTTCCGTTTGTACTATGATTTGACATTTAAAAGTACCTCAAAATCCCCTTTTGTGCGTAAGTTTGGGCGAACAGAAAAATACGTCCTCAATCGTAAACGCTCCACATGCTAAATGGAACGGTTTATTTATTTATTTATTTTTATTATCTTTGTATTTTTTGTTTATATCATATAGGATTTTTCGTAAAGATTTGGTTTTCAAATAAAACACACAAGGATTTGGAAAAGCAACGATATTTTTAATTTGGATTGAAATACAACCGATACAATTAGTTACGAAATGAAAAATTATAATTGAAGTGATACTCCGCCGATTTCGCGTGCAATATTGGCTTTTAGATCATCCCGCAGTAAAAGGTATAATTTAACAACTCAACCTATTATATAAACATGAGAAATTCCTTATACAAAATGTGTCGTGTCGAAAAAGAAACCTCAGTATATGTTTTATTTTGTTTATGTAGGTGGTTAAAAAAAAAAAAAAACCATTAAGTAAATAAAGAAATACATAACACCCGCAAATTTTATCTATACCAAGTTAAGTTAAGTTAACTTATTATTGTGACACATATGCCTTTTAGAACTAACAAACAATTACTGTTTGTCGAGATGCATTAATTAATATAATTAAAGTTTTGTTGAAAAGTCTGTTGATAAGTCAAAATATATTGACGTTAAAGAACTTTCAGAATGTGGTTTAAAGATGTAGAGATAGTTTATCTTTTAAATAAATTCGATAACGAACCATCGAAGCCAGACAAGCCGACTTAACCCGGCACATCAACTGTAACAGGGATTTAATATGTTTTTGTTCAAGATAAACTTATTAGAATTAGGTTTGTTTATTCAGTACAAAATACTTTTCACTTAGATTAATTTCCTCTTCTTAAACTTTTACTGCATAAGTTAAATATTCTAGAACGATATTAATGACCAACTAAGTATCTTTGTCCTCAGGTAAAAAGTTCTCTGATATCCTCACCTTCATCGTACCCAATTATTTGACTTAATATTAATTATTTCTTTAGCTTTTAGTTTAAGTTAAGCTAGTAAATGGAGACTTTAATTTAATAAGTTAAAATTCAATTTTCAATTAAATATTTCTGAAGCTTGCAAACAGAAATAGAATTAATTCAACCAACGTAATTCATTGATTTTACTCTATCTGTCTATTTACTGTATGTTCTATATCTGTATTTGCCTCTGGAACTCTTCCTCGATACGAGCTGAGGACTACCTGGAGCCCTCGAGTGCTCTTTAAATATTTAGTCCATCTATTGGACCTAGTTTCTAAATGAATACCATTCAAACTTTTGTCGGCAACCAACCATTAGTTTGATGTTTGTGCGTCCGTATAAATGAGTTACATCCAAAAAAGTGTCTGCACGCTCCAAGGATACCATAGAAGTGGAATGAGGTTCAACAAAGCGACCGCTATTTGTTTGGTGATATCGGCTGTCAATCAAATATCCATCAATACAAACAAATCGATGCTCAAGTAGACGATTGTTTGTTAGGAGATTAGTGACATGTCTTGTCAACGATATGATTAGATAAAATTATCAATGGTCCATAAAAGGAAGCGACGAGCGACCTTTGTCAATAATGTCAGTGTTTGTTTTCTCGATACTATTTGGCTTACTGTGATATAGGTAATTAAATACACGTGGGAGCTTAAAATTAGATCCAGAAGTAGGGAAAGGGAATAGAATTTGTCAATATGGAGAGAATATTCTTAGTTTTTGATAAAGACTTATAGAGCCATCACCGCGATTAGGTTTTAAACTCGATTATAAGTAAACATCTGAAGTTGTTTCATTTCAGGTCCACATTTTTGCTTGTCGCATTATCTAAATTTAGTTAAGTATTTTGAAATGCTTTCGCTAAAATCTAAACATTTAGAAAAGTTCTCACATAATTCTGGGCTGGTACGAGGACATGAAAAGTGTGGGTGAAGACTTATATGTGGGTGGATAAAAGGTGTGAAACAGGCATGTCACGTAAAGGGCGTTAGTGTAAAAAAAAGGAAAATGGAAATTGATAACTTTGAAGTACCGAAGTAGTCTAATTGCGTGTCATCTAGATTTTAATGCGACGATTAAGAAACTAATCACAAGTAACTAGAAAGAACCTAATAAAATAAGAAAATACACAGGAGAAACTGCCTAAACTTGTAATCTAAACTGGTTCCGACTACACAATAAAAAAAAAAAAGGTGAATTGCAGACGAGTAATATTTGAAAAATCATATGCAAATCATCATAAAAGTCATCACCTACTAACCGAGATTTTATATATAATATACCTTTCTTAGGACAGAGCCTAAACCTATAACACTCGGTCAGCGCCTCGAGATGCCACAAAATAACCGCTGCAGTTCATCTTGAACAGCTGCAGGTTGTAACGCTCCGGGAGCGCTCGCGCGTGGAGGGAGTTTCACAGCTTCCCCCCTCTGTGACGGAACGAATTCTGATGCAGGGATGTTCGCGCCGTCGGGAGATGAAGCGCAAACTGGTGCGATCCGTCGGATTGTCTTGTGGAGCGCATCTAAACCCATTCGCGCGGAACAATACCACGAATTTCCGAAGAACAGTACCCGTGCAAAACAGACAAGTGCCGGCTACGAACCTTCGATGTGATAGGGACTGTAGTCCCGACGTTAGCATTTTGTCCCCGATCAAGCGGATCGCTCGTCGCCGTATGCTCTCAAGTAGGTCGAGGATATGTTTAGGGGCAGAGCTCGAAATATGAGAGCAATATTCGAGCGTCGCCGTAATTTGGGATTTGAGCCGGAGTAAAATATTTCTCGGCTCTAAAAAGATAACTCAGTTTTACAGAGGCGGCCTGGTGATGTTCGACACGTGTTTATGCCACTATACATTTCCTCTGACTATAATTGCATTCGTGCAATTTGTTTTAGGAATCTTAAATACACATAAGATACCCAATTGCAGTATCGGTTCGGGCGCAAAGTCTTACTGTGGGATCCTAAACAAACAAACGGATCTTCACACACGCGTCCGAGTGGAGTGCAAAGTTGTCTGTGTGATTCTATGAAAATAAACGGATCCCCACACACGCCTCATAGTGCTGTGAAAAATGCGAGAATATACACGCGAGTGATGTGCAGTGTGGGAAAACCCTCTACCATCTCCATCCCTTGTGATTGTTTTCCTTTTTTTCGCACCCCTGTTTGCGTCCCTCAGACATCGATACTCTCGATTGATTAATAATCTTTGGAGAGTTTTTTGTGTCTGAGTGGCATAATGTTCATCATGGAAAACTCATTAACATACAAGCATCATCATTCGGGCGCCCCTGTCAGCCAAAATTTTCAGAACGCCATGTTGTGGGAGGGGTTCGAGATGATGGACCGGCCAGAGTGTCATCTCTTCTGAATGAAGGATCCACTATACTCGTATCATTATAGGATTCATCAATCGACAATAAAATTGGTACAGAAGGCAGATCGAAAGTCCTCGTTTTGGAGAGAGTCGGTGGAAAATCCATCAGGAAGAGAGTCTCGTGTGGTCCATGTGAAAATACGAAGGGTCCACAGGAAATATTAAGTTTGACCGATGAACGGTCGACAATTTAAAAATCACCAAACAAGGGCAGCGCAAAATTAATCACCCTATCGGAAGATGTCATAATTTTGGGCCGCCCATATTTCGAGGCAAACCGCTTACTAACCCTTTTTTAGATGTTTTCGAAAGAACCGAAGTGTCATTCAGGCAGCGCGTTGCCCATTGTCGAAAACAGGTGGTAGTAGGAAGGTGCTAGGTCTGGTGGATAAGTGGTATGTGTTAGGACCTCCCAATTGAAGATATCCAACGCATGATTTCTTGCGTTTAGCATTCACATGAATTAAAAATTCGATGAAGGAACGATATTCTTTTTTCTCTGACGAGGAAGATTTCACATGTGTTTTGAAGTTGCTCCCTCTACTTAGTGATCAATTCATCCAGCATCCATTTTACGATCTTCTGAAAATTCTTCTTGGTATGATGTAACCGCATGGAGATGGCTGCTTGAGCAAAACCCAATTGCTGGGAAATCATTTGCTGTGATTCCATATCGTCTTCGTCCAGGATAGCCTGCAATTGATGGTCCTCAATCTTCCCGATCGCGACTTTTATGCTTCTTGTCACCGAAGTCCAAATTGCCGTGTTTGAACCGTCGAAAGCAACTTCTACACGTTGTTTCCGGTGAAGCACTCCCACCTCCGCATGGATTCGATGCGATTTGGCAGACGATTTCTTCAAATTGAAGCAGAAAAGCAGAGATCCCCGAAAAAGATCTTCTCCGGGCGAAAAACTAGACATGTTTACCAACGCTAAAATGTCCGCTGCAATATGAAATTGTTGCTCAAATTGATGTTCACTTATTGTTGACAGATAACAAACAAACAAACAAACCAAATAAAAGTATGGCGCTGCTATAGCAACTTAATATGCCTACTAACGTCAACTAAAATCAAACAGCATAATTAAGTATTAGGTTTTTTTTTACACTAACGCGCGCACAAAAGAAAATTTTGAAGTACCCTTCGATCTCAGAGCACAGTGCGATCGGATAGAGAGAAAGTGGATAAGGAAGGGAGGTGTATATTGATCTTGAATGTCTGGACATCACAACGGCCAGGAAACACATGATCAGGCAGAACATTCCACATTCGTGTGGTTCGGCTAAAGAATGACTCTCTATGTTTATTTGTGTGCCTGAAGTTCACTTTCAAGGTTAACTAATGGGCATTCACAGATTGACGGGTATCGCGGAACGCATTCAGCAAGTTCAATTGAGCAACGACCGTGGTAATACTTATAGAAAAGAGATAGGGATGATACGTTGCGGCTCTGTTCTAACGACGGTATTGATCGACCTACGGCTGAGTCCCCAATAAGTTTCACTGCTCATTTTTGCTTCCTGTCGAGCACGTGTAGTGCAGTTGTGGATGCGCCCGACCAAATATGGGAGTTGAACTCCACTTTTGGACGAATATACGTCTTCCAAATAGCGCCCAGGTTGGATGGAGTGAAGTATCTTTTGCATCTTTTAAGGAACCCCATACATTTGGCTGCACTTTTCGCAGCCTCAAATATGTAGTCATTCCAATTAAGAGTCGAATCAATTCGAGTGGCGAGGATTGATAGTTCCTTGGCTTCGTTAATGCAAGTGCCGTTCGTAGACAGTATATTTATTTTGGGGTTCGCCTTTGACGACAAGAGACAGCACTGAGTTTTTAAGGCATTGAATTCTACTCGGTTAGATAATCCCCATTGATATATCTTGTTGAGGTCTGAATTCAATGTATCAAGCATAAGTTGTTGGTTGGTAGTGACGTTCGGAGAGTTTGGACGAGAGTGTTCGTATGAGTATGAGAAACTCAACGTGCTATCATCAGCAAACGAATGAATTGGGTTGTGAGTAATTGAGAAGAGATCATTTATAAAGATCAGGAAGAGAGTGGGTGAGGGTACCAAACCCTGGGGAACATCTGCATTAATTTGATGGGAGACAGATTTGACACCATTAAGAACCACTTGGATTGAACGGCCAGAAAGATATTCTCTTATTCATTGGATCAGGCAATTGTCCACTCCATATGAATGCAATTTGACAAAAGGGTTGGATGCCAAACTCTGTCGAAGGCTTTTGAAATATCCAATGCGACTACCTTGCTTTCACCGAGGTAGTGGATGGAATGGCTCCACTTTTCGGTAAGGTACGCCATCAGATCTCCTGTCGTCCTGTTGCCACGAAAGCCATATTGGCGGTCATTGAGGAGGTCATTTGATTCCAGATATTTCGAAAGTTGACGGTTGATAAGTGATTCCATTACCTTGGAGAGAATAGACGTTAGTGCTATGGGTCGATAAGAAGAAAGGGATGATTTGTCACCTTTTTTTGGGAATTGGCTGAATGTTCGCTGTCCTCTATATATATGGGAAACGGCCAGTAGAATAAGACAAATGGAAGAGTTTCCGCAGTGGTTTAGGAAAATTGGGGGAATGCCATCAGGACCAGTGGATTTGTGTGCGTTTAGCTCTTTGAGTACGCGGGCAACAGTACGGGTTCGGAAGTGACTCTGGCTCATGGTGTGCTGCTTATTCTCAAGTTGAGGTGGAACTGATGTGGTATTAGGCAGCGTTGAGTTGGCTGCAAAATGTGCAGCAAGTAGATTCGCTTTCTCTATTGCAGTGGTGACTGGTTTATCATTGAATATAAGCGATGGAATGGATGAATAGACTGAGTTTTGGATGTTTTTCACGAATGCCCAGAAGTTTCTACTACCTGTGGGAGAGTGTAGTAGTTTTAGGTAGTAAGTATTATATATTTTTATTAAGTCTACTCAATATTTGTACCTCAAATTAATAAACATCTCTTCAAGGGACAATAAAAAGTTGTTCTTCTTTTTAAATAAATATATATATATATATATATATATATATATATATATGTATATATATATATATATATATATATATATATATATATATATATATATATATATATATATATATATATATATATATATATATATATATACTCTATAAAAAATTTGTTCTTGGAAGACGAAAAACTCTTTGCTCCACCCGAAGATAGTATTTGCACCTCACCCGGAGGACCAAAATGAAATTGGCGCTCATCGTGAATGCACAAATCTGAAGATAATGAAGAATTCCCACCAGTATATAACACATCCCGAACAAACTAATGATGAATTATAAACGACGAATAATATCCTCAGTTTGCTATAATACATACACTATAATTTATGATGGTAATACACAAGTGAAGCGAAGACGTTTCCGCTACGACACTCTTGCTTCATCGGCTAATGTGTTGTGTTGAATATCTTTATACTGTATTCGAGTTTAAATTGTAAATACTTTTTATCTTAAATTTTTATTTGTTGCACTCCATGTAATCGTGCAGCAAAGTTTGTTTATGTAGTATAATAGAAAGATAAATCCATAAATTAAACACATGCATGAGCTATAAACTAGTTTACTTACTATATACATTGCATAGGAGCGCAAAAATATTTTCTCTCCCGAACTGCATCGCTAAGTGTAAAGGTGTATATCCCTGCAACAAGTATTAAAGGATTAAGTTAAACAAATTATAACATTACTTAATTTTTAATAAAAACACAAGCAAAAAGGAAATTTCGAATATCTTTAAATTTTTTATTACAGTGTGGGCGAAAAAAGAGGGTGGTATCGTTGTACATTGGGCACGAGTGTGTGTTACGAATTCCATATTGCCGGACGTTGACAGCGCATTCAGTAGTTGGTATGTTAAGTAAGCGTAAGATATATGGTTGCATTTATCAAGTTCGTGTGATCAGTTTTTGCGGAATTCAAAGTGAAGAAACAGATCTGTAGCGATCCAACAGACAACCGTACTCATGTATAAAATTGAAGAATATCGCATTAAAAGAGAATTAAAGAAAATCACCAGGGCCATATACCAAAGCATGAAGGTACCCAATCCATATTCGTGCAGCCCGGTTGGAGGATGATTGTCAGTGTATATATGTACGTCTGAATTTGATTTTAACATGAAATGAGGTTCAGCCGGAAAGTAAAGAGAACAACCGGTGGAAAACCTGACGGCTGCGTACGATGCCGGTATGCCAAGATAGGCATAAGAATGAACAGATATAGGACAATACTGATGGAACGAGGAAATGTCCGAGCGAATGTCTTAAATTCGGCAAAAAATGCAACGTAAGAAAGGAAGACCTTAGTACGACGTGTTCCACAACGAATATATGAAAATTAGAAGGCTGCTGAAATATGATATAAAAAGAAGTAAAAATCTAGCTTTCAAAAAACTAACTAAACTAGGAAACTAAGGAGGCGCAATAAAATATTTGGGGCGGTGCCTACAAATTGGTCATACGTCGCCCTGTCACTAGGGCGTGAGAATATACACACAGTTAGGCCGGCTTGTCGTAAGAGGCACTAAAGGCCGAGTGGTAGGTAGGTTCCCAGCCCCCTGCCCCCCGGTGAAATACCACCCCATCAAGCTTTAGGCTTGATAAATCAAGGATAAATCCCTGGCCATCTTTCGGAGCTTGACTGATGGACAGGTTCAAGAGAAAGTTGTTTTAGGTGGTAGTCCGTCCGAAGGTGAGATACCACCCCGTCACCTTGTACATTCCGCGATATCGTCAAGAGAAATCATCGACAGTGTTTCAAATGTGTGGCTGATGAACCAGACTGACACGGAGATAAGTCATGATGGTACCTTCTAAGATAAAGAATTCAGGATGTATACTAGTTTCCCATTCGGATAACCGGGGAGGACTATGTCAGCGGGAACATTATGCAAATATTATGATAAATAACCGAACTTTAAGAAATTCGTCATCGCATAATCGGGTCCGTTCTCGAGGCTTTGTCCACGCTCGAATGGTAACGGCATTTTGTAACAGCGGGGGCAATGGTTTCACCAATACGAATCGGTCCACCAATATTTGCAAACAGCGAAAACTGATAACCTTGCGCTAACTGAGACCCAGGTCGATTCGTCTGATTCGGTAGTGGCGTTCGAAGAGTCGACTGATTCGACATTTCTTCGTTGCTTAGGATACGACTTATATTCCATATTCCGTTTTAAGGGGGGAGTCTGCGTCTTCGCGCGGTCCGATCTAGCTTGCCAGATGATGGAGGTGTTGGAACCCAATAATATGGACATCATATAGTTGATGGTCGTGCTGAGGAATTCAATTCAATCTTTTTGTTGTTTTTTCCGCTTCCCGAATGACGATCGACCAGCGACATTTTTCCAACATCTTTCACGTATCGTCGACTGGATACAGATCAACAATCACCCGGCTTCCGAAATTATCGTCCTTGGCGGTTTTAATGTACACAATTCCGGCTGGTTGGTGCATTATAACAGAACCGACGAGACTGGGAGGCTGGCGGATATGTTCGGTTTAGCCACAATTTGACTGAACTCCTGGGGGAACCCACGCGAGTGCCGGACGCCCGGGTTGATTATGCGAACACCCTGGATCTGTTTCTGATATCCGAACCGAGCATTTATACCGTAGAGGTCTCTGCGCCACTGGGATACTCAGATCACTGTTTGGTATCGGTCGCGCAACCACTTGCATTTTAAGTGAATATCCGACCTACGCAGGTTCGCCATGTATGGAGGCATGGGGCTTCTAACTGGGACGATCTGCGAGATTTCTTCGCCTCCTTTTCGTGGTCGGAGGTGTGCTTTGGACATTCCGATGTTACCGCATGCGCGGAGTCGGTCACAGAGATTATTCTCGGGATGGAGATCTAAATTTCACATTCCATTAAGCGAAGTTCATCCGATAAGCCTTGGTTTGATAACAAATGCCAGGAGATTACAGCGGAAAAAATAAAGCTTTTAAGCAATGGCGCTCCAATCCCACCGATGTTAACAGAATGAATTTTGTTAGGATCAGAAACGCGGGCAATCAGGCGATTGATACCGCGAAGAAGGCGTACAACGACAGAGTAACCAATGAACTTCTTCACCGCCCGACTGATTCGCGCTCCTGCTGGTCAATGTGGCAAGGGCTGTAAGCAAGAACTTCGCTTCCTCCTCTTGCCCTCCGTTAGAGACGGGCAACGTCACATTAGTCACAAATTCAAAGGAGAAAGCTAATGTGTTCGCGAATTTATTTTCCGCGAATTCAAACGGTGTTTTGAAACCACCTGTGATCGCGCCGGTACGGTCTTCGATGCAGGATGTGAGGTTCCGCCCGCATTGGGAAGGGGGCGGACGGTGGCGAGTTGACTCGGAAGTTCAAGAGAAGCGGAAGATGGTGAACGTGGGGGGAAGCAGTTCCTGGTTATGAATGCTGGGGATTAAATTCGTTTCACTTAAAGCAAGTTTTTTCAGAATGGATTGGACCTTTGAGCGGAGACCTCTTACGTTTTTCTAATAGGGGGCAATGGGAGTTATACTGTCGGTTTTGGGAGAGGGTAGGGGACGTCGGAGTTTAGGAACGAAAATATCTCTTGAGGTTGGCCTTACTACGTTGAAGATGTGATAACGAGGAGAGGGAACGCAATGAGTGGCTAGAATTAAATAGGGCGGAAGATAGTTCGGTAGAGCTGGGAGAGTAAAAGCGCTTGGGAAATTACTGGTATGATGGGTTAATAGAATGGGCTTTGATGAAATTGGGATATTTGTTTGATGTTATTGTGGCAAGTGGTGGTATGAGATGAGTAGGGAGAGCATGGCTTAGGGGTTGTGAGGCGTTGGGAAGGGTGAGGTTAGGGTTAAAAGAGACTCTATTAAGGAGAAGTTTGAAGGAGGACCTCTTTTTACGAGGGAGGTTGTGGTAATCGGTTTTCCGTTTATTGGGGGAATCATAGTTGTCTTGATTGGGTCGGGCAGGTCCTAGTGTGGGTTTGGGACGGGCAGTACGAAGTGTGCCGTCGAGATTCGGGGTATGCATTGGTCGGTTGATAGATTTGGGAGTGCGAGTGGAGTGGGGCGTGATAGCGGGTTTGGACGATCGGTTGCGACGCGAAGAAAAGCTGTTTTATGGTTATTGGGGGTAACGGAGTTTTCTTGATTAGGTCGGGAGCGGGATAGTGGAGGATTGGTGTGGGGGGGGGGGGGTGGGCTACAAAGAATGCAGTTGAGATTGGGGATAACCATTGGCCGGTTGATAAATTTATGGGGGGGGGGGGGGGGGCGATAACGGGAGGATCGGCTGCAGCATGGTTAAAAGCTAGGTTAGTGAGAAGTTTTGCGTGGGGGTCATTAAATTACAGTGAGGTGTAGGGACGTTTACATGAGCGGGGCTATTTTTGTGAATAATGGAAGTATTGATGTCAGTATCGTTTTTGAAAACGGAAAATTTGCCCAGTTTAAGAGCGTCACCTGTTGGGCGATGGAAGAGCCATTCATAGGGAGAGGGGGTGTAAAAACAATACGATTTGAGGGCCTGGCTTGGGATCTTGTTGACGTTAATGATGCTAATTTTGTAATTCTTTACGAGGAAGTTCGATACCCGCGGAAGCATCAGCGTTTGTGAGGTTGCCGATGATAGAAAAAGCAGAGAAGTTGTTTTTACTTAATTTAGTGATTTTCTCATTTCACTCTTCAAGGAAGGAAGTTGATCTAAGGCGATGAATAGAGGGGGGGGGGGGGGGGGGGGGAAGCTCAGTGGTCGCAGGCCTAGTTTCAACCAAGGCGGGATTCCCATCACCCGTGGGAGGAAAATTGACGATCGGTGTATCGACAGTAAAACAACGAGCAGATTGGATCTTTGCTTGTAATGAGACTTTGTTTGAAGCGGCGGAGACCTTTTCCTGAACTTCAACTGTACGGACTGACATGGATTTAATCTCATCAGTATGGTCTCTAATCAGGACTCTCATAAGAGTGAGGTCGTTTCCCATGTCAATCATTTTGTCGACCAATGCCGCATGCATGCCCACAACAAACATCTTAATCTACATATTCCCACAGTTCTCAGCACACGTGCTATCAGCAGACTACAAACATTTATTCTCAAATGAAAACAGACACCACATCTCCAATTAGCAGACTACAAACATTTATTCCCAAATCATTACAGGAACCATATCTTCAATCAACAGACTACAAACATTTGTTCCCAGACAATAAGGACAAGACAGAATCTATAAAAGACGATGTCTAATCTGAGACCAGGTGGAATTTCTCACAACCGATTAGAAGTTAAGCCATAAATGTTCACTAGTGTAAGAAAATAAACATACAATAATAACAAATTATTTACTTCACTACATGACTGCATTTCTTAATTCGCGAGGCAAATCATTAACATCTTGATGACCACTTTTGAATGATTTGTACCATTCACACACTGGTGTTTTCGATAGAACTGAGTCGCCATAAATATTAACTAACACTTTACAACATTAACGATTCCGCACAAGAAATTATGTTGGAAACATAAAATTTAATGCACACTCTTTGCTCAACTAAATTATCCGTTGTAAAAATCGAAAAACGTACTCGAATGAAGTACATGAACCAACAAAATCAGCAGCTATAAACAAACTAATTGACAGATAGCGATCAAATTTGACGTCATTATGTCTCACAGAGGTGGCAACTTAGGGGCAAAAATAAATTTAACAATAAGCTTACGCAGGAATTTTAAATGAGATATTCCGGGTAGATAATTGACAGAATGTATAATTGTATTGCCTGCGGTTCTGTTGCTACGAAATCTATATTGGTGGTTAAAAGGAAGTTATTTTTTTCCAGTTGATGTTTAATCAGCAATTCTACTTTTGAAAGAATATAAATTTCTTAACGGAAAGGTTCAAAATTGACGTTTACAGTGAATATGAACTGAGAAGAAATCGGTTCGCTTTGTCAAAGCCGAAATAACTAGTCGGCTATTTTTCTTATATAAAAGTCACAGGCATGGTATTGAGTAATTATAAATAAATGGCAGAATCTATTTGTGAATAACAAACATGTGATCAAACATAAGTAGGAGTCTTAAGTATTACTATTAATTTTTGATCAGTAAATGACGAAAAGTTCCAAGATGAACTTAAAGTCTATCGACTACTGTTTTTCCCACATATATACTTATGGTCAGAGCATTGGAAACGACTCTGAATTGTGGAAGAAAAATTTACCCGGCTTCCGGGGCTACTGCGCAGGATCATTATCGTGAAAGTCGGATTCCGAATCCAGATAAAAAAAACAGTGATTTATTTGTAATTGTAGCCACTAGGCATATTCATTCATTTAAAAATAAAGGAAAAACCCAAATATCCAACACATTTTCTTAAGAAGCGTTTGTTACTAATGAGTGACTTTCTTAATAACCATCTCGAATATTTTAAAAATTGAAATTACTGAAAATCCTGCACGGGAAATTTTGAAACCCAACTAATGCAAAATATTCCACTGTCTGATATATTTACGTGTGGTAACGAAATTACCAGAACATGTTATAATATTATATTATATTTACAATAAAGGGAACCTGGCAAAAAAATCTAATAAAGAAACCTTCCGTGAGAAACCAAGAAAAGCTTTACTAGAGAAATCTTCTGTATAATATTTATGCCTGTCTACTTAGGGCCGTTCCTATTCGATCACATTGTAATATTGTTCGGTAGTTAAATCTGTCATTTGCTAAATGCGCTTGTTTGTACTTCTCATTAAGTCACAAATTCATTGGTACACTTATCGTAATAAAACTTTCCAAACCGGTTTCAAAAGCAATCACTTCCCAAGAAGCTCTCGCAAAACAACAATTCATCGAGCAGCAGGTCAAGTAGCAGTTTGTATTAATTGCTTTCTTTAGATCGTTGCACTATAGTCAGTCACTCATCCGTCGTCTCTACAGAAAAATTAAGACCACAATTTCCAGATGAGCAGCATTGTCAACCCATTGACCCTGTCCTAACTTGGAGAGTGGTATATACAAAAGACTCAGTGCAAGGTTTGAGCAAATAGCATGCAAAAGACGAAAGACGCATAAGCCGAACCTAAATCCATCTGACCAAGTCAGTAATAAAGACGAATATACGACTTACGATTCTATATGTAATACAATAGACAGGAGGTAAATCAACGGGCAGACAATGTAGCCACTGACAGAGTTGTTGGCTACCAGGTTGAGCAGACATTAGCCGCAGCAATTGTCAGCTCCCTGTGGCACAGCTAATCAACTGGAGTAGTCAAAACGACGACAATTGTGATGACAACAACAACAGCGACCTCGAGAAACGAGTACGGCTACGACGGATGCTCGACATTATCGGCGACCACAACATGAAGTGAACACGGTTTAGAGTCATTCTGTCAGGTAAATCGCTGGAGATAATCAGACAGTTCGTTGGCGACAATGACAGAACTAGCGACCTACCTCAGAGTTTTAAAGGACTACTGAAGCCTCAACAGTTTCTACCAGACGATTGGGGTCAAAAGGTTCTTGTTTCCGCTTTAGATCAACCCTCAAAGATTTGAAGTTCCTTCAAGTCACCATAATTGACTAATTTGTGAGAAGTTTTATCTCTTTGTGAATTCAAGATTTCATCGAACAAGTTGCATAGGCATACCAAAGGTTTGTCAATTTAAATGTAAATTAAAATTATTAAAGTTAAGTGCGATTCTTGAACTAATCGTCGTGCACAAAAACAAGTTTTGAAATCACTGAATGACAAGGTAGTGTACGCCTTAGGAGAAACTAGCTTCGATAAGTATGAAGCTCTTTATTCAATTCAATTCTATTTTATTTGGTAGATAATTACATTTATGGTATATTTTACAACTAGTACTTAAGAGATTTAGGATAGCAATTCCTTTACAACTATAATCTTAAATCTATATAATGACAATAGCACAATTTTAATGAATAACAAATAATAAATTAAGGGAAAACTACAATAAAAAACCCTTATTTGAATCTTAAGACTAATATTGCACTGGCTTCCGGTTATTTTATATAGTAATGACCTCGATATAATTTTCATAGACAGGGTACATGAAGCTCTTTATAGTTCGGTCGATCTTAGTTTGGAATGAAGATTATTGATGGAAAGAACGCATTTTAAATGTGTGGACTATTCGAAGAGAGGTGTTAAAATAGATATCCGACTTGTTGGGTGGTAGGGTGATGTAGAGTTAGGTTTAAATTGATCGACTTGGCTTGCAAATATGACTCATCACCAATTGTGAGTGGTGGGAGAAAGAGTGTTCGGGGTCGAAAATATTTAATACAATCAGGTCTATTGCGTTGAAGATTTAAGCTCATGGCGTGAACCTATTGACGGAAAACATGGAGGTCCTTAAACAGTTTAAGTGGGGGCAAGTGGAGATTTACATGGAATTTGAGTTTCCGATATCAGTGGGTAAGCCTTTTGTTGAGCGGCAACCATAACGTTGGGTTTGGCTTTTTCTTCGAAGCAGACTGTTTCCGGTTTGTCACGGAGGCAGGCCAGGAAAAGACGTATATTTTCATAGGTATTTTTATTTCTGAGTTTAGAGAGCATGTAGCGACAATCTGACGAGTTTCTCGTTTGGTGACCGATTTTTACCGCTGGGGGAAGAAGCGGGTCGGATATTGGGCGAGGGGAACTAGAAGTTCCCCCGCTTGGTAGAAACCTTGACGTGGTGCGGGGGCTTAAACTACAATGAATCACTCAGGCTATGCTGACGGAAGCATATGCTTCGAGTAGGGGCACCCATGTCAGACAGGCTAGCGAGGAGTAACACACAAAGATCTACCACCTTTAATCCAGGGTGTTATGCGTCATCGTGCTCATTGGATGGTTTGCAGCCAGTGGTATACCGGCTGCTTATAAGGGCGCCTCTCTGACACCGGGGCGAATCAGAGCAGTAAGCAGACCTCACCATATCACAATGGGGCTCTGATATGGCGGACTATTTGAAACCCCAGACTGTTCCCACGAAATGAATAATCAATATACAAAAAACAATCTCACAAAAAACTCGCTAGGCGTAGGTGTGATGAGCCGACACTACCATAAGGGAATAAATCATCAAGAAAACACCGACTCGACAAAAAGGCGACGTAGGGAAAAACGGAAAAAGCAGGATATACGCGTCGGCACGTGGAATGTTCGAACGTTATATACACCAGGCGCGATACAAACAGTCGTAGAAAACGCGAAACAATATAAAATGGACATCGTCGCGCTTCAGGAAGTCCGAGTCCCACATCAAGTAATCGAAACCAGCGGATTTACACTGGCGTGTGGAGGTACCGATACACATAACTTCGGAACCGGCTTCATCATAAGCATGAAGATTACGCCCTATGTAAAAGATCTGAAATTTGTTAGTGACCAAATCTTGGTGCTAAAAATACACGGCTCATGTTACAGTTATGTATTAATAAACGTACACGACCCAACAGAATCTACCGACGAAGAAATGAAGGACACGCCCTACGAGACTCTAGAGGAAGTATTTGATGAGATCTCATCATTCGATGTTAAAATCCTCCTTGCCGACGCCAACGCGAAAATTGGAAAGGAAAATATCTTCCAACCAACTATTGGTAAAGAAAGTCTACACGACGTTTCAAATGATAATGGAATTCGAATTATCACGTTCGCAGCTTCAACAAACCTGGTAGTGAAAAGCACGATGTTCAAGCACAAGCAAATTCATAAAGCCACATGGGTATCACCCGACGGTGTAACGCCTAACCAAATAGACAACTTCCTCGTAGACAAAAGACACCACTCGATAATCCTTGACGTAAAATCATATAGAGGAGCAGATTGCCACTCCGATCATCTTCTAGTGATGGGCAAAATAAGGAGTCGCCTCGCAGCAAACCCACCTGGTGGTTTGACGATGAGTGCAGGGCGAAGATCGAAGAACGTAAACGCATCAGAGCGATTGACTTAGAAAGATATGATGAAGTCAACGCAGAAAGATACGCGACAATTCGGAAAGAAATAATGAAACTTTTCAAACGCAAAAAACGCGAATGGGAGAAGACTCGGATCGGAAAAATCCTAGAAAATTCCAGAGCAAAAAACATCAGAGGTATGTATGCCAAAATAATTCGAGACACAAACGGTCACAGAAACAAACAATATCGTGACAAGATGGAACCAGTACTTTGAAAACCTGCTCAATGTGCGCACCCATCAACCACAAATACTCGTAAGCGCACCAGTCGTACATACAGCTGAGTAGGAAGAATATCAAGACGACCTAACCAACAGATTTAGCATCCTAGAGAATGGGAATAGTGAGGAAGAGGAAGCCAATAGTGTGGACACTAAATGGATATTGATCCGAGACACAACCAAACAAACAGCCCAAAAGGTATTAGGATTTAAGAAAACAATTAAGTCCAAACCTTTGTTTGACGATGAGTGCAGATCGTAGCAAAGGATACAGCAGTTGCGACGCGATGAGCGGACTAACAGGTAAACTCCCGCCCCGCGATGGAATATTTGAAAAAAAGTTCTGCGGAAATCACCAGGAATATGCGCCCGGCGGGAGTTGGTTTTGGTCGGTAAAAATTCGTCATGCCTCTGGATTGGTCAGAGGTATCTTTTGAAGATTTCAACCTTCCTAACGAAACAAAAACAAAAAAAAAATCCCTTAACCACTCTCTCTTCTTTCACTAATTTTTGTTAGGTCTAATGGTATCTCAAAATTCCTTTTTGCGCGACCTAACCGATCACGCTTACTCATCGCAATGATACGTAATTTTCCACAGCTCTATGTATAAAACTGCATCTGGTGATACATCTTTCTTTGTTTCATGTTAAGGTAACGATGTATTGGGTTGTACCACATGAAATGTGCGATTTTCGCTCAATCAGAAATAAGAAGTTCTCGAGATAAACATCTGTGCCATAATGTTAAATTTTCTTTTTCTATGAAGTAAAGTGGTACGTGTACTTGATGTGTGACAATTTTAGGGTTCGTTACAAGTACAGTTATATTTTTTCTAGGAATTGTTTACCATGCTGTGGGCAGTTCAAATTCGAACCCTCTTCCTTTATGAATTTAAAATGGAACTTAATGCATCATTGGCAATGAAAAACATAAATGACGCATTTGAGGATGTAGCGGTGAACGAACGCACTATACGACGTTGGTTTGGAAAGTTCAGGTCGGGAGATTTCCGCCTCCAAAATAAAAAACGTGGGATGCCGGAAACGTTAGTTCCGCGAAACGAAAAAAAAGCATCGTTGTGAGAAAAATTAGTCGTGTGCGCGTGCGATTGTATGGATACGGAAAACTTTAAACTTTATCGTCGAAATAAAAGTTAACCGATTTCTAAATAAATATACGAATATAAGTTGTGTAAAGTTCAAATAAAAATAGACTGATTCTGAATAAATATACGAATTTAAAGAAGAAAAAAGAGGAGTTTTCATTAGTGACCAAATGACCGAGCAAGAACAAAAGGGGTAAGTTTTGTGTTATAAAATCATAATTTATTTGTTGAAGAAAAAATTTACAAGTTGACGACGATGTTTTAAGCACAACGGTGGATGCAGACCCAACGAAATCGGTTCTGGAGATTGGACAAAGCATGGGAGTATTATTAACAACTGGGATCCGGTCTTGGCCTTATTTAACAAATCTTTCTACCGGTCCCGATTTCGAGTCGATGTCATCCAGTTTGCCACACCCAGGCTCTGAGCGTCCTGGTCTACGCCATCGCTCCATCGTAGACAAGGTCTGCCGCGTTGTCTCCTTCCATACATCATGGGAGTATCCCAATAAGTCGACACCTGTCCCTCATAGTAAGGGAACTGGGTACCCCATGAACTGGACGAGTCCCAAAAACGACGGCGCCTGGAAATCTGCTCATCGCATAGATTAAGAAACCAAACTGAACCGTTTTTTACCAGATAGTCACCTGTGATGAAAAGTGGATTTTGTATGATATCCGTAAAAAACCTGGGCAGTGGTTGGGTGCAGGTGAAAAAGTAAAACACACTCCCAAGCCTGATCTTCACTCAAGAAAGGTTATGGTGACAATTGGGTGGACATCGAAATGACCAATCTACTTTTCATTTCTTCAACCAGGAGAAACGATAAACGCTAACAAATATTGTGAGGAAATCGACATATTGCATGCTAAATTGGCTGAAAAGCAACCTGCCTTGGTTAATAGGCACGGCCCGATCCATTTGCATGATAATGCTAGACCCCATACCTGACAAGTAATGATGCAAAAACTGTTGCAGTTGGGATTTGAAATTCTTCCGCATCCACCGTACTCTCTTGACATTTCCCCAATGGACTACCATCTTTTCCGCAATCTACATTTATTTTGCCGGCCAAAGGTCTTGTGGAACCGAGCAGAGGTGAGAAAGGCCTGCGAAGATTTCATTGCGCCAAAAAGTCAGCGCTTCTACGAAAAAGGAACAATTGTCTTTGTATCACTTTGGAAGAATGTCATAGATGCCAACGGATCCTATTTTTGAGATTGAATAAAAATTTACGGAAAAATAAAATTGGCTTTTAAATTTTTACTATAAAATCGGGCATTTCATGTGGTACAACCAATATAATGATAAACCTCACTTTGGTTGATAACATTGTAGTACAAATGGCATGTAACTCTAGCCTAAGCAATTTCTTTTGTACCGAAAAATTATCGAATAAAGTATCGAACTCAGGCCGTAGGTCGGAAAAGAAAGATTTGGTGTAAAATTCAAGGAGGTCAAACTTAACTCACGCGTGATTAGTGTAAAAAAAAAACAAAAAAAAAATTAAATAACCGTCTGGGATTGCTCTTTTTATTAAAACCAAGTTAACAATCGTTTACCTTAAAATATGATGAAGGAAACATTATGACCTGAGGCCATGCAGTTTTTGACTGAACCATACCCAATAACTAGAATTGATACCGTTCCTGTCCCTCGCATACTTTTTCAAATATTTGCTAGCGTTGCGAATTCGCACTGAATGCCAGAGACTCCAGAGACGACCAGCGGCCGCCGCCACATCGTGGAAAGATTCATCGATCAGGCCGAAAAGATATACCTGGCCGAGGCTACCAAGTTTGCCGAAGCAAGGCACGCCCTCACCGCCGACCGTCCGATCGCATCAAAGACTGCGACGGGCACCTTTAGTCAACCACAAAGTCGTTCGCCGCCAATGATGTCGCGACTACCACCATGGTGGCCAAGAACTCCATCAACATCAGGCATGCGTATGCCACCTGGCCCTCCACCCGGATTGCCATCACGGATGATGCACGCAGATGCCACAGGCCGCATCCCGTCGGCAGCTACCTTCGGGCGGGCGCCAATGGGCACAGAATTTATCACCGCCACTGGTCTCGATGCAGTACTTCCAACCACCAGCCATTACGTGGTCATTGATCGTGGGTTGCGCAATTACAACTCCAACCCAGATCACATGGCCAATTCTGCGACCAAAGGTCACAGACTACAGCAACCATCTCGTCGTCACCAACCCTCCGGACTCCAAGACCCTCCATCCTTCAACTACTCAGGGCGGACAGGTCTCCCCCGACCTGATCAGAATCAGTCTAATCAATCTTAATGAGAAATATGAGTAACAATAAATAATACTAACAAACAAATAGTGCAATGTTGTTCTTGGGTTTCTGTAACCATCTCTATTGGTTTGGGTCGCTTGTTCATTCATTTAATAGGACATTTGCTACCAATGCGGTAACATTTGTAAGGACTTATATTTACTACGTGTTAATCAAGCAACCCGCGACGTTTGCTCGGGTGTGTGTGGATTACTGGACTGGAAACAATTCCCAAAATCGCAACTTTTGCAACGGACACCTTGGCGGCCGTGATTATAAGGACACCGTTAATGCAGACATTGATCCACATCTACAACACTCATCCGCCGTGCATCCATAACACAGGTAATCAATTATATTCACAATAATTCAAATCCGTTGATTAGAGACGGTGGATCACACACAACATTTGGCGCGAAGTGCTGCTATCATATCAGCCTTCGGTCGAGCCAGCAGGGGCTTTCGAACAGCTAGGATACTATAATTTTTTGTTTATTTACATATTTTAAGCTGTTATAGTTAGTGTAATTTGTCCTTCATTGGCTGCCGTACATCACGATGCCATGATAATTTCTAAACAATAGGACTGGCTACTAAAATTTGGGAGCGGATGCCAAATTACTCCATTTTAGAACTGTTCACCGTCCTCTTGAAATATAATATCTAGCAACACATAGGCAAACAAATCCAATAAAAGTAAACTAAGTCGACATTTTCTAGTACTTTACACATTTGCTCTATCGCATCTTTGGATGAATATCACGCCCTCTATGCTCCAAATGAACATACATCCTTCCGTATATATTCAAAAGGTATCTCTCCTTCCTAACTCGGCTCCATGCATGTGCTACCACAGTCTTTATCCTTATTTGATTGTCCTGCAACAACACACAAGCAGTCGCTACTGCGAATTATTTCACACATGCCTGATAGTCAAAAGGGATTTGACAGCTTTTAAATTGCTCCTTTGACATCTTCACAATCGCTTTTAATTTTGATACTTTACACTTGTCTAAGCATTTCTCCATGCTCTCAAGCAAGCATCCGGTGGTATGGTGAATCGTCTGCCAATATATCCTGTTCCCATCTGACTCATGTCGCAGTGTTGTACACAACGTACCCTCTGTCGTCCATGTTGGACAACTTTATATTAAAAATTGTGAATCAATTGAACCACGTACAATGCGAACGTTCCGCAAAATCGATTAAGATTCCAACAGATGCAAACATTCTTCTAGTAAATTAATAATTTAAAATTTTATTTACGTTTTGTTGCGTCGTTGACAAAATCCTTTCTTGGTTTTTGAGTTGTATAATGTTGAGGAAATTTCCTTGATAACCGTATCCAATTGACACTGTTGGCAGGATGTACACACAAGCGACGCCTGAGCGTGCGAATGGCATTTAAATAATTTTAAAATTCAATTTGACTGTGGTTCACTTTATCCCTTTTTTGAGGATTGAAAGGATGATTGACATATTGAAAGGATGTGCGGTGTGTTGTTACACGGATGCTTTTTATTAGAAATTGAGTCAATGTGTCAAAGTCCTTTGGGACTGAAAACGAAGGAAGAATCTTTATATACTATATTAAGATGATTTATATCCCGCTTTGTAAGCTGACTAATTTGATCCAAAACTCTTTTTGTGTCAAGAAAGATTGGAAAATTTAATGTAGGCTTTATCATAAACCGAGTACATTCTTGAACTCAATAGCGAGACTTTTTCGCATCATTTTATTTCGATAAACTTTTATAACCTTCAAGTCGCTTCAACGTTTGCTGCGACAACACAAAAGCCGTAGCCAGGGTTAAGTGTGCCAGTACCCGGCGTAAGAAGAGTTATCGTTCCAATAATATGTCACGATGAACGGTCACAACTTCCCGCCCGTGTGCATCTCGAATGTCGGAGCTAAAATCTTCAGCAGAAATGCGGCGATTTTATTTTGGCAGCGGTTAGTTTACCCCACTGGACTATTGTGTATTCATGTTTTCGGGCTTTAGGCTCATCGTTAGGATCCGCCTAAGGCCAGAGCCACGATTGAACTGTTTTCACTTACATGTCAGTTTGAAATTCACCGCATTAAAAATTCAAAATATTATACGGGAACACACTTCCTGAACGGAGTCAACACCGAAGCCACACCAAGCAGTTAGAATTTAATAAAAAAAATGTGTGTAAAAAAGTTGCCTTGTAGAAAATTACACCGTACCGATTACCGTACATCTCGGAAAAGGGAATTAGTGAACGTCAATGCAGTCGAGAGCTTGAAGGTAGAAGAAACAGTGTCAGCAGCGTCAACGTCACCAAGGAAACGATCGTACTCTATGCGTCGGTACCCATGTATCCCCAGGAGCAACTACCGATCCATACCGCCAATGAGAGAACGTATTGTCCATGCGGAGGTAGGAAAACGATTCGCAATTTTCACTCCCGAGTTATGGGAAACATTACAGAAAATTGAGGCTCGGTCAACCTGATCCTCAAAATGGTCCGAGATCAAGGCGAAAATAATGGAAATCATCGGAACGAAAGCCAGGGTAGTGCAAGCAGAACTTGACAAATTGAAAACGAATTCATAAACAAAGGACGATGTCGAAGAGGAACAATGCCAACATGACTTAATAGACTTTGGGATCAGTCAGTCGAGGCCGGTTGAGAAGAAGGAGAAGAATCCGCAACACGAAGACAAAATGAACAGTGATATTCAGGAGTTAGCCCCCAACAAAGGTAAGGTTTTCTCAGAGGTCAAAGCGACTTACTTCAAGACACGTGATCGATCTCCCATATTTCAACGGTGCCAATGAATAAGGGCTGGCATTCTAGGGGGCGTTTCATGATACGGCATCTGACTTAATCAACGCATAGAACATGGCGCGTTTGAGAAGAGCACTCCAGGAGAGAGCAAGAGAGACCGTAATAAGTTTGCTATTCATAGCTTTGGATCCAAAGGAGGCGATGAAAGGATTAAAAGCACACTTTGCAAGGCCAGGGGCACTGGCATAGGCATAATTGAAGCTCAAAAATCTGCCACGACTTATGGAAGACCCATTGACGAAGCTCAAGATTCTGCCACGCTTTATAGAAGACCCATGTGAAGTTTGCACATTCGCTAGCCACGTGAAGAACTCAATCGCCATTATCGTGACATTATGAGAGGCACAGTACTTGAACTCACTCGAAGCAATGATCAGCAAAATGCCGTCGGTCATCAGGTAGAGGTGGTTCAAGTACCACCCAAGTCATTAATGGGAAGAACAACCAGCATTTAAGGATTTCAGCGAGTTCTCGGAGATAGAAGCAGACATGTGTGCCGACTTTTCCCTACCAGTAGTATTCTGGCACGCTTTGAGTAACTATTACTACAATAAGGAGAGTGTCCCACTTCATACAGGAACGTGAAGCGCCTCAGAAGATAGAACGGAGTGCGCAGTAAGTCGCGAAGAATGCGAACTCTTCAAATGTGCTAGATTTAAGGAGGTCATCATCATCATCACGGCACTACAACAGGGATCCGGGCTTATTTAACAAATCTCTCCACCGGTCCCGATTTCAAGCCGATGTCATCCACATTTGGCACTCCCAGGCTCTAGGCGTCCTGGTCTACGCCATCCCTCCATCGCAGACAAGGTCCGCCGCGCTATCTTTTACCATACATCCTGCCACAAAGGACTTTCCGGGCAGGATCCTCTTCGCTCATTCGAGCTAGGTGTCCCGCCCACCGGAGTCTACCGAGCTTGATTTTTCTTACAACATTAGCTTCAAGGTAGACTGAGTACAACTCATGGTTGTAGCGTCTCCGGGATATAAAGAGGAGATTAAACAAAGGATCAATCCTCCAATCGATTGCCTCCCTCACAAGTTTAGGTTGGATCCTGCAAGGGTGCGATGCAACCGACAGTATGCCAATGAATTACGCTAACTTTTGTAGACTGAAAGAAGACAAACAGGAAACCCTCATTCGACATCATCTTGAAGCCGAAACCATTGGAGTGTAGGCAGGCCGAAAATAGAAGCCGGGAAAATATGGCGATTCCGTGATTTTTAGAGCCACATCATCACCAGAACAACAGAAACGCTGATGAATTCGAAAAGGATGATCTAGCAGTAGTACAAACCATACGAGAAGACCACTGCATAGATGACTAACTGAAAAGTTCTCAACAGTGGGAGAAGCCACATACATGACGAAAGCAGTGCAAAGAACCAATACCCAGGCCGGATTTATTTGATTAACAAAAACACTGAGGAATTCGAAACGGAAGATCTATCGATGACTACCTGCAAAATTCGCAACAATGGGAGAAGCCAATGCAAAGTATCAATACCCAGCCAGGATTTCAAATATAGGCATAAGTCGATTTTTTTTACACTACGAGGCGCACAAAAGGAAATTTTGGAGTACCCTTAAATGTGTCAGAGCGCATTATCACATTTCGACGTCGATGAAACACATGATCAGGTAGAGCACCCCACATTCGTGTGGTTCGGCTAAAGAATGACTTTCTATGTTTGTCTGTGTGTCTGAAGTTGACTTTCAACGTGAATGGATGCGTATTCTCAGATTGACGGATATCGCAATAAATGTCTGAAGAGGCGGAACACTTTCAGCAAGTTCAGTTGAACAACGACCCTGATAATACCTATAGAAAAGACACAGACATGATCCGTTGCGCCTGTGTTCTAACGACGGAATTGATCGACGTACAGCTGAGTCACCAATAAGTTTTACTGCTCAGTTTAGCATCCTATCAACCAGGTGGAGCACTGCTTTTGATGGGCCTGACCAAATATGGGAGTTGAACTCCATTTTGGGACGAATGTACGCCTTGTAAATAGTGGCCAGATTGGATGGAGTGAAGTACTTTTTTCATCTCTTAAGGAAGTTCATACATTTGGCCGTACTTTTCGCAGTTACAAATATGTGGTCGCTCCAATTAAGAGCCGAATTAATTCGAGTGTCGAGGATTGATAGTTCCTTGGCTTCGTCGATGGAAGTGCCGTTTATTGATAGTATACTTACTTTAGGCTTCGCCTTTGACGACAAGAGACTGCACTGAGTTTTTTGAATTCTACTTGGTTAGATAGTCCCCGTTGATATATCTCGTTAAGCAGAACGTTTGCACGTTATATAAACCAGGCGCGATACAGGCGGTCATAGAAAACGTGAAACAACAAAATCACTCCCACGTCAAGTAATCGAAACCAACGGGTTTACACTGGCTTGTGGAGGTACCGATACACATAACCTCGGAACCGGCTTCATCATAAGTAATAGGATTACGCCCCAAGTAAGAGATGTGAAATTTATTAATCACCGAATGTCCATGATAAAAATACAGGGCACATGATACAATTATGTACTTATAAACTAACACGTTCCAATGGGGGCGTACAGACGATGAAACGAAAGGCAGGTTCTCCGAGACTCTAGAGGAAGTATTTGATGGGATCTCATCATTCGCCGTTAAAATCCTCCTCGGCTACGCCAACGTGAAAATTGGAAACGAAGGTATCAACCATCTATTACCTATAATAAAGCCTACACGAGGTTTCTAATGATAATGGATTTCGAATTATTACGTTCGCAGCTTCAAAAAACCTGGTAGTGAATAGCACGATGTTCATAAGCCACATGGATATCACCCGACGGCGTAACGCGTAACCAAATAGACCACTTCCTCACAGACAAAAGACACCACTCGATTATCCTTGACGTAAGATTATATAGAGGAGCAGATTGTGACTCTGATCATCTTCTAGTGATGGGCAAAATCAGGAGTCGCCTCGCAGCAAACCCACATGGGCAGTCACGGGAGACGAGCAAAAAGTTCGACATTGATAAACTAAAAGACCTGCGCAAAAGGGCTGAATATCAAGATGAACTAACATTTAGCATTTTAGAGAATGGGAGCAGTGAGGAAGACGAACCAATAGTGTGGACACTAAATGGACATCGATCAGAGACACAATCAAACAAACAGTCCAAAAGGTATTAGGATTTAAGAAAACAATTAAGTCCAAACCGTGGTTTGACGATGAGTGCATGGCGAAGATCGAAGAACGTAAACGCATCAGAGCGATTGACTTCGAAAGATATGATGAAGTCAACGCAGAAAGATACGCGACAATTCGGAAAGAGATAATGAAACTTTTCAAACGCACAAAACGCGAATGGGAGCAAACTCGGATCGGAATAATCCTAGAAAATTCCAGAGCAAAAAACATCAGAGGTATGTATGCCAAAATAATTCGAGACACAAACGATCACAAAAACAAACAATATCGTGACAAGATGGAACCAGTACTTTGGAAACCTGCTCAATGTGCGCACGAATCAACCACAAATACTCGTAAACGCACCAGACGTACATACAGCCGATCCTCAGATCCCATAACCCTCTTTCAACGAAATTGTAGACGCAATAAATCGATTGAAAAACAACAAAGTTTCCGGAGTCGACTGCATACCGACAGAGCTTGTGAAGCATGGAGGAGAGACAACCGCTTGAAAGATCCACTAACTGATTAAAACAATATGCGATAAGGAAGTCACTCCGGAAGAATGGAAAACCTCAATAGTCGCCCCCTTTTTCAAAAAAGGTGACATCTGACTGCGAAAGCTACAGAGGAATATCATTGCTCCCAATCACATACAAAATACTAACAAATGTCAACTGGTGAGAATCAGTACGGTACACAGAAGAAATACTGGGAGACTACCTTTGCGGATTCCGTAAGAACCGGTCAACAAGCGACCAAATGTTCACAATAAGACAATTACTGGAAAAGAAGTGGGAATACGGACCGACGGTTCACCAACTGTTCGTTGACTTCAAAAACCCTACGACTCAGTCGCAAGACAAAGACTCTATCATATTGTAGTTGAGCTGGGAATCCCGAAAAAATATGCCGCCCTCATTCAAATCTGCATGAACGAAAACAAAGGGCGAGTTAGAATAGAAAACCACCTCTCAGAACCATTTGAAATCCGGGCGGACTAAAACGGGGAGATGGTCTATCACCGTGTCTTTTTAACCTTGTGCTCAAGTACGTCATCAAAAAGGTACAAGACGACAGCATGGCCGGATCATTCCTGAACGGGGTCACACAATTGTTCGCCTATGCGGATGACATCGCCGTTCTTGGCGATAATCTAGCAACTGTATATAAAAACTGTGAAATCATCATGCAAGCGGCAGAAGAGGTGGGCCTAGAAATAAATGAAGACAAAACAAAATACATAATTACGGTGTGAGAGTAGGTGGACCTTAGAGAACACATATAAACGTCAGAGGCAAGACATTTGAAAAAGTTAAAGAATTCAAATATCTTGGAACGAAACTGGCGGCCAGTAACGAAACGTCGAAGGAAATTAGCAAAAGACTACACTCCGGCTACGCTAGTTGGCATGCAGTCTGTAAACTGCTGAAATCCAAACTGCTATCACCGAATATAAAGCTCCGTGTCTATAGAACCATAATCATGCCGATTGCTCTATACGGATGCGAAACATGGTCTCTCACAAAACGGGAAGAAAACAAATTCCGCGTATTCGAGAATAAAGTTTAAAGGGATATCTTTGGAGCTAAATATGACGAGAAGGCAGGACAATGGAGGAAACTCTATAACCACGAATTGGAAGAGCTATACTGCAAACCTACAATAGTGAGAGTAATCAAGTCGTGAAGAGTAAGATGGGCCGGACATGTAGCGCGAATGGGCAACGATAGGGCCGTGCGTAGAATTCTTGACGGTACACCAACGGTAAAGAGACCGATAGGACGGCCGGGACGGAGATGTGTGGACAATGTTAGGTTTGACCATGAGGAGATCAATTCAGATGGTCAAGCGTGGAAGGAGAGTGCACAGGACAGGGGACGATGGCGGAGTCAAGTCGGTGAGGTCATGAACTTTCGAGTTCCTACAGGCCAATAAATAATAAATAATAATAAGTAAAATCCAGACAATTCAAGCCGAGAAGTTTCCATCTAACCCAAGTCAGTTAAGTTTAGTTCAGTTACGCCTAAGATCTTGTTTGAAAGAGATTTGTCGGATTATCGTCAACTGAATATGAATATATTGTGACGCATATGACAATCGATACTAGAATATTCGAGAAATTCCGAAACCAAGTACTAGAATATTCTATAAAGCACTGGAAAACTGGAGACTATGAACAATAGAACATTCAGGGCTATGAAACGGACGGAAACGAAACACCGAATCAGAATGTGAGGAAACGGTATAAATACGTCGCACACAGATCATGAAGAGGAGTAATAAGTGAGAAGTAAGCAGTAAAGGGCGCGATAAGTACGGAAGCGATAAGTCAAGAAATTGTTAAGTGTACGGTAAAAGTAACGGTTGTTATTAACGGACTAATAAAGTGTTACATTAATTCAAAATCAATTTAACGGATCTTATTTATTAAAAATAATTAATCCAGCGAACCCTAAGCTCGCTACAATATCTTTAAATACATCAGACTTTTGGTGTAAAAAGAAAACCGTTTGATCAGCTAGCGTCGGAATTGTACAGTCCACAACAAAAAGAGGGAAAGGAGACGACACGCCAGGATCATACAAGCCGCAGTCCAGCAAATCAAAGATTGGTACTTCAAATCAGAACCCATTAACACAATGACACAATGGCGGCTCCGGGCCGCTTCAATCCGTTCCTTGATAGTGTCAACGTTTTCGACGTTGAACCTTCCTGTGCGAGATGTATCTATAACATGGACAATACCGGAACGGAATCGGAACCATACCCATATTCACAATTTCAGGCGCCTGACGGCCATTTCTGATTTTCTCAAAGAAAATTGTAAAATATATCGAAATTTTATCTTTGTTAAACTCTACAATTGACAAGAGAATCAAAAAGTCAAAACACTGTTATATTGATGCCAAGATTGTAAAAGAAGTTACCGCTTGTTGGTGTTAGGGGTCGTACATAAACCACGTAACGCCTTTCTTGACCACCTTCGACGTCCAAGAAATCTGTCTCCGGAGCCGTAGTGAACATATAAATTAATAGAAAGAAAATCAAACAATTTGATAAAAACTCGCTGTCTTATATAACGTTTTCATCGCTTAGGTCTTAAGGGAGCACACTTTATTCCCGTTTGGAATACATCTCCTCCAGCGCTTCTGCCATTCCTGGAAACAATGTTCTATATCGTTGGAAGTCAACGCTTTCAATTACCCCTTTGTTTAATGGTTGCCTCGTTCAAAACGTGTTCTCCATCTTAATGTTGAGTTTTGGGAAGAGAAAAATAAGAAATAGGAATATCGAAGATGGTGACGATGTGTTTTTCTTCAAAACCGGCTTCGTATCGTTTCATTTGTTACCATCCGCAAAAAATGATTCCACACAAAACGATGTGACGAACACGTTGAAATTGTTACTGAATGCCCACAACTCTGGTACGTGCGAACTGCAATGCAGGCATTGGCTGCAGTTTCGCCATGTTTCCAGGAAAAACATCGGTCGATGATCAAAAAATTGCAACATCCCAAAAAGGGTTAAAATACCCCCATTTACCCATTTACCATTTCAAAACGGATCACAAGTAAGTTATTAACATGATAAAAACTCCCGAGAATTCGACAGTTTACACTGTCAAAAACGGGCAGTAATTTACATTCTTAAAACTCATCCTTATATGTAGTAGATATATAAGTAAAGTGTTTTATCATTCAAAATTTCCTTATACTGCATCAAACACAAGGTCTCTACTCACGAGCCCGACATAGCACTTTCTAAACAAACCACAAACGACAAATTACTAATCGGTTTTGGTTTTTATTGACACAAAATGTCCCCCTAATATTAATAACCAACTTAAATCATACGAAACATTAAAAAACCAAAAAAAAAAAAAAAGAAGTCAAAGCCACTCAGATCTTCCACAAGATCACAAGTGATCTTTCCCTAAGCGCAAGTTTGCTCCAAATATATTCCCAGTTCCCCGTGTTGCACTTGTCTCCCTTTTTAATGTCTCCCCATCACACAATCGTCCCGCGGCAACTCACTCATTTCTCTGGAAAACCAGTAGCAGTTGCATATGACAAATGAAAAATTATAAGTCATATTTTAATCGAGGCCAGAAAGAGAAGAACAAGGCGAGAGCCCGAAATCATAGGCCGCTGTCTGGGAACCTACCACTTCCAAGGAATAACCCAGAAATGAAAAGAACAAACCAGTTGAATGGGTAGACCTTCGAGATCAGTTGTGGGGCGATATGACGTGTTGGTCGAGCCATAACCGGTGGCACTAACAAAGGCCGCGACCATAAGTATACAGGTCCTTCAGTGGGAATCTCGAACTCGATTCATAGTTGTACTAATGTGAAATAGCTTCTGATCTTTGCCCAGGGGATCTTATAGTTCCAGTCCATAATTCTTGGCGTTCTTTTTATTCATTGTAAAGCGAAAAAGTGAAAAAGGCATTATTTAAGACCCTTAGTTGCTCCTGATGACCATTCAAGAAATTACGATCATTAATAACCTCGATACTTGTGTCTAGAGAGCTGTGATCCTCCGAGAATTCTGACGGCATTTCAACGGATGAAACCTAGAAAGGTTATTAATGCGAATACGGGATAGTGCAATATACTGACACATCGTCTAGGTAGGTAATCAGAAAGCTGACACAACGACAAGGCCCGAGATAAAAAACAAAGGGCAGAATAATGAGGAATAGACAAAGTGGAGGCATTATTTCGTGTCAGTGACGATCGCAGATCACAGATCAGAGATTAAGGAGAGTAACGCGGCGGGGGATGATGTCCTGTAATGTCGCACGAGTTGACAAATGAATTTCTATTAATTCAACTAATTTATACCATTTGAAAAGGGGACCCTACCGACAAGAATAAATGACGACATTAGTGTTTGATCAGTTTTCAAAAGTTTCCTTTAAGGCACCAACATTCGGGGAAGGCACTTGTCCACTTGCGTGGTGGTTTTTGTTGTTATTTGCTTTGTTTGTATTTTATTTATAGATCTATTTGTTAAGTATAGTTTGTCCACCGAAAAAGAGAAACCTCTAAACCAACAAACGGAGAACACTTGTAGAAGGGAAATATCGGTGCTCACATGTACAGTGGAGAGTGTGAATTTAAGTAAAAATTGTCTGCCGTGTTAATGTGATTCGAATTAAGGGCGACAACTTGTTACTGCTTATGAACCAAAACAGTTGGTAGAATGGAAAATCAACTTGAATAGTTCTGCGATACATGAGTCTGCGGGTAATGTTGAAGAGGATAAATCATTTTTTAAACATTTCAATCCACAATTGTGCAGAGACTCGAGTGCCAAGGCCAGTTTCTCTGAGCCAAACAAGAGACAACTTTCAGAAATGATCTATATTGAATTTCAGAGAAGTGTTCTTGGGCACACCTAAGGGGGTTTCCGTTAAAAAATACAAATCTAAACTCACGAATGGTGGTGGAAGAAGTATGGGTTATGAATTTTATAAAGTGACAATAAAGAGTAAAACAAATGATTTTGCTGTGTATGAAATTCTGCTAAGAAACAGTTTTCTGTACTTTTCTACCCCCATCCTTAGAGCACTATTGAGTCGTTTTGTTGTAAAGGCCGCCTAAGACAATTGGATTGATAATCGTTCCAAAAACATCAAAGTCGGTAAATCTACCTACATGTTTACTTTGGCAATAGTTGCTTCAGCTACACATTACATTGCAACTGGTTTGGACTTTCAGGTTTATATGTTACGATAATCATATTCAAAATTAATTTCAGACGTACAGTTAAACACAGAGAATTATTCTACAGCCGCACCACACAAGTATGGAAAGCTGCGCTAACACCAACGACCGATTATTGGTCAAAAAAATCGACACAATTATTCCACGCTCTTACGGAGTATAGCGCTCCATTGCTTATCTGTTTGTATACTGCAGCTGTCTAGTTCACAAATGTCAAATATGATTGACGTACGACGCCATTTGCAAAAATTATACCATCTTTCGTTAGGATGATTAATTTTGCGCCACACTGTACCAACATTAAAGTTATCATTATAAATATCAACTTCCTTGATTCGCTATCAACGTGTATGATAGTCCTTGACTTCATAAAGGATAACCAGGTTGCATCCATGTCACCGTCTGGTATTCTCAAGCTTCTCCATGATTCGAAGAGATCGAACCCCCACTGGTGGTCCCACCATAAATGGAGGTGGCATCTGTACACTGTTCAATAGCGGACTTCGCTACGAAGCTACCGATCTTTTCCCTTTCCAATCCTTTTCTTCCCACTTTAGGTGTTCCCCAGGGTAGTCATCTTGGACCACTTCTATTCATTCTTACTAGTAACTATATAGACTCCAGTATCAAGCACTCGTCCATCTCTCTATAAGCGGACGACACTAAACTCTTCAAGGTGATCCCCTCTTTTCTCGACTCCTCACTTCTCCAAATGGATCTCGACAGCTTTTCAATTTAGTGCCGAAACAACTTCCTCGAACTACATATTGCCAAATGTCAATCAATCACCTTCTCCTATAAATGCTGCCCCCCCCCCCCCCCCCCCCCGCGTGCGTTCGAATTCATTACCCAACCAACAGCTATCACCTAAATAACCGATTCGTGATCTTGGATCTGGTCGAAAGAAGTATCTAATCCCTACGTTTATCGATCGCTCTATATGGCCTTTATTCGTTCTTTTTTAAATATGCTAGACAGGTCTGGTCTCCTCACTACTCGTCCCATATTCGCAGGACAGAAAGTGTGCAATGTCGTTTTTTGCGTTTTGCCTTGTGGGAATCGAATTGGGAAAATCCTCTGATTCTACCCCTATACACAAGCCGCCTCACCTAATCAACCTTAACACACTTAAAGAGCGTATAATTCACACCGACATCCTCTTCATTCACCGCCTTCTCTCAGATTAAATCAACTGCGCAAGCCTGCTATCCTCCATCAGATTTTACACTAACCCCCGAAACCTGCGAAACCCTCGTTTCTTCTATTTGCCCACCCATCACACTTCTTACGGCTTTAATGCGCCCATTTCGCGAATGCTGCGGTGGGCAAACTCCTATCCGACCTTCTTTAACTTCAATCTGATCTCTCCCGCTCTCAAACATCGTGTTCTCTCTTGCCCCTTCAATTTGGCTTTAGGAATAATCACTCAACTATTGATCAGGTTCACCGTGTGACCTCAGTAATGGAAAAGGTCTCTTTGGGGTTATTTGAAAGAAAAGGTGTACGTCGATAAGCCAGCAACAATTCAAGAGCTAAAGGATGAGATAATTCTGCACATTAACGGCATAGAACCTCAATTATGCCTCAGCATCGTCGAAAATTTGGACCATCGGATGGAGGTGTGCCGCCGAGGTCGCGGCGGTCATTTGGCCGATATCTTGTTCCATACATAATTGAACCATACCAGTATTATCATAATAAAAAGAAATGACAATAATTTCCTAAATAATTTGTTTTATTCAAAATCAACATCGGCCCTTAAAATTTAACCACCCTTTATAACAACAGACGCCGTATCACAGGATGACACTATTCAACTGCATGCCGTTACCGACAACGGCGAATTAGCAAGGGCATAGCAAGAAGCCCGTCGACTTGAGTCGTCTCCGATTTGCCAAACCTCTCTTTTAAATACTCAAAAGACGAAATTTGGTGCGATGTTTCGATTAGAATCACTCGCCCTTATATCCTGGAGAAACCCCGAACTGCCATTTTCGAGACAATCCATAATCCAGACCATTCAGGGGCACCCGCGACAGTCGTTCGCCGAAAGTTTGTGTGCACACGGCCAAAAACCTTATACAATGGGCCCAGAAGTGAATGCAATGCCAAGGTTATGAAATAGGTCGACACAACGTTTTGCACCAGCGCAAAACAAGCTTCCCGAGGTATGCTTCGCTGGTCGTCGACATAGCGGGACCGCTAACGCTGTCAAGAGGATAGGCGCACATTCGCACAATGACCGACCGCTTCACATGGTTTTAATACCATTGCGATAGATGGCTGCAGAGAATGTCGTAAAGGCATTCTTCTCAACTTGTCCCTATGATACTCACCACAGATCGAGGACCACAGTTTGAGACAACAGTTTTTATGCAGCTGACTTACTCGATTGGCATAACAGCCACACAACCGTATACCACCCCCCATCTAACAAGGTGCTAGAACGATGGCATGGTTCATTCAAAGCCGCACTTACGTGCCACGGCGACAGTCAATGGTTCGATACCCACAGTCCTCTTGGGAATCCGAACAGGCATCAAAAAGGGCCTAGGCGCATCCGCAGCAGATCTGACGTACGGGACTAATCTGCGCCTCCCAAAAGAAATCTTTGCAGGTGGCGTAACACCACAAGATCAATTATGATCTATGTGTTGAGTCCCGGTGCGTTTACCGGCAGCGAACGACGACGAACAAACAAATTAAACGCAATGTTTCCTATTATGAAACTGTAGCAATTCTAACAGATACACACAATTCACAAGCAAAATAGTGAAGAACAGGAACGAAAAATCGAATAAGAAAAATACATCAGAACCGTATACCAAGCGATAAACAAAAAAATAATTCACATCAGTGGAGTATAGTCGAGTTTGGAAATCAAATTCTAAACACGGCCAGTAGCCTGATGTGTAACGCTCAGGTAAAATTTTTTTCGTGATTCGAGCTGTCATAGCGTCAGTTCGAATCACACGATCTTCTTCACTATTATTTCAAACACTATAAAACTCTTTATTGCGAAAAGACACAACACAATGTTGGCAACGAACGAAAATAATACAGTTATTACGAAAAACAAACGAAAACTAAAACTATATTTTATGATAGAGACGAACGAGAAATAACTATCTTTTATGATAGAAAACGACCGAGAAACAACTAATTGCTACGACAACGAAACGAAAACTAATTTTACATAACAAAATGACAAGCAAAAACTAAACAACAAAAATGGCAGTAACACACACAAACAGTGCTGCCAACATGCACATATTTACAAAAATTATAAAGAATTAAGACTAACAATTAATAACAAGAATAAATATAAACTGTAACAATTAATAACAAAAAGTAATAGTAATTATTCGATGGCTTGAACTAACTACTTCAAGCACGCTGCGACACTATGGTTGACCTATGGGAGCTCAGACGTAAGGTCAGGGCACCGCCAATAGCTCGGCATGGAGCCAATAAACTATTCCCTAATAGAATTATTTTTCGATCGACGTCGACGGAAAACTGTCCACTATTAGTATCGAAAGGTTGAAGCATTATTACCTCAAACAAGTGGCGGAAATATAACCGAAAGGGTCACAAGCACCATCTCTAAATGGAAACACAAATTTTACAGACCTCATGGCATTGAGCTAATGGGCGCACGTAACCCCAAGTGACGAAAATAATCGACCAACCCCACTGCTTAACAGCCTTAGCCTAAACCACCGAAGTCCTGCACGGACCAATTACAAGGCAGAAGGGCCACAACCAGCGAGAAAGAAAAATAATACAAACGTCCTAAGCGCACAGCAGCCATCAACACCAATGGCATCTTACACCGGCTTTCGATTCCTCTGGCACTGGCCATACACACAGGCCTTTGTGACTGACATCTGGATATCTGCACTTGAAAAGCATGTTGAATCAAGGACGGTCGCACTAGTTACTCCAAGGCCGTTTATCGCAAATGGCACAGGGCGTAAGTATGCATCGTTCATACGGACTTTCTCAACAACTTTGCGACTGGACGAAGAGCCTCCTCGAGAATCGATAGATCCGGGTTGTTGTCTTCGGATCACTATTCCATTAATTCCGGGGTGCCTCAGGGCTTTATCTTGGTTGAGTGTTGTGGTCTGACTGCTATGCAATTTGACACAATATAGTTTAAGGTTGGTACTTTCGAAAAATTAAACAGATTAAAGGAGTTAAGCATCGTTTTTGGGTTACCCTTAGGACTTAAGCATAATAATGTGTTAAAAGAACGTCTATAGAGGAATGTTAACCCCTAGCTTGAGTAAAAAAGGTATGAGTTAATAATAACTTACCCCATTCTGAAGGACATTTTATTTCCATTAAGTAGTGTTCGGTGTTTACCACATATCCACATTCCGATTATAAGGAACAATAAAAAAGAGAAAAAAAGTATATCATAAGACTGCGAAGTTATAGTGTCAAAGGTCCTTAACTTACCGTCCGTGCATTTACGTCAGCTTTATAGGTGCCGGCTATGAGTTTGACGACATCTTCGTTTCCATGTTTGGCGGCCCAGTGTAATGCAGTCTAAGAAAATACATAAAAACACATTTAAGTAACTCGTCTTCCTTACAACTTCAATAAAAAAATTGTTAACTGCCATTGCCACATATACACACGCATGCATACAATCAAAGTATTTGCCGATTCCTTTTTCTGTGGACGACGATCTTTGCAAGAGTAAAACCGCCCCAGTGAATGGGAATTTCAAAACACCACGATACATGTGTTAACGTTTATGAAGACGCGTGTTCTCGCTGTATTCTAAGAAATACCGACAACTAAAGTGAGGAGGACTTCAGCGGGACACTAAATCAGCACGTTAGTCGGTTCCTTGTCACATTTACAATGTCTCCTCATGTATGTACATTGTTTTTCCACGTCGTTCAGTGGCTGCTTCTGATATTTGTCGTCGATGAAACGGGCAAACGGGCAACCGACTATCATTACCCATTGCCGCCCCGGCAAATGTCGGGTGAAAGCCGAATGTCTCTTGGAATTGTTAGCCGTTTTCAATCGTAACCCTACTTCTCCTGTCTTCCCTTGCACCTGATGATAGGTTGTGTCTCACCAATCGAGGCGAGAAATTTGTTTAACCAATTTCTTCTCTTTGTCCTGTGCTGTCAAACCATGTTCATGATCACCTTCGATTATGGGGGATTGTTTCCAGACCAGGATCAACGCAGATCCGAGGGAAACAATGGCCTCCACAGTTGTCGATCGATTTATTCAAATTACACAAACATGTGTTCGAACAAGCACAGTAGTCCAGGGACAACGATAAAGGTAGGTTTTATGGGTTACAACTTGGACCTATGGGGTTTTAGTGCCACACGAACAGCAGGAAAGAAACATAACTGACCGTCACTGCAGGAGGCTGTAGGACTTGTCTGATTTGTAATAGCAAAGAACTAGATAAGTCATTAAGTCACAACGGTTAGGCAAATCCATTTCCTCTGTAACCCTGAGAAATTGATGTTATGGCACTCGTATCTGGGTCTAGGCGCACTCAAACCACGTATGTTTCACAACAGATTGTATGATGACCATGAATTACATCTCATCGAGAACATTGCCATCAAATCATTACAAGGCTCAGTTACAAAGCACTTAATCCAGACGATATGTTGAAGGGGGCAACCATTTCCAACGTTACATCGTTCCTTAGGATTCTATTGTACACCTAATTATCGTATCTCCATAATGAGAACAGATGTGGGTGCTTGGCGCCACCATCAGCCGGAAAATACATTGCAAATTTGAGATATTGCAGCGCCAGAGCGCCAACTGTATCCCACAATCCGTCAATCACTGGCGCAGAGTTATTTTGGATAGACATCTTCACAGGAACGACATGCAGCCAGAAGATGGGTGTCGATGGATTTAGTGTTGTACCTACTTCGTCTGGCAGCCAAAACAAGTCTTTTCGATATCTCCCAGTGAGTTTTAAGAATCTAGATTTATGTAATTTCAGACGTAATTTGTCTTTGATCTTGTGGCAGGAAAACAAACGTTCGAACAAATACGCCAATACTGTGGGTACATGATGCCGACTTGCAACATCATCACACATCCGGGAAATGTGATCGTGGAATTTCATATTCTTCGAATTTTGGTGCAACAACTTCGCCTTGCGTTTGCGTGGATGGGATGGTTCAAATATTTTCCAGGTAAGGCGTAGATTGTTGCTGTGAAGCCACGATGCAATTTTGATTTATTAGCTAACTGTTAACATTGGTTTCGGGAAGCGACTTCTAGAGCTGAGATGTGGTACTTGGTATGGTTTTTGTACAATCAACGTAACTCATAAATATATGAATTATTTGTTGCTCATGCAAACCCTCGACTGTTGAGAACAACCAATTTCATTAAAAGCAAATTTTATTCAATATATCAATCATTAGTTGTATAAACAGAATTGAATTGTCCGTTTCGGATGCTGCTTTTCGATCGCATAAGCCATTGTAATAAAATGGGTTGTCAGTCGCAAATGCATTCCATTGTATTTCTGGTTTGCACTTACCATTTGGATGTAATACTTGTTATAAATCCGGTGTAACATGAATTTCTCTCAAGGCTGTTGTATATAATTTTACAATTTATTTAAGTAATATATTGGAAATATATTTGAGGGTAAGTAAAGGAGACGTACTTAGTCGACCGTGGAGCGGTCGCTGTAGCTGGTTCCTGGTAGCAGGTTGTAGGGGGCGTCGAGTCTTGTGCTCCCCTGTTCAGCTGGTATTATTTAATGTGATGTTTAACAGAAACTTAGTCGCTGTTGTTTTCCTTAAGAATATCAGAAGTGAATATTTTCTCGTTCAATATTCGATTCAATCTCGTGAAAGTTTTACGAAGACTCAATTTAATTTTATTATCGCCGTTGACGTTTATTGTTTTATTCGGCGCCAACGCCTTTATTTTTTTCTGCCAAATAGAATCTGCATAGTGTAGTTTATGCAAATTAGCTACTTGACTATTTTTCTTCCCTTTATAGGCAGAGAGAGGAAATTTCCGGAAATTAGTGGGTGTTGGGCGGGGACATGGACGCAAGGTCCGTAACAAGGCTTGATGAATACAGTGCGAAATTTCCTGTTACTATCAATTACGTAATAGATCACTAATACTGTCTTGCTTGTTTCAGATGTGGACAACAGCATATAAGGATTGAAATTGTTAATTTCGAATAGTGTTTCTACACACAACTGCTTTTATTAGTCTTTGTAGACTAAACTGCAGTTTCAAATAATTATATTTGATCAGTTTATTTACAGAGTATTGTGATTGTGGTCCAAAATAACGCAATGAACTCGAAACATCGTTTTTGGACGTTTTATGATTTGTTGGACGTCTAGTTTCCCTATCAACCATGTGGATTCCCAGATTAGACAGAAAATGTTTTCCTCCGTAAAGGTGGTCGCCATTTCGAAGTTCATTGAACTTATCGCTGCTCAGTTCTCGGAGTAAGATCAGATATATCGCGCATTCCTCAACCTCAAAAAGAAGGGTGCATCCACTTTAGGTTCCATTGAGGTTTATCAGCGAAACTTCCGACTCAAAATGGATGGTATTCTAAAGCGATACAAGGACATCTTGGAGCTGAAAACAGGTAATAAGAGCAACAGTTATTTCACAGAGCAATTCATCGTCATTGTCGAGGAAACTCATCTGGAGGAGTATGCGACGTTCATCGATGCTCATAACGGGCTTAAGTCAGACACTTTGACACCATCTTCAGCTTCAACGACACTCCTGACAATCAAGAATACCAACCGCGTTCCTTCTGGCAAATTGCCCCCCGTACAGCTTCCTACGTTCTCGAGCAAATAAGCCGATTGGAAGCCCCGTAAAGATATGTCCCAGTTCACATTGGCAGACTTTCCAGATGTGGAGCGCATATTTAACTTAAAATCTAGCCTTCATGACGATGCTGCTAAAACCATTAAACATTTTCCGGTCACCGAGGAAAATTATAAATGGGCTTGAGACAGACGGGTTGAGCACTATGACAAGACTCATGCTCCTGTTCATTCTGCACGGAGCGCTCTGCTTCAGATACCTGCCGTGGCGATAAAGTCTACATTATGCTACGATAGACACGATCGAGACCAGGACGACATACTCCATTATCCCTAGAGTACCAAACCCAATAGAAATATCTGCTTCGATTCCGAATGAAGAGAAGCCATTAAGAGGTTATGCCACTGTAGAGATTTAGCGATTTTGTGTATTTAGTCGTCGGAGTGTTCCGCCGAACACTGTTATACTTACACGGAGCGGATAACAGCACACAAGTAAAACACTGAGATATGAGTTTTGTCAGTGACAAGTAAGAACGTTTATTTTTCACTTTAAGCTTTACCTACTTAAAGATAGGACCAGCGACAATCTACACTCGATTGTTCGTATGTCACTCTAGCGTTGTTTGTTTGCTGTTACTGTGTTCAATTCGTACTACTCGTATTCACATATACAAATATTTTCCTTTCTTTCGCACGACAACACACGTTAATCTAGACACACGTCACTTTCGAATATTCTAGTTTCTTACAGACGACAACACACATTAATTTCGTCTTTTCTAAATTTTGCTGCGCGGACCGACTACCTCGTGAAGTTCCTCTGTGACGACTCTTGGACGGATGCTCGAAAAAGACTGATTAACTAAAGATCTCATTCCCCATCCATAAGGGAAATTCCCCCAACGTATCTGTGAAACAGAATTTCCCATCGTATCTGTAAAGGAAGGTTTTTTATCGTAATCATCATTATCATTATCTTTTCCGAGTTGGTTATCGGAAACTTGTTCCTTTGTCTTATGATCGGTGGTGCCGCCGCTTATTCACCGATCTTTTTCTATGCATTGTTTGTTTTTCCCATATAGCCCGAGAAACGAACAGATGGATACAAAGGACTATGGGATCGGTAATGATTTGTTTGCATTTCCAACTCATAAACATCTATCGCGGGTAGTGTTAAGATGTTTATGGTTGCATGACTACTGGTCGGCAGCGAAACGATATGCTTTGTTTGCACACGTGTGCCTTTTGCTTTAGGGTCATGTAAGGGATTTAGGTGCTAATTGCTATTAGCTAGCAGAGTAGGCATCCGTTGTTCGGTTTATTTACCGACAATGGTGTTTCATGGGAAGCATCGCGTTGATGCTTAGAATGGGTGCTTGACTTACATGCGATGCCTAGCTGTGTTTGGCGCATTGGTTTGGATACGATGTATGGATGGGTTGAACTCGATATTGGAAGCTTTTGAACGTTTAGTTCCTTGATTTCTGATATCGACCTCAACGTCGTTGCATGTCATATGTCCTTTTGTTTCAGGTGTGGTTAATGACTATGGGGACACGTATCTGTAGGCACGTGTACTGACAAAGGTGAGTATATTCCTTGGCGGAAGGATAGAAAGGCAACCGACCCGGACGGAATACCAGCAATAGTCCTTAAGAACTGTGCTCCAGAACTATCGCCGATTCTTGGCAAACTCTTCCGTTTATCTTATGCACGGAGGACCTTTCCTGCCTGCTGGAAAATCGCTCGAGTTCAGCCAATCCCAAAGACGGGAAAAAAGTGTCTCCCACAAAATTACCGTCCGATAGCATTACTGTCTATTTTATCTAAGGTAATGGAAAAGTCATCAATACAGAGTTGGTTAAGTATTTGGAGTGCAACGGTGTTCTGAATGATCGTCAATACGGATTCCGTGGCAGGCGGTCCACAGGAGACCTTTTGACACTTATAACCGATACATACACATCTGCGATTGAACGGCATGGTGAGTCAAGGGCGGTCGCATTAGATATTTCCAAGGCTTTTGACCGCGCCTGGCACGGGCCATTGCTGAACAAACTTCGTTCATATAAACTTTCCCAACAAGTTTGCGACTGGACGAGGAGCTTCCTCGAGAATCGATCGATCAGGGTTGTTGTGGACGGCGAGTGTTCGGATCTGTATCCTGTTAATTCAGGGGTGCCCCAGGGTTCTATTTTGGCTCCAACCTTGATCTTGCTTCACATAAATGATTTGATGGAGGCAACGGATAACAAAGTGTTCAGTTCTGCGGATGATAGTATGCTTGTTTCCTCCTTTTCGAGTGTTCGGCCGATTGGTGCATCTTCATCGCATCAGCTGAGATGTAGACAGATTTACTCTCTAAATCAGGATCTAGATAGGGTCCTGCAGTGGGGAAGGGCCAATCTCGTCGACTTTAATGCAACGAAAACACAATATACAACATTCACAAAGAAAAGTGGATCATCGGTCCCACAGCTGATGATGAATGGCCGGGCCCTGGAGGCTGGGGAAAGTTTGAAATTGCTCGGCGTCACGGTCTGTGGGAATGTATCATGGCATAAACACGTGTCGAGTATCGCCACGTCAGCCTCAGGAAAACTGAGTTATCTTTTTAGAGCCAAAAAATATTTTACTCCGGCCCAACTTCTTCTCCTATATAAATCCCAAGTTAGACTCGCGCTCGAATATTGCTCTCATGTTTGGAGCTCGGCTCCTAAACATACCCTCGACCTACTTGAGAGCATACAGAGACGAGCGATCCGCCTGATCGGGGACTCGGCGCTGACGTCGGTACTACAGTCGTTGTCACATCGAAGGCGCGTAGCCGACCTCTACCTGTTTTACAGATATTACCACGGCTACTGTTCTTCGGAGATTCGTGGTATTATTCCACGCAATTCGGCTTATATGCGCTCCACAAGACAATCCGACGGATCGCACCCGTTTGTGGTTCATCTCCCGACGGCACGAACATCCCTGCATCAGAACTCGTTCCTCTACAGAGCGGGGAAGCTGTGGAACTCCCTTCCCACGCGAGTGTTCCCGGAGCGTTACAACCTGCAACTGTTCAAAAAGAACTGCAACAGTTATTTGATGGCATCTCGGGGCACCCACTCGGCGCTATAGGTTCGCCTCTCCCGAGAGAAGTCTAATAAAAAAAAAAAAAAAAAAAAAAACACCCTGTAGTGGGTTGAGTGGTTCGTAGAACCGCTACAGAGACCCGAAAACCGATCCCTTCTTTGGTATTTTTTTCGATAGGAAAAAATGTGTTCTTAATAAAACGAAGTTTCATCATCATCATCATCATCGGCGCTACAACCGGGAACCGGTCTTGGCCTTATTTAGCAAGTCCTGAGGCTTGTTAAATTTTCCATAATGATTTATTTTGTCTGGGCAAGGTCATTAGTCTTGCGCCAGGGGCTCCCCGACGGGGAATCGAACCCCGGTCTCCCGGGTGACAGGCGGGTATACTAACCACTATACTATCGAGGAGCAAAACGAAGTTTACCACACATTTATTATTATTATTATAGTATTATGATACTTTTTTTCAAAAACTACAAAATTGCGGCACACGGCCATTGAAAAAATAACGTGTTTTTAAAAAGTTGCTCCGGGGCTTGCAAAATATATTGAACAGTTTTGAGACCTTTGAAAAATATTTTAAAAAATCTTCTTAAACTACATGAAAATGTCTAATGTATCATCATCTTCATCGGCACTACAACCGGGAACCGGTCTTGGCCTTATTTAGCAAGTCCTTCGGCTTGTTAAATTTTCCATAATGGCTTGTTTTTTTCTGGCCAAGGTCATTAGTCTTGCGCCAGAGGCTCCCCGACGGGGAATCGAACCGCGGTCTCCCGCGTGACCGGCGGGTATACTAACCACTATACTATCGAGGAGCCCAAGTGTATAGCGATTCGTTACATAGGCCTGCATTTTTGATTGGACAGAATTGTTTAAGATATTTGTATACAATATTATTTAATGTATATAGTTAGTGTAGTTATGATTGCCTGTTTTGTCTTAGAATGTAGCAAATTGTGGAATGCGAATAGAGTCTCTGGGGAAAGTCAATAGTACGCCGCTGATGCTTGGGAAATAATCAGCGTGAGAACCAGACTCAAAGATGCTGAAATAACCCCAGCGGTTTTGCTATGATACAACAGCGTCGTTTGGTTAGATTTAGTTGTTGCTAACCAATATGATGTTGAGATTTCCGGTAGAAATCTCATAGGGTTAATGAAATGGAGTTGCCGTATGGTAAAAGGGAGCTGAATTCAATTCTGCATTATCTGCATAGAATAATGAATTCAGCTATGCTTTCTTTTACAGGTAAAATAGCTGTACGGTGGAATAGGGGATAATGTGACGAGCTGTAGGCGGTCGAAATTGTGGGTTGGTTCTCCATGTAGTATAGAGAACCCCCACGGCTTCTTAATTCGATTATCTAGTGAAGTAACGATTTTACTATCGGTACATAAGAAAAAAAAATTTAAAAACCATTTAATTCGATTTTTTCGTCGAAAACGCAATTTTTAAACAATCGCTAATTTGCGAAATAAAGTTCTATAACTAAGATCGTAATAGATAGATACTTCACTAGCAAAACTCATTTAGCTTATTAACGAAAATTGTTTACGCTTTCAGATGGTGATCCAAGGGACTTCTACTGCGTGCTACGGAGATACTCTTTTAACTCTTGTTTTTAGTTTATTGACCAACAACCACCATTTTGCTAATTTGTGCCAATAAAAAATATTGTTCATATTCCTACAGAGTTGCTTAATGGATTCATATATTATTTGTTCATGATTATTTAAAAACGAGCTCATAAAAAAAATGAAAAAAGGCCTCTTAGAACTTGACACCAATGTGCGTCTTCTGCACGCTCTGAAGATGAACATTTAAGGCAACAAAATCTCCAATACGGACACGAATTATATAAAAAAAGAACACAATCCACTGGGAGTCTATTTTCAGCAACACCTTAGAAACATATCCAAGTCCCCTAATTAGATGTCCCGCCACATTCAAGTGACCAGAATTGAACCAACTGTCAAATTCAAGAACCCAGACCTTTTGCGTAGATACGCGAAATATTTGTCAATAAATCTGCCTGTCAGTTCACGAACACTTGGAATTCCATGCTGCGAATTAACAAAAATGCTCCATTACGCCCAGTGGCTGGGTAATTTCAATTCGCGAGATCCCCCAAAGGGAGCAGTAAGGTAGTCGATACCATTTTATGCAAATGTCTCTCCATGACCATTTGGTCACAATTTCGGAACATTCCATCGTAGCTGTCGCCATTCAGAAACCCCTCACAAACCGTCACATACCTGTATCCATACAGATGTGTATTTGTAAATTTTTGCAGCTGTACCTCGTGGTGCTTCCAGATTCGGAGACTTTATTTGGTCACGGATTTCGAGTTGAGGAATTTTCACAAGGTGCCAGTTAGTATGATTATGTTCGGTCCTTCGTGTCCTTTGTTGTTGGTTCCCAACAGCCATGCTCAAGAGTTTATGGGGCTTCAGAGGACGATGGGAGGTGTGGTGTCGCTGGGAAGATGTTTCTCTTTCCTCTTGCTTCAGTTGAGGCTAAATTCCAATTCATGGTCTGAAAGTGAAATGTTTTTTGCATAGTTTCAGCCACTTGCGAAGGTTGTAGAAATTATGTCATGTTTACTTTGGGGAGACCAAACAAACAAAAAAAGGTTATTCACATCCAACTTCCAAAAACAGACGACATACCAGGATTGTACAATAGTGCGTTGGTGGTGTGTATTTTCTTTAATTTCGTAATCATTTTGTCCATCCTGCGCGTACGTTGGGCTTAGCCACTAAGAAATACTGCAGAGTAGGTTACGGCCGAAGCGTAAGGCCCAGCATCGCTAGTGGGTGCGATGCATCTACTCAATTTCCTCTTTGTATCCTTCTCTTTGTTTTTTTGATAATTTACGTGATTAGAATAAGATCGACATATTACGTCGCCTGTTGATTGCTCTTTATCAGCATTCAAACAGGCACATCTGGGAGCACGAGTTTCATGTCCGTTGGACCCCACACAAGACCGTTGCCGGCTGGATGGAGACTTGAATGGGTTACTCTTTACCTGCTTAACTATTAACGACCATTCGGTTAGGTTGTACTATGACATGATTTGCATTTTGAAGTTGGAAGCGAATCACGAACATAGGGTGCGTGTGGGTTGCCGAGATTTTAAAGCACCGCTTTGATCGTATTTTCTTTGTTTCTCTGTTTTGGATTTTATTTTCTTATATCTATTGGACGTTAATTGGTGAATACAATGCCTAACGGATGTCAAACAGTCTCCGCTTTCATTACAAATTCCCCTAGGGACATTCGGATAAACCTTTGATATGCTGCCGGGGAGACCTCGATCATCCATGAAGACTCAATCCCCCTTTCAAGGATCTCACATTGGGCAAAACAGACACGTCGATGATGGTTGATTAGACGGAGGAAATAACAACAACCAGATTTCGATTTTCAATACCACGTTATCGATTTGTGCCTGAGAATGAAGTTCATGTCATGCGACCATTAGCCATGGTGCAATGATTCCGTGCAATATCGGAGGATTACCACCCGAACATGCGGAAATGTAACACATAACATTGTGACAAAAATGCATTTGTATCCTTGCTCTCTGTTTCGAATTTCCTATCCGAGTATAATGACAGAAAATTAGACTAAAAACACGTTTTGTAAATGGAAAACAAAAGGGAACCTAGGCAAATGCAAAGAAATGGAATTTTTGATTTGTCGCTCGCGCAAATTGGTGAGACCTTGGTAATTATACTTTCATGTTGACGCATTTCTACGTTTTTGCTTTTGTCCGCTTTTTACGCGCCAAGCAAAAAGCAGGGAGGTGTAGAGGAACGACTGCCGCCAAAATGACAATCGTTAATGTGTTGCTCGACATGAAAAAAGGTTTCCAATTAATGGGGATAGAAGACACTGAACCAACCAGGTCCGTGTTTAAATTGAGAAAACGAATTTTCAGTAGATCGTGTAGTACGACGTGTAATTTGATTATAATTATTAAAATTTGAAGTAAGTTGAGACACGCTACAAAATATTTCATGTACATGTACCCTAGGTGATTGTAATCTAATCACTTAGCCGGACACTGTTTGTTGGGGGTATTGGGTACTTCATGGTCTCCACCTATGTTACATAATAAGTACTATGTAATGACATTCAATTCTTTACCCTTCGTGTCTATGAATTACAACCGTTCCACTAAACTGCTGTCTTGACAACCAATTTGATAAAATGCTGTTCTTGGTTTCGGAAAGCAAATGAGGGCTGTAGGTTGTTGAGTGATGCCGCCGTTTATTGTCTAAGTTGTTCCAATTAATTGTCTGCAACAATTGTTATTAATGACGCAACTTAGAACAGCCCTATTTTTAATGCCATCGTTTGCAAATATATGGCTGATATTTTTGTTCAACAATCATTGCAACGGCTTTTATAAAAAAAAAATTATGTTTTATTTATAGCTCCAGATTGTTACTTTGAAAGGAGTAAAATAAATAGAATTTGGTACTTTTGTTTTTTATTACACTTCTCTCGGGAGAGGCGAACCTATAGCGCCGATCGGGCGCCCCGAAATGCCACCAAATAACTGTTGCAGTTCTTTTTCAACTGTTGTAGGTTGTAACGCTCGGGGAACACTCGCGTGGGAAGGGAGTTCCACAGCTTCCCCGCTCTGTAACGTCGTATTCACTATTTCCGCGAACTATAGAGGACTTGCTTTTTCAATACACGTCCGCTGAAAAGAGATTGCTTGGTACCTCTAAAAGTCGAAGTGCCTGTGGGGGTAGAGGGGAATAATAACGAAAAAAGCTAAAGAGGAACATTGGTCTTCAATGGAGGTTGTAATGATGAGGAACGACTTAATCAGCAGACCATTTAAAACTTGTGCGCTTCGGCTATAGATCGATTCTATGTGTCTGACGGTAATTTGAACGCGAGCTTACATAGTATCACTCGCAGGTGTTTGGATAGATGTAAAAACTATAATCAAGTTCACTTGAACACGATATCGTGAAAAAGCAAAGAGGCAGGATATGTTGCAGAGTAAAACTTGTACACTGTATCATACACCAAACACAGTTTTATAAAACGTTCGTAATTTAAAATTGTTTATTTTTATTGACATATCCATGGTAAAAAAATATAATCACTTCAGATGTCTTCTGATTTGTACAGATCATGATGATCATCATCATCATCATCATTACAACCGGGATCTGGTCTTGGCCTTATTTAGCAAGTCTTTCCACTGATCCCGATTTCGAGTCGATGTCATCCAGTTTGGCACTCCCAGGGTCTGGGCGTCCCGATCTACGCCATCCCTCCATCACAGACAAGGTCTGCCGTGCTGTCTCCTTCCATACATCCTGCCACTTTCCGGGCAGGCTCCTCTTGGCTCATTCGACCTAGGTGTCGCGCCCACCGGACTCTACCGGGCTTGATTTTTCTTACAACATTAGCTTCAAGGTTGATCACGTACAAGTTATCGTTGTAGCGTCTCCGGAATAGTCCCCCCTCACATACGGGCCCAACAATTGTCCTTAAGACCTTCCTCTCGAACGCGGCTACGATTCCAAAGTGTATTTTACTGAGCACCCAGGTCTCGGATTCATATATGAGTACTGGTAAGACCATGGTCTTGTACAGTAGTAGCTTGGATGTTCTGGATAAATTTCGGGATTCATAGAGCCTTGATAGACCATAGTAGGCTTTGTTGGACTTGCTCACCTGTCCGCATATTTATTCTCCCATATTATTATCGGCAGCTACTATTGACCCAAGGTAGTTAAAGGCTTGCACTACTTCAAATTCGTGCTCCACTGCCCTGATATTTTGACCAACGTTAGGTCTTCTCTTCGCAAAAGTTGCCATCATGTACTTAGTTTTTCCCTCATTAATGTGCAGTTCCAGTTTTTGTGCCCCCTGCTCGATCTGGGTGAATGAGTCCTTTAGAGCCGATTCGGTTATACCGATGATGTCGATGTCATCTGCGTAGGCAAGTATCTGGCTGGACTTGGTTACAATGGTCCCTCTAGTTGTAACGCCAGGCCCATGGATTGCTTTCTCCAACTCCAGGTTGAAAAGGAGGCAGGCCAGACCGTCCCCTTGTCGGAGTCCATTAAAGATGTTTATTGGTTTGGACAGCAATCCCGCTATTTTTACTTGACTAGTCACGTTGGTTATGGTCAACCTACAAAGTCGTATCAATTTGTTTGGAATGCCGAACTCTCTCATGGCATTATATAGTTCTACCCTGGCTATGCTGTCGAAGGGTGGCCTTAAAGTCTATAAATAGATGATATAATGCGATATTAAATTCCAGACATTTTTCCATCCCCTACCTAAGTGTGAATATCCGATCAATCGCTGATTTGCCTAGGATGAAGCCATACTGATATCGACCAATGATGACTTTAGCGTATGGGGCTATCGGATCTTGTTGGATGGAGGAGAGTATCTTATATACGGTACTCAGCAATGTTATAGCATGATAGTTGGTGCACACTGTGATATATCCCTTCTTATATATGGGGCAAATTATTCCACGACGCCAATCTTCCAGCATCTCCCCTTGCTCCCATACGAGCAGCACGAGCTCATGAATCGCGTTATGTAACGCTGTCCCTCCTTATTTGATCAGCTCAGCTGGTATGCCATCAGCTCCGGGGGCTTTATTCGATCTGAGCTGTCTTATGGTTTTTACTATTTCCTCAATGCTTGGTGGCGGCAGGATTTGGTTTTGATTTAGCATTGGTGGAGCCTCCAATTCTTCTGTGAGATGATCATTTAGCAATTCATTGAAGTGCACTTCCCGTCGCTCCAGAATTCCTTCAGAATCGGTGATCAGATTACCGTCTATATCCTTGCAGTAAGTGCAGGGTGGTGTGTACTGTGTGATACTGCGGATTATTTGATACGCCCTTATAGGTTGACCATGACCAACGTAACCAGTCAAGTAAAAATAGGGGTAGTGCTGTCCAAACCAATAAACATCTTTAATGGACTCCGACAAGCGGACGGTCTGGCCTACCTCCTCGTCAACCTGGCGTTGGAGAGCGCAATCCGTGACTCTGGCGTTGCAACTAGAGGGACTATTGTCACCAAGTCCAACCAGATACTTGCCTACGCAGATGACATCGACATCATCGGTAGAACCGAATCGGCTGTAAAGGACTCATTCACCCAGATCGGGCAGACGGCACAAAAACTGGGACTGCACATTAATGAGCGAAAAACTAAGTACATGATGGCAACTTCTGCGAAGACAAGACCTAACGTTGGTCAAACTATCAGGGTAGTGGAGCACGAATTTGAAGTCGTGTTACGACCACAACCACCCATCCCATAAAAATTTTGGAGCTAGTCTCCACCACTAACGGCGATACACGCCAAAAACATCCACTTAAAGGATGTGACATAATGCTAAATCAAAGCATTACCCCATACACCTCGTCCCGCATAAATTGATAGCAAGCAAATCGAACTAAACGTTCAATTTGAATTAATCAATTAAACTCCAAGCAAATTGAACTAAACGTTCAATTTGCTTTTGGCGGATGTTTTCCATTCGGTCGCAAGTGTTCCGCCGAACACCGTCCAATACCTAACACCAAAGAATTTCGGCACACAAATGAAACACCGTGAAAACGTTCCTTTGAAATTTTGAATTGTAATCTTTATTGTTTCGTGTTTATATCGAATTTAAACATTACTTTAGTCTTTGCGAGACTCGACGCACACGTAATCCGATAACACACGCTCGACCGTTCGTTCCTTTTCCTGTGCCGCGTCCGATTAAATAAAGTTAACTCGCGAATTGAAAAAAAACTGAACACTTAATTTTTAATGTTGCCGTCGGTGGCAGCTCGGCAGAATTCTCGATCCTCACGTCCTCGCAGCTTCCCGTCGACCTCCTCGATGGAGTTCTCCACCGTTCTCCTCTCTGGACGGATATCCGAACTATTCCTCTCGTCCCGGTGACGATCGAAATCTGACTGCCTATCTCAACCCTCAACAATATCCTGCTTACACAGATACCCAGATTCAAACTGGTATCTGTATCTATCCGGAAAATATTCCCTATTTGCTCTGCTAACAGAACTTCCGAATTTCTGTTAGCAGCATGTTATCACATCCCCCGGGATATTTTGTAGTTGGCCGTGAGACCGGAGTATTGCCTCTATTGGCTTAACTCCTCATAAATTATCGGATATCTTGTTGGGATATATTCGATTGCGATAGGTCGTGGCTGCCTTCTGTTGTTCAACGGATTTGGGTGGTCCTTGCATTAGATTACCCGCACGTGCATCAGTTGATCGGCTCATTCTTTGATGATGGCAATTCTTTTGTATCGAATTTCGGAATTGCTGGTTCGATGAGATGTTCCTGGGCGCAGGCAGCATGTATGGCATTTTGGGAATTGTTTTTTTTTTAGGAATAGAACGCATGGATGTTTATACCTTTGTTTCAGGCATGATGAATTATAATTGTTGAGCTTGACCTAAAAAGCTTTGGGGACGTTCAGTTCCTTGCTTTTTGGTGTCGGTCTCAACGTTGGCTGCGAGTTGCAGGCCCTATGGTGGGACTTTGGGGCACGCGTCTGTGGGCGCGTGCAACGCTCTCAGGTAAGTAAGTTCTTTGAAGGTAGGAACCTTACCTGCGCGGAATTGTGCGTTCGTAGAACGCTACATGCTCACATAAAAAAAACTTGAAAATATAATCAGTGAACCAAGGGTTCACCCAACAAAAACTCCTAAAAGGCAAATGTGCGGACCAGATGCCGTATTTCAAACAAAACCACTGAGTATCATAAAAAATTGCGCGCCAGCAATTTTACGAGACCTCAGAAAAATGGTTATCTAAAACAATGAAAACGACCAACGCCAGTTTCCGTTTTAACAAAATTAAGTTAAAACAAGCAAAAGGCAAATATTCGCCTTTGTACCGATTCCCCACGGAAAAGATTCTTGCCCATTCGGCTACATTACACAACATAGAGAATCAGAAATACTCATTAGCACAATTCTCTATTTGTATTCCCTATCGTATTCTTACAAAAGGGGTCCTTGCCGAGTCGGCTAGAACAAACAACAGGCATCATAAAACGAATTACACATTCGTTTAGCGCATATCAACATAGAGGATTATAAATGTGCATTCGCACGATCCTCTGTTGATTTTTCCCTTTGTGTTTCCGCGTTTGATCCCAAGCCGGGAAAGATAAAGAAAGAAATGCCATATCCTTCGATCTTCAGGATGAAGAAAGAACAGGTCTTCGTTTGAGAGTTTGGTTTTTGAATCCCGACCGAGACGGCGAGACTTTTGCAGTTGTGTTTGGAGTTTCGATCGAGACGGTCTTGAAGTGGTGCGTGGGGTTGAGTGAGAATAAAAACGTATAATTTGTTGAAGAGCGTTTTAGTGAAATTAAAACGGAAAATAGTTGAGTTGTTAAAGATTTCTTTAATAAAGAAGAAACTAAAGTGTGTCTTTGTTCCCATACGTACTAAGATAGTAACATTAAAGTTTAGTTAAATAGAGAAAAGAAAAAAAAAGAAAGAGTGTTTTAATTTTAAAGGTGTGACAAGTGTGTGTGGTGTTTAAACTAAGGGTGACGAACAGTTCCTCACAGTAGTGCAATCCTTTAACTACCTTGGGTCAATAGCAGCAGCCGATAACAATATGGAAAAAGAAATACGTGGACGTCTGATCAAATACAACAAAACCTACTATGGTCTATCAAGGCTCTTTAAATCCAGAAATTTATCCAGAACATCCAAGCTACTACTGTACAAGACCTGGGTGGTCAATAAATGGTCCTCTGAACTCTTAGCTGTCGGCGCAAGGCTAATAACCTTGCCCGTAAAAATAAATTATTATGGAAAATATAACAATCCTCGAGACTTGCTAAATAAGGCCAAGACCGGAACCCGGTTGTAGTGCCGATGATGATGATGAACTCTTAGCCGCGTTCGAGATGAAGGTCTTAAGGAGAATTTTTGGCTCCCTATGTGACGGGGGACGATTCCGGAGACGCGACAACCATGGGTTGTACGCGATCTACCTTGAAGCAAACGTTGAAAGAAAAATCAAGCTCGGTAGACTCCGGTGGGCGGGACACCTAGCTCGAATGAGCGAAGAGGAGCCTGCCCGGAACGTTTTTTGTGGCAGGGTGTATGGAAGGCGACAGCGCGGCAGACCTTGTCGATGAAGGGATGCCCAGAGCCTGTGAGTGCAAACTGGATGACATCTGCTCGAAATCGGGACCGGTGGAGAGACTTGCTAAATAAGGCCAAGACCGGATTGTACCGGTTGTAGTGCCGCTGATAATGATGATCAAATTGATGACCCGTCGTAAATAAAACAAGTACTAGCAGCGGTGATGCAATGAACCTTTGTAAATAAAACCAGAATTGTAAGAAGAACGGAGAGACCGGGGTTCGATTCCCCGTCGGGGAGCCCCTGGCGCAAGACTAATGACCTTGCCCAGAAAAAATAAATCATTATGGAAAATTTAACAAGCCTCAGGACTTGCCAAATAAGGCCAAGACCGGTTCCCGGTTGTAGTGCCGATGATGATGATGATGTAAGAAGAAATTGCAATTAATAAAACCTGGAAAAAGTATTTGAATGTTTTTGGTCGATTCTACCTTCCATTAACGCGACAAAGCCACAACCATTCGGGAGTTCGTTATACTCATCACATTTAATTAATACGGAATTAATACATTTTTCTACCTTCTTGAGTAACAATATTAGGGGAAACACTGTTTCTTTGAGATCGATTAAATGTGAGTAGTTTACCGACAAGAAAGCTTTTGTGTGTCTAGAGATATTATAAACAAAAACTTGCAAGAATTACCAGAAAGGAATTTTGAAGGTATGTGGGTGCTATTCTAGTCTGGTCCATTTATTTTCTTGCAATCTTGTCCACGGAGAATGCATTGAACAGAACGTGGGTGAAACGCTACCTTTAAGAAAATGAATTCCGAAAAACTTTGATTTTATCTACTGCGTTGGTAACTGGTGTCCCGATGAACGTAACCAACAGAGGGAAGCAGTCGGATCTGAAATTATTCTTAATTGCTTTCGCCATCTGCTCAAAGAACGTGAACCAGTTGGAATTTCAAGTAGTTTGTTATTTACTTTATTATTGTGAAGCTTCTTAACGTTGGTTGGGAGCGTTTCTGACTGTAACAAAATTCGTTCTATTAAGTTATTCAAATGGAACATTACTGTTTAAAAGTTGTATTTTTTGCCGTTTAGTTATCAAATCGTGGTTTATTAGAATTTCGTTTGATGCAACGTTTCGGCGTGAACATTGTGGTTTCTAAGATAAACCACTGACCGCAGAAAAGATGTAAAGAAATATTCAAATTGTCCTACTTGATAGCTTCGTATTTCGATATCTAGTCATGCTGTACAGGTTGTGGGTTATTTTTAGTCTTAGAAGTTAGCAACGTGGTTGTTTTCCCCGTCTTTGACTGCACCATCCGTCAAGCTTCAAAACGTTGTTAAAGATTTCTCCCGATTCTTATAAATTTTCGAATTTGTACTGTTATGCGCTGGATTGTTGGGAGCTTCTCACTACATATTCGATGTTTTTTTTTAATCATTCTATAGCGTTTGTGATGATAGTGAAGAACGTGTGATTCGAACTGACGCTATGACAGTTAGAATCACTAAAAATTGAACCAATGCTCAACACATCAGGCCGCGTGTACGAATTCCATTTCTAAACTCAAGTACATTCGACTGATGTTGAATTGCTATATTATTGCTTGGTACACGGCTGATGCATCTTCTTATTCGATTTTCTTTCGGTTTTCTTCACTATGTGCTTGTATATTGTGTGTATTTGTTAGAAACGCCGCAGTTCTATTAGCCAAAGTAGGAAAGGAGGTCGGTCAAGAATTGCTTCCAACTAGTTTGTGGCATATACAACATCTACACCCGAACACGCAAAACATATGAAAAAACAGCGCACCTAAGATCGAGGTCTTAACTTTTTTTCTGATTCTAACCATGACAGTTCCAATCGAATTCTTCACCATCGTCGCAAATATCTTTAATTTCACAGGATCTATGGCGTGATGTGATACATTCTCACAGAAGAGCTGGGTTCAGTACCCAATCTACCACCTACCTATTGTTGCTATTAAGGAATAAACGAATAACCTCTCCGTTTTGTCTTCGTGCGGACTGTGAGTTCATTGTATTGTATTTCGTCCGTGTTTTCCCTAGTACAGTTCGTCCCTTACTATACAACTCTCAGCCTAATGCATCGCTAAGAAAAAATGTTAACCTTAGATCAGTCAAAATATTTTGTCTATAAATTCAGTAAAATGATTAAGAAATTGTTTTTAAGCTTCATGTGACAATCGGCGTATGCAATGTTTTTTCTAATTTAATAGTAAAAGTGGAATCGCTTTTATTTCAAAAACATATTTTATGTCAATTATGTAGAAATACCAAAATTATACGCCAAAAGACATATAAACAACTAATGTATGATTTAGAATCTTTGTAAGGACACTGTAAGTTAATATTTTATAACTTTAAAAATATAAAATTTGAAATTCATTTTGAAAATTTAAAAATGGGTAAAGATAACATTTGAAATTCAATTTCAAGTTTTAAAAATGTGGAAAGATATGGTTAATAAATTTCCTTAAAAACGAAAGAAAGAATTTCTTTTAATTAAGACCAAGACCAAATGCATGGTAATACGTTGCCCATTAAACAGCCTTAATACCAGAGTTTTAATGCATTGTATGTTAATCGTTCATTTGTTAACAGTCAGAAGCAATCGCCAATTTGTTCACGATAAAACCATTGCAAGCTGGATTCGTAAAAACCACCCTTCAGGGAATTGCTAACATATACTTAACAGTCACGTCTCAAAACTCTGGTACACACTCTCTTCCGTAGTCAAGTGCAAATTTGATTAAAATTGCTAGAAGAACGAATTCGCATCGAAACCACCTAGGTAGCAATTAACAACTATCAAGACCTGTTATTAACATGCAGTCTGTGCAGTGGCAAGGCTTTCCTGTTCGATGCTCATTTGAGTCGTTTGGGTAATAATTGCGAACTACAACCGGAGCCAATGGGAGCCATTTGCCTCTGCGAGGGTAGTTCTCGTCAGTTATTGTGAAATGAAATTAACACGCAAATTGTATCCGTCTTTATCGGAGCGGTAATAAACACAGAAGTTAAAACAAAAGTGAAAAACAAAAACACAAATTGCATATAAAATTGTTGAACAAATCGTCGCCGGTTGTCGGGTTCTTTGTTACATGCGCAGATGAATTACATACCTTGCAACGATGATTGGCAGCTGAATGCCCTTCCAAAACAAGATGTTAATTAACTGCCGTGAGTTGGGCAGTTTTCCGACATTCTTTGAACACGGATATCACTAGACAGCTTCAACCATCACGAAATAGTTAGTATTAAATAGAGCGGATATAGAAATACCTGTACAAGTAAGTGCAATAAATTTGTTTATAAAATCACAGCAATTAGATGCACATGTTAGTCTTTGAACACAATAAGGGCGTGCGTACATTACCGAAGACGGTCGGATGAATTTATAAGTTGACAGCTAACACGACATGGAGTTTGTCTTAAATACTTCTGCAGAGAATAAAAGATCAAAGTCCTTCATATAACAGTATTAAAAAGTATTTATGTCAAAAATTGGTTTTACTAGTTTAGACACATTTGTACCAAAAGGTAAAAGGGTCGGGTTATTGAATATTACAGGATCGAATATTTGTTTCATTGCTAAGTTTTGTACAAAAATTGGTATGTAAATACAAGTCAAGAGACGTAATTGTACCCACATACTATTTGTATATATACTAGTTAATGATAACATGGGCTGTCCACCGCTGTTTCAACCTCTTCCGCGTGGTTATCAAACCATCGACGAGACAGCACATGCATTTCTGCCTCGTGATCCATACCATTGAATCAATTGTCCAATCCGTTTTGGATACCTTAAGTGAACACTATATACCCAATTGCACAATCAGTTCACGCATCAAGTCTTCTGTGGGATCCAAAGTAAGCAAACGGATCACTACACACGCGTCAGTGTGAAAATTGTGTGGAAGTGTACTTTGCGGGAAAACCTCATATCGTTTCCTTTCCTTATATCTGGTTTTCCTCTTGTTAGTATCTCTGTTGCGTCCCTCAGGCTTGGATACTCTCGATTGACTTATAATCTTTGGAGACTTTTTGGTGTTTGAGTGGCATATTATTCGTTATGGAAAGTATAACCTGGATTTCGGCACGAATCCAGTGGAGCACCTGCTACAAGGGCATAACACATGTTTTTTGTATCAGATTGACATAGTGTTCGCAATGGATGGGATGTGACCTGGATTTCGGCACGGTTCTAGTGAGATACGTACTACAAGAGCATAACAACTGTAGTGGTTGCTTTCGCTTATCTATCGCTGGACCTGACTTGTGTCCTTTTCTGAGGCAGTATTGGTTTTCTGTGTCGGGGCAATGAAACTAGAATTTCGCGTTGATCTTTGTAACATTCGCGGGCTAAGATGCAATTTCTCCTCTGTGTCTGCTCACGTTTCTAACCAGAAACCAACAATCGTTGCACTTAGCGAAACCCAGGTGATAACAAAAACAGATACTTTCGATTTCAATCTACTTGATTATAACTTGGTGCGTCTCCATTCCTTCCATATCTTGGTCTAGCTACGTACATACTTGTCAGCTTCTGCCACAATATGGGCTCTGCCCCATCCAGAATTTCATTTCTCGTGGTTAAATTTTGACGTTCGTATGCAAATCATACATGATTCCTTTTTTTACAGACGCACGAACATAGATAGAACCGCAGCCTTTATCAAATTTGATGCTCTATCTGAATCTATCGATAGGATCTTGACCATATATCCGCACACTGATATCGTTATTACGGGTCATTTCGCCAGTTGATTTCAACCGCCAATGAGACAGCACCTGCGTTTCTGCCTCGTGATCCGTACCATCGGATCAATTGTGCAATCCGATTTGGGAATCTTAATTACACATAATATACCGAATTGCACTATCGGTGCGGGCGAGAAGTCTTGTGGCGATTCCGCCAAACCCCACGACCCGCTTACCTGAAAAACCCCCATAACCGCTACCCAACTTCCTTAAGTTCGCTAATGCAATCACATTAGCACCTTAAATGCTTCACGCATTAAATAGATCAAATTTATAATCTAAAAGTCCCTGTAAAGACTCCTTACCTTTCATGCATCTCTTCGCATACAAATTTCCTATAAGGATTCTTGACTAACTAATCATGAATCCCTAAACCATCCGGCACTCTGGTATGCCAAGCAATTCCGCTGTCCACGTGCACACCGCATGTCCCTCGCAATTCCACGGCTGCGGCAGCCTTTTGTCCAAGGGACAAACGCAAACACTAGCGTCTAGTGTCATAAACTGAATTCCTTCGCATGTAAACATGCATAAACATTTGATCCCATTTCGTTCGATCCCACCCATCGTATACCTAAATTGCTTTAGCACCACCAGCATAATAGCAACACGGCTATTTACCCAGCTACAATAGATTCACCCATGATTTGTTTTTCTACGAACAAACAATCCCAACGAACGATTAATCCAGCATAAACAAATGCAAACAAATTCGTTCAGCCACCGACCCAAGATACGATATACAATTTTCATTGTATACAGTATCGCAACCATTAGCACCTTTCCCAACGTCTATTCGTATATTTATACAAGGGCATCACTCATCTAAGACTTTTATGATGCCCACGTCTCATCTTTTCTTTTACCACATTTCTTCGATGTATCGTCGTCTATTTATTAAGACGCGATGCACTTCATAGACAACGATCTTCTCTATCCCTTTGTCCTCACCAGCCTGCCTGCTTTGTTTTGCCATTGCCTCCGCGCATGAGTAAACAACACAGATCTAAACGATCACACACATACCACCATGATCTTCATTACAAGATCTGGTCTTCTATTCCACCAAGAGAGACTTTACGTTTCTCTGGTGGTAAGTAAAAACATATCCTTAGTGGAGAGGATATCTACCACCACACCACAAACTCACCCCATTAGCGAGTCGGCTCTGCACGAGCCGTTTATCGCTGAGTCTAATCCCATCTGCCGACAGCGCCGGTCGAGTCGGCTTCCGCTCCTCGTCGCTCGCCGAGGATACGTTTATACCCGAAGTCGAGGGTGTCCTAATTCGTGATTTTTACCAGGTCGTGTTTCAGTGCGTCGTGTCCATCAGTAACAACATTAAAAAAACTGTTCATAAGAAAACCAAGTTCTCCATTAGTTATATTATTCGTGTATAATGCAACACCATGTAAATGTAGACATTCACCAATTATAGTGAATGCTACCTCCAGTTTAACCAGTTCTGAATAAAAACCAATAACAATAAATTGCAATAACCTGTGCGTTTTATTCCGCTCAACTGTCGCATCATCGGCAAAGTGTGAACAATAAAAATAAAATAATGAACACAGAAAAATCATTTAGTATTTTTGTTCTCCTTGTGGCGATCATTCGTTCCGTCTTTCGATCTTCTCTCGGTGCCGTGCTGTTTTCATTCGTTTTTCCAGTGGCGAACGATTTCCGGAGAAACATTTATGATGGTGGAAGAAGTGAACCGAGTGTCCGTGTCTGGCACAATACTTCTTCCCCACAGTCTTACTGTGGAATCCTAAACAAACAAACGGATCTTCACACTCGCGTCCGAGTGCAGTGCAAAGTTTTCTCTGTAATTCTACGCAAATAAACGGAACTCCACACACGCGACTTAGTGCTGTGAAAATATACACGCGAGTGATGTGCAGTGCGGCAACACCATCTACCATTTCCATCCCTTGTGTCTGTTTTCCTTTTTTTCGCACCTCTATTTGCGTCCCTCAGGCATCGATACTCTCGATTGATTTATAATCTTTGGAGAGTTTTTTGTGTCTGAATGGCATAATGTTCGTCATGGAAGAGATGTGACCTGGATTTCGGCACAGATCTAGTGGGGCACCTACTACAAGGGCATAACACCTGTAGTGGTTGCTTTCGCTTATCCTTCGACTTTCATCCTTTCCGAGGCAGTATTGGTTTTCTGTGTAGGGCCATTTCAATGGAGCAGGAATTTCGCGTTGATTTGTGTAACATTCGCGGCTTGAGATGCAATTTCTCTTCTGTGTCTGCCCATGTTTCTAACGAGACACCAACTATCCTTGCACTTAGCGAAACCCAGGTCTAATACAGACATTTCCGATTTTAATCTACCTGGATATAACTTAGTGCCTCTGTTCTTTCCACATCGTGGTATAGCCACATACATACGAAATGATATTGCTTATCAGCTTTTACCACAATATGGGCTCTGCCCCAATCCAGAATTTAATTTCTCCTGGCTAAAACTTCACGTTCGTAAGCATATCATACATTACTGTTTTCTTTACAGAATCCCAAACTTGGATAGAAACGCATCCATTAACGAATTTGATGCTCTGTCTGATTCTATCGATAGGATCTTGACCCTATATCCGCACACGGAAATCGTTATTGCGGGTGATTTTAATGTGCATAACTCTCAGTGGCTTCGTCACTCCGGACACACAACACGTGAAGGTCAATATGTCCAGCTTTTTGCTGATTCAAATAGTTTAAGCTCGTCAATGAGCCAACACGGGTACCAGATATAGATGGCCATTCCGCCAAAACACTGGACCTGTTTCTCACCTCCCACCCAGACAAATATACAATTGAAGTTTCTTCGCCCTTGGGCACTTCAGACCACTGTGTCGTGTCAGCTAAATTTTCTCTAACCAACAGTAACGTCGGCTCCTCGATAGTACAGTGGTAAGTATACCCGCCTGTCAGGCGGGAGACCGGTGTTCGATTCCCCGTCGGACAGCCTCTGGCGCAAGAATAATGACCTTGCCCGGAAAAAACAAATCATTATGGAAAATGTAACAAGCCTCAGTACTTGCTAAATAAGGCCAAGACCGGTTCCTGGTTGTAGTGCCGATGATGATGATGAACAGTAACGTTAATGAGAAAGCTCCCAAAAGAACAGTATGGTTCCACGAGAAAGCCAACGGGAAAGGTCTGAACGACTTTTTTGGGAGGTTAAATTGGTCGTTATTTTTCCTCAATAACGATGTTAACTCTATAGCGGACACATTAACCGACACGATTCTACTTGGAATGCGGACCTTTATTCCACACAGAGTAAGGAGTATCAAACCCAAGGGAAATATGTGGTTCGATTCCGGGTGCAGAGAAGATATTAAGCCTAATGAGTTCAGCTTCCGGTTGTATAAATCAAACAATACTGAGGAAAACCGGAAGAGATTTAAGAGAGCTAGAAATGACTGCAATGCGTATATTCAGCGCCAAGTTCTTGCATGCCCAGGGAATGAGACAAAAAATACTACAGGTAGTAGAAACTTCTGGGCATAAGTGAAAAACATTCAAAACTCAGTTCCTTCATCCATTCCATCGCTTATAGTTGATGACATCTCAGTCACCACTACAATAGAGAAGGCGAATCTACTTGCTGCACATTTTGCAGCCAACTCAACGCTGCCTGATACCACATCAGTTCCACCTCAACTTGAGCATAAGCAGCACACCATGAGCCAGATTCACTTCCGAACGCGTACTGTTGCCCGGGTACTCAAGGAGCTAAACGCAAACAACTCCGCTGGTCCTGACGGAATTCCCCAAATTTTCTTAAAGAGATGTTCCTCTTCACTCTCCAAACCACTGCGGAAACTCTTCCATTTGTCTTATTCTACTGGGAGTTTCCCAAATAGATGGAAGTCAGCGAACATTCAGCCAATTCCCAAAAAAGGTGACAAATCATCCCTTTCTTCTTATCGGCCCATAGCACTAACTTCTATTCTCTCCAAGGTAATGGAATCACTTATCAACCGTCAACTTTCGAAATATCTGGAATCAAATGACCTCCTCAATGACCGCCAATATGGCTTTCATAGCAACAGGTCTACAGGAGATCTGATGGCGTAGCTTACCGAAAAGTGGAGCCATTCCATCCACTACCTCGGTGAAAGCAAGGTAGTCGCATTGGATATTTCAAAAGCCTTCGACAGAGTTTGCCATCCAACCCTTTTGTCAAAATTGTATTCATATGGAGTGGACAATTGCCTGATCCAATGGATAAGAGATTATCTTTCTCGCCGTTCAATCCAAGTGGTTCTTGATGGTGTTAAATCTGTCTCCCATCAAATTAATGCAGGTGTTCCCCAGGGTTCGGTATTTTCACCCACTCTCTTCCTTATCTTTATAAATGATCTCGTGTCAATTACTCACAACCCAATTCACTCGTTTGCTGATGATAGCACGTTGAGTTTCTCATACTCAGACGAACACTCCCGTCCAAACTCTTCAAACGTCACTACCAACCAGCAACTTATGCTTGATACAATGAAATCAGACCTCAACAAGACATATCAGTGGGGATTATCTAACCGAGTAGAATTCAATGCCCTAAAAACCCAGTGTTGCCTCTTGTCGTCAAGGGCGAACCGCAAAGTAAATATACTGTCTATGAACGGCACTTGCATCGACGAAGCCAAGGAACTATCAATCCTCGCCACTCGAATTAATTCGGCTCATAACTGGAATGACCACATATTTGAAGCCTCGAAAAGTGCAGCCAAATGTATGGGGTTCCTTAAGAGATGTAAAAGATACTTCACTCCATCCAACCTGGCCACTATTTACAAGCCGTATATTCGTCCAAAAATGGAGTTCAACTCCCATATTTGGTTGGGCGCATCCACAACTGCACTACACGTGCTCGACAGGATGCAAAAATGAGCAGTGAAACTTATTGGGGACTCAGCCGTAAGTCGATCAATACCGTCGTTAGAACACAGCCGCAACGTATCATGCCTATCTCTTTTCTATCAGTATTACGGCGGTCGTTGCTCAACTGAACTTGCTGAATGTGTTCCGCCACTTCAGACATTTTGCCGCGATACCTGTCAATCTGTGAATGGGCATAAGTTCAAAGTGGACTTCAGGCGCACAAATAAACAAAGTGAGTCATTCTTTAGCCGAACCACACGAATGTGGAATGTTCTGCCTGAAGATGTGTACTGTTGCCCACCTACTCAAGGAGCAAAACGCAAACAAATCTGTTAGTCCGGATTGCATTCCCCCTATACTCTTGAAGAAATGATCTTCTTCACTCGCCAATCCACTGGGAAATTCTCCCATTTGTCTTATTATACTGGCCGCCTTCAAAATATTGGGTTGTACCATATGAAATGTCAGATTTTATCGTGAAAACATAAAAGCCAATATTACTTTTCCGTACATTTTTATTCAATCAAAATAGGCTCCATTGGCATCTATGACATTCTTCCAACGTGATACAAGGTTAAATATCGCTTTTTCGTAGAAGTGCTGACTTTTTGAGGCAATGAAAACTTCAAACGCTTTTATGGCATCTGCGGGGTTCCGGAAGACCTTCTGCCGGCAAAATGAGTGCATATTGCGGAAAAGATGGTAGTCGGTTGGGGAAATGTCAGGAGAGTATGGTGGATGCGGAAGAATTTCAAATCCCAACTGCAACCGTTTTTGCTCCGTTACTTGTGAGGTATGGGGTCTAGCATTGTCATGCAAAAGGATCGGGGCCTGCCTATTGACCACGGCTGGTAGACTTTCAACCAATTTGGCATGCAGTATGTGGATTTCCTCACAATATTTGATAGGGTTTATCGTTTCTCCTGGTTGAAGAAATGAATAGTGGATTGGTAATTTCGATGTCCACCAAATTGTCACCATAACCTTTTTCGGGTGAAGATCGGACTTGGGAGTGTGTTTTAGATTTTCACCTGCATCCAACCACTGCCCAGGACTTTCCGGTTATCATACAGAATCCATTTTTCATCACAGGTGATTATCCAGCCCAAAAACAGTTCAGTTTGGTTTCTTAATCTAAGCGATGCTCAGATTTCCAGGCACCGTCGTTTTTGGGGCTCGTTCACCCACTTATCGAGTTTCTTTACCTTTCCTATGAGAGAAAGATGTCGACCTATTGTCATTGGGGATACTCATATGCTTTGCGCAATCTCCCGCACCAATTTCGTTGGGTCCGCAGCCCCCATTGCTCTTAAAACATCGTCGTCAACTAACGTTTTCCCACTTAGTTCATTTTCGAGGCTGAAATCTCCTGAATGGAACTTTCCAAACCAACGTCGTATAGTGCGTTCGTTTACCGCTACATCCTCTAATGCGTCACTAATGTTTTTTATTGCCAATGACGCATGAAGTCCCATTTTAATTCATAAAAGAAGAGGGTTCGAATTTGAACTACCGACAGCATGGTAAGCAATTTCTAGAAAAAAAAACTGTACTTGTAACGAACCCTCAAATTCCCACACATCAAGCACACGTACCACTTTACTTTATAAAAGAAGAAAATTTAACGTTCTGGCACAGATGTTCACTCGAGAACTTCTTATTTCTGATTGAGGGAAAATCGGACATAGCATGTGGTACAACCCAGTAGCATTCAGCCAATTCCCCAAAAGGGCGACAAAGCGTCCATCTCTTCTTATCAACCCATACCACTAACTTATATTCTTTCGAAGGTAATGGAATCACTGATTAACCATCAACTTTCGAAATATTTGGAATCAAATGGACTCCTCAATGACCGCCAATATGGCTTTCGTAGCAATAGGTCCACAGGAGATTTGATGGCGTACCTTACCGAAAAGTGGAGCCATTCCATGCACTACTTCGGAGAAGACAAGCTTGTTGCACTGGATGTCTCGAGAGCCTTCGACAGTGTTTGTCATCCAGCCCTTTTGTAAAAATTGCATTCCTATGGACAATTCCTTGATCGGATAGATAACAGACCCTCTTTCTGGCCGCTCAAGCGAAGTGGTTCTTAACGATGTCTAATCTGCCGCTCTTGTACTCTCACTTAAAAAATATAACTGCGCTCGAACAGCCAAAAGTTAACCAACAACAACAAAACCCGAAGGCAAAAGTCGGCCAACATCAACAAAATCAACACCAACAGCAACTAATGCAACATCGCCCACAGCAACAGCAGCAGATCAACAAAAAAATAAAGATGCCACCAATCAACACCATCGATATTGATTGTAAGGAGTTGGTCAGTCTTTGGAAACTAGCTGTAGGTAACAATTTTTTAATTAAAAAACTGGCAGGAAACAGGCATGCCACTCAAATCTATGCGGTGGCAGACCACGAAAAAATTAAAGGTGTTTTAAAAAGAGCCACCGCAGAATTTTACTCGTTCACGCCGAAACAAGCGAAGAACATAACAGTTATATTAAAGGACGACGACCCTAAAACGGATCCGGCGGTTCCGCTCGAAATGCTTCAAAAGCTGAAGCATGAAGATCTCGAGTTTAGCGCGGTAAACCATTTACCACAGCTAAGTCAAGAAGGGTAACCGGAAGCTATTCTTTTGTTGGCCCAATTATCCCCGAGTAGCAGAATTAGTGTCCTAAGGAAAATAAGAGTCCTGGATTATTAAATTGTCTCTGGCGCAAGACTAATGACCTTGTCCGGAAAAAACAAATCATTATGGAAAATTTAACAAGCGTCAGGACTTGCTAAATAAGGCCAAGACCAGTTCTCGGTTGTAGTGCCGATGATGATGATGATGATTATCAAATTGTCACATGGGACAATCTCAAAAAAGGCAGAGATATTCTATAATGTGCCCGCTGCCAAAGGTTTGGACACGCAGAGGCGAACTGTAAAATGAAGCATCGTTGCATTAAATGTGGACTTGATCACGAGGCAGAAGAATGCCCTCTAGGAAAAGAAAGGGTAGAAGACAAAACTCTTCTAAAGTGCGCAGTATGTCGGAATGGGGCGCTTCCCGCTAACTATCGAGGATGTCCTTAATTCCGAGAATTAATGTCGAGAAGTATGACTCGGCAAAAGAAAACAGAGAGATCTCGAACAACAATGTCTATAACGCCACAACGACCGTATTGGGCAAACTGTGTCGGGGGCAAGACAACCAAACAGGCTACAACACTGGTAGCCATAAATAATCCACAAATCCCACACAGACTGAAACAATATCACAAGCAGATGTGTTCACAGTCTTGCTTAATCCTTAGAGACAGATGACACAGCTGCAAAATCAAATAAAGGAGATCTATTCACATTTGCCCAGTCTAAAAAAAAAAAGTCGATATAAGCCCTCTAACCAAAACATCAATCAAAGCTCTTGTCGTGAATGCAAATTCACTTACAAGAACTGATAGAAGAGCCACTCTTTTCAACCTGTTGCATGATGAACACCCTGATGTACTACGGGTGGGGGGAATAAAGTTAAACCAGAGGCGTAAGATAGGGCATACAAATTACGATATTATACGAAGAGATCGACCTAACTCCTCTCAAGGGGGAGGTGTCGCAATCTTTATTAGAAAAGGAATTCAACATAAAGTTATATATAGTGGAGAAGTGCGCAGGTTCCGGGTGCTGGAAGCCTGCATCTTACGCATGCGCCTTCAGCAAGGAAGGGGTTTGTACGCGATTGCGGTCTATGTACCTGAGGAGCACCAACATAACCTCGCAGGTGGAGATATGAACGCCAAACGTAAAGATTGGGGAAATTATATATCGAATACCAGAGGAAATCAGTAACTAGTTGGTGGGATCTGTATCATGTTGAATATAAAACTGACCTACTAGCTACGGAATACCCATGGTACCGTAGAGGTAGATCGTACTTAGATATCTTGCTTATTGACTCACGACCGAGACTAATTAACACCAATAGACGAAACATAAACTGCTTACGGCCAATTGAATATGACAGTGACCACTGTGCATTCACGACCGTAATAAAGCATCCGAACGAAATAGCAGATCTGGAGGAATTCATGATCCCCCAACCCCACAACTTCACCAGATAATTAACAGGAGAACTTCGTTCGAATGACTTTAATCTCCCAATAAACAGAAACCTGACAAATGGCTTGGAACAGGGAGCGATACTTTTTTTCCGATTCTTTTTAACGTTTACATTAGCGACTTACTAGATGCACTTCTGCAGGCTATTGCGTATGCAGACGATCTCATAATTTACAGAACAGCTCCGAAAGTTGAGTTCAAAAATAGTTTATTACAGCGAGACTTCAACAAAGTGCAGCGCTATTGCGATGACTGGAAACATAAGATCAACTTCCAGAAATGTGAAGATGTGGTGTTTCTAACAGATACACACACAATAGTGAAGAACACCGAAAAGGAAATTCGAATAAGCAAAGCATCGGAACCGTATACTCACCCGTTCCTCGCTCCGTCGTTCGGACACGAAGTTGATCGTAACAAAGTTACTGAGGGGGGAGTAGTGTGCCGTTTCTAACAGATACACACACAATATAGAAGCAAATAGTGAATAACACTGAAAGAAAATCGAATTAGAAAATGCATCAGCCGTATACCAAGCAATAACATAGCAATTCCACATCCGTTGAGTGTACTTGAGTTTACAAATGAAAATCGTACACGCTGCAGTCGTCTGATGTGTTGAGCATTGGTTACATTTTTAGTGATTCTAACCGTCATAGCGTCAGATCGAATCACACGTTCTTCGCTATCGTCGCAATACGCGATAAAGCCAACCTATTTAGAACCCCATTATACAAAGCGACGAACGATACAAGAAAAAACTGGCGAAAGTTAGTTATCGTGGGACCACATGGAGGTAGACTGGAAACCAAGAGTGTAGTTAAATATATTGGCATCTGGCTACATCAACATCTATATTTCCACAGACATGTAGACGCTGCTATGGCCAAAGCTAGGAAAACTTTTGCTATGACAAGGAGGCTATTTCACAGTAGCCAACTTGACAGCAGGGTAAAAGTTACATGCTACATGACGCTAATCAGGCCAATGATTATATATGGTTGCCCAGTATGGTTTAACACAGGTCCAAATTTGATGGAAAAGATTCAGATGTTTGAAAGAAAATGTCTTAGAAGTTGTCTCAGATTATATCGAACACCGGAATCGGACTATAAAAAATATTATTCAAATGAGACTTTATGTAATGAAGCCTACATAAATAGGGTGAATAATTTTATGATTGAATTAACCAGGAGACATATTGCGAGAGCCAATGACCTAATTTTCGGGGCTTATTATCCAAACACTCTGTACTATGAAAGTGTGCGTCCCAACGGCTTTGTTCCACCAGAAACGTTCCTTGATTGGACATGAAAGGGCTTATACAGAATGGGTGCGAAAATCTGCTGATCTGTCATGTAAGTAGATCATCCGTAGACGGGCGATTGTGCTACGACCGGGTAGTAACGCGCACCGAAGAAGAGCTCTTGCGGTTCAGTAGGGCTTTCTCCCACAGAGACCGGGACGATAGTATTAAACAGCGCCAACAGTTCTGGTGGTTGAATGGCAAATAAAGACGTGTGTACCAATCTCGGTAGAATAACTGCATCATCAGTCAGCTTACGCAGAGTTATCTTTTCTCGAATTAGGGTAGTAGAAGATTTAAGTTAAAACAAAAAAAAAATAATAAATAAATAAATAAATAAATAAATAAATTCCCCCGCTTTAAGGAAACCTTGATGTAGTGCTGACGTAAGCATACGCTTCTAGTAGGGCCACCCATGTCAGACAGGCTAGCGAGGAGTAACACAAAAAGAGCTACCACCCCTAATCCAGGGTGTTACGCGTCACCATGCTGTTACGGACCTACCCCGCGCCGAGGTCCTCCCCTAACACCCCCTAATCCACTTTCGCAAGTTTCCCCTCTCTACCTGTAACAGGAAAACAAATCGCCAAGTAGCTAATTTGCATAAACTACTTACTAAAAAACGGGGTTAACGCCGAATAAAAAATAAAACGTCAACGGCAATAATAAAAAAAGGACATTCATCGTAAAACTACAGAATGAGCAGCACAATTAAATCTATTTGAGAATTAAAATAAAAATAATTTAATTCAAGAATTATAATTCAACTAATTAGATTCGCCGTAAAGCTTTAGTAAAAGAGAGCCAATAAGAAAGTCCTTAAGAAAAGTTCACCGACAGAGAATAAAAATATATTCAAACCAAGACTCACGAAATGCACAAAACAAGTGGAAACTCCAACAGAAACAGAAGAATAACCAACATCGGACAACAAGCTGAACAGTGGAGCACTACGCTCAACGCCCACTGCAACCTGCCAGCAGCTTCAACAGCAACAATAAACGACCGCTCCACGGTCGATCAAGATCAACCAAGTAAGTCCTCTTCACTTACAATTATATTGGTCAAATAAAAAGAAATAGTATTATATTTTAACTATATTAAACTTAAATTGTAAAATAACATAACAGTGCCCACTGGATGGTTTTCAGCCAGGGGTATACCGGCTGTTATATAACGACGCTTCTCTGACACCGGGCCGAATCAGAGCAGTAAGCCGACCTTACCATATCAAAGAGGTACTCTGATATTGCGGACTATTTGAAACCCCAAGACAATACAATTATGTATTTATAAACATACACGCCGCAAGAGAATCTACGGACGAAGAAACGAAGGACACGTTCTACGACACCCTAGAGGAAGTATTGATGGGATCACATCATTCGATGTTAAAATCCTGCTCGGCGACCTGAATACGAATGTTGGAAAGGAAGATATCTTCCAACCAACTTTAGGTAAAGAAAGACTACACGATGTTTCAAATGATAATGGAAATCGAATTATTACGTTCGCGGCGTCAGAAGATCTGGTAGTAAAAAGTACAATGTTCAAGCACAAGCAAATCCATAAAGCCGTATGGATATCACCCGAGGGCGTAACTCGGAACCAAATAGACCATTTCCTCATAGACAAAAGACACCACTCGAATATCCTTGACGTAAGATCATATAGAGGAGCAGATCGCGACTCCGATCGTCTTTTAGTGATGGGCAAAATCAGGAGTCGCCTCGCAACAAACCCACATGGGCAATCACGGGAGACGAGCAAAAAGTTCGACACTGATAAACTAAAAGACCTGCGCAAAAGGGCCGAATATCAAGACAAACTAACAAGTAGGTTTAGCATCCTAGAGAATGGGAGCAGTGAGGAAGAGGAAGCTAATAGTGTGGACACTATACGGACACCGATGAGAGACACAATCAAACAAACAGTCCAAAAGGTATTAGGATTTAACAAAACAATTAAGTCCAGACCTTGCTTTGATGATGAGTGTAAGGCGAAGATCGAAGAACGTAAACGAATCAGAGCGATTGACTTAGAAAGATATGATGAAGTCAACGCAGAAAGATTCGCGACAATTCTGCAAGGGATAATGAGACTACAAACGCAAAAAAACGCAAATGGGAGAAGGCTAGGATCGAAAAAATCCTAGAAAATGCCAGAGCAAAGAACATAAGAGATATGTATGTCGGCATAAATTCAGCTAGAAATGGCTACCGAGGAAACGCCAAAATAATTCGAGACGCAAACGGGTGTATGGTCACAGCAACAAACAAAATCGTCACAAGACGGAAGCAGTACCTTGGAAATCTGCTCAATGTGCAACCACAAATACTCGTAAACGCACCAGACGTACATACAAGCGAGCCTCAGATCCCAGAGCCCTCTTTCAATGAAGTTGTAGACGCAATAAATCGATTGAAAAACAACAAGGCTCCCGGAGTCGACTTCGTGTCAGCAGAGCTTATGAGGCATGTGGGACAGGCAACCGCTCGAAAGATCTATAGCGTTTGAAATAATAGTGAAGAAGATCGTGTGATTCGAACTGACGCTATGACAGCTCGAATCACGAAAAAAATTGAACCTAAGCGTTACCCATCAGGCTACTGGCTGTGTTTAGAATTTGATTTTTAAACTCGACCATGCTCCACTGATGTGAATTATATTTGTTATCGCTATGGTATACAGTTCTGATGTATTTTCTAGTTCGATTTTTAGTTCGGTACTCTTCACTATTTTGCTTGTGAATTGTGTGTGTATCTGTTAGAGTCGCCACTCCACCCCCTTCCCAGTAACTTCGGTACGATCAGATTCGGTGCGAACGACGAGCGAACGAGAGAATGTCGGAGCAAGCGAGTGTGCTCTATGCAGAAGTCATGATTGCGTCTGTGAAGTTCTGTTTACTACGGGGAGTGTGTGCTGCGTGTACAGATCACGTCGTAGTCACCAATTATAGCGTTTGAAATAATAGTGAAGAAGATCGTGTGATTCGACCTGACGCTATGATTTTTAAACTCGACCATACTCCACTGATGTGAATTATTTTTGTTATCGCTATGGTTTACGGTTCTGATGTATTTTCTTGTTCGTTTTTCGTTCGGTACTCGTCACTATTTTACCAACTCATCAAAACAATATGGGATAAGGAAGCCACTCCGGAAGAATGGAGAACCTCAAAAGTAGTCTCCATTTTCAGAAAAGGCGACAGATCTGCGAAAACTACAACGGAATATCATTCCCCCCAACCACATACAAAATACTAACAAATGTCATACTGGCGAGAATCACACCGTACACAGAGGAATTACTGGGAGACTACCAGTGCGGATTCCGTAGGAACCGGTCAACAAGCGACCAAATGTTCACAATAAGGCAACTACTGGAAAAGAAGTGGGAATACGGAGAGATGGTTCACCAACTGTTCGTTGACGTCAAAAAAGGCTACGACTCAGTCGCAAGACAATGGTTCTACCATATTGTATTTGAGCTGGGAATCCCGAAAAAATATGCCGCCCTCATTCAAATTTGCATGAACGAAAACAAAGGGCGAGTTAGAATAGAAAATCACCTCTAAGAACCATTTGAAATCCGGGACGGACTAAGACAGCGCGATGGCCTCTCACCGTGTCTTTTTAACCTTGTGCTCGAGTATGTCATCAGAAAGGTACAAGACGACAACATGGCCGGATCATCCCTGAACGGAGTCACACAAGTGCTCGCATATGCGGATGACATCGCCGTTTTGGGCGATGATCTAGAAACCACAAGTAAAAACAGTGAAATCATCATCCAAGCGTAAGAAAAGGTGGGCCTAGAAATAAATGAAGACAACATAAAATACATGATTACGGCGAGAGCAGGCGTACTATCGAGGAGCCAATGCGAAACGTGGGCTCTCACAAAACGGGAAAAAAACAAATTCCGCGTATTCGAGAATAAGGTTCTAAGGGGTATCTTTGGAGGTAAATATGACGAGGGGGCAGGGCAATGGAGGAAACTCCACAACCACGAATTGGTAGAGCTATACCGCAAACCTGCAATAGTGAGGGTAATCAAGTCACGAAAATTAAGATGGGGCGGACATGTGCCGCGAATGGGCAACGATTGGACCGTGCGTAGAATTCTTGACGGTAGACCAACGGGAAAGAGACCGATAGGACGGCCGCGACGGAGATATTGTTAGGTTTGACCTTGAGGAGATCGGATCAGATGGTCAAGCGTGGACGGAGAGTGCACAGGGCATCGACCGATGGCGGAGTCGAGTCGGTGAGGTGATGAACTTCCGGCTTCCTACAGGCCAATAAATAGTAATAGTAATAGTAGTAAGTTAAATTTTAAGTAAAAAGAAAAAAAAAAAAAGAAATGGCACAAGGTATTTCTTTGTCATACAAATATTCATAACTAAAGCCACAAAAAAAGTTCTGTTGCCGAAAGGCAAGTTACACAATAGTCATGTAAAGTTTAGCTTATAACGTCATCGTAGGACCAGTAAATTATGATATAAGATATTTAAGCTAGAATGTACGTATTTTTTGTGTAGCCTATAATCTAGAATCGAAAAAGAACGTCTGTCAACTACAAAAGGTTAAGATCGAATTTAGAATTTCTTATGAAAACTAGATATAAAAGTTGGGGATTCGGGGGTGTTTGCTACGTGTGAAAATATGAATCTGGATCAAATGAGTTGTACCACGACCAGCAACATTGATTACGCAAGCTACAGGAAGCTGCGTCATGTAGTTTGTGTGCCCTTTGAAACTGTTGCAGGGGAAATTCTAAAAAGGAACGGACTTGTTGATCCACATATCTCAGATACTAGAATTTTTTGCGACACCTTCGTAATGTATTTAAAAATTCATTTAATATCCTCCTAAGAAACGAAAAAGCGCACTGAGGAGCAAGACTGTTGAGGAGCGTAATTTGAATAGCAATAAAAACAGACCGGTTTTTAAAACAAATCCGAAAGTAATTAATTGCCTTTCCATTCGATTGCCCAATAATTTATATGCCACCACGACTAATGATATTCACATAATTCTAATCTGTGAAACGAAGAACTTTTATTGGCGATCTCATTTTTTTTATAGCACCCTCACAGCATAGCCTATTGTGTGGCTATGTACCCATCACACATATCAATTCAATGATGCACACTTATCCTGTCCTGCTGGTCGTCCATTGTCCATTTAAATGTTCCATAAACCTCTCCATAGGTGTGAATAATAGATTTATCTGTGTTTACATATGGCAGTAACAAATCGAATCATGCGCAACAGTCAACATAGGAAACAACGTATGTTATATTCCTTAGGAACGAAAATCACGACACAAACGAAATGAAAAAGAAAACCCCAAGCTGTTGGTATTATTTGTCCAACTGTTGACAGTTTTATTATTCCAAATCGGAAAATACTGTGGAACTCGTTTACCGGCATCGGAGATAGTGAGTTGCATGCTCCTTTGCCGTCTGTGTGTGTCCGGTCTCATCCTTCTATCTGGGATCGTATCGGTATCACAAGTAGCGAAAAGAAATAAATTGTTTCATATAAGTGAATTCTTGTTTCAATTATTTTCATGTTAACATAATAATTTAGTGAAACATAATCGACTTGCTTCCCACAGTATACATACGAATATATGCCCGGATGTCGTTTGCCGTAGCAGAGAACATGCTCTTGCTTTTGGTGGACGACAAATATTCCCGCACTCCCATCTGGCGGTACCAACCTTAACGTACGATATTTACCTTTTATTGTGTGACCGGCAGAGGCACAGCACCTGTATCTTTTGATCTTTTGCGTTTGCCAGAGTCTTAATCTGATCCTATTGTCCTGACCATCGAGCAGTAAAAGGAGTATAGCGCAAACCGTCAAGGACCGTCTTCGATAAAGCAACTAAATCTCTTAGTGCGACCACAAAGCATAAATACAAGATAGTTTTGTATCTAATCTGATCACAGTTGGTTTGGAAATCTTTTTCATGCTCGCCGACCAAGACTCTGGCAGGAGTAAGGAGTAAGCTCACCTCTGACTTATAATACCGTATGGTAGACGTCGTTTTATGCGTCTCTTCATCCTGGAGATTCCATTGCATTCCGACAACAATAAGTGGACGCTTAAGAGCTCCCACGGCTTTCGAACAATGGACGTGTGCTCGAAAATATTTGTTTACTGACAGGAATTTATTGGTCTGGCGAATCGGTCTTAAACAGAAGACGCTGCACTCCGTCTCCACCGTCACAGTATAGAAAATCGACCGGCTGCCCAAAAAAACCACCAAACGCCACAAAACCGGGTTTAAAATGCATGCAAAACAATTGCTACTTATGCTACTTACACCACTTACACTACTTGTAGAACAAATTTATTAAGATCCTACTTACATACTGAACGGAGCGGAAGTTTCCAGTCCCCATATCGCATCGCATGTGTGTCGTGTTTCCAGGGCCATGAAATAGAGAGAAAAACGAAAAAATATGTAGATTAAAATTGACATAATATTTTGTTTTATAGCGTAACACAAGTAATTAATATCGTTATCCCCATTCAACGACTCTGGCTTTGACAGGTGCTTCATGCAGCACCGACCAGGACGACGATCTGAAGTGTGTCGATCGAAATTATGAAATACATCAATATGCTAACATTCTGACGTTAAGAACCAGAGTTTCACACCCAAAAGCCCTGTGGCACACTTGTCGTCGACGTCTGTGATCCCTGCTACATAAAAATATCGCGTTGCTCACCATCAATTGGCTGTGTCTGGTCTGATAGGGATCTTGTGTCGACTGTCGACACACAGATCCGTGGCCGCAATACGTTTTGCATATATTTTAAGATACATGCTTGACAAACAGTTTACTATGCAAAGGCTATCGATCAGCTCACCTACTCGCACCGTGCGGAAACAGAAGGCGGAAAAGGTGGAAAACTGGAAAAGGAATCCCTACAACGATGGTTGCGCTTATCATCCGAATATCAAGTTTCAATCTAAATAAAATCGCTTGAGGACGTGCACAGTGGCTGCCTCACCTCAGTGTTCACGGGCTAAGGGGCATTTCGTCTCATGTGATCCTCATTATCATTATAGCAATCATTATAGCAATTTGTTTTGCCTTTAATATTCGGACAGTGCGAATGTTCTTCTTGCTCCTTCTCTGTGCTGGTCGTACAACGACTGCGGAGGATCTAGCAAGCGAGTGGTCAGGTGTTAAATATTTTTGGCCGAGATAATTAGTTTTCGTAGAAGGCACATTTTTCGAAAACGTCTGTTCTTTAATAATTCCGATCTTGTTGTTTGGGGAAAGCCTTAAGAAAAAACGCAAACACCTCTGGGCTTATGATGCTAATTGTGATATAAGATATACCTTGTAAAATTTGTAGTAGGAAAACAGGTCCAACGGGCCTTTCAGGCGATGTGAACATGTTACAAAATAGGGTAGAGCTTAGATGACAGAAAGCTTTACTGAACATGAAAAATGTTGGCACTAAAGCAGTATTACAAAAACAGAGAAAAAAGTCAAAGTGATGGTAAAATTAAAAAATTTAAATACGATCAATTTAAAAAGTGTAAAACGGTTGTTTTTAAGAACTAGAATGTAATTATGGTAGAGCCAACTCTGATCAACATAATAAAAACAAAAACCGACGCCATCGAATTTTCTGAAAAGTTGTTGTTTGGCGTGTTATTCTTGTCCGTCATTTCCGCTGAAAGATGCTGCAAAAAGACAGCTACGATGGGTGGAAAATCCAAATGGAAGCCCTTTTCGTCTAAAACGATACTAGGTGATACTTGGGCGCCAAGAAGTTGAAGCCCGAAGGCGCTAAAGGAAGTGAAGGTGAAATCGGGAGGGGGACGACTTCCGATCGAAGGGCAAACTCACATTTTTCGTGCAATAAGCCCTTCGGAGATAAAGCAGGTGTAAGATGGTAACAGGTCAAGAAATCTCGGGATGGCCTATCCCCATTTACGAATTCAAAGACCCACCGGAAAGGCGACACTTTTAAAGCATGTTATAGTGCTTCGTATGCACAAAAGTGATGATGTACGCAAACATTTATGAACGTTTTTCCAAAGGGTTGTCAAACTATGTAAGTGACACACGCATGGACATAAATAAAGATTTGCTGCTGTACAGCTATTTCCCAAGGTTCAAGTCGAGTTGAAAGCACTCGTATTTACATTACATTACTTACATTTTTACTTATTAGTATATCCATTACATAATAGAAACGCATTTTTTTTTTTGTAAAAATAAAATAAAACCAAACGAAACCAAATGTCCAAAAAAGCTCAAGGATGGCCTAACATAACAACAGTATAGCATTTAATCTCCCAGAAATATGTTCACCGAAATTTGATGTAGACTACATGAAATGGGCATAGATCAGCCAGCTGTTCATCGAAATAGTGCGCAATAGGAGAATGTCGGACGACTAGAAGATGCTCTATGTTAAGGCCAGTTTTAGCGCAGAAGCGGAAGGATTGATTTGACATCTGCCTTCCACAGGCGCAAACTACGAACCATATATATATATATATATATATATATATATATATATATATATATATATATATATATATATATATATATATATCGCAAACTACTATATATATATATATATATATATATATATATATATATATATATATATATATATATATATATATATATATATATATATATAGGGCTCCTCGATAGTATAGTGGTTAGTATACCCGCCTGTCACGCGGGAGACCGGGGTTCGATTCCCCGTCGAGGAGCCTCTGGCGCAAGACTAATGACCTTGCCCGGAAAAAAAACAAATCATTATGGAAAATTTAACAAGCCTCAGGGCTTGCTAAATAAGGCCAAGACCAACTCCCGGTTGTAGTGCCGATGATGATGATGATATATATATATATATATATATACATATATATATATATATATATACATATATATATATATATATATATATATATATATATATATATATATATATATATATATATATCTATATATATATATATATATATATATATATATATATATATATATATATATATATATATATATATATGATGCAGGCTTCTAGCCCCTGAAACTTGTGTAGCTCTGTGCTGTAAAGGACTTTGTGGTGGAAATCCTCTTAATTAAGACCGCGGCCTCACCCCCTTGAGTAGAGTGTGGCCGATCGAGTGTTTCAGTGACCGTTGAACGAACAACATCGTTTGTCGCTCGTCAACGAAAAATAAATAAATGTGTGTGTGTGTGTGTGTGTGTGTATTCCGCAGTACCAAACTGATCCGGTAAACATCGTTAAACATAATTAAAAAACAATTACTGCGATACGCGTTGTACGAAGTGTATCTTTGCATGGGTGTGTGCACGCTATAAATACTTGAATATGAATAATTGTGACGATAATATAAAAATCGAACGTGTGAACCGTGTTTACGATTGAGCGCGCGAACATTGTGTGTGTGTGCGAGTCCACAATCTATTTGTCCTTCGCGCAATAAAAAAATAAAACAAAAATAAAAAAAAAGGAAAAAGAAGTGAGAACACGTGGTTTGATGGACGTAAATCAAAAATGCAAAATGGCAGAAAAGAAACAAGCTATTAAAAAGCTAAAACCTAAGTCCGCGTTAATAAAACGCCCTGCGAGCTCCCCACTGACACGGGCGACAACAAAAGTCACAAAGCCAAACGAGACAACCAATAAAGGGCAAAAAATGGAAGCGGACAAGTCATTCCCCTCCGGTTCCATATAATGACGGCAAAGTAACAAGTAACATGTTTGCATGTTAAGCGACTACCGATACTGAAGACGAGGAGGTGGAAATGAGCGACCTTGAAGCAAGGCTAGCCCGAGCAAGGGCACAATTAGCTGAGAAGCGTCACAGAAAAAAAGAATTGGCTGAAAGGGCGCAGCTAATGGCGAAACAACAGCAACAATGTGCACAACAAAACACTAACAAGCAAAAAGAATGTCCACCGCAACAGATGACGCAACAAAAACCACAACAAGAGCAACAGGCAGCAAAAAGGAAAACGAAGATGCGACGCATCAACATTACAGATATGGATTGTAACGAACTGGTAAGTCTATGTAAGCTTTCTATTGGGGAGGATTTTTCAATTAAAAGACTGACAGGGAACAGGTTTGCCATACAGACAAATTCGGTTGAGGACTTCGAAAAAATGAAAAATGTGCTAAACAGGACCACCGCGGAATTTTACACCTACACCCCGAAAGAAGTAAAGAATATAACGGTTCTAGTAAAAGGCGTCGACCCTGAAACAGAACCAGAAGCTCTATTACAAACGCTACGCTACAAACAGCTTAACTGTAATGATATTGAGTTTATCGCGGTAAAACCTTTCAATACAGCTAGGACTAGACGGGAGAATCGTAAATTACCATGCAGCTGGGCCCCGGTACCAAAATTGGTGGAGTTAGGAAAATCACTATCTTGAACCATCAAATTGTTACATGGGACAAATTGAAAAAAGGCAGAGATGTTACGCGATAGCCATCCCCCCAAACGCTTCCAACCTGTTAAACTTAGACCCTCAAAGTAACGGAAAAATATCTCACCCAAAACTACCGATCAATGGAACGATGAGATGCAACCGGGTCGACTCCCTGAACCGAGATCTGTGCAGGAAAAATGTCCCACACAAAATTACTCACCAAAGGAACGATGGGTCAGTTGATGCATGAACTTCGCACCAGTTGAGATGGAACTAGGTAGACTCCCTGACCCGAGATCGGTACAGGATGCTGAGACCAGATCTATTTTTTGACTTTGACACGAACTTCACGCTTATCATAAATTTATCCAACGTCAAATACTAATATTGAGAATATCAGGATTCGGTGGAAGTAAAACATTCTTACCGCTTTCCAATATTTTGTTCAAGCTTGGGGACAAGTACTGTGGATATGATGAGAACATGATTCCTTATGTAGATGTTATAAAATTATGTTGGTTAGTTGACCAAGGTCCCGTTTTCGATTCACTCGAACCTGTAAAACGTCGCTTTTTGTCCACCATCGAATATCAACACAAAACTCCAGCTCCGATCATCCACAACCAAAAACCAGCAAACCTTGTAAAATATGTACGTGTTAAGAGATCTCAACTTATCCAATCCTAATCATAAATTTCATCCCGAGACAACGCAACATGAACTTTTTAAAATCCTTTATGAATTGAAGGCATCATTAATAATCTCATAATCAGACAAGTCATACGCAAAACACCACCAAAGACAGACGGGATGACCAACGACTATATGTTAGCATATACTGCATCTTCACAGCCATGAGAGGAAGGGTTCATTATGTACAGGATGCGCACATTAATTCACTTCCCCACACAAAACCGACGTCCTTACCATACGAATGCACAATATCTGCATATAAATACCCACTAAAATGCTCCAGCCCTTGCCCATTCACATCCTTAAACTATAGGATTCTTCTTTCATCATCCAGCTAGCAAGGCAGCATTCAACAGTCTCACACGCTCGTTCATCTTCTCAAATGTAGCTGTGTAGCGCCGATACGCGCTTACCGGCATTGAAACAGCCACAGCAGCAGCCCTCCTCGACAGCACAAGACAAGACCAAGACCATTTAAAATCTATAAATCCTAATGCGGAAAGGTGGGCGTATAGAGCTGTACACCATAATTAAAAATTTAAATCAAATGGACTTGTCATTTGTTCTTACCTCGTCTCTGGCTGTACAGTCTTATCACGACCACCGCTGGTGCACTAACCATCGCCATTTCGACTGCGTCCAACTCAGTCATGAATGTTTCACAAATGACCGTGATACCCTGGGACGGTTATATAGGGTGCGATTGCGAATCAGACCAGAGATTTGCACAAGCTTCGTCCCTCCTTCTTGTTTCGTGAACCTATCGAAGGAGGTCGCGATCATCGCGGGGTATTTTCGTACAAACGCGCCCCATGGCGGCTTCAAATGGAACCCCGCCACGATTATGACTGCGTATAAGTCAAATTAATTCTGCCGATTTATTTAAATAAGGTAAAAAGATAAAATAACAATCAGCAAAAACATTCTTCCCCTTGGTTTTCAATGGAAATTCAATGAGCTCCACCATTCATTCAAATGAATCGCACGCACACTCAACAGAGGTGTTGAAAACAGTATTACCTTGGCGAATGCATGATACAAACGGAATACTAAATTTAAGATATTTATTGCAAGGTTGGCTTAATTTCCTTATGCCTCTCTATGTCATTGACTTAATTTCTATTGTGTTATAATCCGACAGGACTAAGGAAACCGCCATAATACTGGCAGGTGTAGTATATTGTAGATATGATAAACATTTACAGGAACATCCAAAGACAATTTTGCTAAATGGAGTTCATAGATTGACATTCATTGAAAACAAAACAATCGGAATATTATCAAGATCAAAAAACTTAAATTTCGGAGGGAATAATATCAACAGACCAACAAAATTTATCAACAACGATCTGAGTTATAAGACGTCTTAAAAATTCACTACCTATGAGTTTAACTGGTTTTGGTAGAAGTGTCCTCAAAATGGGTGATGTCACATATTTACACTTCAGTTCAGTCATATAATTACGACCGATGTCATACTACACTCTATCCAAACTTGCTACGAGCACAATTTACAAGACGTATATTCGTACTAAAGTAGAATTCCATTCCCATCTTCTGTCAGGCGTATCCAGGATGTAGCTCAACAGAGTGCAAAACAAGCAATGAAACCCACTGACCGCACATGTCTCCTGTTTATCTCATCTCTATAAGGATTGACACGAACACTCTCTCACTCACTCTCCCATTCACTCTCGTCAATCACATAATGCGCACCATATCACGCCGGAAGCCGTTTTCGACCTAAAAATAAGCACTAAGATTCTCTTCCTGCAGTCGAAGCAGGCGAACGGGTAATGCTACGCCTCTCACAAGTTGGCACTAATAGAAGATATTCGCCTAAAATGACAGTAGTGTCCGTCATCATTGAGTAAATAATCGTAATCCAAGTTCTAACGGCTAAGGAGCTCTGGTCGTTTTTTCGGAAGGTGATCCCTCTGTTGGCGATGCATCACGACTTCCCAGGAAAGGCAAGACAAACGCCAGCACACCATTTCCAGGGAAACAACGATCAGCGGCGCACTGATTCCAGGAAGCCACTAAGAGAAGCAGATCCTAAGAAACGAGCGAAGGAGGGGACAACTGCGGGTCCATATAAGGCGGGCACATCGGTGAAGCAGTAGGAACCCCCGCCCTGTGGACGGGGGAGTAAATCAGATATGCTACGCGGATGACGTCCTGGTGTACACGTCAACCAAAGGCCCTAACCTCGCAACAAATCGACTCAACCGTCACTTGGACGAACTGTATCAGTATTACAGTCGATGGAAAGGACAAGATTAAATATCTTGGGGTCACTTATACCCCAAAAATGAATTTCATCAAACATGTGACTCACATTCTCCAAAGGAGCCTCGGTCGGTCTAAGCAACTGCACAACATCTTGAAATGGAGGAACAAAGTTGACACCAAAGTTAAGCTTCTCTACTATAAGCAGCTAATCCGATCTGGAATATCGTACGCCTTTCCCATATGGTCCTGCATATCTTCGGTCCAAATGGAAAGACTTCGGGTTTTCCAAAGGAAACTCATCAGAAGATGCACCAATCATTCTAGAAGGCCTGGCGGTCGTCATTACACCAACTCTCACTTGTACGAAGGCGCCTTCATTACCCCCATCGACGAGTACTTGCTTCAATTAGCATACAAGTACCTCGAAAACACTCAGAACAGAGAGAACCAACTTGTACGGGACTCTTGCGTTCTTGACCCTTCTCTCTCTCGATCTCTTCGGATCAAACCGCCACAATTTCTTCTTCAGTACAAAACTGAAGAAAGCACCCATCCCAACAACATTCCCCTCTATAATAGAGGATTCCTGGACCCATCCCATAGGGTCTACTATTAACAAACCACACACACGAACGCACAGTACAAGACGGCACAAACACAAACATACACACCGACCAAAGGGCAGATTATCAGACGCCAAAGACATGATCTGCGTTTACTACCGCACCCAAGACCTACCGGTCTTGTACGATTTCTTTCCCACCATCCCTCTATAAAAGTAGCTAGAGAACACCCGGACTAACACAGTCCACACTATCCTTGGATACCCCCCCTTTTTTTCTTTTCTTTTCAGAGATCGCGAGACCGAGCCCAACATCCTCACGGATGTGGGTGATTCTGGTCAAGAACTATTCCCTTCCACCTTTAACGTTTTTCGCGATGACGATGGTATATGTCCGGATTCACTTTGCCATGGAGCGCTACTTGCCATCCAAAATAGGCTCGCTTCATCTCTTATTGCCATTTTTTCTTCTCCCAATCTAGACCATGTCGCAATAAAAATTGACCAACGTCCAAAGTCGTTATACATCACTTGCTTCGATATATCGTGTCATATGAACTCGCAATAGCAGCGGTTAATAACCTAACCGAGTTAAGTACTTTCCTAGACAATATCGTCGTTATGAGCGATTTCAACCTTCCTCATCTCCAATGGACGTTGTCAGGCAGTCAATCTTTTTACACATCAAGCTCCACTAGTACTAAGGAACGCCCCCTCGCTTCTCGGATCCTTCATCGTGACTGCTTAGACCAAACCTCACCATCTGATGTAATTGAATTCGTTTAATTATTACCCTCTATAATAATTAACATCTCGTGTCTTCACATGTATATCCTTCCCTTCCCCAATACCCAAATCATCGATTTCCCATTACAATAGAATATTCCCATATACAATAGTTATATAATTAAAATAAAGTAGTTTTTTTTTTTTTTTTTCTTTTTTTTTTTTTTTTTTTTTTTTAATTAGACTTCTCTCGGGAGAGGCGAACCTATAGCGCCGAGTGGGCGCCCCGAGATGCCATCAAATAACTGTTGCAGTTCTTTTTGAACAGTTGCAGGTTGTAACGCTCCGGGAACACTCGCGTGGGAAGGCAGTTCCACAGCTTCCCCGCTCTGTAACGGAACGCGTTCTGATACAGGGATGTTCGCGCCGTTTGGAGATCAACCACAAACGGGTGCGATCCGTCGGATTGTCTTGTGGAGCGCATATAAACCGAATTGCGTGGAACAATGCCAAGAATCTCCGAAGAACAGTACCCGTGATAATATCGGTAAAATACACAGAGGTCGGATACGCGCCATCGATGTGATAGCGACTGTAGTCCCGACGTCAGCGCCGAGTCTCCGATCAGGCGGACCGCTCGTCTCTGTACGCTCTCAAGTAGGTCGAGGGTATGTTTAGGAACTCCAAACATGGGAGCAATATTCCAGCGCGGTTCTAATTTGGGATCTATATAGGAGAAGAAGTTGGGCCGGAGTAAAATATTTCTTGGCTCTAAAAAGATAACTCAGTTTTCCTGAGGCTGATCTGGCGATACCCGATACGTGTTTATGCCATGATACATTTCCACAGACCGTGACGCCGAGCAATTTCAAACTTTCCCCAGCCTCGAGGGCCCGGCCACTGATCATCAGCTGTGGAACCGATGATTCACTTTTCTTTGTGAATGTTGTATACTGGGTCTTCGTTGCGTTGAAGTCGACAAGATTGGCCCTTCCCCACTGCAGGACTTTATCCAGATCCTGATTCAGAGAGTCAATCTGTCTACATCTCAGCTGGTGCGACGTTGGTGCACCAATCGGCCGATCACTCGACAAGGAGGAAACAAGCGTACTATCATCCGCAAAACTGAACACTTTGTTATCCGTTGTCTCCAACAAATCATTTATGTGAAGCAAGAAGAAGGTTGGAGCCAAAATAGAACCTTGGGGCACCCCCGAATTAACAGGATACAGATCCGATCACTCGCCGTCCACAACAACCCGGATCGATCGATTCTCGAGGAAGCTCCTCGTCCAGTCGCAAAGCTGTTGGGAAAGCCCATATGAACGAAGTTTGCTCAGCAATGCCCCGTGCCAGACGCGGTCAAAAGCCTTGGAGATATCCAATGCGACCGCCCTTGACTCACCATGCCGTTAAATCGCAGATGTCCATATATCGGTTATAAGTGTCAAAAGGTCCCCCGTGTACCACCTGCCACGGAATCCGTATTGACAACCATTCAGAAGTCCGTTGCACTCCAAATACTTAACCAACACTGTATTGATGACTTTTTCCATTACCTTAGATAAAATAGACAGTAATGCTATCGGACGGTAATTTTGTGGGAGACACTTTTTTCCCGTCTTTGGGATTGGCTGAACTCGAGCGATTTTCCAGCAGGCAGGAAAGGTCATCCGTGCATAAGATAAGCGGAAAATTCTGCCAAGAACCGGCGATAGTTCTGGGGCACAGTTCTTAAGAACTATTGCTGGTATTCCGTCCGGGCCGGTTGCCTTCCTACAATCCAGTTCACGTAGAATGCGTTGAATAGTACGCGGACGAAATCTCACATCCCGCATTGAAGACTGTACCGGCGAGATCACAGGTGGCTCCAAAAGGCCGGGATCGAGGTTGGAATTCGCGGAAAATAAATTCGCGAACACATTAGCTTTATCCTTTGGATTCGTGACTAACGTCCCGCTGTTTATCACCAACGGAGGGAAAGAGGAGGATGCGAAGTTACCGCTGACAGCCTTTGCCATTGACCAGAAGGAGCGCGAACCAGTTGGCCACCGAAGGAGCTTATTGATCACCCTGTCGTTGTGAGCCTTCTTCGCGGTATCAATCGCCTGGTTGCACTCGTTTCTGATTCTAACATAATTCATTCTGTTAACATCGGTGGGATTGGAGCGCCATTGCTTAAAAGCTCTATTTTTTGCCGCTGTAATCAGCTCGCAGTTTTTGTCAAACCAAGGTTTATCAGACGAACTACGTTTGATGGAATGTGGAATATACATCTTTGGGGATGTCTTCCCCAATCTGCTTTCGATGTCCAGATGTCTCTTAGGCTGCGGCAATGCTGAGTTCGTATTGTTGACTCGCCTCCGGTCGTGGCGGCGGCTGATGTCGAAGTGATTGTATTCGCGCCAATTGTCCATACATGTGGTGTGTGTCAAAAGAAATTGGCGGGAAAGATCTGGCGTCGCTTCTCGTTCTACGTGTGAGCGAGACCAACGTAGTACCGCGTCGACTCATGATGAGAACCTTCCCTTAACCTCTCCCCCATACATAAGAAGGGGCGAAAAAGGGATATTAGTAACTACCATCCTATCGCCAAACTGTCACATTGTCCAAAACTGTTCAAAGGCATTCTTTACAACGCGTTATGTTTTCGCTGCAAATCCATCATCTCACCCAACCATGGCGGTTTTGTGGGGGTACGAACGATAGCACCTTATAGTTTACGTTTAGCGCACGTTTTAAAAAAAAGGAAATCTCGGAATCGGTGAAATATGATTTCGAAGTAAATAAAGTTAAAGTAGCTGAACTTATAACACTCGACTCAATGTCATAAAGACGCTAAGAATTCGGACGCGCAATGTACACCAAGAGGACACGATAGTGGTCATACCACTCTGATACATTCAACCAAACGACGAAGTACACTTCACGATCGAACACCGGACTGGAAATGAAAAATTAAATGCAAGTTCACATCGTTGGATTTATGAGTTTTATGTAATTTTTTTTTTAATCGTTTGGTTCAAATAAATCAAGCGAACACTCCCACTACACCACAAACAATTGAGACATAATTTCTCGCTTCTCCGCCCCGCGACGGAGAGCGAGTGACGACGACCACGACCTGCTCTGTCGGCGGATGTAAAACGACTCAACGATATCTTGCTGGTGCAGAGCTCACTCGCTAACCGTGATCATGGTGGTATGTGTGCATGGTTCTTTCATGGATGAGAACGAACCTAGAACAAAGAAAGGGCATAAAGTGCATTCGTGGGATACGATTTCGGTAAAGCAAATAATCGCCAGCCAACGTGTATGTAAGGAATATTGCTGTACACATGGCTGGGAAAATAGACGGCACAATATTTATGGCCCCTGTCATGACGGTTACATTGTATGCAAGCCGAATCATTTTGCTTACAGGAATTTGTCTGGTACTGAAGGTGCCGAATTGGTTTTGAATTCCAGATAAGTAGCAAGAAATCTTACAGACAATTGAGATGCATAAAAAAAGTAAGTTTTCTTTACAGGGACTTTTTAAGATCATAGACCTGATCTATATGATGCGTGAAGCATTTTCAGGTACTAATGCGATCGCATTAGTGAAGTTAGGAAATTGGCTCAATGTTATGAGGGTTTTACGGTAAGTAGACAGTGGGGTTTGGTAGAACCGCCACAGTTTCCTTACGGGTAGGCCGACCACCACCAATCTAGTTGCATTCTCATCCCACTCTCTTCGTGCCTTAGAGTACGGCAACGAAGTCAATGTAATCACAACCGATTTCAAGGCCTTCGACAAAATTTTCCACAACCTCATCCTCTTTAAGCTATCTTTCCTTGGCTTCGAACCCCCAGTGATTAAATAGATTTCTACCTATCTTAACGATCGAACCTACCGTGTCAGATTTCGATCCACCCTCTCCAATCCTTTTCTTCCCACGTCAGGGGTTCCCCCGGGCAGTCATCTTGGGCCCCCCATATTCATTCTTACTATTAATGATATAGACTCCAGTATCAAGCACTCCTCCATCTCTCTATACGTGCACGACACTAAACTCTTCAAAACGATCCGCTCTTCTATCGACTCCTCACTTCTCCGAATGGATCTCGACAGCTTTTCAACTTGGTGCCAAAACAACTGCTCCAAATTAAATATTGCCAAATGTTACTCAATCACCTTCTCCGGTAACCCCCCCCCCCCCCCCCCCCCCCACTATGTTCCTATTTCTTACTTAATCAACAGATATCATCTGTACAATATATTCGTGACTTTGGCATCTTATCAAATAGAGAGCTTAACTGCACTCGATCTATTGATGACATTATCTTCTAGGCTAACTCTGCTCTTTGATCGAGAGAATTCTCTAATCCCTACGTTTCCCGATCGCCCTATAACGCCTATAGCGTTTGGGATGATAGTGAAGAACGTGTGATTTGAACTGACGCTATGGCAGTTAGAATCACCAAAAATTGAATCAATGCGTAACACATTAGGCTACTGGCCGTGCTTAGAATTCGATTTTTAAACCCAAATATATTCCACTGATGTGAATTGTTATGTTATCGCTATGGTATACGGCTCTCATGTATTTTCTTATTCGATTTTCGTCCGGTGTTCTTCACTATTTGCTTGTGTATTGTGTGTGTATTTGTTAGAGACGCCACACTACTCCCTCCTCAGTAACTTTGTTACGATCAGCTTCGTGTCCGAACGACTGAGCGAACGAGAGAACATCGGAGCAGGCGAGTGTGCCTTGGGTGCTCTATGCGGAAGTCATGATCGTGTGTGAAGTTCTGTTTACTACGGGAAAGTGTGTGATGTGTGTACAGATCACGTCGTAGTCACCAATTGTAGCGTTTGGGATGATAGTGAAGAGCGTGTGATTTGAACTGACGCCATGACAGTTAGGATCACCAAAAATTGAACCAATGCGTAACACATCAGGCTACTGGCCGTGCTTAGAATTCGATTTTTAAATTCCAGTATATTCCACTGATGTGAATTGTTATGTTATCGCTATGGTATACGGCTCTGATGTATTTTCTTATTCGATTTTCGTTCGGTGTTCTTCACTATTTGCTTCTGTATTGTGTGTATATCTGTTAGAGACGCTACACCCCCTTTCTTGAATATGCTAGTCAGGTCTGGTATCCTCGTTACTCTTCCCATATTCATAGGGTCGAAAGCGTGCAACGTCGTTTTTTGCGTTTGGCCTTCGAGGATTGAATTGGGAAATTCCTCTGATTCTACCCGCATACACGAGCCGCCTTCACCTAATTAACCGCAGAATTCATGCCGACATCCTCTTCGGGTTCGCCCAAGCCTGCTCTCCTCCATCACATTTTCCACTAATCCCCGAAATCTGTGAAACACTCGTCTCTTCTATTTCCCCGCCCATCACACGCCTTACGGCTCTAATGAAACCATTTCGCGAATGCAGGTGGTGGGGGGCAAACTATCACCCGGCGTTCTTTGACTTCAATCTAACCTGTCCCGCCCTCAAACATCGACTCCTCCCTTACTCCTCCTGACCCCACCCCACTCACGGCCTACACTCTCCAGCACTCCTACTCACACCATAGCATCCGGCTTATCCTCGCCCTTCCCAGTCCTACCACCTAGACTATTATTCTATCCATCTTTGTTTAGTTCCCCATTCCATTTTTTAAGTTACTTTAAAGTTAGTCCCCCACCCCCAACCCACGTGCCTTCGTTTTTAAGGTAGTTCGTAAGTCTAGTTATAAGTTTATACGTTTATACGTCTTGTACTAAGCGAAAATGTGGGTTCTGCCCTCTATTCATTCTACTCATTCATTCATTCATTCATTCATTAATATTTGTTATTTGCAAAATGACACACGCCATCACTAACGACCAAGCAACCGGTAACACGGTGTTTTCGAGTGCTTATGTATAAATGTTAGTTACATAGCTCAAACGCTTCGCATGGATCACCGATTGCGAAATCTGTATTGACGATTAATTAAGAGTTCATAATATCCCATTGGGGGGTGGGAGCGAACATACAGGGCAAAGTCTCTGCTTTCAACCCAGCGAAGGCCAGGATGATCCTTGTCCCTGTTCAATCCAAGTTGACATGCAGTCTCCACGTGACATCCCTGGATAGCTGGTATGGCACCCGCCAAGTAGTGAACCAATGCATGCAGCAACATCCTGAGAACGGTTGGCGCAAGGTTAATAACCTTGCCCGGAAAAACAAATTATTATGGACAATTTATCAAGTCTCGGATATGGATCGGATACCAGTGGAGAGACTCGCTAAATAAGGCCAAGACCGGATTCTGGTTGTAGTGCCGGTGATGATGATAGATATCCCATTAATTTGCAAGTATTGCCTCAACAGTTTGTTCATTGCTAAACTATTGTAAAAGGCTACAGAACGGGAGTTCTCTGGAGATCCTTTTCATGTGCAACTCCTTTACAGTGTGCAACTATTGAAAAAGAAAATACCAGCAGTTGCCTATTACCATGTGCGGGCGTCGTGTCCGGGTTGTAGGTTCGTCTCATGAAAAGCATTTAAAAAGTAATCAAAGTGATTTCTACGTGTCAGAAACAAAGACATCCCACAACGCGTATCTAAGGACTCATTGTGTATTGAGCAAAATGTCTATACTTCGACCTTACAAAGAGACTATCGTTGACTTCATATTCCTTTTACACTCCTGCCTTCTTCACCATCCGGTGGCAATATCTTATCCCTAAAAAACGTCTCTATTCGCCATTAAATAACCTTAGCCTGATCCGTTAGATGCAGCTCCTTCAATTCTTCTTAAAAGGGTTTGGATGGTCTCATCCAAATTTCCTTTGTCACCTTAACCAAGAATTATGAGGCTACTTCCTAAAGGAACGACCCAGCAAGATACCAATATCATGGCGGACTAATCGATTGAGAACCAATTTATCTGTGGCTATATTTACAATAAATAAGAAGACCCAAATCTGAGTTTAAACGGAATCAGGCATCGGATAAGTGCATAGTCGGTCCCTGCGCGATGCACCTTGGTGAACACGAATTCCCTTTTCTGTCGCTTTCACGAAACGTATTCACCCAATGCCTCAGTATTTTACCTGGCGTGCCCAGACCCTCCGATTGTCAATCTGATATTAGCTTCAAATTAGTTGGCTCGAATTTATGCTTCCACTCAAATTAGGGTGTTCCAACAACAATAAAACGACGGACGATCAATGACTGAAAAGTAGGTCCTTAGACCACTGTCTAATTAATAACGGCGGTTCTATCAATCATCGGCACCGGCACACGAGTGTTGGTTTTGCTAATGATCACAATGACAGCGTAATAGACGTATGGAACACCCATCAGTTTAAGCAAGTGCAACCTTAATCTAGATACTTACACTCTGTAGCCGAAGAGAACGCATTGTAGGGGATCGTATGACAGTTGTTCGTGTGACGCGGCAGTCCATTTGTGTGTGAGTGGAAATGTCGCAACCCATTATCACGTTTATTATTCCCGTTTTAATTAAACGCCCGGGACGAAGTGGTGTTTACCATTCCAAGATGCAGCCGCCGGTTGCCATTTGTCATTGGGCACGATTATGATGAGTGAAGATGTGTTGAAGGTATCGGTGATTGCCGTGGCACCACCGCCATGTGGATCAGCAGCAGTTGTTAGTCAGCACCCAACAAGAAGGCACGGTGCGTGGCGTTGTTATTAATGACAGTCCGGCCGATGAACAATTATGGGAAGCAACGAGTGTGCAGTTCCATTTTGACCGGCCACAATGGCATCCAATAATTGGCGTTTTTGGTGAACGTTGCCGCATGAGTGACAGGTATACGTGGTGCACAGGGGGCACATGAAATGAGAGAAGAAAAAAATAAACAATAAATAAATAAAAGCACGTGATTAGTCTGTATATGATAATTAGAAGTATATCTGCGTTAGGATAATAACACAAAGCCAACTGGTCGAGTTCACAGTGGACACTGTGCAAGTCCGGATACATGTAATCGAAATCAATTAAAAGATCCTTGATAATCGCATGAACATTGTATTTAATTGGGGCTTGCCTTCGTATGAGATCTAAATTCTCGGATCTATTATTTGTATAGGTAAAAGTAATTACAAGGAATGGGGTCTATGATTATACCCGAGACTGTGTGTCCGTTTATTCAGGTCCTTGTTGGCAGGAGCAGAAGAAACATGTAGAAAAACAAGAGCAAGGGACACGAAATCAAACTGTTTATCGAACGCAAACAATCTTAATGACATAAACACACACAGAAGCCGCATAAGTCCTGTTGTTATTCCTGCTTCCGAGGAGAACGCTGTTGAAACCCGAAATTACGCGGATTATTAATTTAAGTGGCCCGTTAAGGGTTTGCACCCACCCCTGGATGGGTACTTAAGCGACGGGGACGATGACGAGTGAAAACGATGCCATTGTTTGCTCGTTCGTTCATTCCTTCATTTGGTTGTTTGTTTTTCTGACTGCTGCTTTTGTTTTCCTTGTTTGTGCTATTTCACCTCAATCGTAGTCCGCTCTTTGATGATGGCTTTAGTGGCTCGTTGACTTTTTTCTCGGTAAACGCGTGCAGGTGGAAATGTGTGAGCTACACCCAATTTATCCTAATTACGGAGACTATCGTTTGAATTTCAACGGCACAGTTTCGCTTCTGGGCGTATTTGCTTTTGCTTTACATTCTACAAGCTGCACAGTTTGTGTGTAGTGCCCCAGAGGATGAGAAATTGCAGGCATTGGAGATCGAAGTTTATGATGAGGTTTTCACTTAATAATCAGACTGATAATGACAGTCACAATTGAAGGGCATAAATAGAATTTCATTCTGTTACTATATATTCCTTTCTATGTTCAATCATAATCAATATAATGGTTTGTCCGGAAAACATTTCTGTACATATGATAGCTGACCGATTGTCATGTATTTCTTTCCTAACAGTTTCTGGACGGATATGAACTATGCCTTAATCAGAGAGTGCATTTGTTCGCTTAAAACGTATGGACACGCACGGACAATCGTTCTTCACCCGAATCACACGAATGTGAAACGCTCTGTTTGTCTATGTGTTTCCTCATCATTATATTCCTGACATTCCAAAACAATGTACATCGATAATTAATTTGTTTACCCCCTTCCTCTTCTTTCCCATTCACTGTGCTTGTACATTTAGAACGCGTTTTGTGTAAAAGAAACCATTATACCATAGAGTACTGCAAAATCCTTTTTTTTGCACGCGGTTTATGTTAAAGAAACCACTACACCAAATTCGTTTATCATCACCAATACAAATAAATACCGAATGAAGTTGTCCAGGCTCGTCCAACTCTTGTGTTGTAATTTCCAACTCACAAATTAGTTAACGAAAAAAAAGCTTCGAAGTAAACCATGAAACATATCACTATCGGTATCGGTTTGACTGATGCTTCATTTCGAGATATAGATTTTTAAGTTCACATTTTCTCCGGTTGCATCAGACTTGACATCTGATAGCTTATTTTTGGTTACTTTGCTTTAACAATTTTATAATGAATATATTCGCCCTAGAACAACGTATATCAGCATCATCGGCACTACAACCGGGAACCGGTCTTGGCCTTATTTAGCAAGTCCTGGGGCTTGTTAAATTTTCCATAATGATTTGTTCTTTTCCGGGCAAGGTCATTAGTCTTGCGACAGAGGCTCCCCGACACGAACAACGTATATAACTCGTTCAAATTTAGTTTGAAAATAATGATTCAGATCGTGAAACTCGTCGCGTGTTAAAACAATTCGACCTCCAGATTACGCCCAGTACACATTAGCCACATACCCAACATTATTAATTAATGGCATGCAACCATTGTTCAAATAAAGCCATATTTGTGGCCGTTAAAATCATTTTCCGGTGTTTTATATAAATTCAAAGTTCTATACCTCCAAATATAACGCGTAGTAAAAAGAAATCCATTATTTCTCCTATAGATGGAGATACCGATAACTATCTCGCGTTGTATAAGTGCGACCGCATGACACTAGATGCCGTAAAAAAGATAAGATACTAAACAAATTTTCAGATGGTTTTGTGATTGCTTGACTCAGTTTTGTTTGAGCGGGCGTCAAATATGGATACCGATATAGAGAAAGTACCCCATATTTAATATAACGGCCAATCATGTGCAATTTTGGTTTCGTTGATTCCATTCCTATATGGCGAAGATGCACCACGCTCTGGAAGGACAATTGTCGATAATGTCGATAAAATCATGGAAATCGTCGAGCCCAACCGTCATGTCGGCCCTGTTTCAATTGCCCAGGAGCTAAACATTGCACAAAAAACAATTTGGAACTATTTGAATAAGGCTGTATACAAAAATAGGGGCTCCTCGATAGTATAGTGGTTACGAGGATTGCCTCTTATGTTTCGGGATTTGGCAACCCTAGTGTTGCAATCCGGCAATTGACAGCTCTGTCGTAAAGTTGGACATTTTTGAGGTTATACGCACTCAGAACGTTTTGACATACGAGCGCTATTTGTGTTGTTTACAAAAACTTAAAAGATTCATCTCGGCCCAAAAATGGAATTAAATCGTCAACATTTTCGTGCGATTATTTTTTACAAATTTCGGCGTGGATTAACTCAGCAACGGTGCATGGATGAACTTAATTCAATTTTTGGCGATGAAGCTCCATCAAGGACCAGTGTTTATCGATGGTATGGTGAATTCAATCGTGGTCGTAGTTCACTCCAAGATGAATTTCGTGAAGGTCATCCAAAATCAGTTGTTGTTCCGAAAACCATTCATGCTGTGCGTTAACTGATATTGGAAGATCGTCACGTGACCTATCGTGAGATTGAGACAACCTTAGGCGTTAGTGGGACCAGCATGCATTCAATATTGCATAAACATTTGACTGTCAAAAAAAAAAGTTCGCGTTGGATCCCACACAATTTGTCAATCGCCCAAAAAAAGGCTCGTGTCAATTGGTCGAAAGAAATGCTCAAAAAATACGGTCGCAGTGCTTCCAAACACGTCTATGACATCGTGACAGGTGATGAATCGTGGATTTACGCGTATGAGCCCGAAAGTAAACAGCAGTCGACTGTCGGGGTGTTTCAAGATGAGCCAAATCCAACAAAAGTTGTTCGCGCACGAAGCACTTCCAAGCAAATGGTCGCCTGTTTTTTTGGAAAAACTGGACATGTCGCAACCGTACCGCTAGAACAACCCAGAACAGTCAATTCTGAGTGGTACACAACCATTTGTTTGCCAGTTGTCTTCCAAGAAATCAGGAAAACCAACCGCCGAAGACGGATCACTCTTCACCACGACAATGCGAGCTCTCACACATCGGCTGCGACAACTGCATTTTTGAGCACTCAAAACATCGATTTGATGGGTCATCCGCCGTATAGTCCTGACTTGGCACCGAATGACTTCCTTTTATTCCCGTACGTAAAAAACAAACTGAGAGGTCAACGTTTTTCGACACCTGAAGAAGCGGTTGCTGCATTCAGAATGCATGTGTTGGAGATACCTCAATCAGATGAGTAAAAGTGTATAGATCTTCATGGGGAATATTTTGAAAAACAATAAAGTGATTTTCGATGATCAATATTTGTTTTTGTTCTCTAATCCCGAAATATAAAAGCCAACCCTCGTAGTATCCCCGCCTGTCACTCAGGAGACCGTGGTTCGATTCCCCGTCGGGGAGCCTCTGGCGCAAGACTAATGACCTTGCCCGGAAAAACAAATTATCATGGAAAATTTAACAAGCCTTGCTAAATAAGGCCAAGACCGGTTCCCGGTTGTAGTGCCGATGATGATGATGTATACAAAAATAAGCTCGGTGTATGGATACCATATGAGTTAATGCAACAAATCTCATGGTCCGAATTTCCATCTGCAAATCGCTGCTGAATTGAAAAAAAAATCCATCCATTTCTGAAGCGGGTGGTGACTGCTGATGATGAGAGAGTCACTTACGACAGCGTCAACCCTTAACGGTCGTAGTCGAATCGCGATGATCCGTCGTAAACGGGGACGAAGCCAGGATTGAGGGTCAGGAACGTTTTGGTGCGTGTTTGGTGGGACTGGCAGTTTCTACTATGAGTGGCGCCCCTACGACCAAACTCTAAATACGCACGTGTACTGTCAACAATTAGACCGTGTGAAGAAAACCATCGCCCAGAAGCGGGCAGTTTTGGCCAATAGGAGAGAAATTGTGTTCCATCAGCCAGGCCACACACATCGATAGTGACTCGCCAGAAGCTCCAGGAGCTTAGTTGACAGCTTCTTATACATTCACTTTATTGTCCGGACCTGCCACTAAGTGATTACCGCCCGTTCCTGTCTATGGCGAATGATTTTGCTGGTGAAAAAGTCGCCTCAAGAGAAGCTTTTTCCTATACGGGCGGCGGTTTCTATGTGAGAAGTATAATGAAATTACCTTCGCAATGATAACAAATTATCGAACAAACCGGTGCATATTTGACCTAAAATGGGTCATGCTCACTATCCTAAATAAAGCCTTCAGTTTCGTTCAAAAATAACATAATAATAAAAAAATTTGTTTTTTCTAAAACTGATAAGTCATCCTCTATTTTCAAAAAGACAGCCCTGTCATTTCGATCGACTTGTTAACAGACTCAACATATCGTCTATGCCCAGGATATGAATTACAAGCGAGATTTCGTTTTACGTGTGAACTCCGCGTCGTCACCCAACACGATTTGGTTTGCCAACAGGGAGAGACATTAGAACCAATACCTTAGATGTCGTTTGGATAAAAACGGTGCCGAAGAGCTCCGTCAAATTACTTTGTTGCCTGAATTGCTTCCCGAATGATTGACCAGTGACATTTTTCGAATATATTTCACTCTGTCCACCGAATACAAATATATTACCCAATCTCTAAAATTGTCATCCTTTCCGACTTTAATGTACATAGATCTAACTAGTTAGTACATTTTAAAAGAATAGGCGACGCTTGGAGCCTAGACAAAACTTTTACTATTAGCCGCAGTTTAACTCAACTAGTGAATAGCGTGTGCGGGGATTGGATATCCGGAGTGTCTTCGAACACCTTGGATCTATTTCTGTAATCCGAGCCACACATTTATTCCATACAAACGGCTGTAGTATTGGGAAGTTCAGACCACTGTTTAATAACAGTTGCGCAATCACTTACATCTCAAAAGATTTATAAACTTAAATAGACTTGCCAAGTATGGAATTACGAGGCTGTGGACACAATTGCCGGGATTTCATTGCTGTTTTCCGTGGCCGAAGGTTAGCTCTGATGACTCCAATGTTAACGCCTGTGCACTGGGAACGAACATTATTTTCCTCGATTTGGAACTTCACATTCCATATTCCTTCAAACGAAATTCCCTCGAAAAACCTAAGTTTGATAAAAAGCACGAACCGATTCGAGGTCTCAAAATAGGGCTTTAAGAAAAGGGCATTCCAATCGCACGATCGTCAACTGAGACCACGAAAAAAGTTCACATCGAGAAAATGACCAACAAGCTGCATGCTGCCCAACTGGTTCACGTCCTTTCTGGTCAATAGTAAAGGCAATAACTTCTGTTCTTCTTCATTTATATGTTGGTGACGAGCAGCGGGATACCAGCCACAAACTCAACATATAAAGCTAAGGATCCGAGAATTTATTTTCCAGTTCAACACTAAGTGCTGGTAACTTAGAGCCGCCTATCAGCGTATCGGTACAATCTTTAAAGGCGGTTGTGAAGTTTCGCCCTGTAGCATCCCACTACATAAACCCAATTTGACGACCATCCGGTGTAGACGTGTCTACAAACGATAGTTGATTAACCGTTCAACGGAACGGCCTAAAAAGTGAAGTGTATGTAAAACTATCATTAAATTATTATTTTTAAATTAAACCACGTTGCACACCTTAAATGAGTACGGGTTCGTTTGGGACTACTCTGCACCCACAATTATTAAAAAACATACGAAGTGTTCATGTTTGTGTACATGCACAGTATAATAAATAAACTCTTGAACGTGATTTTCTACCTGTCACTCGCGCAATAAAAAAAAAGTAAGAACACGTGGATAATATGGATGTAAATCAAATGGATGCGAAAATGGTGCTTCGGAGAAGGCAAAATACAGACCTAAATCTAAAGACTAAACGCCTTAAAATCAATAAAAACAAGGATACAGACACGTTGAGTGCCAACAGCGACGACGAAGACAACGCCCATGGTGCCCAGTACTCAGGGGATGGAAACCAATTCCAAGAACTAGCTATCAGTGAAACAAATGCAGATGTCAGCAATCAGATCGAGGTCCTCAACAGACTCATCCATGAGATTAGTCTTAAAAAACACCAACTGGATAAACAAATGGAAGAAGTTGTTAAATTAAAAAATAATTTGACCCAGAATGAGTGGAAAACGAAAATGGTACTGTGGCGGTTCCGCGAACCGCAAAAACCACTATAGGTCGAGATGTCTTCGTTCCACTAAGGAACATACTCACCTATAATCAAACTCCACGTGCGCACAGACACGTGTCCCCGAAGTCCACCATCTCATCGAAAAGTGACATTCATCCGGGAGTCAACAATCCCACGTATACACAGATACGTGGGCCACAAGTCCCGAACAATTTTCCTACGCCTGCACGGCGATCGAAAGACATGACCCAGCGTAGACGTTGTGTGTCAATCCATCATTTGGATACACACAAACGGTTGGCACAGTTGCGCCAGATGTCGACAAACATCACATCCCCGGCGATAAGCGAATTGCCGGAAAACTAATCCGCCGACAAAACCTTTGTCCCTGCCGCAATCCACTTCGCCTAAACAAAGGCCATTGCGGAGCAACAGCAATAAACGAAAACGTTGTTCCCATAGGGCAAAGTAAACAATGATAATTGCCATTATCCCATGATCACCTAAAGTAAACCACACGTTCGATGGCGGCAAACCCCCCGTCTGTATGTATGAGCGCAATCTTCCTTGGTGGAGAGATTGTAGATATGAGAGAAAGTCACCACCCAGGGAAAGCGAAAGGAGAGAAAGTCACCACCTAGGAGAAAGAAAACGAGGGTTGAATGAAATCATTCCCCAGAGAAGAAAGTCAGTCGAAATAGAGATTCCCAACGAAGGAGTTTGTCTACAGGAAGTGTTAACCGCAGAAGGTCGCGCCGTGTGTGTCCAGGCGTTAGCTCCGTAAATCGTGCTTACGCTCTTAACTTCAAGTATAACGATCGTAAAAAAGGAAAATTTGTGTTCCAACGTTAGCTCCGTAACTTGTGTTTTTTGGTTGAACTTTAAAATTTAAAAGAAAATTTGATGTGAATTAGTGAGGACCTGTTGGTGTTGAATTCTAAAAAAACAAGACAAGTATTATTCAAGACTGTGAGCTGTTTGTCTTCAAGTGAATATTGAATTGTTTTGGTACATACACCTGTCACGAAAACATTATATAGTGAGAAACACCAGAACAATTAGATTTATATTATAATAAAGAAAATTTAAAACGAAAAATCCATGTTTCGATTTCTTCAGAACAGTGTTCGGCGGAACATATAGACACACCAAACATCCGCCAAAATACAGCAAGAACAAAGACAACAGCAACCCACGAAGGCAAAGAAAACACGACAAGGTAAGGAAACTCAACAGCAGGAATCAGATCAACAACAACAGCAGGAGCCATCTCAGCAGGTGCCAGTTCAAAAAAAAGGAGAAAGAACCTCCTATCTACATCAGTTACATGGAGACAAAGGATGTCATAAAATTGGGTGACTTGACATGCAAAACTTTTAAAACAAAACGGATAAACAATTTTAAGATAAGTTTAACATGCGATGATTTAGAAGGCTACAGCAAAATTAAATCGGAATTGGGAAGATCGAAAAGCGAGTACTACACGTACACCCCGAAATCGGAGAAAACTGTTTCCATGCTCCTCAAAGGAGTTGATCCTTGCTTTACTCCCGAAAAGGTGCTCGAAGAACTAAAAAGCTTCGAACACGATACCTTGAAATTTACAGGTGTGAAACCATTTTCTACAGGGAATTCTAGATATCGCAACCGTAAGTTGCCTTTCTTCATTGTGTCGCTAAGCCCCAATAGTCAAATTGGTGGACTTAGATATATTAAATACATTAATCACCAAACAATAAGTTCGGAGAGAATAAAGAAGTCCGACCGCGTATCGCAGTGCATGCGCTGTCAACGCTTCGGCCATGTGGCATTGAATTGCAATATGCATTTCAGATCCGTCAAATGCCTAAATAAGCATATCATTGGAGAATGCCCATTGGGCAAAGAACAGCTCTCGGATAGAAATCAACTACCCTGTGTCCTCTGTAACAGCTCAGGTCATCCTGCTAACTTTAGCGGTTGCCCTAAGTACCAACAACTAAAATCAATGTTGGAAGCCAAAAAGAAGCATGTTGAAGAAGAAAAAAGGATGAAAATTCGGTCTTAAAACAACTTTGTGTCACACGTCCTGTCATATGGCAGGTGGAGTAAAATATCCACCAATCTTAGAACAATCACGCAATATTATTAAAACGCCTGCTCCGGAGGCACAAACTGATATTGTGGCGGCTCCCCACTGTCTACTTACCCGAAGAACCCCCATAACAACAACCCAACTTCCATAGTTTCTGCTAATGCAATCGCATTAGCACCTGTAAATCTTCACGCAATAAATTTGTCAAATGTATTTAGCTAAAAGCTCCTGGAAGAGAATTCTTACCTTCATTCATTTATTCGAATCCAAAATATTCTATAAGAATTCTGTTCCAAACATCATAAATCCCAATCACCAGCATACCTGAAACATTTCCCTGCTCAAGGGCAATTAATGCTTTCAACGCAGTATCTAGGAATTTCTGTAATGAATTTCTCTAACAAGGGCATTCATGCATGCATCAATGCATCTCTGCATTAGCGAGCTAGAACAGAATTCTTGTTCAGTGTAAATACTCACACTAGAATACGACCCTTGAATTGCCTTAGATGCCATCTGCAATTGGCATAGATGTTATACAAACCATCATTGTGTAACCATCTAATTTGCTTCGCAATGATCTGCAGCTATTGATACAGCTACAAGCACTTTACCCCGAAATGCTCCTTTGTTTGAATCTCCAAACAATCATCAACTCCGCGCACAGCCGCCGGATTGAATTCAATAGCGTCAACAAATGCAAATAAAGATTCCGTTCCCTTACACTGACCAAAGATACAATATACAAATTGTATGATGTATCCCAAATGCATTTCACACCTAATGAGTGGCAGCTTATTTACTTAGCCGACCCTCATTACAGGCCGATGCCTTAGGTCGCTTCTCCCCTTGCTCTTTTTCCCTCGTTTCAGGTTTCGTTTAGCCCTTGCTCAAATGCATCGATAAACAATGTGATCTGTATGATCACACATACACATACATTACCAAGTCTTCCTTCCTTGTTTTCACCACGAGAGAAACACTTTCTCTCTCGAGGAAACTCACCCCAGTTGCGAAGTGGCTCTCCATCGAGCAGAACAACGCTGAGTCGTTTGACACCCGTTGACCGAGCAGGTCGCTACCGCTCCCGCTCCCCGGCGCGCACGAGGACGCGAATATACCCCCGAGTCGTTATTTTAGTGTCGAGTCAGAATTCATGCCCCGTCGAGTCGAGTAAGCGCGCGTTTAATTAAAAGTAGTGTTTTTATTCAAATAAATCGTCTGTCAATATTGCAAAATAATAAAAAATAACAATTTACAACAAAACATGTGCTCAGTGCGTTTTATTTTTCGGTGACTCTCATCAGTGTTTTATTCGCTGTGCTGTGTTTGTTCTGCGTTTTGGACTTAATCCTTGGTGATCGGTTAATGGCGGAACCGATGAACTAATAGTGACATTTGGAGGACGAAGTAGAACCTCGTGTCGTACGCCGGCACCACGACTTCGTACCCCCACAATATAACGGCTATATTACTGTCCATACAAGGACAGTTTGCTGCGTTTGATAAACAATTCTAAAAGATCGAAAAAAAAAACTGACGGAACAACTAGCTCGAACGGACATTATCTATTCGACCCTGTTTCCAGACGAACCGGCACTTTAATCATAACGTTCACTGCGGCTGAATTAACCCTAAAAATTATTGCTGTGAATGTTAATTCACTAATCCACATGGAAAGAAGCGATAATCTCAGCAATCTGCTGGAAGCTGAACGCCCAGATGTGCTTTTGGCTAGCGAAACTAAGCTAAACCAAAGGCACAAATTGGGCTACCCAAATTATAAAGTAATTAGACGAGATCGTCCAAATTCCACTCAGGGGGGCGGGGTCGCTGTCTTAATGAAAAATGGTCTACAACACAAAGTCGTCTACAGTAGAGATGTATACAAGTTCCAGGTACTAGAAGCCTGCGTCATATGTATACCTTTGAAAAGTCAAAAGCATCTATATGTGATCTCTGCTTAGGCTCCCGAATCTCCACAGTGTATACAGTTTATCAATGAACTTGATACCCTTTTTCGAAGTCTCAAGTTAGACTCGGAAAATAATTATTTCTTTATGGCGGGAGATCTCAATTCTAGGCACAGTTCTTGGGGTAACCTTATCACAAACATAAGAAGCAATGCGTTGTTCGATTGGTGGCACGCTATCAACCATAAGCTAGAATTGTACGCTACAAGTACTCCGTCATATCAAAGAGGAAATTCCTTCTTAGATTTACTATTGGTGGACGAGCGAATACAATTATTAAATACGGACCTAACTACTCGAAATTGTCTTCGTACAATCGAGTACGATAGCGATCATTACGGACTTGGTGCTGTAATACATGTCCCAAACGAACATTCACTACTTGAGCAGTACAAACAGATACATTCTTTTAACTTCGGAAAAGCACACTGGTCGCGCTTTGATCGGATAATAAAATAAGAATTACGTTCCAATGGCATAGATCCACCAACTGACACAAATCTTCATAATGACGAAATTGATCATTATCTTTCGACGATGAACAACATTGTTACTAATACAATGAATCGTTCTATCCCAAAAGTGTCTCACTCCGAGAGCCACACAAACCGGTACAGAAACGCAACGATCGACGAGCTGTATAGGCAAAAGAGTACTCTGCTCTCTAAGTTAAAACTGCTCTACAGACAATTCAGAGATCCAAATAGCCAGGAAATAAAAACAATAATGTCATTAATTAAAAATCTTCAAAAACTGATCCGTGACAACTATAGATCAGCAATCAATGAAGACTGGAACAAGAGAATTCAAGCCATTAAAGCTAGTGGACCGAATATGTTCCCACAAATAAATAAAGTCTTTCGAAGGAAAGATTATAATGACATCCCATGTCTGCGAGTTCCACGGACTCCCGAGAATTGTCAAACGCTGCTGAACGCAGGACTTATCCTGGAACACATCAACTCTAACGAAAAATTCATAATAGTCGAGGAAAAAGGCGAACTCAATTGTTTCGAAGCAGTGTATAGATTGAACGAATCGGGTCATTCTAACTTTAACCTGGAAAATAGGGCTCTCCAAAAACATATTTCGCTACGCAATGAACTTAACAATTGGCATCTCTTAAGTCGAAGTTTCACTATCTTTAGTGAAAACAATAGAGCGGATTCCCCGCTTAAAAATCTGAACATTAGCGTATTTGTACACAAGCATGAACTGATGGACATTCTTAAATCGATTAAGAACAAAAAATCGTTTGGAATAGATAGTATTCCAAACATTGTTCTAAAGCATTTACCTTTTGAAGTAGTGAAGGTTTACACTATTTTGTTTAATAACGCTCTAAATAATGCATATTATCCAACCCAATGGAAATCTGCAGTAGTCCATCCCATCCCCAAAAAGGGCAAGGACAGGAGCAATCCAGCCAATCTTCGCTCGATTAGTTTGCTTCCGAACATGAGCAAGGTATTCGAGAAAATTAGAAATAAAATATTGACTAACTGGTGGGAGGGAAATGGTATTATCCCGAACAATCAGTTTGGTTTCCGATCGACCCATCACACAGTTCATGCTGCGACAAAACTTGTTTCCGACATATAGTGGAACAAGGCGAAGCGACAATACACAGGGGCCTGTTTGGTTGACTTTGAAAAGGCTTTCGACACCGTTTAGTTAGAAGCGCTGGTATATAAGTTATCAAATCTAGGTATGTCCGAATATTTATTATACATTATCTACGATATGATAATGGGTAAACAAATTGTGGTGAAGTGTGGAGATATAATCTCTAACAAGACTTTTCACATCAAAAACGGCCTACAATAGGGAGCAGTGAATTCTCCTATTTTATTTCACATTTACACTAGTGATTTAGTGGGTCCTCTCAACCATGCAATTGTTACACCTCGCTTTACACCCCCTCTCAAACAATTAATATTCCATCATCTTTGCCTCCAATACTCTGAAACAATCCTCAAAACATTCTGCATACAATGCAATACTCGCCTTTCCAGCAATTGAAATTCGCACATGACCAATCCTAGAAGTATTCTGCATACAATGCATACAATTAAAATTAGCATTCATTCAGAAGCAAAGCCTTCTCCACGGGCAATTAATTCATATCGCATACGTTGTGATAATTACCCATTCATGCCCATCTTCTAAAGCCAAAACAATTATCATGTATCAAACACTGCCATTGCATTCTGCTTCCTATTTCCAAAACCAAGCGAGCACCTGTCTGCGGACCTACACGGTTTCATATTGCAAATACATATTTTTTTGCCGGGAAACAAGTGTGATACACGCTATATGATCACAAGCGGCATTGTCAAAGGCCACCGACTACGAAATAATCGAGCGTCGGTAAAGCGCTGAGTTCGGCGAAGTAGTGAACACAGCAGTGAGGCGCAATTAATCGTATGATGCGATTGGCACACACGGGCAATGCCCTATGATTGGTTCTTCGTATGAAACCAATTAAGTAATTGCTCAATTCTTTGTGGCTGCATTTTTAGCAGAGCAAATTAAATGATTATTGAATATTGCGAATGGCTTGTGACAGGCGAATAACCTCCGAATAGGTTACACGTTCTAGGTGAGGAAAATGCACCATCTGCATTAACTCACCAATAATTTGGTATAAACAAGGGTGTGCAAATGCGTTTCTTCGCAGTACAGTGTAGAGTAAAATCTAAGCAAAAGACTGCGGCCTAGCATAAGAACAGCGGGTCTTCTTGCTATGGAATAAAAGTAAATCACTCTTGTTTTGACTAGTAAATTAAGTAATGCAGTGAACTTTTGTAAATACTAGAATTAAAAAGGGTTGGTTTTAACAATAAAATGTAAGTGCAAGTAAAAGAAAAAGTTTCTGTTTTAATTGCTACAAACAACTCAACCCAGAAGGAAGCCCGCTGACCTAAGACGCAAGAAGACAATCAAAGAAGTAACAACAAAGGAAAAAAAGTCCCCGGTTGAGTAACAATCCAAACCAGAAGGAAGCCCGTTGACCAAAGACGCAAGTAAGCAACCAATCATTCTCATGAATAAATATTAAAATTAAATGTTGTATGACCAATAAAAAATTAACACGTTGGCGCCCAACGTGGGGCCTAATAAAAGAAATAAACAACCACTATCCGATAACTAAATAATAAGTGTTAATACCTGGGGTTACGCTCAGGTGTTACATTTTAACTATAATAGAAGAAAATAGTAATAACATATATAAACACATTCATGGTAATGAAATATTAAGTGTTAACACCGGAGTTTACAATTACGGTGTTACACAATTACGTATGCCGACGCCATTGTGGTTTATAGATCTGGAGAAAAGATTGATTTCATCAACAGACTTCTGCAAAATGATTTCAACAAAATCAAACGTTTTTGCGACGACTGGACATCAAAAATAAATTTCCAAAAAAGAGAGACTATCCTTTTTCAGAACGCCCCTCTCCAGTGCATCAAGGGATACAAAACAGAATTGGAAAACATCTTCCACAGCAGAAAGTAATAATCTTCCACTACAAGTAAAAACTGTAGTCAGATACCTTGGTATCTGGCTTGATCAGTATCTTTACTTTGATAAGCATACAACAGCCACTCTTACAGCAGCTAAAAACGCATATGCAATGACACGAAATCTCCTCCGTAGTAGTCTTCTGAACCCCAAGGTGAAAATAATTTCATACTCGGCATTCATCCGACCAATATTAGTGTATGGCTACCCGGTATGGTATAACATATCCCCATTCTACATGGAGAAGTTTCGGGTGTTCGAGACGCAGTGTCTCCGTTCCTGTCTCGGAATGTATAGAACCCCAAAGTCGCAATACAAGAAATACTATCCCAATAAAGCCCCGTATGACAAATCAGGACTAACCAGAATAGATAACTTCATTATCAAGATTATGCGTGGTCACACCACAAGAGCAATGTGCAGTGAAAATGATCTCATTTCAGGAGCATTATATCCCAATGATATGTTTATGGAGAGTACTTTCCAGAATGGGTTCATTCTCCCAGAAGCGTTCTCTTTCTTGGATAAAAACGATTTATCCAAGACAAACGTGGAGTCCCTATTATTTACTACGCTTTCCGTGGTGCCAGGGATAAACGAATTCTCCACGATAACGATATCTCTAATATTCCAGATCGTCTGCGTTTAAGTATGGTACACGGTGAAAGAGATAAGTCAATAAAAGATCGATCTCATCCCAACTGGTGTTGGATTGTGGGGTTTCTCTATATTACATGGAGAACCAACCCACAATTCCATGCCTTATTTCAACCGCTTTCAGCGCGTCTTACCTAACCATTCCGATTATATTCTATTTACCTGAAATAACATGTTTTCCCCAAGGACGCATAACTAAACTCATTATCCTATGCAGATAATGCATTATTGAGTTTAGCTACCATTTTCGCCATACGGTTGTACCATTACTCTAACCATGAGATTTCCACCGGGAATTCCCTTCGTATTGGTTAGCAACAACCAAGTCGAATCAAACGACGCGGTTGCATCATCATCCATTGGCTTGGATAATTACCAACATTCCTTAGAGTTTTTCCCACGGTACCATTTCCATAGCCGATGTAGCGTCCTATCGATTTTCATCAGATCATCCATTCGCTTGGTATCAATGATCTCTTTTTGCAGGTGAATAGCACCAGCTAAATTTCCTCCCTCCGCAATTCTGTCTTACCATAGTTCGATGATCTATGAGATCACCACAATCACCACTAGGTCACTGGACCAGTCGCATATGCGTCATTAATACACACACACTACGCCAGATCAAGCCTGGGTTATTGTGCTTTCCTTTTGATTTCTTCATCCTTTTTACGCCCATCAACGTCGAACGAATACACAAGTACTTTTCTACCTCGATGAGCGTGGGGAATTGAAGAATGCACAAGAGAGCACGATTACCATTGGCGGATCGGTGTGTAAAGCAGAAATCCCAATTTCCATCCCAAATTCCAATCAGTCACAGTCCAAACACTATCGCATGCAGTAACGTCGTCGCTCGCGGTAAACTTTAATTTAATCTTTCGAAAAATTACAGTCAGTTCTAAATCGTCACAACGGATAGTCACGCTGTCGCTAATAGTCTTGAGACGCCATCCAACATACTCATCGCAGTAACTTAAATAGGTTTCTAGTTCCTTTTGTGTTATTGGCCTAATTGTACTATTATTATCGTTTTATTGTGTCGTGATACCCTAGTCTATAAATTCTAATATAATCCACCACCTGTAAATTTAGTGATAGTTAATTTTAATATACCACAAAAGGAACTCTAATATTATCGAATAAAAACAAGGAGAAAACATACACAACTGAACCAAGTGAGTTTTATTTATTAACATTCTTCTCAGTTGAACAATTTGCTTTCGTCGAAACACCGTTTGGGATAAAGTGGAAGCCGTGCCCATGTTAGGCATTAACGCATACCCCACAGGATCAGTGATGAAGAAATGACTATACGTCCCCAAACATAGTATGCCTCTCAGGCGCACCGCTTTTCTCTCCCCTATCCCCCATTCGCATTTTTTTTTATATTTTTTTTATTTTAATTTAATTTAATTTAATTTTTTTATTTTAATTTTATTTTTTATTTTTTTATTTTAATTTGTATTGCTTGTTATTTATTTGTTTTTTTTTTTGTTGCTTGTCAACAATATATATGTAATTAAAAAAATATTATTAAATAATACATGATATAGAAAGAATAGAACACATTTTAAAAAGAAAACATCAATTATTGTGACATGTTATAAAAACAGTTATTGTACGCCGAAAGGCATAAGAAAAATGATAATGTATAATTTAGAGTGCTTGCGAAGAGCCAGTATGTTAATGTAAGAATGATATTTGTAAAATAGAATTTAACATTTAGTTTTAAGTAAAATCTGTAATTGAATTGTCAATAAATGTGAAGATAAAACAAAAAAAAAAAAGAACAAAAAGACCTAGAGGTATATACAAATCCGTTTTTGAAACAAAGATGGTATACCATATACCCTGCCTATCGGTCTACCGCTGGGTTTACGACATGTACTACTAAAGTCACCTAGGTGGTTGCGTTCCTTCTTTTTAGAGATTTGCCAGGAAAAGACGCCAGTTATAGAGGTAATAGTTGATATTAAAAGACAAATTCAACAGGAGGGGTAAACACAAAAAATCATTCTCCACGAACGCGGAGCCTCGGCTAAGTTGACGTTTACGCATTTTCAATTTTAAAACCTACGTTCATTGAAATTTTCTTTCCCTTATCATGCACACTCTTACCGTTGCATTGTGCATGGGTGTTTAAGGATATCCCAAAACTTTTTCTGTATATCAATATAAGGAAGAGCTTCCATCTATTTGGTTAGCATACTAGTACGCTTCTACTTTGAAAAATGGTTGAAGTATATACATAAAACGAAGAGCTTGCATCTACCATATTTGGTTAGCATACTAATACACTTTGTTGCAGTCCCACCGTGCTTCCTCGGTTGAGGGAAGAGCAGGGACCTTTTGTTTTTCTTTTAGTTATTATTCCTTTTATTTATTATTCCGCTCCGATATAAAGTATGTTTGAACGGAAATTGGTTGCAATTGATAATTAATTAATTAAGAAAAAAACGAATTCCGTCTCTTTAATATTGTTTATTTTGTGTATCATCTTCTTCACTCAAGGAAAACTTATTCTCAACTCAAAACATAAATTTACTTGAGACTGTAATCAACTCAACTAACTCTGATCTCTATTCCAACTCAACTCCAACTCAACTGATTTTAGAAATTTTTTTTTTTTTTTTTCAAAACTGTATTTATTAACCATAATTAGAATTCGTACATTTAAGTAATAAAATTAATTTTGTAACAAGTGCTTACATGTAATTATTATAATAATATATACATTTTCCAAACAATATTTTATGAGATATAAGATAGATGCGTGTTTATAAATTTAGTGGTATTATCTTCCTGGAAAAGGTCAGAAAACCAGGAATTTGTTTTTTTCAACTTTACTTAGTCTAAACTTAATCCTAATTATATAAATAACTTAACCTAATTTAGCCTGATTACAGTATGATTTTCATAAAGCCATAAACAAAGTTTTATAATTAATGGGATATATGAAATAAAGGATGTGGAATGAGGTCAGTTATGGGTTTGGGGAAGAGTATTTCTCTCCGGTTGTTCGTTGGAAAATCGTAGGATGTGGAAAATGGTTGGACGTTACAGTATTTGAACTGGTTAGGGGTAACTTCGGTGTTGTGGTATATGATCTCATTTGAATCATTTACCAGTCTGCCTGAGGCGAAGATAGCTCTGGTGTGCAGACAGTTGGGATAGTTAGTTCGGATATCTAGAGGGTTCTCTAAGAGCGATGTTATTATGGGATTGGGATTATTTTGTAGGTTTTCGATAAATTTGATAGACAGTTCGAGGAATCGTCTATCGAGGCGCTCGATACCAGCGGTATTGTAGAGTTCGACGTTGCTATAGTACTTATAGGAGTTAGGACGACGATGTAACCCAGAGACATACCTAAAGCATTTTCTTTCGAATACTCTTAATTTCTCCATTTGGGAGGGAGTGATATGGTGCCACAATGGGCACGCGTACGTGAGTGTGGGCCTGATAATTTGTTTGTAAATGAGCAGTTTGACTTTGTGAGAGGGACTTTTAGGTTTCCACATTACTCTTCTACAGAGATTAAGCTGAATTGTGGCTTTTTGAAGGGAATTTTTAATGTGGGAGGAAAAAGACCAGTTATTAGAAAAAGTGATTCCCAGATATTTTAGGGTTTTGGAGGGGTTTATCAGAGTGTTGTTCAGTTGAATCCTAATTTTGTTGTGGCAGCGTCTAGTGTTGTTTGTACAGTGCTCGTTTTTGCCCTTGAACACAATGAGCTGCGTTTTATTTGGATTAAGGTGGATTTCCCACTTATTAAAGTATGTTGATAGGTTAGGGAGGAAGTTGTTAATGCGGTTTCTTGCAGCCTTAACAAATTTGCTGCTAGAGTAAATTAATGTATCATCAGCATAATTCAGCATCACAACATTAGGAGATACGGATTGAGGAATATCTGAGGTATAAAATATAAAATTGGCCCTAAAATGGAGCCTTGGGGAACACCCGCGGTTATGGTGTGGGTTCCTGAGACAGAAGAATTTATTCTCACAACGAATTTTCTGGCAGAAAGATATGAGGCTAAGAGCTTTGTTGTGTGAGAGGTTAGATTAAATATGGAGTGCAGTTTGTACAGAAGCCCTGAGATCCAGACGCAATCAAATGCCTTAGAAATATCGAGAGATATACACACAGTAGGGCTTTGGTTTTGGAGACCAGTTGTAACATCGTGTGTGAGTTTTAGTAGAGCATGACATGTGGATTGTCGCTTACGAAATCCGAACTGACAGGGATGAGGGCATTCTCATTGGCAAATGAGAGAAGATTTTGGTAGATCTTGCGTTCCAGTATCTTACTTAGTGTACTTAATAGGGATATTGGACGATAATTGCAAGGGCTATTACTACTACCGGGCTTCTTAATAGGAATTACTACCGCAGTTTTCCAGTTCTCTGGGAAGTGCGATGCATTAATTATATGATTAAGAAGAATGAGGATGGGAAGTAGATTCGGTGGGCGTAGCCTTTTAAATAGAAGACGTGGGATTCCATCTAATCCAGTTGTTTTTTTGTTATTTCCTGATCTTACGATCTCGGATAATTCGTCCGCAGTTAGAAAATTTGTAGTGTCTAAGGGGTGTGAAGCTATGTTTGTGTTGTTGAATTCACCGATGAAAGGAGTAAAAGATGGGAATAATCTGTTTGAGATGTATTCGTTTACTGTGTTCTCGAAGCCAGGAGTTGAGAAAGAATTATTTTGCTCATGGATCTTTGCAAAGTGTTCTGCGAGGCAATTTGCTATGTCCGAATCGGACTGGGAAATATTATTGCTGATCGGGTTAATGAGATGGTCAATTCGGGGTTTATATTTACGACCAGTTAATTGATTGATGTTTTTGAAAATATCCCGATTTGGTTTGATATTTTTAAGTGTGGAGATGTAGTTTTCATCTGCGAATTTTTTCAACTGCTCATTTATCAGAGTGGATAGGAGTTGGATTTGGCTTTTAATAAAGGGGCAGTATCTTGTATGAAGTTTACGGCGGAGCTGCTTTTTAAGGCGCAATAATTTGGTTAGGATGCTGGGCAAAGGCTTTCCTAAATAGTTATGAGGAATGGTTGTCGGGGTGTTTTTGCTGAGAGCCTCCTTAAGAATTTGCTCTATTCTTAAAGATGCTTGATCGATTTCAGTAGAGGGAGTAAGTTAGATGCTTCAGGGATATACAAGTCAGAGAAACTTATCGCTATGTCCCTATTGACTTTTCTCCAATTTGTTTTGGTGAAGTTTGGGACAGAGTTTGACGAGTATAGTGGATCGAGAGAGGGGATTTGGATCGTGGTGTGAACGGAACCATGATCAGAAGGAAATATAAAGGAGACTGTAGGTGGACCCGCTGAATAAACATCGTCGGACTTGAGGAAGAAGTCGATTGTTGACCTGGCTGAGCTAGAGACTCGAGTTGGCTGTAATGGGGAGCCAATGTAAGTATATGGATAAGACTGGAGGAGGGCTAGCAATTGGCGACCATATTTGTTGCATTTATTATCATTGAATGCTGTGTGACGAGCATTCCAGTCTCCTCCGATTATAAATGGAGTGGGAACGGACTGTTGGATAATCTGCGAAATGTCAGTATCTGGGAAATCTGGTTGTCGTGAAGGGTGAATATAAATGGATGCTAAGACGAGGACTTTATTGTTCTCACAGAAAAGTTTTACTGCTGTGTATTCAATGCTGGATACACAGGTGAATCTAATTTCACTGAATTGAAATTTTTTATGAATTAATATGCCGGTACCTCCATGAGATTCCATTAGAAACTAAAGTATAATTGGGAATTGAAACTCGGGAATTTGGTTTGAGCCAGGTCTCTGAAAGGAAGAGGATATCTGGGGAAAACTTTTCAACAAACAACCGGAGGTGTTGCTTACGTATGTTAGAGTAAATGGATTCTGTGTTGAGGGAGATAATGGTTAGTTTAGAGAGAGCTGGAAAGAATACGGGAAGTTATTAGTGAAAGAATCTGACCTTTTTTCTCTATTTCTGACATCTTCCTCAGCGAAGGTAGCATGGCTTGTAAGCTTTGGATGTATCCCACGATGTCCAGATTGAAGTTTTCAGTATTGTTGTTAGGGGGAGTGGTAGTGTTGAGGTTTCCTCTTGCTGCATCCGCGTACGATATTCCGGGTCGGGTTGACTTCGTTTCCTGCAATACTGTTGGTTTCGTTGTTGTTGTTGTTGATTTTATAGTTGTTGCTAATTTCCGTCTTTCCAGAAGTTTTAGCTTCTGAGGGCATTGGGAAAAATTTGCCGGATGAGGGCCTCCACAGTTACAGCATTTAACTGTGATCTTTTTGTTGGTAATGGATCCATCAGCGTTGACGGTTTGTATTGTTTCAGGTTCCAGGCCTTGTGGATTTACCTTGCATTCCTCGAGCTCGTGTTCCTCTGCGCATCTGCCGCAACGTCTTTGCTGGTGGCATGAGACCGCCAAGTGTCCTGATTCTTGGCATCGCTTACAATGAAGAATTTCTTGTTTGTGGGGCTCTTCGATTGTGATTTTTTGGGTAAACAAATATTTAATTTGTTTAAGTTGCTTGATGTCCTGATTAGGTGGGATTTGTATGATCCGGAGGTTTTTTACGTTGTTTGTCCTCATGTACGGTGTTTGGAAGTACTCCAGTTTATTGATTTTTATTTGTGGACATATTCTAGCGATTTCCAGTCCCACTTCTTCGTTGATCCATTCGAGATCGATGTGCCTTATAATAAAGGTAGCTGGTTTGCTGTTCGGATGCTGGAAGGTGAAGAACTGATACTGTTCCTCTAACAGTTTTTTAACTGCCCTGTCATGATCGACTAATGATATAACTGTTATGGAAGTCCTCGATCCTTTTGCATTGGTGCTAAAATTCCGGTGACCCAAGGCATTTTGCAGGGTTTGAATTAGTGCTTTGGTGCTGGTCGGGTCTCTGATGTAGATTGGCGGTGGTCTTTCGTTTTTCGTGGTTGATTTCGTTGTTTCTACTCTGGTTGGAGCAGGTATCTGGTTTGATGAGGGCTTTGTTGGTGTGCGAAGTTTGGTTGGTAGTTCGCCTTGGCTGTTGCTCGAATTGCGGGTTTGCCGGGACGTTCCTTCCATATGGATCTCATCGGTGTTATAGATGGAATCTCTTTTATAAATTTGTTCCTGGAGTTGTTTCACTCTTTGCGTTAATTGGTTTATCGTTTCCAGGGCTTCATCGAGTTTTCGTTTATAATCTTCGGGGCTCCTTGATCTCTCCATGTTCGTAGATTTTTTCGGTGCGTTCCGTAGGATGTCTAGACCTTTCCTTTTTCGCTCTTGTATGTACTCCAGTGCCTGGCCTGGGTCATCTCCTGTCATCTGGGTTGTGTAGAAAGTAACTGCTTTCCTGATGTTAAAATATCTTTTTTTATTTTTTGTTGTTATTATTATAAATTTTTTTTTTTTTAATATTTTTTGTTATTTTTTTATTGCACTACACAATTTAATAGTGCATTTAACACACGTAAACATAAACACGTGTAAACACGTTTCTGTAAACGTCCGCACTGCACGAGATCTCGACTGTTAATGTGATTTTACAAATGAATTTTTTCTCTACTTATAGAACATTGTGTTCTAATTTACTGGAAATTATAACATGAACAAAACAACTTTTAACAAAGTCTCTGTGACTTTTAACTTGAATAAAATTTGGACGAAAATCAAAGTTACTATGTTTTGAATGAATAAAAAGGTGCAGGTTATTAAATGTGCTGTAACTGGCAATATTGTGAATGTTTATGAATGGTATGTATTAAGTGAGAATGTAATATATGTTAAGGGAAGTTTTTAAGGATGTGTAAGGAGATTCAGTGTTAAATTTAATAAAGGGTAGTATTCTGGAATACAACAACTTCTAGTTTGACAAATGGTTGAGGTTTTTAGGCTCCTACGATCAAAAACAGTGTATACCATACGATAACATTTTACTGAAACAGTCATCTCCTTTTCATTCATTTATATTATATATAAATATATTACTGCATTATGTTATATTTAAATATAATATAAAACAGTAATATATTTGTGTATAATATAAAATATTATGTATGTAAATATATTGCTGCTTATATATAGTCATCTGCGGAAACGATACTACAAGTTCTGTGCTTATCCTATCTCTCTTAATGTACGGACACGGACACAATCATTTAGCTTCCACTTTATAATCCTGCAAATTATGTAAAAATTGCCCATTGCCACCTTGTTATACGCCCATTTGAGTGGGACTCAAACCTGACCGACGACTGTTTGCCTCGTTAATTATTTAATAATAATAATCTATTTGGAATCACCTGTTAGTCGACATCAAGACAACCGAAGGACGATTTGCGACCCTCGTCAAATCGCTCGCTTTGCTGAAATGCTCACCTGCACCGGTCGAACCGGGTATCATCCACTAGTAAGATGTTTTGATATCAAACGGACAAAAAAGGTATCAAATTTACCGCAGAGCCCGCGCAACTCTTCACAGCTCATTCACTACGTCATGTTCGAGTGTAATGACAAGTGTCGGACAGATATAAAGGCGGTTAATAACTTGAGTGGGTATCCATTCCACCTTTATGTGTTGAAATTAAAATTATCCTTTTTAACAAGTCACCTGCATCTTTTCGGCTTATTGTTTGGACGCATACTGGTTAAAGGATAGAGCTTCAGTCAACTGCTAGTTAATAGTTGCATCAAAATGTTAATTTTTCAGTCCTGGATAACAGGCAGGTCCTTACCACTGCTAGAAAGTGGCATAGAATCATTAAAGATACTTGAGAATGATCACCATTGGTTTTCGTGGTATGTTACCACATTTGCACAAAGGAGATTTAATGTTGATGCCATTGAATTCACAGTGCAGTCGGAAGAGGTAGCGGGTAAGTACTCGGTCATGTAAACTTGTATAACATTGTTTACATTGTTTATTTATTGCTGTTAATACATATTTGGATAGCTTATTTCGAAGGTTCCAAAACATCTGCCGTGCTTGCAGCACGGAGGTATAGATAGCTCGACCACAAAACTAAAAGTTGTTTTTTCTATTCACGCGAAATACGCATACAAAAGGGACTTTGGGGAGCCATAAAGGCCAATGAAAAATACTGGTGGATCAACTGACATAGATAGTCAAAATTTTGACAAAATTATGGGGAAAAAGCGATCCATTATTTTTATGTATATTTCAAGACTTTATTTAATATGGTTCGGATTGTCCGATTTCAATGAAATATGGACTTTATTCTACAATTTGTTGCCATGAAAGATATTACAATTTGATATGACAAAGAGTCACCTCAAGAACAACTTGTGGGGTTTGTTTTTCTATAAGTGAAAAGAAAATTCTTTGTTATTGTAAGAGTTTCCGGCCTGTGGTTCGTCAGATGGTAAGACACGACAGAAAATACAACCTCAACCGATGGCCGTTGCATTGGACAACAGAAAACAATGGTCGCATGGCTATTTGCAAGTAGAGAGAAAACAGTGAATATATAGCAGTTTCTACTATTGTGAAAAATTTTAATTCAGGCCCTTTTAAAATGAATGGCAGTAATATTATTGAACTCAGACATATTATTACTGGAACTTGAATTGAATAGATTCTTAACCCCTTAATGCACATTTTTTTAATCAATTTAGGTACAAAAAAAATCATTTATTTTTTTTGCAAATAATTATTATTTATTCTTATTTTAACTAACTTATGCAAAAAAAATATTTTTTTATTAATATTTTAATTGTGTATGGTAAATTTGAAAACAAGGTACTACGCAGGGTCCCACGTCTCACCCACTGCACCAATATCTTGTTTCTTTTCTGATTTTTTTTGCCCGTGCTGTCTTTTCTTGAACAACATACTGCACAATTTCTATAAGGTACAGCCTTTTTTTCAGTTGGAGGAATAAAGTCAGGAAAATGTCGTTCCGTTAGTCGTAATGGTCCCATATGTCTTTGTCGCCATGCCATCTTGACGTTCAAGTGATATTTTTCTATCATTTCTTCTATCAGTTTTGTTCTATACTCCAAATTATCCATCGCTCCTCCATTCTTTTTGTACAAAATAAAAGAGTTGAAAACAGCAAAATCAAATAAATGCATAAATATTTTTTTATAATATTTTCCCCCCCGTTTTTTAGTTAGTTGATAGTCATGTAAGTTGATCTAATCTATCGACGCCACCCATGGTGTTATTGTAGTCCACAACTAATTTAGGTTTCTTTATGGGATTTCCTTTGTGGCGAGGAGAAGTATCGTGCCAGACACGGGCACACGGTTCACTTCACTCCCCATCACTTTCACCGTCACAAACTATTGTTCTGCGGCCCGCAAACGAACGATCGCCAGGAAACAGGGGGTATCGCGCGCCGATCACTAAACATCACCGAGGGAAGGTCGCAACACAGATCGCACAAGCGAAAATAAAACACACTGTATAAAATTATTTATGATGACTTTATTGATTCACTAATCTTATTTAAACACATTTTATTCAAAAGTCGTACTGTTTAGAAGGTTTATGTTTACATGTACACGCTTTGGTCTATTAAATTGACCGACGATTGCAAATTCGATTTTATTTGGGATAAGGACCCGACTCCTGATGCCCACCGTGGATGACAAAAAATGAAAACGCGACTCGACTTATCCACGGGGGGCGTGTGCACCCCCATGTACACGCTGCTGTGGCAGAAGAAAATACTCGACTGACTCGTTCAGTTGATGGAATAAGACTCCACGATCGTCATCTCATGCAGATATGATTTCGCTAAGAAAAAAAGGAAGAGAGAGAAAAACTTTTCTCTTAAGGGTGTGACCACTAAGAAAATGCGATCTTTTTGGTGCAGTGGTATATGTGCGCGATCGAACAAATTCAATGTTGTTGCACGTGCTCGAAAGCAGGCAGGCGGCAAGGACAATAGGGAAAAATGACCAAATGCGCCGTTGGTAATGCGGGTCATTGTTTACACGATGCCTCGTCGCTATTTTCGACGTTGGGAGAAAAAGGTGCTAAAAGCAAATTGGATGTTTATGGCATCTCTGGCTGCAGTAGAAAGGAAAATTTGGTTTCGGCGTCTGTTGCGCTAATTATATGCAGCTGCTTGGGATGTTTATTGATAAGACAAACAAAAAAGGTTGCCAGGCAATATGTATGAAAAGGTACAGGACGCGGCTGGGAAAATAGACGGCGCAGTATTTATGGTCCCTGTCATGAAGGTTACAAATGTATGTAAATCTAATTATTTGTTTACCGGAATTCCTCTAAGGAAATTTGACTGGCGACGTAGATCCCGAAATTGATTAGAAATTCCTGGTAAGTTAATAAAGAAATCTTAAGGAGCAATGGTATGCGAAGAGAATGCATGAAGGTAAGTTTTCTTTACAGGGACTTAAAGATCATAGATTTGATCTCTTAAATGCGTGCAGCATTTTTAGGTACTAATACTGTTGCATTGGCAAACTAAAGGGAGTTGGGTAGTAGTTATGGGGGTTTTTTCAGGTAAGTAGACCGTAGGGTTCGGCGGCAACGCTACAGTACTCCCCCCCAGTGACGTAGTCACGAAAAATAGGTAGGGCTGTAGGGGTGCTCGAATGAATGGTGCTATGCTGGGCGGAGGGCTGGACACTTGACCAACAAGGTGGCTCTGCGCACTTCGGGAGGCGCTGTAATTAAATCGGGGGAACTGTCATGGTGACTAGTTCCAGGTATAGTATGGGCTTTTGTCGATAAGGTGGACACAGTTGTTACCGCTTGATGCCATAAAGGGCCAAGGTGTGCGGCGTGGTCAAAAGACCTGTTATGGGTCACTTGGGCCAACAGGTTTATCCTCCGAATAGGTCGGAACCTATCGGAAATCTGCTCGCGTCCGCAGTCACGAAGCAGCATGTGCGGAAAGATGCAGATACAGGCACTGAGGGTATTGATCTGGTGTTGGCGGTATCTGCCAACAGGTTATACCCATCTAATAGGTATAATTTCATTAGGAGCTCGCCGCCATCGTGGTAATGGTGCCAGGAGATGGGACCTATTGGTAACTCACTGACATCGTGCTACGACGTGTCAGTGGATACATTTAAGGAAACCAAGTCCAGAGTCGGTGCCTTTCGTCCATACGTTTGTATGACGAATTGTTTGCCACTGGGACTGGTAAAAGAGGGCGGGCACTCCAGTTGCGCGGCTTACCGATCGAGGGAGGTGCGATACATCTGCTCCGGTGTCGAGCCCGGAGCTTGATAAACGGCAGCCGCGACCTCGACCAAGCGGCGCTTTGTTAAGAGGGCCGGCCAATCGCGCTCGGTTAAGTTGGGCGACTTAGGTTATGGGGCTCCTGGGGTATGGTTGGTTGTGTCTAACCACAAGGCGGCCTAGAGTAACTGCTGCACTCTCCGAAGTATTATGCACCTAGGTATTTGAGGCGGCGTAGAGGGGCGTGTATAGCCTTTAGTTGCCGCTAAAGGTGAGCCATGGTGGCTAAAGATTGGGGAACCAGGCATATTGTCTCAGTCCGGTCGTATCGGTTTGATTTGCGGACCGGTGTTGCTGAGACATTTGGGAGACGTTAGGAGATCTAAGGACGAAAGTCCTGAAGTTTAAATAAAAAGGCAAAGCCAGGTGTCCTACTGGGTGCTGCTACGCGTAGTAGCTGTGTTAACGAAGGGAGCTGGCTTGCTGAAATCGGGTAGAAAGGTCGAGCATTGATGAACGGTTTCGCGTGATAACTGTCTTTGGCGTGCATGGGTGCCAATATTAGGACAGAGACAGAAAAAGTTGTTAGAGTTCAAGCAGAGTCGAGAAGGGTTGCTTGGGGTTGCGTGAAGGCTATGGTTGGTGAGCGTGAGCGCCAACCTTCAGAAAAGAGACAGAAAAGGGTGAGGGTGTTTCACGGGAGACAAAACCGGGCATCCTATAGATTATATGCTACACGTAGTAGCTGTTGTTACATAAGGTGCCGGTTTGCAGAAAATGGGTGTTGAGTAATGGCGAGCGTGTGCGCAAATATTTAGGCAAGGGCCGAAAAAGGAGATGTTGAAATAGAGGGCATTGTATGCCAATATTTAAGGAGGGCCTGAAAGGGGTTGAAGTATTACGAGCGAGACTAAACCAGGCGTCCTATTGATTGTGTGCTACGCGGAGTAGCTATTGTTATATAAGGAGCCGGTTTGAAAGGGTTAAATTGGGAGTTACGAAGAGACAAGGAAAGGCGAGTTGGGTCGCGTGGAGTCAGTTGGTGATGGGCATTGTGCGCCACTATCTTGGTAAGACTATAAAAATGGAGTCTAAAAAGGGTAGCGTAATGTTGGGCGTGTCGACGGAGTCGAAAAGGTTGTATGGAGTTGCGTGTGGATGGCGTGTAGCCGAAATTGTATGTAAATCTAATTATTTGTTTACCGGAATTCCTCTAAGGAAATTTGACTGGCGACGTAGATGCCGAAATTGATAAGAAATTCCTGGTAAGTTAATAAAGAATTCTTAAGGAGCAATGTTATGCGAAGAGAATGCATGAAGGTAAGTTTTCTTTACAGGGACTTAAGGATCATAGATTTGATCTCTTAAATGCGTGCAGCATTTTTAGGTACTAATACTGTTGCATTGGCAAACTAAAGGGAGTTGGGTAGTAGTTATGGGGGTTTTTTCAGGTAAGTAGACCGTAGGGTTCGGCGGAACCGCTACACCTTCTTTATCTTTCTTCGCAGTTAGGACATTTTCGGGATTGTGAATTGTCGACAAGAGACAAATTTCTTTCTTGTCATGCCACTTCATTACCATGACTTTTTTTCTTTGGAATGCTATAGATTCACCTTTTTTAGTTTTTTTAGTCACATGTTGTCGTGGTAAATCTTTTCTGTTGGACCGCAGAGTACCATATAAATCAGTCTTTTTGGATACAAGGAAATCTGCTAGTTGTGGGGACGTGTAATAATTGTCGGTCGTTACAAAATATCCCATATCTAGCAGAGAATCTGCTAACGACAATGCGACCTGTGAAGTCATAGGCATGTCTTTATATTTTGGGGATATTATAATTCCTTTTCCAGTATAAATAATAAACGAATACAAATACCCTGTTTTAGATTCGCAGAGCATGTAGATTTTTATCCCAAAACGAGATCGTTTTAGAGGGATGTACTGGATGCAACCCAATCGTCCTTTGTACAATAACAAACATTCATCTACACTTATATCTCGTTCAGGTATATAAAATGTACTACATTTTCTATTTAGAGCTTCATAAATAGGCCAAATTTTGTTTAGTTTGCGATTCGGATGAGTATGACAGTCATATGATTCATTATCAGAAAAATGTAAATTTTTTTTATGTATAAATATCGACGTAAAGACATTAGTTTTGGAAATATTGGAGTAGCAAAAATGTCTTTAGTTGTCCAGTACATTCTTTCTTCTGGCTTTTTTAGTATTCCTTGCATAATATTTATACATAAAAATATTTGCATTTCCTCTGTTTTTATAGGCAATAAAACATCAGACGATCTTCGTGGTTGTTGTTCTGCATAGCGATTAGATTCGGTGACCAATAAGTTTATCAATTCATTATCAAAAAATAATTGGAAATAATCCAAGACTGCAAAATTATCTGCATTGAATGTACAACGTGGGACACCAATAAACTGGAAACGCGGTGGTGCTGAATCCAAGATGTCTATATTTATTTGTTGCCAGATATCATTTGATTGGTCATCATCCTCGCTTTCCTCCGAATCCGATTCTACATCGCTATCGTCACTTCCGCTTTCTGATAAATTGGCATACTCAAATTCAGAATCTTCTTGGTCAGACATTTGGCTGAACAAATTTTTCTAAATAAATTTCTAAATATTCAACAATAAAAAAAAATCTTACCTGAGATAAAATATATTATATTGTTATACTAGCGTAAAACTTATTCTAGCAAAATGTCTTGGATTTTCAAATATCACTGCATATACTACACGTCCGCACATGAAAAAGGTAACTTTTAGAATGATAATGTGGGTCATAAACATCTGGCTCTAGTCTTAGCATAAGCAAACGCAAATTCCGAGAATGGCAATAATCTACCATCGAACGTGACAGATACGGACTTAAAATATTTGGAAAATTATAATTCTATATTAACCGTGACCCATACGGAGCTGTAATATTTTGAGACATATAAAATTACAGTGACCCTGACGTTCACGGAGCTGCACAATTCTGCCGGTAAACGTTGCCGTATATGTCACGGAGGTGTGCATTAAGCGGTTAACTGAAATTATCGAAACCGCGAACCTCAGGGTTTACTAGTTGCTAGAAATACTTTGTCCTACATCAATTAGCAGTCATAATTTACAAGCTATAATATATATTCGTCTAATGAGTGAATTCAATTACCATATTTTGTCAACAGTATTAAAAACAACACAGGCACAATATGGTGCAAAATCCAACAAAGAAACTAGTGGGAAACCCTAAAGTTTAATAACTATGTAATCGAATAAAAAGGACACTCATTAAATTCTTTTATATGTTCAATTGTGCGACGGAAATTATAAATCCACAAAGTCCTATCGGACCTCTCTTGCATTTTTGAGAAAATTCTAGTTTCTCTACTATATTATATTTCATATAAATATTATACGAGGGTTGCCTCTTATGTTTCGGGATTTGGCAACCCTAGCGTTGCAATTCGGCAATTGACAGCTCTGTCGTAAAGTTGGACATTTTTGAGGTTATACGCACTCAGAACGTTTTGACATACGAGCGCTATTTGTGTTGTTTACAGTAACTTAAAAGATTCATCTCGGCCCAAAAATGGAATTAAATCGTCAACATTTTCGTGCGATTATTTTTTACAACTTTCGGCGTGGATTAATTCAGCAACAGTGCATGGATGAACTTAATTCAATTTTTGGCGATGAAGCTCCATCAAGGACCAGTGTTTATCGATGATATGGTGAATTCAATCGTGGTCGTAGTTCACTCCAAGATGAATTTCCTGAAGGTCGTCCAAAATCAGTTGTTGTTCCGAAAACCATTGATGCTGGGCGCGAACTGATATTGGAAGATCGTCATGTGACCTATCGTGAGATTGAGACAACCTTAGGCGTTAGTGGGACCAGCATACATTCAATATTACATAAACATTTGACTGTCAAAAAAAATTGTTCGTGTTGGATCCCACACAATTTGTCAATCGCCCAAAAAAAGGCTCGTGTCAATTGGTCGAAAGAAATGCTCAAAAAATATGGTTGCGGTGCTTCGAAACACGTCTATGACATCGTGACAGGTGATGAATCGTGGATTTACGCGTATGAGCCCGAAAGTAAACAGCAGTCGACTGTCTGGGTGTTTCAAGATGAGCCAAATCCAACAAAAGTTGTTCGCGCACGAAGCACTTCCAAGCAAATGGTTGCCTGTTTTGTCGGAAAAACTGGACATGTCGCAACCATACTACTAGAACAACGCAGAACAGTCAATTCTGAGTGGTACACAACCATTTATTTGTCAGTTGTCTTCCAAGAAATCAGGAAAACCAACCGCCGAAGGCGGATCACTCTTCACCACGACAATGCGAGCTCTCACACATCGGCTGCGACAACTGCATTTTTGAGCACCCAAAACATCGATTTGATGGGCCATCTGCCGTATAGTCCTGACTTGGCACCGAATGACTTCTTTTTATTCCCGTACGTAAAAAACAAACTGAGAGGTCAACGTTTTTCGACACCTGAAGAAGCGGTTGCTGCATTCAGAATTCATGTGTTGGAGATACCTCAATCAGAGTGGCAAAAGTGCTTCGACAATTGGTTCAAACGCATGCAAAAGTGTATAGATCTTCATGGGGAATATTTTGAAAAACAATAAAGTGATTTTCGATGATCAATATTTGTTTTTGTTCTCTAATCCCGAAATATAAAAGGCAACCCTCGTATTTCATACAAGTTTCAAAATTCTTTAAAGCGATTCTATTTTTAAAAATATGTATAATACTTGTCCTTTATTTGTGCATATATATTATTCAGGAATTAGTTCAAACGACATTGATTTGAAAACAATGTGGAAGAAATGTAAAATTAATTAATTACCCTAAACATTCATTTTTAATTAGTTAATGTGAGTTAATAAACAATGTATAATTTCAAATAAACATGTCTTAGTCATCATCATCATCGGCATTACAACCGGGATCCGGTCTTGGCCATATTTAACAAATCTCTTCAGCGGTCCCGATTTCGAGCCGATGTGATCCAGTTTGGCGCTCCCAAGCTCTGGGCGTTCTGGTCTACGCCATCCCTCAATCGCAGACAAGGTCTGCCGCGCTGTTACCTTCCTTACATCTTGCCACGAAGGACTTTCCGGGCAGGCTTTTCTTCCCTCATTCGAGCTAGGTGTCCCGCCCACCGGACTCTACCGAGCTTGATTTTTCTTACAACATTAGCTTCAAGGTAGATCGCGTGCAACTCATGGTTGTAGCATCTCCGGAATCGTCCTCCCTCACATACAGGGCCAACAATTCTCCTTAAGACCCTCCTCTCGAATACGGCTAAGAGTTCAGAGTGCCTTTTATTGAGCACCCACGTCTCGGATCCGTACATGAGTACTGGTAATACCATGGTCTTGTACAGTAGCAGCTTGGATGTTCTGGATAAATTTCGTGATTTAAAGAGCCTTGATAGACCATAGTAGGCTTGGTTGGATTCGATCAGCCGTTCGCATATTTCTTCTTCCATATTGTTATCGGCTGATACTATTGACCCAAGGCAGTTAAAGGATTGCACTACTTCAAATTCGTGCTCCACTACCCTGATAGTTTAATCAGCGTTAGGTCTCCTCTTCGCCGAAGCTGCCACCATGTACTTAATTTTCCCCTCATTACTGTGCAGTCGCAGTTTTTGTGCCGTCTGCCCGATCTGGGTGAAGGAGTCCTGTACAGCAGAATCTACCGATGATGTCGATGTCATTTGCGTAGCCAAGTATCTGGCTGGACTTGGTGACAATAGTCCCTCTTGTTGTAACGCCAGAGTCACGGATTGCTTTCTCTAACGCCAGGTTGAAGACGAGGCAGGCAAGACCGTCCCCTTGGCCGAGTCTATTAAAGATTTTTATGGGTTTGGACAGAAATCCCGCTATTTTCACGTGTCTAGTTACGTTGGTTATGGTCAACCTACACTGTCGTATCAATTTGTTTGGAATGCCGAACTCTCTTATGGTATTATATAGTTCTACTTCTATGCTGTCGTTGGCGGCCTTAAAGTCTGTAAATAGATGATATAATGGGATATTAAATTCCAGACATTTTTCCATCGCCTGCCTAAGGGTGAATATCCGATCAATCGTTGATTTGCCTGGGGTGAAGCCACACTGATATTGACCAATAATGACTTTAGCGTATGGGGCTATCCGATCTTGTAGGATAGATGAGAGTATTGTGGCGGGGAAGTATGGTGCGCCGGCGTACGACGCGGATTCACTTCCTTCCGCCATCGTCACTATAAATTCCTCAAATGTTTCACCAGCCATTGTCCGCCAACTTATATACTTTTATTGTTGTTCGACACAACTAAAATATTTCTCTTGTGACTACTTCTGATTGACTTTAATCTTATCACCGCAGAACACCCAGTGGTGGTCAGGAAAGCACATTAACAACGTTGAAGGAAAACAGTGGAATATTAAAACACTACGATTTATTTGGTCCAGTTTTATTCACTATATGATTTATTCGAAATGCAACACCGATTTTCATTTTTCTTTATCTCGAGAAAGGAACATTATTTTATCGCACACACGACTCCGACGGGTTATCGCATCCCCGTGTTCACCGGGGGTAGCCGGAGATCACACCACCACGATCGGTCGGCCGATGAAATGAGACTCCTCGAGGATAAAACTCTGAAGTGAATTCAATCCTCGGTTAGGGTTACGGAACAGAAGAGAGAGAGAAAATTTTTCTCTGAAGGGTGTGGAACCAAGGAAATGCCATCTTTTGGTGCAGTGGTACGAACGAAACTTGCTCTTCAATGTCCAGTGCCAGACGCGGTCAAAAGCCTTGGAGATATGCAATGCAACCGCTCTTTAGTCACCAAGCCCTTCAATTGCAGATGCCCACTGGTCGGTTATAAGTGTCAAAATGGCTCCCGTGGACCGCCTGCTACGGAAACCGTATTGACGGTCATGCAGAAGTCCGTGGCACTCCAAATACTGAATTAACTCGGCGTTGATGACCTTTTCCATTATCTTTGATACCATAGACAGTAATTCTATCGGCCGGTAATTTTGTGGGAGACATTTTTTCCCCCTCTTTGGGATTGCCTGAATTCAGGTATTTTCCAGCAGGTAGAAAATGTCATCCGTACATAAGACAACCGAAAGAGTCTGTCAAAAACCTTCGCCCTACTTGAAAGCATACAGAGACGAGCGATCCGACTGGTCGGGGACACGGCGCTGACATCGGACTACAGTCGCTATCACATCGATTGCGCGTAGCCGACCTCTGTCTGTTTTACAGATATCATCACGGGTAGTGTTCTTCGGAGACTGGTGGCATTGTTCTGCGCAATTCGGTTTATGCGCGCTCCATAAGCAAACCGAACGATCGGACCAATTTGCGGTTCATTTCTCGACGGTGCGAACATCCCTGCATCATAATTCGTGCCCTTGCAGAGCGGGAGAGCTGTGGAAATCCCTCCCTAGCCGAGTTTTCCGGAGCAACTGTTTAAGAAGAACTGCAACAGTTATTTGGTAGCATCTCGTAGGCCGAAGGTATGTTTAGGAGCAGAATTTCAAACATGAGAGTAATATTCGAGCGCGGGTCTACTTTGGGATTTATATAGGAGAAGCAGTTGGGCCGGAGTAAAATATTTCTTGGCTCTAAAATGATAGCTCAGTTTTCCTGAGGCTGACCTGGCGATGCTCGACACGTGTTTATGCTATGATACATTCCCACAGACCGTGACGCCGAGCAATTTCAAACTTTCCCCAGCCTCGAGGGCCCGGCCATTCATCATCAGCTGTGGAACCGATAATCCACTTTTCTTTGTGAATGCTGTATATTGTGTCTTCGCTGCATTGTAGTCGACGAGATTAGCTCTTCCCCACTGCAGGAGCATATCTAGGTCCTGATTCAGAGAGTCAATCTGTCTACATCCCAGCTAGTGCGACGTTGATGCACCAATCGGCCGAAAACTCGAAAAGAAGGAAACAAGCGTACTATCATCCGCGAAACTGAGCACTTTGCTATCAGTTGTCTCCAACAAATCATTTATGTGAAGCAAAACCAAGGTTGGTACCAAAATAGAACCTTGGGGCACCCCCGAATTAACAGGGTACAGATCCGAACACTCGCCGTCCACAACAACCCGGATCGATCGATTCTCGAGGAAGCTCCTCGTCCAGTCGCAAAGCTGTTGGGAAAGTCCATATGAACGAAGTTTGCTCAGCAATGCCCCGTGCCAGACGCGGTCAAAAGCCTCGGAGAAATCTAGTGTGACCGCCCTTGACTCACCATTCCCATCAATTGCAGATGTCCACAGGTCGGTTATAAGGGTCAAAATGACTCCCGTGGACCGCCTGCCACGGCATCCGTATTGACCATCATTCAGAAGTCTGTTGCACTCCAAATACTTAATGAACTCTGTATTGATGACTTTTTCCATTACCTTAGATAACATAGACAGTAATGCTATTGGACGGTAATTTTGTGGGAGACACTTTTTTCCCGTCTTTGGGATTGGCTGAATTCGACCGATTTTCCAGTAGGCAGGAAAGGTCCTCCGTGCATAAAATAACCAGAAGAGTGTGCCAAGAACCGGCGATAGTTCTGGAGTACAGTTCTTCGGGGATCGAGGTTTGAATTCGCGGAAAATAAATTCGCGAACACATCAGCTTTATCCTTTGAATTCGCGACTAACGTCCCGCTGTCTGTCACCAACGGAGGGAAAAAGGAGGAAGCGAAGTTACCGCTGACAGTCCTTGCCTTGACCAGAAGGAGTGCGCACCAGTCGGGCACCGAAGGAGTTTATTGATCACTCTGTCGTTGTGAGCTTTCTTCGCGGTATCAATGGCCTGGTTGCGCGCGTTTCTGATTCTAACAAAATTCGTTCTGTTAACATCTGTGGGATTGGAGCGCTTAAAAGCTATATTTTTTGCCGCTGTGATCTGCTCTCATTTTTTATCGGTTTATCAGATGAACTTCGTTTGGTGGAATGTGGAATATACATCTCCATCCCCAGAAGAATAATCTCTGATACCGACTCCGTGCATGCGTTTACATCGGAGTCTCCGAAGCACACTTCCGACCATGGGAAGGATGCGAAGAAATCGCGCGAATCGTCCCAGTTAGCAGCCCCATACTTCCGTACTTGGCGAAGCTGCCTAGGCCGGTTATTCGCTTGAAATGCAAGTGCTTGCGCGACAGATACCAAGTATCCGGCACTCGTGTTAGTTCCTCCTAGACTTGAGTCAAGTTGTGGCTAACACCGAACATCTCCGAACAACAATTTCAGAAGTTGGTCTGTATCCAGTCGACGGTATGTGAAAGATGTTCGAAGAATTGTTATTCAGGGAGCGGTAAAGACAACAAAGAAATCTAACGGAATTCCTCAGGACGACCCTCAACCATATGATGTCCATATTATTGGGTTCCAACGCCTTCATCCTCTGGCAAGCCATATTGGACCGCGCGAAGACGCAGTCTCCGCCCTTTAAACGGAATCTCGAATGAAAGTCGTAACCTGAGCAACTAAGATATGTCGAATCAGTTGGCGAATTGACCTCAGTTAGGGCAAGGATATTAGTTTTCGTTGTTTGCAAATATTGGTGGACGGCGTTTACATTCGTATTGGTGAACCCAATGCCACTGACGTTACAAAATGCCGTCACTAGTCGAGCGTGGGCAGAGCCTCGAGAGCGACCCCGGTTACGCGATGACGAACCTCTTAAAATTCGGTTATTTATCATGATATCTGGATGATGTTCCCCCTGACATAGTCCTCCCCGGAAATCCGAATAGGAGACTAGTTTACCTCCGTAATTCTAAAGGTACCATCATGACTTATCTGCGTGTCAGTCCTGGCCATCAGCCACACATCCGAAACACCGTCGAAGATTTCTTTCGGCGATATCGCGAAATGTACAGCGTGACGGGGTGGTATCTCACCTTCGGACCGACTACCACCTAAACTAACCTTTTCTCGAACCGGTCCATCAGCCAACCTCCGAAAGATGGCCAGGAATTTCTCCCGACCATTTCACGGAGCCTAAAGCTTGATGCGGTGTTGTGGGGGTTCTCTATGTCACACAAAGAACCAACCCACAATTCCTACTTAAACTATATTTCTCGCTTGCAACCAAGCTGCATTAGTTTCCTCGAAAACTATTTCGGCTCCCATCCTACCTAAACCATCTGAAATAGTACTAATTCCCCTTACTGACAAGTCATCGGCACGATGCGTTGCATTTCCACGAAACAACCATCGCAACAACCAAGGCCCATATTCCTTTGTCTAACCGACAACTCATGCCCATACTTGGTTTTGCCTCCAAAACCGGTTTCTCAGTACACATAGCAACCGAAGAATCTAACTCAGCATGTACGGCAGGAATTCCCCGAAACAAATTCTCTATGCACGCATAGCAACCCTTTTCAAATTCCTAGTAAGTGGCAGTGAGTTTTACTTAGCGATGACTTCACTCCCACGACACCATGAATGGATCCTTGCCCATTTTTCAGTCAGTCGAAGTTCATTAACCGCTGGGGACGGTCACGCCGCGCCACCAGTCGAATCTGGTACGCTGCGGAGCACGCACACCCCGAGTCGAGCTTTCAGTCACGTGAGCGCGCACACTCAAGGTCGGGAGTTAGTTTGTTTTAAATCATTTGCACAACCGAACGTTTTTCTTTGAAGAAAGTTTTGCGAAATATACTTTCCTCTTATTGTTTTCGTTTAAACCCGTTTTATAAAAATAGATAGCAACAAATGCGTCGTCTGCATTACGAACTAATCAGCTCCCCCTGTGAAAATTGTATAGCCAAAAGGATCTTAAGTGACTCTATCAATTTAGTGTCGAAAATCAGTATTGTGAGCTTTACTAGTTTAAGAAGTTTAAATAAAGAAAGAAAAAAAAAACGTCAATCACAATAACAATATATGAGTGTTTATTCTTTCGATTCTGTGTCCGCTTATTTTCTCTTGGATATTTTTACAAAAAATTTTCGACGGAACACCGTTGGGGATAAAGTGAACCACGTGCCGTACATCGGCATCAAACTTAAACCCCCACAGTGTCACTGGGCGACAGGGCGTTGGGACCCCAGCTACCACTCAGCCTTTAGTCGCCTCTTAAGACAAGCCGGCCTAGCTGTGAGTATATTCTAATTCCCTACTCACAGGGCATGCTGTTAAAAAAAAAAACATCGCACCGATAGGCTTTTTATCTCCAAAAGATCGTGCAAAATGTATCCCGCCCTCAGTTAACTCGCGAAACTTCACTTTACGATCACTCAAAAGGACTCGAAGCACGATTACCGTAGTCGTAGCCTCTTTTGACCTTGCAGAGCGAGGTGCGTCGTCGGTGCTTGTACGACCCATTTCAAATTCACTAAACCACCAATAAACAGTTGTTCTCAAGGGAGCAGATGTGGGATGGCATTTCTGCAACCATTGCAATGATTGTCCGCAAGTTTCTCCCATCAAAAAACCATGTTTGATCAAGATGCGATATTCCTTTTTTTCCACCCTTTTTACGCAGCCCAAAGTAGCATTACTCAAACGACTGTAGATTCTGAACGAAAGGACGAAATATCACGAAACTTTATACATAAAGTAGTGACAGATGGACCTCTCGAAATGTTCATGTTCATTTTCTGGTGGCGCCACCTATTGAAAAATCCCGGGACTTTTCAGCCTATGTAGTATAACATTTAAAAATGATTTTTAATTTCTGTAGGTTTTTGCATACATTGATTAATAAAGTAAAATTAGTAAGCCTGCATCATATATTCTCTTTTTTCTAAGTTTGATACGATATGGGGGACGATAATGGTTTACTTACTTCATATACATCCTAGCGATATCATTGCCACTTACCGTAAAGGGATCCTGAAAAGAAAAAAGAAAAAGTACTTGTTTAATAAGGTGAAAGAAAACAAAACCAAACAGTTTATTAAAATGTCCGAACTCCAACCCCGGCACCGGCAACAAATCAGTTATCGACAGGACGCCAAGGGATAAATCACATACTGCCCTAAATCAAATCCGACCGATTTGATTTGGCTTTGTCGCCTAAGCCTCACCTGCTGTGAGTCTTCATCGATTTATTTTCGACGGCCGTCACCCGATTATTTACGATTTAAATCAATAAATTCTAAAGAATGGACCAAGCGACGTCCGTTGACGGCTGTAAACCTCCCAATCAGAAGACAATTTCATTAATGAATACTCCACCAATCCACCTAAGAGTCCTGTTCACCTCAGGGTACCGTGATCTCGTCCGGTCTGAGCGCTCTCTTAATCACCACTTAAGATGACCATAAATTGCCATAAACATTCCCCAAACTGAGGCTCGACAATAAATCAATAAACCAACGAAAATAACAATAAAAAATAAATTAATCATTTTAAATATTTATCTGTGTAGCTAAGACGACGGCCGTTTATGCAGGTGAAGCGAGATCACTTAGTCGCACTACACGGGGACGATGAAGTCGGTGACTCGGAGAATGAGTGTTCAAGCGGCGCTTAATGCCACAAGTAGATGCTTCTGCCAAGTGGTCTGGTAGTAAGCAGTGAGCAGCATACAGGGATCCATTGTAATGCACTGACATTGGCAAACAGATGGACAGACCTGAAGGAGAGACCTACATGGAGCTATGGCAAGAAAGGATTGCTGTGTGCTTTGGGCTTTGTGCTGGGTGCTGTGCGCACAGGCGCAATAAAAGGTGCCATAAAAATTATCCTGATAGAAAATTAAGAGGGTAAATGGCCCATAAACGGACCCATTCCGAGGGGGAGTCGCGCCAGTGTTTTGGGGGGCCACATAATAGCAAAAAGGGTTGAGTAAACAAGCAACTTTATGACAGGCAAATACAAAAATCTGCCATAAAATAAAATCCAATTAGTCAATTCGGAAAGAAAACATCAGGAACGCAGCAAGAGGATAACCAAATTGGATGCATACTCGTATATAGACGCACGACGTCGTGCCGGGTAAGTTATGTGTTTTTTGGGCAACCAGTTGGAAGACCATTCGCAGTGACCGCACTGATGGTATGTGGGGAGTCCTTTAGCAGGTTTATAATTTCATGTTCGACATAATTATGAAGTTAACTGTTTATGGGACCCGTGGTATTTACCTGTACAAAGCAATTATGATGTGAGAATCTACTGCTGCATAAGAAAATCAAATGGCATTCAGCAAGTGGTGTGCCCTCACCTTTAAAATCAATACAGAGCTACAAATTTGAAAATTCATATAATTTTGTTGTGTAAGCATTTGTTATATGTCAGTACATTTGTAATGTATGTAGAATTTGTATCTATATTGCCAATCCCTCATGAAATTCCTACTCCATGGAAAAGCGCTCGATTTCTAAGATGTAGTATCGTTTAGTTTCAAGCTGAATTAACTGAACCTCCTAAGTCTTAAAGTACAGCATTATAAAACTGAGTGTTGTGGAGATGATATTTATTAACTCTCTGTTGCATTCTTACTAATTTTATTAACAGTTTTTCGAAGGAGGCTGTGACAATTACAGCAGAATTATAGACCCACAACTGTACTGAATAATATAAAGAATAAAAAAAAATCATCAGCGCCGTATCCCAGAGCATTAAGGCAATCGTATCGCAAGTGGTCGTGGTCGGGCTGTAACCTTTTTTAGCATAGGTTGAAATCACGTTCCTCACTACCTTTGCAAATTTCTTTAAACTCCGGAGTGATCTGTATGCAACAAAACATTCTCCCATAGCGGACCACGGCTTTACATCACTTTTACACAATGGACCGGAAAACGCTTCTTCGCTGTCACGCCCCGGTGGAGAAATATTATATCGGGTTTTCCAATAGGAACTTGACAACTTTTTTTAAAATAAAACGCAAACCATTTGAGATATTTCAAAAACTTTACGAAGGTTGCCTTTTATATTTCGGGATTAGAGAACAAAAACAAATATTGATCATCGAAAATCACTTTATTGTTTTTCAAAATATTCCCCATGAAGATCTATACACTTTTGCATGCGTTTGAACCAATTGTCGAAGCACTTTTGCCACTCTGATTGAGGTATCTCCAACACATGCATTCTGAGTGCAGCAACCGCTTCTTCAGGTGTCGAAAAACGTTGACCTCTCAGTTTGTTTTTTACGTACGGGAATAAAAAGAAGTCATTCGGTGCCAAGTCAGGACTATACGGCGTATGACCCATCAAATCGATGTTTTGTTTTTTACGTACGGGAATAAAAAGAAGTCATTCGGTGCCAAGTCAGGACTATACGGCGGATGACCCATCAAATCGATGTTTTGGGTGCTCAAAAATGCAGTTGACGCAGCCGATGTGTGAGAGCTCGCATTGTCGTGGTGAAGAGTGATCCGTCTTCGGCGGTTGGTTTTCCTGATTTCTTGGAAGACAACTGGCAAACAATTGGTTGTGTACCACTCAGAATTGACTGTTCTGCGTTGTTCTAGTGGTACGGTTGCGACATGTCCAGTTTTTCCGAAAAAACAGGCGACCATTTGCTTGGAAGTGCTTCGTGCGCGAACAACTTTTGTTGGATTTGGCTCATCTTGAAACACCCAAACAGTCGACTGCTGTTTACTTTCGGGCTCATACGCGTAAATCCACGATTCATCACCTGTCACGATGTCATAGACGTGTTTCGAAGCACCGCGACCGTATTTTTTGAGCATTTCTTTCGACCAATTGACACGAGCCTTTTTTTGGGCGATTGACAAATCGTGTGGGATCCAACGCGAACAATTTTTTTTGACAGTCAAATGTTTATGCAATATTGAATGTATGCTGGTCCCACTAATGCCTAAGGTTGTCTCAATCTCACGATAGGTCACATGACGATCTTCCAATATCAGTTCGCGCCCAGCATCAATGGTTTTCGGACCAACAACTGATTTTGGACGACCTTCAGGAAATTCGTTTTGGAGTGAACTACGACCACGATTGAATTCACCATACCATCGATAAACACTGGTCCTTGATGGAGCTTCATCGCCAAAAATTGAATTAAGTTCATCCATGCACTGTTGCTGAGTTAATCCACGCCGAAAGTTGTAAAAAATAATCGCACGAAAATGTTGACGATTTAATTCCATTTTTGGGCCGAGATGTATCTTTTAAGTTACTGTAAACAACACAAATAGCGCTCGTATGTCAAAACGTTCTGAGTGCGTATAACCTCAAAAATGTCCAACTTTACGACAGAGCTGTCAATTGCCGGATTGCAACACTAGGGTTGCCAAATCCCGAAACGTAAGAGGCAACCCTCGTATTATCGGGTTGAAGTACAATCAAAACATTTATTAATGGAACTTGACTTCGTTCATATGGCCACCACGAAAGGATGCGTTCCCTATCTAAAAAACAAGTTGTCAAGTCCCTATTGGGAAACCCGATATATCTACACCGTGCCAGATTTACGCTTCAGATGTTCCGTGGCAGATCACACCGTTCCTGCCACTGGGCACATTGGAAGAGGGGAAGCAGCACCAGAGAATATTGCTAGACTGAAAAGGAAGCAGCTCGATGCACCAAAAGGAAGAACTGTTGTCGCGCATCACCTGTCAGATGAGAGACCGCGTATCGGCCGTGCAGCAAGCGATACACGATTCCCAAGTCCTGTTCACGACTCGAGAGAAGCATTATGAAAAATCGACGGATGATCAGTCCGATTATCAAGGAGAAGACTAAAAGCCGAAGCAACGATACTAGTTACCTGGCTAAAACTCGACATTTATGAGATGAGAACACGGCAGAGCTTAAGCTATTAAAAGCAGAGTCGGAGACGTAGGAAGAGACCGGTGAAGAAAAATCTAACTAGCAAAAGTTTGTAGAGCAGAGTAGAGGATGCTGATTCATGGAAATGCAAAAAAGAGCGACGTCAAGACGTTGGTTCAGGCAATAATGAAGTTGACTCAAGAATCAATAAAGGTAACCACGTTAAAGCAGGTAATCGAGCTTTCATACTTCAAAATGCCTTTGAAGAGTGGTTGGCATTCTGGAGGATGTTCGATAATATGTCCTTCGACTTCAAACACATGCCAAATAGATGGGTAGAATTGAACGTAGTATAGAGTATTCCAGAGCAGACCAAGAGAAGCCTTTTTTTATTCTTCGCTAATCACCCTCAGCATCCCATGGAAGGGTTGGAGGCAAGGTTCAGAATGCCAAAACTTTAGTCTTGGGGGAATTCACCAAGTTCGAGGATTTTCGGAGGACTAGAGAGTTGTATACATTCTCTAGCCATTCTCTGGGACCTCAATCATCACCATTGGTACAGTAAGGAACTTTAAGCGTAGTACTTCAGTTCACCGGAAACTATAAAGGGTATGACTAGCAAGGTACCGTTATTGTGGCATAAGTGGTTCATGTGTCGTTATAGTCATCGCAATGAGGAAAAACCCGAGTTTACACTTCTCATTGACTTTTTCGATATTGATTGAGGTTGATATGATTTGTGTGGTGTTTACGCCCCTGCTGCGGTATGTTAAGAACCTGACGAAGAACCACCGGTAATATATTAAACTTGAAATAGAAGGAGCGATGTCGAGGAGGACTACCGCTTGGGATGGCGAAGACCCACAGAACAGAAAAAAAAGGTTGTGGCCGATATGCCACTAATATATGAAGACAAGTGGTGACTGCTCGTATGACAAGATGTCTGAAGGCTAATAGTTGCAAGAAGACTGAGCACAGATGTTCGAACCCCTCATATCGCTCACAAGCTTGGTTGTGTTGCTTACGGTGGCCACACCTAGGAAAGTGTTCCAGTTAGATTCACCAACTAATACACTAGAGTAGAAAATAGAACTGAAAGGCTAGTCCGGTGCTACTACGAGATATTGGAGTATAGCAGGGCGCCCGAAAAACGACAATTCCTTTCTGCTTACGTCAGAAGTAAACAAGAGTTTAGAGATCGTAGTGGGAAAATTTGAGGAGCATTTTGCGCCGATAATAAGTATCACATTTGAGAGATATGGCTTTAATAAAATGACTCAAAACGAGAATGAACCTTTTGATGAGTTCTTTACAAGAATAAAAAATCAGGCCAAAAAATACGAGTTTGGTACGATGGTAGAGGACTTAATACGTGACAAAATGGTAATCAGGATTCTTAGTGGCTCAGTAAGGGTAAAATGATTGAAAAACGCAGAGGTTTCATTAGACGATACAGTGAACATTTGTAGTGCGAATGAAATGGCGACGAATCAACTCGAGAATTACACAGAAACGGAGAAGCGATACATGCAGTCACTAAATATCACAGAAAAGGCGACATGGTGAGGAGGTTGTGGGGTTTTAGGGTTGTTGGGGGGCGGCACGGGTGCTGGTTAACTCCTATTCCCCAACAATCAAAAGTTCCGCCGAACGTTCTTCACCAAAAGCGACCGAGCGTAAATGAAAACTCACTGGGAAGTTTTATTGTCGTGTTTTATTTTTTTATTTTTATTATTAAACTATGTTTACAAAGCCATACACCTTGGTATAAAGGAACAGATTAGCTTAATTAAATGGAAGAGGGCACTGAAAACTAAACTAACTAGGCTGAAAACTTAATAATATATTACACAATAGAATCCCGTTCATTTAAAGTTAGGTCGCCCACGTTTGGGGACTTGCTATGTATAATATAATATTGCTTTTGTCTAACTTTGTTTGGCCCGAAAATCAATTCTTAACTTAACGCAAAACAAAACAGGTGAACAAAATCAAATTTAGCGGCTCAGCACGACACCCAGGGTTTGATAAAAGGCGACTCCTCGATATGTGTCCGGCCCCGGTGGCGGTTGGATATCCACTTGATGTGCGCGCGTTAGTAGTTGAATGACGACTGATCGGTTAAAGGCAAAAAAAAGTTCATTGCGTCGTGGCAGTGGAGTCATAGCTGAAATAATCTCACTGCCACTTACTCGGAACTTGGAAGGGATTGCTACGTTTGAATAGGGAATTCAGATCCAGCGAATCCTCGCCGTATAAGCTGAGTTGGATTCGTTGGTTGTGTATACCGGGAAATTGGTTTCGGGAGCATAGCCACCGTTGTGATTGTTTCGTGGAAAATTAGCTGTCGCTTGGTTGCAGGCGAGAAGTGTAGTGTAAGGAGGAAATTAACCGAAATGGTTTTCGGGGGAAATTGGAATTGCTTGGGTGCCAGCAAGGAATATCATTTAGATAAGATATTAACTGCGGCAATTTCGGGGAAATGTATGCGGCTCGGTATAGTTGGTGGTGATGGTTAATGTTCCGTTGTAGGTTTGAATATGCGTTTTATTACTGTATATGAATTTCGGGGAAATTAAGATTGCTTGGTCGCAAGGAAGGAATATAACTTAAGTAAAGAATTGACCGCAGCAATTTTGGGAAAATGTATGTGGGGTGATGTAATTGAGGGAGATGATTAATATTCCGTTGTAAATTGGAATATGCATTTATTTCAGCTTGGGAAATGGGTTCCTGTTAAATTGGGGGATGTATGCAATTGCGGATTGGGGACGGGTGGTATTGCATATTGGGATGGGTGTGCTTGCAGGTTTTGCATGGTTGCGAATGTGTGTATTGCAGGTTTTGAATGGGAAGTTGGGTTGAGGTGACGCGCTATTAGCGGTCGAGATTGGTTGGCGTTGTGGGTTGGTTCTCCCGGTGGTATAGAGAAACCCCCCCCCCCCCCCCCCCCCCCATGGTCGATAAATAACTAAATCTAGAGCAATTAATTCTATTGCACAAGGTATGGAACTACTCACTCATGAAAAAATTCCGCAGCATTTAACAAAATTTGCAACTAATGTAGAAAAAAGGAACAGCTAGCTTCGGTCTATAAAACAAGGACAAAAAAAAAAAACATGACAGAAAAGGACATGCAATTACAAACAACTTAACAAGTGATAGCGAAGAGAGTGATCACAATAGTTTTTAGTGCTATCACTGGATACAAACAAAGACGACAAAAATAATAATATGGAAGAGATAATCATACAAAACAAAAAAGTCAAAGTCCAACTAGAACCGGGTGCATATTGCAACAACTTCAGTAAAAATATTATCGACAAACTTCAAGTTTTTGGGTGATGGTGGGGGGGGGGGGGGGGGGGGGGGGGGGTGTACTGCCGGTGATGATGATGAAAAACAATAAAAGTAGAAGTAGATCAAAGAAAGACTCTGTGTTTGAATTGTTGGTGTAAAAGGAAGATTTGGTCGCTGTTCCCTCGGTGTCGTGACTTTTGTTCAGTGGAATATTCAAAAACCATAACTCGCACACAGCATCAGCGTTTGTGGAAATGACGGTGATAGTAAAAGCAGCAAAGTTGTTTTTACTTAAATTAGTGATCCTCTCTTTCCAGTCTTCGAGGGACCAAGTTGATCCGGGGCGGTCAACAGCGGGGGCGGGGGTGGTAGGGGCTCGGTGTTCGCTGGCCTAATTTCAATCAAGGCGGGTACCCCATCAACCGTGAGAGGAAAATTGGGGATCGGTGTATGGTTAAATAAGGAGCAGATTCGATCTCGGTCTGTAATGAGACGTTGTTTGATGGGGCTGAGACCTTTTCCTAAACTTCGATTGTACGGACTGACATGGATTTAATCTCATCAGTTTGGCCGTTAACCAAGACCCTCATAAGAGTGAGATCGTTTTCCATATCAATCATTTTGTCGGGCAGTCCGGACAGTACGGACAGTGAAGGGTTGCCCTTAACAAGGGTGGAAGGGAGGAGGTTTAGAGGTAGCGCATTGTAGGGAGAGATCAATATTTTTTCATAAGGCATTTGTGCTTCGTACTAGTCTTTTGAATTATCTAAGGCCCTGATTTGCGTTCCAAGGCCTGCCCTGAGCCCACGAATCGCATTATTAATGCATTCTTCTACGTCAGTTTTTAATGAATTGGCGGCAGAGGCTTTCAACCAGTTTGTGATGTGGATGAAACATCAGATAAAGTATCAACAACGAACTTTGAAAGCAATGTTGAACTGGCTCCACGAAACGCCTCGCATTCCAAACTTTATGTGGCCAATTCTGGCAGAACGATAAACCAGTTGTTAGATACAGCCCATCTAACTAATCTTTGGTTTCTTTTATTATATGTTCTTCCTTTTATTTTGGAACACGAATTGGTTTTCTTGGTAACATTATTTATCTTAAAGGTGAATTCATATTTAAACAAAAAAGAATATATTTTAATTTTTACTTGAAACTGTATCTTCATTTATACATGATCTCAGAAAAGAAAGGATATTCATGTCACGCAGGCCCTTAGGAGGAGGAGGGAGTTATGGTGTGGGCAGCTTTCATTGGTAATCTAAAAACAGAAATTGTTTTTATTTCTGGAAGAATGGAAACCAAAAAGTACCAAGAAGTGTTGGAAGAGCATCTTCTTCCTTTAATAACCCTAACAGATAACGAAGATGTCATAGTTCAACAGGACAACGGTCCTATCCATGCAGCACGAACAACACCAGCGTGGTGTCAAGAGCATGGAATTAAACTTTTACGGTGGCCAGCTGTAATTACATACATAAGCCCCATTGAGAACCTATGGGGGATTCTGACAAGGGCGGTTTTCGATTAGCAAAAGCCAGCAATTCAAAGCGTGGAACAGCTTAAAGAAAGAGTTGTTGAAGCATGGCTTATTAAACCGGACAACCCTTTAACCAATCTTATTTCCAGTCTATCGGCGCAAGGCTAATAACCTTGCCCGTAAAAATAAATTATGATGGAAAATTTAACAAGCCTCGAGACTTGCTAAATAAGACCAAGACCGGATCCCGGTAGTAGTGCCGATGATGATGATGATGATTTACAGTCTACCACGAAGATTGTTAACTATTATAAGTAATTACGGACAAAGCATTCCATATTAAATAAATTATTATACAAAAAAGTAAAATGTAAAGGTCGAGTTTATACTTTTTCTCAAGCGAAATTTGTTGTTTTTTTTTTTCAGAACATTAATTACCATTCCTGGTAAAAAAAGAATTAAGCCATTGAAGAGTTTTCCCTGAGTTGGTGTCGGTTGACAATATTTTGTCACAGAACTACTTATAATGGTTTATTACTCATTCCAAGAAAACTGAAAATTTATGTTTGAGTCTAAAATTTTTACAGCACTGTATAGTATATTCTACTGTATGGGATTAACTATATAAGAGGAGATGTATCGGGGTGACATATTGTATATAAGTACTATTATACCGTTTGAAATAATAGTGAAGAAGAACGTGTGATTCGAACTGACGTTATGACAGTTTGAATCACCCAAAAATTGTACCCAAGCGTTACCCATCAGGCTACTGGCCGATTTTTTGAATTTGATTTTAAAACTCGACTATACTCCACTGATGTGAGTTGTTATCTTATCGCTTGGTATACGGCTCTGATGTATTTTCTTATTCGATTCTTCGTTCGGTGCTCTTCACTATTTTGCTTGTGAATTGTGTGTATCTGTTAGAGTCGCCATACTATATATTGTTTAATGTATTCTATCGTAAGTCGTATATAGTTCAATAAAGTACAGTTGGTAATCATCCGTCGTCTGCCTCTCACCTATCTCGTATTATAAGGAAAGGGGCTGTTGTTTTGTCTGCTTCTGACTTTGAGTTAGATGCGTGGCTGTGGTCTTCTTCAGGGATCCTCGATTTTCAAGAATGTGTTTGTATTTAGGACAGTGGCGGTTCCACTAACGCCACTGCTTACCTTTCCAATTACTCCAAAAACTTCCTATCCTATAGCTCCAAAAACCCCATTGTTTTTCGCTAATGCAACTGCATAGGCACCTGCAAACATTTCTCCCCCAAGGGTATTGTCGCATGCATCAATGCATCTCATCATTTTGCTGGGAAAAAACAATTCGGTTAGCGTACCAAGTAACCGCAATAAATCATGGACACATTATCGGTGCCCCTGTCTGGCAATGTTTTATGCCACACGCATGCGCAGCCGATTTTCCTGGCTTATCTGCATTCACGGCGACCTTTTGTCCAACCGACAAAGCATATCGCAACTCGGGTCTAGCCGCCAAGAACCGAATTTTCTAGTAGTGTAAATATTCACACGAGAATTCGACCCTTTTCGCCGGCATAGATGCTATACACAATCGCCATCGTGTAAGCATCTAATTTGCTTTAGACACGAAGTTTTCCTAATGACGACCAACCTATTTATTCAGCTGCAAACCACATCTCACACAATGCCCTTTGTCCGAATTTCTTTTCTACGGTTCGTCTACCCATGAGCTCACGGCATGGGTAAACAAAGTGATCTCCGCGTAAATAACCGCACCCTCGCTAGGACCTATTTACCAGAGATCCTCTCCCATTGGTCACTATCCAAAGGAAAATTTCACTTTCTTTTCACCACACCACAAACTCACGCCGAACTGAGGGTTGAATCATTAGTCGATCTTGAACCAGGGTTGCTGACGGACGTCGTCGAGTTTCACCCTCTATTGAGTGCGGACGAGCAATAAGTGAACTTTCGAAACAAACTAAATAAGAAAGAATGTGAAGTTGTGCTTAAAAGAAAATTAATATAATGTAAACGATAAACGCGTACACTAATGTGCCAGGAACATTGTTTGTATCGATTCCCTCCGGTAATTTAACGAACTATATTTACCCACGACTTGGTCGTGTCAAAGTGTCAATTGTATCGATTCACAATAAATAAATAAGCATCTATCAAATGAAGTGCAAAATAATAAGAACAATTACAACAAAGCAATACCAGTGTTTTATTTTCTTCTTGTGTGAACGGCGTGTTTCATCAACTGAACTCTTTAGTGGGGTAGTAGTGAACCAGTTCCCGTGCCGGCATCCCTATTACGTACCCCCACAAGACCTTCGGTAGTTTTCCTTCGGATATTTACCAATTACGGCCGGGGCGATGGTCGAGGCACTATGATGTTAGGTATACGAGTATACTACCCAAGCCTTTTTGGGTCGAGCAATCGCCTCTATAATCCCTATTGCAAAATTTTTAGCATCATGGAACTGACGCAACCGTGCCGTAGACTCTTTCGAAAAGGGAGGAATTTGAAAAAGAACACTCAAAGTGGAAAGAACTACACCTTAAGTATTGTTGTAATTTTCGACTAGTCTGTTTGAATCCCGCTTATGATGGATGTGATATGAGGCAGTGTGGAGACCAGACCTGACTGGCGTATTCAAGAAGGGGGCGGACGAAGGCTATATAAAGGGAACGGGAAACGTAGGGATTCGAGAATTCCTTAGACCAGCGTTTCATAAACCCTAGGGCGGAGTTGGAATGATATAATCGATATGTGGGATAAAGCTCAGGTCCCTGTCAAATAAGATTCCGATGTCACGTATTGAGGATACGTATGAAATCTGATAGTTTAGCAGGAAGTCGGAGTGGGGAGGTGGGGTTGAACGTTTGTGGGAGAAGGTAATGGAGTGACATTTGAAAACATTGAGTTCCAGGCAGTTATTACGGCACCAGGTTGAGAAGCTGTCGAGGTCCTGTTGGAGAAGTGAGAAGTCGAGAGAAGAGATGATTGTTTTGTATAGTTTGGCATCGTCCGCATAGAGGGAGATGAGTGTTTAATAACAGAGTCAACATCATTGATGGTAAGGATAAAGTAGGGGGGGGGGGGGGGTGAGATCAGATTGGTTGTGGTCGATCTACCCGAGAGGAAACCATGCTGGTGAGATGATGGATGTACAACTAAAAGATAACGCATTGTAAAGAAGCTCTTCGAACAGTTTGGGGATATGAGACAGTTTGGCGATGGGCCGGTAGTTGCTGATATCATTTTTAGGTCCCTTTTTATGTATGGGGGTGACATAGGAGGATTTCCAAATACTAGGAAAGGTCCCTTGAGAAAATGATAGCTTGAAAATCTTTGATATCGGGAGAGAAAGAGAAGTGGAACAGTTCTTTAAAAATACAGACGGGAGTCCATCAGGTCCAGGGCTGAACTCGTCTTTGAGTAAGTTTAGTTTCTCCTCAACTACGTGACGCTGAATAAGTTGAGGAGTGAAGGGGCCAAGGGGGAATTCAGGCAAATCATTGAAATACGACGGATTGGGTTCGGAGGAGATGTCTGTGAACGATTTATTAAAAAACGACGCGAACAGGTTGGCAATAGTTAGGTGGTCGTTTGATGTAGTCGCGCCATAGGAGAGGGAGTTAGGACAGGCGTCGGATTTACGTTTATAATTTATAAAGTGGAAAAAGGATTTGGGATCATTGATCAAATTGGATTGTGTTTTAATAAGGTATTCGGAGTAGAGGGAGTTGTAGAGTTCGGAAAATTTATAAAAGGACCCGAGATAGTTGGAGTAGTTTTCAATGGATCGCATTGTGAGAAAATGTTCCATAAATTATTCCTTTTGTTCCGAAGATTGCGGTTGTACCATGCCGGCGAAGAAACCGATGACCTGCGGCGAGAATAGGGGACATATAAGGCGACGGCATAGTAAATCTCCTTATAGAGAGTGGCCGTGGCTTCTTCTACACCCAAATGATCAAAGCGAAACGCTGTTTTACAAGATGCTCATTTAGGAGGCGGAAATTATCCTTGTGGAAGTTGTAAGAAAAGCTGTCAGGAGGTAGAGCGGGCTGGGTTTCGTAGTCGAGATATAAGGATAAGAGCAGTGGGGGTGATAATTGTCAAGGGTAGAGAGGGCGTGTGGGCTAGGGGCAACTGAGGACATGAGAGGGTCGGTTGTGAACACGAGGTCCAGCTGTCTCCCCATATGATTTGGGACATTGCTAATTTGATGGAGGCATGAGTCGGTGAGGCCGTTTATAAAAATACGTTCATTAGAACTAGTGGGGTTAGAGACGTAGAAGGCTTGTTCGTCAATCTATGTCCATTGTAGGTGGAGGAGGTTAAAATCGCCAAGAACGACAATATCGTCTATTGCAGTGCTTAACTCTGTAAGGTTATCTACCGCCTCTATTGCGAGTTCACATGACGCAATGGGTCGAGAGGGAGGAATATAGAAACAGATAATAAATAGAGGCTAAGGGCGCTTGTCAATTTTAATAGCGACGTAGTCGAGATCCGAAGAAGAAGAAGAGATGGCAATTAGAGATGAAGTGGCTGCTCGCCACTCATAACAGACTTTCAGAGGTACGTTCACATAGAGCCAGTGTTTTTGGTTTTCTGTACAATTTTTCAAATTGGAAGAGCGGTAGGACGATGATGCTGACCGAAAAAATAACGAAATGTGTGAAACGTATTTTATTTTTGAAACACTGATTTTCGTTAAATGTTTGCACTATTTTAAGCCGTTGCTGGAACGTGTATCGCTCGATCGACCAATTTGCTAATATTTCAAACTTTGGAAATGTCTAAAAAAGTGATCAACATTTTACGTTTCGAGATCGTTCTCACTTAACATATTTTAGCGAGCTTAGGGTTCGCTGGATTAATTATTTTAAAATAAATAAGACCCGTTAAATCGATTTTGAATTAATATAACACTTTATTAGTCCGTAGTACAACCGTTACTTATACCGTACACTTAACGATTTCTTTACTTAACCGCTTCCGTACTTATCGTGCCTTTTACTGCTTACTTCTCACTCGAGACGTATCGCTTGCTTCACTGTCTTACTTATATCTCTCTACTTATCGCCTGCTTCACTTCCTTTTTATAACTTATTCTTCCGCTCTGCGTGCGACGTATTTATACCGTTTTTCCTCATTCTGATTTGGTGTATCGTTTCCGTCCGTTCCATAGTCTTGAATGTTCTATTCCAGTTTTCCAGTACTTCCTAAAATAATCTAGTACTTTGTTTCGGACTTTCTCGAAGATTCCAGTACTGATTGTCATATGCGTCACACTACCCTCCGCCTAGATTAGTTCGTTTCGAACTAAGTTCACTGATCTCCTGGGTTAACAAAAGTCGCCAGTCGGTCACGATGTACCACTTTCATCTTGGCGTTCGGTCTTCACTGAATCCTATAGACAACGTCGTTAATTCTTGTGAGAATCTTATGCGGTCCTTCCCAATGTTGCTGCAACTTCGGAGACCTTCCTTTTTGCCGATGAGGGTTATAAAGCCATACGTAATCGCCCGCATTAAATCCAGATGCGTTGGCTCGAACGTCGTAACTTGTTTTCATCCTGTCACTGGATACCTTGATTTGCTTTCGAACCAAATGATGAATTTCATCGAGGCGATTTCTCCATTCGGCTACGTAGTCTTCGGTCTTGTCTATGGCGTCTGGAGGTATTCCGAATCACAGATCGGCTGTTAATCGTATCTCCCGTCCAAATATAATTTTTGCTGGAGAATGGCCCGTCGTATCGTGATTAGCCGATCTATAGCTCATGAGAAAGGTTTGTACATATTTGTCCCAATCTCTTTGGTGATCACTAACGACCTTCGATAAATGCTCTTTTATTGTTCGGTTGAACCTTTCGACCATTCCGTCTGACTGCGGATGTAAGGGCGTGGTCCTGGTTTTCCTTACGCCCAGTGCCGCACAGATGCCTTTAAATATCTGTGATTCGAAATTTCAGCCTTGATCGGAATGAAGCTCACAGGGAACTCCATATCTGCTGATCCAATTATTGATTAGCTGCTCAATGACGGTTGTTGCTTCTTGGTTTGGAATTGGAAGGACTTCTACCCACTTGCTGAAGTAATCCATGATAACTAACATGTATTTGTTGTTGTCGTTTGCTTTTGGGAATGGTCCTGAGATATCAATCGCAATTCGCTCGAAAGGGGCACCCACGTTGTACTGCTTCATAGCGCTCCTTGGTTTTGCCGTTGGTCCTTTGGTCGCAGTGCAAGTTGTGCACTTCCTACACCAAGACTCGACGTCATCTCTCATGTGAAGCCAGTAGAAACGAGATCGTAATTTTGAAAGTGTCTTATTAACTCCCAAATGTCCACCGGAGGCCCCGTCGTGCATTTCTGTTAGAACATCTTTCACTTTTGATGGTGGGACTAGAATCTGCATTCGATGGGATTTTCCGTCCGCGGCTTCCCATTTACGCTTAAGAATACCATCTTCCACCAGCAAGGAATTCCATTGTGCCCAATATGCCTTAAATGTTCAACTCTTGTCGGAAATATTGTTCCAAGTTGGCCGCTCGTTCTTTTCTTTGTATTCCAGAATTAGCGACATATCTTCATCCTGAAGTTGAGCAGCGCGTATAGCATCACTCGTCCACCCATCTAGTACTTCTACTTGTACATTTCGCAGGTCGTACGTCTCTTCTTTCTCTTCCACTTTATGAGAATGTTTAAAATCTGGTTTACATCGTCTTCTTGATAGAGCATCAGTGTTATTATGCACCTTCCCTTGCTGAATTGAGCTTATCATTGATACGGGTGCACATTCTGCGGTTAACTCTCCCTTTCTTATTGCGACCGGCTCTTCGGACGCCTTTAGTACTCTGACAGGTACAATGTGTTTCTTCATCTCAGGTTGTTCCGTTGATAGTTTCCTCTTATGACAAGCGCATGAACAACAATTCTCACTCGATGTTTCATTCATTCTTTGACGTTTCCTACAGTCAACAGAGATGTGGCTGACTCCGCCGCATGTCCAGCACTTCATAGCAGGTCTCGGGGTTCTCCGTTGTACATGCCCGATTCTTTGGCAGGAACATTCCTCGACGGACGTTTCTCGGACTCTATATGTACTCCTGGTAGCCAGTTTGGCAGATTCATATGCCAATGCGAACGCCAGTATTTCATTAATCGTCTTCTTTCCCGCCTAACGAACGGCCTGTTGTAAGTCCCGATCTTGGAGTGCGTTGATAAATGCATCCATTGCTACCTCGTTCAGAAATTCTTTAGTCATATTTGTATAAGCCAAGTTTGCCAATCGCTCAATGTCTGCCTGTAACTGTTGAAGATTTTCTCCCGGTTTCTGCGTTCTGCTCCGCAGTTGCATGCGGTAGACCTGCTGCATGTGGTTGTCGCCATACCTAGCTTCAAGGCCGTCTCTTATCGCTTGGAAATCTGTTTGCTTCTCTGCTGGTATGGTTTGTAGCAATTCTGCAGCCGCCCCGTGGAGTGACAAGATTAGTGATGTTGATTTTTGCTCATCCGACCACTTATTATAATTGGCCGCGGCGTCAAACTGACGTATAAATACGGAGAAGGGTCCCGTTCCATCGAAGGTTGGCGGTTGCATCCTTGTATCTTTGTAGTCATGTTGATTGCCTGGCGATGTCTTAGTTCTCTCAACACACTCAAGTATCTTTTCGATTCGTGTTATTTCATCGGTGACTTTCTTGAATTCAGCTTCGTTTTTTAGATCTAGATTTTCTACTTCGTTTCGAATTTCGTCCTTAAAGTGTTGCAAATTACATTTCATCCATTGTTTTTGGGCATCCAACTTTGCATTGACATCTGTAGCTTGCGCGTCCAATTTTGAATTTTGGGCGTCAAATTTTGAATTTACGGTGTCGAATTTTGCATTAACATCTGTAGCTTGTGCGGCCAATTTTGCCATTATAATCCTGAACATCTCCGAAATGTCCAACGGTTGCGAACTCTTCTCCGAATGTCGATCTGCCATCGTCACAATACACTTCCACAGACTTATTTATTTCGCCAATAATTAATCCCACTTCTGACACCAATTTTAGCGAGCTTAGGGTTCGCTGGATTAATTATATTAAAATAAATAAGAGCCGTTAGATCGATTTTGAATTAATATAACCCTTTATTAGTCCGTAGTACAACCGTTACTTATACCGTACACTTAACGATTTCTTTACTTAACCGCTTCCGTACTTATCGTGCCTTTTACTGCTTACTTCTCACTCGAGACGCATCGCTTGCTTCACTGTCTTACTTATATCTCTCTACTTATCGCCTGCTTCACTTCCTTTTTATAACTTATTCTTCCGCTCTGCGTGCGACGTATTTATACCGTTTTTCCTCATTCTGATTTGGTGTATCGTTTCCGTCCGTTCCATAGTCTTGAATGTTCTATTCCAGTTTTCCAGTACTTCCTAAAATAATCTAGTACTTTGTTTCGGACTTTCTCGAAGATTCCAGTACTGATTGTCATATGCGTCACAATATTTATGGCCTGAACACCTTAGAATCCAGACAATGACACGTGTCATACTATAGACACTAAAAAATAAATGATGTTGTGCAGCCTGCAAAACCTCTTCAAATTTATTCACAGCAATGTGTTCACGAACTTAAGGGTTAATCACAAAGTTCTTGGCGCCCATGTAATTCGTCAAAAAGGGATTGCTAAAAATCTTTAATACACCACGTCTTCATTCAAAATCAATTTACCTCCCGAAGAACAGAATATATTGCGTTTAACTGCCATAAACACCAATCGACTACCTGCCTGCAGGCTACTCTCTTCAAAAGCAATTTCCGGAGTCTGGATTCTGGGCTTGGAATCTCGTAGCTTCGCTACGTGTCCGATTACAGGCCAATTTGCTCGGAATTAAATGCATCATCAGACAAATTACTCCCGACAGTAGAATATTCGCTAAAATAATTACGTGCAACCCTCCATTTTCCTAAATGTCCAATTTCATAATTTTTAAATTAAATTGATCCTGCAAACTATTGCAACTAAAGAGAGATTTTTTTATAGGTAGCCAGATACGTCGGAAAATTGCAGTAACAATTTCATTTCCACTATGCGGTATACGAGTATTCATTCGGCCAATAGTTCTCGGTTTCTTCTGACACGCCGGGATGAAGCAATTTCCTTTATGTCCCATTTCTCGGAACACTGTATGAAAGCCCACAAATAAATTATCCAAGACTAATTCCCAAGAGTGACCGACGAACGAGATCGTATCCGAAATTATTCGAAGAGCCGTCATCTACGGACAACTAATCCTAATAATTCAGTGGCCAACCTTGAGAGCTGAGGAATTTGATGTTGCGTGTCACTTAAATGCTACCTAAAGTTGCGCTTTACAATGGCTTTATATGGCTTGCGGTTGGTGAAGCATACTATCGCACATGCCAGGTCTGGGGAGAGAGTCGACTGCGGCGACCGCACAGCGATCACATCATTAGACGATCCAAGGAGCCAGCAACTACAACCGGCTAAACGATCCTCCTTAATTAATTAATTGCCAGGATCCAAGTTGCAGATAGCACTCTCTCGGGCCTTTTTCAAATTGAATACGACGGCATGGCGTTATAGGTATAATTCTGGAGAAGATACTCTTGGGGGCTCCTGGTCTTGGTTTTTGGTTAGTGGCCTATTTTTGTTGTCTCCACCGCGGCGACGGTGATGATGATCATCACACTGCGGTCAATGAATTACCAACTCATTTAGCGAAATCCTTCCGCTGTTGGCATCTGTCGTTATACTTATATATATATTGTGTGTGGGGCTTTGCGTGCTTCTTGTGAGGTTTGGCTACCTAATTAATTCCAAAGTTTTTCATTTTGTATCCGGGATTTGTGTTCGGACTACACTGAGGAGCTATTGTCGTATTATGCTACAATGTGGTACAGTGGCTGTACTCTCGTTCTCATCTCACGGAGTCGAGTTTATGTTAAATTATCTGAGCGGCGATTTTGCACGAAATGATCCTACTTCTTATTTTCTCGTGGCCATTCGGGCGGCGGTCCAGCCCGATCGAGCGATCTCGGCTCGCTGGGAGGTGGCACTGCTTAGTAGCCATTAAGATTCAGTAAAAAGTTGGAAATCTCTCAATTAGTTAAGCAATTAAGTCCGATTTATTTAGAGACATCTCCGATCTATGTTGTTGCTCTTGCGCCTGTTGTAGCTGTTGTTGTATTAAGACGATATGCGGTTTTAAAATTCCGCTCGTGATCGATACCATACGATGCAGAACCACCCGCAGGAAACCACCCTGCTGGGAAGATATGTGAGTGAAACTTTGATTTATATTTTCATTGGCATTTCTTGCCGCCAATCCTGTAGTAATTAAATCGAATGTTGGTTTAATAAATACGAGGATCTGTTTGGTATTAAATCAGCCGACGCAAAAAGGTGCGGATACAGTGGTTTACTGTACACTTTTACCGACTCCCTGGGGTGACTTCCTAGATGGGTTTTCACTGTTGTGATCTATGTACCATTAATGGACAGGAGACTCTCGTTGTGCTGATTTCATCACTAAGCCTCTGAAGATATTAAACCTTTTAATTGTTTTGTTGGTAAATCACGATTTATTTGACGCCTTTTCAGTTAAGCAAGTCAAGTCGAAAATGTTCGCTTAGGAATTTCACTACCACAGATGATTTGCCTTTGAAGAAACCATAATGGGTATTCAAAATCGATATTCGCTTTCGAACTACTGCAGCGCGGAGAAATATCTTTACTAAAATGCACCTAAACTTATTTCTTTTTAACACTTCGTCTTGTACTTTTATGACGGACTTTGATTGCAATGTCGAAGCGAAGGGTAGTTTGCGGAGAAGGTAGAAAAAGGAATATCCTTGAATATTTCACACCGGATACATTGCCAAAGCATTTGCCGCAGGTTTTATCGGATTACTAAGAAATCTCAACAATTCTTTATATAATGTAGTCAACACAGCCACGATGGACATCGACTGGGTTTGAGGACACATTTCGAGAGGATTGGATTAATAATAGTATGAAACGTATTACTAATATATCTCAAGACGCTGAAGGGGCGGCATTCGAAAGAGAAAGCTTCACAATACTTGGCTGATAAGCGTTCACTTTTGGCGAATGTGTGGTTTTTATGGCATTACTTAATATCTACATATCGCAATGTGTGAAAGTGAGTTCGACCAGTGTTTTTACAGAAAATGTATTTTGCTTCCCAGACATGAATGCCGTAGTTTAGGATAAATAAGACATCGCGGAATATTGCATGTTGAGATAAGGTCATTTTCATTTTCATTTTACGTACATATTGATTTTTTTAGTTTTGTTTTATTCGGGAGGTAAGCCGCAATCTGATGCGATCCATCGGATTGTCTTGCGGAGTGCGGAACACGCAATACCGAATTGCGTGGAACAATACCACGAATCTCCGAAGAACAGTACCCGTGATAATATCTGTAAAACAGACATTGGTCGGCTAAGCGCATTCGATGTAATAGCGACTGTAGTCCCGACGTCAGCGCCGAGGGACTTGTTATCAAGTAGGTCGAGGGTGGGAGCGCCAAACATGAGACCAATATTCGTGTACGGGTCTAATTCGGGATTTATACAGGAGAAGAAGTTGGGCCGGAGTAAAATAGTTCTTGGCTCTAAAAAGATAGCTCAGTTGTCCTAAGGCGATATTCGAGACGTGTTTATGCCATGATACGTTCCCACAGGTGGCGCAAGGCTAATAACCTTGCCCGGAAGAACAATTTATTATGGAAAATTTAACAAATTTTACTTGCCAAATAACTCCACGACCGAATCACGGTTGTAGTGCCGATGATGATGACATTGCCACATTGCCGTGACGCCGAGCAATTTCAAGCTTTCCCCAGATTCGAGAGCCCGGCCATTCATCATCAGCTGTGGAACCGATGATCCACTTTTGCCACGATACATTCCCAGAGACCGTGACGCCGAGCAATCATGCTTTCCCCAGATTCGAGGGCCCGGCCATTCTTCGTCAGCTGTGTAACCTTTGACCCACTTTTATTTGTGAATGTTGTATATTCTGTTTTCGCTGCATTGAAGTCGACGAGACTGGTCCTTCCCCACTGCAGGACGTAATCTAAATCCCGATTCAGATAGTCAATCTGTCTACATCTCAGCTGGTGCGACGTAGATGCTCCAATCGGTCGAAAACTCGAAAAAAGGCAATAAGCGTACTATCATCCGCAAAACTGAACACTTTGTTATCCGTTGTCTCCAACAAATGATTTATGTGAAGCAAACACAAGGTTGGAGCCAAAATAGAACCATTGGGGCACCCCCGAATTAATAAGATACTGTAGCGAGCTTAGGGTTCGCTGGATTAATTATTTTAAAATAAATAAGAGCCGTTAAATCGATTTTTGAATTAATGTGACATTTTATTAGCCCGTAATAACAATCGTTACTTTTCACCGTACACTTAACGTTTTCTTTATTATCGCTTCCGTAATTATCGCGTATTTTACTGCTTACTTCTCGCTCGAGACTTATCGCTTGTTTCACGTTCTACTTCTTACTCATCAGCAATCGCTTGTTTCACTTCCTACTTCATACTCTAACTTAACTTCCGCTCTGCGTGCGACGTATTTATACCGTTTTTCCTCATTCTGATTTGGTGTATCGTTTCCGTCCGTTCCATAGTCTTGAATGTTCTATTCCAGTTTTCCAGTACTTCCTAAAATAATCTAGTACTTTGTTTTGGACTTTCTCGAAGATTCCAGTACTGATTGTCATATGCGTCACACTACCCTCCGCCTAGATTAGTTCGTTTCGAACTAAGTTCACTGATCTCCTGGGTTAACAAAAGTCGCCAGTCGGTCACGATGTACCACTTTCATCTTGGCGTTCGGTCGTCGCTGAATCCTATAGACAACGTCGTTAATTCTTGTGAGAATCTTATACGGCCCTTCCCTTCGGAGACCTTCCTTTTTGCCGATGAGGGTTATAAAGCCACACGTTATCGCCTGCATTAAATCCGGATGCGTTGGCTCGAACGTCGTACTTTGTTTTCATCCTGTCACTGGATACCTTGATTTGCTTTCGAACCAAATGATGAATCTCATCGAGGCGATTTCTCCATTCGGCTACGTAGTCTTCGGTCTTGTCTATGGCGTCTGGAGGTATTCCGAATCGCAGATCGGCTGTTAATCGTATCTCCCGTCCAAATATAATTTTTGCTGGAGAATGGCCCATCGTATCGTGATTAGCCGATCTATAGCTCATGAGAAAGGTTTGTACATATTTGTCCCAAGCTCTTTGGTGATCACTAACGACCTTCGATAAGTACTCTTTCATTGTTCGGTTGAACCTTTCGATCATTCCGTCTGACTGCGGATGTAAGGGTGTGGTCCTGGTTTTCCTTACGCCCAGTGCCGCACAGATGCCTTGAAATATCTGTGATTCGAAATTTCGGCCTTGATCGGAATGAAGCTCACAGGGAACTCCATATCTGCTGATCCAATTATTGATTAGCTGCTCAATGACGGTTGTTGCTTCTTGGTTTGGAATTGGAAGGACTTCTACCCACTTGCTGAAGTAATCCATGATAACTAACATGTATTTGTTGTTGTCGTTTGTTTTTGGGAATGGTCCTGAGATATCAATCGCAATTCGCTCGAAAGGGGCACCCACGTTGTACTGCTTCATAGCGCTCCTTGGTTTTGCCGTTGGTCCCTTGGTCGCAGTGCAAGTTGTGCACTTCCTACACCAAGACTCGACGTCATCTCTCATGTGAAGCCAGTAGAAACGAGATCGTAATTTTGAAAGTGTCTTATTAACTCCCAAATGTCCACCGGAGGCCCCGTCGTGCATTTCTGTTAGAACATCTTTCACTTTTGATGGTGGGACTAGAATTTGCATTCGATGGGATTTTCCGTCCGCGGCTTCCCATTTACGCTTAAGAATACCATCTTCCACTAGCAAGGAATTCCATTGTGCCCAATATGCCTTAAATGTTCCACTCTTGTCGGAAATATTGTTCCAAGTTGGCCGCTCGTTCTTTTCTTTGTATTCCAGAATTAGCGACATATCTTCATCCTGAAGTTGAGCTGCGCGTATAGCATCACTCGTCCACCCATCTAGTACTTCTACTTGTACATTTCGCAGGTCGTACGCCTCTTCTTTCTCTTCCGCTCTATGACAATGTTTACAATCTGGCTTACATCGTCTTCTTGATAGAGCATCAGTGTTATTATGCACCTTCCCTTGACGGTGGGAAATTTGGAAATCGTACGTTTGAAGTCGTTCGATCCATCGAGCTATTTGTCCTTCCGGATTCTTAAAATTTAGCAACCATTTCAGGGCCGCATCATCCGTCCGAAGGTGGAATCGACGTCCATAGAGGTATTTATGGAAATTCTTAACGGCTTCTACGACAGCCAGCAGTTCCTTTCTTGTTGCGCAGTAATTTCTCTCTGGCTTAGATAGAACTCGACTATAACATGCGACAACTCTCTCTTTACCATCGACTTCCTGTGACAACACTGCTCCGATTCCTGTGTTACTTGCATCAGTATCCAATATAAATGGGCAATCCGCTCTTGGGAATGCCAATGTTGGTGTCTTACATAACTCGGCCTTCAATGTGTTGAATGCTGCATCACACTTTTCTGTCCAATTGAATTTCTTGTCTTTACCCGTTAGTTCATGTAGGGGTTTTGCCACATTGGCGAAACTTTAACAAACCGTCGGTAATATGTGGCTAATCCCATAAAGCTTCTCAACTGCTGCTTGTCTTCTGGAGTAGGCCACTCACGGACGGCTGCTATCTTGTCTGGATCCGTTTGAACTCCTGCAGATGAAACGATGTGTCTCAGAAATTTTACTCTCCTTTGGAAGAGTTCACATTTCTTCGAATTGAGCTTTAAGTTGGCCTGTCTTAGTCGTTCGAAGACGGAGCGCAGATTATTGATGTGTTCTGGTAAATTCCTTCCAACAACGATGATATCATCCAAGTACACAAGACACGTCTTCCATGTAAGTCCCCGTAGAACACTTTCCATTAATCGTTCAAACGTTGCTGGGGCATTACACAATCCAAAAGGCATCACGTTGAATTGATAAAGTCCGTTTCCGGTAGTAAACGCTGTCTTCTCCTTGTCCTCCTCCTCCACTTCCACTTGCTAGTAACCGCTTTTTAGGTCCAATGTTGAGAACCACTGAGCTCCAGAAAGGGTATCTAGTGTGTCGTCGATTCGAGGAAGTGGGTAACTGTCTTTCTTCGTAACGTCGTTTAACCGGCGGTAGTCGACACAAAATCTAGTTGTCCCATCCTTCTTCTTGACGAGCACTACCGGCGAAGCCCATGGGCTCGATGATTTTTCGATGACTCCTTGCTCTTCCATCTCTCGAATCATGTTGCCTACTTCTGCTTGTTTGGCCAACGGTAGTCGACGAGGCGGCTGTCGGCCATAGCTTTGCCCTTCCTGAGTTTCTTCATTTCATTTGGCTCCAATTCCTCCTCATCCTCAGATTCTTCCGCTTCCGAGTCCCAGAATTCTTTCATACGCTGCCTTTGGGCATCCAATTTTGCATTAACCTCTGCAGCTCGCGCATCCAATTTTGCAGCTTGCGCATCCAATTTTGAATTAACGTCTGCAGCTCGCGCATCCAATTTTGCAGCTTGCGCGTCCAATTTTGAGTTAATATCGATAGCTTGCGCGTCCAATTTTGCCATCATAATCCTGAACATCTCCGAAATGTCCAACGGTTGCGAACTCTTCTCCGAATGTCGATCTGCCATCGTCACAATACACTTTCACAGACTTATTTACTTCACTAATAATTAATCCCACTTCTGACACCAATTGTAGCGAGCTTAGGGTTCGCTGGATTAATTATTTTAAAATAAATAAGAGCCGTTAAATCGATTTTTGAATTAATGTGACATTTTATTAGCCCGTAATAACAATCGTTACTTTTCACCGTACACTTAACGTTTTCTTTATTATCGCTTCCGTAATTATCGCGTATTTTACTGCTTACTTCTCGCTCGAGACTTATCGCTTGTTTCACGTTCTACTTCTTACTCATCAGCAATCGCTTGTTTCACTTCCTACTCCATACTCTAAATTAACTTCCGCTCTGCGTGCGACGTATTTATACCGTTTTTCCTCATTCTGATTTGGTGTATCGTTTCCGTTCGTTCCATAGTCTTGAATGTTCTATTCCAGTTTTCCAGTACTTCCTAAAATAATCTAGTACTTTGTTTCGGACTTTCTCGAAGATTCCAGTACTGATTGTCATATGCGTCACAATACAGATCCGAATACTCACCGTCCACAACAACCCGGATCAATCGATTTTTGAGGAAGCTCTTCATCCAATCGCAAAGCTGCTGGGAAAGTCCATATGAACGAAGTTTGCTCAGCAATGCCCCATGCCAGACGCGGTCAAAAGCCTTGCAGATATTCAATGCCACCGCCCTAGACTCACCATGCCGCTCAATCGCAGATGTCCATATATGGGTTATAAGGGTCAAAAGGTCTCGCATGGACCTGTAGCGGTTCTATGAACCATACAACTCCTTACAGATGAGTTATCCTTTCCGCCAAGGAACTCTACTCACCTTTCGTAGCACACGTGCCCACAGACACGTGGCCCAATAGTCATTCCCATACCTGTAATAAAAGCTATAATTGGTGACTACGGCGTGATCTGTACACACAGCACACACTTTCCCGTAGTAAACAGAACTTCAAACACGATCATGACTTCCGCATAGAGCACCAAGGCACACTCGCCTGCTTCGAAGTTCTCTCGTTCGCTCCGTCGTTAGCATACGAAGCTGATCGTAACGAAGTTACTGAGGAGGGAGAGGTGTGGCTCCTCGATAGTATAGTGGTTAGTATACCCGCCTGTCACGCGGGAGGCTGGGGTTCGATTCCCCGTCGGGGAGCCTCTGGCCCAAGACTAATGACCTTGCCCGGAAAAAAAAATCATTATGGAAAATTTAATAAGCCTCAGGAGTTGTTAAATAAGGCCAAGACCGGTTCCCGGTTGTAGTGCCTATGATGATGATGATGATGTTTGCGAATTTATTTTCCGCAAATTCAAACCTCGATCCCGGTTTTTTGGAGCCACCTGTGATCGTGCCAGTACGGTCTTCTATGCGGGATGTGAGATTTCGCCCTCCTACTATTCAACGCATTCTACGTGAACTAGACTTTAGGAAGGTAACCGGCCCAGACGGAATACCAGCAGTAGTCATGAAGAACTGTGCTCCAGAACTATTGCTAGTTCTTGGCAGACTCTTCCGCTTATCTTATGCGCGGGGGACATTTTCTACCTGTTGGAAAATACCTGAATTCAGCCAATCCCAAAGAGGGGGGCAAAATGTCTCCCACAAAATTACCGGCCGATAGCATTACTGTCTATGGTATCTAAGGTGATGGAAAAGGTCATCAACGCCAAGTTAATTAAGTATTTGGAGTGCCACGGACTTCTGCATGACCGTCAATACGGTTTCCGTAGCAGGCGGTCCACGGAAGACATTTTGACCCATATAACCGACCTGTGGGCGTCTGCCGCTGTAATCTGCTCGCATTTCTTATCAACCTAAGATTTATGAGATGAACTTCGTTTGATGGAATGTGGAATGTAGGTCTCCATCCCAAGAGGAATAATCTCTTTGACCGACTTCGCACAAGCGTTAACATCGGACTTTCCGAAGCATACCTCCGACCATGGAAATGATGCGAAGAAATCTCGACAATCGTCCCAGTTAGCAGCCCCATATTTCCAAACATGGTGAAGCTGCCTAGGTCGGTTATTCGTTTGAAATGCAAGTCGTTACGCGACAGATACCAAGCCGCGATCTGAGTTTCCCAGTGGCGCAGAAACCTCTATGGTATAAATACTCGTTTTGGATATCAAAAACAGATCCAGGGTGTTCGCATAATCGCCTCGGGTATCCGGCACTCGCGTTGGCTCCTCCACGAGTTGAATCAAGTTGTGGCTTATAGCAAACATCTCCGCCACCCCCCCAGCCTCGGCGGTTCTGTTAGAAAGTACCAACCAGTCGGAATTGTGCATCGAATCGACCTGGGTCTCAGTTAGGGCAAGGATATCAGGTTTCGTTGGTTGCAAATATTGGTGGGCGGCGTTTACATTCGTATTGGTGAAACCGATGCCCCTGATGCTACAAAATGCCGCCACCAGTCGAGCGTGAGCACAGCCCCGAGACCGAGCCCGGTTATGCGAAGACGAACCTCTTAAAGTTCCATTATTTATCATGATATCTGCATGATGTTCCCCCTGACATAGTCCCCCTCGGGGATCCGAATGGGAGACTAGTTTACCTCCGGAATTCTTTATATCAGAAGGTACCATCATGACTTATCTCCGTGTCAGTCCGGGCCATCAGCCACAGATCCGAAACACCGTTTAAGATTTCTCTCAGCGATATCGCGGAATGTACAGCGTGACGGGGTGGTATCTCACCTTGGGACCTACTACCACCTAACCAACCTTTTCTCGAACCGGTCCATCAGCCAAGCTCCGAAAGATGGCCAGGGATTTTTCCCGGCCATTTCACGGAGCCTAAAGCTTGATGGGGTGGTATTTCATCGGGCGATAGGGCGTTGGCACCCCGGCTATCACTCGGCCTTTAGTCGCCTCTTACGACAAGCTGGCCTAGCTGTGAGTATATTCTAACGCCCTACTCTTGTATATGCCCGCCCATCACACTTCTTACGGCTCATATGAATCCAAACCTTTACCCCGCCTTATTTGAATTCAATCTCACCTCTCCCGCTCTTAAACTTCGAAACCATTGGCAAGCGTCGACAGTGAGGATCTATTTAGGAGTGACGAGGAGGACGAAGGTGATGACATTCGAGTCGAATGTCCAGTCAGGACGGCGGAGTGTGGAATGGAAATGACGGAGGTGAATTTGAGATAAGAGTATAGTTCATAATCACATCGCGACAATGGAGACAGACCGAATTTTATTTAGTCTTATAGTTCACAGTCACATCGCGACAATGGAGACAGGCCGAATTTAGTTTAGTCTTATAATTCAGAGTCAATTAGGGCACTCTTGATAGGCAGGTACATTAAAAATAAAAAGACGGTTTGTGATTAATTGTCAGCTCAAAGTAGTAGTTAGTTCTAAGATGAATTAATAAAGTGAATATCTCTATGCCACAGTAGGAACGGAGACAAGTTCTGAGGCATTGCCTCTCGAAAACCCGAATCTTCTCCAATAGATGTGGAACATATCTCCTGAACTGAGCCAGCGGGGCTGAGAAAACAACAGCTAAGTCACGCTAAGTGTTTAGAATTCTGTAGAAATTCGTCGGTTTTTGTGGTTGTTTGCAGTAAAAGTACGAATACCGTGGTCGTGCCCGAAAAACGGTCGAACACTTGTTATCTGGTTTATTTTCTTGTTGGTGGAGTGCGATCGAAAATCGCCGATGTGGTGAGCAGGTCAACCTACAAAACACACCGATCTCCGAAAAGAGTGCAGCAGTCTTTACAATCACGGGAAAACAATCTTTATTGAAGTCATGTGAAGGTAATTCTCAAGCACCTACATCTATGAGACCTAGTATTGTCAACGAAATACATTTCGGGTGATCTCCTGTTTAGAATCAGACAAATAGAACAAATTTGTTGGAAGCCCGGTGACATCTAAAAATGGAATTGAACTCGACAGCAAATTGTTGGGATTACTCCCAAACCCAAAACGACTGAAAAAACTGCAAGAGTATGTAAAGTATTGGCGAGGCTGCTATCCAATCTTGGAGGATCCCGGCCCCACATAAGGAATCTCATAACCAGTGTCAACACCTCCATTATAATGTATGCAGCGCACATATGGGCAGGAGCCGCACAGTATAAGTCGTACATGAGGGGATTGAACTCAGCACATAGGCTGGCATCACTAAGAGTATGCTGTGCATTCTGAACGTTATCCGAAGATGCCATAAATGTCTTGGCCGAGAGGACACCACTTGACATTGCAGCTAAAGAAAACGCTGCATTGCATGAGGTCTCCTAAGAGAATCGTCGGAGAATGCGGTCATAATTAGAACGCTCAAGCCTAAGAGAATGACAACGAAGGTGGGATTCTTCCACCGAAGAAAGATGGACCCACGCCATGATACCTGATGTAGAAACATGGGTGAAAAGAAAACATGGTGAGCTGTGTTACTACCTGACTCAGCTAATATCAGGACATAGATGCTTTCGGCAATACTTGCAGAAGAATAAGCATGTGAATCACCCATACTGCTTGTATTGCGAAGGCAAAATAGAAAATGCGGAACACGTACTCAGAGTGCGTGAAATTCGAGACCGCACGAATGATTTTGAAGAGACATACGGGACGGACAGTTACTCCGAGAGGAGTAGTAGAATACATGCTGAATTAAAAACAGGCATGGTCCGAAGCAAATGATGTTCTATGTGACATGATGCAGCAGTTGCGGCGCGACGAGCGAAGTAACAGGTAAACTTCGATCCACCCCGCGATGGAATATCTAAAAGAAAGTTCCGGGGGGATCAACGCGAATATGCTGCCGGTGGGAGGTGGTTTTAGTCGGTAAAAGTCCGGCATGCCTCTGGATCGGCCGGAGTTATCTTTTGAAGATTTCAACCTTCCGAAAAAAAAAAACTCCCAAACCCAGCAAATCGCAGAAGAAAAAACTAAAGTTTAGTGGGGCTACCACCCAATTTATTGGCTTAATTCAAGCATCATAATTTATCATCATCATCGGCACTACAACCAGGAACCGGTCTTGGCCTTATTTAGCAAGACTCGAGGTTTGTTAAATGTTCCATAATCATTTATTTTTACGGGCAAGGTTATTAGCCTTGTGCCAAAGCATCATAATTATCTACAACTAAATTATATATAAGTTACAAACTAGAAAGCTTAGGAACTATCTTAACTAGGCTTAATCTAAAGTAACCAGGACAAATTAGGAAGGCAAGAGTAGGGGCGATAGGTGGGGGCAGGTTGTAGTGTGGGGTAATATTAGTTGGTGTGCCAGCATGGGCACGGGTTCACTAACATTCCACTAGTTCCGCATAAAACCGTTCACTAAATGAGAAAATAAAACGCTGGGATATAGTTTTGCAATTTATATTTGTATTCCTTTATTTTGATAGTACATTAATTGAATCGGTTACACACAACTATTTTTATAGTACATTAATTGGATCAGTTACACACAACTACGGTAGAACACAAACGCACTGGTTACTATTTTCAGGTTCATACTATATCGCATTTGTACGCTCGGAGAATTCAACAAAAGCCGCATTCTGTTTAGTCATCAATAAAACTTGATTTATCACAATATAGTTAAATGTACGTAGGGAATTACACGAGTTGGAAATAATTTAAGTTGGGAAAATAGTATTACTGTCCGGAATTAATCACCGAAAGTTATCCTTGATGGCTCATTCCCCTGCGCGATTACTACTCGACCCCTTGAGCACACTCTCTTGCCACCCCCCAATCGACGACTTACTTGACTCGCGACTATTACTCGACTCTAGTGTATGCGCACTCCCGTACGCACGCAGCTCAACCGCGAACACGACCCACTCCGTTGGTGGTTGTATTTCGACTTATGTACTCAATGGTTAACCTCGAGAGACTCGTGGTCAGTCCACTCTCAGCTAGGGGTGAGTTTTCTTTCTCGAGAGAAACGTGAAGTTTTTCTTTGTGGTGACCAATTGGAGAGGATCTTTCTGGGTTGATCTTAGGTAATGTGCTGGTTGATCCATTGTTTACTCATGCTACGAGGTCATGGGTAAACGAAACTGAGAAATAGAATAAAGGGCATCATAGGAGACGTACATGCGCTGTGTAAATAGTCTGCATGCCATTAGGAAAACTGGTGCTAAAAGCAAATTATATACTCACACAATGGTGATTGTGCACTGTATCTTATGCCGGCGAAAAGGGGCGAATTCTTTTGTATGTAAATTTTTTTGGTTTTTGGCGGCTAGACGCGAAATGCATAAACTGCTTTTGTCGGTTGGACAAAAGGCTGCCGTGAATGTGGATAAGCCCGGAAAATCTGCTGCGCACGTGCGTGGCAGGCTACGCTGGCTGACAGGGGCGCCGATAAGGTTTCCCAATATATGATGCTTGTGGTGATGCATTAAATGCACGAAATGATGCTCTTGGGGTTGGAATTGTGTACAGGTGACTTCGAGTTGGGAAAAGGAGTTGAGGTTAGAATTCTGGGTGGTTCTCAGCGCAGTGTTAAAGAACCCCCACAGTAGTACAGTGTAGAACCGCCGCTTAAGATTGGTGGTAGGAAAAGAAACAAGATATTACGTATCGATTCATCAAGAGTACTTTCGATTTCCAATGAACCTAGTGAAAATTCATTAACTGAAAACACACCACCGCTCCAAGGCAAACAAATAATTGGGCTTTAAAAATGGGCTATTGTAGAATCTTAACCCCGGATGCTTGTACCTATAGAAGCCGAAAATGTATTGCAAACCAACGCCTAACTTACGTTTTCCCATTGATGATAGAGGCTGAACTGAACTTAGTGAAAGAATCCTCTTTCCTTAAATGGGTGCTAGAAAAACGCTATTACTGACGAACTTTGTCTCCAGAACTTGGAGCCTAGACAGACCAGAAATGTGTAATAACTTATCTCTTTTCACTAATAACAAGTTGTTGAACTAAATTTGGCGAATGGATCCTACTGTCTTTTTTGTAAATATATTTTATAGAATACAAATGCAGAATCTTCAGAACAGAAGCTGGAATCCACACGAACTAGAAATATATTATAAGAACAAAATATTATTTACACCTTTTCATGCTTAACTGAGCTCTACCTGATTATGTGGTTCCTCGTCGTTATGATGTCCAGACATTTGAGACCAATATACATCGATACCTTTCCTTATCCACTTCATCTCCGTCCGTTCGCACTGTGTTCTGCCATTTAAGGGTACTTCAACATCCCCTTTTGTGCGAAAAAAAGATTGGTGAATCCACCATAATTTGCTAAATCTCTTTTTATGAGCGCATATCCGAAACTGGTGCGGGGATCAGAAATATTTTACAAGACTACTTCACACATTTATAGTGATGACACAAATTTCTAAACATTTGCAATCAAGTCATCGAAATTTGACATTCTGGACAGGTTAGAAAATACAGCCTTTCACGAAACTGGCCACTTTTACACGATTGATTGCCGTCCGCAAAAAGTTGGTATAAATCATTTTACCTGACGACACTGCCTTTACTCCCCAATTAGCAATAACACTGTTAAAGTACTAAATTGTCGTGCAAACAAGACGAAACAACATGAAGCAATTAATTACGACAACTATCCAAACAAATACCCCGCTGAGCGAGATTTTAGAAAATATAGCTGTTTGTCATTCCGGAGTTTTAATTACCCCCCTCCCGAGCCCCTTGGTTGATTTGTTATTTTCCTCTTCATTGTCTCCATTGCGCTGACTCTTGTGTTTATTATAATTCCGTGTAACACATGCTTAGATATGTTAAGACATTTGTCCTTCACCGAGTCCAAAGGCACACTAACACGCCCACTGTCACAAGAGCCATGCGACCTATAGTAAGCCTATTACCGGCTCAACAACCAGCAAATTGCAACCCGACAAAACTAGTTTTAATGAAATTCATTACATGCAGTCATTTTACAAGCAACACATTACGAAACAAGAGCACATCGACAACAAGATGTAAGAGCAACAAAACTGCTCGGATGTCAAGACTTTCTTCCCCAGCCCCTTGCAGACGAGTGATTTGCCTTAACTGTGTTGTTTGCGAAAAACACAATGTCCAACATGTTTTAATTATTTTTATAGAAATTTAAATTATTTTCTCATAAAACGAGCATTCGCTCGCCCCTCGGGGTACGTGCACCGTCTCCTGTTCAAAGGTAGAGCAAACCGGACAGACAAATGGGGTTGCATCACAACTGCAAGAAGGGTTAATCGCGAACAGTGCGCCAGCGGCAATATACGCGTTCGCGTTAGCGTTAGCGTCAGCGGCAACATACTCAATATGCGCGCTTATGTCGCCGGGAACGTCTCCATGGAGGAAAGTTCGCGTGCAGTAGCATCGAATCGTGGAATTAAATGAAAATTCATAATTTTAATGGTTAATGGGAAGCGGCTGTAATATCTGGTATCACCGACAATCAGGGGGAAGGGCGAAGGGACGAGCAAATGATGGTGCTAATGGGAAATTAAGTTGTTCCGGGAGGGAGCGTACCGCGATTTCCAAATTGCAACAAATATGTTGCAAAATAATTAAATTGTTTTCCTTCCGTCTCTCAGGGGCGGATGGTATAACAATAACCAGCATATGGTGCGTAGCACATTCGACTGTTTAAGTTAGTTAGGGTTGCGAACAATCGCGATGGTTTATTGTTGCAATAACAATGCTTTAGTTATGATAGCAAAATGAGATATGTTTATAAAGTCAATCTTCCGCAATATGGTTCAAATTGAGTACTCAACTACTAACCGGTGATTTGCACATTTAAATGAATACATACAATGACCCATACGTGTTTCCCTGCGGTTTTTCGTTTGTTACTATGACCCCTTATCAAAACGGGTATTGGTCTTTCACTTTCCAGCATGCACTTAAAATAATATTGTTATGATATCCTTACATTTCAAAGCATGGTGTGGCAGGAAGTAGTAGGAGTGTAGTGCTCCAAAAAGCCCTACTACCTTTTCCCCCATTCCTACATCCAAATCCCAGCAATAATACTCCAAAACCCAAAATCCCATCAAAACCCGAATTTACCCCAACATGATCCAAAATTCGCAATAAACGAATCAAACATTCGTTTATCGCTTAACATTTGAACCCACGTCATAATTCAATCCAAAATCTAAAGTAAAATTAAAATTCGCAATAAACGAATCAAACATTCGTTTGTCGTTCTACATTTGCCCCACGGCATCAATCGAAAACCAAAATTCAGAGATCGTTATCTCTATCTGAAAGAATTTCACTAAGAAAAACAAATACAAAACCAAAACCAGATACATATCCACATCTGCGCAATAGTTTCGTAAGAATTCAAGAAATTGAATTCTTATCTTAAATAAACACTGAGCATCTCACTCAGGATACAAAAATTAGGATTTTTGTATGAAATTGGGTATTTTAGAGATACAAATCTCGATTTGTTTTCCTTTATAAAGGAATAGTAAAGTGATCACCAGGCCGCAGTTAAACCTTAATAATTGTCCCGGAAGGAGGTACACCAAAAGCAAAGCCGCAGTATCCTAATATTCATTGTGCCAGACGGCAGTATCTGGATGTCCATCGTGCCAAGAAGAATTAAAAATAAATGAAAATCTTTTAGTAAGTAAAACCTAGTTTCCATTTTGACCAATCCCCATTTCAAGCAAACCTGCGGAGACAAGGACTATGAAAGCCGAAAAAACGGCAGGACCAAACTAAGGACGTTTCTCTTCCCTGAGGTATATGATGCTTGACAGATATCACTGGAAAACATAGAAGGCTGTTGGTTTGAATAATGACCGGACTAATTGAGCCCCGTTCAACCAGCCAACGAGATCATTCACTCGCCGTGTGCTCTTTCAGCGAAGTTACTATCTCGGATTTCGTTTGTGCAATCTGTCGTGATTTCTTATCTTCTTCACCAGTGAGAGCCCGTATAGCGTGTGAAATAATAGTGAAGAAGATCGTGTGATTCGAACTGACGCTATGACAGTTTGTATCACGAAAAAATTGAACCCAAGCGTTACCCATCAGGCTACTGGCTGATTTTAGAATTTGATTTTTAAACTCGACTATACTCCACTGATGTGAATTGTTATGTTATCGCTAGGTATACGGCTCTGATGTATTTTCTTATTCGATTTTCGTTCGGTGTTCTTCACTATTTTGCTTGTGAATTGTGTGTATCTGTTAGCGATGCCTCACCCTGATCTCAGTCAGGTACCCATTAAGGGTTTTCCCCACCGTTCAACAAATTAAAACCAACTTTAAGGCCAGTTAGACTTGCTGGATTAAGGCTAAATAAACAATGACATCCTTGCGAATGTGAAATCTCAGAACTGAAATGTTAATCGCCGCGTTACTAGTCGAATCAGTCATAAGCTGATAAGCAAAATCAGTTCGCATGCATGTGTTACGTTATTCGTAACAAGTCACACATACTTATACAGTTCGTTATGATGCTGCATAGTTTTATTTCCTCCGGTAAACGATTTTCATAATAAGGTATTAATACTAATACCCGACCGTCAAAATCGGTGACAACTTTTTATTTATTTAATGTTTTTTTTTAACACTCAACCGTCTTTGTCTAATAGATCTAATCTCAAGGCTATATATATTAGAAACACATAGTGTGTTGGCAATTGAGCGGCCAACACGTAGTGTGAGCTCCGACGACCAGATGAGTGCGTCGGGGATAATTTGACAGCACTTCTTCGGACCAAAATCTTTGCTTTTAACAATTGTCCACCAGCAAAGGTATCGTGGTGGTGGACCAAAGAACTGGTGTCAGGAACACTGCTCTGTTTTTAATGGTATTTAATTGAAAACGAGTACCTGCGTGGCAGAGAAATGAAGTCAGCAGGACCCCAAAAATAATTCAGCTGACTCCAATAATAACTCTCCTTTTCAATTGTACTTCAATATTCGGTTTATTTAAGTTGGTTATGTAGATGCTCATTGGTTATTAATTTGTTAACCATGCTCGCCAACAGCTAATGAGAAAGAGAAACAACCCAAAGAATTGCTTGACAACCAATACAAATTCGTCTGTCAGCTGTTTGCTGACATTTGTTATTTTTGATTGTGAATGGCTGCATTCAATTGCGAACTCGCTGGTTGTATCCAGTGCGAATCCGCAGCATATAGTTTTCCACACAATTCCTTTTTTAATTAAAATACGACCGTTTTGGATGAAGGTTTGACATGGACTCTTCTTATATAATTAACGGCAGTTAATCTCCTATCGAGGAGCTGTGGCGTTTCCGCCAAACCCCACGGCCCACTTACCTGAAAAACCCCCATAACTTCATCCCAATCGTCATAAGTTTTCGCTAATGCAAGCGCATTAGCACCTTAAGTGCTTTACGCATCTAGGTTATCAAATTTATAATATAAAAGTCCCTGTTAATGAATCCTTACCTTTCATGCATCTCTTCGCATACAAATTGCCTGTAAGAATTTCTCCCACAAGGGCATTCGTACATGTATCAATGCATCTCTGCATTAGCGACCAAGAACCGAGTTCCCAATTAGGGTAGGTTTTCTCACTAGAGTTCGACACTTGCGTCGCCATAGATGCCATGTACAATTGACACAGGTGGTATATACAAACCGTCATTGTACAACCATCTAATCGGCTTTGCAATGACTTGCAACTATCGATACAGCTGCAAGCACTTTGCCCAGAAATGCTCCTTTGTTTAAATCTCCAAACAATCATCGACTTCGCGCATAGCCGCCGGATTGATTTCAAAGCATAAACAATGCAAATATAGAATCCGTTTCCCACAAACGAATTTCCCCGCATATACAAATGCAAGCAAGCGATTCGTTTCGTCCACCAACGCATTAGCACCTTTTCCCAATGGCTATTCGCCTATTTATACAAGGGCATCACTCATCTAAGACTTTTATAATTCTCTCGTCCCATATTTGCACATCTCTCGATGCATCGTCGTCTATTTTAGCTGCGGTGCACATCATAAACCATGATCGCCCCGATACCCTTGTCCTTGCCGCCTGCATGGTTTGTTTTTCCATTGCTTTCGCGCATGATTAAACAGCACAGATCTGAACGATCACACACATACCACCATGATCTCCATTACGAGATCTGGTTTGATATTCCACCAAGAGAGACTTTACGTTTCTCTGGTGGTAAGTAAGAACATATCCTTAGTGGAGAGGATATCTACCACCACACCACAAACTTGTGGGGAGGCGAAGTATGTTGCACCGGCGCATGGTGCTGATTCCCTTCTTCCCCATCACGAAACGAAAGTTCAGCCGCAGCAATTGTGTCCACCAGAAAAGCAATCGCTCCAAGGATAACGCGCACGCACTGGGAGAGAAACACAAGCGGAACTCCAAAACCAACGTCGACAAAAATATAGATGAAAGAAAAAAAACACTGATTTAGTTTATGGCTGGTGATCTTTTTTATTTCACGTACAAGAAAACATTAATATTTAATTTAACACGTGGGCGTTCACGGAATATACGATTGCGCACATAAAAGGGGACCAGGTAAGATAAGCGACAATTTTTAACTCTCGACTACAGGATGAAACACACGACTCTGGTTGTACGCCTCCCGTTCGCGAAACGGGGAGCGGAAGAAGAACCGACCGTCGCGAACGGTGGTTGGAAAAAGACTCAGCGATAATTATCTCGTGCAGAGATCACTCGCTAATCTTGATCATGGTGGTATGTGTGCATGGTCCTTTCATGGATGAAAAGCGAACCTAGAACAAGAAAAGGGAATAAAGAGTATTCATGGGATACAATTTCGGTAAAGCAAACAAAACCGAAATCGTCGGATGCAAGTGTGTCGCAGCTAAACAAAGAGACAACGATGCGATGTGGAAATGTGCTAATTGGTTTTAGCTAGGTTACTGGGAAATGGTGTTTATGGCATCGCTAGTAATGGTACGTATTGAATTCCTATTTGCATTTGTTTGTGCTGTAGGGTTTAATTGATGCCAAGAGACGCGGAATGCGTATTTGCTTTGGTTTGCACATTGTGCGAGTCAGAGAATTTTATTGCTGGGAGAAAAAGGTCGCCAGCCAGTGTGTTGAAAATGTATTTGTTGGCCGGGAAAATAGACGGCGCAATATTTATGGTCCCTGTCATGACGGTTACATTGAATGCAATCCGAATCATTTTCTTTACAGGAATTTGTCTGGTACCGAATTGGTTTAGTATACCAGATAAGCAAAGAAAGAAATCTTACGGACGTATGCGAAGAAATGCATGGAAAGGTAAGTTTTGTTTACAGGGGTTTTAAGATTATAGATTTGATCTATATAATGCGTGAAGCATTTACAGGTACTAATGCTGTTGCATAGGCGAACTTAAGAAAGTTGGGCAGTAGTTATGGCGGTTTTTTCAGGCAAGTGGACCATGGGGTTTGGCGGAACCGCCACAAACTCACCCCATTAGCGAGTCGGCTCTGCACTAGCCGTTTATCGCTGAGTCCAATTACATCCGCCGACCACCACGGTCGTGCCGCTCCCGCTCTCCGTGGCGCGACGGAGAAACGTAGATATACCGAAGTCGTGTCGAGATAGAAGTGTTTCATCTTGTATCAAATTTATAAAAATCAATTTAATATTAATAATAAGTTCTAAGTAAAGAAATAAAAAAACGGTGATCACCAATAGACAGTGTGTTTAATTTTCAGTGCTGCAGCGCCTGGCAGTTCCTAGATGTGTTTACCTAATCGTTGTTTCCTGGATGTTATCGTTCATCCTTCCGCGTCCGACGAGCAGTCTGCTGCGGTTGAACTTACGTTTTATGATGGTGGAGGAAGGTGAACCGAGTTCCCATGCCTGGCACAATACACTTCCTCCCCACGGAGCTGCCGGTCCGTATCCTTTCCCTAAATCAAGCTTCACATTACAGGTAAAATAGCATATTCCCACCAAGCAATAGACACATTTAATAAACTATACATCCCTAGAAATACATAATCCCTATACCAATAACTTAATATTTTATTGGCCACATGTCCGCTGCAAAATCATGCAAAAAAACCAATTTTTTTTTATTCCCCACGTTTATTCGCAACTTATTCAAATGCCTACTTGAAAAGGCATTTATGGGATCTTTACGATGCGTCCGAAATATTATTTACCAAGAGAAACAACAACACTTCCCTCAATCCAAAACGTTTGCTTCGTGGGTTCACCGTTAGAAAACGACCCTTCGTAATGGAATAAGGATAGTAGCGACTCCCTACAGCCAGTGCAGAGGAGTGGCCAAAACGGTGAATTAGAAACGAAGGAAACCAAAAAAGGATTATGGATTGATGAGAACCAAAATAAGGGTCGACTCCACGTGGATGGGTAAAAGTTCGATCCAGGTAGTCAATTTTCGCCGTAAGGGTTGAAAAAGAAAAACCCCGAATGACGAAGATCCACGAAGAGGGTCGATTGAATGACAGTACGAAAAAGTCAATCAAGCCGAGTGTGTGTCAAGCGTTTTGTGTCCCGGACTTCAACTTTTAAACAATAGTTAATTCGTTTTATGCGAACGGCGAAATTGTGAAAAATATCTAATATTCAATTACTTCAACTTTGATAACAATAGTAAAACTCTTTATTAACAATATTAATTGTGAAAAACATCGAACGTTCAATTACTTCAACTTTTATAACAATAGTTAATTCGTTTTAAAATTGAAACTCTTTATTAACAATTTTTAATGTGCGTTACATATAAGGTTTAATGCGCGTTTAATAATAATAAAGATGCGTTTGAATATATTTAAACATTTGCTTTAATGTGATAATGTGGACATCCTCCGTGAGTTTGCTTACATATACGTAAAAACTGGAACTAACCAGTAGGGATCAAAAAGTGAGTGAGGGAATATTCGTACTGCTGATACAGTCGTCCTTTGTTACACTGTTATCTCCAATTTCGAAATGTAATTTGTGAGGATAACCAAGAAAAGGTGAGTGAAGTTAAAAATATGTATATATAAAATATAAATTGTTACAAAAAAAAGTATAACACTCTCTGAAGAAACGATCGTTTTTTTTTTCAAACAATTTGATATCGTCTCCTTTATTTTAAGAGTAACCGTGTATTGTGGTGGTGTAATGAACTGTAATTTAGCCTTTGTATCGTGTATTGGAGGAAATCTTTAATTCTCTTGATTATATTATTCTTGAATTAAAAATATAACTTTCTCACTTTTCGCAATTGTGTGTTCCTTTTACTTGTTTGTTTCTTTTTTAACTGAAGAGGTACACTTTGTGACGTGATGATTCAATTCCACTTAATTTCTCGCCCTTGTTGCATTGTTCTAGCATGATCACCACAATACAACTTTCTGTTAATCCATCTTTTGAAATTCCTTATTTACTGATTTCTTTACATTCATTTATCCTCATCATGACTACTTTTACTTCTTTGTTTTGCTTATCAGTTCTTCTAACCAGTAATTTAGATCTGTCCTCTTGATTTTTTGTAGTAGTTCCAGGTACTCTATTCCATTCTATATTTTATACTACAACAAACGTAATAGAAGAACCAAGTTATTGTTAGTTCTAAAGCCAAAGCCCAAGTAGTACCACAATATACATTTTTGGTGTTGTACAAGAATATGTTTTTGTTGACGGGATGTCACGAACTTTTTTATTTTTATGTAATTACAACCCGACCCTCTTCGTTGACAGTTTAAATTGACTCTTTAATTGCCGCCATTGCAGGTCGATGGGTATCTTTTTTTTCTTTTAAATTCGGTGCGAAAAGAAATTACGCTAGGAATGGGTAGTTTTCCAAATCTGCATTATACACGTATATAGGGTTATATAGACGTGCGGGTGAGGAGTTCGCTTTCCTTGCCTTGCCAGCCATTTTTTCCACAGAATTTATAAAACAAACCGACAAGCCTAAATGAGAAATCTATTGATGTTGTCTCGACTACAGAAGGTAGGCTATATTCACGGGATTCGAATTACGGATTTGGTGAGGCGGGAGCTGCATTGTTGCCCAGTTGGTTTCATTTATGGTTATGAAAATAAATTCTGAACGCCTCGAAAGTTTCATGCGTGAACAGATACGCCTCGTTTCTTAAGTATTCTCCGATCTACAAATCGCAAAATGATTAGAAACAAAAAGATTTAGCAACAGAATATGTTCGATTTAAGAACTTCTATTATGACTAGTCTCGATATATCTTGAACGGCATACAGTTGTCTTCGAGCATTTATGTACTGTAATAATAATCGAGAAAGTACCCCTAAAAATTTGCAATGAGAATTCTATTTTGATGAAAATAGGCGTCGAACATATATGCGAGTCGTTACTCCTTGGTAGTGGATAGTATCCATACCACAAACGAGGATATTAAACGCGATGTCCACTTGTTTAATGTCATATCAAGGAATGCCCGAGTGTAAATGCGCACAAGGAATGACCATAACGTGACAGTCGTTGTAATGTCCCTATTGGCGTACGTGCCCTCAACAAGTGACCATTCGTGTCCTGAAAAAAAGAACCATCCCCACTATTCTCTTCAACTTGGCAAGACTTTAAACATTAATTAAGTGTCTCCACAGAGAACTCTACTGCAAAGTGAACAAATTAAATCGTACACTCAGATTCCCACACGAAGGACAAATACGAGTGCTGCACACACGCCCCCTGCAATTAGGCGTTTTCTAACTGACTACAGAGGGATATAGGACTAATAAATTTTCCCAGCTCCAAGTTGCTGCTCCTGATGACGAACTCAAGACTAGATCCATACAAGTGGGCTGAACTGAAAGCTGACGCTCCAAAAGCTTGAGATTCCAGTCTCTTAGAGAGGTGGTTGAGTGCATCCTAGGCGGTTGAAATCGTATAAATTACTTAGTTGTCATGTACCGAAAATCCTTGTGTCAGCCAAAATGCCTAAGAATGGCAGAGACACATTGTCTCTATCCTCAACAAGGCAACAGTTCTGTAGTAGCACCACGCAGCCGAGAGAAGATGAAGATGAAGAAAACTATCTGTACCCGAGTATGAGTGTACGACCGGTAAAATAGAAGTGAAACCAATCCCGGCTAACAGTGACAACAATCCGAATGGCAGGGAGAGCATTAGAACGCAAAGACACATTTAGCTAACAATAATTAATACCAAAAGATACGTACATACTGATATCATGTCAAACGGATATAAGCGATGAGTAACTCTATAGCTAGAGGAACAGTAGCAAGGAACTGTGAATCTGTGGATCTAGTGATACCTACCATACAGACGGCATGAACCTGACACTACCACCACGAGCAAAATATCACCAGCAGGAGGAATATCCGATGATGACAACGACAACGACGACAGTCATGTGAGAATTTCTTATTTGCAATCAAGAATGTATCCTTAAGTGAGTAATTTATATCGGGGTAACAAGCGACAATCTATCCAGCCCAAATAAGAAAACTCCCAAGTAAACTGGCAGGAACAAGAATTCGGTAACATCACTGGTATTTGTGTCTCAATGTGGAGTCGGAGTCCTTTTACGCTCGGTAGCATCTGCATTGCAACTGCACTATTAGAAGAGCAAAGTAAAGGACAAATCAAAAGGATAACTTAATTAAAAACGGAACAGCTAATTAGAAAATGCGCCACTTTGATCGGCGATGTTGTGTGTCTTTGCAGTGAGGGCTTTTCATGTTGCGGACTAAATGAAGAGGACTTTGTCGTCAAATATCCTTAAGCAGAACAAACACAGAGCATAATTTACTGCCAATGAGAAAAATTGCTGTAATTAGTGGAACAACAACCAAAGTCCGGGGATTTAATTACATGGATGGATATCCTCCCACGGATCCTAAGGCGGAGATGGAAATGTGTGTCTTCAAAGTATAAAAGGACGAAATGTAATGTTGATTCTTGCCCATAGGTAGAAAGTGATCCTGAAGTTTTGTGGTTAATTATTGGCGATTCGAATGTTGTCCCTAAGCATCAAGGTTGTGGTTGAGTTGTTGATGTATACCACTTGCGTCAAGTACCCTTATAGGAAGATGGGTTAGGGGAACATAGGTGACAGTCGACATCAACACTTTTTGACGTTATTCGGCGGGAAAGAATGTCAGTGTAAAATTTGCATCGTAGCACGACCTGTGAATGACGTGGCATTGTATAATTAGAGCCAAATGGTCTGTATGCCTTAATGATTCGATTTGAATACAAGAAAGTTGCCTATGTTCCAATGGCGGCCACGAGGAACTATAAGTCTCAGCGAAATGGGCCCACAGATGTCACAGGTTTCAAATTTGCGTGCTATGCAGTTATTTTATAAGAGTGTAACAGTTTTTGGTGTATCAACTGAGTGTTTTCGATCCCACCATAGAGCCTATCCTGTTTATTCCCAAACGCAACTCGAAATGTTCTTTTCCTTCATAGTTATTAAAACAACAAAAACAGACAATTATTTCAGTAAAACCTTTTAATAACAAGTTAGCTGCTGAATGAAATAAACTATCCCCTAAACCGAAATGTAAGCCAAACAGAATTGTCTTGGAATATAAAAAGCGCCTTGCGTAAGGGGATCCAATAAGACCATGCAAATATAAACGGTAATTCCTTTTTATACATTTATTGAATAATGTTACACACTAACTGCACCATCAACACTTTTCAATACAGAGATCCTGCGAATTCTACGCATTTTTGCCACCGATTAAAAAGCTTTAATATCCCTTGTTCGTAGAAAGATTTAGGGCGAGTTGTGTGCATGTGCTCCTCGAATTCTTCATTACTTTGGTTATTTTTTCTCCAAGTAATTCCTTCAATGGCGCGAACGAAAAATAGGCACAGGGAGAGAAGTCTGGGCTATAAGGAGAGTGTTCGAGGATTTCCCAGCCCAATTCTTCCAATGTATCCGCTGTCTAGGACGCGGTGTGAGGCCTGTCATTGTCATGAAAAAGGATGATATCTCAAATGAGCATACCTCGTCTTTTGTTTCGATATGCGGCTTTTCTCGACTATGACAACTGATAATAGTAAGCTACCTTCAGTGTTCGTTGTTTGTGAAGAAAATCAATCATTAAAACTCCATTTGATTCGATAAAAATCGGTGCAAGAACTTTTTTGGCTGAGAAACGAGTTTTGGTCTTAACTGAGCAGCCTTCATCTTTCCTTCGCCACTCCTTACTTGACATTTTCGTCTCGCGAATATAATGATGTATCCACGTCTCATCACGTGACGATACGCTTCCAAAAATCCTCCCCTTAATGTCGAAATCGATCCAGAAGTCTTTCACTGATCTCTGATCTGGCCTGTTTTTGATTTACGGTCAATAACCTCGGAACCCACAGAGCAGTAATTTTTTTGAAGCTAAGATCATCAGTGATAATGGATTGAAAACTTCCATAGCTAATATCCAATTATGATGAAATTTCTCCAACAGTTAAGCGGCAATCACTTTCAATACGCTCTCGAACGGCACGGATTATTTCATCTGTACGATTTGTCCTTGGGCGTCGATCATAACTTTCGTGTTGGATATGTTCTAGCCCGCTTTAAAATCCTCTGGCATACGATTCTGAGACAGTGTATCACCACCAAACTGTGCCTTCTATCGAGGGCTTAACGTGTTCATTAGTTAAAAATTGTATAATAATCGGTTGCGCAACAGACGTATGTACATCTTGTTCGCTCATGGCTGTACTGTCTACAAAGTCGAGCGAATTAATAAGAGTCTTCTTATTTAATTACAAAAAACATTTACACTTTATTATTTTTTGAGTTTTTCTTATTACTGTATTTACAGTATAGTCTAGATACTAGGTGTATCTCAACACATCAGTCGATGAAACCTGACTGACTGATTCCACCGTTCGCCTGTATCCCTTTTCCAGTCATCTTTTGTTGTTTCTCCAATTTCTTATCTCACACTTCATTTGGGTCGTGGGATCGTTTTGATAATCCTGGTCGATGATTGTTTGGACAGCTGTGTCATGTCAGGTGCAGCATTGAATCCTATCTTCAATGCTGAAGGTTTATCTGTTGCATTGTTTGGACAGATGCAGCAGTAAATCCTATCTTCAATGTTGATCACGTTGGAGGTCATCATTTTTATTACATTGTGATGTAGGTTTGTGATGAATCTTATCTTCTAGTTGGGAGTTGGGTGTGTTAACTAGCGCGGCCGCTGGCCAAGCCTAGTGCCTTTGTTCTTTCCACATCGTGGTCTAGCTGCATACATACGAAGTGATATTGCTTATTAGCTTCTGCCACAATATGGCGTGTGCTCCAATCCATATCACACATGACCTTACGGAAGCCCAGATTTGGATAGAAACGCATTTTTTAACGAATTTGATGCTCTATCTGATTCCATCGATAAGATCTTGACCCTGTATTCCCATACTGAAATCGTTATTGCGGATGATTTTAATGTGCATAACTCTCAGCGGTTTTGCCACTCCGGACTCACTACACTTGAGGGTCTGTATGTTCCGCTCCTTGCTGAGGCAAATAATTTAACTCAACTCGTCAATGAGCCAACACGGGTACCAGATCTAGATAGCCATTCCGCCAAAACACTGGACCTGTTTCTCACCTCCCACCCGGACAAATATACAATTGAAGATTTTTCGCCATTGGGCACTTCAGACCACTGTGTCGTATTAATTAAATTTCCTCTAACCAATAACAACGCTTACAAGAAAACTCCCAAAAGAACAGTATCGTTCTTTGAGAAAGCCAACTGCGAAGGTCTTGTTACGCACAAAACCCTCCACCCCTGAATACCTACCTCATTGGAGCTAAGTTCCATCATTAATCGCGCTTACATTAAATATCGCGATATCAATTCAATATCAAACAAATTGAACTACACGTTCAATTTGCCCATATTGAATTTAATTTTAATCCAAGACGTGAACGAACGAACCATATGTTCAACACGCAAAATTCCCTGGATCCAAATCTGTGCACCAGATGACCAACTTTCAAGTAAAATTGTTGAGAATCATAAAATGCCCGTCTGCAATTTTATGATCCTTTAAAGGTTTGTTTACCCAAACCATTTCCCACAGGAAACATCCTTGTCCATTCTCCTAGAACAAATAACTTGCGCCATAAAACGAACCACGGGTTGGTTTTAGCGCCCACCAACATAAACGATCATCAATGTGCACTAGCACGATCCTCTGTTGATTTTTCCTTCCTGTTTCCTCACTATTTCCCACAGGAAACATCTTTGCCCATGCTCCTAAAACAAAAAACTTGCGACATAAAACGAACCGCAGGTTCGTTTTAGCATCCACCAATATAGACGATACGATCCTCTATTGATTTTTCCTTTGTGTTTCCTCACCATTTCCCACAGGGAACATCTTTGCCCATACTCCTAAAACAAATAACTTGAGCCACAAAACGAATCGCACGTTCGTTTTAGCGCCCACCAACATAGAGGATCATAAATGTGCATTAGCACGATCCTCTGTTGATTTTTCCTTTGCGTTTCCTCTTTTGATCCCAAGCCGGAAAAGATAAAGAAAGGAAATAGCGGTTGGCAAAAGGGCCAAGCAGAAAAAAGGACATATCCTTCGTTCTGCAGGATGGAAGAAAAATACGTCTTCGTTAAAGGAGTTGGTGTTTGACATTTGGCCGAGACGGCCATGAGGAGCTGATATCCAATTGTTGACCGAGACGGTCGTCCGCGAGTGGGTTTGTTTCGAGATATTTGACCAGGACGGTCCCTAAGCGGTGCGCGAGTGCCAAGTAAAACAAAAAGGTGTTGTGCTGTGTCGTGGTGCGCTACATTTAGATAATTCAAAAAGAGATGATTCGGGGATTCCAAAGACACAAGCCTGAGTTGCAAGGCAAAAATAACCAATTCTATAATAAGTTTGCGATAAGATAAAACCACGTGTTTCCATTAACATTATGTGTGTATGGTGTTCTAAGTGTAAAGTTGAATTTAATAAAATTTAAAACAAAAAAAACAAAGTGTGTTTCTATTAACATTAAGTGTGTGTGGTGTGCAAAGTGGGTGCTGTAATAAAAGCCCATAACAGTCTGAACGACTTTTTTGGGAAGTTAAATTGGTCGTTATTTTTCCGCAATAATGATATTGACTCTATAGCGGACACATTGAAAGACACGATTATGTTTGGCATGCGAACCTTTATTCCACACAGAGTACAGAATATCAAACCCAAGAGAGATACGTAGATCGATTCCGGGTGCAGAGAGGCTATTAAGGCTAAAGAGTTGAGTTTCCGGTTGTATAAATCAAACAATACTGAGAAAAACCAGAAAAGACTTGAGACAGCTGGAAATGACGGCAATTGGTATATTCAAGGCGCAAACTTCTTCCATGACCAGAGAGTCAGGCAAAAATACTACACTCTCCCACAGGTAGTAGAAACATTCAATTTGTGAAGAACATTCAAAACTCGATCTCCTCATCCAATTCCTTCGCTAACAGTCGATGACAGACCAGTCACCAGTGCAATAGAGAAAGCGAATTTACTAGGTGCACAATTTGCAGCCAACTCAATGCTGCCTGATATCACATCAGTTTGGCCTCAACCTGAGCATAATCAGCACATCATGAGCCAGATTCATTTCCGAACGCGTACTGTTGCCCGCACTCTAAAATCTAAACGCACACGAATCCGCTGGTCCGGATGGCATTCCTCCAATCCTCTTGAAGAGCTGTTCCTCTTCACTCGCTAAACCACTGCGGAAACTCTTCCATTTGTCTTACTCTACTGGCCGTTTCCCAAATAGATGGAAATCAGCGAACATTCAGCCAATTCTCTAAAGGGGTGACAAATCATCCCTTTCTTCTTATCGACCCATAGCACTAACTTCTATTCTCTCCAAGGTAATGGAATCTCTTATCAACCGTCAACTTTCGAAATATCTGGAATCAAATGACCTCCTCAATGACCGCCAATATGGCTTTCGTAGCAACAGGTCCACGGGAGATTTGATAGCGTACCTTACCGAAAAGTGGAGCCATTCCATCCACTACTTCGGAGAAAGCCAGGTTGTTGCACTGGATATCTTGAAGGCCTTCGGGAGTTTGGCATCCAGCCCCTTTATCAAAATTACATTCATATGGAGTGGACAATTCTGATCCAATGAATAAGAGAATATCTTTCTGGCTGTTCAATCCAAGTGGTTCTTGACGATGTCAAATCCGCTTCCCATTAAATTAATACAGATGTGCCCAAAGATTCTGTACTCTCACCCACTCTCTTCCTCATCTTTTAAACGACCTCTTGTCCATTAGCCACAACCCAATCCACTCGTTTGACGACGATAGCACATCGATATAGTTTCGATTGTTTCTTATACTCGTACGAACACTCCCGGTCAAACTCTTTGAACGTCAATATCAATCTGCAGGTTATGCTTGATACACTGAATTCTGTCCTCAACAATATATAGCAATGAGGATTATCTAACCGAGTAGAGTTCAATGCCTTAAAAACTTAGTGATGTCTCTTGTCGTCAAAGGCGAACCCCAAAGTAAATATACCGTCGATGAATGGCACTTCCATCGACGAAGCCAAGGAACTATGAATCGTCAGCACTCGAATTAATTCGACTCTTAATTGGAGCGACCACATTTTTGAAGCTGCGAGAAGGTGCGGCCAAATGCATGGAGTTCCTTAAGAGATGCAAAAAATACTACACTCCATCTAACCTGGCGGCTGTTTATAAGGCATATATTCATCCCAAAATTGAGTTCAACTCACATATTTGGTCAAGCGAATCCAAAACTGCACTACACGTGCTCAATAGGATGCAAAAACAAGCAGTGACACTTATTGGGGACCCAGCTCTGAGTCGATCAATTCCGTCGTTAGGACATAGGCGCAACATATCAAGCCTATCCCTTTCCAATAGGTATTATCACGGTCGTTGCTCAACTGAACTTGCTGAATGTGTTCCGCCCCTTCAGACATTTTCCCGCGTTACCCGTCAATCTGAGAATGCGCATCAGTTCGCGTTGAAAGTCAACTTCAGGCGCACAAACAGACATCGAGAGTCATTCTTTAGCCAAACCATACGAATGTGGAATACTCAGTAGCGGTGCCACCAAACCCCACGGTACACTTACCTAAAAACCCCCATGACCATATCCCAAGTTCCATTATTTTTGCAAATGCAATCGCATCAAGCACATGAAAATGCTTCACGCATTAATTATATCAAATCTGTAATCTGAAAGTCCCTGTAAAGGAAACTTACCCTTTCATGCATCACTTCGCATACAATTCCTGTAAGATTTCTTTCTTACCTTATCAAGAATCTCAAACCAATTCGGCACCTTCAGTGCCAAGCAAATCCCCCCAGACAAATTCCTGTAAACAAAATGATTCGGTTTGCATCAATGTAACCGTCATGACAGGGAGCATAAATATTGCGCCGTCTATTTTCTAACTTCGCCATGTGTACGATAAATTTCTTTACGTACACATTGGCCGGCGACCTTTTTCTCCCAGCAATAAAATTCTCTAACTCGCATAAGTGGAAACAGAAGAACGCTGTTCCTACATAGGTTTACAGCGATATCATAAACAATTCATATCGTTTGTGGTATCCGAAAAACCTTTTCTTTTCATTTAATGAGCGGCTGCTATTTATTTAGCTGACCCTCTTTACGATGCATAAGCAAACCCATTAGCATCCGACGAGTTTGGTTTTATTTGCTTTACTGAAATCGTATCCTATGAATGCACTTTATGCCCTTTCTTTGTTCTAGGTTCGTTCTCATCCATGAAAGAACCATGCACACACACCACTGCACTGAAAGAATGCATTTCTGTGGCGGCCGCACCCTTAAGAGAAAAGTTGTTCTCTCTCTTTTTTTGTTTCTAAACCCTAACCTAGGATGGAATTCATTTCAGAATTCTATCCTCGCGAAGTCCTTTACCATCCGCTGACCGCCGCGGTCACGCGTCACTCCCGCTCCCCGCCGGCAGCGGAGACGCGTAACTATAATTCCCGGAGTCGAGTGGGTAGTTGAGTAAAAATTTATAAGATCAATTTAATGTGTTAATAATATGTTTTAAGTGTAGTATCAAAACACTCGCATATAGTGATAATGACGAATATAAAAAAAGTGGTCGTTTTTAATAAAGAATAAAACTAAACCAAGTGTGTTTAATTTTCCGGCTGCTGTTCCTGGGTGTTTTTTTTTATATACCTTTGTTTCCTTGTGATCGTTCGTTTGCAGGCAGCGGAACAATCGTTTGTGGCAGTGAAAGTGGTGGCTTGGTAGTATAACTCGCGTCCATGCTGGCGCCACGACTATCTGCCCCAGAACTCTACCTGATCATGTTTTTCCTCGTCGTTGTAATGTCCAGGCATTTGGGACCAATGTACATCGGTACCTCCTTTCCTTATCCACTTCCTCTCTTTCCGTCCGCACTGTGCTCTGAAACTTAAGGGTACTCCAAAATCCCCCTTTGTGCGCGCGTTTGTGTAAAAAAAAAGCCAGTTTCCCTATTCTTCATAAACCAAACAACAGCCACGCACAAGATCATCTAGCTCGGATCTTGTTGCTAAGCAAAAAAGTAAAATTACCGTTTATATTCGATTCACAGGTGAGAGTCGCAGGGGATGAAGTGCCTGCCAGAATGGCGACCATAAAGTGAGAAGAAAGAAAAGCTTCTGTTGCTTTATGGTAGGCCAGCTTTAACACGAGCTTAAAGACAGATGGAGCTTTGAACTCATCCCTTGGTTAAGGCGCGGACACGGGAACTATAACCAATACTTTACCCAGTTCTTGTGAGTGTGCGGTGGATATCAAAAATAAGGTGTTTTGAACACCACAGTTCACCTCTCGGTGAAGAATGCGAAAAGTTAGAAGATGCTGAACGTGCTTTTTTTATGCAGCCGTTTCGCTTAATGGATAAAAAAAATCTCCCGGGGTCGAGGCGGTCACGGGAGTGTTGGACCAAATCTGTAGCCTAGTTACCTTCATCATCATCATCATCATCGGCATTTCAACCGGGATCCGGTCTTGGCCTTATTTAGCAAGTCTCGAGGCTTGTTAAATTTTCCATAATAATTTGTTTTTACGGGCAAGGTTATTAGACTTGCGCCACTAGTAACCTTAGTGCAGAATAAATAACGCGAGCTCGAAACGGCAAGACGAGTAGTTGTAGAAGGGAGGAAATAGGAAACCAGACTAAAGAATTAACCAAAAGGATATTCTAAAGTCAGTTCCATGAGGAGAGTGGTAGGAGATACAAGGGTGTGTTTTAATGTGCAAGCGCAGTGCTGTGACATAACACAGACGTGAATCGTGCATGTCATAGGGTTGGGGGCGTAAACTATATGTAGATCGCGTTCGCAAAATTGTATAAGAAGAATACCTCTTATATACCGATTACAGTGTAAATAAAATTATAAAAATTATTGTACGCCGAAAGGCATAAACAAAAACTAGTTATTGTATAATTTAGAGTGCTTACTAAGAGCCAGTCAGTTAACATGAGAACAATATTTCTTAAATAGGACATGTGTTTGGTCCTGTATGAAGAAATTTGTATAATTTGATTTTGAATTAAAATAAATGCGGACTTTAAATCAAATCACATTATTTTTTTATTTTTTTTTACAAGTTTTCATATCCTATCCCATATCCGGTGTTTTTACAAGTTTTCATATCCTTTGGGGCAAAACACGCATACACACAGAGATAGAGATCAAACAAAGACCAAAAATGAATTCTGCATCTACAACGACGTCCAACAATCTAGATAAGCTTTTACCCTTTTGGATATTCCAAAACCCAGAGTGACGTTCTCGTGGGCGTGAACTATTCTGGTGGTTGTAAGACAGCCAAAAGACCAGAGACAACGATGAAGAATTCATTTTTCCCACAAGACGGCCTTCATATCACCTGTTCTCTTTTTTTCCATATGCAATAACGGTTAAGGCTCCTCGATAGTATAGTGGTTAGTATACCCGCCTGACACGCGAGAGACCGGGGTTCGATTCCCCGTCGGGGAGCCTCTGGCGCAAGACTAATGAACTTGCCCGAAAAAAAAATTAATCATTATGGAAAATTTAACAAGTCTCAGGACTTGCTAAATAAAGCCAAGACCGGTTCCCGGTTGTAGTGCCGATGATGATGAATAAAGGTTATTGGTGCTCAGACACGTTAAAATATAGGTAAAATGGAAGATGTGCATTGTAGTGCATTTTTCAATACCTAACGACGGAATATGTTTTCCTTGTGTGTTGAAAAATGCAAAAGCCCGCTTGTGCTTGATTAAGATTCAAGTGTAGAGTCCGCTTTGAAAATAGGTTTGGAGGCCGTAACGCCCAGAATATCAGCTATATAAGACTCCCGCCCCTAATAATCAGACACTGCGTTTTTCTTTTTTGACGTATTTGTGAATAAAGTTAAAAAACAAATATATGTAACCAAATTGTCTATTCGACAAATATACACCCATCACTTTATCAGAAATATGGATGGGACCTGGTAATCTATAAATAAATGACGATATCGAGGAAATCGAAAGAAGGGTTGTACTTGCCATATGATCTGCGATAGACGGTATCCGTGTATTCTTTGGGTTATCACCTTCAGCTGAATGCTTAATAACAATAATACCGATCTAGGTAAACGTTTTTCCTTAAACCCCACCGTCCGAAGTATAATCCAACGTATCCAAATCCCATCAAACATATTTTCCCAACTTTCAAATCCATCAAACTCAGTGTCAGCATCCCACGATCTACACTGTAGCCTTTTGTCACCTTCACTACTTATCCCTATTAACGACTAAGCTCATGTAAATACTTTTGAAGCCCTTCGTAGGCAATTCCATTTTAATCCCAACAATCTATAAGTGGCTATCTCACTATGAGTCCATTTCTCAGAATTAATTTCACCTTATCAGTTAACGCATAGGATAGATATTTCGAACAGAAGACACGTAGCACTTATCACGTAGTTCTGGTAGCCACTGACAGTGGCAATTAATATCTAGCAATCATCCCATTAGGAGGCTGTCTCAACCCTTGAATCGTGGACTCCATTTAAGCACGACGTAAGGGTCATCTTTGATATGCTCTTGGGAAATAATGCGTTCGCGCGCAAGCGCCCGCGATCATTATTCCTAGGAAATTACCTGTTGTGATGCTGGGACAAATAACGCAGCTCCGTTCCACATTATTAATGATAATCCATTGCACTGTAGTCGTGTGTGGTCTGTAGCGGCTTACCGCTTTTTCCTGTGGAGTTCGCTTAAACACACTCTGCGGCAGTAGTAATGAGTTGTGTCGGCGGTGTAAGGAGTGAAAAAAAAACGACAACATGAAAAAAGGAAAAGCACATGCCCAGGCCAGGCACGGAAGCTAATCTGATAATGAGCACTTTAAAAAATACGAAGGCAAGGTATAATCTCATTTAAGACGATATATATAAATATATGTATATAACTCCAAGCGTTTAGCTACAGTTGACCAATGTCACCCCAAGGATGATCTTCTGCACCTTATCCATGGGAAATCTTCGATTTCATATAATCGTTTGACACTAGCTTCTGACATCGGACTATGGTAGACAGTTTGTCAGCTCACGATGATCTTGACAGGGATGTGATCCCATTACGATTTCCTAAAGGCAAGGATAGTAAAGCTAGTGATAAAATCAATCGAATGAAGGCTGTCGGTTGTGTGCCCTCAAGTCTAGTCGATCCCTGATAATCGTCTCAGATAACTGATTTCTTTCATTGAGGCGGCTAAACTGAGCTGTATAGGTGCAACCAACTCCTACAGAAAACCAAAGAACAAGAGCCATAGCAGTTAGTTAGCAATTATTCGCATTTGCGCACGTTAAAGACCACTCTCCATGGTAATTAAGAATATTCCACGTAATCAACTACATAATCAGACGGCCGTTTAAGTTTTGCGGAGGAACTAACATATACAATAAAAACAAAGGATCATGCGTTCTCATCGCAGTGGCTACTCGTATGCGTTATCTCCCGACCAAGCAGTGTAATGCACGAACGACGATAGTTAACTTAGCAATTAATTGCTTCTATAAAAATGAGTATAAATGAATAATTATAGCTCCGTCTAAGTAGGTTCCAGAAAGACCATTACAAGAATATGGTAGATTCAAAAGTGGTGATTGATTACCGACCGGCAAGGAGTATTGTTCGAAAACAATCGACGAGGATGTTTGTAAGTGACCGGTGATCCATCAAACGAACGGAAGATATATAAGAGTTCACTTTAGGCAATTGGTGGGTTTGAAATACTTTTTTTTTTAACGAAGACCTATTAGTGTATTCCGTTAGAAAGGTAGATGGCCTGATTAAGAAGGTAACATATTTCCATATGGTAATTATAAAAACATGTTTATAAAAACAAAAAACATTATTCGCTTTGACATTTTTGTTAAAAGAATATTTCCTGCCAAAATTATTCCTTTGGTTTTTCTCTGTAGACAATATTTTTGTTTTTTTTTTCTTCAATCATGTCTATTTACAACGCAAATGCTAATGAATATATCGAGCGGATAAACATAACACGGTAATTCCGGTGAGTTTTTTTTTGGAAAACAGGGTGAAAACCCTAGAGTAAATGTGAAAAGGAATGGATGCCCCCCCCCCCCCCCCCCCCCCCCCCCCCCCGTTATCAGCGAGACTACAACCGGGATCCGGCCTTGGCCTTACTTAAAAATCTCTCCACCGGTTCCGATTTCGAGCCGGTGTCATCCAGTATGGCACTCCCAGGCTCTGGGCGTCCTGGCCTACGCCATCTCTCCATCGCTGACATCGCAGTGTGGGCAGGGTTAGTACAAATGTTCTCTAACTATTTGGTTGGAGGGATGGTGGGAGGAAATCATATTGTACAAGACCGGTAGATCTTGAGTGCGGGACAAAGGCACACTACGTCTTAGCATCTGATAATCTGCGCTTTGGTCGGGGTGTGTGTATTTGTGCCGTCTTGTGTAGTGTGACTCTATGTGATCGGTCCAGGAATCCTCTATTATAGAGACGAATGTTGTTGTGAAAGGTGTTTTCGTCAGTTTTGTATTGAAGAAGAAATTGTGGTGGTCGGATCCGAAGAGATCGAAGGAGAGAAGAGTCAAGAACGCAAGACTCCCGTACAAATCGGTCCTCGTTGTTCTGAGTGCTTTCGAGGTACTTGTATGTACTCATTGATAAGAGTAATGGAGGCACCGATCGTCAGGCGGTCTAGAGACTCCTCCTTGCAAAGCGATCAATAACAGATAGTTACATCAGATTTAACAAATACAAAAACCATATTGGAAAAAGCAATTGCAGTGCATTACAACCCTTGGTTTTATATCTTATTTTATACAGACCAGAGGACCAGCGTCTCCGGGGAGGACCGAGCCCGGGACACCCGCGATAAGATAGAAGTGCGGCACGGAGCACACGGTATAACCTCAAGAGGCAGCTCGATAAGGTCATCGAGGAGGGCCGAGATCGATGCAAGGTTGGAAGTTGCCAAGCGAGAGCTGGAAATCGCCAAGGCGAAGGTGAAAGTGGGACGATTCAGCCTCGAATTGGTGGTAGCAAGTTCCGAGGATGCGGGGCCCCTGCAATCCATGGGACGATCTACCGAGGCTACCCGAAGAAAGGCGTGGGGGGGGGGGGGGGGGGCAACTCACGCGGACAGGTCGCCGCATCACGGAGAGGAAAGGAGCGACATGCAGGACCTGGGCCAAGCCATAGCCAGGCTCTCGCGAGCACCCCCCAGAACAATTACCTCGAGGGTAATGATCAAGCTACCCCATTTCAATGGTGCCAGCGAGGGGTGGCTGGCTTTCATGAGATCGATCGAAGATACGGCCGCCGGATTCACACATGCGCAGAACTTGGCACGTCTTCCGAGAGCTCTTCGGGGAAGGGCGAGAGAAGCTGTTCGAAGTCTCCTATTTATTGCCGAGGGCCCACAAGATGTAATGAAGGGACTGCAGACTCGCTTTGAAAGATCGGGAGCGTTGGCCCTGGCGGAGGTAATGAAGTTAAAGGGACTGCCTCGAGACATAGAGGACCCGAACGAGATTCGAATCTTTGCCAGCCAGGTAACGAACTCCGTGGGCAAGGAGAGGTATTTTAACTCACCTGAGACGGTAGAGGAACTGACTGCCAAGATGCTGTCATCCATGAAGTACAGGCGGTTCATGTATCACCACAGCCGATTTCCGATAGATCAGCGTGTGTCATGGTCAGATTACTCCCCATTGACATTATAGCGTTTGCGATGAACGAACGTGTGATTCTAACTGTCGCTATGGCCACCAAAATTAGAATCACCAAAAATTGAACCAATGCTTAACACATCTACTGGCCGCGTGTACGAACTCGATTTCTAAACTCAAGTACACTCAACTGATGTGGAATTTTTATGTTATCGCTATGGTATAACTGTGGGGTAGGTTTAACTGTGCTCCTGCACGGGAGCGGATTCGATAAATACCCACTGAATAACACTGGATAACAAGAAGGAAAAAATGTCAAAAATACTAAAACACGCTGGATTGACTGTTGTTAATGTTTTCTTCCTTTATTTATTTTTTATTTTTTTACGTTGACAAAGCTGAATTAATTGCACTGAGGCGCCTAGTACATTTGAGTTCACTTAATTCAAACTACAACTTTACACAAGTGATTCACAATAATTTTATAAATTGTCGAGAGCACTACGACCTTTGGTTTGAATGTTTCTTAACTGATATTGAACGTCCGCAGTACGTCCACATAGTTTTTAGTTCCCGATAGCACGTTCACGCCGATAATCCATGGGTCTGGTGACAGCCCGATCGCACAATAAACTTGTGGGGAGGAGTAGGTGCACCGGCGTACGGCGCTGATTAACTTCCTCCTCCATCATGTATTAATTAAGTTTGGCCGAATATCGCAGCAGGTACAGGAAACGCGCTTTAACAATGAAATGTGTCTAGTTTTGAATTTAATTTACTTTTAAATTTTGAAAATCAAACAGTTAATGAAATTTATAAATTGTTTATTGTTTGTCTTTTACATTTTTGTATGATTTATTCGTTTTCACAAAAACTATTGAACACTTTCGTATGAACTTAATGATATTGTTTTATCAAAGAGACTATTGCATACCGATTTTTTTGTCGCACTATATGTTTTCGATAATAAACAATTTGGGATCAATAAATTTACGTTATTTCATAGATTCACGGATAAATTTACGTGGAAAAATAAACTAAAACTTCCTAGAGTTGAAAAATAAAACACACACGACTCACGGGGGTGCGAACTCCGACGCACCCCTCGATGGTAAAAGGGTGGCCCATCGTATTTACGCGTACCGAGCGCAAAGGTAGCGTAGTGGAGACCCGACCGACGTGGTCTGGTGATGGAATGAGAGTCAAACGATATCCTCTCCAATAAGGATATCGTTTTTTACCTACCACCAGGGAAACGTAAAGTCTCTCTTGGTGGTATAGGAAACCAGATCTTGTAATACAGTTCATGGTGGTATGTGTGGGATCGTTGAGATCAATGCTATTCACACGTGCAGTGGAACAGCGAAACAGGCAGGCGGCAAGGACAAAAGAAAAGGCGACCAAATGGTTCGCTCTTTAATGAGGGTCATGTTTATACGATGCCTCGTCGCTATTTTCGACGTTAAGAGAAAAAGGTGCTAAAAGCAAATTGGTTGTTTATGGCATCTCTGGCTGCAATAGAAACCGGGTTCATATTTGCATTAGGAAATGCTGGAGAATTTGGTTTCAGCGTCTATTGCGCTAATTATATGCAGCTGCTTGGGTTGTTTGTTGGTAAGACAAACAAAAAAAGGTTGCCAGGCAATGTGTATGAAAAGGTATATGACGCGGCTGGGAAAATAGACGGCGCGATATTTATGGTCCCTGTCATGACGGTTACATTGATTGCAATCCGAATTATTTTGTTTACAGGAATTTGTCTGGTGCCGAATTGGTTCAGAATACCAAATAAGAAAACAAAGAAATCTTATGAAAAATTGTATGCGAAGGGATGCATGAAGGTAAGTTTTCTCTATAGGGATTTTAGGGTTATAATAATTGGGTCTGTTTGATGCGTGAAGCATCTAAGATGCTAATGCGAATTGCATTAGCGAAAGCTGGTGCAGACCCGGGTTATGGTTATGGGGTTTTTTTTAGGAAGGCGAGCCGTGGGATCTGGCGGAACGCCACGGTACTCCCCTCCCAGTGACGTAGTCACGAAAAAAAAGGTAGGGGCGCGGGAATGCTCGATGGTGGGTGCTGTGATGATATGGAGGTTGCTTCGGAAATGCGCTGTGGTAATGTTAAGGGACTGTCGTGGTGACCAGTTCCTGGTTATTGTTTGGGCCTTTATCGATAATAAGGTGGACACAGATGTTACCGATTGATGCCATCAAGGGCAAGGGTGTGCGGCGTGGTCCATAGGCCTGTTATGGGTCTCATGGACCAACAGGCTTATCGCCCGAATAGGTCGGAACCCATCGGAAATCCGCTCACATCCGCAGTGACGAAATAGCGTGTGCGAGATGGAGGGGAACTTATCCCAGGGTAATTCCCATCCGCAGTGGCGGGTTGCCGTGTGCGGAATGGAAAGGGACCAAGTCCAGAGCGGGTGTCTTTTGTCCATACGTTTGTATGGCGATTTGTTTGCCGCTGGGACTGGTAAAGGAGGGCGGGCCCTCAATTGCACGTTTTACCTATCGAGGGAGGACCGGTACATTGGTGCGGTAGCTGCGACCTCGACCGAATGGAAACTTGCTGTGAGGTGCCGGCCGTCGCTCTTGTTTAAAAAAAAAATAGGGGATTTTGGTTAGGGGGCTCCTGGTGGGTGGTTGATTGTGTCCAACCCCAGGGCGCCCTAGGGTTATTAGATGTGCGCTCCGAAGTATTATGCACCTAGGTATTTGAGGCGGCGTAGAGGGGCGTGTATAGCCTTTAGTTGCCGCTAAAGGGGAGCCATGGTGGCTAAAGATTGGGGAACCAGGTATGTTGTCTCAGCCCGGTGGTATCGGTTTGATTTGTGGACCGGTGTTGCTGAGACATTTGGGAGACGTAGGAGATCTAAGGACGAATGTCCTGAAATTTAAATAAAGGGGCAAAACCAGGTGCCCTGATGGGTGCTGCTACGCGTAGTAGCTGTGGTAACGAGGGAAGCTGGCTTGCTGAAATCGGGTAGAAAGGTCGAGCATTGATGAACGGTTTCGCGTGATAACTGTTTTTGGCGTGGATGGGGGCCAATATATGAACAGGGATAGAAAAAGGTGTTAGAGGTCAAGCAGAGTCGAGAAGGGTTGCATGGGGTTGCGTGAAGGCTATGGTTGGTGAGCGTGAGCGCCAACCTACAGAAAAGAGACAGAAAGGGTGAGGGTGTTTCACGCGAGACAAAACCGGGCGTCCTATAGACCATATGCTACGCGTAGTAGCTGTTGTTACATAAGGGGCCGGTTTGCAGAAAATGGGTGTTGAGTAATGGCGAGCGTGTGCGCCAATATTTAGAAAAGGAGCCTTAAAAGGGTGGATGGAGGCGAGTTTTGCCAGTATTTAAAGACGGCCAAAGGTCATCACTTTGAACTCGAAGAGTCCGAAGGGTGTGATGAGGAGCCGGTTAAAGGAGTTAAATTGAGCCGATGTTGGGTCAAGTGAGGTTGGGTGGGGTCCAGTGTTTAAGGGGCATTGTGTCCCGATGTAAGAGACGAGCTGTTAAGAGAGGAGTCGGTTGTGGAGGAATGAATGGAGTCGAGAGAGTTGAATGTTGGCGACGTGAAGTCGAAAAAGAAATTAAATGTAGTCGGAAGAGGATCAAGAGAAGTAGTAAGCGGAGCCGAAATTGAGTGCGAGTGTGCCGAGTCGTGTGGAGTCGTGCGGAAATTATGAAATAAGGTTGTGCGTTGCTTAATACCCTGAAGGGGCTTACACTATTTATTTGTTTTTTTTTTAAAAAAAATATAAAATTTGCAGCAACCGTTTCTATTCAATAAGATATGGTAGCACGCACACAAAAAAAGGTAAGGTAATTATGGTGCCGTGGTGCGTTTACTTTATGTTACTTGTCGATATATATAATTGCGCATAAAATTTATTGAGCTATATCTATTGCCATTTGTTTTGTGTATATTATTTACAATGTTTACGATTTTTAATAATATAACTTTAATGCTTATATGTTTTTGGTTTGTTTTTACTGACAATATGTTAACATTTGATTATGTTGTATTTTGTTGCTTACTTTATGTATATTTTTAATTAGTGTGCGTGTTTCTTGGCGAGAACAAAACAAAACTTGTACTAATACCACCGAATCACAAATAGAATTAGGTACGATGTAGTACATCTAACGTAATATTTAGTATAATACAAATTTTGCTGCTTTAGGGTATTACAAATTATTTTTATGTTTTGTCTAATTATTGTTATGCACGTTATTATGTTGCTTTATTTTTATTCTTTTAATTACTATACACAATTGTAGGGAACTGTTTACTTACACTTTCTCTGTCTTCGTATCTTAAAGGGGGTAATCCATATGTTAATTTTTCTTGTAGATGTACATGTTGATGTATTATAGTGTGTAAATATAAATAGAGTATCGGAAACTACTTAATTTTAGTCTGGATTTAATGCTGGACAACAGTTACAGGCGTTCCCTGACTTTCTATCGTTATTTCTTGTGCGACAAAGCGCATGTTTTGAAACAAAACTGTATAGTATAGGGTTTAACTTTATTATAATTAATATTTTATGGGTATACTTAAGTGTTTTATATAAGGTCATGTTTTCTTTAAATAACTGGAGTTTGCTTAATATACAAAGTGTTAAGTAAGACAGAAGAAAGGCAGAAATTTAGGAGAACAAAGAGGAGAATATAAAAATATTTTTAATATTCGGATTAATGTTTGTTCATTTTAAAAGAAAATAAAAGAAACGCATTCATACAAATGAACATATTTCCGGACATACGTCCATTCATATAAATATCGATATCCTTTATAGCCTTTAACAGTCAAGCTTATTATACGGTTTTCTTAGACTGGCAGGACAACTGTTTCGAACCAGTTGTCTACCTTTACTATGAAAATCGCTTACGCAAATTGGAACTGTGCGAGGAAATTTGCACTTCAAATCACTAATTAATTTTACACAAAACACAAGCTTAATGATTAGCCTACTTGATTAGTTTCTCGAAATAGTATTGAAAATTTTACTTTTGACAAAATTTTGCTGTTGGGTTTGTTTACCCTTTGGTTCTTTGATTTTGGACCATTTTCGTACATTGTGCTGTTCGTAATATTTAATTGCCCTGACGGAATATTTTAATTCCTTCTTACAAAATTGCTATTAATATACTAATCAAAATGAAAATGACATTTGCTTTTTTTGCTTTTTTTTTTTTTTTTTTTTTTGACAGTTTCACAAACACCGAATAGTATAAAAGAAAATAAAGGACTTTAATATTGATACATCATACATAACTGTAAAGGATTTTGAGTTTTAACGACGTTATTAATTATTGGTAATAGATAAACAACTGGAAGGAAGGGTGGTTTTACGCTACACAAATTGACTGGATTATCTGGAAAATAGCCGACCCACAACGACGAAGATAAACCATGCCAAGAGCCACGGACCAACAGGATACTGGTTCTCCTTTGTTTTCGATGACTTTGGCACATTTCCTCGCAATGTCACATTTTTGATTGCTTTCTCGTGGGGTAGCCATTGTGTGAAAGCTGGATAGAATTCCGGATATAACTTGGTGGTGTTGTCTGAATCGCTGTTTGATAGATAATAATATATTATTTTAAGAACATTCACAACAGGTGAACGATCTTTATCAGTTTCCGCACTGGTGTAGTTTTCCTTGGTTTTTTGTGATTTAGCGGCGAGGTATTCAGGCTTGAATCCTTCCATAAATTAAAATACAAAGAATTAAGTTTCTGTAGACGGCCGATGGAACAGCTCGATCCTATCGGTTGGTGAGCGTTGTGTTGTTTGTTAGACCGCTTGTTACTTAGCGATACCTTAGCTGAAATGCAATTAACCAGGCCATTGGTGAATTTCCGTATTGCATCGGTAGTACGCTGATCCTTATAATGCTGCGATCGTTTAGGTGCACCATACATGCCTCGGTGGTCCATGATCGCGATCTCATTCTGCCTCTAAGATTACTTGCATTCTGGGAGCAATGAATGATGAGTTGCTCATGCCATTGTTGCTTGGTAGTGTTGCGTGACTCCCTGTTCAGAAAAAAAAAAGGAAGAGATAATACGGAACTTACCAAATCCTGGCCGTTGCTGTTGAGGCGAGTGCTGCCAGGTGATGTTGGTAAAGCCTTGGCTGTTTGGTGCTGCTGCTAGTCCGGTGATGTGTTGGGGTAACTGATGCTGGTGCGTCGCTTGGTGATCCTGTCGTTGGGGCGATGTTTGCCCATTCATTGATTTTTGGCAATTGCCGCCACAATTGCTCACCGATTGTCACTGACACAGTCGCAGCACCGAATAGTCACTGTTCAACGAGCACTAATTCGTCCTTGCGTTTTCACAACTCGTACCGGTCTTTTAGGTGGTTGCGTGTTACTCCGAAAGTTCACCAATGACGACAAACGCTGATGTTCGAAGGTTGCAGTGTTCTTTTTACACTCGCGGGTCACCAATGTGGGGAGGAGAAGGTGCACCGGCGTACGGCGCTGATTAACTTCCTCCTCCATCATGTATTAATTAAGTTTGGCCGAATATCGCAGCAGGTACAAGAAACGCGCTTTAACAATGAAATGTGTCTAGTTTTGAATTTAATTTACTTTTAAATTTTAAAAATCAAACAGTTAATGAAATTTATAAATTGTTTATTGTTTGTCTTTTACATTTTTGTATGATTTATTCGTTTTCACAAAAACTATTGAACACTTTCGTATGAACTTAATGATATTGTTTTATCAAAGAGACTATTGCATACCGATTTTTTTGTCGCACTATATGTTTTCGATAATAAACAATTTCGGATCAATAAATTTACGTTATTTCATAGATTCACGGATAAATTTACGTGGAAAAATAAACTAAAACTTCCTAGAGTTGAAAAATAAAACACACACGACTCACGGGGGTGCGAACTCCGACGCACCCCTCGATGGTAAAAGGGTGGCCCATCGTATTTACGCGTACCGAGCGCAAAGGTAGCGTAGTGGAGACCCGACCGACTTGGTCTGGTGATGGAATGAGAGTCAAACGATATCCTCTCCAATAAGGATATCGTTTTTTACCTACCGCCAGGGAAACGTAAAGTCTCTCTTGGTGGTATAGGAAACCAGATCTTGTAATACAGTTCATGGTGGTATGTGTGGGATCGTTGAGATCAATGCTATTCACACGTGCAGTGGAACAGCGAAACAGGCAGGCGGCAAGGACAAAAGAAAAGGCGACCAAATGGTTCGCTCTTTAATGAGGGTCATGTTTATACGATGCCTCGTCGCTATTTTCGACGTTAAGAGAAAAAGGTGCTAAAAGCAAATTGGATGTTTATGGCATCTCTGGCTGCAATAGAAACCGGGTTCATATTTGCATTAGGAAATGCTGGAGAATTTGGTTTCAGCGTCTATTGCGCTAATTACATGCAGCTGCTTGGGTTGTTTGTTGGTAAGACAAACAAAAAAAGGTTGCCAGGCAATGTGTATGAAAAGGTATATGACGCGGCTGGGAAAATAGACGGCGCGATATTTATGGTCCCTGTCATGACGGTTACATTGATTGCAATCCGAATTATTTTGTTTACAGGAATTTGTCTGGTGCCGAATTGGTTCAGAATACCAAATAAGAAAACAAAGAAATCTTATGAAAAATTGTATGCGAAGGGATGCATGAAGGTAAGTTTTCTCTATAGGGATTTTAGGGTTATAATAATTGGGTCTGTTTGATGCGTGAAGCATCTAAGATGCTAATGCGAATTGCATTAGCGAAAGCTGGTGCAGACCCGGGTTATGGTTATGGGGGTTTTTTCAGGAAGGCGAGCCGTGGGATCTGGCGGAACCGCCACAAACTATTCGCAAATTCTCTAGTACGAAATAAAAATTGAAACTTGAAGTTTTTTTACGCATCCACACTCTACAACCCGGGAGTAAAGGAGAACTCGACTCTTGACACGCGTGTATTTCCGACAGCGGATGAAATCTGACTCCTCGAGCTGGGCGACGTTGACCCAGCCTCTGGTGATTGCGATGAGTTTCCACGCATGTCATCGCAGGGGAAAACAATCTTTCCAGATAGGGTGAATGTATTTTCCTCTGCAAGAAAGACACACGAAACACTGGCACAAGAAAGGCAAAACAAATATGCAGCTGGTCAAATATGACGATCGGTGTACGGGTTGGCTGTATGGCCACCGTACGATAGGGGATCGATTTTTGATTGACGTTAACTCAACATAGCTTCGCTGCGACGGCAAAGGCTACTAGATTTGGGTGCATGTTTATTTTAGGCATTGGATAATGCACAGGAATGCTGGCATGCAGGCAAAAATAATTTCTTCTGTTTACGCAGAGTACACAGAAGCATTTCGTTTAGAATAGCCAGCGTGAGAATAGTGGCTGGTCGTTGTTTAGACAACGAATCATTAGACATGATCATGGGTATGATTGTCTAACGTCAATCATATTCGTGTCCAAATCCCATGATCGGTAGATAACCGATAAAGGAAATTGGTCGCAAGTGTAGCGAACCTTGGGATTGGGGCAATATTCACTCATGAACCGTAGCAAGAATACCGGCTACAGCTGTGTCAACAATTACGCTGGCCAGCGAGTATTTATCGTTTATAATTGCTGTCAAGCCGATCCGATTGTCTGGCACGGTTCATGCAATATGAATGAAATAACTTGCTTGATGTGCATGTCTGCTGGGGTTTTACTTTCAGGTAAAAGTTATTTGAAAGACAGCTTACACTGCTCGAATGCAGGTAAGTATAGTGGTTTATGAAGTGATGGAAAAGTAGGTTGTTTTAAAGAAATGGATGGTTCTTTAGGCAGGCTTTAAAGAACCGCCACATAACGACTCTGATGCATTTTCTTATTCGATTTTCGTTCGGTGTTCTTCACTATTTGCTTGTGTATTGTGTGCGTATCTGTTAGAAACGCCACAACATCGTAGCTGAGGTGATGCTTCGGGTCTATTAAACGCGAACCATGGGTGATAAAATGCATGGTGCAATAGTGAGAATAAAGCTAGAAGAAAGAGGAAAGTCTATCGCCGTATTCTAGGCCAGATGACACACAAGCTTAAAAGGCAGACGGATCTTTGAATTCATCCCATCCGAAGAAGATTGGAGAAGGCTCCCATATGGAAACTGCAACTACCACCTTACGCAGTTCTTGTTGGGGCATGGCGCGGATCGAAAGTACCCAAACCGTTTTGGACACGACAATTCATCTCTCTGTCCGCAATGCGAAGAGCAATAAGAATATGCTGAACACGTAATTTTTGCATGCAGATATTCCACACAATGGAGAAGCAACCTTTCGAGGCTAAAGCATCTCACAGACTACATGATGCGTTCAGAATTCTAGACCGAGACCTTTACGACCCTAGTGGGGAATAAGTTTCGCGAATGCGAAAAAGCAAGATGAGAAGTGGCAGAAAGCAATAGGAGACCAACATAAAGAGTTAGCAGCCTCGAGAGGGAAAACTCAAAGTCAGCCAGGGGGGAAGAGAGGTCGTAGATGTAGGGATTTGTTTAAGTACGTGTGCGCAGTACTGTTACATACTGGACAACTGTGTGAATCATGCATGTCAGTAGCTCGGGCTCATGGAATCTTTGGAAGATTACACATGCTTTGGTGCAAGCATTAAAAAAAAGCCTTCCTCATCTCACCGAAAATGGTATATGGCGTTGATGCTCCTGTTTTAAACGTTTCAAGTAGTACACCCAAAAAATACTTAGCAGTTCTGGATCTACCTTTGGTAGTACAGTGAACTATTATTTTTCTGTAAGAGATTTTTTCTATATCTGTTGTATTTTTCGCGTTACTCCCTATTTCGATTTAGATATTATTTTAATAGTAAGTATTTTATTAAAAGAAAAACAAATAGTTACCCCAAGACCCTGCGTCAAAGTTATACGCTGACATCTTCTGAGAGAAAGTTATACAAAGCGATAGAGCAACAATGGAAATTGCTAACTCCATCTGTTTGAAACTTCTTAGCGTAGAGCAAAATGTCGCTACCACGCCCTCAAACACAGTGCATAGCTTTCCTTTAAGCAGCTTTAAATCCTCGAAATGTTTGAAAACGAAGTATATATTTGTTATTTTGTCACTAGCACAAATGCTCCATTAGCAACTTTAACGAAAAACAAAACTTGAAACCGTGTAAAGCATCATCCTTTCTCAACTCTTCAGCAAGCCGCCGATGTATTACACGGAAACTACTCTCAGATATTATGCAAATATGCTAGCAATTGATTAGAAACTTTCAACAACAGGTGTACACGACAGAATTTTTAATTAGACCCCAACCGAAGACACTAAAGAAGGTGGAAACAGGCGGTGGAGTATGAGCTCAGGGGCGGTCTATTAGAATATTCATCTTCAAAATACAAATTTACATAGAAACTTCCTGAATACGGGGTTTAGACTCAATTTTACGAAGCACTAGTCCTTACTACTACATACATATGTATATATCGTTCTTCTGCATTGTAAAATACAAAACTATGGAAACTTAACCCAATAACAAACAGCTGCTTTGATCCAACAATATTTTATGCGAGACAAAATGAAGAAAACGACTTTTTTTTCAAATGAATTCGTGAAATTTAACTGAGAGGCTCTTTCTTTCACGTCGGTACTTCAAATTCAAATTAGAGGAGTTCAAGAATAAATTCGACAGGTAGGGAGCAGAGCCGATGAGGAGCACAGCGAAATAAATTAAAAGTCGTAGTGAACCAAAGCGACGACGGCCGGAATGGTTCCTCTTGAGTGCATTTGCTTGTAAGGTGGACCTTCGTCACAATGGACATCAGCACGCCGCTAGCGCTCCGTTTCATATGACTGCAATTCAAGCATCCGACATAATAGAGATCCAAAAAATTCCTCTGAGTAAGCGGCGGAAACATTTGTTGTTACCCGTCTTTATCGTTGCTGTTGCTGATGTTGTCATGAGATCTGGATGCATTCCCCAGTTGGTCAAGAGAGTGTCGACTTTAGGTGCAACCAATAAGACCCATGAAGTGGGTTCGAAATGGTTCTGCATCGACTAATACCATCGTTAAGTTTACCATGGACATCGTTTTCCAAAGACAACTTCAGGGTCATGGTAATAGAAGAGAGAGGTGGATGTGAATTGAGCACATCAGCACCAATTAAAAACTTGAAGCTTGTTCAGTGAAATTTATCTAAAAATTGTCAGTTATTTATGTTACTTGTAGGCTATGATGCTTTCAAGCTTTATACTACTGGTATATCAATTTTATCAATTTTTCGCATAGTTCGCTACAGTTTATCACATATCGTGAAGGGTCGTACAGAAAACGGCGGCCTCTCACTTCAGTATCGAATTGTGTCGCTCGTCGGAAGAACATTCTTTAGGACACAATGAGTGAATTCTAGAAAAAGGTGTAGTAGAGAAAGAGTCTTTGTGAAGAAGTTAGGCAAATTGTAATTGTATCATATTCACAAAATGTAATCAACCGCGTTTTTATGTAACGGATCTATGAACTAAAGGGTAGCTCTAATAATTAAAATCATAGAGTGGATAGTGGGTAAAATATTTGACAAAAACCGATTAATCTGCCCTATGAATTTGTGAAAACATCATAGCTTAGATTTATATACCCAACATACTCTTCTAGATAGGCTCCTCGATAGTATAGTGGTTAGTATACTCGCCTTTCACGCGGGAGACCGGGGTTCGATTCCCCGTCGGGGAGCCCCCCTTGCAAAAAAAAAAAAAATCAAATCATTATGGAAAATTTAACAAGCCTCAGGACTTACTAAATAAGGCCAAGACCGGTTCCCGGTTGTAGTGCCGATGATGATGATACTCTTCTAGAAGTAACAAGGCCCACATATTGCAAGAAGTTCGGTTTGGAAGGAACTGACACCAGACTGTTTGGAAGGAACTGACACCAGACTGTTTCAGGAAATTCCTCTTAAAAGATAGTCTATAGGTCATCAAATTGAGAGACAACACAAGCTTGAACCTATAGAAGAATACGATAACTGATGTAGTGTGAAACAAACCGTTACAAATCATTCAGGTATAAAAGGCTTAAGTTATTGTTTCTCACATCGTTCTTTGATTATATTCCTTGGCTCGTAAGTTAGCTCGTAAGAATATTTTCTAAACTTGTTCTAAACTAATAAATGGAACGATTGCCCTACTATCCTTGGCTTTTAATGACGCAATTAGCTCCACTTATCAAAAAACACCTTTCAAACACACAGCTAATGTTAACGTTTTTTAAAAATAAAACGGGCACAAAAGAAGATTTTAGAGTACCCTTAAATGTCAGAGCACAGTGCGAGTGGATATAACCAATGAACGTGAAATCCTTGAACTCATGTTAACAGATTGGAAGGCGAAATGCCCTTAGTTGAGCTTCTGAATATGAGATGTTGTAAAAAAACGCCTAAATTAAAAATTAAAATATGAGCTTGTGGGTTGATGACTTCACATTGTATCAGGGAAGTATACATATGAGGCGCTTTCGATATTTGAAAATGTTAGTGCACTGCAACAGTGCGATTATAGATTTAGTGATATAATCAGCATTTCAAAAAAGCTAGGATTGAATGGTGGCTGGAGCATATCTAATTATAGTTTTATCCGACGGTAGCAAACGCAAGCGGTCCATGCCTCTCTTTAAAGAATGTTTAGAATTATCTATTATACGCTTGCCTTTGTTCTTATTTTTTAATATTTCTTCCGTCAAAATCGAATCTTTTGATATTCTTAAGTGAGCAAAACGCGACTGGAAAACAAGAACAGGATAGTTAAAGTGTGATGGCTCTGAACGACGCCACTTTCAAAGTTTTGTATCAAGCGTTCCAACCTTTGTAACTATGACAAAAATGAGAAAATGAACTATGACAAAAATATAGAAGCGGCAAAAAGAGTTTTTTTTTCTCTGATCGGCTTGTGAGCTGAAGAATAAAAATTACTACGTTATGGGTGGTAGTCAATTGCACCGCTGATATCTGTTTTGTTTGTAAATTTACCAAATTTATACAAGTCAAGTATTATGTTTTTGTAATGCTATTTGCAGATACGAAGTTGGTGAGGCGGCGTCCACAGAGGATGTACTGACGGATGTAGGTGGTGACGCTCACGGCACCCAGAGAGATTTCCAAAAAGCACTTCAGTGCTGCAGACAGTAACGGATGGAAGGACTGGTCAAGTATTATGTTTTTTTAATGCTGTTTGCAGATGCGGAGGTTGTGGGGCGGCGTCCACACAGGATGTACTGACGGATGTAGGTAGTGACGCCCACGGCATCCAGAGAGATTTCCAAAAAGCAGTTGAGTGCTGCAGACAGTACCGGATGGGAAGGACTGCAATGGATACAAGTAATCCCGTCGAGAGAGGCATCCCGAGAGCTGGGCCCACTGATGTAGCAGACGAAGGTGTAAAACAGTCCGGAGAGTTTGCAAAAAGGCAGTTGAGAGGAGATTTTAAATTTAGCGCATTTGTGGAGTCCCTTTGCTGTCACCGACCCGTTGTCAGCTGGCGGATGACAGTTGACAAATGACGGGCGGATGTGAACGTACTAGAATTGTCCAGTACATTTATTTATAAATCCGCCACAAATACACTTATAAAGTTTGTTATATAACGACGTTTGAACGTGTGAAATACTAGAAATTTATAACACGATGGTTGAATTTATAAATTAAATAAAATTTAATAAATAAAGTACTATGCAATTGTAATACACTGGCACTAGGAACGAAACTTAAAGTAGAAAAAAAGACAAAAAAACAACATTCCAATACAAGGCGCTGCTCTGCAGATTCGTAAAGGGGTAATATCACTTTCTGTTCACTAAATTTCACCTGATTTTCTGAGACGTACCACGAACGATAGGAAAGAGACGAGGATATGAGGTTTTGTGCATATGAAAGTACTAGTCTCCAATTTCAAGTACGAAATTCACTAGATAATATTGTTTCAAAATTGCAGTTAAAATTTCAAGTCAATCGGATAAAAATTGAGGGAGCTACTGGTGCACCCGTTGAAAAATATGGAGCTGAGATAATTGAAGTTAAAGTTTTGAAAAGTTTTGTTGTTCCAACGGTAGTATAGCATACAGAGACGAGGGATCCGTCTGATCGGCAACCTTGCGCTACAGTCGCTATCACATCGAAGACGCATAGCCGACCTGTCTGTTTTACAGATATCACGGCTACTGTTCTTCGCAGATGCTTGGTATGGTTCCGCACAATTCGGTTTATATGCGCTCCACGAGACAACTCGACGGGTCCCGACAATTTGTGGCCCCAACATCTCTGCATCAAAACTCGTTCGGTTACAGAGCGAGAAAGCTGAGCAATTTCCTCCCCACGCAAGTGTTTTCAGAGCGTTACAACATGCAACTGTTTAAAGAGAATTGCAATTTTGTGGCATCTCGGGGCGCCGACTCGGCGATATAGGCTCGCCTCTCCCGAAGTGTTAAAAAAACAAAAAAAAAATTAGTTTTAACCGACTTTCTACAAACAGCTGTTTGTTCAGCCTTATAATCTGGAAACTGATATGTATCGGAATTAATCATATTAAGAATAATAAAGACTCCGTGCAATCGCAAAACAGCTAATTTTGCTTCACGACTATGCTCGGATAACCGACTATTTTGACCCACTTAGAAGTTTCTCTCCTTCATAATCAACTTTTTTACAATTATAATAAAAAAAAAACGTGAACAAAAAATCACGAGGTGATATTACCTCTTCACCATGCCACTTTCAAAGTAATTGTTATAAGCGCTCCACTTTGGACTACGCCACATTCGAAATTCTATGGCGATTTTCGGAAAGGAAAACAACAATAGGATCGTGGCGAAAAAGAGAATCGTTTCGTCTTTGCTCAAAAGGAGAGTTGTTGCAGTTCCGCAACATGTATTATACATTATACCATTACGGAAAATCACCATTGGCACTGAACGCTGCCAATGACAACTAGCAGATTCATCGGACTGATAACGAGCCCGTTATCAGTAAAATAACACAAAGAAGTTTGATATATTTTACGACTGTACTGTTCTCGAACAGTTTTTGTTTTGAACGTTTAAGTTAAGATGTTGTTTTGTATACGGTGCTTTCAGCACCTGTTGTTTTTTAACGTTAAGAATTGAAATTGTTTACGGTGCCTTCAGCACCTGTGCTTTGATAATGTGACTTTTAATTTCGTGTAATAAAAGGTTAAATTAGTGTTACAAAATGTGTTTCTTTTGTGCCCAATGCGGCAGTCATTTTTGTTGTCTCGTCGATGAATTAATCGACGCAGAATCACCCTTTTGCTGTTTCTCAGTTGGCGAACCATCGGCAACATCGGAGTTGCGGTTCCCAGCTGGCGAAACAAGAGTAATGTATAATCATTGTCCATGATTGTGAAAAAATAACAAATAAATTATCATTCTATTCATAGTATAAGGTTGGCAACTAAGTCTTGCAGATTTTTTCAGATAAATAAAACACGTTTTTTAAATACAACGAATAAACTTCAACCGACGAGCTCATCATCTTCGGTGATTTTAATCTTCCACAACTCAATTGGGCTTTATCTAACGATCATTCACACTTCACTTCCCATCCCACCTCGGCCAAGGAATGTCTTTCATCGGTCGACTAGATGATTCTTGTCTCTATCAGATCAGCAACGTTCGAAGCCTCTTGGGTAGGCAGCTTGACCTCATCTTTATAACGGACCCTATCAATACATCTGTCTCATTCAGCCCCTTCGTCCTTACATCTAAAGACAACCACCACCACCCTCGTCTCGTGACCTTCTTCCGAGTCCACTCGCCACCACCCGTCCACTTCGCCTACGATTTCAGTAAAGCTAATTTTCGCCTAATCAACGACTACCTAGACCGCTTTTCGTTCAACTACGATCACCTATCCGTTGAAGATGCCATCACCGACGTATATACCGTAATCCTTTACCCTATTTCCCTGTTCGTTCCCTACTCTAGATAAAGAACATCAAACTCTTCCCCTCCACGGTACAATCACAAGCTTCGCTCCCTCCGTAATAAAAGGAATAAGTTATGGATCATCTTCTCTCGCAATCGAACTATACCTAACTACTCCAACTTTTTTGGCTGTTACCTCCAATTCACGGAACTTTTCAACACCCTTTATCGCAACTATCTCACCAAAATTCTGACCAATCTCAAAAATGATCCCAAAACCTTCTTCCAGTTTGTCAATCATAAACGTAGATCCGACGGATATCCCATATCGCTTACCTTAAACTCCCATACCTCATCTGATCCTGCTACTATTGCCAACTGCTTCGCCACTCAATTCAAGCAATCATTTACTAATGACTCCTTTGTTCCTGACCCGTCATACTTTAACTACCTACCTAACTTTTACCTCGGGCCCTTTCTCCACAACTCCTTTGATCCGACCTTAATTGAATCCAAGCTGCTGGAACTCAAAGACGAGTTTACACCGGGCCCTGACGGAATCGCTGCAAACCTCCTGAACATTTGCAAAACCTCTTTCATCACCTCCATCCGCAAGAAGTCTCCCAAAAACATGTGCCGAACTACCGCCCCATCGGCAAACTGTCCCACTTACCCAAGACTCTCGAAAGCATTCTGTACGAATCTCTTAGTTTTCGTTGCAAACCTTTTATTTCACCAAGACAACATGGTTTTCTTAATGGCCGATCAACTACAACCAACCTCAGTTCACTTCCTTTAGACTCTCAGCACCAGAGCACGGTTATGAGGTCGATATGCTCTCGACCGAACTCAGTAAAACATTCGACAAAATCCCCACAATCTAATCTTCTTCAAATTATCCGCCCTCGGTTTTGAACCTGTAATGCTGATATGGATTCCTTCCTATCTAAAGGATAGACTTTATTTCGTTCGGTTCAGGTCGATGATATTCAACCCCTTCCTTGCCACCCAAAGGTAGCCACCTGGGTCCTCTCCTATTTAAACTGGCCATTAATGACATCGAGGGCTCCTCGATAGTATAGTGGTTAGTATACCCGCCTGTCACCCAAGAGACCGGGGTTCGTTTCCCCGTCGGGGAGCTCCTGGCGCAAGACTAATGACCTTGCCCAGAAAAAATAAATCATTATGGAAAATTTAACAAGCCTCAGGACTTGCTAAATAAGGCCAAGACCGGTTCCCGGTTGTAGTGCCGATGATGATGATTAATGACATCGATAAGGTCATTAAGAATTCTAGCTTGTCCTTATACGCTGATGATACCAAGTTATACAAGATCATTGAGTCACCACATGATTCTGCACTGTTGACCTTGACAGCTTCTCGACTTCGTGTGACGTAAATTGCTTTGTACTTAACATCGCGAAAGGCCAATCTATAATCTTTTCCCATAAGCGTATTCACTCATCCTCACGTTCCTATACCCTTCATAACCAACCCGTGACCATTGTCCAATGTATTCGAGACCTTGGGATCCTTTGGGACAGGACTCAACTTCCTCTCTCACATTGATAAGACGATCCGGAAAGCCAATTCTACCCCCGGATTCGTGAAACGATAGTCTAAGGAATTCTCCGACCGTTACGTTACGCGATCCCTTTACCTTACCCTCGTCAGTCCTCTGCTTGAATATGCTAGCCAGGTATGGTCTCCTTATCACAAGATCCATATCTGTAGAATCGAAAGTATTCAACGTCTGTTTCTTCGGTTCGCTCTCCGAGGGCTACGATGGGAAAACCCCTTAATCCTTCCCCCGTACATTAACCGCCTCAAATTAATCAACCTCAGAACCCTTGCGGAGCGCAGGGTCGTGACTGACATAATATTTATTCATCGGGTCCTCTCCGGCAAGGCCGGCTGCGCTTACCTCCTTAACTTAATTCCTCTAAACGCAAACCCTCGAAATACGCGTAAACCCAATCCACTCGTTTACCGGTGATAGCACATTGAGTTTCTCATACTCATACGAACATTCCCGTCCAAAATCTTCGAACGACAATGCCAATCAGCAGGTTATGCTTAATACACTGAATTCAGACCTCAGCAAGATATGCTATATCAATGGGGATTATCTAACCGAGTAGAGTTCAATGCCTTAAAAACTCAATCGTCGTCAAAGGTAACCCCAAAGTAAATATACTGTCGATGAATGGCACTTCCATCGACGAAGCCAAGGAACTATCAATCGTCGGCACTCGAATTAATTCGACTCTTAATTGGAACGACCACATTTTTGAAGCTGCGAAAAGTGCGGCCAAATGGATGGAGTTCCCTAAGAGATGCAAAAGATACTTCACTCCATCCAAGCTGGCCACTATTTATAAGGCGTATATTTGTCCCAAAATGGAGTTCAACTCACATATTTTGTCAGGCGCATCCAAAACTGCACTACACGCGCTCAATAGGATGCAAAAACGAGCAGTGAAACTTATTGGGGTCCCAGCTGTGAGTCGATCAATTCCGTCATTGGAACATAGGCCCAAAGTATCATGCCTTTCTCTCTTCTATATGTATTATCACGGTCGTTGCTCAACAGAACTTGCTGAATGTGTTCCGCCTCCTAAAATATTTTCCCGTCAATCTGAGAATGCGCGGCTTTTGACCGCGTCTGGCACGGGGCATTGCTGAGCAAACTTCGTTCATATGGACTTTCCCAACAGCTTTGCGACTGGACGAGGAGCTTCCTCGAGAATCGATCGATCCGGGTTGTTGTGGACGGCGAGTGTTCGGATCTGTATCCTGTTAATTCGGGGGTGCCCCAAGGTTCTATTTTGACTCCAACCTTGTTCTTGCTTCACATGAATGATTTGTTGGAGACAACGGATAACAAAGTGTTCAGTTCTGCGGATGATAGTACGCTTGTTTCCTCCTTTTCGAGTGTTCGGCCGATTGGCGCATCTGCGTCGCATCAGCTGAGATGTAGACAGTTTGACTCTCGGCGTCACGGTCTGTGGGAATGTATCATGGCATAAACACGTGTCGAGTATCGCCAGGCCAGCCTAAGGAAAACTGAGCTATCCTTTTAGAGCCGAGAAATATTTTACTCCGGCCCATCTTCTTCTCCTATATAAATCCCAAATTAGACCCGCGCTCGAATATTGCTCTTATGTTTGGAGCTCGGCTCTTAAACATACCCTCGACCTACTTGAGAGCATACAGAGACGAGCGATCCGCCTGATCGGGGACTCGGCGCTGACGTCGGGACTACAGTCGCTATCACATCGAAGGCGCGTAGCCGACCTCTGTTTGTTTTACAGATATTATCACGAGTGCTGTTCTTCGGAGATTCTTGGCATTGTTTCACGCAATTCGGTTTATATGCACTCCACAAGACAATCCGACGGATCGCACCCGTTTGTGGTTCATCTCCAAACGGCGCGAACATCCCTGTATCAGAACTCGTTCCGTTACAGAGCGGGGAAGCTGTGGAACTCCCTTCCCACGCGACTGTTCGCGGAGCGTTAAAACCTGCAACTGTTCAAAAAGAACTGCAACAGTTATTTGATGGCATCTCGGGGCGCCCACTCGACGCTATAGGTTCGCCTCTCCCGAGAGAAGTCTAATAAAAAAAAAAAAAAAACTATTGTATATGGGAATATTCTATTGTAATGGGAAATCGATGATTTGGGTATTGGGGAAGGGAAGGATATACATGTGAAGACACGAGATGTTAATTATTATAGAGGGTAATAATTAAACGAATTCAATTACATACGTGGAAAGTCAACTACAGGCGCACAAACAGACATAGAGAATCATTCTTTAGTCAAACCACGCGAATGTGAAATACTCTACCTGATGATGTGTTTCCCCGTCGTTGTAATGTCCAGGCATTTAAGAGCAATGTACATCGATACCTACTTTCCTTTTCCACTTCCTCTCCTTCCGCTCGCATTGTGCTCTGACACTTAAGGGTACTCCAAAATCCCCCTTTGTGCGCGAGTTTGTTAAAAAACAAAAAAAAACCTCGGTCAAGGAATGTCTCTCCACCTATCGGCTAGCCAATTCTTCAAAAAACACAGTAAAAATAGCCCTAAATTTCATGGAGAATAAACAAGACCTCATATTTATAACAAACCCCATCAATAGTCCAGTCTAACCAAGCTCCTTTGTCTTCACTTCTATCGACAACCACCACTCCCTCCCCTCATGACCTTCTTATGGGACCAATCCCCACCAACTGTCTCCTTTAGCAATCACTACGCCACCAATTTCCGTAAAGCTAACTTTCCCCTCATCAACGACTACGTAGACAGTCGTTCATTCAACTATCCGTCCAAGTTTCCATCACTCCCTTCTGTGCAGAAATTCTTTATTCTATTTCCCTATACATGTCTTACTCTAGACATAGAACATAGACCTTATCCTTAGCTCGGTACAGTCACTAGTTTCGTTCTCTACGTAACAAAGAGAAAAAGATGTGGGCCCTCTTCTTACGGAAACCAATTATTCTCGTCTGCTCTGACTTTCTCGGCTCTTACCTTCAGGTTACTGAACTATACAGCAATCTTTACTGAAACTACCTAATCACTTCTCAAACCAACTTAAAAAATGACACAAAATACCTTTATTAATTTGTTAATCCTAAACTTAAATCCGCCACAAGGTGGTTCTACTGACGCCACTGCTACCTTTTCCACTTACCTCCAAATCTTCGTGCCCTAAAGCTCTAGAGACCTCATTGGTTTCCACTTATGCAAGCGCATTAACACCCTCAAGCATTTTCCCACCGACCTTATAGTTCTTCGATTATGCAATCGCATCCAACACCCTCAAGCATTTGCCCATCAAGGACATTCACGCCATTAATGCGTTATATCATTTTTCCTCGGAAATCGGTACGCCAGTACCGTATACATCAATGCATCTCAGCATTGTTCTAAAGAGAAAACATTTCGGTTGCCATACTAGATAACCGAAATGGATTATAGAAACAATCAGCAGAACCCCTGTCTGCCTGCGTTTGCTGTCCCACACGTGCGCGACAGATTTTTATAGTGTATCCCTACTCAGGGCGGCTTTTATTCAACCTACAAAGCATATCGCAACTCTCGCCTAGCGGCCAAGAGCCGAATTCTTTGCCAGTGTAAATATTCACAGTGGAATTCGATCCTTGACTTGCTATGGATGCAATACACAATCGACGTGGATGTAAACACAACCGTCATCAATCATCCCAAACGCATCCTAATCACCAGCACCATATTTAAACAGGCGCAAAAGCTTCGTTCAAAGATGCTCTTGCATGTGAATTTTCATTCCCACGGTCTTACACCCATGAGCTCGCGTCACGAGCAAACAAAGAGATCCGCGCGTAAGTGGACACACCCTCGTTATGATCTATGTACCGGAGATCAACTCTGATTGGTCGGTCTCAAAAGGAAAATTTCATTTCCTTTTCACCACACCACCAAACTCACCCCAAACGAGGGTTGAATCATTAAGTCGTATTCCAACACCCGACCCCGCCGGTGCGTCTTCCGCTCCCCGTGGCGCCCGGGGACGCGTATAACCCGGAGTTGTGTTTTCGTTTGAATTAAAATCTTGTAATGTTACCTTCGTAATAGTTAGTGCGGAGAGTTTACTTAGTTTGTGTATTGTGTACGTCCATCGTTCGAACGAGGATACTTAGATTAAGATATTTGTAAGTGACTTCTAATTCATGTTCGGTTAATTAAGTACAAAAATAACTATTGGTGGATAAAATAAAGAGAACATTTTGCCGACCAGTGTTTTGACTCTCGTGGCTTCTTGGATATCTCTGGTGATTCGCGTCAGAGGAACTTTGCGTTAAATCGGTGAGGACGAAGTAGAACCCTACGCCTATGCCGGCGTCCAGACATCGTTCCCCGCAACCTCACATCGTTTACCTTTAACTCTCAAACCCCAACTGTTTCTTTAACTATTGCTTATCTCTTTGCCACTCATTTCAAACAATCATACACTGATGCATCCTTTGTTTCAGACCTTCTTTTTTTATTTTTTTATTTAATTTTCCCAGGAAAGGCGAACCTATAGAACCTGAGTTACCAATTCAGTCATTTCTTACTACGATTTTTTATCCAACTTTCCTAATTTAAATTACTCGACGTCAAAGACGACGGTTCAGCAATTCTTTTCAAACGATTTTCATCCATTCTCTCTGCTTCCCTTTCGAAAATATACAATATTTCCCTCACTCAAGGCTTTTTTCCTCACATTTGGAATACTTTCTTTATCACGCTTATCCACAACAAGGGACCCCAAAATAATGTCATGAGCTATCGTTTCATTACCAACTTTCCAACTTACGCAAAATTTTCGAAGGCATTCTCTACGAAATTAGTTTTCGCTGCAAATGTCTTATTTCTTCATGTCAACTTGATTTTCTCACTGCCAGATCAACCACTACCAAACTTGTCAAATCCACTTCATTACATTACACTCTCAGCACTAGAGGACGACAAAGAGGTCGACATGGTCTCATTCGATCTCATCAAAGCATTTGACAAAATATCCCAGAATGTAATCCTCTTCAAATTATAATCTCTCGGCTGCGAACTTGGACCGCTGAAGCGGATTTTTTCTTATTTTAATTATAGAATTTATTCTGTTTGGGTCAGATCCGCGATATCCAACCCATTTCAGCCTCTGGTGTCGCTCAAGGGAGCTATTTCCTCACACATATTGACGAGATGTTTCTGAAAGAGAATTCTGCCCTCCGGTTCGTGAAAGGGTGGTCGAAGGAGTTCTCTATCCCGTACGCGACTGGCTGCCACTGCTAGAATATACAAGCCTGGTATGATTCCAAGCCAGGTATGATTCCCTTATCAAAAGATCCATTTCCGCAGTATAGAATGTTTTCAATGTCAATTCGGCCTTCGTGGTCTGGGATGGGAAAACCATTTCATGCTGCTCCCTTAGATGAACCGTCTCAAATTAATCGACTTAAAAATCTTTGAGGAGCGTCGTAGCCGACATTCTGTTCATTCATGGGATACTTTCCGGCTCAGTAGACTACGCGTCTATCTCCTTAATTCAATTCTATTCAATACAAACCCTCAAAATATACGAAATCCTCGCTGTGTCTACATTCGTCCCGCACCACCTCTTACGGCTTCAATGAACTTTTATTGCGGATGTCAAGAAATGTCAACACTAGCTTCACCGGATTTAAATTTAAATTCACTACCCTCACTCTCAAATCGATCCTCTCAATCACACCCCTTATCTTAAGCGAAGCTTCCTATACTTTTCTCACAAACCTGCCCCATGCACACTTCTCCTCTTGCCGCACTAGTTAAGTGTCCACGTTAGGCTACGTCTAGTTTAGGTAATTCCTAAGTTAGATTGTAAGAACATTTTGTATAAGCTTGCAGTAAGCTAATAAATGGGGCGGTAGCCCCGCTAAACTAAGCTCAATCTTATAATCTAGACGATCTGGGTGAATTGGCCGGCTGCAATATATTTTTCATGGGGCTATCTCAAATCACATATCTGCAATGATCGTCCCAAGGCTCTGGGTGATTTAAAAAACGACCACTGTCAGGTTGTTGTCAGTAAACTTATTGATATATAGTACGAAGGCGCATCAAATATAAATGGTGATTTTACTTTTTTGCTTAGCAACAAGTTGCGAGCTAGATAATCTTGTGCGCGGCTGTTGTTTGGTTTATGAAGAGTAGGGGAACCGGCTTGGCTCGCGGTCGCGCTCGACTTTGTAATCAGTAAAACCATGAGCGATGAAGAGGTACATACGTCTGTTGCGTAACGGATTATTATAAAATTTTTAACAAATCAAGACGTTAAACCCTCGGAAATTTTTCTCGATTGAAGGCACCGTTTGGTGGTGATACACTGTCTCAGAATCGTGTGGGCCAGAGAATTGAAAAGTGGGCGAGAACGTATCGAAAACAAAAGTGGTGATCGACGCCCAAGAATAAGTCGTACAGATGACAACATCCGTGCCGTTCGAGAGCTTTCTTTTCCGACTCAAAGGGAGGTTTAATGATTGATTTTCTTTACGAACAACGTGAGCGCAGCTTACTACTGTCAGTTGTAACAGTTGACAAAAATCGAAACAAAAGACGAGGTATGGCCATTCGTGATGTCATCCTTCTTCATGACAACGTCAGGCCTCACACCGCGTCCTTGACAAGGGATACATTGGAAGAAATAGGCTGGGAAATCCTCGAACTCCCTCCTTACAGCCCAGAATTGTCTTCCTGTGACTATTTTTTGTTCGCACCCTTGAAAAAATCACTTGGATGAAAAAATTCCGAATTTCGAAAGTGCGCAATTGGCTCACAACTCGCCCTAAATCTTTCTAGGAATAAGGGATATTAAAGCTTCCAAATCGGTGGCAAAAGTGGAAAATGTTGATAGTGTGTAACATCATTCAATAAATGTATAAAAAGAAATTACCGTTTATATTTGATTCACCCACGTATTTGATAAAGATGTGTTGAAAATAATTGGGGCCATCTGTCCGATATCATCTTTAACAATATATATAAATAAATGAATTTTAAATTTTGTACTGTTTGGGGAAAAAGAATCAAATTGACATCTAGTTTTTTTCTAAATTGAATTTCTAAATCAGCAACTTCCTCTACCCCACCTTGTATGATAAGTTGTTTATTTCGAACGCATATGTCAAACCGCGTCTAATCCGGCTAGGTTCAGGCAGCTAATTTGAGCCTTAAGAGTTATCCTAATTTGAGTAGACATTTATGTATGTATAGTAATAATGTCATGCCAACACAACTAACAATGATTCGTTAAAAGAATTATTGGCATCTGCCACATTAAATACCAGATTGTCTAGATTCTTAATAGCCGCAAACACGAACAGGTCGTTAAATTCAATCTTATGATTATCTAAAGTATCGGTTTTATTAAATCAATAATCGTGAGCCTGTCGTGCAACCGACATATTAGGAATCAATATTAACGTGCTTTTAATGGGTAAACACTTTATACAACTTTCTAATACATTCAGACTGTTAAACGTCGTTTTTATTTGATTTAAATTGTGAGCTAAAAATAAAGTGAATTCGACTTTAGTTTTAGGAGCATCACACAAATCTGAGGTTATATGTCCAGATTCATAAGATGATTTGGGCTTGAAGGTGATCTTATGTAGATTAGAGATTGTTGTCACGTATAGACTAGCCTATTTTACTCGATGAGTTTGCGTCTTATCTTACCATCGTTAACTAGTTGTTCTATGAACGCATTTTCATTATAGATCCTACCGCAGTTCGTGGGACGTTAACATCGGCGGGTTGGCATCTGTGCACAAGGGTAGCAACGCATCCTAATATCACATCCCCTAACAAAATGCCTTGAAATCGTGAACACTCCCATATCTTTCTATATCATCACAAACAAACAAATTCTAAAGGCCGCCAGAAAATTGGAGATACATCCCCACACGACAAAATACATTTTCCCATGTGCAAAGGCAACTAAACGCATTTCGGTTAGATATGTGTACATGGTCGGCTCGGGATAGCGCATGAAATCAAAAAAAAAAAAATGGGTGGCGAGAGGGCCGACTTTAGCGAGACAAGGACAGATGTGACCTTCATCTTGTCTCTGACTTCTGGTCATCTTGCGATAACCAGAATCACCCACATCCGTGAGGATGTTGGGCACGGTCTCGCCATATCTGAAAAGAAAAGAAAAAAGGGGGGTATCCAAGGATAGTGTGGACAGTGTTAGTGCAGGTGTTCTCTAACTACTTTTATAGAGGGATGGTGGGAAAGAAATCATACAAGACCGGTAGGTCTTGGGTGCGGTAGTAAACGCAGATCACGTCTTTGGCGTCTAATGATCTGCCCTTTGGTCGGTGTGTGTGTGTGTTTGTGCCGTCTTGTACTGTGAAGGGAAGGGTCAAGAACGCAAGAGTCCCGTACAAATAGGTTCTCGCTGTTCTGAATGTTTTCGAGGTACTTGTATGCTAATTGAAGCAAGTACTCGTCGATAGGGGTAATGGAGGCGCCTTCGTATAGGTGGGAGTTAGGGTAATGACGACCGTCAGGCCTTCTAGAATGATTGGTGCATCTTCTGAGGAGTTTCCTTTCGAAAACCCGAAGTCTTTCCATTTGACCCGAAGATATGCAAGACCATATGGGAAAGGCGTACGATATTCCAGATCGGATTAGCTGCTTATAGCAGGGAAGCTTAACTTTGGTGTCAACTTTGTTCCTCCACTTCAAAATGTTGTGCAGTTGCTTAGACCGACCGAGGCCCCTTTGGAGAATGTGGGTCACATGTTTGATGAAATTCATTTTTGGGGTATAAATGACCCCACGATATTTCATCCTGTCCTGCGGTCTAATCGTAGTACCTCCCATTTGTATTCGGATATTCTGTGAATATCGAGAAGTAGGTTGGGAGTGTTTACTACTCAGAATTATATCTACTGCTTTAGATGGGTTAAGTCAAATTTTCCATCGACTGTAATACTGATACAGTTCGTCCAAGTGACGGTTGAGTCGATTTGTTGCGAGGTTAGGGCCTTTGGTTGACGTGTACACCAGGACGTCATCCGCATAGCATATCTGGTTTACTCTCCCGTCCACAGGGCGAGGAATATCTGAAGGTGTAGATATTAAATAAGATGGGGCCTAGAATGGGGCCCTGTGGTACGCCTGCAGCGGCGTTGAAAGTTCGGGAAAGCTGTCCATTCACCCGAACTTGGAAGGTTCTGTTTAAGACGAACTGGTAGATGATACTACACAGCGTTTTACTGAGGCCAGTATTCAGTAATTTAAAAACGAGACCTTCGATCCAGGTTGTGTCAAACGCCTTTTCAATGTCCAAGCTCACCGCAATGGTGGGTTCCTTATTAAAGAGGCGCACGCAAACGTGGTTTTGAAATATGTTGAGAGCCATGGTGATGCTGTGCGCTCTTCTAAATCCAAATTGGAAGTCAGATATTAGGTTCCTGACACTGATAAATTTATGTACGATAGGGGTAATGGAGGCGCCTTCGTATAGGTGGAAGTTGGGGTAATGACGACCGTCAGGCCTTCTAGAATGATTGGTGCATCTTCTGAGAAGTTTCCTTTCGAAAACCCGAAGTCTTTCCATTTGACCCGAAGATATGCAGGACCATATGGGAAAGGCGTACGATATTCCAGATCGGATTAGCTGCTTATAGCAGGGAAGCTTAACTTTGGTGTCAACTTTGTTGCTCCACTTCAAGATGTTGTGCAGTTGCTTAGACCGACCGAGGCCCCTTTGAAGAATGTGGGTCACATGTTTGATGAAATTCATTTTTGGGGTATAGATGACCCCAAGATATTTCATCCTGTCCTGTGGTCTAATCGTAGTACCTCCCATTTGTATTCGGATATTCTGTGAATATCGAGAAGTAGGTTGGGAGTGTTTACTACTCAGAATTATAGCTACTGCTTTAGATGGGTTAAGTCGGATTTTCCATCGACTGTAATACTGATACAGTTCGTCCAAGTGACGGTTGAGTCGATTTGTTGCGAGGTTAGGGCCTTTGGTTGACGTGTACACCAGGACGTCATCCGCATAGCATATCTGGTTTACTCTCCCGTCCACAGGGCGGGGAATATCTGAGGTGTAGATATTAAATAAGATGGGGCCTAGAATGGCGCCCTGTGGTACGCCTACAGCGGCGTTGAAAGTTCGGGAAAGCTGTCCATTCACCCGAACTTGGAAGGTTCTGTTTAAGACGAACTGGTAGATGATACTACACAGCGTTTTACTGACGCCAGTATTCAGTAATTTAAAAACGAGACCTTCGATCCAGGTTGTGTCAAACGCCTTTTCAATGTCCAAGCTCACCGCAATGGTGGGTTCCTTATTAAAGAGGCGCACGCAAACGTGGTTTTGAAATATGTTGAGAGCCATGGTGATGCTGTGCGCTCTTCTAAATCCAAATTGGAAGTCAGGTATTAGGTTTCTGACACTGATAAATTTATGTAGCTTCTCGTATATGAACTGTTCATATATTTTGCTGATGCAGGTGAGGAGCGAAATAGGACGAAAGCTTGAGGGGTGATAATTTGGTTTCCCAACTTTTGCTATTGGGCAGACAGCAGCATGCTTCCACGCTTGGGGAAAATACCCCATGTTGTAGGTATGGTTGAGCAGAATGGAGAGCTTTATAAAGAATAAAGCCAAAAGCCTTCGCAACGAGTGGTAGGACATATTGTCGATACCGGGTGACTTCTTCGGGTTTCGAGATTTAACTAGGTTCTGTAGGGTATTTGGTGTGACGAAGCCGTGACTATTATCACGTGTGTCGTCGAAGTATGCACTGTTAGTTGAGTTAAAGCCAACTATTGGCTCGTTAAAGTTGCCTAATTTATTGTGAACTTCTGAACTAATTATTGCATTCGTTTCCGGGCCGCCATCCTGGAGAGTGAGCTTGTGATTATTTTCAAAGGTCTCTCCGATGATGTTTGCTTTATTGGTGTCATTATTGACAACAAGACCGTTGTGCATGATTGGTCCAGTGATACGAGAAGTGCCACATACCTTTTTAACATTTTTATAAATGTTCTGGTCCATCTGAATACCCTTCAGTTTGTCTTCCAATTGTCGGGTGCGATTGTTTTGGATTCTTTGTTTTATCAGTGTGCCAATATTGTGAATAATCGCTCGCAATAATGGCTTCCTTTGCGTAAAGCGGTGACGATATCTCATTCTGCAGAGCTTTTTACGCTCCCGGATGAGACGGAGAGTGAGGTCGTCAAGGGGAATCTGATAAGTCTTTTCAAGTTTGTACTTCGGGACATGAGTCTCAGAAGTTTCCACTAGAATCTCGTGAAGTCGGGTTGCAGCGTTATTTATCTCAACCGTCGTTAGGTTCCTATCAGTGGGGAGAGAAAGTTGGTGGAGTTTTTCGTCCAATCTCTTCGCCCGGTTATCCTTTATGAAGTCAGAGACTATCGCACGCTTTGATAGCGAAACAGGGGAGTTGACATTTATAAGAATAACTTTAATGTTGGGATCCATTTTGAAGCGTATGTCTTACATATGCCGTGAAGAGGGGTGCATCCCTCTCAGCCTCAGTTGTTAGTTTTTCATATCGGGGTCGAATATCCCCAATCATGTGGGGATGTCATACAATTAGCTTAGGTATTTGTAAACATAAGGCCATCGAAATATTAGTCGATTTGTGTCTGCATCATAAAGTTATTCTCGATTAAACATGTCAGCTTACGAGCCAAATTCTCGTCATTTGCGGGAGGTTTTAATTTTCTGCTTTAATATGAAGAAATCTGCGGCTGAGGCTCATTTCTGCATTTCTGCATCGCATTGTGACTGGGGACGAAAAATGGGTTCATTACGATAACCCCAAGCGCAGAAAATCATCGGGATATCTCGGCCATGCTTCCACGTCGACGGCCAAACCGAATATCCACGGTTCCAAGGTCATGCTCAGTATTTGGTGGGACCTGCTCGGCGTAGTGTATTATGAGTTGTTAAAACCTACTGAAACAATCACAGGCGGTTTTTTACAATAAAGCCTCGAATTTCGGAAAAAACGGCGGACGGAAAGTTGTACACCTAATATAAAGGAGGTATAATAAAGGTCCGAGAATGGAACCTTGAGGAACACCCGCGGTTATACTGTATGGTATCGAAAGAGTTGAATTTATTTTCACCATGAACTTTCTATCAGAAAGGTAGGAAACGAGAAGTTTTGTGGTGTGGGCGTTTAATCTGAACATTGAATGTAGCTTGTATAGCAGTCCTGCAATCCAAACGCAATCGAATGCTTTTACTATGTCGAGAGAGACGCATATTGTTGGGGATTGGTTTTGGAGTTTCATTGTCACGTCATGTGTCAGTTTTAGCAGAGCATGACAAGTTGAGTGTTGTGGACGAAAGCCAAATTGAGAATTCGGGATAAGGGAGTTGTCTCTAGCAAATGAGAGAAGATTTTTGTATATCTTACATTCCAAAACCTTACTAAGCGAATTTAGCTGTGATATGGGACCGAAGTTAGCCGGGTTGTTGGAAGAACCGGATTTACTAATAGGGACTATCACCGCTGTTTTCCAACATTTTGGGAAATGTGAAGCGTTTATTATGTGGTTGAGAAGAAGAGAAAGAGGAGTAATTTCTCCGGGTGAAGTCTTTTAAATATAAGGTTAGGGATTCTACCCAAGCCTGTAGATTTTTTATTGTTACGCGAAGTAATCAATTCAGATAATTCTGTAAAGCTTAGGAATGTGTCGGTTCCCATGGGATGTGACGCTTTATTGGTTTCGTTGAATTCAGTAATGAATGGTGGGAAGGATGGCTCCAGTATGCGTGAGATGAATTCATGCACGGTGTCGTGGAAATTAGTGACTGGGAGGGAATCGTTTTGTTTATGAGATTTACAGAAGTGTTCAGCGAGACAGTTTGCTATATCAGTGTCCGATTGGGCGATGTTACTGTTAGTTGTTTGGATGAGATAGTCTATTCGAGGCTTGAATTTACGACCAGTTAGTCGATTTATATTTTTAAATAGGTCACGGTTTGGTTTGATAATGTTTAGAGTAGACGTGTAGGTCTGATCGGTGAAATTTTTAAGTTGTCCATTTATCAGGGTGGTCAAAAGCTGTATCTGTTGTTTAATAAAGGGTGAGTAGCTAATATGCAATTTACGTCGGAGTTGTTTTTTTATGCGCAATAATTTTGTGAGGAGGTTGGGTAATGGTTTTTCTAAGTGGTTATGAGGGACGGTCGTAGGGGTATGGCTGAAGAGAGCATTTGCCTGTATTTACTCTATTTTTACAGCTGCCTGGTCAATTTCAGTAGGGAATAGGTTTGAAGATTCCGGTAAAGAATAATTTGAAAAACTGGCAGCAATATCGTTATTGACTTTTTTCCAGTTTGTTTTGGAAAAATTTGGGATAGGATTCACTGTGTAGAGTGGTTCGAGCGAAGGGATTTGAACCGTGGAGTGGACGGACCCATGATCGGATGGGAATGTAAAAGACACAGTAGGGGGATTAGATGAATAAATATCTGTGGATTTTAGGAAGAAATCGATTGTTGATTTGGTTGAACTACAAATTCGAGTAGGTTGCAATGGACAGTCTGTGTAAACATATGGATGAAGTGGGAGGAGATCTAGGAGTTGGTAGCCGTATTTGTTGTACTTGATGTCATTAAATGATGTATGTCGAGCATTCCAGTCTCCCCCTATGATGAAAGGTGCCGGCAGAGACTGCTGGATTATTTGAGAAATGTCTGCGCTAGGGAAGTTAGGTTGACGAGAAGGATGAATGTATATAGACGACAAGACCAGTACTTTATTACTTCTGTAGAAGAGTTTAACTGCCGTGTATTCGACAGTAGTTATGTTAGTGAACCTGATTTCAGTAAATTAGAATTTCTTGTGTATTATAATTCCAGTACCACCATGAGGGCCAGTGGTTCGCGGGTTGGACACGAATGTGTAGTTAGGAATGTATATTCGAGAGTTTGGTTTAAGCCAAGTTTCTGAGAGAAGAAGAACATCTGGGGAGAACTTTTCAACAAACAAACGGAGGTGTTATCTACGAGTGTGGGAATATATGGATTCTGTGTTGAGGGAGGCTAGGGTTAAATTATTCATTAAGGGAAAGAATGTGGGAAGTTATTAAATCTAAGATATTACCTTTTTTTTCTATTTCCGAGCTGTGTTTCAGGGTGGGTAGCAGCGTATCCAGGCTTCTAATATAACCTATGATGTCCAGGTTGAGAACGTTGAAATTGGGTTGATGAGGTTTAGTCCAGTTTCGGGAATCTTTGGTAACTTCTGCATAGGTTATTCCCGATCCCGCGAGATGAGATGGTTGAGGTGATGAGGTTTAGTTGCTGTTGCTTTGGTTTGTGCTGGTTTATTTGTTGTCGTGTGTGCCGATCGTCTCTCGAGGATTCGTAGCTTTTCGGGACATTGGGAAAAGTTGGCTGGATGTGGGCCTCCGCAGTTACAGCACGTTACTGTGATTTTATTTGTGGTTGCTGATCCATCAGCGTTTGTTTTTTGAATTGTTGTTGGTTCTGTACCAGGCGGGTTTACCTTGCATTCTCCAGGTGTATGCTGTTCGGCACATTTCCCGCATCGTGCACTTAAATGGCACGCAGCTGCTAAGTGACCTGAACCTTGACATCTTTAGCAATGGAGAACGTCCTGTTTGTGTGGTTCCTCAATCGCAATTTTATGCGTAAACAAATATTTTATTTGTTTAAGCCGGCTAACATCTTCGTTTAGTGCAATCTGTACGATTCGTAAACTCCGAATATTGTTTTCTCTCATATGAGGAGTTTGGAAGTAGTCCAATCTGTGTATACTCAGTTCCGGGCAGATCCTCGATATTTCGAGTAGAAGTTCCTCATTCGTCCATGCTGGGTCAATGTGCCTTATGATGAATGTCTTTGGTTTCATCTGGGCATGTTGAAAAGTGAAGAACTCATGTTTTTTTTTCTGTGAGTTTTTTTACTGCCGTGTCGTGGTCCGTCAAAGTTATTGTCATGATCGAGATCGAGGAGCCTTTGGAATTTGTGGTAAAGTTTCGATATCCTAGGGCATTCTCGAGCATCTTGATTACTTCTTTGATGCTAGTTGCATTTTTGATATAAATTGGTGGTGGCCTTGTAGTGCTCCAAAAAGCCCTACTACCTTTTCCCCCATTCCTACATCCAAATCCTAGCTATCTTACGCTAAAACCAAAAAACCCATCAAAACCCAAACATGATCCAAAATTCGCAATAAACGAATCAAACATTCGTTTATAGCCTAACATTTGCACCCACGGCATTATTAACCCAAAATCCAAATTAAAATTAAAAGTTACAATAAACGAATCTGATATTCGTTTACGTTTCACATTTGCCCCACAGCATCACCCAAATCCAAAAATTCAGAGATCATTATTTCTATCTGAAAATTTTCCACTCAGGAAAACAAACAAAAAACCAAAAGCAGATACATTCCCACATCTGCGCAATAGTTTCGTAAGAATTCATTCTTATCTTATGCATTGTTGCACGAAAATGTGTATCTTTGGGATACAATTTTCGACTTGCTTTCCTTAATAAAGGAATAGTAAAACGATCTCCGGGCCGCAGTATCTAAATCCTCATGCCACAGAGCAGTGATTTTTCTAATTCTAGTTTTACATCTGTTGTAATACTCTAATATAAAATCCACAATAAAACTCAAACCAAAATTAAAACTAACTTCTTTTAAATGCTTTGGAAATTGTGTGTTGTCACCAACGCTGGGTGATTCTTTTCTTTTGTGTACGAGGACGACTCCAAAAATTGATACAGGAACCGATACTGAGGTTGCAGAATATAAGGACGTTATCCCCTAAATTACGTCCTAGGAACAATCAGGACGTTGCTCTTCCCTCTGGGTCAGAGGAAGCACGGCAACAACCCCTTGCTGGAGGGTGTTGTGTCAGGAACTATCAACAAGGATATCTAACGTCCTTTTCAGGACAAGAAAACGCGCTTCCTGAGGAACAACCCCCACAACAGCAGAACAGCCTCACCTTATTTGTAATTTTGTGTCCAACTGTTTGCCACTGGTCCTCTATTTTGTTAGTATATTGGGACGTTGACGGTTTATCTGATGACGATGGTTTGATGTTGGTTGTTAAGGAGATGCCTGATCGTTCGGGATGAACTTCCTTCATGCAGACGTCGTTGTAGGTTTTGGTCGGTGATTGAAGAGAGCGTATTTTGTCGTGCAGTTGGTTCATTTGGGCTGTAAGCAGCCTTATTTGTTCCATGGCGTCATTGCATTTCTTATGGTAATCGATGGTTGGTTGGGTAGTCATTATGGCGATTTTTTTCGGGCGTTTAAGATACTGTGGATGATTTTTTCTTCCGTTTTATAGGTAATTGTTGGGCAGCACTGGGACCGTTGCCCGGCATCTGCGAATGCAAAGTCCGGATACGGTCGTTGATTTTTTGTTTTGGTTTACCAATTTTAGGATAGTTTTCACAAGGTATCACCGAAATTTACGAAATTTTCACTATCACTTTAAACAATAGACAAATGTTCAGTCACAGACCGTTGTTAGTAACGGTTACACATTTAAAGTCCACACGCGCACACGTGTTTTTTTTTTTTTTTTTTTTTTTTCAAGAAGCAGTAAGCAGTGGCAAAACGCGTCTACTCACTAAGACGATCAGAGTGGGAATGTATATTATTATATACATTTAACAACATATTAATTAACTAGAATGGAGAGTTTACTTAGGAAATTTTAAAGTTTTAGTTAAGATTGTTAAAAATGAACCATGAATTTGTTTTTTGATAAAAGGCACTCGATTAAGCTATCCGCGAGCGAAGCCTTACCCAATGGTAACAGAAATGGAATACAGCTGTCCCAGGAAGATAAACCTTTGAAATGATACCAAATATCAAAGAATGGACAAATAGATTACACTGTGAGACGGTTTCGAATGCTCCAAAAACAGGACTAATTTAGACAATTTCTGCACAGATTCAAATGCAAGGAAGACCCGTACTGCCTGCCTGGCCAATGATGTGCCGAACATATTTTAACCGATTGCAGTAGATTCTAGAAGGCGCGCAGTATGCTTACAGAGCAAATCGACGGGGCAATAGATGAGGCCAATATAAGAGTGCTTATGTTAAACTCAAACAACGGATGGGAATTCATCAGCGTATGGCACATTATGCAGACGATGGAGTACGCCGGTCCTGCTCGCGGAATAAATGCCGAGGCACGATTCCTGGGGGAGGAACAGGAATGTACATGTGGAAGTGAGTTTATTGCGCAAGCACTGCTGGAAAGTAAAGAGAGATCAATCGGGCATATAAGTGAACTCGGCCGACCTGTATTAGAAGATCACCATGTCCAGATCGCACGAGTTAAGTTTGACTTCTGTGAATTCTGCAAAAAAATATTCGTTTCTAACCTACGGCCGGAGTTCGATACATTGTTCGCTAATTTTTAGGTACAAAAGGAAGTTTTTAGGCTAGATTTACATGGTATTTATACTATATTGTTATCAACTAAAGAGAGACTAATCATTATACTACATCGTTATCTCAGCAGGAAATAATGAGTGACATCATTATATTACATTATAGCGTTTGGGATGATAGTGAAGAACTGACGCTATGACAGTTAGAATCACCAAAAATTGAACCAATGCGCAACCCATCAGGCCACCGCCGTGTGTACGAATTCGATTTCTAAACTCAAGTACATTCGACTGATGTGGATTTGTTATGTTATCGCTATGGTATACGGCTCTGAGGCATTTTCTTATTCGATTTTCGTTCTCTTCTTCTTCACTACTTGCTTGTGTATTGTGTGTGTATCTGTTAGAAACGCCGCCACATCGTTATCGCCAGATGTGGTTGAAAGATAGAGCTGTGGAAAATTACGTATCATTGGGATGAGTAAGCGTGATCGGTTAAACTCACGCGATCGGTCGTTCGTGAATTTTATCCATATTATTACTGAGCGACTAAGTTCGCGCTATTTGGAAATAAATGGCAATAAGTGCTGGTCAATTTCGACATATCCAAAGCATCATGAACCAAGCTTAGACATATGGTAAACAAACCGCTTTGACACAGTAGTGATTTTGTTTTGGCGTCATATACTTTTGGTTGTGTGAAAATGTCTGATGTCGTGCTAAATAATCGTGTGTTGATTTTCTTCTTTCATTCGAAGAAAACGGCGATCGAGAGCGCCGCAAAGTTTATGGAGATGCTGCTCTACGTGAAACAACGTGCCGTGATTGGTTCTATCGCTTCAAAGACGGTGATTTCGATGTTGACGACCGTCCGCGTAAAGGAAGACTAAAATCCTTCGAGGACGTTGAACTGGAGGCATTGCTCGATGAGGATCCATGCCAAACGCAACAGGAGCTTTCATCAGCATTAGGAGTTACCCGCCAAGCTATTTCCAAGTGATTGCATCCGTTGGGAATGATTCAAAAGCAAAGAACTTAGGTTCCTTAGGTTCCTTGGGATTTGAAGCCAAGGGACGTTGAGCGCCGTTTTTTTCGCTTGTGAACAACTGCTCCAATGGTAAAAGAGGAAGGGTTTTCTCCATCGCAACGTGAGGAGCGATGAAAAATGGATTCATTTCAACAACCCAAAGAGATAGTCATGTGGACTGCCCGGTCATGCTACTACGTCGTCGGCTCGGCCGAATATTCACGCTTCGAAGGCTACGCTGTGTATGTGGTGGGACCAGGTTGGTGTTATTATGACCTCTTGAAACCGAACGAAACCATCACTGGGGAACGGTGTCGACTTCAATTGATGCGATTCAGCCGAACACTGTGCGAAAAACAGTCACAATACGAGCAGAGGCACGAAAAGTCATTCTACAGCATGACAACGGTCGACCTCACGTTGCGAAACCCGTTAATACTACCCTGGAAACGCTCAAATGGTAAATCCTATTCCACCCGCCATATTGCCCAGATATTGCGCCGTTCGATTATTACTTGTTCCGTTCGATGGCACATGGTCTGGCTGATCAACAGTTCCCGTCATATGAAGGTATCAAAAAATGGCTTGATTCGTGGATAGTCTCAAAAGATGAACACTTTTACCGTAACGGTATTCGAGCCCTGTCGGAATGATGGGAAAAAGTTGTAGCTAACGATGAGCAATACTTCGAATGATTTATTTGTAACCATTTTTCACAATATGTTGTATTTTCATTAAAAAAAAAAACAGCGATAGCTTAGTTGCGCACCTAACACTACTACTACTATTTATTTGCCTGTAGGAACCCATGACCACGCCGACGCGACTCCGCCATTGTTTCCTGTCCAGTGTGCTCTCCTTCCACCCTTGTCTATCCGATCCGATCCCCTCAAGGTCAAACCTAACATTGTCTTCCCATCTCGGTCGCGGGAGTTACGTGTGTTGCGTTCGGAGATGAAAAAAAAATAAAAATCAACGTACAATTTAATGTTTACAATTTTTCTTTATTAGTTACTATTTCTACAAAAATCAACTTAAACAAAAAACGTTTTATGACCGGGCACTATGACAATCCAAATCCAACTCAACTCTATCTCCTATCCTACCTGTACATCACACCTCGATATTGAATTGCAAAAGTGATTCGCATGCTTTTAAACAAAGGATTGAGAATTCGGTAGACGCTGAGCCTAATCTGTCACCTTTGCACGTTCCATACCGAGTTCTTAGATCTAGGGTTACGAATCACTTTTCCGGCCCGTTGCTGATGTTGCATCGGAGTCAAAGAACTGTGGGAAAATAACCTTGATGGGTGAATTTGCTGTTTAAGCATATTCAGTCTGTGGAACTTAGGTGTAGGAGGTATTAAGGGGTGTCCAGTGGCAACCATAACTAGGGCGTCCTGTCAGTTTCTTTCCCGCTGGTCTACAGTACGCCCCATCTTAATCTTCGCAACCTGATTACTCTCACTATTATAAGTTTGCGGTATAGCACTTACACTTCGTGGTTGTAGAGTTTCCTCCACTGTCCTACTGCCTCCATACATACTTGAGCACCAGGTTAAAAAGACATGGTAAGAGACCATCCGCCTGTTTTGGTCCGTCCGGGCTTCAAATGGTTCTGAGAGGTAGTTTTCTATTCTAACTCGCCCTCTATTTTCGTTCATGCAGATTTGAATGAGGGCGGCATATTTTTTTGGGACTCCCACCTCAACTACGATATGGTAAAGTCCTTGCCTTGCGACTGAGTCGTAGGCTTTTTTAAAGTTAACGAAAAGTCGGTGAACCGTCTCTCCCTATTCCGACTTCATTTCCAGGAATTACCTTACTGTGAACATTTGGTCGCTTGTTGACCGGTTCCTACGGAATCCGTGTTGGTAGTCTCCCAATATTTCTTCTGCGTACGGAGTGATTCTCCCCAGTATGACATTCGTTACTATTTTGTATGTGGTTGGGAGCAATGATTTCCTCTGTAGTTTTCACAGTTAGATCTGTTACCTTTTTTGAAAATGGGGACGATTATTGAGGTTTTCCATTCTTCCGGAGTGACTTCCTTATCCCATATTGTTTTAATCAGTTGGTGGAGCTTTCGAGCGGTGGCCTCTCCTCCAAGCATCATAAGCTCTGATTGTATGTTGTCGAATCCGGGAGCCTTGTTGTTTTTCAATCGAGTTATTGTGTCTACAACTTCGTTGAAAGAGAGCTTTGGGAATCTGAGGCTCGGCTGTATGTACTGAATTTTACCCATATAAAAATGTAAACCTTGACTGACGTTTTGAGTTCGACAGATCTTGAAAAAAGGTTTAAAGGTGCATTTATATTAAAATACAGAATTGTTATATCCTTTTTGTAACATTGTTTATATTAACTGTTATACCCCCTTAAGATTATACGATCCCATATTTTATTATTTACTCTTACACTATTCACTCTTATATTATTATGTTATACTATTCACCCATATAATATTCACCCATATACTATTCACCCTTATACTATTCACAATTATGCCCTTCATTCTTATAGTTTTTAAATGTATGCTATTCACCCGTGTACTATTAATACTCTTATACGATTCACTATTGTACTATGAGGTAATCAAGGAAGTTCGTGCGGTTTTTAAAATGGACTCTACTTTTCATGCTATAGTAATCCTATCCACTGCTGAGGGTATGTGTATTAGACCTTTTTTGAAAGCTGATGCATCAGCTCGTTGCGTCGATCAATGTAGAGAAGTGATTGACAGTGGCATTTCAGGAATTCGTAGTTAAGTATGGCTGTGTCCAACGCAATAATTAGGGCTTGCTTATTGTACGAGTTGAAATTAGCTGCAAAAGGAGCCGTTTTGCCAAGAAAAAGTTGCGATGCGTTCAGAGAGGCTATTGTTAGTAAACGAACAATTTAAAGGTGGTTTTAGACATATCCGTCTGGCGATAAAGATGAACCTCGGTCGGCTAGAACAAAATATCGCGATTTGGACCAACTAAAGGCAGAAAGTGAAGAAGATTCTCGTGAAACACGTCTGGAACTTGCACCATGGGGTAAGCGATGAAACAATTCGTGTAAACCTGCATAACCTAGAAGAATCATGGAAGATTAGTAAATGGGTCCCACGTAAACTGTGGCGCACCGACTGCAGCAATTCAACATCTGCTCTTTCTTGCTCACCAGGAACATCAATTGTATAATTTTTGACCGGATTTTGACATGCGACGAAAAGTGGACGATGTACTGCAACATAAAACGATTATACTCTTGGCTTTCGTCACACGACCGATGCCTTTGAGTCTTTATCTCTGTGATGTTGTGTGCGTGGTAGATTACTACTGCTCGGATTGTGTATTGTGAGTTTCTGGAAAGCGGTAAAACCATTAGCAAAGAGGTTTACTCAGCACAATTGCACAGAGTAACCGAATAAGTCGGAAAAAATAGCCAGCACTCATGATAGAAAGGATCTTTGTTCCATCCATACCACACGAGGCCTTATGGGAGTTCTCTATATTACATGGAGAACCAACCCACAATTCCAACCACAATTTCCGCCTTATTTCGACCGCTTTCAGCGTGTCATATTATCCCCTATTCCACCGTTCATGCTATTCACCTGAAATATCATGTATTCCCAAAGGACGCATAGCTAAACTCATTATCCTATGCAGATAATGCATAATTGAGTTTAGCTACCCTTTTTGCTATACGGCAACTCCATTCCTCTAGCCCATGAGATTTCCACCGGAAATTCCAATTCATGTTGGTTAGCAACAACCAAGTCGAATCAAACGACGCGGTTGCATCATCATCCAAGGCTTGCGTAATTACCGCATTCCTTAGCGTTTTTCCCACGGTAATATTTCCCTACCCGATGTAGCGTCCTATCGATTTTCCGCAGATCATCTATTCGCTTGGGATCAATGATCTCTTTTCGCAGGTGAATAGCACCGGCTACATTTCCTCTCCTCCATAATTCTGTTTCCATACGGCTCGATGCACTCTGAGATCACCACAGCCGTAACACTAGGGCAGTAGGTCATTCTCAGAATCTGCATTTGATACCAGCACACACAACCAAACCCACCCCGAGATCATCGTACATCGTGTTTCTGTTCTCTCAGTCTCCCATGTTCGTCGATTATCAATTAACCCATTATCCCTCACACTTCGACGGACGTGACAATGAGAGAACAGAGGCGTGATCTCTTTTGGTTGCCCTGTGTGCAAAAATAGAACAGAGAATTTCACCCCTAATTAGATCAGTCGCTTGTCGTTCATCATCACGGGCAGTCACGCCGCCGCGCGAAATTTAAATTAAATCTTCACCGCATTCAGTCGATATTCAACCTCTGGAGTGAGCATACACGTCGTTAGGATAACGAGTCGCGAGTATAGTTTGTCGTCTGTAGCAAGAGTCATTAAAGTCAATAATCAGTAACTTTTTATTTGTTAAGTTTTTGTTGAAATGATGAAACCCTGCAACCGTTCTGCTGCAAACCTTTTCACTTTATTGTTACTTTTTGAATAAATAAGGATTGTCTATACATATTGTTGAAAATACATCAAATACGAATTTCCTTTGATTTTCTCCTATATATCTATTTATCGATTAATTTCCCTTTTTATTTAAGATTATTTTAGTATTATATTTCACTTAATTTCCAAAGCGAAATTTTGCAAATTGATTTCAATTAACAACGAATGAGGACTTTTGAAAATAACGTCTCAAGACACTCAAGACAAATCCGCATGCTTCTAACAGTGACCCGAGTCGCGCCGCACCATGTTACAAAAGGCTGTTTGATACGCGAGGATTACTAAACATAAGGTGGCCAAAAACGCACGTCACATCCCGACAAAGGACTCCCGAAATACACTACGCCAAACACCGACTGACTAGATCGAATGGAAACATTTGCAACTAAACAAAATGCTTGCAGGCGACTTTGTTGGTTCTAATGTACCTGTTGCGTGTGTGGGGTCGACACGGGTAATGTGGTTAAAATCAAGCTCGGTTGCGACTCGACTGTCTGTGTGTGCCCTCGGTGGCGGTTGAATCTCGACTGATTAGCTGAGGTGCACGGTTCGGCGGACGATTAGCGACTGACTGATTACCGGCGAGGAAAAGTTCGTCGCGTCGCGGCAGTGAAGTCATAGCTAAAATCGACTCTCTGCCATTTACTAGGAACTTCGAAAAGAGTTGCTATGCCTGTATAGGATTTAGTTCCGGGGAATCATTGCCGTATAAGCTGGGTTGGATTCGTTGGTTGCGTGTATGGGGCAATTGGTTTCGGCGTAGCCAAATATGATCAAGGGTCTTGATCGTTGCGATGGTCGTTTCGTGGAAGGCGACGCATCATGCTGTTGGCTTGGCAGTAAAAGGGAATTGCCGTGGTTCTACATGGTTTAGGTGGAATGGGAACCGAAATCGTTTTCGGGGGAAATTGGAATTGCTTGGTTGCAAGCAATGGATATGATTTAGATAGGGAATTAACCGAAGCAATTTCGGGGAAATGTATGCGGCTCGGTGTAGTTGATGGAGATGGTGGGTATTCCGTTGTAAATTTGAATATGCGTTTATTACGGAGTAAGATTTTCGGGGGAAATTAGAATTGCTTTGTCGTAAGCAAGGAATGTAATTTAAATAGGAAGATAACCGAGGTGGTTTTGGGGAAAAATTATATGTGGGGTGATGTAATTGATGGAGATGATTAATATTCCGTTGTAAATTGGAATATGCATTTATTACAGCTTAGGAAATGGATTCTTGTTAAGTATGGGGATGTATGCAATTGCGGATTTGGGGACGGATGCTATTGCATTTTGGGATGTGTTTTTGCATGTTGGGAAATGGGTTACCGGTTAGGTTAGGGTGACGCGCTGTTGGCGGTCAAAATTGGTTGGCATTATAGGTGGTTCTTCATGTGGTATAGAGAACCCCGACATACTAATTAGAGATTTTGAGTGATTCCAACGACAGGATTACCTCAGTATATATACGCCTACGCGCCACAGAAATTAGGTTTGACGTATTATTATAATTTTTTTTTTCATTTGAGATCTGAAGCTACATACACTTGACCATGTGTAAATAAGGTATCTTCCGTATGACCTAATGAATCAATCCTAACAAAACTTTGGCCGTGTGATTTACTACTGGAAACAGTACCCTTGCGATCATTTGTGCTTAGAAAACACAAAAGATGTTCACCTTGGTTTTTTTTTAGTAGAGTACTAGGATTGTGTTAGATGTTTTGATGTGATTTTTTGGGGATCATACCAAGCAAAGGTTGGCTGATGTGCAAGCGTGAAACATTGTGAGGTTAACCCCACTATCTTGATATTCATCATCATCATCATCGGCACTACAACCGGGAACCGGTCTTGGCCTTATTTAGCAAGTCCTGAGGCTTATTAAATTTTCCATAATGATTTATTTTTTCTGGGCAAGGTCATTAGTCTTGCGCCAGAGGCTCCCCGACGGGGAATCGAACCCCGGTCTCCCGGGTGACAGGCGGGTATACTAACCACTATACTATCGAGGAGCTCTGATCTTGATATTCAACCATTGTATTTTTTTCTAATGTAACTGTCTTGGACCCTAATTTTATGCATATTTTATGTTATGGCATTAATACTATCTCTTCAATGTGCACATTGTAAAAAAAAGTTTCAACTAGCTAAAATATTACTAATTAAAATGTCTTCTTTATTAGAGCCATTCGACGAAAGGGTTTACAAACCGTGTGCTCTTGATACCTTCATTACCTAAGTACATTAAACCTTAAATTGCGGTCACTAAATAAAACAGTGATGGTCAAAAATCGCCACTACAGCTTCAAATAGTGTTTACAAGTATTATACATTTCTCACGAATGAGTTTACTACCCTTTAGTTGATGTTTTGTGCGTGAGGTGGGTTGCAGAAGGGCTCGTTCTAAAAGGGCTGTATACTCTTCAAATGGAGTACCCATGAGAGTGACTTTTTGACCAAACAAAATAGGTAAAAAAAGAAGAAATTTATCTAATAGAACTTGTTTTAAAGGGAGCCAATGGAAGTGTGATGATTAGTTGATTTGTGTTGCTTTTATTGGCTTATTTATTGGTTTATATTTTGATAGAATGTATCACGTTTCCCACTGAAAAGAGACTTCATATTTTTTAAATTGTTGTTAAAATGAATTTTTGGCGTTTGGCACCCCAAGTGTAAACTGCAGGAGTGTAAGTTAAAAAGATACTCATATTTGAAATTCCCACGACCACAACATTTATTTAGTTATGGGTTAAGTGAACTGAGACAAAAAAAAAATGTATATAGAAAACTTGAAAGCCCCTATGTATTTATTAAAATAATTTCTTTGATATGAAGTTAGTAGACTCTTTCAAAATCGGTGAACATTATACACTGCATATTTTGACCGACTCTGTGACTATGAAAATTTCATCCGGTCTTTTTTTATCGAAAACCACACCTTATGTTTCATTGTACGTAATTTTCTACGCCCTAATCATTTTTCGGTTATGCACCCAGAGAACCACCCAAAATTCAGCATTTCAGCCTTGTTTTCGTCTTCACCTTCCATAGTATGACTACTCAAGGAAACTTCTTTGGCACATTCGCCATGTACCCCGTCTCCACATAAATCAAGTAATCTACATCAAGTCGAAAAACTGTGGGAGCTCATAATTACCTGCGCAGCTATAATGCACACTTAGGTAAATACAAAAGACGAACAGTGCACAGTAAGCCGATAAACCAGCGCGTCTGGAGTGCGCACTGTGGAACTAAGACGGTGTCTCTTGTTCCCAGGAAAATCTGCTGGCAGAACCTTCCCCGATCCCAGCATGGTCATAATTTACTTATCCGAGGCTCAGCATCTAGTCGCAGTTGAAAGCTCAGTTTTTTTATCCTTTGTGTGGAACTCACAGCCCAGGGAAACCCGTGGCCAAGCCGCGAGCGTGGCCGCACAACAAACATCAACAAAATTATAAATTAATAAAATTTATGCACAATAAAATTGAACGGGAATTATTAATGTTGGCGTTCACGCTTTATAATGGTCATAAATCACAGAAATTATTGATACGGCGGTGGATCACGGCATTTTGTGCAGTGGAGGGCTCACTACTTGGCTAACGTAAGATCCAGTGCTGCTTTGGATTCGAGCTTAAGTAGCCATCCGCGGATTCATTGGGGCACGCACACGAGAATAGAATAAAACAAATTCAACGGAAATTTAAATGTTAACATGCAACCCCTGAGTGAGCGACGAAATACCTGATTGTAAATGCCAATTGAGCCAGCGGTAAAGAGTGGAAGACTTGGAGTAGGGTACAACTCCAAGATGCCAGTCCCCAAAGCTGGGCGCATGGTAATAGAAGAGGCAGGAAAAGTACCCCAGACACTTGATAGCCAATAAGTTGGCTCAGTTACGAAACACGACATTTTTTAGACTATTTAACCGAGGTAAATTATTCTCTACTAGCTTTTGAGGCATTCCACCGGCGGTGTATATGAGAGTAGTAAATTTAATGGGTCTTAATCTATTACTACAGTTGAAGAGGCCGTTTGGCCCAATTGTGTGCGTGTTAGTGGAAAAGGCTTCCATGTCTGTTTTTGTGGCAGATACTTTCAGCCCAGTTGGAGGTCCTTAAAGTTTTATTAACATAGTTCTATCGCAAATAGTGTCAGCAGAGGCTTGTACATAATACCAACATCTTTCTAATAATTTGGATTTTATAATAAATAATTTGTGTATTCATGATATGATTAGGTAAACCTGAAAATATATTCCTAACTAGCGCATAGTTGGATAGGTGCTTCGGTTATAAAAATCTCCGCTTGATCTTACATCTAATTAAAGAAGCAATTCCAACAAGAAAAGAAAAACTACAATTGTCTTCTACAGACACTTGAGGCCGACTTGATTTACATGCGTGCACTTCGGTTGATTAATAACTATTCGTCATTTTCTCTGATCGTTTGTATAGTGCCATAAATTTGAAACGTCAAGTTGGCATTTAGCAACACATTTTTATTTGACAGATATCAAATCAGCTGATAATTGATGTTAATTTTATTGAAAATGATACGTCATATATCAAAGTTAACGCAACGCAAAAAGGAGTGGCTTCTGGAAAAAGAAAATACGATCTATATTAAAATACAATATTGCTAAGATAAAAGGACGAATTTAACACAGGTGCATGAAAAGTTTGTGATGTTTACAATGTTTTTGTAATATGTACATCCCACTGTCAGGAAATGATTCGGTCATTTTGGTTTTGAAAATTCATATGCTTCGTTCTGGTCGACCTCTCACCGAAAAAGTCGATGAAATTATGAAAATAGTTCAAGGCCGATCCGTGAACAATTATAGGCCATAAACTCTGAGCATAAAGCTAGTTACATGAAGTTCGATATTTAACTGCCTCATGAACTGAGTGAGAAAAGCCTTATTGAACTGAATTCTTGTTTGCGAAATGCTGTTGAAATAGAATACGAGGGTGGTCAAGGCAGAGATTCCTTAACGGTCCCCTAGGAGATCTATGTTTAGCAAAAGGGTTACGAGGGTGGTCTGAAAAGTTACGTGAAGATAGCAGCAGTCATAATTAAAAGCTAGTGAATGTTGTTGTGCATCTTTTGACAGTTACTAACCAAAATTTCACCCGTTTTGGATGCGTCGTTTTTATTTGACAGTCGTTTGAGTGAGTCGATGTGAGTGTTTTTGTGAAAATGGACCAAATTGAGTATCGAGCTGTCATTAAATGTTTGTTTTTGAAAGGCAATACTCCTACGCAAATCAAAGATGAGTTGGACTCTGTCTATGGGGACTCTGCACCAACATTTACCACAGTGAAATTTTGGGCAGCTGAATTTAAATATGGCCGTGAGAGTTTGGGAGACGATGAAAGGTCGGGACGTCCAAAATTTACAACAACTGACGATAACTTCGCTAAATTTCTCTAAATCGTGATAGACGACCGCCGAATTAAAGTGAGAGAGATAGCAGAGGGTATGAAAATGTCCAAAGAACGTGTTTGTCACATATTAAATCACGATTTAGACTTGAGAAAGCTGTCCGCGCGTTGGGTGCCGCGTTTGCTCACGTTAGATCAAAAACGTGTTTGAATGAACATTTCCAACCCTCTGTTGGCGCAGTTTAGGCACAATAAATCCGAGTTTTGGCGCCGATTAAAAACTGTCGATGAAACTTAGATGCACCATTTTACGCCCGGAAAAAAAAAATACAGTCAAAACACTGGACTGCAAAGGGCGAATCGGCTCCAAAGAAAGCAAAAACTGTTTTTTCGGCTGGGAAAGTGACGCCGGATGGTTTTTGGGATAGTCATGGAGTTATCTTAATCGACTATCATCAAAAAGGAAAGACCAATACATGAACATACTACGCATCATTACTTGACCAACTGAAGGCAGAAATTGCGGAAAAAAGGCCACATTTGCAGAAAGAGAAAATCCTGTTTCACCTGTTGAACTGCTTGACCATCCGCCTTACTCACCAGATCTAGCCCTAAGCGACTTCTCTTTGTTCCCTAGTCTAAAAATTGCGCTCGGAGGACAGAGATTTTCGTCAAATGAGGAGGCAAGCACCTTCAACAACAGTTATTTTGCAGAGAAAAACGCCGAAAACTATTTGGACGGGTTAGAGAGATGGGAGCATCGCTGGGAGAAGTGTGTAGAGTTACAAGGAGACTATGTATAAAAATAAAAATAAATTTTAAGAAAACATTTCTTGTATCTTTGTTAGGTCGGACACTTTTCAGGTCACCCTCGCAATATGTATGGTGGCAGGTCATAGAAGTTTAATGGGGGCACCCCATTTATTGGTTTAATTCAAGCAATATAAGTACTTATAAGCTAAAGAACGTAAAAACTAACTTAACTATGCTTAACCTAAGGTAAACAGGGCATTATGAAGGCAAAAGTGGGGGCGGGAGGTGGGGGCAAGTTATAGTAAAGTGTAGAAGCGTCGCTTAAGATTAGTGGTGAGAATGGTTTAGGAGGCGGTGCTTGAGAATGTGGGTAGAGAAGTCGAAGTCGAACGAGGTGGAGTTGGGGTTGACATTTCTCAGCATCCCCGAAAGGTGTTCGTTGAGACTATAAGAGGGATGGGGGGGGGGGGGGGGGGGGGGGATGAAGAGAAGGGGGGTATTATGCGTATTTCGAGGATTTGTGTTTAGAGGAATTAAGTTAAGGAGGTAGGCGCAGTCGACCGAACCGGGAGGGACCGATGAATGAACACTATGTCAGCCAAGATATACGTTCCTCAAGGGTTCTGATGTTGATTAATTTGAGGCGGTTAGTGTACGGGGTCAGGATTAAAGGGTTTTCCCATACTAGCCCTCGGAGAGTGAACCGAAGGAAGCTACGTTGAATAGTTTCGATTCTACGAATATTGGTCTTGTGGTAAGGGGACCACACCTGGCTAGCATATTCTAGCAGTGGACGGACCAAGGTAAGGTAAAGAGTTAAGTAGGGGTCAGAGAATTCTTTAGACCATCGTTTCACGAACCCTAGCGCAGAGGTGGCTTTCCGGATCGTCTCGTCAATGTGAGAGAGGAAGTCAAGCTCCCTGTTGCAAAGGATCCCGAGGTCTCGAATAGGTTGAACAATGGTTAAGGGTTGATTCTGAAGGGAATATGGACGCGAGGTTGAGTGAATATCCATACGGGAAAAGGTTATAGATTGGCGTTTGGCGATGTTAAGTACAAAGCGATTTCTGTCACACGAAGCCAAAAATTTGTCAACGTCTGATTACAGCAGTGCAGAATCACGTGGTGACTCGATGATCTTGTATATCTTGGTGTCATCAGCGTATAGGAACAAGTAGGAATTCTTAATGACCTTATGGCCCACGTGGCTTTCCTGAGGGAGCCAAGGAGCGGCAAAGAAGGGGTTATATACGATAATTGCGATCAAGAACGGTAGTGGTCGATGAAAGATGAAGCTCCACATACAATGGCAAAGTAGAGACTGTCTTACAAGGAAGGTGTTTTTGTGGGATTGGGAAGATTACAAATGTATCATCTATTATGATAGTGTTGGCGGCCGGACTGTGGTACGTCAGTGAAAAAATGGTTTTGGGCGGGTGGGGGGGGGGGGGGGGGGGGGCACGTAAAGAAACGAAGTTTGAGAGCAGAAGAGATAAGATTAAAGTCAAAGTAAGTGGGCTAAGAATTTAGTCTGCGTAACATTCGTGAGATGGGGTTCGTAGGAGTCGTGAGAGATGTGATCGGCGACAAATAAAAGAGAAGAAGGTTACGCAATTTGCGGGGTTTAATGTGAAATCGAATGGAAGAGAGCAAGCTTGCGAAATTGTTTGAACCTGAAAAACGGTGGAAAAATAGGATACCATGATGAATTATAATGTATGATATGCTTATGAACGTGAAGTTTTAGCCACGAGAAATTAAATTCTGGATTGGACGAGAGCCCATATTATGGCAGAAGCTGATGAGCAATATCATTTCGTATATATGTGGCTATACCACGATGTGGAAGGAACAGTGGCACTAAGTTATTTTCAGGTAGATTAAAATAGGAAATATCTGTATTAGTAATTACCTGGGTTTCGCTAAGTGCTAGGATAGTTGGTTTCTGGTTAGGCACATGGGCAGACACAGAAGAGAAATTGCATCTCAAGCCGCGAATGTTACACAAATCAACGCGAAATTCCCGCTCCATTGAAATGGCCCTACACAGAGAACCAATACCGCCTCGGGAAAGGATGCAAGTCGGGACCAGCAATAGATAAGCGAAAGCAAGCACTACAGGTATTATGCTCTTGTAGTAGGTACCTCACTAGATCCATGCCGAAATCCAGGTCACACCCTTTTCGTGACGAACATTATGCCGCTCACACACCAAAAACTCTCCAAAGATTATAAATCAATCGAGAACATCGGTGCCTGAGGGACTCAACCGAGGTGCGAAAAAGAGGAAAAACAGATACAAGGAAAGGAAAGTGTATGAGGTTTTCCCGCACTGTTCATTTCCACACAATTTTCACACTACGGCGCGAATCCCATAGAAATCACTGCACTACACTCAGACGCGTTTGTGGTGATCCGCTTGTTTACTTCGGACTTGACGTGCGAACCGATAGTGAAATTGGGTATCTTGTGTTTACTTAAGATACCTTAAATGGATTGCATAATTGATACCATGGTACGGATCAAGAGGCGGCAGCGCACGTCCTGACTCGTCTGAGGTTAATTAGGAACTTATAATACATAACTTCTTGCTCCTCGATAGTATAGTGGTTAGTATAGCCGCCTGTCATTCGGGAGACCGGGGTTCGATTCCCCGTCGGGGAGCCTCTGGCGCAAGACTAATGACCTTGCCCGGAAAAAACAAATCATTATGGAAAATTTAACAAGCCTCAGGACTTGCTAAATAAGGCCAAGACCGGTTCCCGGTTGTAGAGCCGATGATGATGATAATAGATGACTTCATAATCAAAATTATCTGTAGTCACACTGGAAGGGGAACGTGTAGTGAAAATAATATTTTTTCAGGAGCGTTCTATCCCAATGATATGTATCTGGAGAGTATCCTTCAGATTGAGTTTATTTCCCCAGACGCGTTCCCTCCTTGGGGGACTACAGATAATTTTGATTATCAAGTTATCTATCATAAGTTCCTAATTAACCGCCGACGAGTCAGGACGTGCGCTGCTGCCTCTTGAACAAGGAGTCCCTGTTATTTACCACTCTTGCTGTGGTGCCAGGGATAAAAGAATACTCCATGATGTTGCAGCACAAGCAACAACCTAGGATGAATCGATTTCTCAACAATACCACAAAAGGAAAATCGATTCATCACAATATTCAAATAACCAATTCATCTGTCATTGGAACAACAGAAACTCACCACATCGGATAAATTACCACCTAAAGTGCACTCGACATGGCATGATCAACCAAGCAACAGCAACTGGCAAGAGCACTGGTTCATAGAACAGTTTTGACTGTTACTGTTCTGTGGTATGGGCTTTGGATCGCCTGACTCCAACTGAGGAGAAAAAGAGAAAAACCATTCGAGACTACCTATAAAAAGACGCATTAAAAATACAGTTTTTGTTGGATTTTATATTCAATCAGACCAGCAGCAGAGTCAGTTTTGTAATGTTCAGTTTTTTTGTTTTGTGAACTAAGTTTTATTTTAATTAGTGAATAAATGTTGAAAATTGTGTATAATTCAACGCGTTTTTTGTTGTTGTACGATGTGTGCCCAATTCGGCAATCGTGAATTTGCTGTTCTGCTCGATGCAGAACACAATATTGGCTTTTCCCAGTTGGCGAACCATCTGCAACTACTGGAGTTGCGGTTGCCAACTGGCAGGTACTGGCCGCTTAGATTTGATTGAATTGTCCTCTTGACTGTTTTGGCTGATCCACTAAATTATGTGATTTGTTCAAACAATTTTACAAATCGTTATGATGTTAAACTTATCGACTTCAAAGTTTCATTTTCTCTCTCTAGTCCGACAAGGAGAGGACTACGTCCAAGAAGGTCATCGATGACACCGAGGGATCCACGATCCAAGGAGAGGACTACGTCCAAGAAGTTCATCGATGACACCAGGGATTTACAATCCAACCAACATTTCAATTATCAACAAATATCAACAACAAACAACGACGGCACACCTCGAACTACAGTGTATGCCAATTCTGTTAATGATTTAACAGCCATTACATGTTATCAACAATAGCTACAACGCCAATACTCAAAGGCCAATGGGGCCTTCAGTCACACACACACACACACACACACACACACACACACACACACACACACACACACACACACACACACACACACACACACACACACACACACACACACACACACACACACACACTGATAACACGAATAATACTACTGTCCCATAACCAAGTATATTCTCTAACCAAACCCAATTAATAGAATCCATATATAGTATAACAATCTAATTAATTTTGCCACCCTACCGTTGTACCGTACCGGTTTATGAGCAACACGAGCATTAAGGCCTCTGAGCTCAACCGCAAATACCAACCGCCACAACCACGGCGCTGGCATGCCCCCCGGTGACAACAACGAGGGAAAGGACTACTATGGTTTCATTGTCGCCGGCCCGGGAAGATGTTGCAGTACAGCAACATGAGCAAACAACAATGGATTTAAATGTTGTATTGTTAGATCCAATATCTAACCAACTCGCTTGCAACCTATAGCAAAAAAAGATTCTTCAGAGGCGTACCATCATTTAATAGCGTTACAACATACCACTGGCCAATAATTCATATTACCACTTATAATTGGTAGAACTCTACACATGAATGCCTGAAAATCCAGATGTTATTGAATGGATTTACATTAAATAATTATACATCTCCCAATAAATTCGGTAGCTGATATAAGTCCGATGTTCATCAAGATCAACATCAGTGCCAACAAGAACACCAATAGCAAAAGCTAATCCAACAACCTGATGACGATAAACTACACCAACGACCATCGTCATCTGCAACTCCAAGGAAAACAACAACATCTGCTCTTCAGCGTTTTCGAAAGAGACAGACTCTGGTTATTGACCTCAACAATGGTTCAATAAGCCAAGGTGGAAAAACCTGTTGTTTTGGTATGATCAAAATCCAAGAAAAAGGCAATGAATGAAATGCACTTGGTTTGTTGTAATTTCGTTTTTATTGTTCTCATTTATTATTACTTGCCGCAGGCTTTAATAAATAAATAATTCGCGATTAGTCTATTTTGAAGGGCGACGCCATTCTCTTTCTCGATTAACTACCGGGACACTACGTTCGTCTGAGAACACTTAACAACACTTCTCCTGTTCCAGTGTGCACACGCTGCGGTAGATGAATAACCATTTACTTGGTTGATGGTTGTAAATCGACTGATTGAAAAAGGGATGAAGATGGGTAATTTAATTTTTGCACCAGACAACCAATAGAGAACATACTTCTGCTCTCTCGTTGCCACGCCCGTCGATGTGTGGTGAATTACATCGAATGAGAGAACAGACACACAAAGTCTATGATCTCAGGGTGGGTTTGGTTGTGTCTGCATGAATCAATGCACCTAATTCGGTGAATATGGTGATCTCAGAGTACATTGAACTGTACGAAGACAGAACCGTGAAGGAGAGGAGAATTAAGCTGGTGCTATTCACCTGCAAAAAGAGAGCATTGATCCCCAGCGAATGGAGTATCTGGAGAAAGTGAAAAGGACGCCGACTTGGCTAGGGAAATCTGATCATGGGAACTAACATCAATGCTTTGATAATTTCCCCAGTGGTCGCATGATTAAGCAACCGCGTCGTTTGATCAGACTATGCCGTTGCTAACCGACATGATGCGATTTCCGGTGGAAATCTCATGGGTTGGCGAAATGGGGTTGCCGTATGGTAAAAAGGTAGCTAAACTCAATTATGCATTATCTGCATAGGATAGTTTAGCTATGCGTCCGTTTAACATGATTTACAGGTGGAATAGCTTATAAGGGGAATGGGTAGAAATGACGCGCTGAAAGCGGTCGAAATAAGGTATGGAATTGTGGGTTGGTTCTCCAAGTGGGTTAGAGAACCCCCACAGATGAATTTATGGATTTTCGAAAGGGTTGTTGCTATTAGCACGATTGCAATATAATCCTCATGGTTAACAATTTGTACTCCAGCCCGTTTGTGGGTGTTTAATGCCCCGTCTTACATTATTTTAATTATTCCAAAAGAATGGTCCGCGAACTGAATCCCGCAGAACTTCTCTTCTTTTGCCACGTGAAATTTTCTATGCCACTGTAGTGTGAAAAAATAAAATCTTCTCTACGAAGAATGAGAAAGTGATCGTATGAGAGATTGATCAAAGTGACACACGTTAAATGCCGAGATTGAAGAAATATGTGGCGTTTCTAGCAGATATACACGACCAAATAGCGAAGAACAACACCACCTAAAAGACAAGTCGAACAATCAAAAGCACATCCATTAAACCCGCATACCATAGCAATAATATAGCATTTCCACATCAGCCGAATGTACTTGAGTTTAGAAACCAAGTTCGCATACGCGGCAGTGCCCTGATGCGTTGAGCTTTGGTTCTATCTTTTAGTGATTCTCTTCACTATCATCGCAAACGCTATAAATATGTCTTTCTTAAATTTGATAGGAGGGAAGATTCTTGGAACACCTATCGCATTTAAAGGTATTCACCTCAAGAAAATCCCATGAAAAAATCTGTTTACTACCTGAATATCCTTTTTTTACAGTTACAATGCTGTATATGTGAGTAGATACTCGTAAGCTCAATTATTTTACAATACAAGTAGCACTTCTAATATATAGCACGACGATTAGTGGATCAGAGACCACCATTGGATAATTTCCAGTATGTATATAAACCAAAAACTCTTAGAATAGCTGAACAGGGTATGGAGATATATCAGTATTCCAAAAATAACACACCCTCAACCAAGCTATCATCGGCCGATCTATGACAGTCACAGAAACTTGGCAGACTTAATTTTAAATAGGACACCAATTTAGTGTAGCCTTGGGGCTGTGACCGGCAAATGCGGCGTTTCTAATAGGAATTATAATTTATGCATCTGCTATAATCGCGATCACCGATCGCAATTGTATTTCAATTAAATCACGACAAATTCGCCAGCGTTTGCGAACCGCAGGTCTCTTAAAAAGTTTGTAAATCACGACTTTTGCCACATGCACTCTCAGACGCCGCCGATCAGGTCGCTTTGTATCTTATGGCCGAATAATATGTTTTTTTTTTTTCGTTTTGTTGTATTTTTTAACGATCCAAAAGCCAACTCTATCTAAGGAGTAGCTACCAACTCGCTACTCCCCATATCGCGCGCGTTGAAAAATTTGAATGAATTACCGAGTTCACAAACAAATTGGAAACAGGCTATTGGTTACAAATCTGTCTGGGCAAGAGTCGTGTTTTGACTCCGGAGCACCAAGAACAGCAGTTTATTTGTTAAGTTCGTGGGACCGTAGTCAAGATAGGAGCGCCGTCACCACTGTGTTGCCCCATAAAACTATTGCCGGCACGTCATGATCTGAAAATTTATACCGGCAATGAAATAAATAAAGACAATCGAACCGAATTGTAAGCTCTGCAAATACATTACAAAATCGTGATGGAAAAATAAATAGTAGACTCTATGGTAGGGACGTCGCGGTGGCGTCGGTGGTAGCGGCAGCTATCAACGTATTGAAGTTGCCGGTTTTGGTTTCCAACTCCGAGCGCAGAAGCACTCATCTCATGAAATATTTTATTTTCCCCTTAGTTGAACGTTTACTGCAGCCGAAGCGGAAGATGATCTATATGTGCCAAGGAGGCTAGGTAGGATCACCTCCAGATTCGAATTTTTATCACCAACACCGGCATCAACATCGATAAGGCAACAACAGCAACAGCAATGGCAGGAGGATCTATTTGTGACTCCGTTCCTTCAATCGCGAGATGTGGATGTATTGCTATAATTTTTCATCATTCCACCTAGTCTGATGGATCTTGGTATTTTCATTTTTGTTGTAGGACCACATTGACCGATCGTGGCCACACCAACACTCAGGCGCCTTAACAGAAGCCATGGAGACACGCAAATATGAAATCTTAGAAGGCAAGCGAATTGGCAACAGCATACAAGAGAGTTGCCTATGCCTTCCGTTCCAACGAGGGCCATTACGATGAAGATGACGGGAAAACCAACCACGATGTTTCGGAGCCGGAGGGGGGCATGGCCTAGGCAGTGGTGTTGTGTATGTCAGTCAGACGATTAAATCCAATAAGGTGGTTCTATCTGTTGGCCTGGTAATAGGAGGAGTTTTGGTTTATCGCTGGAATAGACACCGACACGGGTATTTGTTTTGTTCAGCGATTAGGGAGGCGATAGGTGTGTCCATTCGGCTATCAGACACTCTAAGTGTTTCCAATTGATATTTCTCGAATTTATGTGATAGCTCTGCTTTAATGGCGTGATTGCTTATTCCATATGGAGGTTCTCAAATTGTTTATTATACTAGATCAGGTAATTCTCGAAGTTGTATATCTTTGGTTTTAACAAGGTTAATTGTTTATGAATGCGTATACGGAACGAAACAAGGGCTACTAATTCTGCTATGAAATACGGGATTAGATTTGTTTGACAACGAATTATAAATTTCGAGTCGTCATTAACATATGTTAAATGGAGAAAACATCGGAATTCACTTTTCGGCGCTGACATTAAAGTTTTGCTCATTTGGAGACTTAAAAACAAAAAGTGTATGCTTGTAGTTAGTTGACATTGGAAAGGATTTATTGTATTACGGAAATGTTATACCAATATTTTCGTAAGCATAAATTGTGGTATTTGTTTGAAGCAGATATTTGCGGCGGTGAAAGCTGTTCAGAAAAGGTTTAAGGTTCCTTAAAACAGGTTAGTAGAATGCGCCCACCCTTAACATGTTTGCATACGTAGCGGGGGCGTATAAGAATTGGAGCATATTTTATCGGTGCATTTGCTTGAGTGATTTTGCTTGTCATTTGTGCGTATCAGGATTGTAACGGTAACGGCGATTCGATTAAGGCCAACTATGAAAGCATGATATGGCACTTACATTCAGTTAATGGCAGGGTTAGAGAAAACTTTTCCACAGATTTCGAGAGACGGTTATCACAAGATTATCTGATTATCTGAATTCTATCGAACTGGCTGAACCAAATTCGACTTGTATCTTTTTCGACACGTGGATCAATAACTTTTAAGAATTTAATAAACTATAAATAATGAAACCAGAACAAAAAATAAACATAGAATAAAATTAAATTAATATATACATAACATTTCCTTTAACATGTACAACTAGAGGGTTGGCTCGTGGGAGCTGTAGTTCGCTAACCTTCTGACTGTGGTTCTGCTACGCTTGACTATAGCCCTTTGGTCTACTGTCTTTTTTACCAATTTAATTTTTTATAATCTTCAGTCATTTTAAAGCTTCTAAAGTGAACATCTTTTAATTAATAGAGGTTTAGTCGAGGTACTTTCTCCCCCAAACCGGTTCGATATTATTTCGATTGCTTTCGTATTTTTGCAATAGTTTTCTCTTTAATTTGATAGTTACCTTCTATATTATAACCTTTACAACGAATGCAGAACCATAGTAAAATTTCAATAATTGTGGGCCCTAACCGCGTTCCCTATAATTTACTTGTTCCAATCTCGTTAGCAATGTGTTACTTACAAGTTATCTGGAGCACTTATTACCAACAAATTTGAATTGTAACGATGTCCATGGTAAGTAATGGTTCTCAATATAAACATCAGCAGACGAAAATATTATTCAGTAAGTAATGGTAACCAAGATAAACGGTCGATATGTTTTATATCCTTAGTCAGCTGTCAGAAGGATGGATATTTTTTCACTTGTTTCACATAAACATTTGATACAAAGTGTGTAATAAATGTCTCAACGATCCTTTGGAGTAAAGAATCGTTGAGACAGTCGTGGAGGATAGACATTTTTGTCGCCCGGAGAAACTTTTTTTAAATGGATAGATAACTTGCACAGAACCCCCGATGTCTAATCCATTACAACATTAAATTAAAATATGAAAAAAAAAAAAAACGCTAGCAACAGATCAAATATATGCTTTAATATAAGGTCCAAGTGGTAGACCACGCAACAGGATACGGAAAGGACATTTCGCAGGTTTTGACTGAGTGAAAATTTCAATGTTGAACAGATGCATAATAGTAAGAGGCGTAATAAGATCCCACAAACCAAACTTGATAGTAAAAATACGCCCCCAAATAAAAGTAAGCTTCTACAGTAAAACGATTACGATTCACGCTCCCCATTCGTTCTGAAAGGGAACAAATCAGCTGCGAATCCGGAAGATGAGAAAGGTGCTATAACTGAAGCTCGTGAAGTTCATATTAAGACAAGAATATCGCATTCATGGCGATAAATATAAAGAACTGGGAAAAAGGAATATGTAGATATGCTGAAGTTCATGAAGAACAAACCTGAACCAAATGAATTTGGCAATTCCGTTAATAATATTCGAAACACAGCAAAAGGGGAACTGGTACCAAAAATGTGAAACGTCGTCGACTACAAAACACCATAGAAACATTGTCAACTGAAATAACTGCTACTGCGACAACCATTTATTGGTCTGCATTAACGCGAAACTTCATTACCTCATTAACTTAGCTACAATACTAAAATGAAAGAAGTCTTGCATGCTGAAGGCAATGTGAAACCAGCGACTTAAGAAACGATATGTTGAGATCTTAGAACAAGTAAATATATAGGAACAAGTATATATACTCCCAATCACTAGAATGCTTCATAGATTGGGAAAACCACTAGCAGAAACGCGTTATATCTGACGGAAGTTACTCAGAAGAGACCAAATTGTTTATTTAAAAAAAAAAACGCAAGGAGAAGTCGCTTGGGGCTAGATCTGGTGAGTAAGGCGGATGGTCAAGCAGTTCAAACCGTAATTCGTGGATTTTCGCCATGGCAACAGCTGAGGTGTGAGACGACGCGTTGTCTTGGTGAAACAGGATTTTCTCTTTCTGCAAATGTGGCCGTTTCTCCGTAATTTCTGCCTTCAGTTGGTCAAGTAATGATGCGTAGTATGCTCATGTAATGGTTTTTCCTTTTTGAAGATAGTCGATTAAGATTAATCCATGACTATCCCAAAAAACAGTCGCCATCACTCTCCTACCGGAAAAAAAACAGTTTTTTGTTTTTTTGAGCCGATTCCTCCTTTGCAGTTCACTGTTTTGACTGTATTTTTGTTTCGGGTGTATAATGGTGTATCCAAGTTTCATCGACAGTAACTAATCGTCGCCAAAACTCGGATTTACTGCGCCTAAACTGCACCAACAGAGCAGCGCCGGAAATGTTCATTCGAACATGTTTTTGGTCCAACGTGAGCAAACGCGGCACCAGACGCGCGGACAGCTTTCTCATGCCTAAATCTTGATTTAATATGTGACAAACACGTTCTTTCGACATTTTCATAGACTCTGCTATCTCTCTCACTTTAATTCGATGGTCGTCCAGCACCATTTGGTAAGTTTTAGGAATGTTGTTACAGTTTTTGGACGTCCCGAACGTTCATCGTCTCCCAAGCTCTCACGGACACGTCTAAATTCAGCTGCCCAAAATTTCACTGTGGTAAATGATGGTGCAGAGTCTCCATACACAGAGTCCAACTTATCTTTGATTTGTGTAGGCGTATTACCTTTCAGAAACAAAAATTTAATGAAGTTCGATACTCAATATTGTCCATTTTCACAAAAACACTCATGTGGGGGTTCTCTATATTACATGGAGAACCAACCCACAATTTCAACCACAATTTCCGCCTTATTTCGACCGCATTCAGCGTGTCATACTACCTCTATCCCACCATCGAATCACTTCTAACTGCTGATACAGCACTCGAGCTGCTTAAAATCACCCTCTGCGATCCCTTGGGCGGAAGCTCGTGTGATGTTTCAACTGGAACCGCCAGACACTACATTCCCGAGAAGCTTCGTAGGGGCGTGTTCCAGGTCTACCACGTCCCAGCACAGCCCAGCTGCCGTCCGTAAAAAATTAATTTGGCCCCGAATGAGCAAAGACCTCACCAGCTGGGACCGCGCTTGCCTCCAATGCCAGTGCTGCGAAGTGGCGCGGCACAATGTATTAGAGCCTGCACAATTTGAGCTTCCCACAGCACGCTTCGCCCATGTCCATATCGACATAGTGGGACCGCTTACTCCATCAAGGGGATGATCCTATGATGGATCGCTACACTCGATGGCCAGACGCGACTCCCCTCAGAGCAGTAACTGCTGAATCAGTCGCCGAAGCCTTCTATTCGACCTGTGTTAGACGTTTCGGTTTTCGCCATCACTTCAGACCGAGGGCCGCAATTTGAAGCAACGATTTTCGGGCAGCTGACGGATCTCCTCGGCTGCCAACAAAGCCGCACGACGGCCTATCACCCCGAAGGCTTCCCCCATGTGTCATAAGGACACGCGCCCTTCCTACCGCACTCCTCGGCCTGAGGACTAGTTTTAAGGAGGACCTAGGAGCTTCCGCTGCGGAACTCACCTACGGTACCAACCTCCTACTGCTAAGCAAACTTTTCGTGGACGGTGAACGCAATCAGTTGCAGGATGTGGGCCACCCCCGCGACCTTCCTCGTAAAATTACAGCATCGCCCGTGACCAGGCATGATTCTAAAAAACTTTTCGTCCACTCTGAACTGCACAGCTGCACGCACGTCTTTCTCAGGGTGGATATGGTTAAAAAAAACCTTTGGGCCTCGTACGACGGTCCTTTCAGAGTCTCCAACCGCATCAGCGATCGTGTCTTCGAGATCGAAATCCGAAGCAAACGATCCACGGTCAGTGTTGAGACTCAAACCTTGTTTCTTCGAAGCGTCAGGTCCAGAACCTCAGTCAGCACCCGACTCCACCAGCAACCGCCAACCGCCTCAACCTCCACTTACCCGAAGCCGACCACGCCTCCTTAAGCGAATCCTTCCAAACCACTAAGCACCGAACTCCCCTTCCGGCATCCACCCAAACTCCCTCGCATCCTAACCTTTCTTTCGCGACTACGTCACTGCGGGGGGGGGGGGGAGAGATTACATCGAGAACCAACCCACAATTTCAACCACAATTTGCGCCTTATTTCGACCGCTAACAGCGCGTCACACGAACCCCTATCCCACCGTTCATGCTATTCACATGGAATATCATATTTCCCAAATGGACGCATAGCTGAATTCATTCTTCTATGCAGATAATGCATAATTGAATTCAGCTACCCTTTTGCCATACGGCAACTCAATTTTTGCTAGCCCATGAGATTTCCATCGGAAATGACATCACGTTGGTTAGCAACAACAAGTCGAAGCAGACGACACTGTTGCATATTCATGCAACCGCTGGGGAATTTATCAAAATATTTAATTAGTTCTCATGATAAATTACCCTAGCCAATTTGGCGTCACTTGGGCTTTTCCGCAGATCATCCATTCGCTTGGGATCAATGATCTCTTTTCGGAGGTGAATAGCACCGGCCATTTTTCCTCTCCTTCACAGTTCTGTCTTTCTACAGTTCAATGTACTTTGAGATCACAATATTCACCGAATTAGGTCAATGGGTTATCCTCAAAATTACATTGATTCTTGCACACACAACCAAACCCACCCCGAGATCATAGTACATCGTGTGTCTGTTCTCTCATTCTCCCATGTTCGTCGGCTATCGAATCAACCGATGTATTCACCACACATCGACGGGCGTGGCAATGAAAGAGCAGAAGTATGATCTCTATTGATTGTCCTGTGTGCAAAAGTAGAGTCCAGAATTTCACCCCTAATTAGTCAGTCACCATTGAATCATCACAGCGGCAGGTCACGCCGCCGCTCGTCTTAAAACACGATCGCGATCACTAAAGCCAAATCTCATCCCTCAAGGACAGGAGTCGTGTAACAATCGCCAGTGCGCTTACAACGTGTTTGAACACCAATCATTCTTTTGTATATATATATCCTAATCTAAGTTGAGTGTAGATCGCTAAATCAAAATTAATCAAACAAAAACTAAAAAATTAATAAAATTCGCTGGCAACATCAAAACAAGCATCAGTGTTTTATTTTAATAAATGTGATTGAAACTATCAGTGGGGAAGAAAGTGAAACGCGCGCCCGGGTCTGGTGCCATACTTCTTACCCCCACGCTCACATCGACTCACTCAAACGACTGTCAAATAAAAGCGACAAGTCCAAAATGGCTGAAATTTTGGTGAGTAACTATCTGAATATACTTAACTACATTCACTAGCTTTTACTGACGAGTGCTGATATCTTCACGTTGAGGCCGGAAACTTTTCAGGCCACCCATGTATATGCCAAAATAAAAGATGGTAATCGACGGGCAGGGCACGAATGCCATAGGTCACTGCCAAAATAATAAAATAGAAGGGCGAGATGCAAACTTCTATGAGTTCAGTTTGTATCTGATTTATTCATGAAAAATCCAGTCCTTAAATACTAATTTTCCCCTCCACATTTCCACTGCATACCAATAACAAGTAGGTCAGAAACCATCATATTTCGGCTATTTCCTTAATTACTTTTGTCACTCCAAATGCATTGCACATGGCATGGCTAATCCACGATGAGTCATCTCACAAATGACACGAATATAGGTGAGCGTTATGCACCGTGATATCTGATATTATACATGACACATTTCCATCGGAAACATCTGGGAAATGAGCATTGTAATGTCATACCTTTGCTTCGGCGTGTGCCGTGAGGTATTTTGTTTTAATGAACTGAATTACGATCTAGTGGGAAAATGTGTTCCGGTGTCAATGGTATTAATGGGTAATATGCTACATTTACCACCTAAACCAACTTTGCCTGGGACTGATCCATCAGCGAAGCTCCGGAAGATAGCCAGGGATTTCTCCCAACCAATTCATTGAGACTATAGGTAGATGGGGTGGTATTTCACCGCACGATATGATGTTGGGACCCCACCTGCCACTCGACCTTTAGTCGCTTTTTACGAAGCTGGCCTAGCTTTGAGTATAGTCTAACGCCCTACTCACAGGGCCGAATGATGGAAAATAATCTTATTTCGGGAGGATTGTATCCCGATGATATATATCTGGAGAGTTATCATCATCATCATCATCATCGGCACTAAAACCGGGAACCGGTCTTGGCCTTATTTAGCAAGTCCTGAGGCATGTTAAATTTTCCATAATGATTTGTTTTTTCCGGGCAAGGTCTTGCGCCAGAGGCTCCCCGACGGGGAATCGAACCCCGGTCTCCCGTGTGACAGGCGAGTATACTAGCCACTATACTATCGAGGAGCTAAATCTGGAGAGTATTCTGGGCTTATTCCCCACGAGCGTTGTCCTTCTCGGGTGGTAAAGGACTGATCCAATACAAGCACGGAGTCCCTATTATTTACCACGTTTTAATGGTAACTGATGAACGAATACTTCATGATAGTGACGTCCCCAATGTTCCAGATCGCTTTAGAATGGTGGTCAGTGAAAGAGATACTTCGATAAGAGGCTGATCCCATCTCAACTGATGTAGGCTTTGTGACGAAGAAAAGACTACACGTTACTGTGAATTTTAGACGCAAAATCCCCCCACCCAGAATGATTAGCTAAAGATGGCAGACCAATGGGCGCCGTAAAAATTTCTAATGACTTTAACAGATGGACAGCAGAAGGGGAAGCCATTACGACTAAAAGTAGTAAAGGACAGGCTCTACATGAAGTCGTCAGAGTCCTAGATGCAATATTGTTAAATGATAGTATAGGAGATAACTTTACAACTATGAGGTCGGACCAAAAACGACAATACCTTTGCCTGTACAATATGGGATACGAAGGCAAGCGTTGGAAGAGGCGTAGATCATACGCAATAGCTACCCTTATCTTTCATTCAAAATTCAGTCACTGTGGAACGATTCATGGCAGCGAAGCCATTTTCGTCACATTAAAGAAGCACCAATAATTCACATGATCGAAACATGGAAGCCTAAGGAGCCTGAAACGACATAGGCCATCAGTAACTCCCTATATTTCTGTTCACAAAAGGGCAAGCATGTTACTGGGGCCGCATGCGATTATAACTAACAACTTTTCCACCACCTTTTGATATCTCGACAAGATGATACAAAACAAACCTCTTCGTGGTCCCGAATCGACCTCATTGGACTTTTTTTCCTCGAGCTACATAAAATACACAACATGCCGTAAGATATCTTGCACTCTGGATAAATTCAACGAAAATATTCGAACAAAAATGCCAGAAAAGGGAATAGAGACCTCGTGGCGGACAATTTCCAGAAGTTCTGGATTAAGTTGTACTTCGTATACTGGCTACATAACGGAACACACACAGGCAACAAGACAATATTTTCATATGAAATAAATGCTCAAGGATCGTGCTTTATTAAAATGTAAATTTTAATCTAATTAAACTAGTTTATTATATATTGCAAAAAAACATAATAAAAAGAAAAAAACTTTTAGAACACCCTGTATTTTCCAAACCGAAAAAAGCCGTAATCAAAGCAGACCTGTTCAAGTTACAATACCGGTAATTTAAAAAAATCATAAAGTTGGTGATCCTGTTTTGCATATAAAATCTTGAAAGATGTTAGAGGAATGTCTTACTAATTCCAAAAATTATCATTAACCATTCTGACGAGTGGTAGAATTCAAATGAATTCAAGAAATGCTTATACTACCCATTAAAGAATTCAGAGCTCAAAATCGACCTCGTCCATGTTATTCTGAATGTCCCCGCATTAAAAGCTCAACTATTTTAAACCCTCTTATGTTGGTTTTCAACACCAACTGGGTAAATAATAGAAATGACAAATGATATCACCAAGTGATTTATTTAGATAGATAATCGAAATTGTCATTTTGCTTCGACAGCAAATAATTATTACTGTCAACAGAAAGGTGCTTTTCTAATTATCCCAATTAATTGGAATTTTAGCCCGATGTTGTAAATAGAAAACTATACTTAGTTAAGACTAACATTTGTCTAGGAAGATTTATGACTTCTTATTCTCCGAAGAGCTCCTCCCCTGATGGTAGAAGTCATAGATATTCTTTGCCATGGCCGCGGTTTATCCTTTCAAAAAAAGCAATTCTCATAAATTAATCGTAAAGTAGCTTTCCTTTAAAAGATCTTAACGAACCTGTTAGATCAAACGGCAGACCGTTATACTAAACCCTCTATATAGTTGCAGCGGCATCATATACACACGCACACCACAAACATCATTCATCATTCTCGATTGCATTAATTTGTCGAAAGTCTTGCGCTTGTTATCGATCCTTGTGAGACGAATGTGCGCACATCTAAACCTCCGATGAGATTCTTAAGACCATTCTGGAGATTCAACCAACGAAATCATCTACAAACCAGCAAATCAATGGACAGACACCGGTCCAAATCTGTAAGGTATCCACATACTATCTCCACGATCGTGGCATACATCAAAGTAAAATTCTTTTTCTCGTATATTGTACATTCGAATGTTTCCTCCATAAATAAGCTTTCATGCACCACGGCCCCTGCCATTCCTATCACTTGCCTTCGTCATCATGTTGGATTAAGGCAACAAAAACTTGTCACTTTTGAAGATGTTGCCTGCTGAACTGAAGTTACTCCGCCAATCCCCATCATCAAACATCTGTGCAGTCCAAAAAAGCAAAGAAAAAAAAAACGATCCTCGCATACAGATTGGATTTGCAGTTTCAATTGTTCTCTACGATCTGGCGACTACACACAACGATTCCCGCCTCACGAATCGTAAAGTAGATCACGCTCAGCATCTTCAATCAGCCTTAAGTCCTTAGGCATGACAATCAGCCGGCCAATGATCTGTCAAGCAATTGAACGATCCCTGATGACAGAGGATCAACGCTGATGGTCATCGTTCCTACATGGCGCCTTCGTTTCGGCGCGCAAAAGTCAACGTCAATTTCGGTCATGGGACATCAATCAAGCGATCGTCAAATATGTGAGAGTGCCGATCTTTCGGAAAGTTCACCGAAGGGAATTCCTTTTGGGCGCGCCAAACAATTCAATCGGACATGTGAATAAATCACTTGACCTCCTCCTTGCACTTTACATTACATGAGTGACGAAGATGAGACACCGCATATCTTTGGCTTCATCGATTCCCTCTTTTGTCCCAAGATCTTCGATGTTCGTGCGTAACATGGTATCCCTTTTGCATTGGCCATTCGTCAGTCACACAAGTCACACATAGTGGCATCTATTTGAAATGCAGAATCCGGCCAATCGGGCTAAATTGCCTTTTGATCGTTGCAACCATTTAACGAAGATTCTGCGAAATGATACCTGTGCGAGCTACGCAATTTGCGCACGCTTAAATAAATGTCAGACGTAATGACGGTCGGGAATTCCGGTGGTTGCTGTTGTCACGAAAGAACCATAAAATCGTGGAACGTGCAACCTGTTGGCGCCAAGAGCGCCACCGGTTAGATGTTATGATGAGAGCTTTGCGATTACTGATTTATCCAAGCGATTGTTGTGTAGGTGTGTGTAGTGGACGACAACTTTTAACCTGCCTTTGATTTTCGTCACGATCACTGCATGGGAAGACTGACAGTTTCCAACTAAGCTGACAAGTGAATCCTAACATAACAACGTTAATGTGAATTGTGATATTGACTACATCTATAAATGGGAGAGCGAACTGATCAAATTAAGGATGTAGAGTTAAGTTTTGCATAACAACTAACAAGGCTGAGGCATTTGTTATTCGATTAATTAGCCGAATTTAACATGATTCATCGGATAACAATGGTGATAACAACATTTGAGGTTGAAGAATGGTACGGTGGGTGATATTGACATATGTTGATCGGCGTTTGAAGGCGCACACTGGTGTCCATCTATTTGGAAAGAAGTTTTGAACGAAATTACAGATTAAAATTGACGATAACTGTACGTAAAATATATGTTAACTGTCTTTGTCAGTTCTTAGGAACATCTATTTTTTGACAGTACGATTGCATTTGCGTCATTTATGTACACCACTTAAACCACGCGGATCACTTGTAATGCTGTAGCCATAATAACAGCTGACTATGACGAAATTGGCAAAATTAATCAGATTTCGATTATAACGTCTTAAATGTATTTTTAAGAAAATACGTCTAGTTCAGTTTATCGTGAAAAGAGACTTAAAGTGATAGGTTGGGTTCCAAGATCCAACCAAGCTCCATGAAATAGTAGAGAGAAATCTTTGACCATCTTTCGGAGGTTGGCTAATGGGATTGTCGGAAATTGAAACAGACGGTAAGATGGTTTTAAATCACCTCGTGCTCCCGCCGGACTAACGCGAGGAGGTACTATCACGTCCCGCTGCAATCTCAAGATTCTAAAACGGTAACGAGAAGTCTGACTACCCTTCGGGGCTGGTCGGATAGCCCGGTCTAAGGTTGGTGAAACATCATCTCACCTAACTTGTCAGAGAGAAGAAGCGTTACAATCTAACAACTTGGATATTATTTAACTGAATGCTGTTTTACGAGGCTCCGCGAAATTTCTTTGTACTTAATAATTATGTAATGACCAGCGAACCCGTCGAACATTTCTTACACATCTTTAATTGGATACAAATCCCCAACATCTGAGTTTAGTACTGTTTCCAATTTTAATGAGCACAACATCAACTAGTTTTTATATTCTACCAACAGCTGAGCCTGGGAGACTAGCAGGATCGTTTGCTATCAGCCCCAATCTAACTCAGATATTGGAACAGAGGGATAACCAGGACAATTTTCTGGACATTCTGGATCTGTTTCAGCTACTTGAATAAAACACTTATTTCGTATAAACTCTTTTGAGAAATTCAGTTCCAATACTTCTCTTTTAACACAAGTAATTGTTGCATTTAAAAAGACGAGCAAATCGACTGAAGTAGATCTTTCGGAAATTATATCAATTTGTGTACTGGCAGTTCCAGTTCTAACTGAATACCCAACACAACACAGAAAGCCAAATAATGAATCGATAAAACCCCCGCATTCCGACATTACTGACTAGCGTCACACTACACAACATACCGTTCGAGAAATGAATATTGAGAACTTTGGCCGGGAAGGATGTTGCGATTGCAATTAGACGTTACCTGAATGGTAATGGGTTGTTGTATAACACCCTACATATGTATTGTTTTACAACCTAGAATTAATAATAACTTAGTTCTACTACGTTTGTTGCAACACTAAATGTAGAATGGCACGGGGTAACAAAACTTTCATAATCGATCTATTTGGCATATTTAAAACATCTACAACAACTGACAAGCGAAAAAAAGAAGTTTCGTTGGTGATTGTATCAACATTACAAAAGAAATAAGAAAAAAAAACCGATGTTCTCATAAGAGATTGGTGACGGGTCTACGGAATGTAATATGTTTGTAATCAGTTAAAAACAGAGGAAAGAAGTGACGTTTCGTGTTAAATTACTGAATCATCATCATCGGCACTACAATCAGGATCCGGTCTTGGCCTTATTTAGCAAGTCTCTCCACCGGTATCCGGTCCTTACCCGAGACTTGTTAAATTGTCCATAATAATTTGTTTTTTCGGCCAAGCTTATTAGCCTTGTGCCAAAAATGACTGAATACGGAGACATAAATTAAAAGTGAATAATATAACACTACACAACACAACATAATACATGTATAAGCGTTCTTCCCTGTTATTTCCGAATGCTTGAAAATTAATAATTTTTGGTTTGTGGTGGAATAGCGTTGCAGAAGTTCGGCAACCAATCACCACTTTATAATAAATTCATTTTATCAAGACGACACAGAGAATCTATACGCTTCATCTGTGACAACTACTTACATCGCAAAGGACAGTTCAGCCTACCCAGCTTCACGTGGCATAAAAACACGTCGCACCATCTGGGACGATTTGGAAGATTACTTGGCGTCCTTTTCGTGATCAAAGGTATTAATATTTATAAGCATGAATCAATCAACAAAGGATTCATGTTGGTATCCTCATCAGTAATTACCACATGTTGCATCGATGTCATTGTCTTTGTGCAGCATTATAGACATCGATATCATGTCCAAATATAGATCACAGTAGCCGAAAATCATGAGCGCAAAAAGGACTCGTCTTCATGCTGGCCCATAGATACTAATGATCATGAGTCGCCAGTGAGGGACTCACAATTATCTATGTCCATGAAGAAAAACAAACGAGGGTACAACTAGGTGTGCATCGTAATGTGTGATTGAAAGTGATTGTGGTAACACTAGGATACTTGTGGTAACACTAGTCATACGCAATGTCATGACAAAAAATCATCAATTCAACTGTAACGATATTAATCTGGACATCACAGGATACATAAGTAGCTTACAGAAGATGCTGCCCACACTGAAGCACAGCTCAGAAATAGAAAAAAAGGTCAGATTTTATTTCTTATAACTTCACACATCCTTTCCCTTAATCGCTAATTTAACCATCATTTCCCTCAATGCAGAGTCCATATATTCCAATATTCGCAGACAACACCTCCGATTGTTCGTTGATAAGTTTTCTCGAGATATCCTTCTCCTCTCAGCAACGTGGCTTAAACCAAACTTATATATCCCTAATTATACACTTGTTTCTAATCCACGAACCACTGGACCTCGTGGAGGTTCTGGAATTCTATTACACACAAAATTCCAATTTTCCGAAAGTAAGTTCACCAATATAAATAATATATTTTCCGAAACCAACAAAGTACTTGTACTGTCGTCCGTATACATTCACTCTTCTCGGGAACCAAACTTCCCTATTTCCGACATCACTGAGATAATCCAACAGGCTCTACCCACACCTCTCATAATAGGAGGGCACTGGAATGCTCGGCATACTTCATTTAACGACACTAAGTGCAATAAATACGGTTGCCAACTTCTACCACCCCATCAACTCCATCCCTATATCTATGTGGACTGTCCATTACAGTTTTACAGACTATACTTTGCCAGAGACTTCAAACCTACTCCCTGCTGAAATTGATCAAGTAGCCTTAAGAATAGAGCAAATACTAAAAAATGCCCTCTTCAGCCACACACCTACATCCATCCCTCATAATCACCTAGGAACACCTTTCCCAACATCCTTACAAAACTGTAACGCGTAAAAAAACGAAGGGTGCTCCATAAATGTTGAGGAGTGGCCGGGGCTAAAAGCCGAAGGGTTGGCCGACTGATCGCCGGTCCCGGCCTGATCTCCTCCGAAAGAAGGGCTGCCTCGCTGCAGCATATCCTTCTTCGAGCATTCGAGCTGAACGAGGTGGGCCACCAACCCGTGAAAGGAAGCCTCACTCACCGTAAGGAGGAACTGCCTTTCCAGCTGGATGGAGAAGACGGCGCTACTCGTCCGTCCGTAGCAGCGTTCAGCTGTCTCCCTACAGCACGCGATGGCCCGCTTCACTCGGGAAACGAAACCGGTGGCGTCCTCGGTGGGGAGTTGTTGCATTCTGGAGAGCTGGGCACACAGCTCCTCATACGACACTTTGGGCTCATATGCCTCCCTCAGGCGCTCCTCGGCCTCAAGGAAGCTCATGGGTGGTCGCTCGTTGATAATGCGGTAGGCCTCGCCGCACAGTCTGGCGGGCAGCCATCGGAGGAAGCTGTACTAAACCTAGTAAATTTATCGGCCGTATTCGGGCCCTGCTGTCCCGAAAACATTGGGACGGTCTTGGACACAAGGTCGTAGATCCTGTCTTCGCCGAACATGGTTCGTGCAGGACATGGTTGGGGCTCTACTCCTCGCCCCCTGGCCGTGGACGACGTACCGGATGCGTCACCCGTGTCCCCGGGAGTGCGCTTGGGGCCGCGGGGGAATGGCTGTGTCGGGGAGGGGGCCTCCTCCGTGTCCACGGGAGTGCCGAGTGAGCCGCGGGGGGGGGGGGGGCGGTTGTGTCGGGGAAGGAGTGTCCCCCCTGTTGCATCAGCAGTCAACATCAGCAGGCTAATTACTTAACTTCACCCCAGCGTTAAATCAAACAGGGGCCAGACAGAAGGTAGCGTCAAAAAGCAAAAGGAACACGGACTGGACACCCAGCTTGTACAGGCCTGGGAACCTCGTCGGTCTCCCACCGAAAACCAATTTACAAAGTCGGGTTGGAACAGGCGACCCGGTCAGCACCAAAAAGAAAAGAAAACAGAGAACACCGGAGGGGGGGGGGGCGGTGAAAATGAACAATTCCTGGACCACGGGGGAGGAACGGCAAGGACCACCGACTCGCGGGCCAAGACTCGGACAAGGGACACTGGCAACAGACAAAGAACAATCAAAATCTACTACTTCTGAGCAACAAACCAACAAACCAAAATGTAACTATTTCCCAAATACGTTCGGTTCAAAATTTGACTATCCAATTCTGTCTTAAACAAAAAAAAATTGACTTGTTGCAACTAGAACAAAATAAAAGTAAAAGGAACTTCAATTGACAGAACGTTCACATAGGCAAACAAAAAACAAAGAACAACAATCAAAAGCTCCAACAGAACAATCGGGGCAGCAAAAACGACGCACGACGCGAAAGAAAGAAACGCCCAAACAGAAAGGATCGATGGGCAGCAGAGAGGCAAGAAAAACAAAAACGCGATCTCTAGCGTTTGATAAAGGGAGAGAGAGAGGGAGAGAATTTGTACAAAATTACAATAACCAATATTCAAACAAAATTCGAGAAACAACACAAAAATCCCTCGAGAATCCGAACAAAATTGCAATAAAAAATTTACAAAAACACGAAACCACCCCAAAATTCGGAGAAAATCATAAGAAAACTTAACAATAAGAAATTACACTAGTAACTAAATAAAAGAAATTTTAAATACATAAAATTACATCAAAATTCGGAAAAAATTATACGAAAACTTAACAGTGCGAAATTGCATTAATAATTAAATAAAGACAAATTTAAAACCATGAAATTACAGCCAAAACTTCAACAAAATCAAACTCAAAAAAAAAAATCTCACAATATTCCATATACACTTGCTCCTGCCACTGGGTAAGTACCTCTGTTGGCAACAATACGGTACTCCCACAGATGATGGGCGCCGGCTGCGCCAATTGTTACAAAGGTTCAGCTGCGCCAATTGTTGCAGTTTTGTTTACAGTTTTCGTTTGTCGTGGCCTCGCAACAATAATTGGTTTCCTGTCCGTGGCTGCTCTAACAGTCATGCAATTGTTACAGAGCGGTTATTAATAATGTTTTTGTCCAATGATTACAAAAAGGGGGTAACACTTATGTTTTTGTCCAAATTGTTTCCCCGACAGGTGCGCGCATCGACCATTGATGCCTCGCAATTTTGTATCACCAACGGATCATGTAACCGGCTCTCGCTTGCACCGTTGGCAGAAGTTTAACTAAAACACGGGTGTCTAAGTATCTTCTATTTCATTCATTGCATTCTATTTCACACACATTTTTTAATTTAATATACAAACATACTGTCTAAATTTTTCCTTCCTTTTCCTTTTTACAACAGGTTCAAATTTCACAAAGAGTTTCAATTTTAACTTACAAACATACTGTCTAAATTTTTCTTTCCTTTTCTTTTTCTTCACAAGAGGTCCAAATTTCACAAAGAGTTTCAATTTTAAATTACAAATACACTGTTGAAGTCTTCTCCCTTTTTCTTGTTTTCTCACAAGGGGTTTACATTTCACAAAAAGGTTCTTATTTTAAATTACAAATACAATTACTTTTAATTTTTAGGAAGGTACCTCGTGTTTCTTTACGACTTTACCTTTTTTTCTTCACGTCGACCCTCACATCGACCACCCGCTTTGGCTTTTACTTTTCAACTCATCGCTCGACACTCTCTCCCTCCATTCCCCGTTACCTCGTTACCTCTCCGAAAAGAAACCTGCCATAACTATTCCCTCGAAATCCACATCTTAACGAATGCAGGTTTGTGCATCTACTCCTATTGAATGTTAATTCAAAATGTGGAACGTGGGTTAAGTATTTTTTGTATAGTTCAATACTTGGTGTATTATTTTCTTGCGCTATATATGCGATTCAAAACGTAGGATTGCTTTACGTACATTTTATACTTTATCCCTTCTCGGTGGGACAATGGGGGCGCGGGAGGTTACCCCGTAACAGAAGTCACTGCTGGCAGCCTCGCCATTTACCAGGAGGGACGTGAACAAGTTGGACACTCAAGGAGTTTATTGGTCACTCCGTCATCGTAAGCCTTATTAGCGGCAACAAGTGACTGGTTGCACGCGTTCCTGAATCTAACAATATTCGTTGTGTTAACTGAGGTGGGATTGCAGCGCCATAATTTAAGAGGTCTATTTTTTATCGCTGTAATCTGCTCGCACTTTTTATCAAACCAAGGTTTATGGGATGAACTTCGTTTGATGGAATGCAGAATGTAGATCTTCATCCCGAGAAGAATAATCTCTGTCACCGACTCCGCACATGCATTAACATCGGAGTCTCCAAAGCACACCTCCGTTCACGGAAACGATGCGAAGATATCCCACAAATAGTCCAAGTTGACAGCTCCATACTTCCATACATGGCGAAGCTGGCTAGGCCGGTTAGTCGCTTGAAATGCAAGTGCTTGCGCGACCCAAACCAAGGAGTGATCTGAGTTTCCCGGTGGCGTAGCAACCTTCACGGCATAAATGCTCGGCTCAGAAGTCAAAAATAGATCCAGGGTGTTTGCATAATCACCTCGACCATCACTTACGGTCCTCCGCACCTTCAGTCAAATTGCGGCTAACGCAGAACATCTCTGCCAGCCTCCCAGCCTCGTCGGATCTGTGAGTATGCACCAACTAGCCGGAAGTGTGTACATTAAAATCGCCAAATACGACAATATTAGAAGCCGGGTGGTTGATCTGTATCCAGTCGAGGGTACGTGAAAGATGTTCGAAAAATGTCGCCGGTCGATCGTCATTCGGGGAGCGGTAAAGACAACAAAGAAATTTAACAGAACTCCTCAGCACGATCCTCAGCCAAGTGATGTCCATGTTTTTGGTTTCCACGCATCTATCCTTTGGCAACCAAATCGGACCGCGTGAAAACGTAGACTCCACCCTTAAAACGGTATCCGAATGCAAGTCGTATCCTGAGCAACTAGATTATTTCGAATTAGTTGACGAATCGACCTGGGTCTCAGTTAGGACAAGGATAGCAGGTTTCGCTGTTTGCAAATATTGGTGGACGGCGTTTACATTCATATTGGTGAAACCGATGAACCTGATGTTACAAAATGTCGTTATCAGTCGAACGTCGACAGAGTCTCGAGAACGAGCCTGATTAACCGATGTCGGATTTCTTAAAGTTTGGTTATTTATCATAATATTTGGTTATTTATCATAATATTTGCACCCCCCCCCCCCCCCCCCCCCCCCCCCCCCCACGAGATCCGAGTGTGAAACTCGCTAACCTATGGAATTCTCTATCTCCGGAGGTAGCATCATGACTTACCTCCGTGTCCAGGCCATCTGCCATACATCCGAAACACAGTTGAAGATTTCTCCCGACGATATCGCAGAATGGACATCGCGGTATCTCACCCTGGGACTGACTACCACCTAAACCAACTTTTTCTCGAACTGGTCCATCAACCAAACTCCGAAAGATAGCCAGGGATTTCTCACGACCATTTCATGGAGCCTATAGCTTGATGGGGTGGTATTCCACCGGGCGACAGCGCGTTGGGACCCCGGCTACCATTCGGCGTTTAGTCGCCTCTTATGACCAAGCCGACCTAACTGTGAGTATATTCTATCGTCGTACTCACAGGGCAGATGCCAATTACGCTTTCATGGAAGCGTAAACTTTCCCCTGCCCGCCCCTACCTCTTAATTAACCAACCGCTCTCCTCTGTTCTCACGATTTGTGACCTGGGCATCATATGTGGCAATGAACTAAATTTCTTCTCTTATATCGACGACATAAATCCTTAAGGCTGCTCTCAGATTCGTCAAACGCTGTTCGAAGGAATTTTCCAACGCTAGGTGACCCCATCACTCTAGATTACCTTTGTCCATCCTCTTCTCGAATATGCCAGTCAGGTCTGGTCACCTCATTTCATGATTCACATGTCCAGATTTGAGAGTATTTCCGACGTTTCTTACGTTTTGCCCTCCTTGGACTGAGATGGGATAGCCACTCTGCCCCTGCCCCCCTATAATTACCGCATCAAACTAATTAAGTTACAAACACTAGAAGAAGCTCTCTCAAGCTGATATTCTCTTCGTCCTCCGTCTACTCTCAGGATGGCTTGAGTGAGCGAATCTTCTTCACTGTATCCCATTCAACACCAACCCCATGAAATTTACGTAACTCGCATATTCTACTTACCCACATACCACAGCTCATATCACTCTAATAAGCCTACCTCCAGAATGATGCGAAATACTAACTCAAGGTCGACTTTAACCTTAAAACTTTCGCTGTCAAGCTCCCTCTCCTAACTCCTAATTTCGCCCTTCCATACCTACCATGGCCATGGTCTTTCCTTGTCTTATCGCTGTTTATCCTTTAACCATCATGTTACCACATTGTTGTAAATGAGTAATAGACTCAGAATCCCGCATTCCCGGGGGGCGGCACTCAATGTGTTAAATTGAAAAATTGAAAACTGAAAGCTTTCACTTCTTCTTTTCCTTTCTTTCACCCTCTTAGGCTAAGTTACACAAGTTGTATATAGCTTTTATAACCATCCTGAATTTAATTCATTTGAATTTAGGGCTTGTACTAAAGTAACAAATAGGACACTTACCCTACTAATTAAATTATATTATAATTATAATTAATATGAACTTAGGGCTTGTACTAAGGTAACAAATGGGACCCCTACCCCACTAAATTAAATTACCTTCTACCTCCTGCAATTTTTGTCTAGCTAGTTAAGTTTAAATTAAGTTAATTTAGTTTTAAGTTAGTTGATAAGTTTATTTATCGCTTGTATTACGCTAAATACAATATTGTATAATAGAGTCCTGCCCTCATCAAAATTAAATTAAATTAAAATCATTTAGGTTTTTTAAGTCGATTAACACCTTAAGGTTTTTGTAGAGATTTAATATCACATTTTACCACCCCCTTGGGATCGACCTAAAAAACAATTGTTAAAGTGTAATGATAAATAAGTTATACTATTAGGGGCTCTTTTTTGTTTACCATAAGTATCGTCATGCAATAGGTTTGTAATAGATTAGTTAGTGACGTCATTTCCAAGAAACATTACCCTTTTTCAAGACAGTTGTTCTGCAAGTCACACTACATACTACTATAGAAAGTGCAGGGAAAATATTATATGGGTGCATTAGGGGGCGACACTGACACAACAAGATGATCGAATATGGTATCGCCTACGTTTGACAGACCCCTTTTATACTCAATGACCACTGTCAGTCGTTGGGATCTTTGGAAACGAAAATAGCCAATTGCATAGTACTTAAGTACGACTCTATTTCTGGTGCATTCACTGTCTCTAATTAGATAAATTTAAGTTGAATAATCACCGGAAGCTTGTCCTGAGTAAACACATCCTATAGTTTGTTAAATACTCTGGCCCCACTTCAGTTATCTCTATGCGCTTCGAGATCTTCTTTAGTTCAATCGGTGCACAAGGTCTACTTTCTTTGGCCGCTATAATATTCTGACACTGTCAGCAAAAATTTCATTGATAAAGTGAATTCGTAGGTAGCACTAGTGATTTACGAAACTATTATGCTAAATTTGCAAGACTAGATCAAAGAGATACTGATGGCAAAACGTAGTTCTAGGTTTGACAGATTCCCATTGACGAAACAGGGTCATATTTACATTTTGTGAATGGGGAAATTCTATTAAAAGTCCATTATTATTCCAAATGTGGTTCGTGGGTTGAAAGTATCGCTGGATAACAAGCGATCCATGAAGGGAAGTATAACTCGATCACTACTGATCATTGATGCATAATTTTCTATATTAGAATATTAGCTAAATGGGAATTCATTTTGAAAATCTAGATCCAGGTCACTGAAACGATATCGGCGATACCGAATCTAAGAATTTATGAATTCGAACTAGATGAAGATCGGTAAATTTATTTCGGAAGAATTCTAAATGTCTTTAAATATTATAAGCAAGAAAAACACTCAACGATATTATGTCATGAGTTCAATCCACAATATCCCGACGATGACCATTAATGACATTTAAAAAATCAATTCAATCAAGTTCAAGATCCGATGTTTGACGAAAATAAATCTAATTTCAGACCACGAAGCGAAGTGGGAAGTTGGTCACAAATGATAAAACTCCTGTAAACATAAATATTACACCGCTTACAACAAATTCAACTCACACGATCGTAAAGCCCGAGCTCCCAAGCGATAAATTAAAATTTCTATGTTTTTGAACTTTATTGACTAAAGGACCCTATTTATCTGAGAGTGTTTGACATTCATAGATGTGATTTCCCTCGGCGACTGACAACAACGGGGAGAAAATGCGTTACACTCCCGTCGTCCGCGTTCATATTTATGGCATGTCGGAGTATCGTATTCCCATCGTAATTCTTCCCGTTGCTGCTTCCATCCAACATCTACTTGGGGTAGACGTTTCTCGCTAGACGTTGATCTGGCAGCTGTAATCACAATGCGCCGTTTATCATTCGTCTAAAACTTTACGAACCGCATACGAGTTGAAGTTTTTGAAAATTGTGATCGTCGTCAGTCTGTTCGTCGCTTTGTCACTGGATCTTGATTACTCCTTCAATACCGATGACATCTTCTTGTCTACCCCTAGTGCAGGAATAAAATACAGCTGTTCAAAGGGATTTGAATGTAGCGAGACAACTGATGTCTATTTAGGCGACTCCAACTGTTGACGTCATATTTACGATACGAAAAGGATGCATTTTCTAAGAATAATTGAAATAGCATTTCGTATACATGGCCAGAATATTTGTTATTTGACACGATTCATTCATCATTTTCACAGTTGTTCAGATGTATTGTATCATTTTAGGAGGCTATGCCGTTTCCTGAAAGCAGTCCGTTCAAGCGCAAATTCTTGCGTTTCAAATGCAACTATTATCTTACATCATGTGTTGCACCTAAGTAACAAGTGTTGAAAACCAAAGTGAAAACCAAGTGATATAAAACAAAGTACTTTAAATGCAAGGAACTGACTATATTGCGTGCTTAAACTTAGTGCTTCGCTTCTCATATATACATTAAATGGCCCTGCCACTTAATGCATGCTCCATGATGAAAGATAGATACATTACCACGAACTGTAACACCATCACCGGGAAAGATGCAGGCGATAATAGAAAACATATTCCACTCCAAAACAGTGATTGACGTGAACAACCGAACTGGCTAAATAACCACGATTCGCGAGCGAATCGCGGGCAAAATTCCTAAATACATTATTCACAATAAGAATTTGTAATGCGATATCGATTAATTATATATTGCTCCGGTAGTCACATCAGCGCTCACCAGAAAATATCGACTTGCAACAAGGTAGACTTTGTTCGAAAGTGTAGGTTTCTGTGTATAGAAAAATGAAAGCTGCTATGCCTACCAAATGAAGAGAGCAGTGTTTCAAAATGCACGCACACCTTAGGGAAGGGCATTAAATTGCCTTATTATAACCTCACTGGTGTCGAAAGAAACGAGCAATTGAAAATAGGTAAGTTAAACAAAGTATGGATATCGATAGAAATGACTTTGTGCTTTAATATTTTGGTTCTGTACGTGGACATAGGTGTTAGGAAAGTCGGAGACGTCCGCCAAAATAAACACAAATATGTCTTCCATAAAGATAAAAGACAAATCAAAATGATCAAGCAAAACAAGCATGTAGTTAAGTTTATGAAAATCGATGTTTTTGGCATTCGATGCCCTTTTTACAATAAGCGAGTCCATCACTGAAGATATTCTACTGCCCTTTCGCACGGGTTAGAATGATGCCAAAATTTCTCAGTAGGGATTGATTGAGTGATTAAAAACCAGACCTCTGATTCATTGATTAAAACAAAACATTGCTGCCCACCCAAGTCTAGGATACACAATGTGAATTAGGAACGACATTGAAAAATCAAAAGCTGTTTTTTTTTACATTTCTGAAATCAAAGCATTGGCCAATTGAATAAATGTTGCATACACGGTCGACCAACGCGTTAATTAAATTTTTCTCGGGAAAGGCGAGGCCATACCTGTTACATAATTAAGGGGAGGTTCTCATCTGAGAGTCATTGTCATTTTCTCGATTTTTTTTCTCATAGAAAGAAATAAATAAAGAACTCAAACTTCTTGTCACTTCTTTAGTCCTAATTAACAAAAAAAAATTTTATTACTAAAAACCATTCTCCCGCGCTTGGTAGAAACCATGACGTGGTGCGGAGGCTTAAACTCGGGGGGCTATAGGTTCGCCTCTCCCGAGAGAAGTTTAATAAAAAATTAAAAAAATTACTCAGGCTATGCTGTCGGAAGCATACGCTTCCAGTGGGGCCACCCATGTCAGGCAGGCTAGGTGTCATGACCCGACATTACCATAAGGGAACAAATCATCAAGAAAACACCGACTCGACAAAAAGGCGACGTAGGGAAAAACGGAAAAAGCGGGATATACGCGTCGGCACGTAGAATGTTCGAACGTTATACGAGTACAAACAAGGCGCGATACAGACGGTCGTAGCAAACGCGAAACTATATAAAATGGACATCGTCGCCCTTTAGGAAGTCCGACTCCCACATGAAATAATCGAAACCAACGGATTTACACTGGTGTGTGGACATACCGATACACATAACCTCGGAACCGGCTTCATCATAAGCAAGAAGATTACCCCCCATGTAAAAGATGTGAAATTTATTAATGACCGAATGTCGGTGCTAAAAATACAGGGACCATGGCACAGTTATGTATTTATAAACGTACACGCCCCAACAGAATCGACGGACGAAGAAACAAAGAGGAAGTATTCGATGGGATCTCATCATTCGATGTTAAAATCCTCCTCGGGGACCTCAATCCAAAAATTGGAAAGGAAAACATCTTCCAACCAACTATAGGTAAACAAAGCCTACACGGCGTTACAAATGATAATGGAATTCGAATTATCACATTCGCAGCGTCCAAAGAGCTGGTAGTGAAAAGCACGATGTTCAAGCACAATTAAATCCATAAAGTCACATGGATATCACCCGACGGCCTAATACGTAACCAAATAGACCACTTCCTCATAGACAAAAGACACCACTCGAATATCCTGGACGTAAGATCATATAGAGGAGCAGATTGCGACTCCGATCACCTTCTAGCGATGGGCAAAATTAGAAGTCGGGCAGCAGCAACCGCACATGGGCAATCACGGGAGACAAGGAAAATGTTCGACATTGATAAACTAAAAGACCTGCGCAAAAAGGCTGAATATAAAAACGACCTAACGAATAGATTTAGCATCCTAGAGAATGGGAGCAGTCAGGAAGAGGAAACCAATAATCTGGGCACTAAATGGGCATCGATCAGAGACACAATCAAGCAAACAGCCCAAAAGGTGTTAGGATTTAAGTAAACAATTAAGTCCAAACCTTGGTTTGAGGATGAGTGCAGGGCGAAGATCGAACAACGTAAACGCCTCAGAATGATCCACTTAGAAAGATATGATGAAGTCAACGCAGAAAGACACGCGACAATTCGGAAAGAGACAACGAGACTTTCCAAACGCAAAAAAACGTGAATGGGACAAGATTCGGATCGAAAAAATCATAGAAAATGCGACAGCAAAGAACATCAGATGTATGTGTGGCGGCATAACTTCAATTAGAAATGGCCACCGAGGGAGAGCCAAAATAAGCCGATACACAAACGACTGTCTGGTCACAGAAACAAACAATATCGTGACAAGATGGAAGCAGTACTTTGAAAACCTGCTCAATGTGCGCACCCATCAATCGGAAATAACCGCACCATACGTACATACAGCCGAGCCTCGGATACCAGAGTCCCCTTTCAACGAAGTTGTAGACGCAATAAATCGATTGAAAAACAACAAGGCTCCCGGAATCGACTGCATACCGGCAGAGTTTGTGAAGCATGGAGGAGAGGCAACCGCTCGAAAGATACACCAACTCATCGAAACAGTATGGGATAAGGAAGTCACTCCGGAAGAATGGAAAACTTCAATAGTCGTCCCCATTTTCAAAAAAGGTGACAGATCTGACTGCGAAAATTACAGAGGAATATAATTGCTCCCAACCACATACAAAATACTAACAAATGTCATACTGGCGAGAATCACACCGTACGCAGAAGAAATACTAGGAGACTACCAATGCGGATTCCGTAGGAACCGGTCAACAAACGACCAAATGTTTACAATAAGGCAACTACTGGAAAAGAAGTGGGAATTCGGAGACACGGTCTCCATCTGTTCGTTGACTTCAAAAAAGCCTACGACTCAGTCGCAAGACAAAGACTATACCATATTGTAATTGAGCTGAGAATCCCGAAAAAATATGCCGCCCTCATTCAAATTTGCATGAACGAAAACAACGGAGGACTTAGAATAGAAAATCACGTCTCAGAACCATTTGAAGGCGGACGGACTAAAACAGGGGGATGATATCTCACCATGCCTTTTTAACCTTGTGCTCGAGTATGTCATCAGAAACGTACAAGACGACAATATGGCCGGATCATCCTTGAACGGGGTCACACAAGTTCTCACATATGCGGATGATATCGCCGTTCTGGGCGATAATCTAGAAACTGTAAGTAAAAACAGTGAAAACATCATGCAAACGGCAGAAGAGGTGGGCCTAGAAATAAATGAAGACAAAATAAAATACATGATTACGGCGAGAGCAGGTGGACCTCAGGGAACAAACCTAAACATCAAGGGCAAGATATTTGAAAAAGTTAAAGAATTTAAGGATCTGGGAACGATACTGGCGGCCAGTAACGAAATGTCGAAGGAAATTAACAAAAAACTGCATTCCGAAAACGCTAGATGGCGCGCAGTCAGTAACCTGCTGAAATCCAAATTACTATCATGGAATATAGCGCTCCGTGTCTGTAGAACCATAATCTATTGTTCTGTACAGATGCGAAACATGGTCTCTCACAAAACGGGAAGAAAACAAATTCTGCGTACTCGACAATAAAGTCCTAAGGGGTATCTTTGGCGGCAAATATGACAAGGAGGCAGGACAATGGAGGAAACTCCACAACCACAAATTGGAAGAGCTATACCGCGAACCTACAATAGTGAGAGTAATCAGGTCGCGAAGATTAAGATGGGCTGGACACGTGGCGCGAATGGGCAACGATAGGACCGTACATAGAATTCTTGTCGGTAGACCAAAAGCAGAGAGACAGACAGGGCGGCCGCGACGTAAATGGGAGGTCAATGTTTGGTTTGACCTCGAGGAGATCGGATCGGCTGGTCAAGCGTGGAAGGAGAGTGCAACAGACAGGCAACGATGGCGGAGTACAGTGGGTGAAGTCATGAACTTCCAGGTTCCTACAGTCCAATAAATAGAATGTTTTTTACTACTATAACTTTGCTTCCGCCGTTTTTTCCGTAAAAAACCGCCCGTGATTGTTTCAGTCGGTTTTAACAACTCATAATACACTACGCCGAGCCGGTCGCACCCAATACTGGGCATGACCTTGGAACCGTGGATATTCGGTTTGGCCGTCGACGTGGAAGCATGGCTGGGATATTCCCATGATTTTCTGCGCTTGGGATTATCGTAATGAACCCATTTTAGCTTATTGTACGACATCTATGATCTATTTATTTCAACTACCACTTACCGCTACAGCCATCTATTTCAAAACGGCGGAAGCAAAGTTGTACACCTAATAATATACTACTATACTATTTATTGGCCTATAGGAACCCGAAAGTTCATGACCTCACCGACTCATCTCATCCATTGTTCCCTGTCCCATGCGGTCTCCTTCCACGTTCGAACATCCTATCCGATCTCATCGAGGTCAAACCTAAGATTGTTCTCCCATTTCGGTCGCGGCCGCCCTGTCGGTCTCTTTCCCGTCGGCTTACCGTCAAGAATTCTATGTACGGTCCTATCGTTGCCCATTCGCGCTACGCGTCCGGCCCATCTTAATCTTCGCGACTTGATTACTCTCACTATTGTAGGTTTGCGGTATAGCTGTTCCAATTCGTGGTTGTGGAGTTTCCTCCATTGTCCTGCCTCCTCGTCATATTTGACTCCAAACATACCCCTTAGGACTTTATTCTCGAATACGCGGAATTTGTTTTCTTCCCGTTTTGGGAGAGCCCATGTTTCGCATCCGTATAGAACAATCAGCATGATTATGGTGCTATAGACACGGAGCTTTATATTCCGTGATAGCAGCTTGGATTTCAGCAGTTTACTACTGCATGCCAAATAGCGTTGCAGGAGTGTAGTATTTTGTTAATTTCCTTTGACGTTTCGTTTCTGGTCGTCAGTATCGTTCCCAGATATTTAAATTCTTTGACATTTTCAAATATCTTGCCCCTGATGTTTATGTGTGTTCTCTGGGGTCCACCTGATCTCGCCGTAATCATGTATTTTGTTTTGTCTTCATTTATTTCTAGGCCCGCTAAAAAACATAGTGACAATAATTGTTGACACGCCTTGTAATGTGACCGTCTTAAAAAATGGTACCTTAGTACCACTCTAGCACGTGGAAAAATTATCAAAAATCAGTAATCTACTATCATAAACTATATGAGTGTAGTCATGCGTGTAGTTATGAATCATCCATTAAAGTCGAAATTTATCAAAATGGCGGAGATTTGAATTTTTAAATACAGGTTTTCACAAATTTTTCTCTGTTTAGAGTACTGAAAAAAAAAATTATGTACATATCATCTTGAACGTCGAGCTCCAACGACTCAACCTTAAAAAAAAAAGTTTTCGAGAAATCTTGCCCAACAATTTGAAACACATGATTTTTCAGGAAACGCGATTTAAGATTTTATTAACGATATTTCTGTGTTAACATTGAAATAATATACTGTGTAAAGAGTGGTACCCTCGAATTTTTTCGGAGTCATAGCATACATGCGACATCTGGTTATACTTTTGGTAACTCTGCTTACCATAATATGGATATATGGACGCGCAAAATATTGATATAAGATATAAGCCCGAACTACGGCTACTCAATTTTCGACTAAAAAGGTGGGTTTCGTTTTTGTTCCATAATTTAAAAAAAAAGTTATATTCAAACAAACGGTTTTGGGAATATATTTTATTTTACATGTAATTTATAAAAAAAGAAATGAACAAAAACAAATGGATTTTTTGGTCGGTACTGACAAATAATTTCCACTGGCCCTTTACCTCTAGATAATTACGCAAATTCGCGTCCTTAATTCCCTTATTACCCACATAACATACACAAAACAACATTTCCCACGCTAATATATATCACATTTTCATTTTCCATTCAAAACATATCCCAAATATTTTTTCCTAAGAAAACACATCATCATCATCATCATCGGCACTACAACCGGGAACCGGTCTTGACCTTATTTAGCAAGTCCTAAGACTTGTTAAATTTTCCATAATTTGTTTTTACGGGCAAGGTCATTAGTCTTGCGCCAGAGGCTCCCCGGCGGGGAATCGAACCCCGGCCTCCCGCGTGACAGGCGGGGATATGAACCACTATACTATCGAGGAGGAGAAAACACAGTCCCATCTTTAAAGCCGTTTCAAGGCCAAACTTTCCACTGTGCTTAAGATGTACAGACTACTCAGTTTTGAATAGTGACAATTTCAATGGAAAATGTACATACAAATATTTCCCAACCCTTTCAGCCCCTATCTCGCAACATGTGCTAATTCTTAAATCAAAGAATTACCAAATTCTCTATACGAGGGCGCCGACTAGATATATACACACATTTTAATATACACTGACCCTTTCCAGCAAATTTGCCGTTACCTCTGCGTCATATATTTATGCACCTGAAAATTTTTTGAAGGGGGATCAGCCCAGTGAGAGCCGAAACCAAATTCAATGAATCGGTAAACGGAAAGGTGAAGTTAAATTATTGTCCCCATATAAAAGGACCTGAATGAGCGACTCTCTCGATGGTCCTGTTAGCTTCGTTATGGGTAAAGGTCCATTCATTTGTCTTGTTAAAATTCTGTGATTAGTCTGGTTTTGTTGAAACTCGGTGTTTAATACAGTAAGAGATTATTGTTAATGGTGAAAAACGAAATAATTGTAAAATTTGAATATTAACATTTAATACAATAAAAGATTATTAATGGTGAGAAAACAAAAAAACAAAGTCATTGTAAAACATGAATATTAACATTTAATATAATAAAAAGTTATTAATAGTTAAAAACAAAAGTCAAAGACGCCAAGAGGGAAATGAACCCCTTCAGCGGGGTAAGACCATCGCCACCTCAATGGAGCAAAACCGTGAGTACGATCATTGTTATATATTATTTTGTGTGCAACAGTTTTAAATTTGCAATATAGGGGTGCGGCGGCTCTCTGAGCTGCTATTTTCGTCAACCATCTGTTAAGTTCCGAAAATCAGCCAATTTATAAAATTTTACAGAACCCTTAGCTTAATAGGGTGGTACTCTACCAAGCGACTGAGCATTGAGATCCAACAACAGTTATGCCGCCCTGCCACAATAGCACGAAACATCAGTTGAACCTACGTGAGCACAAGCAAACCCGGGACATAAGGTCTTCATCAACTCAGCCACTGAGACGATAAAAGTTTTACGAAAATCTGCGTTGAAAAACAAACACGTTTTGCGCATTACGTGATTTATTCGGTCGGCATTATTGTCCTGTCGCCATTTGAAAGGTCGTGCAGTCATTCAAAAACGCTAGATCGGCATGTATCATCGATAATGTTATTGATGTGTGCGTTAATGTAGCTGTGCAACCCAACAGAGAAATTCGTCATCGTGCTCGGGAATTGAATTCTGAACGTATATGCAAGAATTTAAGGAAGGATTTGAACCCGTAGGGTTCAGTTGACGCAGAAGTTGAAGCCTATTGACCACTGACATTAACGCCACTACACGCTCAATGGATGCATGAGATGACTGCAGTGAATGGTCACTTCTCACACCCAGTAATTTTTTTTTCATTTTTTATATCATTTTTTATTTCTTCTTCTTATTATAATTTACTTACTTACTTATTTTCTAACTCACTGGTCCCTTACGGGCTCTCTAAATTTCATGCATACCCTTAAAGCGTGAAAATTTGTCTTTCGACATAATGATTGTTTTGTTTACATGAATTTTAAAGAACTTAATTAGATACAAAGAAAATGAAGAACAGAAAAACCTTTGTTTTTGTTATTGTTTTTACCTTATATCTAAATTTACATACTAAACTGACAAATTTTTTTATTTTTTTTTATTTTTTTTTTTTACGCTAACTTAAACCTAACGTCTAAACTCAATCTTGGAAATGCTGAATCTATGCTTTCCGTTGTTTGTTGAGGTTTTTTTTTATTTTTATTATTATTATTATTACTCTTTTGTTGTTTTTATTTTTGTTGTCAGTTTTATATGGAAACAGGTTTTTAATTGCCGCTCAGCCACCGAAATCTTTGGTGTTGCGTATTCGTGTCTTTTCGGTCTTTCTGTGGTACTGCCCTACCGAATGGCAGGCGCTCTTTATCTGTGTGCGCAACCTCTCTATTATAACATATTCGTTTATCTATGCCCGACCGACGCACGTGAGAAATCAACGGTATAGCGGATTAATTTTGTATGAGGCCGTTCATGTCTAGAGTGAGGAATGCATCTGGTGGAATAAAGCCATTGCGACGTCACCGTCGACCAACACAAGTTATTCATACAACCAGAATGAAATACAAAATGTGCCAAATGCAAAGGGAAATAACCTTAGTCGAGTTAATTTGAACAGTACCCGTGATATTATCTGTAAAACAGACAGAGTTCAGTGTTGAGGACAGTTGGGCATCGTTATGTTCTTCGGTGTTGATGTTAGGTGCGGAGTGTATCGCCTCCCAAGCCACCAGAAACTCTTTGCTCCTTTGTATACTGGTGTTTCAAATATTCTTTTGAAAGTCATACAAAACAATGTGACTTCCCTCCGGAGTACGTTGTGATCTCTTGGAATTTCACGAGTTGCGGGGCCTCAAATGTCTCGCCTTGCTTAATTTGTTTTGCTCAATCTGTACATAGAAAATAGTACTCTTTGCTTTGTTCTCCAACTCCTTGAACAACACACCGCTTATAAACCTTTTGGATTGACATTGTTAGTAAAACGAACAGTCCGAAGTACCTTTTCAATGTCCTTGACTTTATTTTTCAATGTATTTGTCCTCTTGGAGATCTACTCACCATGTTGGTCAGCGATTCGACCTCGGAACTTCAACTGATCACGAAATTCAAATTTACCGCACTTTTATAAATTTTCTAGTTGAGAATTGTCAACTATTTTGTGGTCAAAATTCCCAGAAACATACATAAGAGTTTGCGTGTTTTAATTTGGTTTGTGTTCTGGGAATTTGTTAGAAGTTTAGTTGGATGGGTTCTAGGAATGGGAATCATGAAATGCGTTTTGAATTTAGCATTTCATGATGTCAATGTTTTTAGGAATTGAGTCAATGTATGATGAATTAACTTTTGGTTAAATTCGTTGTACATGTGACTCGGTATGGGATTTGAAATGAAGCAATGGAAAATTTGGGATTTGAGTTTATTATGTGGAATTGAATCAATGAGCGATAAATTAACTTTGGGTTAATTTATTGCTCATATGGTTCAATATGCAATTAGGAATTTTAGGGTTTGGTGATATTGGGGATTTGGCTAGGAGTAGCGATTTAGGATCGCTACATCAGCAACGCTGCTTCGATGTGATAGCGACTGTAGTACCAGCGTCAGTGCCGTGTCCCCCCTCAGGCGCATCTCTCGTCTCTAGATGCTCCCAACTAGGATAACGGTATGCTTAGGAACAGGGCTCCAAACATAAGAACAATATTCGAGCGCCGATCTAATCTGGGATTTATACAGGAGACGAAGTTGGGCCAGAGTAAAATATTTCTTGGCTCTAAAAAGACAACTCCGTTTTCCAGAGGCGGACCTGGCGACGTTTCACACGTGTTTATCCCACGATACATTCCCACAGACCGTGACGCCGAGCGATTTCTAGTTTTCCCAGATTGGAGGGTCCAGTTTTCTTTGTGAATGCTGTATACTGTGTCTTGCTTGCATTGAGGTCGACGAGATTGGCCTTTCCTCAATCCAGGACCTTATCCAGATCCCGATTCAGAGAGTCGATCTGGCTATATCTGAGTTGATGCGATGTTGATGCATAATCAGGACATAAATCCGAAGAATCGCCGCCCACAATAACCCGGATCGATCGTTTTTCGAGAAAGCTCTTCGTCCAGTCGCAAAGGTGGTGTGAAAGTTCGTATGAACGAAGTTTGCTCGGCAATGTTCCGTGCCAGACGCGGTCAAAAGCCTGGGAGATATCCAATGCGACCGCTCCGACTCACCGTAGATGTCCATATATCGGTTATAAGGGTCAAAATGTCTTCCGTGAACCGCCTGGCACGGAATCCGTATTGACGATCATTCAGAAGTCCGTTGCACTCCAAATACTTAATTAACTCGGCATTGATGACTTTTTTCATCACCTTAGACAACATAGACAGTAATGTTATTAGTCGATAATTTTGTACGAGACACATTTTCCCCTTGTTTGGGATTGGCTGAACTCGAGCCACGTTCCAACAGGTAGGAAATGTCCTCAGTGCATAAGATACGAGGAAAAGCTGGGCCAAAACCGGCAGCAGTTCTTAAGGACTATTGCTGTATTCCGTCCGGGTCCGTTGCCTCCCTACAGTCCAGTCCTTGCAGAATCCGTTGAATAGTACACGGGCGTAACCTGAAATTTCGCATTGAAGACCGCACCGGCGCCATCCCAGTTCCGCAATTTGGCTCCAAAAGACCGACATCGAGGTTTCAATTCGCGGAAAATAAATTCGCGAACACATTAGCTTCCGTCACTAACGGAGGAAAACAGGAGGAAGTGAGGTTACTGCTGACAGCCCTTGCCATCGACCAGGAGGGACGCGAACCCGTTGGGCGCTCAATGAGTTTATAAGTCACTCTGTCGTTGTAAGCCTTCTTCGCGGCATCAATCGTCTGGTTGCACGCGTTTCTAATTCTAACAACATTCGTTGTGTTAACCTCGGTGGGATTGGAGCGCCATTGTTTACAAGCTCAATTTTTGCCGCTGTAATTTGTTCGCATTTTTTAACGAGCCAAGTTTTATCTGATGAATTTCGTTTGATGGAATGCGGAACGAGATCTCCGTCCCACGAGGAAAAATCTACGTGACCGACTGTGCACATGCGTTAACATCGGAGTCTCCGAAGTACACTTCCGACTACGGAAAGGATGCGAAGAAATTTCGTAAATCGTCCCAGTTAGCAGCCCCATACCACCATACATGGCGACGCTGCTTAGGTCGTTTATTCGTTTGAAATGCAAGTGGCTGCGCGACCGATACTAAGCAGTGATCTGGGGTTCCAGGTGCGCAGCAACTTCCGCGGTATAAACGTTCGCCTTGGATGTCAAAAACAGATGGGGAGTGTTCGCATAATCACTTCGGGTTCCGGCACTCGCGTAGATTCGTCAAATTGCGGCTAACAGCAATCATCTCCGCTAGCCTCCCAGTCTCGTCGGTTCTATTAGAATGTACCAACAGCCCGGAGATGTGTACATTAAAATCGCCAAGGACGATAATTTCAGAAGCAGGGTGGTTGATCTGTATCCAGTCGACGGTGCCTGAAAGGTATTCGAAAAATATCACTGGTCGATCGCTATTTGGGGAGCGGTAAAGACAACACAGAAATTTGAATGAATTTTTCAACAAGACTGTCAAGCACACGATGTTGAAGTTAATGGGTTTCAACGCCTCTATCCTTTGGCAAACCAGATCGTAACGCATGCAGACGAAAATTCCGCCCTTAGGATGAATGCCGTTATCAGTTGAACGTCGACAGTGTTTCGGGACCGAATCCCATTACACGATGACGAATTTCTTAAAGTTCGGTTATTTATCAGAATATTAGCATGATGTGCCCCCCCCCCCCCCCCCCCCCCCCCCCCCCCCATATATTTTTCGCGGAGATCCGAATGAGAAACTAGTTATCCTAGGGAATTATTTATCTCAGAAGGTACCGTCATGGCTTATCGCAATTTCAGTCCGGGCCATCAGCTATACTTCCGAAACATAGTCGAACATTTCTCTCGACGATATCGCGGAATGTACAGCATGAAGGGGTGGTATCTCACCTTGGGACGGACTTACCACCTAAACCAACCTTTTCTCGAACCTGTCCATCAGCCAATCCACGAGAGATGGCTAGGGGTTTGTTTCGACCATTTCACGAAGCCTGTAGCTTTATGGGCTGATATTTCACCGGGCGACAGGGCGTTGGTGCCCCCATCTGCCTCTAGAGTGCATCCATTATGAAATAATAAAAAAAACGCTCGTAACCTTAAGTCTTGAAACCTCACTACTGTTGCTTTGTTCCGATCGACTGATATCAAACAGGCTACTGCATTAATGAACGGGATTCTCGAATGTTGCATTAATGCAGTGACTCAACGGAAATGTTTGACGTCCATCACTCAAAAAAATAAAGAAGCGGAAACCCACACAACCCAATCACATTCTTATAGGCTAAGAATTAGAATTATAACTAGAAGTAAGATCACTTTTTTAGATGAGAGCATACATTAAGATTAACAAATAGATAATAAATATCAGCAACATGATGACCACCGATATGATCACACTTTGAAAATGGTATTTTGCCTAAAATGGAGTTTCCTCTGAGGAGACACAGGTGTATACCGCTGTGGCAACGCTCTGAAATGTTAGCTGGATTACTTTGGGTCTTGTTTTTTGGGCGGTTCCGAATTATAGTACCTTAGAATCTTTGTTATTGGAAGGGAGTTTCGTAGAATTCGATAATTAGTTGACATATTTCATATGGGTGTAAATGTAGTTTACCTTGGATACAAGGGTAGCTTGGAGCATTGGTTTAGGGTGGCGTTTCAAGATGAGCTCGGAAATTTTGAAGAAAGATTTGCTGCTAGGGTGTGGGGTTACCGATTCCCAACTATATTTTCTGATTAGTTATTCAATTTTCCTTTCAATAAATTCTTTTTTTCACATAGCGTGATATCCTTCCGACTGTAAGGAGTATCCACATATAAATTCAATTCCCTTAGAATGGATGCAGTATTTCTATTCACCGGCGGCGTCATCCGTCCGGTGTACGAGGATTTACATCTACGGATCATGCATAGGGACATTTATTGCCTAATTAGGGATTGTTCACTGCGTCGCATTCCCTCATCCGGCCGACTTCTTGTACTCTTGTGCTTCCCCTGTTTTTTAGTTCCGTGATTTATAGTCGCTTCCTTTAATAGTTACATAGTCCTCAGATACTGGCAACCACTTTAAGTTCTCTCCACATTGCCTTCTTGTCTTCGCAGTACTCATTTCGTTTTGTCATTTCGGTGCTATTATCGTAGTTCAAAGTGACCACCGCATAGCATGTAAGTGCAAGACAGTAGGACAGGACAGGTATGTCTAGTATTCGGACTCTTGCCGCCACCCAGCATTTTTATTGGACCTTATAAAAGTTTTAATATGAATTTTATTGCCGAGGCCATCACCTCGTAATTGGTGGCTGTGAACATGCGTCCCGCCTTTTGCCCTGAGAGCCACTCGACGTTGTGCAACGACTATATTACACAGTGACATCAAAGGATCGCACTAGAAGAAGGAGTTCTCCTTTTAATTGCTCGGTGCTGGGTAATGATGCTGTACGTATAAAATGACTGACAGTTGGATCAGTTCCATTCCTGGGCTGCTCCGAAATCTCATGGGAATATCATGTGCGTGCTCAAGTTTATCATCGGTGTCACCTTTTCGAATTCAAAGGATTTTCATTTCGGCATCTTGATTGAAACGTTTGGAAAGAAGCCGTTTAAAGTCATTTCGAAGGAGACCCGAACTGACAGTGATAATGATCCACACCGAAAGACATGCATCTAAATATTTTAATTGCTTGATGAAAGATTTGTGGTAATGACTGTGAGGAAGAGTGCCCTCCATTATAGTGGCACTTCTCTGACTTTAGTGGGAAGCAGTGGAAAGGATGGTCGGTCCACTGGAAGGGCAGATGCAGTTGGTTCGCACTGATATGGATTTGATTTAATACGACCAGTAGCGTGTAATGACGGATGATAAATGGCGTAAATTTTTCGTTCGTTTGTGCATTTAATATGTGGCTTTTGAGAGCTACGTGTCAAACCTCAAAGAGTGCGCTTTAAATTATGACTCGGTATGGGCGCTTTAATTGATTTGTTTATATTGCTTATCGTCTTACATTTGTGGTTGACCCCAGATATGATAGGGTAATTGAGTAACTATATTTAGTGTCAAGGCGAGGGAGCTATAGATAAATCTAAATTATTATTTATACTAGTTAACGTTCCCGTTAAATGTGAAGAGATTGGATTGCACCAACGGAAGCAATTGAAGGTTTTTACGAGAGTTCGATAAGTGCAGCTGCGGACATAAAAATAGCAGTGAAGAAGTAAACAAAGTTAATAAAGCCACACCTATTCATTTTTTGTTTGTTTTTTTATTTTCTAAACAACTTCACTGCATACATGAAATCTTATCGGATTTCGGCATAGGTAAAACCGAATTCAACGGTTACGCTCATGACATATGCATATGTGCGTACATAGAAGCATGAATTCTAACAATAAACTTTAAAAAAAATCACTATTGGATAATAAATTAACTACTAACTTCTACGAGCCCTAGAAGGTACACCTGTGTATTAAATTCATTTTTTTTATAGAGCTGGTACACTTTGACGCTCTGGTGTAGCACGAAAACGTTGCAATTTGCATCTGCTCAAAAACAACTGAAGGTATTGACTCAGCTATAAACTCGGCTTTCCTCACAGAAGTACAGGATGTCCCAAAAGCAGTTTTCAACTTAAAATAACAACGTTTTTGTTTCGTTCTAAATTTTCTTTGTTTGTTAAATTATTAATTTATTGCAATAAATATAAAAGAAACAAAATCGAAAGGCAATAATACATGACAATACCCAAGTTTAGCTTAGAGTGTCCGCAGGAGACCAGTAAGTTAGAATATAATTTAAATAAGCTAGAATTTAAGCATTTAAGCAAATAAAGGTCACACGAGTCATTGCATAATCGATATGATTAAACCAAAGAACGCTAATAACTTTTGAATTACAATAAGCCCGGGAGTGGTAGTGAAAAACTCATTTAAATTGTTTCAAACATTTTGCATTTCGTTATGGTTGCTTGTGGAAATGCAACATTATTAATTGTTAGTAAAATTCTGGTAAAAGTCTTTGCACAGTTAGCACACTTTGCCTCCGCGAGTTATGTCATCTAGGTACACCCCAGTACTAAAACACCACCAGGAGTTAAGACAATTAAACAATTATTTTTTCTTTTATTTTTATTTTTTTGTGTAGTCGCCTCACTTTTTTTATTATATATAAATTTTCTATACAAATACACTGTTACAAGTTATTGTCTAGGTTACCACTAATAATTGTATTACACAATCTTTTAATTGTAGACTTTTGTCCACATCACTCTTATTGTCTATACATCATACAATCCTTCGGTTGTAGATTTTTGTCCACATCACTCTTATATATTATTTATTATACAATCGTTTAGTTATTAATTTTTTTTCCACGACACTCTTATTGTCTATACATTATACAATCTAGTAATTATAAATTTTCGTCTACATCACTCTTATTGTCTATATATTACACAATCGTTTGATTATTGATTTTTGTCCACATCGCTCTTATTGTCTATACATTATACAATCTTCTAGTTATAGTTTTCTTTTTGTCTACACCACTCTCATTGTCTATATATTTTTCAATCTTTCAGTTATAGATTATTGTTCACTTCACTCTTTGTATATACACGATGCATATTACATAAACTATTTGTTACGAACTCCTCTGTAAAATAACCATCCTCGTAAACTTCTCGAATCCGTTTCACTTTATCTTTTTAACTCCTAGCGGACAGAACCAATTATTATAGCAAATTCCAATTACAAACAACCGCTCTTCTTCCGTTAACACCTTCGGTTCACACTCCTAATCATCGACCCCCAATCAGACTCTACTCTTCCGATCACTTAGATTCGAACCGCCACAAACTACTCGACTCTCTGACCAACAACAGACTACCTGCCAACTTGGTTTCACCTCTTCTCGACACCTTGGGGTCAACACCTCCCGATGACGATAATGCAATTACATTTCGCAGTGACCTAATTTCCGCATTTTAACTTCAATTCGCAATTGCTTTGTATTGTGGCGTCAGCCGATATTTCTTCATCGCTTTGCGCCACAATTCAATATCCGTAGTCGAACTGACCCAATTAATTGCTTTTCCGCGATTTGTTAATTGTTCCGGAATATGCAATTAATTGCTTTTTTGTGATTCACCGATTGCGATGAAATGTGCAATTAATTGCATTATGGTTCTGGGGGTTATTTGAGTTTAGAAATGGGTAGCGTTTTTTGATTTGAGTGCATCAATGACCTCATATAGCCCATCTTTCTCTATGATGTCTCTGACATATTTAACACGCGCTTCGCCACATGAATAGATTTCCTTGAGGTTACGTCTCACGGAAGTTGAAATGTAAAGCAATTTGACATTTGTATATCAATTGAAATTAATGAAGACATTGTATTTCAACGTAATCACAAAATGGAAACGGGTCAATGGGTGGCCGCTTTGCATTACTATCACCAAATGGTATTACTTTCGAAATGAGCACAATGTGTGATACCAAACAGAACGAGTTGTCAATTGTGCGTCTTGCAGGTGATGGTGAAAAGACTTTCAAAGTGAATTCTCGGCAAATTTCCCAATTGCGATCTACATTTTTCTTATAGATATAATGTTTTTTCTTCTTTTTCTTCTTTTTTTAATTATTATTTTTTCTTTATTAATACTTTAGTATTTAAGTTACTCTGTAAGGTATGATATTATATAAACTTAAGCACGGATTAAGCCTAATAAATAAATGAAATGAAATAGGAAACGCTTCATGGAGGAATTGTAATTGTGTTTCGGTGATATTGTTTATAAACGGCTTTATCCTGAAGAAATTTTAAAAACAATACATGAGAGTGTATCTAATAAAATACAACCATTTTATGAATTAATACCTTAATTAAAAAGATTTAGATAAATATTATGTATTATTAAATATCTGTTGCATTCCAGAATACTACCCTTATTCGCTTTAACACTAACTCATGTCCTTTCAAACACAACCCTTAAAACTACATCCTCACATATCTTACATTCTCAATTAATACAGCACATTTCATAAATAAACAGACACTATATTCTATATCCAGTCACTTACAGCACATTTCATAAATATGCCCCTTTTCATAACAAGCACATTTTTCATTTCAAAACATGGCCACTTTGATTTTCGTTCAAAGTTTATTCAAAATTCTAAGTGACAGAGACTTCTAGATTGTTTTGTTCAGTTTATACGCCACAGTCAGTTAGAACAAAATGTTCTATATAAACAAGTAAATTTATATGAAAAAAGTAGAAAGAAGAGAGTTCAGCTTGAGAGAGCTGAGTGCGATAAAATAAATAAAACAAATATTTAAATAAAAGAGATCTTTTATTAATAACATATTAATAAAGAACACGTAAATTGTTTAATAAATTAATAAAGTCCTCGCTCTTCCCTCGAAAGAGGAAGCACGGCGTTGGAGCCGTAACACTGGTGGCAGCGGTGGGATCCACGAAGACTGGTGGACTCCCCGAAGGACGACTCTATCCTCGAAGGAAGACCAATCCTCGAAGGAAGACCAATCCCCGAAGGACGACTATATCCTCGACGGAAGACCGATCCACGAAGACTCCCTGAAGGACGACTCTATCCTCGAAGGAAGACCGATCCACGAAGACTGGTGGACTCCCCGAACGACGACTCTATCCTCGAAGGAAGACCAATCCTCAAAGGAAGACCGATCCACGAAGACTGGTGGACTCCCCGAAGGACGACTCTATCCTCGAAGGAAGACCGATCCACGAAGACTCCTCGAAGGAAGACCAATCCCAGAGGAAGATTAGTGCAAGATAAAACCCTAAAGAGGGAAGGAAGGTCCTCATTTTCGACTTGGATGGCGGAACATTCGATGTATCGAGTGCAAATAACTTCGAAATTTCCTGCGCCGATGAGTTCCAGAGGAAATCTAAATTAACCTCAGTGGCAGCAGATGAAAAAAAACCTCCCAAGAAGACAACACCTCAGAAAAAAAAGAACAAAACATCAATCAACATATATTAGTAGTAAGAATCGTTAGCGAAATATCAATTTTTCTGTTCATTTTTCCGTAGGAATATTTTTACCTTGGAACTTTTAACTTTTCCTTTTTACTAACAATTTTGTCCGATAGAAATTATTTCGAATATTCTCTTTCCAGTATTTCGACGACATTTCCGTTTTGTCTTTTTCGCCGAATTTTCTTTCTCTACAGCTTTGAGACCAAATTAACTTTCTTTTTCATATATATTGAATAACTAAAAGAAAGGCCATTTTTATATACCGTATTTTTAAGAAGTGATTTTGCCATACATTGATTTCAGAGTTTTCAAGATTACGAGTCCGTATTACACGAGACAGGCGGCTAGGCAGGGGGAAGAACAAATCCACTCTCTACAAATACACCATAACCCCCCTGAAGTGGCTCTTTCTGTCGGAATTTCTGATGTTTTCAGAATCGTTTGACGGAAAACCCTGCGACCTAGATAAATTTATTTCCGGGGGAGACGTTTTATTTAGATCTATAAAAAGGGCAGACCCGGAGATATATGAAACATTTTTGGAGCTAGTCAAAAATAGACTAGAGGGTCCCCCTGCCTATGATCTAATTAGGTATAGCACAATTGCTAAATGGGAGGATTTAAAGGATAAACTTGAATCAGAATATTAAGAGGAGCAATCTCGGTCAACGGCACACAATGAGTTGATATCTCTGAAACAAAACTTCAGAGAAACCGTTCGGGAATACGGAGATAGAGTTGCGAATGCTCTGAGGACGCTGAACTCTGCTACGTGTGAAATAACAGCAGACGCGGTGGTTAGAGAATTCTTGATAGAAGAAAACTCAAAATTGGCAGTGCAAATATTTGAGGATGGTCTCAAGAATGAACAACTGAAAATCCTAGCCAAAGTCCATGGGGGAAGTAGTTTAAAACAGTCTATTACACATGTAGTATCACATGCTGCTCGAATGGACAACTCTCCCAGGCCATATAACTATAATGACAGATTTAATCGAATAGTCTGCCAAACCTGCGGTAAGCCAGGTCATTCTCAGGACACTTGTTATCGGAACATGCAGTCCAACAATTTTCCGAATAGACAACCAATAAAAAGAGAATATAACATTATATGCAATTTCTGTGGACGGAATAATCACACAGAGAACGAGTGTAGATACAAGATATCTAGGAATGGACCATCCTTAACAAATTACCAACAAGGTACAACAACGCGTAATCCATTCCGAAATAATCCTGCAAACACCGAAAATTGTTTTAGTGAAAATCCTAGAATCACCAATAGACAAAACGATAGGCAAAATGTTCCCTTTTCTCGGGTGCAAGAGTCGGAAAACGAGGCCTGACGCCAACCCAAGTTTATGGATGACAGACAAAATTTTTCTATTTATAACATTAGATCTTTGGCAATAGATAACGACAATTTTAATGAAGCTCCTTACCAAATAACTAAAGCGATACAGATAAACGAAGAGAAAACAAGCACTAATATAAATATTCCGATTCATACTCCAATTTTGGAAAATAATTCAGCAACACAGACTGAAAATTCTAAATTTTCAGCAGTAGTAAAGACTGAAATCCCTAATATTTCGGACATCCCTATAGACAACCCCGACACTTCAGCAACAAAGACTGAAAATTCAGCAGTGGTAAAGACTGAAGATCCAAAAGGTGCAATAAAAATCGAAACCCAGGTCAGTTCAGTAGTTAACACTGAAGAACACCATGTTTCAGCAGCAAAGTCTGAAGGATTGAAGGTTTCTACAGCAGATATAACTGAAGAAATAGTTCAAACAGCAAATAAGACTGGGAACCAAGATGTTCTAACAGCAAATAAGTCTGAAGAACTATACGAATCAGTAAATGAGACTGAGAAACTAAACGATCCATCAGCAATGAGTAAGACTGAAAAGGTAAACGTTCCGACAGAAGTTAAAGCTATAGAAAATGATGACATTGAGCCGAAAACACTAAACATTTTAAATAACGATACTGAACAGCAACAAGAAGTAATGAAAATTGAAAATAATAATTCAATTAAAGAAGTTAAAGCTATAGAAAATGATGACAATGAGCCGAAAACACTAAACATTTTAAATAACGATACTAAACACCAACACGAAGTTATGAAAATTGAAAATAATAATTCAATTAAAATAGGTATTGAAAAGAAAAACCTTATAAATACCTTACAAATTAAATTTTACAACAATAAACATGTATTCGAACACAAAATAAGAAAAAATAAAAAGGTACACAGCCATTTAGGACAACTGAGATCATTTCTTAAGAAAATGTTTGGTATTATGCAATTCTATGCAGTCATCATAATAATAGGCCCAAAAAAGTTTTGGAAAATTTTCCATAAATTTAAGGAAAAGATAGACACTTAACAAATGGCCTTTGTTTTTATTCAATATATAAAACAATTGTAAGAAATGACGGAAACGAAAAAAAAAAAGGGGAAGAAAGAAAGAAAATTTTATATATACTGGGATATAATACATTTTAAAATATATATTGGGATATAATTCGAACGAAAAAGAGAATTTTGAGAAATAACATTAATTATATATATAGAAAAAGAAAAAGTTGTTGGATAATAAAAGAAAAGGTTCCAAGTGGAAATATTAAGTTAGTTAGAAATATTTAAAGTTAGTTAAAAGATAATGTAAGTAGACTATAAGTAAACTTTTAGATTATTGTAACCTATTTTTCTAGTATTAAGAACTTTTGGATTTTTGTAACTTTTGATATAAGATTAACTTTGAACGCCATTGTAATTGAACGAAAATCCAAGTCGGTAATTAAACCTAATCTAAGCAATAGTTAACTGAAAATAATTCTCTTCAAGGATAATTTTCTTTCTCGAAGAAGGGTGGGATGTTGTATTCCAGAATACTACCCTTATTCGCTTTAACACTAACTCATGTCCTTTCAAACACAACCCTTAAAACTATATCCTCACATATCTTACATTCTCAGTTAATACAGCACATTTCATAAATAAACAGACACTATATTCTATATCCAGTCACTTACAGCACATTTCATAAATATGCCCCTTTTCATAACAAGCACATTTTTCATTTCAAAACATGGCCACTTTGATTTTCGTTCAAAGTTTATTCAAAATTCTAAGTCACAGAGACTTCTAGATTGTTTTGTTCAGTTTATACGCCACAGTCAGTTAGAACAAAATGTTCTATATAAACAAGTAAATTTATATGAAAAAACTTGTTTAATAAATTAATAACCTCCTCGCTCTTCCCTCGAAAGAGGAAGCACGGCGTTGGAGCCGTAACATATCGAAGCTATAAATGTTACTTCGAGATACTTCCAAACATTTTACCATAGCCCAATATAACTATTTCTCGAGAGTTCTACTTTAAAAAGTCAAATTAGATGTTCACTAAAAAGAGGTAAATAAATAGTAATAAATTTGAAGTAGAAAACAAATGGAAGCGATTAACTCTTATTTCCGTTATACCCCAAAACAATAACTCTGATATTTTAGCGCAAAAAATGAAATCTGTACAATTTTCATTACATTGGAAAAGTGCCGTGAACTTGTAATGCTTGGAAAAGCCCTACAATTCCATCCTCCACTTTTATAGTAAATCCATAATTCATATTTGAATAATCATAGAAATTATTATAAAGCATTAAATATCCAAAAGTTTAAATGAATATCCCCAATCGAATCAAATGTTCATTTGTTGCACATTGATTCCATTGCTAAGAATCCCAAATCAAACTAAATGCATGATAAATGGAACCAGTTGTGCATTTGTCAAGCATAAACATAAATTCCCAAAAATCAGTTCATGAAATGTGTATCTTCCAATGCTTTGCATAATTAACGTTCGGGGAATTTGTTCAACCAAATTCCCATACAATTCCCAGAACTTTAATCCGATTGAATCAATCACACGACAAATCTTGTCTGTACTTCCAAGAATTTGTAAGTATTTCTACTTTAAAAATCACACGAGAAATCTTGTCTGATCTTCCAAGAATTTTTAAGTATTTCTATTGTAAAAATCTCAATGAGATTTTACAACAACAAACCGGTGCATCCTGGTTTCGATGGTCACATCGTCCAGTATTCCCAAACTTCTCCATGATTGGAAGAGATCGAACCCTCACTGGCGGCCCCACTATCAACGGAGGTGGCACCTGTATATTAGTTAAAAAGTGGAATTCGCCATGAAGCTATTGACCTCCCACACAGGAGGTCCCCGGGGTTGAACTGCATCTGGCTAATAATGGGAGAGCGTATGCCACTCGCGTAAAACTAATAATCGCCCAATTAAGCCCGAATATATAAACAAAGTCTGGCGCAAGACTAATGGCCTTGCCTGGAAAAAAACAAATCATTATGGAAAATTTAACAAGCCTCAGGATTTGCTAAATAAGGGCAAGACCGGTTTCTGGTTGTAGTGCCGATGATGATGATATAAACAAATTAATAAGGTGTTCGGAGTAAGACCCCTCCATCATAAGCGGCGATTTTAAGTCCAGACATCCCCGCTGGAACAACTCTGTTTCTTGCCCAAATGCCGAATAAAACCGAATAGTCTCAAACGGTTGCTCCGCGAGGTAACTCAAGTCTGTACATATTTCCGTATCCAAATACTTTCTTTCAAAAATTACTCCTCCCCAAGTATCGGTGGGTGTTTCTGACCACAACGTTGTGATAATGTTAATCCGCAGTTATCGAACATCAAATTATATCGGGTACATGCCCGAACTAATATCCATACTCATATATATCCCGGACTCATACCAGCAGTGAAATTTATTGGGCACCCAGCTGTGAGTCGATCAACTCCGTCGTTAGAACATAGGCGCAATGTATCGTGTCTATCTCTCTTCTGTAGGTATTATCACGGTCGTTGCTCAACTGAACACGCTGGATGTGTTCCGCCTTTTCAGACATTTTCCCGCGATACCCGTCAATCTGAGAATGAGCATCAGTTCAGATTGCAAGTCAACTTCACGCGCACCAACGAACATAGAGAGTGATTCTTTAGCCGAACCACATGAATAGGGATTACTCTACCTGATCATGTGTTTCCCCGTCGTTGTAATGTCCAGGCATTTAATAGCAATGTACATCGATACCTCCTTTCCTTATCCACTTCCTCTCCTTCCGGTCGCACTGTGCTCTGATATTTAAGGATGCTCCAAAATCCCCTTTTGTGCGCGCGTTTGTGTACAAAAAGAAAAAAAAGAAGATGCATACCCGATTATGTGCCCAGGAATTGGGACAACTCCAGTATCACATTGAACGAAAAACTCCACCAACTCTCTCTTCCCACTGACAGGAACCTAACCACAATTGCGATAAAGAAGCTGCAACTCGATTTCACGAGATCCTGCTTGAAACTTCGGAGACTCTTATTCCGAAGTACAAACTTGAAAAGATGTATCAGATACCCCAATCTTCGTCTCATAGGTGAGCCCAAAAACCTCTGCAGAATGAGATATCGTCACCGCTTTAGGCAAAGGGAACCATTATTGCGATCCATCATTCACAATATTGGCACACTTATAAAACAAAGAATCCAAAACAATCGTACGAGTACCTGACAACTGGAAGACAAACTGAAGGATATTCAGATGGACCAGAACGTTTATAAAAATGTTAAAAAGGTATGAGGCACTTCTCGTATCACTGGTTCAATCATACACAACGGCGTTGTTTTAATAATGACACCAAGAAAGCAAATATCATCGGCGAGACTGGGCTAATGAACCACAACGGTGTTGTAGTCAATACAGACAATTGAAAATAATCACGGGCTCACTCTCGAGGACGGGGACCCGGATACTAATGCAATCATTAGTTCAGAGGTCCACAGCAATTTAGACAACTTTAACGAGGCAATTGTTGTCTTCAACCCAACTAACACAGCATACTTCGACGACACACGTAATAATGGTCACGGTTTCATCAAACCAAAAACCCTTCCGAACATAGCTCAATCTCCAGACTCTTAGAAGTCACCCGGTATCGACGACATGTCATACGCTTCGTTGCGAAGGCTTTCTGCATATTCCTTGTGAAGATTTCCATTCTGCTCAACCATGCCAACAACATGGGATACATTACCCAATCTTGAAAGCACGTTATTGATTGTTCAATAGCCAAATTTGGGAAACCAACGCAGCACCCCTCAAGTGTTCCCCAATTTCGCTCATCACTTTCATCAGAAAATTATATGCAAAGTTCATATACGAGAAACCAACCAAATTATTCAGTGCCAGGAGCCTAATACATGATTTCCAATTTGGATGTAGACGAGGGCACAGCACTACTGTTTCTCAAAGTATTTCAAAAGTACGTCCGCGCGCGCCAACTCAAAAGGAACCCACCATTGCGGTGAGTCTGGCCATTAAAAGGTTTTTGAGACGGCGTGGATTGAACGTCTCGTCTTTAAATCCTTGAATACTGGTCTCATCTTCGTACAGAACTGTTCAAGTTCGGATGAATACAAAGCTATCCCGAACTTTGAACGCCACGGCAGGCGCACGACGGGACTCCATTCTAGGCCCCATCTTATTTAATATCCACACCTCAGATATTCCTCCTACTGTGGACGAGAGAGTAAACCAGATATGCTATGTCGATGACGCCCTAGTGTATTTGTCATCCAAAATCCATAAACTCGCATCAAAACGACTCAACCGTCAGCCGGAGGAACTGGATCAGTCAATGGAAAATTCGGCTTAATCCATCTAAAGCAGTAGCCATAATTCTGAGTAGTAAATACTCCCAACCTAATTCTCGATATTCACAAAATATTCGAATACAAATAGGGCAGGATAAAATATATTTATACCGCAAAAATGAATTTCATCAAACATGTGAGCCACATCCTTGAAATGGCCCTCGGTCGGCTAGGCAGGTGCACAACATTCTGAAGTGGACCAACAATGTTGACACCAAAGTTAAACTTCTCTGCTATAAGTAGCTAGTCCGATCTGGAATATCCTACATGGTACCGTATACCATCGGCCCAAATGGAATGACATCGGGTTTTCGAAAGGAAACTGCTTAGAAGATGCATCAGCCACTCTAGAACGTCTGACAGTCGCCATTACTCCAACTCTCACCTATATGAATGTTCCTCCACTATCCCTATCGACGAGTACTATCTACAATTAGCAGACAAGTACCCCGAAAGCACCCAAAACAGCGAAAACCTACTTGTACGGGACTCTTGCCTTGTCGACTCTTCTTTCTTTCGATCTCTTCGGATCCGACCACCACAATTTCTTCTTCAGTACAAAACTGAAGAAAGCACCCTTTCGAACAAGATCTCCTCTATAATAGAGGATTCCTGGGACCCCTCCCACAGGGTCTACTGCTGACACACTACACACATGCTCGCACAGTACAAGAAAGCACAAATACACACGTACCGGCCAAAGCGCAAATTATCAGACGCCATAGACGTAATCTGCGTTTAGTACCGCACTCAAGCCCTGCCGGACTTCTGTACTTTCTTTCCCACCATTCCTCCATCTAAGTAGTTAGAGACCATTAGAATTAACCCCGTAGGCATTGTCCCTAGACGCCTTATAGCGTTTGAAATAATAGTGAAGAAGAACGTGTGATTCGAACTGACGATATGACAGTTTGAATCACCAAAAATTGAACCTAAGCGTTACCCATCGGGCTACTTTCCGATTTTAGAATTCGATTTTCAAACTCGACTATACTCCACTAATGTGAATTGTTATGTTATCGCTATGGTATACGGCTCTGATGTATTATCTTATTCGATTTTCGTTCGGTGTTCTTCACTATTTTGCTTGTGAATTGTGTGTGTATCTGTTAGAGACGCCACAGCCTCCTAGTACGTGGAACTCATCGCATACTACGTTCATTCTATGATCCTCAGTGGTAAGGTTCATTTTGGGTTAAATGGCGATATCAACGCAGAATTGTCGAAATCGAGTGAAAACAATCCATCAGTCGTTGGTGACAATTCATACCATCAAAAAGTTACCGTTTGGTGTGCTTTAGGGGCCGAAGGAAGAACAACTGAATTAAAACAGCAGTAGCAGCAACAACAATCAGAAGTGTAAGTACGTTCCATATTCTCTAATATAATATATTATTTGTGTGCAACGTAATTCTGCAACACTTGCGATAGTATTTACAGTGCAGAAAAACTCTATGCGTTACATTATCTTCACACATCTAGTGTGCTTCTCAAACACCATTAGTTCCAGACTGTTAGTTAATAGTTCGTGTTTGTAGTTTGAGAGTGGCGTAATATTCAATATGGGTATTATACAGGTTGATTCTTCGGAGATTGAGTGAAACTATTAGTATTCGGGCATGACTAGATTAGTTGATGCTTTCGCTCGTCCAGTAAGGATCACACACCATACATTCCATATATTAATCTATTGTCCTCAGTTTTTTTTATAAGTTCATATTTAAAATAATAGGTGTGTAGCGTTCTACGAACGCACAATTCCACCCAGGTAAGGTTCCTACCCTTCAAGGAAATACCTACCCTGAAAACGTTGCACGCGCCCCACAGACGCATGTCCCAAAATCCCACCTTAGGGCACTGAAACATTTAGCCAACGTTGAGCCCGACACTAAAAAACAAGGAACTGAACGTCCCAAACCTTTCAATGTCAAGCTCAACAGTTCGAATAAAGCATACCTGAAACAAAGGAAAACATTCATGCATCCGATCCGCAAAGACTGAAATGGGCCACACACTTTAGTACCGTATTCCTAATTTCTTTTAATGTATCCTAATGGAGTTAACGTGTGTTTTGTTCGTGTGGCTAGCTGCGTTCTTATAAAATATTGTACAGACCATGTATAAGAAACTCCTATGTGTAACGTTAAAACACCAGTGTGATTAAATAAAAAAAGTAAATCCAGAAACGATCTTCATGTTTTATTTGTGCTGTTCGCCCGGCGGATTCTTTGTGTGCTAGCAGTGTTTTGGCGGAACGCTGCAACCAGGACCTTCAACCGAAGGAAGAACAACATCCGACAAAGTGTAATACACACAATAACATTAACCGAAATCTAACGCCAAGGGTGCACAAGCAGGAACTCGGCTCTGAAGTTGGTTGCTTTAAAAACGTACTTGAACGCATCCAATTCGCTCGCTATTTTGTAGCTTAGTAATTGCTGTTTTTAAGACTAGTTTTAGTCATTTACTGTCATTCCGTATGTACCAGTTGTATAAGAAATGGCTGTTGATAAGCAACATTTACGCCATTGTATTCTATTCTGCTTTCAAATGAAAAACAAAATTCTGCTCAAGCTATGGAATTGATTAATTCGACTTTGGGTGAACATTCTGTGAGTCATTCAACACTAAAAAAGTGGTTTGCAAGATTTCGTGTAGGAAATTTTAGTCTTGGCGACGCTCCAGGTGCAGTAAGAAAAATTTAACGACGAAGAACTTCAAGTTTTACTGGACGAAAATCCTTGTCAAGCTCAAGACGCGCTTGCAAAACAGTTAGGAGTTTCTCCCTAAGCAATATTAATCAAGCATTGTGATAAGTATCTTTTCCAATAAAGCTGAATTTGACAACAACAATAAAAGTTTCTACTTTCTTTTATATGTTGTCTAAAACAATATACATCCCACCCGCCGTTGGTATCCATTTTTTTGCATAGGATGTTGCAATATCAGATCTGGATACACAGTGACCGAGTGCGGACATGTTTTCAATTCGGTGGTTGAGTTAAATTAAAAAGTAGCTTTTGTGAGTTGCGAGTGTTTAAAATATAAAGACTATCTATAAATATATTCCAGTGATCAAAACATGAAAAACCGAATTTAATATATATGAAAATAATCATAAAAAAAGAACGAAGCCACAAAAGTGTAGTGACAGCTAAAACAAAGAACACCAAAAACAAACAAACAAAACAAATAACAAAGTGAAAATTACACGGGTGGTGGGTCTCATGTACGAGGGGGCCTGAAAAGTTTCCAACCTAAACGTGAAGGTAGCAGCACTCGTCAATAAAAGCTAGCGAATGTAGTTGTACATCTTTGGACAGCTACTCACCAAAATTTCTGCCATTTCGGGGGGGTAGTTTTTATTTGACAGTCGTTTGAGTGAGTCGATGTTTTTTTTGCTTTTTTTGGAGCCGATTCCCCCTTTGCAGTCCTCTGTTTTGACTATTTTTTTTTTCGGGCGTATAATAGTGTACCCAAGTTTCGTCGACAGTAATTAATCGGCGCCAGAACTCGCATTTGGTGCGCCAAAACTGCGCGTTGGAAATGTTCACTCGAACACGTTTTTGGTCTAACGTGAACAAACGCAGCACCGGACGCGTGGACAGCTTTCTGACGATGTATGTGACAAACATGTTTTTTGGACATTTTCATAGCCTCTGCTATCTGTCTCATTCCAATTCAGCGGTCGTCTAGCTCCATTTGGTGAACTTTAGCGATGTTATCGTCAGTTGTAACATTTTTTGGACGTCCCGAACGTTCATCGTCTCCCAAGCTCTCATAGCCACGTTTAAATTCAGCTGCCCAAAATTTCACTGTGATAAATGATGGTGCAGAGTGCCCATACACACAGTCCAACTCATCTTTGATTTGCGTAGGCGTATGGCCTTTCAAAAACAAAAATTTAATGACAGCTCGATACTCAATTTTGTGCATTTTCACAAAAACACTCACATCGATTCACTCAAACGACTGTCAAATAAAAACTATTCGACCAAAATGGCTGAAATTTTGGTGAGTGACTGTCAAAAGATGCAGAACTACATTCACTAGCTTTTATTGACGATTACTGCTAGTTTCTCGTTGAAGCATTAAAAGCAATAAAAATGGGTTAATTAGGTCCATGCCAAATTTTCGGATGGAATCTAATGCCTCTGTGAAATAGTTGAAAACAAAATGTTTGCTTTCAATAAAAAGCGACACACGATGCCGAAAAATCAAACAAAAAAAATCAAAACAAAAAAAAATCAAAACAAAAAATCATTTGGGGACTGTATCTACTTCGAATAATTTGAATACATACGCCTGGTATGGTGCCGAAACATGAGCATTACCCGAGATAGTTGAGCATGTCTTCAGTTCTTGCGAACGGAAGAGAAGGACCAGCCGCTTAAAATGAGTATATAATTTAACGAAGATAGAGAATAGTGCCTCAGTTCGAAGAGTCTTCAATTGCAACCCAGAAGAAACTTGATCTAGAGATGTGTGGAACATGTAATGGGGGTTGACAAATTTCGCGTGCGAAACTGGGGTAATTAACAGAGTGTAGAGCTACCTACAAGAGTTTTTGATAGTGTTATAGCGTTTGAAATAATAGTGAAGAAGATCGTGTGATTCGAACTGACGCTATGACAGCTCGAATCACCAAAATTTTTTTACATAAGCGTTACACACCAGGCTACTGACCGTGTTTGGAATTTGATTTCCAAACTCGACTATATTCCACTGGTGTGAATTATTTTTTTGTTATTTATCGCTTGGTATACGGTTCTGATGTATTTTTCTTATTCGATTTTTCGTTCGTGTTCTTCACTATTTCGCTTGTGAATCGTGTGTATCTGTTAGAATCGCTACAGTGTCACGGGTCAATAGCGGATTGGAACACAGAATTAAGTGAGTAATTTGCATTTAACTAAGTAAATAAATAAATACATCTTTTAGGAAGTAATGAATGCGAACTAGAAAAAAAAAATAAATAAAAAAAATAACGGGTCAATTGAAAAGTCCCCGGCCTGACACATATATGGCGGCACTAGAATTAAATCTATATATCAAAACACGCGTGTATAAATTTGACAGATGTCGGATCATTAGTTTGTGAATTATAGTATTTTCAGTGAAGCAACTTCTGTTATTGTGAAAAAAATGGATAAAAAGGAATTTCGCGTGTTGATAAAATATTGCTTTTTGAAGGGAAAAAATACAGTTGAAGCAAAAACTTGGCATGATGACGAGTTTCCAGACGCCGCCCCAGGAAAATCAACCATCAAGGATTGGTATGCTAAGTTTAGACGTGGTGAAATGAGCACCGAAGACGGCGAACGCAGTGGACGCCCAAAAGAGGTTGTTACCGACGAAAACATTAGAAAAATCCACAAAATGATTTTGAATGACCGTAAATTGAAATTGAATGAAATAGCAGGCACTCTAAAGATATCAACTGAACGTGTACATCATATCATTCACGAATATTTGAGTATGAGAAAGCTCTGTGCAAAGTGGGTGCCGCGAGTTAACACCCAAAACCCTAATTATCTATAATGAGTCAATCCACAATACATATTACAATCTACATTACGGATGACTCAAATCTACATTACGGATGACTCAACATACAATCTACATTACGGATACATTTATTATCTATAGAATACTCATTAGCATTTCTTTATCTTCACTAGCATCCTTAGCAACTGAAAATGTATAAAAACGAAACATTCACAACTAGAATGGCAATTACTCTAAGTCACGACCATAGGTTCGGACATTGTTTTCAGAAGTCTTTTTGTAAATATAGTCATATAAGTGAAGGAAAAAATAAAGACACCGTCAAGGAAGAATTAAACCTCTTCTTGACAAAGAAAAAATATTTTTTTCCTTTCTGTGGCGACAGAGAGAATAAGTCGCGCGAGCTCACTTTTGACCAAAAACAACGACGAGTTGATGATTCGGAGCAGTGTTTGGAGATGATCAAGCGTAATAAACCCGAGTTTTTGCGTCGATATGTGACAATGGATGAAACATGGCTCCATCATTTCACTCCGAAGTCCAATCGACAGTCACCCGAGTGGACTGCACACGATGAACCCGCCCCAAAGCGTGGAAAAACGCAACAGTCGGCTGGCAAGGTTATGGCGTCTGTATTTTGGGATGCGCCCGGAATAATTTTCATTGACTATCTTGAAAAAGGAAGGACCATCAACAGCGACTATTACACAGCGTTATTGGGCCGTTTGAAGGACGAAATCGCCGAAAAACGACCGCATTTGAAGAAAAAGAAAGTGCTGCTTCACGAAGACAATGCACCGTGTCACAAGTCAGTGAAAACAATGGCAAAAATCCATGAATTGGGCTTCGAATCGCTTCCGCATCCACCGTATTCTCCAGCTCTGGCCCCCAGCGACTATTTCCTGTTCTCAGATCTCAAAAGAATGCTCGCTGGGAGGAAATTTTCGTCGAATGAAGAGGTGATCGCCGAAACTGAGGCCTATTTTGAAGCAAAGGACAAATCGTACTACAAAAAAGGTATCGAAAAGTTGGAGGGTCGCAATAATCAGTGTATCACCCTCGAAGGGAATTATGTTGAATAAAAAAAACGAATTTTGCCAAAGAATTGTGTTTTACTATGGAAGGCCGGGGACTTTTCAATTGACCTGTTACATCTTTTAGGAAAGTTTGTAATGAATGCGAATTAGGAAAAAGTGGCAAATAATAAAAATTGAAGTCTGTCCAAAACCCGTGTAAGATCAGATTTGTTCAAATTCTATAAAATATTACTTTTGCACATATTCAATAAATCACAATACCAGTAGAATAAATTTTCACTACCTGTGTACTACATAAGTTTCCAACGCGTTATCTTTACATTCTCGTCTCGTTGACTACCGCTAAAACTGTCCTCTTCCCAAATGTAATTACCTCTCTACAGCTCCAATTTCGGTGTCCGCAGTGGGTTCATGTTCACCCTGTAATCCCAAAAGCTATGCATGCTGAACCCTCATGTAAATCCTTTCCCAACTCAATCTAAATGAAAATTTTGGATTACGTACAAAAAATTTCAATTGTCAATGCCATCCTCACGAATGACACCTAGAATTCAGTGACGGGTCGGAAAAGATGGACGTGTTCAGTGGCTTAGAACTCTCGTAACGAATTTGTGTTAATTGAAATGCCCACTGTTTGGACATCTAACCAATTTGAGTTCCATCCACCAGACAGGCGAGACAATTGATTCACAACTGCCAACAAAATTATTCCAATCGTTGAATTCACAAAGTATGTTATTTTCGAGTACCTATCTTCTAGGCAAACTCTTCATCCGTCGCGTCGTTATTCGAAAGCATATCTGACAGGCACTTAGTAGGTTTTATGTTGTCCATGTTCCAGGGCGTTTAATCAAAGACGCATGTTTCGCTACTTATGATGAGTGTTTCATTTATATTGTGTGTCGAATGGCAGCGCGTACAAATTAGAGCGACAGTTTTCGATCAGAGAACAACTGTCCACGAAACGATCTCTAGGTAAGTGTTCGAGATTGAATCATTTATTTTGTCCCAAATAAAAGCAACAATTAATAATATTTCTACTAATTCTTTCCCTCTCTCTAGGATTTTCGTTAGTGGGTTGCCATACATTATATCAGAGGACTAGCTTTGCTAGAAATCATGTCTAAAATTAGTTGGCTCACAATTAGGGTGTCATGTCTGGCTAAATGGTTTATACAGCGTCCTACATACATTTGAAAAAATATTCAGTAGGGGAAGTAGTCATGTGGGAGAATGATAGGTTGGGCGGTTTAAAATTTTGTTAGTGGAACAATGGTTATTTCACAAGTTTAAATCAAATATAACCTCAGATATTTTTGTTAATAATTAGCTTGCGAATTTGTGTTTCAGTATTTTCACATCTCCTCAGGACTTGCTAAATAAGGCCAAGACCGATGATGATGATAATTTTCACATCTCAAAAATATGATATTATAATGGTTTCTAGAATTCTCAAATTCAGTGCATAAGGGAGGCAGCGCTGAATTCTCCAGAGGGGACCACAGTGTGTTTAATTATTAGAAAACGCCACAAGTTATAGCTTATCGAATTCTTAGGAAATTTCTGCAAGGTGCCGGTGATAAAGCCATGGATCTAAAAGAAAGGGTATTGCACGGCGAGTTTAGCTTCTTCTTTGTCATTCAAGTCTTTGTTTATCATTCTGTCCAAATAAAGTCAGATCAAGTTGAGTTTGAGTACTGGTTTAAAAGAAATCTGTCAGATTACTGTCACCACGAACACGCTGCTACGCCCCGTTGGCAGAGTATCATCTCCCCAGTCCCCAGTAGGTCGCGTCGTACGAACCACCTGTATGGAAGAAAAAGTATCTCCCATGCGCCTACTGCAGGAAATGCCGTACTTTATCCCTTCTCGGTGGGACACTGCCGGTGGGTGAGGTTACCACGTAACGGGGGGAATTAGCACACATTATCGCCGCCTAGGACCTTGCACCAGGCACACGTGCTCAAATATCACTAAGAGCAACTATCGAGCTCTACCGATGAAGTGGAGACAATTCGAATCACCCACACCATGACGGACATAGGCAATTGCTGCTCCTGAGTTAACGGAAACAGCATCGAAATTCGGTTGTCAACAACAATTTTGTGCAGCCCTTCGCATGTGTGTGTGTGTAGGATCTTCGTTTAATTACCGACCACGGTCTGGAACTTCTCAGGGCCCCTTGATACGCTTTCCTGTTCGGCTGCCCTATGCCAACCCTTTCTGTGCTTTTATTTGCAAGGTCAGTGGTAAAGCTATCGGGATTTATGATTGTTTGGGGAAATGCCAAACAACCTCCCGGTTCATTAACATTGCAATTTTGCGACAGGAAGTCGTTCCCCAACAGGCCGTCTTCTGACTACCCCGGCAAGGAGTCTACTACCTGGAAGCTACAGGGGATTTCTTGATGTAGTTTGAACTTCCGCTGACAGCATCCTCTGACTTTTCCTTGCCAAAGGGCGTTTGGAGTCTAGTTGGCTTTGTGCATCCACTGCATATTTTCGGTAGAGCGTTTTCACTTTTAAGAGGATAATCTAACCGCCAGTGTCCACAAATATGCGCGTAGTTATATTACTGCCACTGTCCGAAGGGAGTTGGACAACTGGGACTTTTGTCGGCGGAAACTGAGAACAGCTTTTATTATTTTGCAAGTTTAAATCGACCGGGTTATCCGACCCGACCGCTGTTAAAGATCTTCAACAATTAATTCAAGGGTTGGTATACACAAAACTTACCCCCTTTTTTGTCTTGATTCTTATCCTGGATCCCAACGCGGCTTTCTGGGATTATTGAAACTGTTTTTCTTCCGAACCTCCTTTCCTTGTTAAAATTCTGCACAACTCGCCGAGAGTAAAACTTACAATATTCATTTAATTTAATCTTCTTTTTATTTAAAAGAGTTCTAAGTTCACAATTTTCATTTACTAATTTGATCTATGTCCGGAAACCGAACCGCACACGCACATGCTTAATTAAATTATTGAACAAAACGAATCTAATTTAAATATTTGTGCGGAGCGACCGATCACACTTACTCACGCACTACGAACAAGGAGGAAATCTCGCGTCCTTCGTTTTCATATCCTTTTGTGTTCCACTTCCACGATCGTTATTTCTAGGAAGCGGAAATGGCTAATAGGGGGCTGGGCTATGGTTGGGAGACTATGGCTAATAGAGAGAGATTGAGGTTTTTAAATAGGGGTTTTACTTTATTTAAATTATTTAACTATTGTGTTTGGGGATATTCTATTGTAATGGGAAATTGGTGATTTGGAGGGAAGGGAAGGATATGCATGTGTAGACACGAGATGTTAATTATTCATAGGGGGGGGTTATAGCGTTAAGCAAGGATAGTGAAGAAGGTGAATTGAACACACGATGAAACGGTTGAAAAGCGAAGCAGTGAAGCATCAGACTACTGACCGTGTTTAGAATTTGATTTCCAAACTCGACTATATTCCACTGGTGTGAATTATTTTTATTTATCGCTTGGTATACGGTTCTGATGTATTTTTCTTATTCAATTTTGCGTTTGGTGTTCTTCACTATTTTTGCTTGTGAATTGTGTGTGTATCTGTTAGAATCGCTACAGGGTAATTAAATGAACTTAATTATATAACACCGCTTGGAGTTTCCCGACTTCTGACGTTTCGCTTCTTGTTGACAACCTGAAATTGGCACTGTTCGTCGCCCTTATTTTGACCAATGTCATTATGTTCGGCACATTGTTCTGTACTATCAGAACTAGAACCGCTTCGGCCTGCTTTGCGCCTACGGTGTCTTTGTCAGTACGTCGTGCGTTTTGAGATCTTTTCGCTTTTTTTACTGTTTCGGACCTCCATCCATTCAAGGTTGACCGCGGCTGAGTATTACGAGGGCGCACAGTTCCAGCCGTTTGGTGGATGCATAGTTTGGCGAATTACGGATTTTTTCACACTTTTTCCGGTAACCGCACCCTTCACAGGTGTGATCCTTTCGGCCACAAACTCACATCAGCATCGAATGCTGTACACCATTGAGTTCGATGTCGCTGGTGGTTTGGATGCAAAGGGTTGGACTGGTCGCTGATTTACCATATTCGGGGATTCCCTCTGCTGATATTGTAGCCTAAATGTTTTGGAAGTCCGGGATTGCGTGGAGGTGGTTCCACATCTTGTGCACGGCAAACTCTATATCATGTCCAATATTCCCTGCAATCCCTTCAGAATGGTGTGTTCCGTCGTCGTAAAGGTACCCTTTACAAAAGCTGCACGCTATGCTCGCAATTAATGGGAGTGGCACGCGAGTGCCTTGCACCTGGGCAGTCGAATTATTATGGTAAAGATCACCACCGTCCTGTTGAGGTGTTGTTGCCCCAGGTCCTACGTGTGTAGACCCACTTTGTGGTTGAAACGAATGTGGTGGTGCCTAAGACTTAAGATGATATCTCACAGGTTGGGGGGGCCTTACAGACTGGGGTTGACCTGTAAAGATCCGAGTAGTGTCGACCGACCAAGTATAAATGTTCCCAGCTATCTGAGACGCGTCCTTCACAGGTAGATGTCGCCTGTTGAACGACTCCTGCGCGTTTGGTAGTAATTCCTCGTAAGTTTGTTTATGGTTTTGTTGAAGCTAATTGACGCGTCGTCGGGACGGGTAAAAAGGATGGTGTAGTCACAGGGTGGTATTGGCTATTCGAAGCTATAATTCTCCCCGTTCACGAAATTACCGTACCGCCAGAGCCGGACCTTTTTCTGGACAGCAACCAAGTGACCGGAACAGAGTCGAATATGTCTCCCGAGTATAGCGCGAAACGTACGGCGTGACAGGGTGGGATCTCATCTAGGAATCGAATTACCACAAATATCAACCTTTTTTTTTAAACCGGTTCATCAGCCAAGCGCCGAAAGATAGACAAGGATTTCTCCCGGCATTTCATGGAGATTTGGGTTAACGGGATGGTACTTCATCGGGCGGCAGGGCGATGGGACCCACCCACCACTCGGCTTTTACTCCCCTTTTACGAAAAGCCGGTCTAGCTGTGAATATATTCTAAGGCCCTACTCACAGGGCAAATACTGGCAACACTCGAAAACTGTACAAGAAAACAGTTCTCCTATCTCGTACAACCACCATGGATTTTCACGCTCTAGGACATGTACTAATGCTAACGGAAGTGTTCTGTATTGTAATATAGATAGATAGAATTTTACTGTATTGTAATATGTCAAGGCTTCGATGTCGGTATCGGCGTCTCGAATGTTGCAGAACTGACAGAAAAAAAGATATACAAGAGAAGATCTTCTATTCCGTACAACTACCACGGACCCTAAGATCACTTTTAAATTGAAGTCAGAATAGAATTAAGAGTACTATAATATATTAGTTTGGGAAAAAAATACATATGTATGGAAAGTATTGACCAAACAAACTCAGACTGGAGCTTTTTGGAAAAATGGCATTCCCTACTAAAAAACATTCCTTGACCGTTTTTTTAATACCATATGATGGAATTTAATATAGAAAAAAAAAACTTTTAAATTTTCCTTTCTAAAAGGCGAAAGTGGCAGTAAGCTACTAAAATTGTCAATTGGAACCCAATAACATGGACATCATATGGTTGAGGGTCGTAATGAGGAATTCTGTTAAATTTCTTTTTTGTCTTTACCGCTCCCCGAATGACGATCGACCGACGATATTTTTCAAACATCTTTCACATACCGTCGACTGGATACAGATCAACCACCCGGCTTCTGAAATTGATGTCCATGGCGATTTTATTGTACACAATTCCGGCTGGTTGGTTCATTCTAACAGAACCAAGGAGGCTGGGAGGCTAGCGGAGATGTTTGCTGTTAGCCACAGCTTGACTCACCTCGTGGAGGAACCAAAGCGAGTCCCGGATGCTCGAGGCGATTATCCGAACCGAGTATTTATACCGTAGAGGTTTCTGCGCCACTGGGAAACTCAGATCACTGCTTGGTATCTGTCGCGCAACCACTTGCATTTCAAGCGAGTAACCGCCCTAGGCAGCTTCGCCATGTATGGTAGTATGGGGCTGCTAACTGCGACGATTTGCGAGGTTTCTTCGCATCCTTTCCATGTTCGGAGGTGTGCTTCAGAGACGCTGATGTTAACGCTTCCGCGGCGTCGATCACAGAGATTATTCTTCTCGGGGTGGAGATCCATATTCCACATTCCATCAAGCGAAGTTCATCTGATAAACCGTGGTTTGATAAAAAATGCGAGCAAATTACAACGGCAAAAAATAGAGTTTTTAAACAATGGCGCTCCAATCCCTCCGATGTGGTTCTATTTTAGCTCCAAACTTGTTCTTGCTTCACATAAATGATTTGTTGGAGACAACGGATAACAAAGTATTCAGTTTCGCGGATGATAGTACGCTTGTTCCCTCCTTTTCGAGTGTTCGGCCGATTGGTGCATCAACGTCGCACCAGCTGAGATGTAGACAGATTGACTCCCTGAATCAGGGTCAAGATAGAGTCCTGCAGTGCAGAATGGTCAATCTCGTCGACTTCAATGCAGCCAAGACACAATATACAACATGCACAAAGAAAAGTGGATTATCGGTTCCACAGCTGATGATGAATGGTGGGGCCCTCGAATCTGGGGAAAGCTTGATATTCCTCGGCGTTACGGTCTGTGGGAATGTATCGTGGCATAAACACGTGTCCACCATCTCCAGGTCAACCTCAGGAAAAATGAGCTATCTTTTTAGAGCCAAGAAATGTTTTACTCCGCGTCAACTTCTTCTCCTGTATAAATCCCAAATTAGACCCGCGCTCTAAGATTGATCTTATGTTTGGACCTCGGCTCCTAAACATTACCCCAACCTACTTAAGAGCATACAGAGACGAGCGATTCACCTGGTCGGGGACTCGGTGCTGACATCGGGACTACAGTCGCTATCAAATCGAAGGCACGTAGCCAATTTTACAGGTATTATCACGGGTACTATTCTTCGGAGATTCGTGGTATTGTTGCACGTAATCCGGCTTATATGCACTCCACAAGACAATACGACGGATCGCACCCGTTTGCGGTTCATTTCTCGACGGCGCGAACATCCCTGCATCAAAACTCGTTCCGTTACAGAGCGGGGAAGCTGTGGAACTCCCTTCCCATGCGAGTGTTTCCGGAGCGTTACAACCTGGAACTGTACAACCAAGAACTGCAACAGTTATTTGGTGGCATCTCGGGGCACCCACTCGGCGCTATAGGTTTGCCTCTCTCCTCGAGAGCTCTTATAGAAAAAAAAAAGAAAAAAAAAAACCAACATTATGGTCGAGGTTAAAACGTGGTGAAGCGGTTCAAGTGGTGGCCCAATCATGACTAATGTACAGTACGGTTATGCAGTATATTTGGTGAAAATGCAATGGAACCATTTTCCATGAGCTACTTCCATATTTCCAAACATTAATTTCGGACAAATACTGCCGAGTGGTATGAAGCTAGCGATTGACCTTACGCGAGCAGCAGGACAGGTGTTGTATTTCATAAGGACAATGTCGGACCAATCACGTCCACAATGAATCGCCGGATTCAGATCGCCGGGGCCCTCGTTGGGGAATTTTAGTGCATGCCTCTTATTGTCCAGACCTACCACTCATCGATTATAATATCTTTTATCATGGCAAACCTTTTTTAATGATAAGTAATTGGTACCAAGAAAAGAGTGTTACGTCAATAGCAGTCGGGAGTTCTATGAGAGTGCCACTGGGAAGTTAGCCTTAAAATGCCATCCGATTATAGAAGAAAACGATACATATTTGAAGTAAATCAGACAATCTGAATAATGCCAAATAAAGTCTTCATAAAAGCGTAAAAATAATGGATTTCTTTTTCACCAGGCTAATTTCTGGTCTTGTTTAGAATATTTTTTATTTTATTTCGCCAAAAAAAATGAACCTATAGCGCTGAACCGGCATTAAAAATTTGCTTTTTCTCGACCGTGTTCATCAGCCAACATCTGAAGAATAATCAAGGATTCCTTCCAAAAATTTCACGGAGCCTATAGCTTGATGGGGTGGTATTTCACTGGGCGGTTTATCGGAACCCAGTCTATCACTCAGTAGTTATATCGAATTGTCACAATAGGCAGAATCCTCAGTAGAACCTATATATGCGCAATTAAATACGTGACACAACACAATTCTTCCCAACTCAACCATTGAGGCGACGGTGTTGTATATGTCCAATGGAAATATTTGTCATACACCTTTAAAAACTTTTCTAAAGCTACTTCTTCTTTCCCTGAAATCACCACAAATTTGTATTTTTGTATACTCAAAGTGGGACCGGAATTAAGAGGATTATAATATGCCCATGTTTGGATTAAGTTTATGCCAAGTAAACCCTTCCTGCCCTGACAGCTCACAAGTTTTCGGTTCATTTGTAATGCGATTGATTTCCAATCACAATGGATGCTGCGGCTTGTTCACACACCGAAATAAAACAAATATTAGGTAACAAGATCATTAGTTTCCTCATCGGATATCACAAAACCTTCAAAGGACAGATTTTATTGAAAGTTCTTCAAAAATTAGATCACCATATAAATGTTCTCCAATTGAAATCCCTCAGCATCACCACTTCTTACCAGCACTATAGTGAGCAACATCGATCTTCATTTATGGACTTCGTCCAGTTGCATGAATTTGTTGAAACTTAACATAATTCAGACATACATATTCAGTTGTGGAGCTCTATTTCCATGGGAAAGACAATGACGAACCACTACTAATCTAGAACTGGTCCGCGGAACACTTTTCACACAAAAGGACCTCAATAAACACACAAAAGAAACACATCAAGTTTGCCGACAACCTTTGTACAACACACTACTTGGACGTACAATCTGTTTTCTGGTATCTATTTTGTATTTTCCGGAGATGTCACAAGACGTACCCTCATTTGGAAACCCATAAAAAACCAAAGATGCCCGCGGCACATAGGCAAAGGCCTGAGTCCTGAGTCTCTATCTAGACCCTACTCTGCAGACACCCTATAAGTCGGAATTGTGGTATTCTTTAAATTAGTGCAGCGTCAGAATGTCTGGGACAGCAACGCTTAATTTAATTCTATGCGTTAGATAACCGCTAAGGAGTCATCATGACAGACAATTAATGTCGCTGGGCTCTGGGTCGCCCATAAAATCAGCATTTAATCGAATCCAAAAACAATAAATAAATTTCCATTTCAATGAATGCCTGGCGTTGAATCTCGAGACATCGAGGAGCCCCTATCCATCGCTGTGAACTCTATGTGTGGTTTCGTTTCCCAACTAAAATCGTTCTTCCGCTTCTTTCTATCATCTGCTCGAAACGGCCAAACTCCAAAATTCCCACTTTCTTATCACCTACGAGAATTAATAGATGCTCATTCTCGGACAGGTTTCCTTTGATAAAGATCCCATTGATGGTGGACCTATCCTAAGTGTTTTCAACCGACCAATCTACCAACGAGTGTACGGAAAAACGTTCGACAAAAACCAAAAACAAAAAGACCACAACGGAAAATCGGAAAACAAAGCCTCTGATCTGGGGACATCTTGCACATCCCAACGGATGGTGTAACTGACCGCAGATGGATCTTCAAAGTAAAAACAAAAAACAAAACAAGAAAAAAATTATACAAAAAAAATAATGAAAACACAAAAAAAAAATGTTGCCGGCATCGGTTGGCGGTCTGTTCTGTCGCGCTCTCGAGACACCGAGCCCAGGTGGCACCCACTTAAATGTGTGTACGCGCCTCTTTGCGGACAAGTCTTTGAAAGAGACGAATCACTCTTATCAAAAGTCGTAATTTTTCATAAGATACTCGGAGATAAGGTGACTCTGGTGTGTGGAATACGAGAATACCTGGGGTAGGTGACTCTTCCTGTGGCCAGTGATTAACCATCTGCATTTACAATGACAAATTTTGGGAAAGCAGCGGGATCAGCGATTTTTGCATGGCATCATTTTCACCGTCTCCTATCGAGACGACAAATGGCTAACGATGCGGTCTGGCGTCCATAAAACAAATTTAATGTTGACGCTTTGTCTTATCTAAGGGTCTTTAGTTCTTGTATTTAAACGAGTCTCCCTTTTCTAGTGTGAACACAAAGAAAATAAGTACCTGTCTTCTCGTAGTCAGGTAATTTTTGCAACAGATTGGTAGATTTGTTCACATCTCTCAGAACTTCAATAGTGCATGCTAAACCTTTTTTTTTTTAACTAGTAACGCTCAAAACGGATGTAAACTCCTGGCATTGATTCCATCTTCCGCAACTTCCCGAAATTGAACAGCAATCTTAATATTACAGAACACAAGTGATACAAGCCCGTCACATGAACCTGCGGATGTATTATCCTAGTGTCAGAACGTCCTCAAATTCAGTGATACAGGTAAAATATATAAAATACTTAAGGCAGCGTAAATGTAAAGCTGTGCTAAGATATTAAGAAATTTCATTTGGCTGCATATTATATTGAATACAAAAATAAGAACGGGCATTACCATGTAGCCAATTGTCACAATTTTGTAAGGACAAAAACCAAGGTTGTTGGGTTTTCATCCATAGTACGCGTTCTTCAAACGACCAGGTAAAACTTCACGCATGTCTCAAGCATTCTTTCGAGGCGGGGTATATAGACTAAACCTGTAACCAAAAAAGATGCTCGTGAATAGCAATTTGAAAAGTAAAGACCAAGCAAATAGCTTTAGTACAACAACTTGACATGTTTTGTATTATATGTTGGTGGTCCAACAAAGTGTATATGGAAGGTGTGAAAAAACCTTTCGTATATAATGCAGACATCGATATCAAAATGACGCCAATGAATTTCCGGGGACCAACGACTGAAGTTCCAACATACATAATGAATAAGGATTCAGACTAGATGCCACTAAATGGGATATGGTTAATCATTTATGAGACACAACATGCGCTCTGGAAATTGAGGGAAAACTAGATGTGTGCGATGCCACTGTGGCGGTGCTGCCAAACCCCACGGTACACTTACCTAAAAACCCCCATAACCTCATCCCACCAGTATAAGTTTTCGCTAATGCAGTCGCATTAAGCACTGAAAATGCTACAGGCATTAATTAGATCAAAGTTATATTCGTAAAGCTTCTGCAACAGAATTCTTACCTTTTCAAGCATTCCTTCGCTTACAAATCCCCTGTAAGAGTTCTTACTTTCCTTGTCATAAATTCCCTGAAAAGAAAATTCATCGGTTCGTATATCATACGACCGCACATCAGAGAATCGTACCATAGAGTTGGCTAAGCCCAGCCTTAATATGTGTACAACAAACTATTCCTATAGTCCAACGCAGATGCATGTAATTAGCACCATCCACGTTGTGACTAATGCCTTAGCAATGCAGTAAGTGCAAACAAAGGAACGCTGTCCTTTGGCAGGCATCGGGCGATACGACAGACTATAGTCGTATCACCAGCATCATCCTATAGATAAACAATCTACAATTTCTTTCGTGCCACAAACGAATAATTCCGCATATTCAAATGCGAACAAGGGACCCGGCAACCAACTCAAGATACGATATACAATTTTCATTGTATAAAGTATCGCACCACATAGCACCTTTTTACCAACGCCCATCATAGCGACGTTGCATAGGGTAAACATGACCCTCATTACGGAGCAAACCATTTGGTCGCCTCTTCCTTTGTTCTCGCCATCTGCTTGCTTCGTTGTTTCATTGCCTTCGAGCACGTGCAAATAGCATCGATCAGTACGGCCGACACGCATACCATTGCACTGAATGAGTGCATTTCCTTGGCGGACACACCCTTAAGAGAAAAGTTTTTCTATTTCTTCTTTTTTTCTCACCACTAACCTAGGATGAAATTCATGTCAGAGTTCCATCCTGGACGAGTCAAATTTCATCCGCTGATCATCACGGCCATGCGACTTCCGCTCTCCGTCACTGCGGAGACGCGGACGCGAGAATATGTCGAGTCGAGTGTCTTACTATCTTAAAAGTAATTCTTTCTAGTGCGTCAGTACCGTCGTCGTGTAATTAGTACGTACCCTTTCCTTTGTCCAACCACCACACCCATAGCTAATTAAGCGCAAAAAGGTAAATAAGAACCCTTCACAGTGACGAAACAGCCATGTCTAATTAAGTACAAAAAGTTAAATAAAGAACCTATCAGTAAAAATAATAAAATACCTAACACCAAATCGGTGCGTTTTATTCTCGAGACTACCATTGGTGCGTTTTGCTTCGTTCTTTGGTGACAATTTCCTGCGGACAGTTTACGGCGGCGCAATGGACGACAGTAAGAGGACGTTGGAGGAGGAAGTGAACGGAGTACTCATGCAGGTACATACTTCCTCCCCACACCACTATACCAAGAAAGGCGTAAGCGTTAAAACACGTACAGGGTATTATTGGTGGAATCCGGGAATTCCGGAGCTTCGCGACGAATACCTTAAATTGAGACGAAAACCCCAGCGTGACCGAGCAGGATCCGAGTATGAAACGATCCACAAGCTATTTGGGGAAGCTAGAAGGCAACTGAAGAAAGCAATAAAAAGGAAAGAAAGCTATGATAATGCTAGCTTTCAAGAAATTAATGGAAGAAATCCAAAATAATCTTTGGGCCGATGCCTACAAAATGATCATGCGCCGCCTGAAGCATATCTGCACCCAAAAGCCCTGAACTGAAGAATATTATTCTGACCATTACATCCTCGAGCGGCGTAACTGTGTTCGACATATAATAGTGCATCACCAAGCGACAGTGGAGTTAGTATCCCCAGAGGAGAGAAATAGAGTCGCCCGATGGATCAAAGGCTCTGTGACTGAATGGTATACAAACGGTGTACTGAAAAAGATCATACTGGCTCAGTCAAAAATATTCAGCCTACAGACCGGCAATCCTCAATGTTCGAGAAAATATCCAAGAATATCCTATCCCGATATGAAAAACTAACACCCGAGGCTGAGAGGGATGCACTCCTTTTTAGGGCATACCAATGTTACATCCTTCAAAATATGTAGAAGGTGGCACAAAATTAATCATCCAATTTTGTTTCAGAACTTTTTACTAAATAACAAAAAATGATTTTGAGTGATGAAACTTTTACAATTTTTTCTGTTAAGTGGAAAAGATGATATCCGTCAAGTGGCTGCCACCAGTGTTGATACACAATTGTGCCCGTTTTATTGCATTTTCTATGACATTCCGCAAGATTTCTGGTGTAACTGTTCGCATTCCTGTCGAATATGCTCCTTAAGGGCTGGGATGGCCAGAGGCTCGTTGGCATAAGCCCGCGACTTCAGGTAGCCCCAAAGAAAGAAGTTTGAGATGGTTCAATCGGCCGATCTTGCTCGCCATGCCAAATCTCCAAAACGGTAGATTACGCTACCAGGAAACGCTTCCTTCACAATATCCATTATAGCTCGTGCTGTGTGTGCGGTTGCATCGTCTCGTTGAAACCACATGTTCACCAAGCCCCGGTCATCCAATTCCGGCAATAAGAAGTCGTTTAACATGGCCCTGTAGCGTTCGCCAGTAACAGTGGGCGGATGGCTTTGAGTGGATGTAATGGCCCTTCGTGCATCACACGCGGATTTTCAGTGCCCAAGAAACGAAGATTTTGATTATTGACGTAAGCGCTTAAGTGCAAATACGCTTTGTGGCGGTTCCGCCAAACCCCACTGTCTACTTACCGTAAAACCCCCATAACATTCAGCCAATTTCCTAACTTCACTAACGCAATCGCATTAGTACCTGAAAATGCTTCACGCATCATACAGATCAAATCTACGATCTTAGAAAGTCCCTGTAAAGAAAACTTACCTTTTCATGCATCTCTTCGCATTCAATTTTCCGTAAGATTTCTTGCTTTACTTATCTGGAATTCAAAACCAATTCGGCACCTTCGGTACCAGACAAATTCCGTGCCATGTGTACAACAATGTTCTCTGCATACACATTGGCTGGCGACTTACACCCAAGGGACCAAAGCAAATACACATTCTGCGTCTCTTGGCATCAATTGAATCCTACAGCATAAACAAATGCAAATAGGAATTCAATACCTACCCTTACTAGCGATGGCATAAACACCATTTCCCAGTAACCTAGCTAAAACCAATTAGCACATTTCCACATCGCATCGTTGTCTCTTTGTTTAGCCGCGACGTACATGTTCCAACAAAGATCCCATTAGCATCCGACGATTTCGGTTTTATTTGCTTTACCGAAATCGTATCCCATGAATACACTTTATGCCCTTTCTTTGTTCTAGGTTCGCTCTCATCCATGAAAGAACCATGCACACTTACCACCATGATCACGATTAGGGAGTAAGCACTGCTCGAGCAAGATATCGCTGAGTCTAATTTCATCCGCCGACCGTCACTGGTCGTTGCCGCACCCGCTCTCCGTCACTGCGGAGATGCGCAAATATATACTGGAGTCGTGTTCGCGTTGTACAGGTTACTTTAGTTAAAGTCGGTGAAAGTATTGATTAAAATCTATCATTTTATGTGTTGTTCGATTTTGATATACATTCAAAACTAAAGAATTTATAAGTGAGAAAAGTAACCTTATTTGAAAACAATAAAAACCAATTGCAATAAATAAAAACACTGTTTTATATTACTTTCTTTATTGGTGCATGTCTTTTGCGAAGTTTCGTTTCTTGTTGGTGTTTTCTTCAGTGCAAACATTTAGTGACGATTCGGTTGGCGGAACTTTATCTTTGTGATGATGGAGGAGGAAATGAACGGAGTGCCCGTGTATTGGCACAATACTTCTTCCCTACAGCTTCATCGCTCACGATGATTTTCGACACAAAATCGTCCTCTTCGTTGTTGAGATGTAAGATGGCTTGACAGTAATTCACATGCCCTCCATTGCTTGTCTGTTTGTATTCTGCAGCTGTCTATGGTTGATGTACGACACCATTTACAAAAATTATAACATCTTACGATAGGATGATTAATTTTGCGCCACCTAGTACAACAGGTGCCTAAAAAGGAGGAAATTTTCGAAAATACTCGAAGGAACACAGACTAGTCCTGATACCAAAGGGTAACGATCCATCACAAGAACCATCATCATGTCGTCCCATCTGTCTGCTGGACACGGTTGGGAGAGTATTGAAGATCGTCATCCTTTCGAGACTGGAGCAGAATTTGGAGGGAAAAGGACGAATCTCAATATACAGTACGGTTTCTGACGGATGCAATCGCTCAGGTGTGCAGAATCATCGATGTACGATGATAGCAATAACGTAGCAGCGGGACACTAGTCACAAATTCAAAAGATAATGTCAATGTGTTCGCGAATTCAAACCTCGATGCCGGTCTATTGGATCGCGCTGATGTGGTCTTCGTTGCGGGATGTGAGGTCTGGGAGGACTAGACTGTAAAAAGGCAACCGGCCCGGACGGAAAGCCAGCAGTTGTCCTTAAGAACTGTCCCCGGTTTTTGGTAGGCTCTTCCGCTTATCTTATGAACGAAGGACATTTCCTACCTGCGGGAAGGTGGCTGAGTTCAGCCAAATCCAAAGAAGGGGAAAGTGTCTTCCACAAAATTACCGGTCGATAGCATTACTGTCTATGCAATCTAAGCTGGTGGAAAAAGTCATCAATGCCGAGTTAATTAAGTATTTGGACTGCAACGGGCTTCTGAATGATCGTCAATACGGATTCCGCGGCTGGCGATCCACGGGAAAGCTTTTGACCCTTATAACCGGTATATGGAAATCTGCTATTGAAGGGCATGGTGAGTCGAGGGCGGTCGCATTGTATATCTCCAAGGCTTTTAACGGCGTCTGGCACAGAGCATTGCTGAGCAAGCTTCGTCCCTACGGACTTCCCACCGACTTTGCGAGCTTCCCCGAAGATGGATCGATACGGGTTGTTGTCGACTGCGAACATTCCTATCTGTATCTTGTTAATTCCCGGGTGCCTCAAGGTTTTATTTTGACTCCAACGTTGTTTTTACTACACGTAAAGGATTGGTTGGAGTCACCGGATAAAAAAGTGTTCAGTTTTACGGATGATAGTATGCTTGTTCAGTTTTTTTTCGAGTGATGGACTGATCAGTGCATCAACATCGCACTAGCTGAGCTATAGCCAGATCGACTCTCTGAATCGCGATCTGGATAAGGTCCTGTATTGAGGTAAGGTCAGTCTCGTCGACGTCAATGCGACAAAGACACAGTATACAACATTCACAAAGAAAAGTGGATCATCGGTTCTACAGCTGATGATGGATAGGCCTTGGAATCTGGGGAAAGCATGAAATTCCTCGGGGTCACGGTCTGTGGGAATGTATCGTGGGATAAACACGTATCGAACATCGCCAGATCTGCCTCAGGAAAACTGAGTTATCTTTTTAGAGTCAAGAAATATTTTACACCGGCCCAAATTCTTCTCTTGTATAAATCCCAAATTAGACCTGCGCTCGAGTATTGCTCTCATGTTGGGAGCTTTGCTCCTAAACATACCCTCAGCCTACTTGAGAGCGTACAGAGACGAGCTATCCGCCTGATCGGAGACACGGCGGTGACGTCGGGACTACAGTCGTTATCACGGAGGCACGTAGCTGAACTCTGTCTGTTTTACAGGCTAATAAACTTCCCCGGAAAAACGAATTATTATGGAAAATTTAACAAGCCTCAGATTTGTTAAATAAGGCCAAGACTAGATGATGATGATGATGAAGTGAAACCAACCTAATACCCGATATCAACAATCTAGAGTTATTTCCCCCCTCCTTTACTGTATATCGCGACGACGTTACCAATCCTCCTTCTGCTGGCTCTTCCTGCCGTGGGGTGCTCATAGCCATCCAAAGTAACCTTGACTCAACCCTCGTCGCTATATCCTCCTCGCCAAAGCTCGATTATGTCTCTGTCAGAATAAAATTATATTTTTGCCATCCCAGCCCACTGAAGCGTACGAACTAGCAATTAAAGCTATCGACCACATAATCGATATAAGCGACTCTCGGGATGACGTCGTTGTTTTTGGCGACTTTAATCTCCCACACCTACAATGGACTCTATCAGAGGACCATTCGTTCTACATCCCCACTCCACCCAGTACCAAGAATGCATCTTCATCTACCACCTAACTGATTCAAGTCTATATCAAGTTAGTAATATCGTAAGCCAATTAGGCAGACAACTAGACCTTATTTTCACGACGGATCCTACCAACTCCTCAGCAGCCCCTTCTCCCCTTGTTCTGTCTATCATCAACAATCACCACCCGCCTCTTATCCTGTCTTTTTTATAATTCTACAGCGCAGCCAACCACATTCCGCGACATTTACTCACATGACTTCCACAAAGCGAACTTTCGCCTTATTAACGATTATTACATCAACAACATTTCATTCAATTTTAAACACTTGGCGGTAGAAGGCGGTACCATCAATCTTTACATCGAAATCTTTAAATCTATTTCCCTTTACGTTTCCTATTCCAGCCGGAAAAATTCGACCTACTTACCTCCTTGGTTTAATCGCAAGCTTCGTTCGTTACGTAATAAACGGAACAAGCTGTGGGCTACCTTCCTCCATAATCGCTCCGCCTGCGACTACTGCAACTATCTTGGCACTCATTTTCATTTCAACCCACTCTACGATGACCTTTACCAAAAATATCTAACAAAAACTCAGGCTAACGTAACAAATGACCCAAAAAAAGTTGTTCCGATTTATCAACCACAAACGTAAATCCGATGAAAATCCAACCTCCCTCTTATATAACTTGGAAACCTCAACGGATTCATCTGTCATTGCGAACTTCTTCGCCTCCTTTTCCAGACAATCCTTCATAAACGACTCTTTCGTTCCCGATCTTACCTATTTCAATTGCTTACCAAATTTTTCCCATTGTCCATTTTTTCTCAATTTATCGATCCACCCACAATTGAAAACAAATTAATTCAGCTCAAAGACTAATTCACCGCCGGGACTGATGGTCTCCCCGCTATATTCCTTAAAAAATGCTCCTCCGTTCTCTCTTCCTCTCTTTCGACTATTTTCAATATGTCGCTCTTTCAAGATGAGTTCCACAATATTTGGGAAACATTGTTTATCACATCTGTATATAAAAAGCGACCCAAAGGTAATATCTCAAACTATCGTTCCATCGCCAAAGTCTCCCATATCCACAAAGTGTTTGAAAGCATTCTCTACCAAAGGTTATGCTTCCACTGCAAACCCCTAATTTCACCCAGGCAACACGACATTCTTGGTGGGAGATCTACCACCACTAACTTAGTCGAATTTACTTTCCAAACACTCCTAGCCCTAGAGAACGGCAACGACGTCGACGATAATGATACTTTTTAAATTATCCACCTTGGGCTTGGAACCCGTATTAAAAAGGTGTAATAGTAACCGGCTCTACAGAGTGCGTTTCAGATCCGTTCTCTCAAATTCTTTTCGTGTTACGTCTGGAGTCCCTCAGGGCAGTCATTTGGGCTCCCATTTTGTTCATATTAACTATAAAGTACATCGAGCATTCCTGTAACTCCCTTTACACCGACAATACCAAATTCTTCAAAACAGTTTGTTCCTCGCTTGATTCTTGCCTTCTCCAGATAAACCTTGACAACTTTTCGTTATGGTGGCAGAAGAATGTTCTGGAGCTTAATGCCAACAAACCTCTGTTAACTCGATTCGAGATATCGGCATCTTATGTGACAGACAGCAAAACTTCCTCACGACATAATTTTCAGCTTTGTGAAACACTGGTCTAAAAAATTGTCTAGCCCTCACGTAACTCAGTCGGTCTAAATTACTTTCATTCGCCCTCTTCTTGAATATGTTAGCCAGGTTTGGTCCGTCATATCAAGTATCCCATATCCGCAGATTTGAACGCATTCAACGACGGTTCTTGCGTTTTGCCCTACGAGGACTGTGTTAGGAAAATCCCCTGTCCCTGCCTCCTTACACAAGTCTCAAACTTACTAACCTAACCACTCTAGTAGAGTGAAGAATTCACGCTGACGTCCTCTTCATCCATGGTCTTTTGTCAGGATTAATCGACTGTCCTAGCTTTCTCTAGTCCTTCCCGTTCTATGCCACTCCCCATAACCAACGAAACCCTCGTCTGTTTTATCTACCAGCCCATCACACCTCGTATGGCCCTAACGAACCGATCTTACGTATGCTATGCAAGATCAACTCTTACCCCACCCCCTTTGATTTAAGCGCCACCTCTCCTGCTCTCAAACCCCGTCTCCTTAATTTTCCTTCTAGCCCCCGCACCATACAGCCTTGCCCATATAATACCCTAATACCTTAGTACCTTAATGTTTGAGTTAGTAGTTAGGTTTATTTGAATAACGCTTGTATTGTGCTGAATGAATGAGGATTTTGACCTCACTAAAACCCAAAACCCATCCTCATTCCCACTTCCAAGCTTGTGGCCTGTTGTCGCCCCTGTATTGCCACCTACTTATATATAGGTATATATACGCGTTAACTCTAATGAGTTATGAGACTTAGGCGGAAGATAAAAAAGGAACCAAGCAATCGCTCTATAATACATATATACCCCAGGGGATCAGGCGAAATTAATCCTTTGTTGTTACTGTGAGCATCTGATCATCTTGGCGGACAACACATTTCGTTCGCATTCTTTTAGTTCAACGAACAGATGCCTCTCTATGCATCGACAATTTTCGCCCACATTCTCTGGCAACAATAGACGTCGGACAAATTCCCCAATCAACTAACAACGTGTTGTCATTGGTTGTAAGGATTTGTATCTTTTATAGACGATAATGGGAATCCGCAGGAATTTAAAATACAAGAACACCCCACAAGCCGAGTGCCCTCCTGATACTGAGTGTCCTTCGTTTGCTGTCAGATATCTTTCTCTATTAAGGTTGAGTTTCTCTTTTGCCTGAAGTAAATCCGGAAAACAGAAAGGGCCAATAAAAATATTAATCATTTATCCAAGTGCTCGACGAATTACACGTTAACCCAATGGAGGCGATCAGCTCCACCATAAACCTGAACTCACAGTGAACAACTCTCATAAATCTTATTCTGATGAACAAATTAAAAAAAAAAAAAAAATAAATAAACGAAACAACAAAGGAACAAAAAACCATCCGGCAACTATTTTCATGCGTAGCAGACTCCGTGACAAGACTAAGTGGAGGGGTGGACCAGGTAGGAGGGTAGTAATACAACCTCAGCCATCAAATGAGGGGGAAAAAACCGCATTTTACTCGTACTCTTATAATCCCATATATTTTTGTTTTGTACTTATTCATGTGCGTTAAGCCGAATGTAGTAAATTTATCTGCACTCAGAGGAGTTGTGGGAGTTAATCAAAAACGAAATCGAAGCGCCGCTGTGCCATTCATCCGCTCCCACAGATGGCAGCAGGGAAACAACGAATACGAGGATACCGAATACGCGTAACCCCGCGAATGGAAGTGCAAATCTTTGTGCACGGACCATTAAAATCAATTACTACAGAAACGAAACCATTTAATTTAAAAACATTAAAATTTATTTCATCCACACAATCACTTGACACGCGCTGTCCGCAACGGCCACGAACTGCACGCTTTATAGCAGCCAAGAGACGAAGGGATCCTAGAAGCGCCATCGCACTGCTCCCAACGACAGAAAATTAATTATAAAAACGAATTTTTCTTTTGGTCTTTCATTATTTACACGGCTGCCGCTCCAGTCCACATGACCATTTCCAAGTCGATTTCCGTGCGGACGTGCAGCTTTTCGGTCAAGAGACCAAATGGCTTGGAGTGGGCTATTCAGTAGGTGGAAAATTCAATACAGGAAATAATTATATATATTGGATTTATGGTCAAGCCGTAACAGAACAATACTTGTGCGGCGGATCGGTCATTTAAACTGCAAGACAAACAAAGCGATTCACACTGGCAGACAGGGAACCGCATCCTCACGACTTTCAACTCCGCGAGCAATTAATTTCGATTTTATTTCCTTTTAAAACCCACAACAATGGCAACACCCACTGTTCTTGTGTGGTTCTTCTTCATCAAACCGCCTGATGATTTATTTTTATTAATTTATATTTGCCCCGCCACCAAGGGACCCTATGTTCAACTTCCCATGACAAATTGCAAATCCGCCCTTAAGCCACAGTGACCCAAACAGCCAAACCAACAAGCAAACAAACAAATGCACAAACAAACAGAACCAGATCGACACGACGTACCTCGCCATTCATAAGACAAAAATGGACTTTTGTGAGGATGAATTCGACCTGCGGACTTGGGGACTTCGGTAGCCGCCACCGGTGGCAGTTTTAACAAGGAAATTGATTTTTAGTAAGGTCCCCGAAGTCGAAAGAACAAATCATGTCATAAGTAAATTAAGCCGGCCAAGCCAGATTATGGACTGGTAGTGTGGATCTTACGCTACGAATAAAACATATCCCTGGATAGGAAGATGAATCCTATCGCGTAGCGTAATCAGAGAAGCTTAAATAAATTGCAGGAAATTGTCTTGAGGCCAAGCTGTTGTAACGGCATTCAAAAACAACACCGTCCATCCGAATGTGGTCACCTAACAAATCTGCATACTGATTCCCAACCAGATTTGCCAACTGAATAACACCGGAGCGCGCTTCTTGGAAGTTAATCTGCATCGACGCAGCCGAGGCCATGGAATCGGCTAATCAGCTTCCGCTGCCGTTTACATTACTTTACCTGGCAACTGAATACCTTGTGTGGTGGCTAACAAACAAATTTATTGACTTGTCGACAAGTGATATGATTTATGATTATTTAGCACGCCGATGCTACAGCACATCCCGAGCATGCCAGCATACCTGAAGATTGGCTCTGCCTTATCGACCTCGGCTCTTGCTATTGTCCTGAGTCTTATTGACGCTGGCCAGCAGTGGCGTAGTCATGCTCATCATCGTGGTCTTAAAATTATTAATTGACTTTCGACCTGGGCGGAACAAGGTGCACACATAAATAATCCAGACGATTTAGTAGCCAATGGAGTTTTGTTTTAAGTCATTTTCACATGGATACCGTGTACATCTCAGAGTATTTAAGTAGCAGTGCATTAATCGTTTTACCGACGTATACAATCCCTATAACATCGTCGCTATTATCAATTGTTGGTGATTGTGGGGGATAAGTGCATGTTAAGCCGACGATGGTAGGTGCATCATGAAACTCTGCGGATGCTAATATAGGCATGGCACTTTTCATCAACGCAATGCGAAAATATTAATGCGTCTTGCATTGATCAATATATGTTAAAACACGTCAAGCAGTTTCTGATACCTAATTAAGAAGCGGCGAGAAAGCAGGAATAGAGGCGAGGATACCCAGCTGGAAGTGCAACTTTCACCTAAATAAAGGAAACATACACGCGGAGTTCCAAAAATCGCGCAACATTTAAATTTTGCACCATTTGTGCGATAAAGTATAAAAAGGAGCTATGAGATATTAAAAATGAAAAGCTATGCTACAGAACAACACATTTTCATTGTTGAGCAATATTTTAAAAACAATGAAGCTTTGTCAGCTACAGTCTTCAAAATACGGCCAGAGTAGTAATTTAAATCCATCAACTGAATGAATTCGAAATCTTGACGCTATTGCTTGAATTAAACCAATAAATGGGGTGGTAGCCCCACTAAACTTAAACACTCTGGTCATCCCTCAGCAAGTCATTCAAAATAAAAATTCTTGAAGTGGTGGATGAGGATATTGATTATTCATTTTTGTTCCCACGAGTCTTGGGGTTTCAAATAGTCCGCCACTTCACCCCCTCTTTGTATGGTAAGGTCTGCTTACTGCTCTGATTCGACCCGGTGTCAGAAAGGCGCCGTTATAATACAGGTGGTATACCCCTGGCAGCAAACTATCCAATGGGCACGCTGAGGAGCAACACCCTGGATTGGAGGTGGTAGATCTTTGTGCGTTACTCCTCGCTAGCCTGTCTGACATGGGTGGCCCTACTGGAAGCATATGCTTCTGTGTCAGCTTAGCCTGAGGTTTCTACCAGGCGGGGGAAAATGTGGAACGCTTCACGAAAGACATGCGCAAAAAGGCTGGATATCAAAACGAACTAACGAATGGATTTAGCATCCTAGAGAATGGGAGCAGTGACGAAGACGAAGCCAATAGTATGAACACTAGATGGACTTCGATCAGAGACACAATCAAACAAACAGCCCACAAGGCATTAAGATTTAAAAAAACAATTAAGTCCAAACCTTGGTTTGACGATGAGTGCAGGGCGAAGATCGAACAACGTAAACGCATTAGAGCGATCCACTTGCAAAGATATGATGAAGTCAACGCAGAAAGATATGCGACAATTCGGAAAGAGACAACGATACTTTTCAATCCCAAAAAACGCGAATGGGAGAAGACTCGGATCGAAGAAATGCTAGAAAATTCCAAGGCAAAGAACGTCAGAGGTATGTATGCCGGCATAGATTCAATTAGAAATGGTTACCGAGGGAGAGCGAAAATAATTCGAGACGCAAACGGCTGTCTGGTGACAGAAACAATGAAAAAATGTCGTGACAAGATTGAAGCAGTACTTTGAAAACTTGCTCAATGAGCGCACCCATCAACCACAAATAAACGCACCAGACGTACATACAGCCGAGCCCCGGACCCCAGAGCCCTCTTTCAACGAGAGTTTGTGAAGCATGGAGGAGAGGCAACCGCTCGAAAGATCCACCAACTCATCAAAACAGTATGGGATAAGGAAGTCACTCCGGAAGAATGGAAAACCTCAATAGTCATCCCCATTTTCAAAAAAGGCGAGAGATCTGACTGCGAAAACTACAGAGGAATATAATTGCTCCCAACCACATACTAAATACTAACAAATTTCATACTGGCGAGAATCACACCGTACACAGAAGAAATACTCGGAGACTACCAATGCGATTCCGTAGGAACCGGTCAACAAGCGACCAAATATTCACAATAAGGTTTTGGCGGTAGGTGTGTTGTTGGTTGGTAGATTTTGGCGAATATGTTGTGTCGAAGGTTGATGGTTTTGGTGGCAGCGTTCCGCCGAACACTGCTAACACAAAGAACAATACGGAGCGAAACAGCAGAATGAAACGCAGGAGATTGTTTTTTTTTTTTATTTTAAACTTTTATTGATCTCGTTTCCCTTTTTTACACTTAAACGTCTAGAGCATAATTTATTTCTTGTTTTACGAAATCTAACTCCACAATGTTTTAAGAAACTATCTGATTGTTACAATTGCAGTTACAACACACGAAAGAAAACGCAAGTTACTCAGTTAAAGTTTTAACACGGTTAAGACACACTAACGAAACACAAGTTACTCGGTTAATGTTTTAGCACACGCTCGACTCTTCTCGATTAACTTCTATATCTCTTATCCCTGAGTAGACTTCCTCGATTAGCGATCCTTTCCGTTCGATTGACTTCTTTCCACTCTTCTGGTTCCCCATCGGCAAGGGAAATCTTCCCAGCGTATCTCTGCACATAATTTCCCATCCTGTCTGCTAACAGAATTTCCCAAGGTATCTGTTAGCTGCATTACCCATAGTCTCTGTAAAAGGAGAAATCTTTACTCATGATCGTTATCATCATCATCACGATCAGTTGCTGGTGGTCGGAATCTTGTCCCTTTGTCTGTTGATCGGATGCCGCCGCTTATTCTCCGATCATTCTTTGATTTGTTTGTACTACACATCTGTCATGCGGACAAAGAATCGCACGCAATTCGGATGGGTACACGGACTGTGGGATGTAAGGCTATGTTTGCCTTTCTACTCATAAACATCTATCGGGGATAGTGTTAAAAATTTATGGTTGTTCGACTGCTAATCAGCGGCGCAACGATTCGTTTTGTTTGCGCAAGTGTGCCGTAGCATTAGTGTCAAGCCAGTGGTTTAGGTGTTAATTTTCATTAGGCACCAGGATAGGCATCCGTTGTTCGGTTTATTTACCGACAATGGTATTTCTTGGGAAACATCGCGTTGACGTTTAGGACGGGAGATTGGTGACCTGTATGCGATGCTTTGCTGCATTAGCGCACTGCTTAGATGCGATGCTTTGCTGCCCTTTTGAAATTGTTCTTACATACGATGTATGGATGCGTTGAACTCGATATTGGAAGCTTTTGAACATTAAGTTCCTTGCTTTCTGATATCGGGTTCAACGTCGCTGCAATGTCATATAACCTTTATTACAGGAGTGGTAACGACTATTGGGACACGGTTCTGTGGGCACGTGTGCTGAAAAAGGTGAGTACACTTCCTTGGCGGAAAGGATACCTCAACTGTAGGGAGGTGTAGTAGAACCGCTACAAGGTAACCGCTGGAAAAGGACTGGGAATACGGAGAGATGGTTCACCAAGTGTTCGTTGACTTCAAAAAGCCTACTACTCAGTCGCAAGACAAAGACTCTACCATATTGTAATTGAGCTGAGAATCCCGAAAAAATATGCCGCCCTCATTCAAATTTGCATGAACGAAAACAAAGGGCGAGTTAGAATAGAACACCATCTTTCAGAACCATTTGAAGTCCGGGACGGACTAAAACAGGGGGACGATCTCTCACCGTGTCTTTTCAACCTTGTGCTCGAGTATATCATCAGAAAGGTACAAGACGCCAACATGGGCGGATCATCCCTGAACGGGGTCACACAAGTGCTCGCATATGCGGATGACATCGCCGTTCTGGGCGATAATCTAGAAACTGTAAGTAAAAACTGTGAAATCCACATGAAAGCGGCAGAAGCCGTGGGCTTAGAAATATATGACGACAAAACGAAATACATGATTACGGCAAGGACTTTAGGGAACGCATATAAACGTCAGAGGCAAAATATTTGAAAATGTCAAAGAATTTAAATATCTGGGAACGATACTGATGGCCAGTAACGAAATGTCGAAGGAAATTAACAAAAGACTGCACTCTGGGAACGCTAGTTGGCATGCAATCAGTAAACGGCTGAAATCCAAACTGCTATCACGTAACATAAAGCTTCGTGTCTATAGAACCATAATCATGCCGATTGGTCTATACGGATGCGAAACATGAGCTCTACCAAAACGGGAAGAAAACAGATTCCGCGTATTCGAGGATAAAGTTCTTAAGGGTATCTGTGGCGGTAAATATGATAAGGAGCCAGGACAATGGAGGAAACTCCACAACCACGAATTGGAAGAGCTATATCGCAAACCTACAATAGTGAGAATAATCAAGCCGCGAAGATTAAGATGGGCCGGACAAGTGGCGCGAATGGGCAACGATAGGACCGTGCGTAGAATTCTTGACGGTAGACCAAAGGACTTTGAGGAGATCGGATCGGCTGGTCAAGCGTGGAAGGAGAGTGCACAGCACAGGGAACGATGGCGGAGTCGAGTCGGTGAGGTCATGAACTTCCGGGTCCTACAGGCCAATAAATAAAAAAATATATAGGTTAGCGAGGATATAGGAATTCGACACCGTGATTAAGATCTTGGTACTCTACAGCATATTGTCACAAAAAGTTTGCATCTTCTTGCATACCAAGTGCGATTGACTCAAAAATTGAAGCCTATTTATCAGCGAGGAGTTCTTTAAATGGATTATACTCTGTAGACCCTCCGATGGTATCTGCCGGCTGGTGTTTAAGTTATATAGTGTGAACCTCACTTAACAGACCATCAAAGTTTGATGACATTCCGTTCAGGAAAAGCTGATATACAATATTTAGCGTGTCAAATTGAGGTCGAAAAGTATGCATGCCCGAGCAAACTGTACAGTGTTCGGAAACGTTAAATGCATTTTTCTCTAAACCATGTTTTTGTAACGCGTGTACAAGATAACTCATAATTTTACACCGTTGATGCACTTGCCGAGAAAACAAATCTATGTTTTTCAATTCAGGGAAATTGTTTGCAATAAGCAACGTGATATTTGTAAGAATTAATAAATTATTTGTATTTTTTTTAAATTCATCCCAGTTTCTTTTGGGACCGATTGTATATACGAGGGTTGCCTCTTATGTTTCGGGATTTGGCAACCCTAGCGTTGCAATCCGGCAATTGACAGCTCTGTCGTAAAGTTGGACATTTTTGAGGTTATACGCACTCAACGTTTTGACATACGAGCGCTATTTGTTTTGTTTTCAGTAACTTAAAAGATCATCTCGGCCCAAAAATGGAATTAAATCGTCAACATTTTCGTGCGATTATTTTTTACAACTTTCGGCGTGGATTAACTCAGCAACAGTGCATGGATGAACTTAATTCAATTGAATTCAATCGTGGTCGTAGTTCACTCCAAGATGAATTTCGTGAAGTTCGTCCAAAATCAGTTGTTGTTCCGAAAACCATTGATGCTGTGCGCGAACTGATATTGGAAGATCGTCATGTGACCTATCGTGAGATTGAGACAACCTTAGGCGTGTTACGTGCGTCCGCCACCCCATCAATTAATAGTTTGTAATTAGAATATAATTTGTTTTAAAGTGGTGTGATGGTAAGGTGGTGGAGGAGTTGCACGATCCAGAAGTGAGTTTTTGAACACGCCCCGATTCGGGTGTGGATCGTGCAGTTCTTCGAGTTCGAATTCGGTTTGCGAAGTGGACGTGAGTGGGGAGCGAGAGAGACAAAGGGTTAATGTTTTTTTGATGTACGGATTTTTTGACGTTCCGTTGTCGGGCAGAAAAAGAAAGACCAGTTAAGAAAGGGGAAGGATTCGTAACTGTGTAAATCAATGTAAAAGTGTGAAAAAAGGTCTTAGAATCTGTTAATTCGTGGTCTGACCATAAAATGTTATATGAAGTTCAATGCGAAAAAGTCATGTAAAATAAATTCAGTTACGTTTAAAGGAGCTGCTTTTGTTACTGTTTCCTGTTAAGTTGTTCACGAATTGGAGCCTCAAGTTGAGGAAACTTGGCCCGACGGCGGTTTACTGGGCGAAGCAATTATTCACATTCGTTGCGTTATACGCAAGTAAACTGTGAAATTTGTAACGTTTGATTTCTCAGGTGATAGCGGAACTCAACGGTGCCTCGCAACCAAGTGATTTTCAATTATCTAAACTGATTGCTGTGTGAATGCTAGAGGACATACCGAAGGATCAGGGAAACAAAAAGTTCGTGAATCGTACCAGTAAATGCCCACGCACAGGGACCGTAATTCAACGGCGGGAGCAGTGGATCAACGTGGAGCGTAATTTATCAACTGGCATTTTGGTGACCTCCGGCGCCCACGGACTCCAAGAACATTTTTGCTTTACAAGCACAGGAGACCCATATAAAAGTCTTGGAGTGACTCGTCATGCAGCTGCTCAAGATGTCAAGAGGCATATGAACAATTGACGGGGATTGGAGATCACACCAGGCGGCAAGCAGCAAAAACAAGCACAGGTAAAAATTAAACAATAAGCAAGACCACCAAAAAAAGAAATACTGTCACAGGCGTTAGTGGAACCAGCATACATTCAATATTGCATAAACATTTGACCGTCAAAAAATTTTGTTCGCGTCGGATCCCACACAATTTGTCAATCGCCCAAAAAAAGGCTCGTGTCAATTGGTCGAAAGAAATGCTCAAAAAATACGGTCGCGGTGCTTCGAAACACGTCTATGACATCGTGACAGGTGATCAATCGTGGATTTACGCGTATGAGCCCGAAAGTAAACAGCAGTCGACTGTCTGGGTGTTTCAAAATGAGCCAAATCCAACAAAAGTTGTTCGCGCACGAAGCACTTCCAAGCAAATGGTCGCCTGTTTTTTCGGAAAAAACTGGACATGTCGCAACCGTACCACTAGAACAACGCAGAACAGTCAATTCTGAGTGGTACACAACCATTTGTTTGCCAGTTGTCTTCCAAGAAATCAGGAAAACCAACCGCCGAAGACGGATCACTCTTCACCACGACAATGCGAGCTCTCACACATCGGCTGCGACAACTGCATTTTTGAGCACCCAAAACATCGATTTGATGGGTCATCCGCCGTATAATCCTGACTTGGCACCGAATGACTTCTTTTTATTCCCGTACGTAAAAAACAAAGTGAGAGGTCAACGTTTTTCGACACCTGAAGAAGCGGTTGCTGCATTCAGAATTCATGTCTTGGAGATACCTCAATCAGAGTGGCAAAAGTGCTTCGACAATTGGTTCAAACGCATGCAAAAGTGTATAGATCTTCATGGGGAATATTTTGAAAAACAATAAAGTGATTTTCGATGATCAATATTTGTTTTTGTTCTCTAATCCCGAAATATAAAAGGCAACCCTCGTAGCAACCATAAATAGATCCTCGTTTTGCCAATAAAATGGTCTGATATGTAAGGGTACTTCAGAATCCACCTTTGTTCACCCATTAGTATGAACAAAATCGCTATCGCATTTTGCATTTTGACGGCTTTAATAGTCGTCAAAATTCTGCAATTTGGGGTTCAGAAAATTGACGAGTGACTGTTGAGAAACAAATACATCCAGAACGTGTCATTGTTATATGCAGGTTTTGAGTTAGCAGTATCAATGGAGGATTGTATTTGAAATATGCGGGTGGTTGGATAATAATAACCAATAGTTTTCGCTATAATCACATAATAACTCATTTTTAATCCGGGAATTGCACGACGACAAATTTCATTTCGACGACAAGTGACTTCAACACCACTATGCACATTCGATCTGGTACAAATTTCGTTCGATTCGGTCGAGAAATTGGGCCCACGTGTCTGTTGATTCGTGGGGTTGAGGACGCCAGTATACATGTCCCCTCTAGCTAGGCGGAAAGGTAAATTTTGGGCCCACGTGTCTGTGGGCACGTGGGGTTGAGGACACGGTATGTATGTCCCCTTTAGCTAGGCGGAAAGGTAAATTTAACCCCACAGTTTGTGCGGTTCGCAGGACCCCCACAGCATCATCACTAAACTGCGCCTACAATCGAGAAAAAATATCCGAGGGTTTAACGCCTTAATTTGTTAAACATTTTTTAATAATCCGTTGACGTATGTATCTTTTGCCCGCTCATGGCTGTACTGACTACGAAGTCAGGCGAGACTGCCAGCCATGCCGATTCCCCTATTCTTCATAAACCAAACAACGGCCACACACAAGATGCCCGCAGATGCTCCAGTCTTGTCTTCTTTTGATGAATTCAATGGATTTGGTTCATAAACTGTATGCAGTTGCTCTAGCCCATACAAGAGCTGCGTATAGGAGGATTGATCTGCTCATAAAACCTTGGAGCCTTCTGCCCGATTTTTACCCCTCTACCCGCCTACATTTGGCATCAGTCTCAGTAAAATGTGTGTTATCGCTACCTTCTCTGCCACATAGCTCATGTAGTGCTTGAAACTCATGCGGTGACCCAGAGCGACCTCAACATATTTTATAGTGGTGTTGCAGAATTTTTGCACACAAATAATATATTTATTATTATTATGAAAGAGTACTCACTGTAGTGCTGATAGGACGTGTGAAATCCTCAACCCTGGCGCGGAACAGCCCGTCCTGGCTACCTCTGACGTTGGCAGATTATCCAATTCCTTTGCCCAAGTCACACTCCAACTTTGGATCCCAATTCGAAGTCCTTGATCGAATCGCCGTAGACAAATGATCCGCTCCAACGTTTTTTTCTTTTTTTGCAATTTCGGGACAATTTGAATCTGTATCACGACATCCAAATGGATGGATGGTTCTCACGTGGGGTACTCTGAGGTTGAAAGACCACAAGGGTCATTCAGATCCAAAGGAAAACTCTTTTCTCTTGAGGCGATCCCGTATCTCGGTCGTTCCCTTAACTTATGCGCCGAAACTCCACATGGCTCTTGAAGATCCAAAAGAAAAACACTCCCCTTTTTTTTGTTTTAGCTGTCTACATTAGGGCATTAATCTTGCGCCAGAGGCTCCCCGACGGGGAATCGAACCCCGGTCTCCCGCGTGACAGGCGGGTATACTAACCACTATACTATCGAGGAGCTTCGGAATTTTACTGTTGCTAAAAACTTTCGCGAAACTACACCACACAACTGTGACCGACTCGGCCTAGCAATCACACTAAACTGTCATTCTTTTGCCATCGTTCGAGCGGAGGAAATCCTTTTTCCACGTTAACCAAAGGCAACGTGTTATTTTTCTTTTGCGCTGATCTCACATAAAATCCTTTGTATTAGGATTGCTTTTGTGAGTCAGCGCATCCTTTTGTCAGCGCGCATCAAGACATCGCAGGGGGCATAGGCGTGATAAAAGCAGTTTTCCAAATCTTATGGAATTCACCTTAAGAAAGGGATAAATTGAAGATTATAGAAAATGATGATGAGATGAAGATTATATGATCGACACTGCACTTAATTAGTTCGTTCAGGGCAGATGTGTACTTGTTGGCATAAGGCTACGATTACATGAAAGTCGAATAAAAGGATTCCAACGACGTTCAACAAAGCGCATGATTTGGCCAGTTAATTCACAAAATTGGAGAAATGTAACGTCCACTACCCAGAAATGAAATTGTTTGACGAAACAAAATTATGATCTTCGCTTGAGCCAACCGCAATTTGGTTTTCCTTATCGTAAGGACTATTGTGGGAATAGCAGGTATACAATAAACCCAACAATCGACACTGTTCCTACAAGGAGATAAAAACCACATAAATATCGCAACCGAAGGTAATGACTTCGGCCGAGGAAATCACCAGGGCCATAAACCACACGCGGGTAAAGTACACAAAAGGATACCGCAGATGTGTGAAAAGCCTGACGATCCTCGGCATCTCGCCGGCCACATGGACAGCAACGTTCGCGTATGTGTGTGTGGGTGCATCCACACAAAGAATTTAAAAGCGGGTGAGAACGTATCGAAAATGAAAGTCATGACCGACGCCCAAAGACAAGTCGTACAGATGACAACCGGGAAAATTAAATACTGCTGACCCTTTTTCAAGGTTAAGTGTTGTTGTCAAATTCGAGACTTAGGAAAAAGTTTGTCTTAAAACAGAAAATTCAAGACCAGTGGCTCTGTCAACTAAAGAGATAATGTTATCAAAGAGGGCAAATAAAGAAATCAGCAATATTAGGAAAGAAGTGCTCAGTTGAAGTCAGTGGAGAGATGAATTTAGTATAGAAGAACGAAGGATAAGCTCTTATTTATACTCGATGTAAAGCATTTATTAAATCTTGAAGTTATGTATTAATTTAAGTTGACTTCCAGTATCTACTGAATTGTGTACCCATGAATGTTTTTACGGTTGGAAGAGGCCTATAAATAAATTAATTAAAATAAGGAAGAGATGTATTGTATGTGAAGATAAGCACTGGTTTAACCTGGAGAGATATTCGTAGGTAAGGAGAACATAAAGCTCATCCTCCTGCTCTGTCTCGTCCGCATGTCGAGGTTGAGTAATCAGACAGTTGGTGGTTGACTCTCGGTGGGTGACGGCGTGGGCTGGCGAGCCAAGCATAGCAGTCCTTCTATCCACCCTCCCATTTCCTCCCAACTCTCTAAACTTACGGAACCGTCATCTCTTATATTTACCCAGCTTTAACACCGACTATCGCTCTAGCGGACCAATGTCATGAATGCTATGGAGTGCCAACACAAACCTTACCTCCTTTGACTTCGAGTCCAGCACTTCTCCTTTCAAACTCCGTCTTAATATCCCCCACCCCCTCTACAACCCACACGCAACAATACACAAATATTCGGCTTTTTCGTGCTTCATCATTGCATAACAACCTTCCTCTAATGCCATCTTCTCTTCTTGTAGTCAAGCTTTAGTTTTTTCTCAAAAGTTCATATGTTTCGACTTAATCTCAGCACTTCTATCCTTAAACTCTGTCTCCTAAATAAATCTTCCATTTCTACCCTTAAATTCTATCCCCTAAATAATTCTTCCTCTTCAACTCTGTCTCCTAAATAATTCTTCCTGATTCTTCCACTTCTACGCATAAACTGTGTCTCCTTAATCATTCTTCCTAATTTTACCCAACTACTCACCACTTACTCAACTTTAAGTATCCCAGTTTCAAGAACATTTTTATGTTGTTTATTAAGCCAAATATGGCTCCTCGATAGTATAGTGGTTAGTATACCCACGTGTCACGTGGGAGACCAGGGTTCGATTCCCCGTCGAGGAGCCTCTGGCGCAAGACTAATGACCTAGCCCGTAAAAAACAAATCATTATGGAAAATTTAACAAGCCTCAGGACTTGCTAAATAAGGCCAAGACCAGTTCCCGGTTGTAGTACCGATGATGATGATGATGATTAAGCTAAATAAATACTGGTTTTTCTCTCTTAGAAGTAACGAACCCATTATCCTCACGTTGAATAGAATAAACTCAAACTCCCATTTATATAACTTCAATCTGTCAAGCTCCTGTGTTAAAACTTATCTCTTATACTTTCTTCTGTCCTCATAGTTTACGTTTAAGTTAACTTAAATTAAGTTTGGTTAAGTGTAGCTAATTCTTACTAATTCTATTTATTGTAAGCTTATAGTAAGTAAATAAAAGTGGGTGTTAGCCCCACTAACCTAAAACTTGATACTAAAGCGTATTCCATACGTATGTGGCATCTCTAACAGATACGCACAATTCACTAGCAAAAATAGTGAAGAACACCGAACGAAAAATCGAATAAGAAAATACATCAGAACCGTATACCTAGCGATAACAAAAATAATTCACATCAGTGGAGTATAGCCGAGTTTACAAATCAAATTCAAAACACGGTCGGTAGCCTGATGGGTAACGCTTAGGTTCAATTTTTTTCGTGATTCAAACTGTCATAGCGTCAGTTCGAATCACACAATCTTCTTCACTATTATTTCAAACGCTATACGTACCCCTAAAGGGAGATGCTATTCCATATTTATGCTATTCTGTATAATTTAGGGGCCAATATAAAATATATTGTAGAGTTTATAATTAAAAACTCGTGGTCTTAAAAATACTTTTCGGAAGCATGCTTCCAGCTAAGGTCGGGCCGATTTTAAAGAGTAGAAAGTTTTATGAAAATCTCGAAATTTATCAACCAATCAACTTATTGAAATGTTTATGAAGGACTTCTTAAGCTCGTCATGGTTTTTTGTCGGTTCACACGACAGCCTTCCAAAAATACTACGCCTGAGCATGGTGTAAAAAATCAAGCATATAGAATTCCAAAAAAAAAAAATCTAAATCAAGGAAATTAAAAGGGTATGGTACTGTTGAACCTAGAAAAAGCATTTGATACACTTCGCCACAAGGGCGTTATATCTAAATGATAAAATAGATTTATAAAAATTTGTGTAAAGTTGTCAAGAATGTTTATCTCTGATTTAAAAAAAAAATTAATTAAGTACGCATGTTTTACTCTATGTTTTTCCTCCTACATGAATTTTTATACCTTTTATACAAAACGTAGATATCGAAGGCAACATATAGGTATCTACTTGATAAAAATATTTTCTCCGGGCGACAAAAAAATGTATATTCTGCAAGAGAGTTTGAAGGGGGCCTTCGTTAAAGCATTTATCATACATTTTGTATCAAATAGCTCTGAATTATAAAATAAAAAAACAGAAAAACTGTATAGATTCTTTCCAAAAAAACATCGATAATTGTTGTGATTTGAACTGCCCGCGCTAGTCTAAGGCATTACGAATTTGTTCCAGCTTGGAATATGCATAATCATGATACCAAGTTTGAGTTGAATCTGTTAACCAGTGTGCTTACAACCGCTGGTTATGTGAGTCGATGTCAGGAGTGCCTACCGATTTTTACAATGATTGAGAACGAATCTGTTCCAAATTTGGTGTTGCCAACTAAGTTTCATGTGCTGATGTAGTGAAGATATTTCTGAAAGCTTATGGTGATTCAGCACCATCAGAAATCTACACACATGGAAGCTACAAAACCTGCAACGAATGTCGAGAAGACTTGCCTCGTTCTGGACGCCTGTCAACTAGTTTAACTGATGATAACATCGACTGCTTTCGCAGTTTCACCACTTGGACTCGATTAATTTGACAGCTCTTTTTAAATTCTAACCTCCTCAGCAATGGCAGAAATACGCAAATATATCAATTGTTCTAACCCTTCAACGTGTGCGCTATATATTTAGTTGCTCCATATCCTCTCATATAATGACCCACAAGTGACCCACTTATTATAGCCAAATATAAACGATAACGACATATACGATGACTTGCTCTATCCAAGACAAACACCGACGGAATAAAAGATTATTCCATAAGTAATTCTATCCAAGACAAACACTACTGGACAAAAGCTCGTTAGAAAGGTCTCGCTTATATCCGCACGCTTTTTAACCGCGATTTAGAATTCGTTGTTACTTGGTAAAAAGTGTGTTGTATGCTGGTGGTAATTCTTGTTAGGTCCATATTCGACGCCGAAATGCCGTTTGAGCGAGATACAATATTTTGTCGCCACGAGAATTTTCTTTTTCATTTTCTCCGGGAAAAGGCAGAATACAAACAGCATTTTGTCGCTTGGAGATATTTTTAAGATCTCCGGTGGAACGTAAAAAGAATTTGTAACCCGGAGATATTTTTGAGATGTCCGGGGACTGGAAAAGCTGTCATCCAGAACAAGTTCTTTTATCTCCGGGCGACGCAACGTTTTTTTTCGCCTAGAGCAAACTATTTAATATAATAGACAGATACACATTATATAAAAAGTAGATATCTTCGCCCACCGTGAGCCATTGCTGGCCAGGTCCCTAGCTGTGATGTCACTACGTTCCAATAATATCTTTTCACCTCATTCCTAATTCATTTTTAATAACCTTCATTCAAATTTCAAAACTTCCAATTCGCACTCCATTTAATAAATAGGTTGCAATGAAGCTTCACACACTTCTCAGTTCGATTCTCATACCGACAGTTTCGTTTGCGTTCGTACTTTAGCAATATGTTCCTGTACCTTATTTCGCAATATGATTTATATAACAATTTACAGTTTGCTGATACAAAGTGTGTGACTAATGGTTCAATGATGGCGTTGGAAATGTTATCGTAAAATACATAGTTTTTTAATCGCCCGGAGAAAACTTCTTTTATAAAATAGAAGGATATGTATTCCAATATAGATACACTTACACAACTGTAATCATTTAAAGTATGATACAACAGATGACACTTACCTGAAAAGACAATAAATATAGAGTTCTAGATTTATTACAAATTTACATATATAAATAGTACGATTGTAAGCAGGAGAAAATATTACATATATAATACTACGAGTCATCGAACTGGCGACATCAAAGAACTAGTTCGTTGCGAGTACCAGCTTCCCTTCGTGATTCGATACAAAATTAGTCTTTATTGCCTCGCACAGTAGCATCGCGGGATCAAGAGTTGACAGAACCAATTCATGAGATTCCGATGAGAACTGGAAAACGATTCTTATGTGTCTTATGACAGGTAGTGAGTAAATACTTCCGCAATTGAATATACAAAAGCGATATTGACAGCGTACCGTTTCGCCTCTTTTTACCGAAATCGGCCCGATAAAAACCCAGATATGGTGTTTTATACATTAATGTGTCTCCGGCGGGGGACATTTTAACATATTCGTTATATTCGTGTCGGTTCGTTAAAACTCCGATTGTAAGAGTGAAAACAATGCACCAGTATCGTGAGACTTTTGTGGGCCTAACGGCCACCCTAGCCGCGAATTGCCCAAATATGCGTACGTCCAAATATCACACGGAGACAAAAGCATTGAATAGAAAGTGACCTTTCCTTGATCATGGGAAAATGAGGATAATAGACTTGTTATAGGGGCAGAAAGACGGTCAAAAATAGTTTTGCCACGTATTTTTGTCAATCAACAGAAAAATTGTACCTCCACAATACTTCCTACTGTGAATAGTTGAAATTTGTTAAATCTCCTAATTGCTTAAATCCCGATTAAAGAATTAACTAGCAAATGGAGTTTGATTAGAAAAGAAGAAAGTGAAAAATTTCAAATTAAAAACAAAACCCATATACGAGTATGGTGTTTTAAATGTTAATGTGTCCCAGGTGGAGGACACTTATTCGTTTCGGTTCGTTAAAACTCCGATCGTAAGAGTGAAAACAATGCGTACAGTATTAAACAGAGTTCGATTGGAAAAGAAAAAAGCGAATAATCCAAATTAAAAATAAAGTAATTCGTTAGAGATATCTAAACAAGTTATAGATCGGAACCCCAAGGGAACTACTAAACGTGCAACTATATTCACGTCTTTGAGGTGCGTGAAGTTGATAAAGTATTTATCGTTGCAGTAACTAATTTCAGGTGGTAGTCAGGTGTCACGAATACTCTTGTAATTCATTTATAAATCTGTCCCACCCTTAATCGATAGGATAGCTAATAAATCTCCTACGATTTCTACTTGACAACAACTGGCGCCGTATGAATTTTGAACACAGTTAACTGGCAAAGCGACTTGATAATTATACACCTTATATTCATTAATGGGTGTCTTTCATCTCACCCAATCGAACGCCGAATTGAACGCCAAAACGCCGATGGGAACTTTATAAAAAATTCCTAAGGAGCTAAACATATTCTGTTTTCTTATACAGAGAAGTTGTATTGAATTGGCATTTGTAATTGGTTAAAATTATATATATGATTTCCTGAGTTTAATTAATATTGTTCTTTTGTTTCATTTTTTGTTTATTGTTTGATGGAGTAATACTCGTATAGAGTCACGCATTTGATTACATTTACACTGGAGCAGGAGACTTCCCGTTTGGCAGCTAAACGAGTTTTGGTGAGCCTGGTTAATTAATTAATTTATTTATTTATTTAGTGGGTAAGTGCCCCATTTATTAGCTTAGTACAAGCTTATATAAATATATTACATTTATTACAATTGAATTCATTTCATTCATTAAATCCAGGATTTTCCTGGATTTGATGGCCCAACCCTTCATCATAAATTATGGTACTGACGTTCCTACTGTAGACATATTTTTCGTGGTGAAAAGAACGACATTTGCCTTCCCCGATTGATGGTTTTTGTCCAGATCTCGTCTTAGGTGATCGATCTGAATGCAAGTGTTGAGTTGATAGGTTCGAATATAACGAATGCAAGATACTATCGACGGTAAAACCCAATATCTTGTTACCCGCTGATTGTAGCAAATCGGTAATGCTAAGAGGAAATAGAGTCAGCGCCAATATAGAGTTGCCGAGGTACTCCGGATTGAACAAAAACTATGGACGAGATTATACCGTGTCTAAAGTTAACTTGACATTGTAGCTAAAGAAAACGCTGCATTGCATGTGGTCTCCCAAGAGAATAGGCGGAGAATGCGGTCACAATTAGAGCTCTCAAGCCTAGGAAAATGGCAGGTGGGATTCTTCCACCAAAGGAAGATAGAATCATGATACCCGATATAGAAACCTAGGTGAAAAGAAAATATGGGCAGCTGAATTACCATTTGGCTCCGCTGATATCAGGACATGGATGTTGGGCGGAATTGTTACTTCACTTTAGCGGTATTGTGATTTGTTGATGATGGTTATGTTGTTTAGTTGTTAATGGACTAACTCCTGTTGGTTTTATAATTGTCCTTCGACAAGTATTGATGACGGCGGTGTTCCGTTGAACACGTCCGCAGTAGATTGGGATTAAAACACCGGAACACGGAGACGATCACACAAATAAAACACGGCCAAAAATTCTGTGTATAAATCTGATTTTATTGTACTTGCTCTTGTTTTAATTTAGATTATTTGCTTACACGTAGACATTACAAGTTCACTATTCCAATAGGATAAAGTAAGTGCTGTCGATATTACAAGTTACCATTTCAGTCTGATAAAGTTAGTGCTGTCGATATTACAAGTTACCATTTCACTCTGATAAAGTTAGTGCTGTCGATATTACAAGTTACTATTTCACTCTGATGGAGTTAGTGCACGCGAGACTTTCTTAATCACCACGGAATTGCTATTCGAAAAGTTACTGTTTAAGCACACGACGATTTTCTTAATCGACCCTACGAGTTTGTTTCTATGACGTGAACTCACACACCTCACAACCCGCGCTACCTGGATTTATTCTCTTTCTCCACTCTAGTAATACCTCCACGATGGGGTTCCTCAGGCTCTACTTCGGATGGATGTTATATTTCGACTGCCTAGTTCGACGGTATTCGTAAGACTCTGGTGTCTACCCTAGAAAATATCCCATTCGAATTACTCAACTCGCATCTGCAAAGGAAAATTTCCCCATCCAATCTGCTAACAGACTTTCCCTTCGTATCTGTTAACAGCATAACATTTTTCTTTTCATCTCAAAAGGAGAATTTCCCATAGGATCTGGAAAGGAGAAATCTTACCTAATTATCATCATTATCACCATTCGTTACTGGTGGTCGGAATCATGTTTCTTTGGTTTACGGATCGGATGCCGCCGCTTATTCTCCGATCTTTACGTGGTTTATTTGAACTGCACATCTGTCATGCGGCAAAGGATCGCCTGCATTTCGGATGTGTACACGGACTATGGGATGTAAGGCTTTGTTTGCCTTTTTCATCATAAACATCTATCAGGGATAGTGTTATGCGTTTATGATTGTTCGCCTGCTAATCAGCGGCGCAACGAATCGTTTGTTTGCGCAAGTGTGCCTTAGCATTAGGTCGTGCAAGGGATTTAGGTGCTAATTGCTTTTAGCTACCCGAGAATGCATCCCATGTTCGGTTTACATCGCGTTGCTGCTCAGACTGGGTGATCGATTTACATGCGATGCTTTCCTGCATTTTTGGATTGGTTTAGCATACGATGTATGGATGCGTTGAACTTTATATTGGAAGTTTTTGAACGTTAAGTTCCTTGGTTTTTGATATCGGGTTCAACGTTGTTGCAGTTTCATATAACCTTTGTTACAGGTATAATTAAGGACTTTGGGACACGTGTCTGTGGGCACGTGTAATGAATATGGTAAGTATGTTCCTTGGCGGAAAGGACATCTCAACCTATAGTTTGTTGTGCGGTTCGTGGAACCGCCACAGATGCTTCCGATAATACTTGCACAGGTATAAGCATGTGAATCGACTACGATTCGAAAACAAAAAAAGGCAGTGTTCGGTAGTCGACAAAAGGGAATATTTTGTTCCCCTTGGATACTAGTACGCCATTAGTATTAAGCAAAAATAAGGTCGGCGCCAAAATAAAACACGGAGGTACACCGAAATTGATAGAACAACGACTCCGAAAACACGTTGTTTACAAATGGCCGGATTGAAACTAGCCGGACATAAGACGGAGGCAGTTTAAATAAGCAGCCACAAGAAAGCTGAGCACCTTGATTTGGAAATAGAAGGACAAACGATAAGATCCAGTCCCTATATTAAATATCTTGGTGTTACACTCGACAGCAGGTTGACCTTCAAGGAACACTTGAGGAAAACAGATTAGAAAACGGCAAGACTATGCAAAGTTTTGGCGAGAATGCTACCCAATGTTAGTGGACCCCGGTCCCACATAAGGAAACTGTTAACCAGTGTCAACACCTCCATTATAATGTATGCAACTCATATATGGGCAGGAGCCGCACAGTATAAGTCGTACATGACGGGAGTGAACTCAGGACATAGGCTAGCATCATTAAGAGTATGCTGCGCATCCCGAACGGTATACGAAGATGCCATACATGTTTTGGCTGGGAGGGCACCACTTGACATTGTAGCTAAAGGAAACGCTGCATTGCATAAGGTCGCCCAAGAGAATAGTCGGAGAATGCGGTCACAATTAGAGTTATCAAGCCAAAGACAAAGACCATTAGAGATACGGTGAGGAGGAATCTAAAGAGAGAGAGAGGGGGGGGGGGGGGGGGGGGGGATTAATTTCAGGTGAATTAATTTAAGGAGGTAGGCGCCGTCGACCGAGCCGGAGAGGACCCGATGAATGAACACCATGTCAACCCAGAACCCTGCGCCCCTTAAAGGTTCTAAGGTTGATTAATTTACAGCGGTTAATGTACGAGGGAAGGATAAATTGGTTTCGAATCGTTGCCCCCGGAGAGCGAACCGGGAAGAGATGTTGAATACTTTCGATTCTACGGATGAAATGTGAATGATCGCCAGATAAAGCCCAATTGAGTTGTGGACGATTAAAATCTTCGAATATGATGATGTCGTCTTCGCAATTAGTCAGCTCGATTACGTAGCCGAGAGCATTAAGAGCTAGCTCGTAAACTTCAATAGGCTAGGATGGCAAGATATAGAAACACATGACAAAGATTGACTTCCGAGGAAGAGTGATTTCGACTGCAACAAAGTTCAGATTGGTGGAGTTAGGAAAAGCGAGAAGGCTGTTGCCAACAGCGACGAGCACCGCTCGGTTGCGGAAAAGTCAGTAGTATGATTGAGGAAGTCATCGCGGAAGATCGTGAACGTGGGGGGAAACAGTTCCATGTTATGAATTCTGGGGATTAAGTTCGTTTCGCTTAAAGTGCAAATGGATCGGGTCTTTAAACGAAGACTTCTTACGTTCTAATAATATAATTTTCAATTTTTCCTCACGCTAATCGAGGTGGATAAGTACTTGATCTGGTTAGTGTGCGTGTATTAATGCAGCCTCCGAGGAGTTCCACTGACCTAGTGCGATGTCTGTGGTGAACTCGGAGTGCATTGAACTGTAGGGAGACAGAATTGTGGAGAAGAGGAAAATGTAGCTGGTGCTATTCACCTGTGAAAAGAGATCATTGATCCCCAGCGAATGGAGTATCTGGAGAAAGTGGATAGAATGCCGAATTTGATGGTTTGATCAGACTATGCCGTTGCTAACCGACATGATGTGATTTCCGGTGGAAATCTCAGAGGTTAGCGAAATGAGGTTGCCGTATGGTGAAAAGATAGCTAAACTCAATTATACGCGTCCGTTTAACATGATTAACAGGTGGAATAGCTTGAAAGGGGAATAAGGATTCAAATGACGCGCTGAAAGCGGTCGAAATACGGTATGAAATTGTGGGTTGGTCCTCCATGTGGTATAGAGAGCCCCCACAGTCCTACCCCACCCGCCGTATTTATCAGACCTTGTCCCTTCTACTTATCACTAATTTCGATACATGTCACATGGTCTGTCCGAGCAGCACTTTACAACATATGAAGATACCAAAACAATGGGTCGATTCGTGGATATCCTCGAAAGATGAAGAATTCTTCCGACGTCGTATCCGGATGCTGGTCAAAGATGGGAAAAAGTAATGTCTAGTAATGGACAATACTTTGAATAAAACGTAATGTACCGTTCGATCACAATAAATTCCTATTGTTTATAGTCGGAAATTTATTTGTACACCTAATATTATAAAATGTACATATTATAAACGTATAAATATATATTAAAACAAAGACGGAAAAGTGTTTTTCACAGTTAATTCATCATCTCCTTCATGTGTATCCCATCTAAAGTCTTGCTGCAACTGTTACTGACAAAACAAGGTAAAGAGAAGAAGAAAACCGTGACGAAAACACTGCTATTCACTTCCAAGGATTAGGCGATTACCCATTGTTACATTAATATATTTTTGTGTGGAAATTTATTTTGCAACATTATCGACCCATAAGACTCAGTTCTAACCACTCGAAGAGTATGGATACTGATTAACCGTCAACCTTCGAAATATCGGGGTATGAAAATCCATTTAGTCATTTTCAATTGGGATTTGGTAACCACAGGTTCACAGGAGGTCTGATAACGTATCTTACCAAAAAGGGGAGCCACTCCGTTCATTGCTAGTCTGAAAGCAAGGTTGGACATCATGGGTTCGACAGAGTTTGGCACCTAGCCCCGTAAAAAATGTACTCTCATGGAGATTAAATTGATAAGGGAGTACCCTTTTCTGACTGACAATTCCGCGTCCCTTAAAGTTAATGATGGCAATATCACTTTCTCTATTACTCAACAATTTCCTAATGATTTTCCAAAACCCAATTCACTTGCTTGGCGATGACAGCACGTTCAATTTCTCGTGCTGTTTCAAACATTTCTGACAAAAGTCTTCGAGCCTCATTATAAATTTGCAGGATATGTTCAGCTCAAAAATTTGTATAAAGCGCTGAATGTCTTCAACTTTTCTTATACTTTGCTTCCAAATGACTGAATTTCTTCCTTATCTAAGTAATGTTTGAATGTATTTTGAATTTTTAAGAAACAAATACTATAACTACTAGCACTGAGAACTCCGAACTTAATAAAATATAGGATTATCTAACCGAGTGGAATTCAATGCTTCTAAAACCTCTTTAGTATTTTTTTTTATCATCAACGGCGAAACCCAAAATAGATATACTATCGATAAGTGCACTTGTACTTCAAATGCCAGAAATCTTTCTTTAATGAGCAAGCATGAGGAAGTAACTCGTCACCTAGGTAAGCCGTCTTGAATGTTCCTTCAGTACCACCTCCGCCCAATCATTGTAGTTGTGTGAATGTTTACTCTGTTTCCTTTTATGTATCGTCCTTCATCGGAACGCGTCTCTACCAATGTTTAAATATATAAACAGACCCAGCAAAGAAATTGCACATTAAACCATGAATCTCCACTGGTCAACGCATAACTCTTATATTATTGCAACGCTGTTTCCTTATGCGCGCTATTCTTCATCGGAATGTGTCTTTAACAGTATTTACATATGTAAACAGACACGGCAAAAAAGTTGCACACTAAGCCTCGAAACTCTTATACCATTGCAACGACTTGAAACAAAAAAACAATACCGTCTCGAATTGGGGTGTAAGCTAATGTAGGCGAAGGATTGACGAAAGCGATGTTGTATGCCGTACTGAATCACTGCAAAAACATAGTACAGAGCCTCTCTGGAATAAATATTATCACACCACAAGCCTACCTAAAATCTTTCCAGGGTATGTTCGTCCAAGAGAAACTAATACGACAAATGTCGGAGATTTATTGAAACTAGGGAAGCCATCGAGTCGTGGGTGGTATCGGATTAAAAACCGGTCGCAACTATTTGAACAAGCTGATGTCCGTTTTTATTGACATAAACTTGGCAAACTGACACCAACTGCTATAACTGGAAGTTTCTTATTATTAATATACGCCTTTTGAATACATTAAAATAAAAAGGTTCTGGGTCAGAAAATGTTCAACAACCTAAAAATAGCATTTTTTTATATACAGGTATTTTAAAAAAGGATATAGTGCTTAGGCCCTATGGGATTGAATTGATTGTATTGGTTCAAACGGATTATTTTGACGTGGCATATCAGTGAATAAAAGGAAAACTCATTCTCTACACCATTTTAGAATTCAATGGCTCTACAGTTTAACAAACACTTAGAGTACTCTACAATAAGTAAATAGATAGGTGACACCTAGAATCGCAAAGTCAATTTACTTCCCTTCAATCATTTCCCTCGTCACTTTGTCATTTAAATTCCCGTCACTTTTTTGAGTTTTTATTTTCGTTGCACTGTTTTTTAAATAGTGTTCATTTGATGTAAAAGAAAAATGAGCCCAACTAAATAAAATCCAATATTCAGTCGTGTAGTGCTTTGCAGTTCACTAACTCATCCAACTTGATCCTCGAAGAGTCAATTCAGATAAAGGCTGCAAAGGCAAAGTTGAAAAAATAAATACAAAAATTGAATTTACTAAAAATACGTTGCATTGCAGTTTTGTGTTATGTTGTTAAATCAACAAAAACACGGTCGTCATTATAGTTTTTTGGTCGGGCGGTTGTTTTATTTTGAAAATATTTGAATGTTAGCAAGCAATAAAGGGCATGTTTAATCCCAGGCGACATATCCATCTTGGATGGTCCTCGTGTGTGCGTTTGTGTAAGTGTTGTTCAAATGTTAAGTCGAGGGTGACAAAAACTTTATAGTCAGCCGTGTGCTCACATAAAAAGTCATCAGCATGTTGTACCCGTTGATTAGTCGACCGTACATATCCCTGGTCGAGCATTAAGTTTTAGAAACAGAATCGTCGAGTGTGCACAGAAAACGAAAGGTAAATGTGAATCCTTTGCTTGTAGAGATAACGACAGAAACTGTGGTGTGGCTACCTATGGTCATATATTCTGATTTCATGCTTCCAATGGTCGTCGGGTCGGTTGCCTGGTAAAAAGTTGAAAAGGGGAAAACAAATAGAAATGTATCTGTAGGTGTTGATGGACCGATGGGAATTAGAGGTGGGAAATTCCTGGTAACAGTATCTCGCCTATGTTTAGAAATACCAGAGAAAAAAAGAAAGATGTTGGAGAGAGATCATCCGTGTTACAATATATTCGAAGTCGAGAGGTTGGTTGCAGTACATCATATCTGTACACCCTTGATTAGAATAAAAATTTAATAATATGCATGTCTAAGCTTAGGAGGGCAGAATCCGACTGTCTGACTCCAGATGAAGTTCTCTGCGTGTCCTTGTGGTGAGATGGAATACAGTTAATTCAGAATAGACACCCTTGCCAAAAGAAGAAGACATTTACCTCCATGAGAGTGTCTCGGGCATTCTCTAGGATCGATTGCGTATAGTGTTTTCATTAATTAAAATAAATTTCAAATTCCATGCTATGTGGCTTAAGAATGGTCAGATGTCCATTTGTCCACAAGGATATGTCTGGCAGAGCGTGTAGAATGGCGTCAGCCGGAGGAGTCCTTTTTGGTCAACATCTGTTGTCTGTTAGTGGGGCTGGACATGATGTAATTTCTGGTACGCTGTAAAGGGTGAGTGCCGTGGTTTTATGCATATTAATGTTTATCATAATCTTTTGGGTTTTATTGGAGAACCAGAAATTCATTACGATACTTATTTGGGATTTGTGGAATTTGCGGTTGGTATTTGTACATATTTCGGTCGTTAAGATGACTTGGGATACCCCATATCATGCCTGCCTTTTGTGCATGGAGATTTTGGGCGTAAATGTTTGCATATCGTTGTTGTTTGTTCAAAATCTTTTTTGGTTTACGTCCTACATTCAACTGTTGCTTTTTAGACAATGAACTAAAGTCGATTCTGCAATAACTATATAAGAATATTCTGAGGTTGAATTATATATAGTATAATTATATATATAGTATTATATATATACAGTATAATTATCTATATAGTATAATTATATATATAGTATAATTATATATATAGTATAATAATATATATAGTATAATTATACATATAGTATAATTATATATATAGTATAATAATATATATAGTTTAATTATATATATAGTATAATTATATATATATAGTATAATTATATATATAGTATAATTATGTACATAGTATAATTATATATATAGTATAATTATATATATAGTATAATTATATATATATAGTATAATTATATGTATAGTATAATTATATATATAGCATATTTAAATATATAGTATAATTATAATTATCCAGTTTTGATTTTTCATTTCGATAAATGCGCACAAAAGGGGACAGTTTGAGCTATCCTAAGTCTCAAAGCACAGCGTGACAAAGACAACATAAACAAAGGAGGCAGCGATGTTATATCGGTCACGAATGCCTGGACATTACAACATTACAACGACGAGGAAACACATGGCCAGGTAGAGCATTACACATTCGTATGGTTCGACTAAAGAATGACTATATGCTTATTTGTATACCTGATGTGTTGTCTTTCAATATGAACTGATGCGCATTCACAGACTGATATCAGAGATATTGCGATCAGAGTACAACAGGTTAAGACGCTTGCAACAAAGAGCAAGAAACCGTAACACCTACCCACAGTTGCATGCGGAATTCGTCAACAAACGGAAAGAGTTGAGAAATGTAATCCGCAAAAGTAAATGTGACGCGTTCTGCTCCCTAAGGGATGAATTATATAACAACCATGCGGCCGCGCCTACAGCATAGTCATGAAAAGACTACAGAACAACAGTAGTCAAATTCAAAAAATTAAAACTGACATGGCCAGAATTGTTGCTGTTGTCATCCCGCAGTGTGATGAGGTGTTGAGAGTGCAAGAGGAGTGGAGTATAACTGAAGGAGAGATACCTCCCGTGACCACCGAAGAGGTGCTCTTGGCTGCAAGGGTTGTCAAAAAAAAAAAACAAGACCCCAGGACTGGATGGTATCCCCAACGCTGTAGTGAAGACTGCTTTAACAAAAAAGCCGGAAGTCTTCAGCAGTCTCTTCACAACCTGCCTTCAAACAGGGCAATTTCCCAAACGATGGAAAAAACGGTTGTGCTTATCCCAAAAGGAGTCAAGAATCCAGAGGCGCCGTCGTCTTATCGCCAGTTGTGCATGTTGGACACGACAGGAAAACTGCTTGAGCGAGTAATTGCCACTCGCCTGGAAGAATTCACTGAGGGGACAGCGGGGCTCTCTGAATCGCAGTATGGATTCCGGAAAGGTAGATTAAGGCAGTATCTGTGGTGTGCGACATCGCTCGCAATGCGATAGCTGGAGCACGATGGCTAGGTGGTACTCGTACAAAGAAATATTGCGCGGTGGTGACACTAGATTTTAATAATGCATTTAACTCGGTGAATTGCAATCGGTCCTAGAAGCGTTGGGCGATCTACAAGTCTCACCCTACTTGATGCGTATACTAGCAAACTATTGTAGCGGTTCTACGAACCATACAACTCCTTACAGGTGAGTTATCCTTTCCGCCAAGGAACTCTACTCACCTTTCGCAGCACACGTGCCCACAGACACGTGACCCAATAGTCATTACCATACCTGTAATAAACGCTATATGAAATTGCAACAACGTTGAACTCGGTAGCAAAAACCAAGGAACTTAACGTTCAAAAGCTTCCAATATCGAGTTCAACGTATCCATACATGGTATTCTACCCCAATTCAAAAGGGCAGCTAAAACATCGCATATAAGCAATGCGTCAAATGCAGCAAGCATCACATACAGGTCATCAATCTCCCATCCTAAATATCAACGCGATTTTTCCAAAGAAATACCATTTTCGGTAAATAGACCGAACAACGGATGCATACGCTGGTAGCTAAATGCAATTAGCACCTAAACCAGGTACACTTGCGCAAACAAACAATTCGTTGCACCGCTGATTAGCGAACAATCATAAACGCATAACATTATACCTGATAGATGTTTATGATGGAAAAGGCAAACAAAGCCTTACATCCCATAATCCGTCTACGCATCCGAAATGCAAGCGATCCTTTTCCTCATGCCAGATGTGTTGGATAAACAAACCAGTGAGTGATCGGAGAATAAGCGGCGGCATCCGATCAACGGACAGAGGAGGACAGAATTTCGATCACCACCACAATAGTGATAATGATGATTACGATGAAAAACCTTCCTTTACAGATACGATGGGAAATTTCGCTTCACGGATACGATAGGAAATTCTGTTTCACAGATACGTTGGGAAAATTTCCCTTACGATGGGGGATGCGAATTCAGTAGTCGAATTAGAGATTAGTCTTTATCGAGGAGTTGACTTAGAGAATCCGTCGAATAGAGATTCTGGAAGAAACAGTCGCAGAGGAAGGTACAGAGGTAACGAACGACGGAAGCGTGTGCGCGATTTTTGTAGTAAAGCAAATAGTTTACCAGTAATTCATCCGGAATTCTACTAAAGTTTTATGTGCTGCCACATGTTTAACATAAGTGTGCGAACGCGAAGAATCGCAAGTGACAAAGAACTGGGATTGTAAAACTTATTAACCTCTTTAATAATATTTGAAACAATCCGTGAATCAATAAACTTTGGATCGTGACCTATGAGTGTTCAACAGTGTTATCTAAATTGAAAGAAAACAAATCTAATCACAGCTTAAAAGCAACTCAACTAGTTGTTTTATTGGTGACAGCATTCGTTGCTGGTGCAGTTTTGTTCGTGTACAGTGTTCGGCGAAACACAGTGTCCAAAGACAATCAAATCGCCAAACTATCCCTCGGATAGAAAACTGCTGTATGATACAGATGAGGGGCCACAGGAATATAAAATAACAGCGGGTGTACCTCAGGGATCTGTATTAGGTCCGCTGTTATGGAATATAATGTATGATGGTGTGCTCAGGGTTAATGTACCGGAGGGCGTTAGAATCATTGAGTACGCATATGATTTAGCAATAGTGGCCGTAGCAAAACATCTAGATGACCTCGAGAATATTTACTCCCAAGCAATACAGAGCGTTAAATGCTGGCTAGATATAGCCGGACTGGAACTAGTTGGACATAAGACGGAGGCAGTGTTAATAAGTAGCTGCAAGAAAGTTGAACACCTTGATTTGGAAATAGAAGGACAAATAATCAGATCCAGTCCTCATATTAAATATCTTGGTGTTATACGAGGGTTGCCTTTTATATTTCGGGATTAGAGAACAATAACAAATATTGATCATCGACAATCACTTTATTGTTTTTCAAAATATTCCCCATGAAGATCTATACACTTTTGCATGCGTTTGAACCAATTGTCGAAGCACTTTTGCCACTCTGATTGAGGTATTTCCAACACATGCATTCTGAATGCAGCAACCACTTCTTCAGGTGTCGAAAAACGTTGACCTCTCAGTTTGTTTTTTACGTACGGGAATAAAAAGAAGTCATTCGGTGCCAAGTCAGGTCTATACGGCGGATGACCCATCAAATCGATGTTTTGGGTGCTCAAAAATGCAGTTGTCGCAGCCGATGTGTGGGGGCTCGCATTGTCGTGGTGAAGAGTGATCCGTCTTCGGCTGTTGGTTTTCCTGATTTCTTGGAAGACAACTGACAAACAAATGGTTGTGTACCACTCAGAATTGACTGTTCTGCGTTGTTCTAGTGGTACGGTTGCGACATGTCCAGTTTTTCCGAAAAAACAGGCGACCATTTGCTTGGAAGTGCTTCGTGCGCGAACAACTTTTGTTGGAATTGGCTCATCTTGAAACACCCAGACAGTCGACTGCTGTTTACTTTCGGGCTCATACGCGTAAATCCACGATTCATCACCTGTCACGATGTCATAGACGTGTTTCGAAGCACCGCGACCGTATTTTTTGAGCATTTCTATCGACCAATTGACACGAGCCTTTTTTTGGGCGATTGACAAATTGTGTGGGATCCGACGCGAACAAATTTTTTTGACAGTCAAATGTTTATGCAATATTGAATGTATGCTGGTCCCACTAACGCCTAAGGTTGTCTCAATCTCACGATAGGTCACATGACGATCTTCCAATATCAGTTCGCGCACAGCATCAATGATTTTCGGAACAACAACTGATTTTGGACGACCTTCACGAAATTCATCTTGGAGTGAACTACGACCACGATTGAATTCACCATACCATCGATAAACACTGGTCCTTGATGGAGCTTCATCGCCAAAAATTGAATTAAGTTCATCCATGCACTGTTGCTGAGTTAATCCACGCCGAAAGTTGTAAAAAATAATCGCACGAAAATGTTGACGATTTAATTCCATTTTTGGGCCGAGATGAATCTTTTAAGTTACTGTAAACAACACAAATAGCGCTCGCATGTCAAAACGTTCTGAGTGCGTATAACCTCAAAAATGTCCAACTTTACGACAAAGCTGTCAATTGCCGGATTGCAACACTAGGGTTGCCAAATCCCGAAACATAAGAGGCTACCCTCGCACTCAAGAACAGGTGGAGCTTCAAGGAACACCTGAGGAAAACGAGTGAAAACCATAACCAGTGGGTGGCATCTCACATATGGGCAGGAGCTGTATAAGTCGTACATGAGGGGAGTGAACTCCGCGGGGTTCAAGGGGAATATGAGCCTGGCAGGAGGTGGTTTTAGTCGGTAAAAACCCGGCAAGCCTCTGGATCGGTCCAGAGGTATCTTTTGAAAATTCCCACCTTCCTACCGAAACCAAAAAAAAAAAAAAAAAAAAGAGATATCGTGGAAAAATATCTGAGGGGGCAGAACACAGCAAGTTCTCTTGAACAACGACTATGATAATACTTATTGGAAGGGGATAGGCACGATATGCTGCGCCTATGTTCTAACGACGGAACTGCTCGACTCACAGTTGTGCCCCAGTAAGTTTCACTGCTCGTGTAAGATAGTTTTGGATGCGCCTGACCAAATATGGGCGTTGAATTTGGACACATGGAGGTCTTGTAATTAGTGTTCAGGTTGGATGGAGTGAAGTAACTTTTGCATATCTTAAGGAACCCCATACATTTGGCTGCACTTTTCGCAGCTTCAAATATGTGGTAATTCCAATTCAGAGTCGAATTAATTCGAGTGCCGTGAATTCATAGTTCCTTGGCATCGTCGATGGAACTGCCGTTCATCCACAGTATATTTATTTTGGGATTCGCCCTTGAGAACAAAAGGCAGCACTGAGTTTTAAAGCATTGAATTCTACTCAGTTAGATAATCGCCATTGATATATCTTGTTGAGGTCGGAATTCAGTGTGTCAAGCATAACCTTAACTTTGATAATGACGTTCGTTAATTTATAATGACGTTCGAAGAGACTGGTCAGGAATGTTCGTAAAAGTATGAGAAACTCAAGGTGCTGTAATCAGCAAATGAGTGAATTGAGTTGTGGGTAATTGACAAGAGACGATTTATAAAGATGGGAAAGAGAGTGAGTGAGAGTACCAAACCCTGGGAAACACCTGTATTAATTTGATGGGAGGCAGATTTGACACCATCAAGAACTAAGGTAAATGATCGGCCAGATAGGTAGTCTCTTATCCACGGGATTAGTGCATTGTACATTCCATAGGAATGTTTTCTAAACAAAAAGGGCTGTATGCTAAACTCTGCCGAAGGGCTTTGAAATATCCAATGTGACCACTTTGCTTTCGCCTACGTATGTAGAAAACCGTAAATTGTAAGCCTGTATTCCGGCTTATAACTGAACTTTGTCACAGAACATTTGGCAAAGAGATTGGGCCTCATGAAGGTACTAGAAAACATGACCTTTCAGGGCATTGACCAACTTAAACGGGTGCAGAATAAACGTGAAGGATCACGAGTGAATGACTTCACAACAAAAATTGAGGCATCTTACCCAAAATCGTGTCAGGCCAGCCAGCGAAGCCAATAAACACAACCATTTGGGTAATGGCTAAAAACATGTATTTACCAGACCCGGCTTTCAACAAACCTGGCGCCGTTAACATGTTGATTGGCACAAAGTTGTACTTCAATCTCCTGTGGTCAAATTTGATTGGGGCCTCAGTCACTCATGGTGCAGAACACGATGTTTGGATGGATAGTGACAGGCCCGATATCGAAGACATCAAGGGAGATTACAATTTACGCCCTTATGACTTCCCAAAATAAAAACAAGTAACAGAAGAAGAGATTTAGAAGGACTGAAAAACCAACAGACAACATAAACACGAAGAAGGCAGAAAGGAACTGCGAGTCACCTTTTCACCAGACCACCACTAGGGGTGCGGATGGCTGATTCAAGGTGAGGCTTTAACTCAAAGCAATGCCTGTCAGGGGTAGAAAGTCTAACCGTATACCCTGTCAAAGATTTGTAACCTGGGAGCGAAGGAGATAGCAGCAAGATATCATGTGGGAGTACGAAACGCTGAGACCCATAGAGGAAGTAGACTTTGATTAAACCTCAGTAATTCGGTGATTAGTCCCGAGAAGAAAGCCCAGGATAGCAACTGATGCATCAGAAAAGACAGAGATGGAAAGAGAGAGACCAGAACATTAAGCTTGGGCTTCCGGGCAGCATCGAAGATGAACTTCCCAACCTAACACCGAGACGAACAGAGGACGTTATCATCAGCGGAGACAGCGTCACAAGAGAAGCCGAGGTACAGGCAACTAATGACGTACTTCGGAGAACTACCCACAGATTAGCATCTCTAATCGGGGCTGATGAGTCCATGACCAAGCACGAACACGACACCGACAAAAAGTATGCAGCAGAAAATCAAGGATCTCAACGTGCTGTCATCAGCAAATGAGTGAATTGCGTTGTGGGTAATGGACAAAAGAGCATTTATAAGAATGAGGAAGAGAGTGGGTGAGAGTCCAGAACCCTGGTAAACACCTGCATTAATTTGAGGGGAGGCAGATTTGACACCATCAAGAACTAAGGTAAATGAACGGCCAGATAGGTAGTCTCTTATGAAGGGGATCAGTGAATTGTACATGCAGTGGGGGGTGATAATTGTCAATGGTAGAGAGGGCGTGCGGGCTAGGGGAGAAATATAAGAAAAATAATTGTAAATAGGGCTTAGTTAGTCTTAAGTAAAATCTTGAAATTTGTTTGTATAATAAATGCGGATTGTATGTTAAGCTAAAAAACGAAACGTCCGGCTCGACAAAATTAACAAATACTTACAATTAGGGGTGTGGGTAGTTTTGACGATGGCATCAGCAAGGATGTGGGGTCCATCAAAACACCACTGATTGTTCACAGTCAATTATCACCCGAAGAATGAGAAGGTAAAAGAAACACAGGATTCCAATGAAAACTGAGCCGATGAACACTGAACTCCACACTCGAGTTCCAAGACACTGTACACTGCGGAATGATGACAATTAAAACGCGGATGTTGTTATTCTGTGGAATGTTTATTTATTGTTTAGTTTAAAGTTTCTTACCATTGACATGGTCCACCTCTTTGGAAATTATTAATTTTTCTGATATCTAATCGTTGTACAGCGTAAAAGAAAACAAACACTACTAGTCACACAATGATACAGTTCACGAAAACGAGGTAAGTTTTGAACTCATAATTTACACTTGTGATAGACACCCATGGGCTCCTCGATAGTATAGTGGTTAGTATACCCGCCTGTCACCCGGGAGACCGGGGTTCGATCAGAAAAAATAAATCATTATGGAAAATTTAACAAGCCTTAGGACTTGCTAAATAAGGCCAAGACCGGTCCCCGGTTGTAGTGCCGATGATGATGATGATGATGATAGACACCCATAGAGTTCGTAGATATATTACATGGATAAAACAAGTAAGCCGGCGAACATTAACAATAAGAAATCACCGTTTCCGAAAGGGGCGTATTTACGCACGAATCGAATACGCAAGTTAATTAATTATTACAACTCCCCGACTCCTCCGCTAGACTTGTAAAATTGGTCCTGACGTCTGCCCAGTTGGATGGTAAAAATCTGACTCCAAGATAATATTCATATCTGCCAAATTCAACGGTGTGGATTACATTGGTGTGGGAGGATTCTATGTGTCCGTGTAGGACAAGTACGTTGCCCTACAGCCGGCATATCGGCAACGACGAAAATGCACCTAAATAAACATGGGCTGGTGTAATGAATTGGTATTATAGAGATATGCGATAGCGAAGTCGCCGAAGGGAGAAATAGGTTTCTGTGTCTTAAATAAACAGAAACGCTATTTCGAGGGCTATAAATCTTTGATGACCTGCACCTGAGAACGAAATAGGTTTTTGCTTTAAAAAGTCAGTGGGAATAGATGGAGTACCTAACATCGTACTCAAGAACCTGCCCCCAATGGCAATAGATATATACACGGTCCTATTTAACAACGCGTTGAATAATGCATATTATCCCGCGCGTTGGAAAACAGCTATCATTCAGCCCATCGCAAAAAAGGGCAAAGACTGCACAAACCCAATGAACATGCGTTCGATAAGTTTACTCCCAAGCAAAGTAGTAAAGTATTTGAAAAAACCATTAACAAAGCTCTGCCAAAATGGGTAGACGACAACAGCATTATTCCAAATAACCAGTTTGGCTTTAAGGCGGATCATGAAACCACACATGCCGCAGCTAAACTGGTTTCCGACATACAATGGAATAAATGTAGAAACCAATGCACAGGGGCCTGTCTGATCGACTTGGAGAAAGCCTTTGATACCGTCTGGATCGAAGGGTTGTATTACAAACTGGTCAGACATGGCATACATAAGCCTTTACTATATGTACTTTACGATATGTTAAAGGACAGGAGGTTCGTGGTCAAAAGTGGTAATGTGACCTCTAATAAAACGTATAATATCAAGAACGGCTTGCAACAGGGCGCGGTACTCTCTCCGATTCTTTTTAACATTTACATTAGCGACTTATTAGATGCACTTCCGCAGGCTATTGCGTACGCAGACGATCTCATAATTTACAGAACAGCTCCGAAAGTTGAGATCATAAATAGGTTAATACAGCGGGACTTCAACAAAGTGCAGCGCTATTGCGATGACTGGAAATTTAAGATCAACTTCCAGAAATGTGAAGCCATCCTATTTAGAACTCCATTATATAAAGCCACGTACGACACAAGGAAAAACTGGCGAAAGCTAGATATCGTGGGACCGCATGGAGATAAACTGGAAACCAAGAGTTTAGTTAAATAACTGGGCATCTGGCTAGATCAATATCTGTATTTCAACAGACATGTAGAGGCTGCTTTGCTCAAACCGAGGAAAACTTTTGCTATGACAAGGAGGCTATTTCACAGTAGCCAACTTGACAGCAGGGTAAAAGTTATATGCTACATGACGCTAATCAGGCCAATGCTCATATATGGTTGCCCAATATGGTTCAACATAGGTCCAAATTTGATGGAAAAGATTCGGGTGTTCGAAAGAAAGTGTCTCAGAATTTGTCTCAGATTATATCGCACTATAAAAAGTATTTCTCAAATGAGACTTTATATAATGAAGCGTACATAAATAGGGTGGATAATTTTATGATTGAATTAATCAGAGGACATATTGCGAGAGCGATAAGCTCGTCCAATGACCTAATTTTCGCTGCCTATTATCCAAACAGTCTGTACTATGAGAGCGTGCGTCGCAACGGCTTTGTTCCACCAGAGGCGTTCCTTGACTTGAATATGAAAGGGCTTATAGAGGGTAGATCCGGAATTCCGCTGATCTATCATGTAAGTAGATCATCTGTAGACGGGCGATTGTGCTACGACCGGGAAGTAATGCGCACCGAAGAAGAGCTCTTGCGCTTCAGTAGGGCTATCTCCCACAGAGACCGGAACGATAGTATTAGACGGCGTCAACAGTTCTGGTGGTTGAATGGCATATAAAGACCTGGATACCAAAGTCGGTATAGAATCACACTATCATCAGCTAGCTTACATAGACTTAGCTTTTCTAGAATTAAGGTAGTACAAGATTTAAGTTAAGTTAGGTTAAGTGCTTTTACATACAAAAAATTAAAAAAAGTAGGTAAGTAGACAAAGTTTTACAAATTTTTCTTTGTATTTCAACTAATTATCAGTACTGCCACAAAGTTCTGTCGCCGAAAGGCAAATTATACAATTGTTAAGTAATGTTTAGCTTAGAGCGTCTGCGAAGGACCAGTAAGTTATTATATAAGATAATTAAGCTAGAATTTAAGCATTTTTTGTCTAGCCTTTAATTTAGAAATTAAGAATATAAAAAGAAAAATAAAAAATGTTTTAAAAATGAAAAATAGCTTTTTGCTTTAAGATACACAAAAACGCTATTTCGAGGGTCACGATGACATGCACATCGTGTTTGTTTATTTAACAGGCCGGAGCATCGTTAGGCATGATCTGGGGTATGATTGTCTATGGTGAATCATATTAGTGCCCAAATCGCATGATCGGTAGATAACCGATAAAGAAAATTGGTTGCAAGTGTTGCGAACCGTGGGGTTGGGGCCATATTCACTCATGAACCGTAGCAAGAATACCGGCTACAGCTATGTCAACAATTACGCTGGCCAGCGAGTATTTATCTTTTATAATTGCTGACAAGCTGAGCCGATTGTCTGGCACGGTCCATGTATGAATGAATGGAATAATTTGTTTGACGTGCATGCTTGATAACGTTTAACTTTCAGGTGTGATGGTGCAGGGGAGCTTACGCTGCCCCTAATTGCAGGTAAGTACTATGGGTTTGGAAGGTGGTTAATTTAAGAGGATGGGCGGTTCTTTGGGAATGTATTAAAGAACCGCCACTGCGGTACTTTTTTAATTGCCACCAACTAGTGTACCCACAATTGACCTTCCTTTAGATATAAATCTAACGATCATGTTCAATTAGTGGTAGGCACTGGCGCTGGGGTAACCATTATCGCTGAACAACACTTAAAACAAAAGGTATTAATATTAACAAATATGATACATGCATCTTGCAAACATCATATGGAAAGGAAGGACTTTAGGAAGTTGCCATGGAAACTTTAATCTAAAAACAAAAATCCTCTGCAAATTCCAAGATGTACGCAATATGCCCGGCTCGACCCAAGACTGACTACTAGGGCACGACTTCCTTTCAAGAAATTGTAATATAGAGGGTCCTAACCAACAGATAGAACATATAAAACATTAAAAGTACAAATTGTACTAATACTGAACTTTTTTTATTATTTTTCTTGTAATGTACGCCCAATTTTGTGTGAAGAAATCAGGTATGATTTTTAATTTTTTTTTATTTTGAAACGTTGTAATACGACAATTTTTTTTTTTTTTATAGTTTTGTTTTCTTTTAATACGTAATACAAAAAATTTACAGAAATGATTTTTTGGCTATCAAAAGAGGTAAAATGCTTTTATTTTTGAAGTGTAATTTTGAGAGAAACTGGAGTCGGTTGTGACCGACGAAGTAAAAAAAATGTCTTCTAAATTTTTTGATACCGCCACATGCCCTAATAGTACAAATGAATAAAAATTAGAATGTTTTTAAACAAATAACAATGTTTTTAATTCTGTGAAAACGTGGAATGAAGATGTCGCCGGCACTATTCGCTTATTTGTAATATCTAACCAGTTCGCGATACTAGTTCCTGGAACTGTCGCTCATCTTGGCGACATCACTATTATTACCCTTGTTATGTCTTCACAAGTTCATTTAATTATGCTGCCATTTGAAACGCCTGATGCTCCGGCAAATAAATGTTCGTCACATCATTTGTAGGTACGTCTGCCCCAGACAGCGCACTAGCGGTCGGTCATGAACCGGCATCGTGCGATTAATAATATTTCACAGGAATGAGATTCCATGGAAATATGAGTTAATAATTACCCAGCATCGGATTTGATTTATTCCTGTTTCCGTCTCGTTGCATCCATGGCTCAGTTCAATGTTCCCTTGGATAAATCGAGCAGCCCCCGAATCAGAGCTCGATGTCCTGCCATCCTGAATTATCATGCGTGCTCCCCTTTCAATCCACTCAGAAATTTTTTCCTTAGTCAGCTCGCTCCTCGTTGGCCTTCTTTTTGTCACTTATCCAGAATTAGTTTTATTTTAATTAACAGCCTCGTTATAAATAATTTATTAATTCGAAACCACATGCATATTCCTCGCAGATGATTCGTTGGGGTGCTACTTGTAGAGCAAGTTCTGCTGTAGTGGCGGGATAAGTTGGAGTATCTGGCTCATATCATGAATGTTGGGTTTTTATATTTCCGGGAATGACAGATTTGTTGCCCAATTAGTAGGACTCATTCAAATGATACTCATGAATACTATCGGTGGTGCCAGTATAAGCAAATACAAACACGGCGATCATATAAATCACCGGCGAACAGTGATAGGCTGCTGCACTGGGACCTCAGATAAACAGAAAAGAGATGAATGGGCGAAAAATCGCGTTACTAACCACTGCCACCAGCAGTTTCATTGAGACAAGAGGAAGATCGTAAAATTCAAATAAAAAAAAGAACAAACCAACAAGAAAATGAATGCAGTTGATTGCAGCAAACCACCATATCGGAGGGTTCCAATCACCGATGCTAGTATGGGATTTATGGAAATTTTCCAGAACCTGACATCGGATTTGATGAAGGTGCCTACCTATTTCAGCCGCGATGAAGACGCAACAGGGAAAGGCAGAGAATGAGAGAGAACTATCGCGCCAGCCCAATGAAAAAACACAACACCTAGAGGAGACGGAAATCAATGTGAATATTGATTAATTTATTGTTTTAAAAATCCCCCTAATTGGATTCCTGCTCCGCGATCGATTTTACTTTGGTTACCTTCGGCAGCGGCCAAAGGCACAGAGACGGTTGTTAATTAATTAAACGAGCCATCTGAACGGTCAGCATCTTAATGCCTGCTAGATCTATCGAAAAATGGACTGTCAATACGTGATTTATGCGGCACAGGGTTTTGTTCCCATTACCCGTTCAACCTTTACCATTTCGCAAAAGAAATCGAATTCTTTATTGAGAACGCATTTCGACTGTCGACCCACATCGATAAATGTCACATTTCGAATAATTATAGATCGTATGCAAATTGCTTGGTAATGAACCCTTACTTACTCCTACTCTAGCAGTGTTCACAGTGTCAATGAAATAGGGCAACTAATGAATATCCGTATCTTAATGGTGATTTAACTTTACGCCGAGTAACGGAAATATCGTCAGCCCCACCTCGCACATTATTTGAATGGTGCTCCTTCAAAACAGAATAAAATGAAATCCAATCAAATAAAAAATTAAGAAAATAATCGACAGGCAGCGAGATGTCAAAGCTATTAAATTAACATCGAAATCTATTTCGCAACTAGTTTCGACACACAAAAGCCGTTCGCTCAATCAATGGAATTGTAAGTGGCTCATGCGTTTGGAACACATCCTCCCTATCCGATGTTTGACTAGCTTTTTTTATTAATGTTGACATCTAATAGCCTTGTATTTCAACTGGAATTGATCTCTTTTTCGGGTACGTTATCCTCTTTATGACGTGTTAGGTAACTTCGGTACCGATTCGACAGTCTCACAATTCAGCCGTTTTAGAAATGAAATTAAGGGCGTGTGACTTTGGTAAAGGAAATTAAAATGCGACCTCAATATTGTCGAAAACTGTGACGTGATCCTTTATAGTTTGTCTTGTATCTGCACGTCAAGGTTTTATATTTACATATTTTATTTTTGAAAATATATTCTTTTGGGGAACAGAAAGCAGGAAGATGTTTAAAATCAATCGATTTATATGTAAGTTACCAAAATATTTTATATAGTGTGGGCGAGCGTCTATCTAGGTTTCTACCAGTGTCGTCCACTTTCTATAGTCTTATAGGTTATTTATTTAGGTATGCATTTTAAGAGACTCTTACCGGTCAACGGCCTCTAGAGGAAAGTCGTGTTTCGCCCAAGCTAACAGCAAAGCAGACCAGAAAATCGCAAAAATTAATTAAATAAAAAACCCAAACACTGTTCTGGTATTCACCCAAAAATTAATAGAGTCCCAACCGCCACAGAAAAGGTAAGAGATTTGTCGGCAAATGACGATAAATAGTCACATTTTCTCACATATTGTATTTAATCAGGGAATTACAATTTCGTGTTAGATATAATTTTTATCTACCGTTTGAAGAATTTCTCTGTGTTTAATGATAAATGCACTTTTATTTCATCTTGATTTTAATTTACAACTCATAGAATTGCTTTATGTTTCAAGATATGCATGTTTTTCAAGTGTATAGTATATATAAGTATTTAATCCTTTAACGATCCTCGAGCAATGACCAACACCCCTGAATTTTGTTTTATTATCCCTCTCTCCTCTTCTCACAAGAAGACCACGCTGATTTTTTCCATTATTCCTCTCTTCGCTTCTCGCATGAGAAACACGCTCACCTTCATTGCATCCTATCCTATTGACATGTGCTGACATGGCGCGGATACATCTCACGAACACCTTATTGAGCGAAAATGCGATAGGATATTGTTTAATTTTCGGTAATTTTGTTTCTTTTGTGGAACAATTTGTCGCTTTTGAGTTTACAATCCATAATAAAATTTTCTTCCTGTGCATTGTTATCTCCGGACATGGCTTAACTTATGTGCGGCGGAAAGATGTATTGCGGCTGTGTGCCACAATCTAGGAGCTGCATCATATTATCCTAAATAAGTTATAATGATGTTTCTATTGGCAAGATTTCCGTGTAGGAAAACCCAGTCGATGCGTAGCTCAAATGAAGATCGTTACATTTGTTTACGTCTGATACTTTTATCTGTTGGGATTTTTTAAGGTGGTCGGCATATAAAAGTTATGTGTTTGGCCAATTACTTTTACCCAGCATTAGGGTGCCACGGGGTAGTCGTGCAAGCATGGCGCACATGGTAATATGACCCATGTATTACAATAATTTAAAATTACAATATATATGTAAGAAACATGGGGATATCGCCCACGTGTCACAATGTAGCTGAAGAGGGCTGATATATAGCATTTGCTGTTCTGTTGTTTCTTAAACTTGTGTAGATGTTGCCACAGCCAAATGTTGTAAACTAAAACCTTTACTTAAGTCCTTAGTCACCACCAGGTGCGTTTTGATGTGAAGAATCAAGGTCGAACACAATTTCTTGAGGTAGTTAATTAGAGCCCGAAATATTTAAGGGGCTTTAACTTATTATTCAGAAAAGAACAAATTCGAAAGTGATTGGAATTATTCGATTCAATGGGAAAGGAAAATGCACTTGTTGAAAAATGAGTTAACGACCGATGGAGGAAAGATATTGACGCATATGACAATCAGTACTAGATTATTCGAGAAGGTCCGAAACAAATTACTAGAATAGTCTAGAAAGTATTGGAAAACTGGAGACTATGAACAGTAGAACATTCAAGGCTATGGAACGGGCGGAAACGAAACGCCGAATCAGAATGAGGAAACGGTATAAATACGTCGCACACAGATCATGGAGATAAGTAAGAAGTAAGAAGTAAGCAGTCAAAGACGCGATAAGTACGGAAGCGATAAGTAAAGAAGCGAAGTACCAAGGAACGGTTGTTATTAACAGATTAATAAAGTGTTTGCAAAGAGCATCGATTTAACGGCTCTTATTTATTAAAATAATTAATCCAGCGAACCCTGAGCTCGCTACAATATAATGAATATTGCACGCAGAGGCCTTAATGGTGTTTTTATTCTGTCGCCGAAAGGCAAATTATACAAATGTTAAGTAATGTTTAGCTTAGAGCGTCTGCGAAGGACCAGTAAGTTATTATATAAGATAATTAAGCTAGAATTTAAGCATTTTTTGTCTAGCCTTTAATTTAGAAATTAAGAATATAAAAAGAAAAATAAAAGATGTTGTAAAAATGAAAAAATGAAATGGTGTTTTTATTTTTTTTAACCTCAAGTGGAAAAAGGCCGAGGCCCAGTGAAAATGTAAACTTTTCGCGTCTTTCTTGGTCTCGGTACCATATTTAAATATCTATCTACAACAGCTGCCCCCAGATACAACGTATCACTATAATGATACAATAATCAGTATAAGTGTTAGCAAGTTTTAACATTGATTTTTATGTTGATAAAAGATATACCTAAATATTAAAGTATGTTGTCCAGCCTGTTTTGAACTATTAAAAATGACGTTTATAGTAAAAAATAATACCAAATGGCTTCACTAGAGCTAGAATCGTGAACCGAGTAGAATATGAGCACGTTGTGAATGGGTCCCAACTTTATATCTAAAAGAAGAAAACAAATTCTCTGAGTCTACGTGAGCGTACCTGTGGCGGCTATGATTTGGATTATATTAATCAACTGGTGAACATTTGAAAAAAATCCAGTATTTTATTATAATCATGAATGAAAAAAAAAAAAAAAAATAAATAAATATATAAATAAATAAAAAAAAAAAAAATAATAATAATAATAAAAAAATAAATAAATAAAAACATAGAAAATCCTTTAGGTACAAGAAGGATAAGGGGTGGCGGAAGCGAACATACAGGGCAAAGTCACTGATTGCTTTCAACCCGGCGAAGGCCAGGACGATCCTAGTCCCTGTTCAATCCAAGTTGACATACAGTCTCCACGTAGCAACCCTGCATAGCTACTTTGGCACCCGCTAAGTAGTGAACCAATGCACGCAGCGACATCCTGAGAAAGACCTACAGACGGGTCCCCTGACGACGAAGAAGACGAATTCTACGAGAACATCGAAGGGACCCTCAATGCCTATCCAAGATACGATATGAAAATCGTTCTTGGTGATTTGAATGCGAAAATAGACCGGGAATCGGTTTTCAAGCACTACGCAGGTTCCCATAGATGGGAACTACGAATCATCGAACTGCCATCAAAGAACTTGGTGGTTGTGAATACCAGGTTTCCGCGTAAAGACATCCACAAAGCCACCTGGGTATCACCTGATGGAGCGTGTTGATAGATCGCCCTCACTCCTCGAGCCTGATGACGTTACGAACCTACCGAGGTTTGGATCAACACGGCTGCCTTGCGCATTGAGAACACCAGCAACACCACTGGTCATGCGTTAAGATTCGCCCTCGAAGAGCTCGATGGAGAGAGAGTAAGTCCTGGGCCCAGAATACCGGGCGTAGAAGAGAAATTGGCACGCCTTAAGAATACTGTCATCAGTACTGCCAATTCCATCTTACGCAGTAGTCGTAGAGATCGGAGCGACTGATTTGATGATGAGTGCAAACTAGCGACCGAACGTAAGAATGCTGCATACCGGACAATGCAGCAGTCTTATAGGACGTGGGTACGTGAGGAGAAATACAAAGAGCTCAGAAAATCTGAAATAAGACTTCACAGACAGAAGAAAAGTGCCTGGAAAAACACCTTGTCTGTGAAATAGAGAAAATCAGAGAACGAGGTCCGCACCAGGCGCGGAGGTTCTACCAAATAATCCGCAGTATGACGCGGTACACACCACACTGCACTCACTATAAGTATATAGAGGGTAATCTGATCACCGATCCTGAAGGCATTCTAGAGCGGTGGGAAGTGCACTTCAATGAATTGCTAAATGGTCAGCTCACAGAAGAATTGGGGGCTCCACCAATGCATGATCAAGACCAAATGCTGCAAACATCATGAAGGAGATGCTTGGGTGTTGCATTGATCAGCAACGGCGTACGATCGACCGACATATCCATTAATGTGCCTTGCCATGCACGTGTGTGTAAAAATTCTTTCCTCATGTGTGCATAGACAAGATCAAGGGTTTATATCGTTACATAATATCGTAGCCGGATTGTAATTCAGGGCATGCCCAATGGTACCAATGAATTTGCTTGTCGATCGGTTTACCGACTGATGTTGGCATTAAGGAAAGAAAGGAAAATAGAAATATCTCCCGTGGTATGTGGCAGACACATTAGGATGTATTTCTTTGGTACGGTTTGGGCAACGTTGGTTGCTCTATGTGCAACCGAATTGCCTTTACGGAACATGGTGCGTTTCGTGTGACTATGCCTTGTGGTGAATGTCCGTTGTTGCTGATGTATTTTACATCAGCGAAAATTGTAGGTTTACCGAATTTCAGATACGTGCTTTTACAGGTTTTTATCCGGTCTGTATGCCCTAGGGGAAGTTAGGTGTTGTACCTAGGAAAAGCGAGCGGTGGCGTAAATAAAACCGTCACACATCTTTATTGGACTCCGACAACGGGACGGTCTGGCCAGCACCTCTTCAACCTAGCGTTCGTGACTCTCGGGTTACAACTAGAGGGACTATTGCCACCAAGACCTGGCAGAAACTTGCCTACGCAGATGACATCGACATCATGGCTAGATCCGATTCGGCTGTAAGACTTGTGGCGGTTCTTTAAAGCTTTCCCAAAGAACCATCCATTTCTTTAAATCCACCGCTTTTCCTTAATCCATAAACCATTATACTTACCTGCATTCGACCAACGTAAGTTGTCTTTCAAATAACTCACCTGAAGGTTAAACCTCATCAAGGCATGCATCACATTGAATTTCCGTTTCATATTATAAGAACCATTCCATATCCCCATCGGCTCGGCTCGTCAGCAATTATAATAGACAAACACTCGCTGGCCAGCGTAATTGTTGACACAGCTGGAGCCGATGGTTTTGCTACGGTTCATAACCATTTATTGCCCCAATCCCGAGGTCCGCAACACTTGCGACAAATTTCCTTAATCAGTTACCTACCGATCATGGGATTTGGGCACGAATATGATTGACGTTAGACAATCATACCCTAGATCATGCCTAACGATGCTCCGGCCTGTAAAACAAACAAACACACAGTAGCATCACTGTGTTTATGTTACTTACCAACCGCTGTTCATGTTTATTCAGGTGCATTTTCGCCGTTGCCGATATGCAGGCTAAAGGGCATCGTACTTGTTCTATACGGACACATAGAGAATCCTCCCACACCTATGTAATCCACCACCGTTGAAGCTGACGGATATAGATTGTATTGGGGAGTCAGATTCCTATTACCGTACCGGACAGTCGCACCCGCTTAGAGTTCCCTTTTTACCAGCCCGCTACTAAGTAGCCAGTTTCGTTTTCCACCGTTAAAATACTCGAGTTGGAGTGCCGTTTTTCCTTTCGGTCAACAAGTCAAGAAATCCGTTGTTCTTTTTAAGTGAACTTTGCATAAAATCTTTCAACGATCCTGAAGGAGTGCAGGCGTCATCGCAAAGGATTAAGTGATTGTGAACTCCCAGTTTCAAGCGCATGTGCTGATGCCATATTAAAGATAAAAATAAAGAACACCAGTCAACTAAGTAACTTGTGTGCATTTTTATTTTCTGCTTGCTTGAAGTGCGTTTTATTTGTGGACAATTTACAGTGATGTAGTGGGCGTGCTTGGGTGTTGAGTTGAACTAGTGCCCATGTACGGTACAATAACCAACACCCACAGACTCCTTGACTCAGCTCGAGCAGGCGGCACAAAAACTGGGACTGCACATTAATGAGGGAAAAACTAAGTACATGGTGGCAACTTCTACGAAGAGAAGACCTAACGTTGGTCAAACTATCAGGGTGGTGGAGCACGAATTTGAAGAAGTGCAATCCTTTAACTACTTTGAGTCAACAGTATCAGCCGATGACAACATGGAAGAAGAAATACGTGGATCTATCAAGGGTCTTTAAATCCCGAAATCTATCCAGAACATTCAAGCTACTACTGTACAAGACCACGGTCTTACCAGTACTCATGTTTGGATCCGAGACCTGGGTGCTCAAAAAGCACTCTGAACTCTTAGCCGCGTTTGAGAGGAAGGTCTTACGGAGAATGGTTAGCCCCGTATGTGAGGGAGGACCATTCCGGAGACGCTACAACTATGAGTTTTACGCGATCTACCTTGAAGCTAATATTGTAAGAAAAATCAAGCTCGGTAGACTCTGGTGACCTAGCTCGAATGAGCGAAGAGGAGCCTTGTCCGGGAAGTCCTATGTGGCAGGATGTAACGAAGGCGACAACGTGGCAAACCTTGTCTGCGTTGGAGGGATATATATATATATTTTTTTTTATTTAAATATATCATTTTTTATTTCTTCCTATTATTATAATTTACTTACTTGCTAGACAAAAATGATTAAACTCTAGCTTATGTTATCTTATTTCTTAACTTAACGCGGCAGACCTTGTGTGCGATGGAGGGATAGCGTAGACCAGGATGCCCAGAGCCTGGGAGTGCCAAACTCGATGACATCGGCTCGAAAGCAGGACGGGTGGAGAGGCTTGCTATATAAAGGCAAGGCCGGATCCCGGTTGTAATGCCGATGACGATGATGACAAAGTAGTCCAATAGAGAAATAATTCAACGAAGTCAGAACAAATTCCTTTGTATTATGACCCATGCGTACCGTTTTGTGAAAAATCAGGAAATATAAGATGACCTAGAGACCAACTGGATTTATGAAATTATCCAAGAATATGCTGTCAAACACGAAAGACGCCTAGACGCCTACATAATCACACGAACGTAGAAGCTAGTCACCTCTTGCATATTACTCACGAATAAAAACGGACGAAACCTCATAAATTAACATATTAAAATCGACTTGGAAGCTGAGCACTTATCCAGTAAACCCTCACACGTTTTACTCAATTTAACTAAATTAAGTGCAATTCAAATATAGTAATAAATTAAGATTGTATTAGGCTTTCCTCCCTCAACTCAGAGTCCATTTATTCTCACACCCGTAGACAACACCTCCGACTGTTTGTTGAAAAGTTCTCCCCAGATATTCTTCAGCTTTCAGAAACTTGGCTGAAATCCACTTGTCGAGTCTACATACCTAATTACACATTTGTGTCCAACCCACGAACCTCTCGCCCTCATGGAGGTATGGGAATCATAATACATAAAAAATTCCAATTTACTGAGATTAGATTTGCTAATATAACTAGTGTCGAATACACGGCTGTTAAACTTTTCTGCCGAAATAATAAAGTACTGGTCTTGTCCTCCATATACATTCACCCTTCTCGTGAACCAAACTTCCCTAGTGCAGACATCTCACAAATAATCCAACAGTCTCTGCCAGCACATTTCATAATAGGAGGAGACTGGAACCCACGACATACTGCATTTAATGACATCAAATGCAACAAATACGGCTGCCAACTCCTTGATCTCCTCCGACTTCATCCATATGTCTACGCAGACTGCCCGTTGCAACCTACTCGAATTTGCAGCTCAACCAAGTTAACAATCGATTTCTTCCTAAAGTCTACAGATAGCTATTCATCTAATCCTCCCACAGTGTCCTTCACATTCCCTTCGGATCATGGCTCTGTCCACACCTCGGTTCAAATCCCCTCGCTCGAACCACTCTACACTCTGAATCCTATTCCAAATTTCACCAAAACAAACTGGAAAAAAGTCAATAAGGATATTGCTGCTAGCTTTTCAAAATTTTCTTTACCGGAATCTTCTAACCTGCCCCCTACACAAATTGACCAAGCAGCGGCCCAAATAGAGCAAATACTGGGAAATGCTCTCTTCAGCCATACTCCCACTATCGTTCCTCATAATCACTTAGGAAAACCCCTACCCAACCTACTCACAAAATTATTACATATAAAAAAACAACTCCGACGAAAATTGCACACTAGCTACTCACCTTTTATTAAACAACAGATCCAGCTATTGACCTCCCTGATAAATGGACAACTAAAAGTTGTCACTAATCAGACCTATACATCCACCCTAAACAGTATCAAACCAAATCGCGATCTATTTAAAAACATAAACAGACTAACGGGTCGCAAACTCAAGCCTCGAACAGATTATGTTATTCACCCAACTAATAATAACATCGTCCAGTCGGACACTGATATAGCAAACTGTCTCGCTGAACATTTCTGCAAAGTCCATAAGCAAAACGATACCCTCCCAGTAACAAATTTCCACGATACCGTGAACGATTACATTCCACGCTCACTGGAGCCATCCCTCACACCATTTATTACTGAATTCACCGAAACCAATAAAGCATCACACCCCGTAGGAATCGACACATTCCTAAGCCTTGAAGAACTATCCGAAGTCATTACTTCACGTAACAATAAAAAATCGACTGGCCTAGATGGAATCCCTAACTTCCTATTCAAAAGACTCCACCCAGGCAACTTGCTCCCGATTCTCGTTCTCCTCAACCACATCATAAACGCTTCACATTTCCCTAAAAGTTGGAAAACAGCGGTGATCGTCCCTATTAGCAAATCTGGGCCCTCCAAATACCCGGATAACTTCCGTCCGATATCGCAGCTAAACTCGCTTAGCAAGATTCTTGAATGTAAAATCTACAAAAACTTCTCTCATTTGCCAGGGATAACTCCCTCATTCCGAACTTTCAATTTGGCTTCCGCTCACAACACTCCACTTGTCATGCTCTCTTAAAACTGACACATGATGTGACGACCCACCTCCAAAACCAATCCCCAACGGTATGTGTCTCCCTAGACATAGCTAAAGCATTCGACTGTGTCTGGATCGCAGGACTGTTATACAAACTTCATTCAATGTATGGATTAAACATCCACTCCACAAAACTTCTCGCTTCCTACCTCTCTGATAGAAAGTTCATGGTGAAAATAAACTCAACTCTCTCGACACCTTATAGCATAACCGCAGGAGTTCCTCAAGGATCCATCCTCGGCCCACTACTATACCTTCTTTATACATCAGACACACCGCAGCTACTGTTACCCAATACAACAATGCTCAACTATGCCGACGACACCTTAATTTATTCAAGCAACAAGCTTGTCAAGGAGGCAAGAAACTGTATTAACAGATATCTCCCAATCCTGTCAGCCTACTTTACCAAGTGGAGAATTCAACTAAATCCAACCAAAACTCAGCTCATTGTTTTTAAAGGCAGAAACGCGAGTTGTACAAACAACACTATTCGCTGCCATAATAAAATCAGAATTAAAATAAATAACAATATAATTAAACCCTCCAAAACCTTAAAGTATCTAGGTATAACCTTTACCAACAATCTGTCATTCTCCGCCCACATTAAAAATACGATTCGTAAAGCCACAACCCAACTGAACCTCTGCAGAAAAGTCATGTACAAACCGAATGGTCTCTCTCCCAAAGTCAAATCACGTATCTACAAACAAATAATCAGACCCACTCTCACATATGCATGCCCGATATGGTACCATATCACACCCGCCCAAATGGAGAAGCTACGCATTTTCGAAAGGAAATGCTTCAGACTTATCACTGGCCTCAACCGACATCCCAACTCCCACAAATATTACAACAGTAGTTCGCTCTACTATGCCGCTAATATTGAACGTATAGATCGACGCTTCCTCGAGCTGTCCATCAAATTTATCGAAAATCTTCCCAATAATCCCAATCCGATAATAAATACGCTCACACCGACTCTGTCAGATAACCGAACTGCCTACCCGAACTGTCTCCACACCAGAACCCTCTTCACCTCTGGCAGGTTGGTCAACGACTCCAATGAGATTGTATACCACAATACTGAACTCTCACCTCACCAGTTTAAATATTGTAATATGCAACCCTTCTCTAATATCTTGCGTTTCAACGACCAATCGGAAAGTGTGCCCCCAACCCATATCCCCAACTGATAGTACCCACCCTAACCCAAATCCTACCCATCGACCACTATACCTCCCGCCCCACCCAACTCTAACTTATTGTAATAATAATAGATTTAATAATTAGATAAGCTACGCTAAGCTAAGTTAAGTTAAGTTAAGCAAATTAGTTATAGGTTAAGTAAATAATTATATCCTGGTTTTCTGACCTTTTCCAGGAAGCCCCACCTACTCCTATCTTGTCCACCCATGAAATATGTAACTTTATAATAATGTTTGAAAAATGTACTAGCACGTATGTGTAAACGATTAAAGCTAATCTAATTATAAGTTATCTGTATTACTTATTGTAACAAATCATTTATGATCAATAAATACAGAAACGTAAAAAAAATTAAAAAAAAAGTTGGGTTTTCCAATAGGGACTTGACAACTTTTTTTTAAAAATAAAACGCAAACCATTTGAGATATTTCAAAAAGTTTATTATCGGCTTGAAGTACAATCAAAACATTTATGAATGGAACTCGACTTCGTTCATATGGCCGCCGCGGGCACGTTTGCAGTGGTCGATTCGTTGGACCCAATTTTCGATGATGCGACCACACATTTCGGCCGAAACGGCCGATATTTCGCGTTCAATGTTGGGTCCGAGCTCTTCCAACGTCGTCGGCTTGTTGGCATAGACCAATGACTTGACGTAGCCCCAAAGAAAATAGTCTAGATATAATAGTGGCGTTAAATCGCACGAACGAGGCGGCCAACAGACTGGCCCATTTCTTGAGATAACACACACATCAAACTTACTCTTCAATAAATCGATTGTATCGTGTGCTGTGTGGATTGTGGCACCGTCCTGTTGAAACCACTCGCCGCCCAAATCCATATCTTTCAATTCGGGACAAAAATAATCGGTAATCATGGCGCGATAACGATGGCCATTCACAGTAACGTGACGATCTTTATCGTCGACGAAAAAATATGGCCCAATGACGCCGCCGGCATGCAAACCGCACCAAATAGTTATTTTTTGTGGATGAAGTGGTGATTTATGAAGCACATGCGGATTTTCACCTGACCAATAACGCATGTTTTGCTTATTGACGAACCTATTGAGCCAAAAGTGAGCTTCGTCACTGAAGATGATTTTGCGATGAAATTCATCATCTTGGCGCATCTTTTCCAGTGCCCAATCGGAGAACGTACGTCGCTTCAAATGGTCCATTGGCTTCAATTCTTGAGTCAGCTTGATCTTGTATGGGTGTAAACCAAGATCCTTACGCAAAATTCGCCATAAAGTGGTCTGGGCGATGCCCAATTCTTGAGAACGCTGTGAAATTGACTGATGTGGATCGTTTGCTACGGACGCCTGAACGGCAGCGATATTTTCGACACTTCGACCAACCCGGTGTCTCACTGACACGGCAACATCACACAACGAATATGTAGACTCAAATTTTTGCACTAAACTTGTTATTGCCTGTCTACTAGGGCGAGAATTACGACCGAAAATTGGAGTTAACGCTCTTAAAGTTGCGGTCACCGACTCCAAATTTCGGTAGTAATTTTTTATAATTTGCAGACGTTATTCGTTTGTGTACTTAACCATGATGAAAATGTTGAGTTTACTGAATAAATTGACAGTGACAGGTCGATGATTAGTGAAAGGGTGCGTTCCGAATTAAATTCAAAATTGTCAAGTCCCTATTGGAAAACCCATTACTATTCATATCCAATAAAAGATGTTATAAAAATAAGGGTCTCGAATTTGGGTCGCGTAATAATTTGCCCTATACATAAGAAGGGAGATATCACAGTGTGCAGCAACTATAGGGGTATAACAATTCTGAGTACCACCTATAAGACACTTGCCTCTATCCTACAAGATCGGATAGCCACATATGCTAAAGTCATCATTGGTCAATGTCAGTGTGGCTTTATCCCGGGCAAATCAGATCAGATATTCACCCTTAGTCAGGCAATGGTAAAATGAGCTGACGCTAACGGTGGCCAAGCAAGGGTGGTGAGTCAGGAAGGTTTTCTTGTACGTTTGGTGGAATCGGCAGGGAATAATCTACTATGAGCTGCTCGCCTACGAACAAACTTTTAACTCAGACGTGTACTCTCAATCGCCCAGAAGCGGCCAGTTTTGAACAATAGGAGAGTAATTGTATTTCATGTTATATAATTAATTTCAGTTAATTATCACCCCCTAAAATACATAAAATCCTGGCCTGTACATGTCCTTTCCCAATACCAAAACATCACATCACTTTTAACTCAGACGTGTACTGTCGGTCGCCCAGAAGCGGCCAGTTTTGAACAATAGGAGAGTAATTGTATTCCATGTTATATAATTAATGTCAGTTAATTATCACCCCCCCTAAAATACATAAAATCCTGGCCAATACATATCCTTTCCCAATACCAAAACATCACATTTACAATACAATAGAATATTCCCACCAAGCAATAGACAAATTTTTAAAATAAAATAACACCTCTAAAAATACCTGATTCTGATCCCAATAGATAATCTTTGGTGTGTCGTAAGGTCCCAAATATTATATACTGAATGCAACAATAATTCCCCTAATAAGTTTCCTCACAATGACAACAGTTGCGGCATTGAAAAGGAAACGAAAGAAAAAACAACGGATACGCATTGGCGTACGATAGGATTTCGCCCTCTTACAATTCGGTACTCGACATGTGTGGTTCGTGCGCTCCGAAAAGAAAAATAAATTAAAAAAAAAACGCCAAGAAAAAACTAAACTAAAGTTGAATACTCTTTATAAATAAAATAAATATTTGTGAAATTGAATCTCCGCTTGGTAGAAACCTTGACGTGGTGCGGGGGCTTAAAGTACAATGAATCACTCAGGCTATGCTGACGGAAGCATATGCTTCCAGTAGGGTCACCCATGTCACACAGGCTAGCTCGGAGTAACACACAAAGATCTACCACCCCTAATCCAGGGTGTTACGCGTCACCGTGCCCATTGGACGGTTTGCAGCCAGGGGTATACCGGCTGTATTATAACGGCGCCTCTCTGACACCGGGTCGAATCAGAGCAGTAAGCAGACCTTACCACATCAAAACGGGGCTCTGATGTGGCGGACTATTTGAAACCCCAAGACTCGTGGGATCAAAAATGAATAACCAATATACAAAAAACAATCCCACGAAAAACCCGGTAGGCGTAGGTGTGATGAGCCGACACTACCATAAGGGAAAAAATCATCAAGAAAACACCGACTCGGCAAAAAGAAGACGTAGGGAAAAACTGAAAAAGCGGAATATACGCGTCGGCACGTGAAATGTTCGAACGTTATATAAACCAGGCGCGATACAGTCGGTCGTAGAAAACGCACAACAATATAAAATGGACATCGTCGCGCTTCAGGAAGTTCGACTCCCACATCAAGTAATCGAAACCACACTGGTGTGTGGAGGTACCGATACACATAACCTCGGAACTGGCTTCATCATAAGCAAGAAGATTAGTCCCATGTAAAAGTTGTGCAATTTATTAACGACCGATTGTCGGTGGTAAAAATACAGGGCCCATGGTACAATTATGTATTTATAAACGTATACGCCCCAACAGAATCTACCGACGAAGAAACGAAGGACACATCCTACGAGACCCTAGAGGAAGTATTTGATGGGATCTCATCATTCGATGTTAAAATCCTCCTCGGCGACCTCAATGCGAAAATTGGAAAGGAAGATATCTTCCAAACAACAATAGGTAAAAAAAGCCTAGATGACGTTTCTAATGATAATGGTATTCGAATTATCACGTTCGCAGCGTCAAAAGATCTGGTAGTGAAGAGCACGATGTTCAAGCACAAGCAAATCCATAAAGCCACATGGCTATCACCCGACGGCGTAACGCGTAACCAAATAGACCACTTCCTCATAGACAAAAAAAAACCACTCGAATATCCTTGACGTAAGATCATATAGAGGAGCAGATTGCGACTCCGATCACCTTCTAGTGATGGGCAAAATTAGAAGTCGGCTTGCAGCAAACCCACATGGACAGTCACGGGAGACGAGCACAAAGAACGAGATTGTTAAACTAAAAGACCTACGTAAAAGGGCTGAATATCAAGACGAACTAACGAATAGATTTAGCATCCTAGACAATGACAGTAGTGAGGAAGAGGGAGCCAATAGTGTGGACATTAAATGGGCATCGATCAGAGACACAATCAAACAAACAGCCCAAGAGGTATTAGGGTTTAAGAAAACAACTAAGTCCAAACCTTGGTTTGACGATGAGTGCAGGGCAAAGATCGAAGAACATAAACGCCTCAGAATGATCCACTTACAAAGATATGATGAAGTCAACGCAGAACGATACGCGACAATTCGGAAAGAAACAACTAGACTTTTCAAACGCAAAAACGCGAATGGGAGAAGACTCTGATCGAAAAAATCATAGAAAATGCAAGAGCAAAGAACAGCAGAGGTATGTATGCCGGCATAAATTCAATTAGAAATGGCTACCGAGGGAGAGCCAAAATAATCCGAGACACAAACGGATGTCTGGTGACAGACACGAAAAATATCGTGACAAGCTGGAAGCAGTACTTTGAAAACCTCCTCAATGTGCGCACCCATCAACCACAAATAAACGCACCAGGCGTACATACAGCTGAGCCGCAGATCCCTCTTTCGACGAAGTTGTAGACGGAATCGATTGCATATCGGCAGAGCTTGTGAAGCATGGAGGAGGGGCAACCGCTCGAAAGATCCACCAACTGGTTAAAATAATATGGGACAAGGAAGTCATTCCGGAAGAATGGAAAACCGCAATAGTCATCCCCATTTTCAAAAAATGCGACAGATCTGACTGCGAAAATTACAGAGGAATATCATTGCTCCCAATCACATACAAAATATTAACAAATGTCATACTGGCAAGAATCACACCGGCAAGAAATATTGGGAAACTACCAATGCGGATTCCGTCAGAACCGGTCAACAAGCGACCAGATGTTCACAATAAGGCAACTGCTGGAAAAGAACTGGGAATACGGAGAGACGGTTCACCAACTGTTCGTTGACTTCAAAAAAGCCTACGACTCATTCGCAAGACAAAGACTCTACCATATTGTGGTTGAGCTGGGGATCCCGAAAAAGTATGCCGCTCTCATTCAAATTTGAATGAACGAAAACAAAGGGCGAGATAGAATAGAAAACCACCTCTCAGAATCATTTGAAATCCGGGATGGACTAAAACAAGGGGATGGCCTCTCACCATGCCTTTTTAACCTTGTCCTCGAGTATGTTATTAGAAAGGTACAAGACGACAACACGGCCGGATCATCCCTGAACGGGGTCACACAAGTGCTCGCGTATGCGGATGACATCGCCGTTTTGGGCGATAATCTCGAAACTATAAGTAAAAACTGTGAAATCATCATGCAAGCAGCAGAAGAGGTGGGCCTAGAAATAAACGAAGACAAAACGAAATACATGATTCCGACGAGAGCAGGTGGACCTCAGAGAACACATATAAACGTCAGGGGCAAGATATTTGAAAATGTCAAAGAATTTAAATATCCGGGAACGATACTGACGACCAGAAATGAAACGTCAAAGGAAATTAATAAAAGACTGCATTCCGGCAACGCTAGTTGGCATGCAGCCAGTAAACTATTAAAATCCAAACTGCTATCACGTAATATAAAGCTCCGTGTCTATAGAACCATAATCATGCCGATTGCTCTATACGGATGCGAAACATGGGCTCTCACAAAACGGGAAGAGAACAAATTCCGCGTATTCGAGAATAAAGTTTTAAGGGGTATATTTGGCGGTAAATATGACGAGGAGTCAGGACAATGGAGGAAACTCCACAACCACGAATTGGAAGAGCTATACCGCAAACCTACAATAGTGAGAGTGATCAAGTCGCGAAGATTAAGATGGGCCGGACACGTAGCGCGAATGGGCGATGACAGGACCGTGCATAGAATTCTTGACGGTAAAGTAACGGGGAAGAGACCGACAGGACGGCCGCGAGGAAGGTGGGAGGACAATGTTAGATTGGACCTCGAGGAGATCGGATCAGATGTTCGAACGTGGAAGGAGAGCGCACAGGACAGGGAACAATGGCGGAGCCGAGTCGATGAGGTCATGAACTTCCGGGTTCCTATAGGCCAGTAAATAATATTACAAAAAAATTTGGGAAATTGAAAAAAAAAAAAAAACCTAAACTCCTTTTTCATCTTAGAAATACAAAGAAATAAACCTTAGGAATACAAAAAACAAAAATTTATAACAACAGAGTTTTACATCTAGAAAACCCACGCGACATCATTCAAGACTAATCCGGGGTAATTTTGTGACATCACAATTAACAAACAATTGTTATAGCATACATAACATCCACAAGGACAACGCCAGACTATGCATATCCATAGTGACTAGCCAGCTGCTCAAGGAGCTGGGTTGGGAGGTTTCTATTTATCCACCTTATACTCCGGATGGCACCAAGTGTTTACCACCTATGCCTGTCTATGGCGAATGATTTTGCTGGTGAAAAATTCACCTAAAGAGAAACTTGTGAAAACCGACGTCCCACTTTTTTTTTTTTGAATAGAGCATAATGAAATTACCTTTGGAATGGCAGCAAGTTATCAAACAAAACGGTGCATATTTGACCTAAGTATGATCATTCTAGCTATGCTAAATAATGCCTTCAATTTCAGGCTAAAATAACTTCGTTTTACTACATCTGATATTGTCTAATATTTTGAACCTTACGCCTTAAAAATAAATAGTACTTAATATAAATAATTTAAACATAATATTTAAATTTTACCTTTAAAGTTTATTCTTTTAAACAGTGTAATTAGAGAGTATCGTATTAAACAATAGATAAATTAATTAACTCATTTATTTTAAAAAAAGTTGTCAGAAGTAAATGTGTTGATATTTCAAATGTCTGTCACTAGGTGAGTGAATTTAATTATACTCAATATATAATTATGACAGCAATATTGGGTCAAGAAAAAAAAATAATAGGATGCCATGTATAACCACAATAAAGACCCATCGCAACATTACGGTTGGGGATCCTCGTGTAACAACAAGATCCTTAAGATGTAGACCATTTTATAAATTCATCAGATTACCGCACAGCTAACGTCCAACATGTAAGCCGTTACAACTTATATCTCGGACAGTGATCAGAGAGAAGATCAACATCTCCAAGTGTGTGACCACATATGAAGTTTAGGAAATATATTTCCGAGCAATAAATGTTTTAATTGCTCCTATATAAGTAACACCTGCTATAGGTAAATCTGGATTAACTCTCAAACAGCATCTATCCGACAAGTCATTTCATATACTATAAATGCTCTTCCAATGACCACTGCCGACCAGAAGAGAATCAATTAAGTTCTTTTTGTGTCGTTAGGTAACGCCCAACAGTCGAGCCAATCTGAAGGCGGGATTTAACTGCAGTCGCTGTATACTGCTCATTTACTTAGTTAAAATTCAGCTAGGTCACTGAGTAATAAAGGGAGATAAAAAACTCATCAGCCGCATTTAACATCACGAGATCAGACCTACAGTTCTGTTAAAGAATGATTCCCAAGGCATAGATGTGTAAGTGGATCTTCATGCATGTTTGCTAGGGTATGCCACGGTTGGCATCGGTGTAGGAGATTAAGATGAAAAAACAAATAAATGAAAAGAACAGAAAAATAAGAACAACCCAACAGAAAACAAGCCCCATACGTGGAGTAGGGATGCCCCCATCCATGATTCCCCTATCATTGTGCCTATCTGCCAGCCTTCCTGCCTACTACTTACATCTCACAGGACAAGATACACGATTTAAATCTTTGCTCGATGGAATCAAGAAAACTCTAAGTGTCGCTGACAAATCACATTTATTGCAGCAATTCTTGGCTGTCAGCTTGATGGACTTTGAAGGATTTCCAACAACTGCGCGTGTCAAATGAACACAATTTTTAATCTTATACTTCGCATCTATATTGGTGATGTTGGTAATATCCGAAGAGAAGCTGCTTCTTTGCGTAACTCAGCTGTGCCGGCTTTTAGACAAAAACAACGGCACGGTTAATATGAGTTAAAATCTTTGTGACGCGCTCCACTGGGTGTGTGAGTTCATCCTACTATGACAGGTCACTCTGATGTACAAGGATTATACACGCATTACCTATATCCAGCGGTAATGTAATGTTTGAGGAATATTTCGTGGATGTCTCATGAGAACACCTCCGGCAAGTGGTTTCATATTAACTAAATAAGTGAGGTACAGATTTGAACGTCAGAAGCTGTGAGACCAACAAGTTCTATGATTTTGAGTCGTTTTTATCTTGGCAGAAAACTAGTTTTGGGAATGGCGGCTTTTGTTTTTGTAACATAATATCACCGCAGATCTCAGAATGTCAAAATCGGTGATAAGATGAAAAAGGAATACGAACTGAATAGGCAAAAAAAAAACGTTGGTTTTGAATGGATTCCTGTAGGAATCAGACTGTATATCGACAGTGCTCTGACCATTTCCGAAAGCGGTTTTCCAAACGACGACACGCCCCCAAAAATAAAGAGTAAGCACATAAAATTAACATCATTTATCAAAGACTGTTAATCCAACAAAGAAGAACGGTATAAAGCAAATTAGGGATTGTTGCTTACATGCAGTCACAAATATACCGGGAATGGATCATTTAAAAAGCCCGCTTACAGGTATTGTTGAAGTTTGTATGTCAATCTCGTAACTCAATGTCTCGTCACTAGTTGTAGTGCGTTTTATGAATATGGGGCTGAAATCGGCTCGTCGACTTGCACACCATTGAGTTTTTGAAGAAAATTGCGTAAAAACCGCAAAACGATCATCCAAATCAGATGAACTCTGGTTAAATGTAGACGAAGGCAGAAAATCATCGTGTTGGGTCTTGGGCTGGTTGTTTGCTAAAGCGATCTGAGTAGTTGATGCTACGGAATCCAAAAGCGGTAAAATTCCAGATGACGAGACATTCCTTGGTGCTTGCACAGCTTTCGGCGATTTTAATCGTTCAGATATATTTTTGTTGTTTTTCGAGCTGAGAGGACGCTGGGCTGAATTGAACCTTGGGTGTATCATCAGCTTTCCACCTGATGTCATGCGATTGTTGAAACGGTCGTTACTATTTAAATGTCCATCAAATGTATTCTCTCTTGTTTCTGATGTTTTACCTTGTTTTATGCCACCGCATTTCCCAACGGATGTTGTTGAGGTTGTGGCGGCTCCCATTAACGCCACTGCTTGCCTTTTCCAGGGACGACACAAAGACGGCCACCTAAAACACATAAACCCTGGAAAGCATTTACTCACCTTTCAGTTATCTGCTTAAAATTACTCCTAACCACCTAAGTTATATTTTCGCAAATTCAATAACATTAGTACCATGAGACATTTTCCCCAAGGGCATGATTGCATGAAACGCATCATGTGCCTAAAACGCAATTCGGTCGTAACACCAATCAAAAGATATAAACTCAAATCATATCGGCGCCCATATCCCTTGTCGAATCCTACAGCACACAAGCAGGAGATATTCTTGCTTTACTTCTTTGCTGCGACCATATCGATCGCCGAACCAATCGACAAGCAAATGCATTGGCACCAATAAACATGCCCCTAAAATTCAATTCGGTTACGGCAGTACGTAACCGACATAAATCCTCGAACTTGTCCATGCACACAAAAAGAAAGTATTTTTCCCACACACGTGCATGGCAAGTCATATCAGCAGACCCATCGATCGATCGTGCAATCTGCAATAGCATACGTCACCACTGGCTGCCTAAGCAAATCGAATTCTCGTCAATGTAAATACACACACGAGAGTTCGACCCTTGCGAGATGCCACAGATATGTGCACGATCAGCGTAAATGCTGTACGCAGTTGCTGAGCGAGTAAACTAAGTATCTTCTTCATGATACTTGCACAGCTGCAAACACGACGTGTAACATTTCCTTTTATGGAATTCTAATATCCACGGTTCGTATGCTCATGGACACACAGCATGACCGTGCGAGGTAACGGCATCTATGTGCATGCACATCCTCACCATCGAAGATTATCCCCTACTGGTCACCGAAACGATGGAATTTGGTATTCTGTCGTTTCGAAACAATTAACCAGTCTTTCCACAGATTCCGTGGAGGCCTGTCGCGCCCTCCACGTAAAACGTAATACCGTCGAGGTTTGCATTTCATCGCGCACGATAGCTGCACAGGTATCTGGAGGGTATATAGCATTAGATTCGCCCCGCAAGGAGTACGATGAACGAGTGTAAAATGAACAGGGAGCATGTAAATATCAAAAATGGGTTGAACCTCGAGTGTTAAACTTCCTACTTCTAACCACTAGTGAGATAATCTGACTTTATGTTTGTAAATATCAAAAATGTGTTTGAACCTAGAGTGTTAAACTTCCTACTGCTAACCACTTGTGAACTAAGCTGATTTTTTGTTTTTTTACTTACCGTTGAATTGTGTTAGAGTTTACGTTATTAAAAATAAAGTGAATCAAATGACTTTGACGTTTCATTTTGCAATAATAAACGCCGTGGCACTAGTCGCGAGACAACCGATAGACAGGGTTGGCGCTCCGCTCGATCAACTATAGGAAGTGTAGTGAACCTGTGTCCTCGTAGCACAAGACTAGAGGACCTTTAAAGACAGTGGAAATCGATGAAAAGGACCACAAGGTTGTACTGGGTCACATTATGTTGAACATGTGCTGCTAAGCCAAAAACAAACCACCCCAATGTATATAATTATCACAGAATAATAAGTAAAATGGAAAATACGAATTATAAAATAGAATAATGTATCTGTAACATATTTTTATACTCCATTGTGCCACTGTGCTACGTGACCCGAATCCATCGGTTCGGCTCACGTTGCCATACCCACGAAACATCACAATGTACATGCGACGACGCTGGAAGTGCAAGATCATCATTTTGCCGATCACTAACGTGCTTCCAGCGATCCGTGGCTTCGTTCGCCTACCCACATTCATGCTTCACATTTTCTTCGTTCCCTTTTTTGTATTTCATTTTATGTATATTTTAGCTACGTAAGCTAATTTAAGTTAGAAGATAAGTTACAAAATTTTGTAGAGCAGTCTTAAGAGAGATTCCGTGGGGCACGTTATGTTCCCCACGTAAATAATAAATAAACTTCTCCCACGGAAGATCGTGGGAGATGAAAACAAAAATGAAAAGTATAGTTTTTTTAATCATTTAAAACTCTGCTACTCATATTGCTCACGTTATTCTCACTAGACGGTTGCCATCGCGTACGATGTCCGTCACTAGACAAACTTCTTTTCGATGGCATCAGTGGTTCTGGATCAACGGATATTGGACTCGAACAAGAATCGTGATTTGCTCTTTTAGTTGCCATTTTCAATGGAAGTGTGGTTCATCGAAGTAAGAAAATAAGAAAACCAGTAACTACTCCATGAGTGGTATTCGATTCAGATGCAGATGTAGACCTAAGCACACGCACTGTGCTTTGACATTTAGGGGTACTTCAAAGTCCCCTTTCGTGCGCGCGTTAGTGTAAAAAATACAAAAACAAATTCTAATAGAAGATTTTGTGAACGGGACGAATATCGGTCAGCAGATATTTCATGTGTGTTCCTTTTGAGATTCAAATGATTGGATAATAATAGATTGGTTGTTGGTAGGCTATTTGTAGTAGTTGCCGTTACTGTTGAATCTAGATTCGCTGTTACTATTAGTTCCAGCAACTTCCCATAAATTGTGTTGTGATTTTTTTTTTATTTTTTATTACACTTCTCTCGGAAGAGGCGAACCTATAGCGCCGAATGGGCGCCCCGAGACGCCATCAAATAACGGTTGCAATTCTTTTTGAACAGATGCAGGTTGTAGCGGTCCGGGAACACACGCGTGGGAAGGGAGTTCTACAACTTCCGCGCTCTGTAATGGAACGGGTTCTGATGCAGGGATGTTCGCGCCGTCGGGAGATGAACTGCAAACTGGTGCGATCCCTCGATTTGTCTTGTAGAGCGCACATAAACCGAATTGCGTGGAACAATACCACGAATCTCCGAAGAACAGTACCCGTGATAATATCGGTAAAATACACAGAGGTCGGCTACGCGCCTTCGATGTGATAGCAACTGTAGTCCCGACGTCAGCGCCGAGTCTCCGATCAGGCGAATCGCTCGTCTCTGTATGCTCTCAAGTAGGTCGATGGTATGTTTAGGAGCAGAGCTCCAAACATGAGAGCGATATTCGAGCGCGTGTCTAATTCCCACAGATCGTAACGCCGAGCAATTTCAAGCTTTCCCCAGATTCGAGGGCCCGACCATTCATCATCAGCTGTGGAACCGATGATCCACTTTTCTTTGTGAATGTTGTATATTATGTTTTCGCTGCATTGAAGTCGACGAGATTGGCCCTTCCCTACTGCAGGACCTTATCTAGATCCTGATTCAGAGAGTCAATCTGTCTACATCTCAGCTGGTGCGACGTAGATGCACAAATCGGCCGAACACCGAAAAAGAAGGAAACAAGCGTACTATCATCCGCGAAACTGAACACCTTGTTATCCGTTGTCTCCAACAAATAATGTCCAATAGAATCCGACGTTTTTGTTTGTCCAGACACTGAAACTGGTGGTGTGGTCGGAACTTTCATTAGAGTTTGGATATCACAACCTTGAGTTGTTGGAGGAGGTGGTGGTGTCATTGAGTCTATAATTGTCATTAGGCCACCAGTTGACAGACCGGCCGAGCCAAAAAAGCGAGGAGTTGCTGTATTCGAAATACGGTGTTTGTCCAAATCTTCCTTAGCTGAAAACATCTTAAATTAGCTAGTTAGTTGCGGTAATGGATGGATTGGTCACAGGACAGGCCATTTTGGTTTCGGTACGTGAACTGTTCTCACGCGTTCTCGGCAATGAGGACGTTGTATTGCTGTATTTACGTCGAGAAGATTCACGTCGCTTTCTTGCTGAAAAGTATTCGTCCTTGGAACAAACTGTATTAGAGTTTATTGTGTGCCCAGTATCGGGGCTGTAGGTTCGCATCTCCTGAGAGAAGTATAAAAAATAAATACTAAAGGAAACGCAACTTTGCCGATTTCCTAAATAGAGCTCTAGACAAAGTACAATAATGGGAAGACTAATTACAACTCTAAGAATAGACAATTTGTGGTGTTAATAGATGTGAAGTAGAAACTCGGGTTATAAATTGATTGCATTAAAAACATACTTGAACGCATTAAATTTGCGAGCGATTTTAGATACATGTAGCTTAGTCATGGCTGTTTTTATGAATAAATTTTAGTAATTTACAAGCTGTCATTCCATATGTGTCAGTTGTATAAGAGACGGATGTCGATAAGTAACATTTACGCCATTGTATTCTATTCTGTTTTCAAATGAAAGAAAAAATGCTGGTCAAGCTATGGAATTGATAAATCGACTTTGGGTGAACATTATGTGATCAATTCAACAGTAAAATATGGTTTGCAAGATTTCCCGAGGAAATTTTAGTCTTGAATACTGGATATGGAGTGTATCCGGGTGCAGTAAAAGAAATTGACGATGAAGTACTTCAAGTTTTCCTGGATGAAAATCCATGTTAAACTCTAGAAGAGCTTGCAGAACGTTGGAGTTTTCTCACCCAGCAATATCGTTAAATCTCTGTATAAGAATCTTTTCCAATAAAGTTGAATTTGACCAAAAAAAGGTCGTTTTTCTAGTTACTAGTAATAATAAGAACAAAAAAAAGTAGACATTATTGCATAGTCGATACTGTGATCGTTCCTATAGACAATAATTCACGAGGTGGAAGCGAGCTCTCTTGAGCGATTCTGAGTGTACCAAAACTGTAAGTATTCTAGCGTCGATGACAGATTTGGTCTAAATTTTATCCGAAGGTACCTCTGTTTATTTCAGTTGAAGCAATATATTGACAAGTTGTAGAGGGTAATTTTTTTTTTTTTTTTTTTTTTTTTATTAGACTTCTCTCGGGAGAGGCGAACCTATAGCGTCGAGTGGGCGCCCCGAGATGCCATCAAATAACTGTTGCAGTTCTTTTTGAACAGTTGCAGGTTGTAACGCTCCGGAAACACTCGCGTGGGAAGAGAGTTCCACAGCTTCCCCGCTCTGTAACGGAACGAGTTCCGATACAGGGATGTTCGCGCCGTCGGGAGATGAACCACAAACGGGTGCGATCCGTCGGATTGTCTTGTGGAGCGCGTATAGACCGAATTGCGTGGAACAATGCCAAGAATCTCCGAAGAACAGCACCCGTGATAATATCTGTAGAACAGACAGAGGTCGGCCACGCGCCTTCGATGTGATAGCGACTGTAGTCCCGACGTCAGCGCCGAGTCCCCGATCAGGCGGATCGCTCGTCTTTGTACGCTCTCAAGTAGGTCGAGGGTATGTTTAGGAGCCGAGCTCCAAACATGATAGCAATATTCGAGCGCGGGTCTAAGTTGAGATTTATATAGGAGAAGAAGTTGGGCCGGAGTAAAATATTTCTTGGCTCTAAAAAGATAACTCAGTTTTCCTGAGTCTGATCTGGCGATACCCGATACGTGTTTATGCCATGATATATTCCCACAGACCGTGACGCCAAGCAATCTCAAACTTTCCCCAGCCTCGAGGGCCCGGCCATTCATCATCAGCGGTGGAACCGATGATCCGGTTTTCTTTGTGAATGTTGTATACTGGGTCTTCGTTGCGTTGAAGTCGACAAGATTGGCCTTTCCCCACTGTAGGACTTTATCTAGATCCTGGTTCAGAGAGTCAATCTGTCTACATCTCAGCTGGTGCGACGTTGATGCACCAATCGGCCGATCACTCGAAAAGGAGGAAACAAGCGTACTATCATCCGCAAAACTGAACACTTTGTTATCCGTTGTCTCCAATAAATCATTTATGTGAAGCAAGAACAAGGTTGGAGCCAAAATAGAACCCTGGGGCACCCCCGAATTAACAGGATACAGATCCGAACACTCGCCGTCCACAACAACCCGGATCGATCGATTCTCGAGGAAGCTCCTCGTCCAGTCGCAAAGCTGTTGGGAAAGTCCATATGAACGAAGTTTGCTCAGCAATGCCCCGTGCCAGACGCGGTCAAAAGCCTTGGAGATATCTAATGCGACCGCCCTTGACTCACCATGCCGTTCAATCGCAGATGTCTATATATCGGTTATAAGTGTCAAAAGGTCTCCTGTGGACCGCCTGTTATTATTTGTATATGATATCATAAGGGACGTTCCGGCTTCGACTGACAAGTATTGTCGAATAACATGTAACAGAAACACAAATTGCTATTTATGCAGTAACAGAAAGAGAAGTTCTCACCTGGTCATTTACCCACTGGCAGTAAGAAAATATCTTATCCGACTCATGCCGATGACTTTTAAGGTAAGAAAAATGTGTCCTTACAAAATGACCTAGATAAAGAATGTCAATTTTTGTCCATTACCATCGGATTACTTCCTAAAACCACATCGAGCCATGGTGTAAAATGTTTAGTTCCTTCCGAAAAATAGAATTTTTAAGTTGCTTTCAAGAATCCAATCATGTTTTTCAATCGCGTCACCATCGTTCTTTTGTGCTTGCATTTAGACATATGGTTAAAAAAAAAAAGAGGGACAACGCCCGCCCCTTACTCATGTCGAGCCCGAAACGCCAGCCCAAAAAGTTAATTCATTGTCAGTCTCTTCAAAAATCGTTCCCTTTCGTTTTCTCCCCACAAATTCGAGCCCCAAGAACAATCGGCCATTTTCAACTAAATCAATTTGTTCGAACATTCGGTCTATTAAGTCAAATTTATCTCCTGTCCGCTGTCCATTGTCTACGAGCTCCTTAGAGGCACAATTCGGTCACATTGCCGCCCAGACTATTCGACATTTGATATAAGTCAAAAACAAGATTTATATGCGAAAGGTGATTTTTTTTGTTTCGGATTGTTGTAATTACTCGAAATTATGACACGACAAAAACAATTGGATTTTTGGGGCTTGAATTTACCAATATGTGTGGTTCTATAATGGCGGCAATTAATTTTGATGTATACAAACCCAGTAGGCGGATGAACCAGGGAAAAGGCACGGAAAGATTTATTGGACATGGTGTGATCTGAATAACGAAAATACTACAGCGCGAACAGACAAAAAATTAGGTTGTGTGGCTTGTTGTGTGACGGCACCACTGTCGTCGAAATCGTACGCGAAATATCTGGTCATGAAACGACTGCAGACATAAATTCTCGCTGAAGTGACTTGAAGATATGTAGCTACACATTCTTTTGATGGAATGTATCTGTCTATTGATGAGTAGAGGGTGAACAGATCACGCCCATCCAATGAGCATCTACTTAGGACGAATATCGTGTCTGCTGAGGGTGCTAGGGTTATTTGAAAATGATTCCAAGAAGTAATTAGAGATATCGGGCGAACATCGACTTTGTCAATATGTTTTTTTAACAAGCTTTTAATGCAATTAAGGGTTAAAATATATTGTATATTGTTATTATACATAATATTTATTAGATGTCGCCCAATTGATAATAATTTTTTTTTAGCTTTACCTCATCAATATATTGTTGCATTTATCTTGCACACAATACTTAATATTATATTAAAAACATAGAACGTACTTACTTCCCGCTGTGTTACCTTCGCTGGATCTCTCCGCTGGAAGGGCGCTGTGATGTCGAACAAAGAGATTTTCCACCTTCTTTCATTCACTTCACACTAAATATAAAAATCAGGTAAAGTTGCCAGGACTCTTGGTAGAGAATATCTTTATTAGCCAATTGTGGCATCCAATTGTTTGTGGACGTAAAAACAATAATATACTTGTTTTAAAATGACTTATTAATTATAAAATTAGCAGTTAACAATTTTTATTTCACAGTTTTCTTTTAATTTTCACACATTTTAACAATTTTTTTTGGTTTTACTATCGATATTGGGCTCCTCGATAGTATAGTGGTTAGTATACCCACCTGTCACGCGGGAGACCGGGGTTCGATCCCCGTCGGGGAGCCTCTGGCGCAAGACTAATGACCTTGCCCGGAAAAAACAAATCATTATGGAAAAACTTAACAAGCCTCAGGACTTGCTAAATAAGGCTAAGACCGGTTCCCGGTTGTAGTGCCGATGACGATGATGACTATCGATATTATTCATTAAACTTTTATCTAAAATACATTCTCACTTAAAATGTTGGAAGTTATGTCAACGCGGATTACAAATTCAAATTTAATCGCACGAGCCTCTATTTTCAATTAATCACGTCGCGCCAAGATTTCCAATCACACTATCCGAAAAACTCGCTCATTTTTGTCCTTTATATATAAGGATACAAATTTGTCTCCACCCTACCATCTATTGATTCACTGGAATTTTGTTTCAGCTCTCGCTAGCCTCAACCCCCTTCCAATAAATCGTCAGCTGCAGTTGTATATTATGGTAAGGAAACGCTAAATTTGCTGGGAAAGGTCAAGGTACCAAAAAAATGTGTTAAAATATTCATAATCCTCGTTAAGAGAATTTTGCAATTCTTATATGGTAAGAATTATGACATGGGCGACGTACGGGATGAAAAGGGTGGGAAATATTGGTATGTTATATACGATGGAAAGTTTTGACAATGAAAACCGCTGTTGGGATAAAATCGTGTACTGTTGGGGATAGTGAAAATGCGATTTGAATTTGAAATGTGCTATTAAAATGTTTGCAATCTTGTTTGTGGGTACGATTTGTGTCTTTTAACGGAGAAGGATACGAATTTGCGTAATTATTTAGTTAGAAAGGGGGATGGGAGTTAGCATTGCTAATTATGTAACAATATAAACTGAAGTGCATTTAGTGTAGTATTTGAAAAATATTCCTATATCATATTATTTTTCCCATAGCATTCTCTTACAACACCCGCCAAGTAGTGAACCAATGCATGCAGCGACATCCTGAGAAAGGTTGGCGCAAGGCTAATAACCTTGCCCGGTAAAAATTAATTATTATGAACAATTTAACAAGTCTCGGATATAGACCGGATACCGGTGGAGAGACTTGCTAAATAGGGCCAAGACCGGATCCCGGTTGTAGTGCCGATGATGATGATATTACGCCTTGTAAATAGTGGCCAGGTTGGATGGAGTGCAATATTATTTTTGTATTTCTTAAGGAACGCTTTACGTTTGGCCGCATTTTTCGCAACTTTAAAAATGTGGTCATTCCAATTAAGTGAAGTTAATTCGAGTGCCGAGAGTTGATAGTTCCTTGGCTTCGTCGATGCAAGTGCCGTTCATCGACGGTGTATTTATTTTGGAGTTCGCCTATGATCACAAGAGACAGCAGTGAGTATTTAAGGCATTGAATTCTATACTCGGTTAGATAATCCCCATTGATATACCCTGTCGAAGTCAGAACTCAATACGAGTTCAAAAACGCAACGTGCTACCATCAGCAAACAACAGTATTGGGTTGTGGATAATGGACAAGAGATATTTTATAAAGATGGGGAAGAGAATGGATGACGGTACAGACACCTGGGGAACACCTGCATTAAATTTATGGGAGGCAGATTTGACACCATCAAGAACCATTTAGATTGAACGGCCAGAAAGATAGTCTCTTATCCATTAGATCAGGGAATTGTCTACTCCATAGGAATGTAATTTTGATAAAAGGCCTGGGTGCCAAACTCTGTCGAAGACTTTTGAAATGTCCAATGCAACAACCTTGCCTCTACCGAAGTAATGGATGAAATGGCTCCACTTTTCGGTAAAGTACGCCATGGAGTCTCCTGTGGACCGGCGGCTACGTAAGCCATATTGGGTATCATTAACGAGGCATTTGGTTCCAGATATTTCGAAAGTTAGGGACTAATCAGTGATTCCATTATCTCCGAGAGAACAGAAGTTAGTGCTATGGGTCGATAAGAAGAGAGAGACGATTTGTCACCCTTTTTGGAAATCGGCTGAATGTTCACTTACTTCCATCTTTTTGGGAAGGGGCCAATAGAAAATGACAAATGGAAGAGTTTCCGCAGTGGTTTAGAGAGTGAAGAGGAACATTTTTTTTTTCCAGCGAATTGGGGGGAATGCCATCCGGGCCAGCTGTTTTATTCGCCTTTAGCTCCTTGAGTGCGTGGGCTACAGTACGCGTTTGGAAGTGAATCTAGATCATGGTGTGCTGCTTATGCTCAAGTTTCGGCGGAAATGATGTGGTATCAGACAGCGTTGAGTTGGCTGCAAAGTGTACAACAAGTAGATTCGCCTTCTCTATTATACTGGTGACTGTTCTGTCATCGACTATTAGCGAAGGAATGGATGAGAAGACCGAGTTTTGGATGTTCTTCACAAGTGCCCGAACGTTTCTACTACCTGTGGGAAAGTGTAGTATTTTTTGTCTCACTCTCTGGTCTTGCAAGAACTGTGCGCGTTTAATATACGCATTTCAGTCATTTCTAGCTCTCTTTTCCGGATTCCTCAGTATTGTTTGATTTATACAACCGGAAGCTTAGCTCCTTAGCCTTAATGGCTTCTCTGCGCCCGGAATTGAACCACATATTTCTCTTGGGTTTGATACTCTTTACCCGGTGTGAAATAAAGGTTGGCGTGCCAAGCATAAGACGCAATAAACAGACTGAAAAACAACAAGACTCCCGGGATCGACTGCATACCGGCAGAGCTTGTGAAGCACGGAGGAGAGGCAACCACTGGAAAGATCCATCAACTGATTAAAACACTATGGGATAAGGAAGTCATTCCGGAAGAATGACAAACCGCAATAGTCATCCCCATTTTCAGAAAAGGTGACAGATCTGACTGCAAATATTACAGAGGAATATCAATGCTCCCAACCACATACAAAATACTAACAAATGTCATATTGGCTAGAATCACACCGTACGCAGAAGACGTATTGGGAGACTACCAATGCGGATTCCGTAGGAACCGGTCAACAACGGACCAAATGTTCACAACAAGGCAACTACTGGAAGAGAAGTGGGAATACGGAGAGACAGTTCACCAACTGTTCGTTGACATCAAAAAAGCCTACGGCTCAGTCGCAAGACAAAGACTCTACCATATTGCAGTTAAGCTGAGAATCCCGAAAAAATATGCCGCCCTCATTCAAATTTGCATGAACGAAAACAAAGGCGAGTTAGAATAGAAAACCACCTCTCAGAACCATTTGAAATCCGGGACGGACTAAAACAGGGCGATGGCCTCTCACCATGTCTCTTTAACCTTACGCTCGAGTATGTTATCAGAAAGGTACAAGACGACAACACGGCCGGATCATCCCTGAACGGGGTCACACAAGTGCTCCCATATGTGGATGAGATCGCCGTTTTGGGCGATGATCTAGAAACTGTAAGTAAATACAGTGAAATCATCATGCAAGCGGCAGAAGAGGTGGGCATAGAAATAAATGAAGACAAAACGAAATACATGATTATGGCGAGAGCTGGTGGACCTCGGAGAATACACATAAACATCAGAGGCAAGATATTTGAAAATGTCAAAGAATTTAAATAACTGGGAACAATACTGACGGCCAGAAACGAAATGTCAAAGGAAATTAACAAAAGACTACTCTCCGGCAACGCTAGTTGGCATGCAGTCAATAAACTGCTGAAATCCAAACTGCTATCACGGAATATAAAGCTCCGTGTCTATAGAACCATAATCATGCCGATTGTTCTATACGGATGCGAAACATGGGCTCTCACGAAACGGGAAGAAAACAAATTCCGCGTATTCGAGAATAAAGTCCTAAGGGGTATCTTTGGCGGCAAATAAGACGAGGAGGCAGGACAATGGAGGAAACTCCACAACTACGAATTGGAAGAGCTATACTACAAACCTTGGCGCAATGCTAATAACCTTGACCGGAAAAACAAATTATTATAAACAATTTAACTAGTCTCGGATAACGACCGGATACGGGTGGAGAGGCTTGCTAAATAAAGCCAAGACCGGATCCCGGTTGTAGTGCCGATGATGATGATGATACCACAAACCTACAATAGTGAGAGTAATGAAGTCGCGAAGATTAAGATGGACCGGACACGTGGCGCGAATGAGCAACGATAGGACCGTGCATAGAATTCTTGACGGTAAGCCAACGGGAAAGAGACCGACAGGGGGGCCGCGACGGAGATGGGAGGATAATGTTAGGTTGGACCTCGAAGAGGTCGGATTGGATGTTCGAACGTGGAAGGAGAGCGCACAGGACAGGGAACAATGGCGGAGCCGAGTCGATGAGGTCATGAACTTTCGGGTTCCTACAGGCCAATAAATAGTAATAGTAGTAGTAGTGCCAAGCATAATCGTATCTGTCAATGGAGTCAACATCGTTATTGAAGAAAAGTAACGACCAGTTTAAGTTGGCAAAAAATTCGTTCAGATTTCCCCAGTTGGATTTCTCGTGGAGCCATACTGTTCTTTTGGGGGTTTTCTCGTTAACGGTGCTGTGGTTAGAGCAAGTTTACCTGAGACCACAGAGTGGTCTGAAGTGCCCAAGGCCGAAGAACGTTCAATTGTGTATTTGTTTGGGTGGGAGGTGAGAAACATGTCCAGTGTGTTGGCGGAATGACCATCAATGTGTGGTACCCGTGTTGGCTCATTGACGAGTTCAGTTAAACTACTTGAAACAGCAACGTGCTGGATATACTGACCTTCATGTGTTGTGTGTCTGGAGTGACGAAGCCACTATGAGTTACGTACATTAAAATCACCCGCAATAACAATTTCAAGGTGCGGATATAAGGTCAAGATCCTATCGATAGAATCAGATAGAGCATCAAATCCGTTAAAGGATGCGTTTCTATACAAGTTTGGGCGTCTGTAAAGAAAGCGACAGTGTATGATATGCTTATGAACGTGAAGTTTGAGCTACGAGAAATCAAATTCCGGATTGGAGCAGAGCCCATACTGTGGCAGAAGCTTATAAGGACACTTCGTATGTATGTGGCTAGACCACAATGTGGAAAGAACAGAGGAACTAAGATATAACCAGGTAGACTGAAATCGGTGATATCTGTATTAGTTATTACCTGGGTCTCGCTAAGTGCAAGGATTGCTGGTTTCTGGTAGATACGTGGGCAGACACAAAGGAGAAATTGCATCGAATCATACACAGATCGACGTGAAATTCCCGTTCGATTGAAATGCCCTGACACAGAAAACTAATACCGCTTCAGAAAAGGGTGCAAGTCGGAACCAGTGATAGATGAGCGAAAGCAACCACCGCAGGTGTTATGCCCTTACAGTAGGTGAGCCACTAGATCCGTTCCAGGTCACATCCTTTCCATGACGAATATTATGCGACTCAGACACCAAAAACTCTCCAAAGATTACAAATCAATCGACAGATTCGATGCCTGAGGGGCGCAAACTGAGTTGCGAAAAAAAGGAAAACAGGCACAAGGGATGGAATGAATAGAGTGTTTTCCCGCACTGCACATCACGCGCGTGTGCATCCTCGCACTTTTCACAGCACTAAGGCGCGTGTGTGGAGAACCGGTTATTTGCATTGGATCGCACAGAAAACTTTGCACTGCACTCGGACGTGTATGTGAAGATCCGTTTGTTTGTTTACGATCCCACAGTAAGACTTCTCACACGAACCGATAGTGCAATCGGGTATCTTGTGTATATTTAAGATTCCCAAAGGGATATATATATCAACTAATTGTGAATTAAAACCAGCTGATTACTGAAGATATGAATAATATTTTTGTGGAGTTCATAAAAAAGTGTTTCTCATGTAAAACTTCACTTATTGAAGATTAGAATCCTTAGAGTAATCGTGAGCCTCGTTATACTTTGAGTTGGTCGTAATATGTCTCTAGTGTGAGCTGTGGGTGATAGATTGCTGAAGAGAGTGGACTAACTAACTGGTATTTATACTCGACACTGTTAGAGCTTATAATTATTGAAATTCTTGCATGTTTCTGCAGTTGGTGCGGAAATTAATATTTAAAAAGTAACTGTCAAATGAAACGGGAACAAATTACGAAAGTACGAAATCAACCGAAACTGACATAGCATGTAGGAAAGAAATGGAGGATGGACCGTAGCCCCGTGTATAATGCATATAAGTATGCAATATAAATCATCGAAAAGAACTGCTCCAGTTACTGTTTGCAAGTGTCATATGGCATGCACTCGGTGGCAGGTATTCAAAATTATCGAGGTCAACTCGTGTCATTGTTCTACAATATGCTACGCAGGTGGTAAAGTAAGATTAACGTAGTAAGCAAATTTATATTTGTGAATCAATGAGTAATGATTTGTAATTATTTTTGTGGACGATCGATTGTATAAATACTCCAGTAGTTTGGAAATAAATTCAATCTTAGTCAAAGCCTGAGTTTTGATTCACTTATTGCGGCACTCTTGTTACGTGATTTTAGCGTGCCGCGGTTAATACAGTGACTATGTGGGTAGTTAGTATTGTGCCAAGACACGGGCACCTGTTTTACTAACGTTCCAACGATGGAGAGAGAAGTCACAACACACCACGGATAAAAATGTGACTGCTTCGCCAAGGAAGGAGAAAATAAAAACACACTGATGGATTTCTTGTCGTTTAATGTTTTAAACTCTTTATTTTTACTTCGTAAGAATATCTGTACATACACACATAACGCTCTACTGGCGTTCTACGATTTAACGTTTTGAGTTTTTCAAATTTAAAAGTACATACAACTTGGTACACGCACGATATTCTAAACAGATAAATGTACACTAAAGTTTGTAAAATGTATTATTGTACACACGGGTCAATTAATTTATTTAATAAACACACACAGTACTTTGGAGGTTAACACTTGGATTACACGCAAAAAGACACAACAAATGTAATTAGCCAGCTGTACAGCGGAATAAAGTAACACATCTCCACAGATGAAAAGATTCGATTTAAGTAAGATACGCGACGTCCCCTTGGTGTGTCCGGTTGACTGGACGTTATCTGACACTTCGAGAAACATAGCGCGATAATCAACTATGTTTGATTCTGACTCCCCAATGCAATTCATATCCATCAGATGCAACGGTGGTGGATTACATCGGTGTGTGAGGATTCTATATGTGTCCGTATAGGACCTTCGATGAAAACGATGATCGGGGGACACCTGATTAAACAAACGCACGATCATCAGGTGCTGCGGCGATGTACCCATACATCGTTGATGATGTATGCCCGGGAACGAAATAGATTTTTGTTTCAAAGTAAACAAAAACGCTATTTCGCAGGTCAAATGGTGGCACGAATAATGTACATGATGTGCCTATGTTACAAAGGGGTCGTCATTGTATTTGCCTAAGATTCCTTGGAAATACCGATGTAGGCAATATCCAATCTAGCCGTATGGCTCCGGTGCACAAGGAGGCAAATTATTTTGTTGACATAAGTCAGCAGAAACCCCGTCGACGGGGGCAAATGGTCAGGCTGGATGGCTATATGTTTGGGTTAATGTGCGGATAAGTGAACGAACACAGTGAGTTGCTGTATGTTTAATTTACATTTCAGGCGGTCATCATAGGCATGGCATGGGTAAGATTGCCTAAGCAATGATCTTATCCATGTCCAAATTCCATGATCGGTTGATAGCCGATAACGGGGAATTGTGGCAACTGTCGCGGGCCTAAGGGTATAGGTGCGATATACAATTGTGAACAGTGGAAAGAATATCGGCCACAGCTATGTCAACAATACGCTGGCCAGCGTTTGTTTATCGGTAATTGAAGACAAGCTGAGCCGATAGGAGATGAACTGGTTCATGAAGTATGAACCAGGAAAGTTCAGAATGTATGGATGCCGTCGGGTAGGTTTTCCTTTCAGGTATGATGCTGCAGGGGAGCTTACGCTGCCCCTAATCGCAGCTAAGTACGATGGCTTTGTATGGGAAGCGGAAAGTGGTTAATTTAAGAGGATGGGCGGTTCTTTGGGAATGTATTAAAGAACCGCCACAACTATAGGGACGTTTGGTTATCTTAAAGAAGCTATCCTTTCCAGCACCGGTCTGTGTAATTCCCCCTTCATGCTCTATTAATTAAGTGGAATCAGGATTAGGGGTTTCCAAATTGGAGTCAAAATCGGGAGAGTTTACAGAACAACAGCGCCAACTTCCAAGTTAGTGAAGTCATGAGCTTTCGGAATTCCAACAAACCCATACATAGATTTATAGAAATAGGAATGACATTTTACACCGATACTGTGGTGAAGGATGGTAAAGTTTGTGTAATTAAAAGTTGTAATCGCGGTTGAAATAATGTCTGTAATGTATGGCAATGTATTTTCAGGCAATGTATTTTCTTATATGTGTGGCTACGTATCAGTCCGAAAATGGACTTAATTACATTCTCGCAAAAGTCCACCGCGAATTTCTCATTAAAAATTCTCCCGTGAGCCAGTTGCCAATTTTTTTTTTGCTGCCACTAAGTTGGCATCACTGTGAGGCATTATGACGTCAAGTTTGAGCGCTATCTGTCAATTAGCTTGTTTACAGCTGCTGGTTTTGTGGGTATAGCTCAAGTACGTTTTTCGATTTTTATAATGGATAATTAATTGGATTGAGCAAAGAGTTTGCATTAAATTTTGTGTTTCTAATGGAATTTCTTGCGCGGAATCGTTGAAAATGTTGGTTAAGATCTATGGGGACTTAGTTCTATCGAAAACATCAGTGTATGAATGGCACAAAGCATTTAAAAGTTGCTGTCAATACGCTACAGATTTGCCTCATACGAACGCTTCAGGAACAGCTGCGACCGAGGAAAACATCGCTAAAATGAAGGAACTAGTGCTTGACAATCGCCGTTATAGCCCATGAGAGCTAGCAGGAGTTAAATATTTCATACGAATCAGTTCGGATGATTTTGGCCGATATTTTGGCGATGAGACAGGTCGCAGCATGGGTTGTTCCAAAAGAATTGAATTTTTTGCAAAAATAGCATCCGAAAGCGGTTGCTGAAGACATGCTTTCATACAACACATTATAACTGGTGACGAGACGTGGGTGTACGAGTATGGTATGCAAGCATGTCAAAAATTATTCGAATGTGTTGCAATTATCTTGCACAATAATACAAATATGAATTTTATAAAGGAACGTACTTACAATATGGCCTTGTGGGATGAGAAGTAGGTGTGTCGGCAAGGAAACTGATTCACTTCTATCCCCATCATGAAACGCCGAAAAAGGGAAATAAAACACTGGTTTTGTGGCTGGTGATCACCGCTTTTATTTTAATGTATTTTTATTTAAATTTATTTGAGGGTACAATTCACATGTTTAAATGTTTTCTTGTTTAGTAGAGTTTTGCGGATTTCCAGTCAGTGTACACTGTAATTTACTTTTACTCACTATAAACAACAGTTTTATATACAAAACGTATTTCAAACGCTGTTGTTGGAAACGGTTAGATTTTGGAACTCGAAACTTATTTCACAAACTTAAAGCTCACGACCGCAGAGGGGAAACTGGGGAGGAAAAGCGACTCCTAGATATACGCATCCCCGCGGCGCTACGGGGGGCGGAAGGCGACACAACCTGCGTGTCTTGTGGTTGTAATACGACTCAGCGGTATGCATTCGCTAATGGGGTGAGTTTCCTCGAGAGAGAAAGTGTTTCTCTCGTGGTGAAAACGAGGGAAAAGGATTTCGCTGGTGAGGTCCTGTGATGGTGTGCGTGTAGTTGGTCGTGAAGATCACGCTATCTATCCATCCGGTGAAACAAAGGATAAACGAGATTGCACTGGAGACAGTGAACAAAGAGGAAAAGTGCCAAGAGCATGCTTGGTAATGAGGGTTCAGCTGAGGAAATACTCTGTACCTTATTAGAGCAGCATTGGGTGCTAATGGATTTTACTATTTACACAATGGGAAATGTGTATCGTATCTATTACCGGTGATGGCTTGTCGGTTGGACAAGGGCTCGTGGTTCGGGTATATTGCAGCTGAACAAACAAGCTGCCTGACATTGCTTTGGTCGTTGGACAAAAACGTCACCAACCAACGTGCATGTAAAAAAAATTGTTGTTGCATATGTGAGGCTGAGAATGGCATTGACGCATTCCCAGATTATGATGGTTACATTATATGTTAACCGATATGTTTTTAGAAAAATTTTGCCGGTGCGTTGATGCATGGAGAATTATATATTATTATTACTATTTACTGGCCTGTAGGAACCCGGAAGTTCATGGCCTCACTGACTCGGCTCCGCCATTGTTCCCTGTCCCGTGCACTCTCCTTTCACGCCTGACCAGCCGATCCGGTCTCCTCGAGGTCCAATCTAACATTGTCCTCCCATCTCCGCCGCGGCCTTCCTGTCGGTCTCTTCCCCGTTAGTTTACCGTCAAGAATAGTATGCACGGTCCTATCATCGCCCATTCAGGCTACGTGTCAGGCCCATCTTAATCTTCGCGACTTGATCACTCTCACTATTGTAGGTTTATGGTATAGCTCTTCCAATTCGTGGTGGTGGAGTTTCCTCCATTGTCCTGACTCCTCGTCATATTTACCGCCAAATATACCCCTTAAAACTTTATTCTCGAATACGCGGAATTTGTTCTCTTCCCGTTTTGTGAGAGCCCATGTTTCGCATCCGTATAGAGCAATCGGCATGATTATGGTTCTATAGACACGGAGCTTTATATTACGTGATAGCAGTTTGGATTTTAATAGTTTACTGGCTGCATGCCAACTAGCGTTGCCGGAATGCAGTCTTTTATTAATTTCCTTTGACGTTTCGTTTCTGGTCGTCAGTATCGTTCCCAGATATTTAAATTCTTTGACATTTTCAAATATCTTGCCCCTGACGTTTATATGTGTTCTCTGAAGTCCACTTGCTCTTGCCGTAATCATGTATTTCGTTTTGTCTTCGTTTATTTCTAGGCCCACCTCTTCTGCTGCTTGCATGATGATTTCACAGTTTTTACTTATAGTTTCGAGATTATCGCCCAGAACGGCGATGTCATCCACATACGCGTGCACTTGTGTGACCCCGTTCAGGAATGATCCGGCCGTGTTGTCGTCTTGTACCTTTCTGATAACATACTCAAGGACAAGGTTAAAAAGGCATAGTGAGAGGCCACCCCCTTGTTTTAGTCCGTCCCGGATTTCAAATGGTTCTGAGAGGTGGTTTTCTATTCTAACTCGCCTTTGTTTTCGTTCATGCAAATTTGAATGAGGGCGGCATATTTTTTCGGGATCCCCAGCTCAACCACAATATGGTAGAGTCGTTGCCTTGCGACTGAGTCGTAGGCTTTTTTGAAGTCCACGGACAGTTGGTGAACCGTCTCTCCGTATTCCCACTTCTTTTCCAACAGTTGCCTTATTGTGAACATTTGGTCGCTTGTTGACCGGTTCCTACGGAATCCGCATTGGTAGTCTCCCAATATTTCTTCTGCGTACGGTGTGATTCTCGCCAGTATGACATTTGTTAGTATTTTGTATGTGGTTGGGAGCAATGATATTCCTCTGTAATTTTCGCAGTCAGATCTGTCGCCTTTTTTGAAAATGGGGTTGACTATTGCGGTTTTCCATTCTTCCGAAATGACTTCCTTGTCCCATATTATTTTAACCAGTTGGTGGATCTTTCCAGCGGTTGCCCCTCGTCCATGCTTCACAAGCTCTGCCGGTATGCAATCGATTCCGGGGGCCTTGTTGTTTTTCAGTCGATTTATCGACGTAATCTTCTTGCTTATGATGAAGCCAGTTCCGAGGTTATGTGTATCGGTACCTCCACACCCCAGTGTAAATCCGTTGGTTTCGATTACTTGATGTGGGAGTCGAACTTCGTGAAGCGCGACGATGTCCATTTTATATTGTTTCGCGTTTTTTATGACCGTCTGTAGCGCGCCTGGTTTATATAACGGTCGAACATTCCACGTGCCTACGCGTATATCTCGCTTTTTCAGTTTTTCCCTACGTCCTCTTTTTGCCGAGTCGGTGTTTTCTTTATGATTTTTTCCCTTATGGTAGTGTCGGCTCATCACACCTACGCCTACCGGGTTTTTCGTGGGATTGTTTTTTGTATATTGGTTATTCATTTTTGATCCCACGAGACTTGGGGTTTCAAATAGTCCGCCACATCAGAGCCCCGTTTTGATGTGGTAAGGTCTGCTTACTGCTCTGATTCGACCCGGTGTCAGAGAGGCGTGTACCGAATGGTGTACCGAATTCCTTCAGATGATTTGAATAACGCATTAAATGTGTGAATGCTGGGAGAATTCTTTTCAGAAATTTTTAGGTAATGCGTTGAAAGCATTAAATGTCCTTGAGAAACGAAATGTTTTTGATGAAGGGAATGTTTGCAGGTGCTAATGCAATTGCGTTAGCGAAAAACAATGGGAGTTGGGTTGCAATTATGGTGGGTTCTTCAGGTAAGTTTTGAAGAACCCCCACTGTCTCCTCTTCTTACGTCGTTGGCTCGCAATCGCAGATTTGCTGTGGGTTCAGAGAGCCTCTGCTTTCACTCGAAGGAAAAGTAATCACTAAGTTTTTTCACCGCACACACAAGATGAAGAATCTTTTTTGTTTTATTTGATTTTTATTTAATCTTTTTCTGTTTTTTTTTACGATTTTTATTAATGCCACTAATGTCTAGTTCAATATATAAATATGATAAAATAATAACACGGTTCTCCATTCTTTTTTAATTTATTTTTCTTTTAATTTCTTTGCCACCAGCAGACTGGACTTTTGATTTTTACCTCCGAATAACACAGGAGTTTTTTCTTAATTTTAATCAACAAGCGCTTGTCGCGAAAAGTTCAAAAAACCAAACGTCGCAAAATGATTTTAATCCACACCCTAACATTTAAAAGAGGGCTCAATCGCTCATTCCAGTCCTTTTTATAAGAGGATACCAATTTGCTCCCACCGTAACATTTATTGATTCATTGGGATTTGGTTTCGGCTCTCGATGACCTGAAACCTTTGGGATAGGATTAGGTTAAGGAAAAATATTGTGCATATATTTGAATGTACAGAATGAAATGTGCTATCGACGCGTGGGAAAATGTTGTTTTTAGTCTGGAATGTGCGTAATCGGGGGATAAGGACGCGAATTTGGGCAATTAAATTGTTAGAAGGGGTGGGCGGTGGTGGGGGGGGGGGGGCGAATTGCATAGTAATAGCATTGATAATTATGTAACAAATGGCGCTACCAAGACGAGCCGAAACCGAAAGAACTACGACAAAGATGATCAAAAATGTAGGTCGTGCTCACTGTTTTCTTCGATTATCGTGGTATGGCACGCTACAAATACCTTCCGCAAGTCCAAACGGTGAATAAGGAATACTACCTGCGCGTTATGAAGCGTTACCTATGCATTGTGAGTGTTCATCAAAAGATGCCGGATTTGTGGAAAAAAAAATCTTGGATTTTGCACCACGATAATGCACTATCTCACAAAGCTACCTATGTGAGAAAGTTATTGACCAAAAACTCAACTAACACATCGAACAAACGCAGTATTCACCACAAATGCCCCGCTGTGGCGTTTACCTGTTTCCCAGACTCAAACTAACACTTCTAGGAACATGTTTCGAGTCGATTAAAGTCAAGAAAGAGAAATTGAAGAAGGAGCTAAAATCGTTCGCGGACGCCTCTTATAAAATGTGTATGGATGATTCAATTAATCGTCGGCGTAATTGCATTGCGTCGGTAGGGTCCTACTTTTTAAGGGAGGAACCACATGTAAAGGACATTTTTTACCCATTTTTTGTTTATGCCTAAATTGATAGGAAATTTCCTCAATAATACGAGAAAAAAGTTAGAAAGTGATCCGAGACCTCCTTGTACTTTATTTTCAAAACAAAGTAAACAGTCTAATTGGGCGGAGCACTTTTCACAAAGAAAACTGGATCATCGGTTCCACAGCTGATGATGAGTGGCCGGGCCCTCCAGGCTGGGGAAAGTTTGAAATTGCTCGGCGTCACGGTCTGTGGGAATGTATCATGGCATAAACACGTGTCGAGTGTCGCAAGGTCAGCCTCAGGAAAAGTGAGCTATCTTTTTAGAGCCAAGAAATATTTTAATCCGGCCCAACTTCTTCTCCTATATAAATCTCAAATTAGACCCGCGCTCGAATATTGCTCTCATGTTTGGAGTTCGGCTCCTAAACATACCCTCGACCTACTTGAGAGCGTACAAAGACGAGCGATCCGCCTGATCGGGGACCCGGTGCTGACGTCGGGACTACAGTCGCTATCATATCGAAGGCGCGTGGCCGACCTCTGTCTGTTTTACAAATATTATAACGGGTGCTGTTCTTCGGAGATTCTTTGCATTGTTCCACGCAATTCGGTTTATATGCGCTCTACAAGACAATCCGACGGATCGCACCCGTTTGTGGTTCATCTCCCGACGGCGCGAACATCCCTGTACCAGAACTAGTTCCGTTACAGAGCGGGGAAGCTGTGGAACTCCCTTCCCACGCGAGTGTTCCCGGAGCGTTACAACCTGCAACTGTTCAAAAAGAACTGCAACAGTTATTTGATGGCATCTCGGGGCTCCCACTCGACGCTATAGGTTCGCCTCTCCCGAGAGAAGTCTAATTCTAAAAAAAAATAAAAATAAAAAAACAAATAAAAAATAAAAAAACAAATAAAAAAATAAAAAAACTCAAATAGTCGAGCGCTCGGAAAAAAACAGGAAAAAACGGCTCAATTAGAACAATTTGAAGAAAAGGAAGGTCTACTCTATGGCCCTGGAATCGCAGATTAGCAAAAAAACTGCGGTAAATTAAAACGAATTACGGATTTTTTGACGATTTTTCTATTACTCAAACTTTAAACGCGTTTTTCTCGAAACGCAAAATTTCGCACGCCGTGCAACGTAGCTCAAAAACTAATCATTCGATCTTTATGAAGTTTGGTATAGAAATTCTATAGATATTTGGCCTCAGCATGACGAGCTCCGATTTTTTATTTTTTTATTTAAAACATTATTATTAACAATTGTTTATAAAAGAAAATCCTTTTTTTTTCAAAACTTCGCCATTTTTGCAAATTTGCAAATTTTAATAAAAAGGGACCGTCATGCTGAGCGTTTTTGCATAAACTAAAGAACCCATTTTGTATTTTTTGTTTCAGATAATTTTTGTGACCTATACGCGGCGCATTTTCAAGACGCTGTTTTCAAACCGCCATTGCACCGTTTTATTGTTAGCGATTAGTCTTAAAAAAATATTTACTTTAAATATTATAACGTAAATAAATTGTGCCTTAAATTGTAAATTAATCTACGCATTACATTTTTCAAAAAAATTCCTGAAAAACAGGCTATTTACATGAGGTTCCCCCCTTAAGGCGATAAAATAAATTTTGATGATCAATTCAAGTTTGTTATTTTATTGAGAAATTCCGAGTAGACATTTGACAAAATATATACCCAGATGGAAACTCGATACCACTTCGGTAACCACTTTAGTTTCAGTTTTGAAAAAATTGTTGATTTGTATCTATGAAAAATTGAACTTTGAATGTTGCAATAGTCCACGCGAAACTTTCGCGTCAATGCAATAACTCTAAAAAGAGTACTTAGTAGTTGGATGTACATTGGGGATGCAGGTGCGACTGATTTAGGAGTGTTCTCAGTATAGTAGTTGAGATACTGAATTTCTGCAGAGCCTTAAGCCATGTTTGAATCACAGACCAAAGCATTATAACTATTCTTAATTATTGCTGTTCGATGGATCGATGGATCGATGAACTGAATGGAGCACGTTTTCTCGCACTATGGTCCTTATCACACGCGTGGTTGAATAAACGGACGTTATCTAGTGATGACTATACTCCGAATACTCTCAAAAGTGTACGACTAATTGAAAAGCCACCAAATAAGCAGTTAAATCACCCGGATCATTCTTTTTTTTTTTGTTTTTTTATTGTCTCGACAAATGGTGTATTTATGAGGCTTTTAACATACCTGACATTAATTAGAAATAATTAAACACATTCGGATGTTTAAACTTTCAAATTTAATCGCAATCTCATCTCCTGGCAATCGAAATTTATTTACCCAATTCTAATGAATGGTGCATAAGTAGTAGCAACGTATGATAGCATAGATTCTGTTATAAAGTTCGTTGCAATGAAATTCCAAAACCTACCAATATCTACCCGGTTTATGAGATAGTTTTTTATCTTTTTCCGCTTCTAACGACCAGATAATGGGTCTGAAGAATTAATTACACTTCACAGTGTCCAGAATACCAATTATTTTATTATGTGACAATTGGGACTTTTCATGTGGGATAATATACTCAAAGACACACCAGAAGATTCATCAGAATTAGCACCTTAATTAGCTCCCGATGGAGCTTCTTCATTGGCGACGGACGATTCGAATCATTCTATTTACAATAAATTGCCCCGGCGCAACATTCCGTGGAAGAAGAAAATATAATCACCGCGCCAACTAGAAGTATTTATGGTGTTTTCTAAAGCCGTTTCTAATTAATTAATAAAAAACAGAAGCCCATCGGGCATGGGGCAGCCTACACTCGGTGCCTGACTTGAGTTATCATGTGGTAACAATACCATAACTTCCCGATTGTCACATTAGTTTTCCAGTTTATTGCATCAGTGCGTTCTGAGATTCAGGGATCACGGACGGGTGTCTTCTAGGTGTCGACTGATATATAATTACCCGAGAGGAAATCTCTTAGCGGCGAGGGCATACTGTCACGCTGGGCACTCGACAAACCAACACAGTCCCAGGAGTTTCGATATAGAACGTATTTTATTTAAGGCACGATTAACCGCAATTAAGGGCACTTTGCAGGAAACCAAAACATCGCCTCGCCGGCGTGTTCGGGATAAAATATTTTAGGTCATAATTTCTGGTGACACGTGAAGGGTTGAGTTCAATGGCTGGGTGTGGGATGATATGTGCGATTTGACGGGTAACGCGTAATGTGCCTGGTGTCAAGGGAAACATTGAGTTATTAAATATATTCGTATTATTCGCCGAATGATAAATGATTTTTCTAGTGTTGTTTAAAACGCATCCGAATGTGATTTGTATGTTTAACTTTCAATCTGAGGAAGTGGCCCAGCGTGTGACAGTGATTTGGTGTCAAAAATGTATGTCAAGCAACAAGAACGAGAAAATTACAGCTGCCGTACATTGACACCCCCACAAACGACGAACCGACACCCGATAGATGAATAGAAATAACATTACAAGGCATCTCATGATCTCCACTTCAAGCGGCCGCCGAGTTCTTAGAACGAGAAAAGATTAGCTACTTGGTAATGGAATACTTGGGCATATGTGATCTTAAGAGGAGTGGAGTACGGAATATGGCGCCGGAGTGGTGCATGATACTGATACTGTGTCATCTTACAAGGGCGTTAACGGAGCATCATTTGTTATGTAGTGACAATTAGAAAAACATGTGTTTGGGTACTTACCTGAAGTTTGACTAGCTCGGGGTATTCTGATGCTAGTTTCGCCAATTCCTGGTAGTTGGCCTTTGCCATTGAAACTATCCACTCTTTTCCTTTAGGATGTGATAAAGTGACTTCTGGTGTCATTTTCTCTTCCACAACCTGAAAGATGATAAATGGGGTACTTTTGAAAAACAGAAAACCGAATGTGATGTAGAGTTGTGAAGAATTTTAATTCATATGTTAGAAACTATTCAATGGTTTTTTTTTTTACTTTTTGTTTTGTTGCAACGGGTGGAAATTTATAACAAATATCCTTCGTTGATGGCAGATATTTTGAAGCCTTTATAACTCTACTTAGTCTTGAAAAGTAGATGGCAGGTATTTTTCGAACTCTTTAGCTTCGGGGAGTGATCTTTCCCTAGATATTCAAAGATAGACTGCCTAAATAGACACTAAGTAATTTCAATAACCTGCAGAAACAATGCTTTGGCGGTGGACGAATTGACTGGAGTCTTGGTTGCAACGCACACAATACAGTTCATAGTGTTTTCAATAATTCATTGTGAGAGTAAGGCCAATTTCTGCCCAATTTATAGACTTGCTTAAGGAATTATTTCACGTGGCGTGGAAGACATGTTCCTGTGCTATGGCAGCGAGATGTTTGACTCTATTGCTGGTCAATATGAACAGCATATTTTTCTTATAATAGGGGATGTTAGTAACCCCTTACAGTTGTTATACGAAAGGGATTTTGGATGAGGGCAGGATGAAAGGGTCGTCTCATCCCACATCACGGAGGGCGTACTATAAGAAACAACATTCGGTCTGAATTTTGAGAATGTGAATCTTTTGATACCTGCTTGGTATATTAGAGCAGTGGACGGATAAAGTAGAAGTGTAGGATTCGGGTCACATAGGAAAATATTTTAGACCAACGTTTCACAACCCGTTCGCCCTGTGGATCATGTCGTCAGTATGTGAGAGGAAATTTAGTTTCCTATCACATAAAACACCGAAGTCGCGGATCGATTAGAATGTGGTTAGGGTTTGATTATCAAGAAAATAACGAGGGAAAAGAGAGAGAATACGTTTACCTGAAAAGGTTATAAATGGTATTTGGCAATATTAAGCCCCAAGCAGTGTCTAAGACACGAAACCGAAAAGTTGGCCTTGAGAATAATGTCATCACCATGCCAAGGTTACGAATCGATTGTACAGGTGATATCTGTTGGTTCGATAAGCCAAGGGAACCTAACGGGGAGAGGGATTGTTTACGGGTGAAGGTGATTGAGTGACATTCGGCAATATTTAATTCGAGGCAGTTGTTTTGGCACCAACTTGAAAAGCTGTCGAGATCCATTTGGAGAAGTGAGGAGTCGGCAGAAGAGGGGATAGTCTTGAAGAGTCTAGTGTCGTCCGCGTATAGAGAGATGGAGGAGTGCTTGATACTGCAGCGCACACCGTCAATAGTAAGAATGAATGGTAGGGGTCCAAGATGACTGTCTTGGGGAACCCCCGACGTGGGAACATTGGAGAGGGTAGATCTAAATCTAACACGGTAGGTCCGATCGTTAAAATAGTGTGACGCATATGGCAATCAGTACTAGAACATTCGAGAAAATCCGAAACAAAGTACTAGAATATTCTAGAAAGTACTGGAAAACTGGAGACTATGAACAGTAGAACATTCAAGGCTATGGAACGGACGGAAACGAAACGCAGAATCAGAATGAGGGAACGGTATAAATACGTCGCACACAGATCATGGAGAGGAGTAAGAAGTAGAAAGTGAAGCAAGCGATAAGTAAGAAGTAAGAAGTAAGTAGTCAAAGACGCGATTAGTCAAGAAATCGTTACGTGTACGGTAAAAGTAACGGTTGTTATTAACGGACAAATAAAGTGTTACATTAATTCAAAATCGATTTAACGACTCTTATTTATTAAAAATAATTAATCCAGCGAACCCGAAGCTCGCTACAATAGGAAGAAATTCACTTAATCAGTAGAGGTTCCAAATCAAAGGAGGATAGCTTAAAGAGGATGAAATTTTGTGGGATTTCGTCGAAGGCCTTGCTGAAATCGGTTGTGATTACATCGACTCCGTTGCCATTCTCTAAAGCACGGGAACTGTGGGATGAGAACTCAACTAAATTGGTGGTAGTCGACCTACCCATAAGAAAACCATGCTGCTTGGGCGAGGTGATGGATTTGCAGCGGAAACACAACGCGTTGTAAAGAATTCCTTCGAAGAGTTTTGGAGTATGTGAGGGTCTGGCGATGGTACGGTAGTTACTAATATTGTTTTTAGGCCCATTTTTATGTATAGTGGGTAATAACCTTGCTCGGAAATACAAAGTCTCGGATATGGACCAGATACCGGTGGGAGACTTGCTAAATAAGGCCAAGGCAGGATCCCACTTGTAGTGTCGATGATGATGATGATTTTATGTATAGGGATGACGTGATTTTGTGTAAGGGATAGTAGATTGAAGATCTTTGATAGCAGGAGAGAAGGAGAAGAGGAACATTTTTTTTAAATGGGCAGCCGGAAGTCCATCTGGACCAGGGCTGTACTCGTCTTTAAGTAAGTTTAATTTTTCTTCAACTAGGTAATGCTGAATAAGTTGAAAGATGAAGGGGAAGGGAGAATCCAGGAAGGTCATTGAAGTAAGAGGGGTTCGGCTCGAAAGAGTTGTACGTAAAAGATTTTAAAGAAAGAAGCGAAAAGATTGACAGTAGTTTGTGAGTCGGTTCAAGTAATCATGTCATAGGAAAGGGAGTTGGGATAGGCATCAGATTTACGTTTGTACTTAATAACGTGGAAAAAAGATTTGGGGTCATTGATCAGGTTGTTTTGTGTTTTTGTGAGGTAGTTGTAGTAGAGGGTGTCGCAGATGTCTCATGTCGAGAATAAGGGACATATAGAGAAATGGCATTGCAGATTTCCTTATAGAGAGTGGGAGTAACTTCTTCGACCTCTAGGTGGACAAAGCGAAATGCGATTTTGCTAAGATGCTCATTTAATAGGCGAAAGTTTGTTTTGCGGAAGCTGAAAGAAAAGTTGACGTGGGGTGGTGTGGTTCGGGCTAAGCAGTCACGATAAAGGGATACGAGAAGTCGGAGGTGGTGATTGTCGATGGTTTAGGGGGCATGAGGACTAAACACAATGTCAAGTTTACAATGTTGTAAACACAATGTCAAGTTGCCTTTTCATATGATTTGGCACGTTACTTATTTGACGGAGGGTCGAGTCGGCGAGACCATCTATAAAGAGTCATTCTTTGGTACCAGTAGGGTTTGAGATGTAAAAGGATTGATCGTCTGACAATGTCCATTAGAGATGCCGGAGGTTGAAATCGCTAATAACAACGATATCGTCTAGGGAAATACTTAACTGGGTTAGGTGATCAACCGCTGCCATTACGAGTTCGTATGATACGATAGGTTGCGAAGGAGGAATATAAAAACATACGATGTATAACGACTTTGGGGGTTGGTCAATTTTTATTGCGACATAGTCAAGATAGTCGATGGTATAGTGGTTAGTATACCCACCTATCACGCGGGAGACCGGGGTTCGATTTCCCGTCGGGGAGCCTCTGGCGCAAGACTAATGACCTTGCCCGGAAAAAACAAATCATTATGGAAAATTTAACAAGCCTCACGACTTGCTAAATAAGGCCAAGACCTGTTCCCGGCTGTAGTGCCGATGATGATGATAGTCAAGACTAGGAGAAGAAGAGAAGGCAATAATAGATGAGGCGAGCTTATTTTGGATGGCAACGAGCACACCACAAGAAGGGGAATCCACATATATACCGTCGTCATCCCGAAAAACGTTAAAGGTGGAAGGGAATAGTTGTTGACTGTGAATACTGGGGATAAGGTTGGCTTCGGCTAGTGCGAATATATCGAAACGGCGGGTAAGTGCATTTTGCAGTATCGATTGCGTTTTAGAGCGGAGACCTCTCACATTTTGATAGTAGATGGTTAGGAGGAAAGTATTGGGAGTATTGCTCTTAGAGGGGTGAGTGCTGGTTAGGGTCAAAAAGACTTGTCCTTATTTTGAAGAAGCCATTTTTTGGTGAAAGATCGATAGATCTTTCGACACTTTTTGTGGGAGCACTTTAAAATTATTTTGGAATTTCATAAGCAGGTTGGGAAGGCTAGAGAAGTCGGTAGGTGTGCCTTCCTGCTGAATGGAAACCCGGACGCTGGTTTTCGTTTTACCTTCATAGCAGACTGAATCAGATTTCTCATGGAGGTACGACAGATAGAGGCGGACATCTTCGTAGGTCGATTTATTTCTAAGTTTAGATAGGGTGTAAGGACATGCAGATGAATTGATGGATTGTTGTGTGATTTTAACAGTTGGCGGTAAAGGGGGTCAATAATAGGCCCCCGGGGGGGGGGGGGGGGGGGGGGGTAAGGCGAAATGCGGATATGGAATGGGAGGATGCGAAATTCGGTCTTAAGTTGGATTGGGTGGGCGAGTGTGAAGTTTCTTGACTTAGGGGATATTAGGATTATGAGTGTGTGATTTGTGGAAGTTGGTATATTTCGCACCAGTTTTGAGGTCGAAAAGGGGAAAACGACTAGAGATATGGACAGAATGTGATGTAGGGGGACCAGTCATGTTGTGATTAAGAGGGAATTTATTACGGGCAGGTGAGGAGAGGGGTGTAGTGTGATGAGTGCTGAAGCGGTTAGAATTAGGGAGAGGAGTTGAATTAAAATTTGGCTTGGAATAGGATTTTGTGGCTGGAGTTGTCATTATTTTGTGAAGAAGGATGCAGTTGTGGTAGAGATTTAGAGAGAGGGGGATGCATTGGAGATGGTGGGACTTTAAGGGACGAGTTGTGATTGGAATGTGGCGTGCAGCGAAGGGAGGAGGAACCGAAATGGTTATGTTAGCTTGTTAAGGAAGGGGTGTAAGTCTATTATAGGTTTGTCGATAGTATAGTGGTTAGTATACTCGCCTGTCACGCGGGAGACCGGGGTTCGATTCCCCGTCGAGGAGCCTCTGGCGCAAGACTAATGACCTTGCCCGGAAAAAACAAATCATTATGGAAAATTTAACAAGCCTCAGGACTTGCTAAATAAAGCCGGCTGTAGTGCCGATGATGATGATGTACGGCTATTATCCCGTACAACGGATTTAGGAAAGGGGGGCAGGTGTCATCATATAGTCATCCTGCCGATCGTTAGGTAACCGTTTTTGCTCGGATGGAAAATCCAATCGTATCTAAGGGAAGAACTATGCGGAAACAAGATCTTCGATTTAGAGACATTCTTTTACGGGAATCCTGTAGTTTTTCAGAGAGAATTCCGAAATCCAATCGGAGTTCACCGTTTTTAGGGACACCTTTAATAGATTTAAGGTAGTTGGTTGATTGAAATAATCGAGTTATTAATACGGGTGCGCCATTCTGTACGGGTCCAAGATGTCCCAAAATGGAGGATGGAATAGTTTCGATTCTACAGATATTGATAAGGTAAATATCTTGTGATAAGGAACCGTACCTGGCTAGATATTCAGCAGTGGGCGGACGAGGGTAAGGTAACGTGATCGAGTAACGAAAGGGTCGGAGAATTCCTTAGACCATCTTTTCACGAATCCGAGGGCAGAATTAGCTTTCCCGATCGTCTCATCAATGTGAGAGAGGAAGTTAAGCTCCCAGTAGCAAGGGATCCCAAGATCTCGAAACGTTTGCACTTACGGGAAAAGGTTATAGATTGGCATTTAGCGGTGTTAAGTACAAAGCAATTTTTGTCACACCAAGTCGAGTAGCTGTCAACGTCAGATTGCAGCAGTGCGGAACCAAGTGCTGACTCAATGATCTTGTACAACTTGGTATAATCAGCGCTTAAGGACAAGCTGGAATTCTTAATGACCTTATCAATGTCATTAGTGGCCAGTATAAATAGGAGAGGATCCAGGTGGCTACCTCGACGAACCCCAGAGGTGGCAAGGAAGGGGTTGGATATCATGGACCTGAACCGAACAGAATAAAGTCTATCCTTTAGATACGAAGAAATCCATATCAGCAATCCAGGTTCGAAGCCGAGGGCGCATAATTTGAAGAGGCTTAGGTTGTGGGAGATTTTGTCGAATGCTTTACTGAGGTCGGTTGAGACCATATCAACCTCGTGACCGCGCTCTAGTGCTGAGAGTGTAAAGGTAGTGACCTCAACGAGGTTGGTTGTAATTGATCGGGCATTAAGAAAACCATGTTGCCTTGGTGAAATAAAAGATTTGCAACGGAAACTAAGAGCTTCGTACAGAATGCTTTCGAGAATCTTAGGTAAATGGGGCAGTTTGGCGATGGGGCGGTAGTTCGCGACATCGTTGTTGGGAGCCTTCTTGTAGATGGGGGTGATCAAAGAGGTTTTCGAAATGTAGGGGGATACACCTTGAGAGAGTGAGAGATTAAAGATCAGTGAGAGAGAAGGGAACGGGGAAAAGTTAGGTAGGTAGTTAAAGTATGACGGGTCAGGAACAAAGGAGTCATAACTGAATGACTGCTTGTACTGAGTGGCGAAGAAGTTGGCAATAGTAACAGGATCGGATGAGGAATGGGAGTATAAGGTAGGCGATATGGGGTACCCGTCGGATCTACGTTTATGATTGACGAACTGGAAGAATGTTTTGGGGTCGTTTTTGAGATTGGTCTGAGTTTTGGTAAGATAGTTGCGATAAAGGGTGTCGAAAAGTTCCGTGAGTTGGAGATAACAGCTAAGAAAGTTGGAGTCGTTAGGTATAGTTCGATTGCAAGAGAAGATGATCCATAACTTATTCCTTTTATTACGCAGGGAGCGAAGCTGGTGGTTGAAAGGGGCGACTGATGTGTGGGCGAAACTAGGAGTGGGTGGGGAAGTGGAGACTGGGCGTTTAAGAGGTTTTATAATATGGAATTTTTGGAAATTGAGATATCTGGCTCCCGTTCCAGTGACGAACGTGTGATAAATTTTGATACTTGGCTCTCGTGTTATGGACCGATTATAAAATGGATCTAGGGGGAGTTGTGCAAACTGGGAGCTGTGGGGCCATACGGCGAACAGGTGAAGAAACTCCTTTTTGGGGCGGTTTGATATAAGTTTAGTGAGGGCCGAACCCTCATTTATTTTGCTTAAAGCAAGCTCAAATTAAACTTTAATTAATTAATATAAAAAGAACCTCGCAGACTATCTTCAATCAAGAGTAAGAAGGAGAATAAAAAAGAAAAAAGAAAAAAGAAAAACCAGGAGGTGAAAATGACAGGATGATAAGGGGGGGGGGGGGGGGGGGGTAGAAGGCTAGGGAAGAGCAAGTGTATGTGGGGGAGGCAAATACGGCATTTGTGGGACAGTGACAGTGAGGAGCACATCAACGCACCGATATGGGGCCGGGGTTGGGGAGCTGGGGGGAGAGGTTGAAATTGGAGTGGGGCGGGGTTAGGACGGGTTTCTTCCGAGACGTCGTTTGAGGGCAGGAGTAGAGAGGTTGAAATCGAAGGAGGTGCGGAAAGAGTTGGCCTGTCGTAGCATACGCGCGATGGGTTCGTCAGCGCCGTAAGAAGTGTGATGAGCGGGCACGTACAACAGTCGAGGGTTCCGCACATTACGGGGGTTTGTATGAAATGATAAAGTGGAGAGCAAGCTTGGGCAATTGATTGAGCCAGACAGAAGGCGATGGACAAAGATGATGTCGGCATGGATTCTGCGCTCCTCAAGTGTGTTAAGATTGATTAGAAGGTGAGTGCCTATGTATGGTGGTAGAGTAAGCGGGTTTTCCCAGTTCAGTCCATGGAGGCACAGCGCAAGAAACGACGTTGAACGCCCTCGATCCTACGAATGTGAGACAGTTGATACGGGGACCAGACCTGACTAGCATATTCGAGTAGTGGCCGGACAAAAGTTGTGTAGAGTGATCGGGTGACGTAGGGGTTTAGGAATTCCTTCGACCAACGTTTTACAAAGCCAAGGGTGGCGTTGGCCTTAAGGATTATGTCGTCAATATGTGCGGTAAATCTAAGCTCCTTGTCGCATAGGACGCCCAGGTCGCGAATCGATTCAACCGACGTTTTCGGTTGGTCTAGCAAGAGATAGGAACGTGGCTGGGTGAGGGAGCGTTTCCGAGAGAAGGTGATTGTGTGACATTTGGCGATATTCAGTTCTAGGCAGTTATTTTGGCACCAGATCGAAAAGCTGTCAAGATCCGATTGGAGAAGTGAGGAGTCAAGGGGAGAGCGGATTGTCTTGAAAATTTTGGTATCATCCGAGTAAAGCGAGATGAGGGAGTGGTTGATGCACGAGCCTATGTCGTTTATGGTTAGGATAAATAGTAGGGGGCCGAGATGACTGCCGTGGGGGACACCTGAGGTTGGAAAAAAAAGGATCGGAGAGGGTGGATCTAAATCGCACACGGCAGGTTCGAGAGTTGAGATAGGATGAGATCCACTGAATCAACAAGAGTTCAAAACCAAGGGAAGATAATTTAAAGAGAATGCGGTTATGGGAGATTTTGTCGAAGGCCTTGCTAAAGTCGGTAGTGACTACATCGCCCTCATCGCCGTTTTCTAGGGCAAGGAATGTGTGGGATGTGAATTCGACAAGGTTGGTAGTAGTGGACCTGCCGGAGAGGAAGCCGTTCTGGTTAGGAGAGATGATGGGAGTGCAGCGAAAACAACGCTTCATATAGAAGGTCTTCGAACAGTTTAGGAATGTGCGAAAGCTTAGCTTAGGTGTGTTATTGTGACCGAGAGACACTCTTTGGTGTGTAGATTTTGGTTTATTGAAGGTACCATCAACTTTGGTATTGGAACGGGATGGTGGAGTTTTGTTGGGGTATTGAGAGTGCGACAAAAAAGTGGAATAAAATATGGGACTTTGGGGCCCTGCTATGAGGAGTATGTTGTTTCTTAGAAGATTTAATTTTGGATATAGTGGACCGGGATGCAAATCGACCACTATATCGACACCATTTCATTTTAAATATAAGAAGAATAGAGAACAGCCTTAAAAGTCAAAGCACAGTTCGAGTGGAGAAAGAGGGAGAGGGTTCACAATAAGGGATCTTTTTGATACCATTGCCATTTCCAGAGTGAAATCGCTATTACTTCCCAACAAATTGAACATTTTTGGAAAACACACACCGATTTTTCGACAGTTACCGCCTAAAAATTTGACCAATACTGTATTCACTTAATTTAGCACCTCCTGAGTTTTGCATATTCAATATTTTCAAAAGACCACTACAAAGAAACCGCCACTACGGGGAGATAAAAGTCAAATCGCTGTCCGTTTTGTAGGCCATTCCGAAAACTGATTTAACAAGTATTTCGAAGATTGGGAAAAGGGTATAAGTGTATTGTGTCGAAGCGGATCACTTTGAAGGAGATAAAATTACGTTGGAAATATAAATAAAGGATTATACCCAAATTCGGGTTCATATTTGTGCACAGTGTTATTTCAACATTTGTGATTTAATGATCTCTCTGAAATGACATCATTTAAGTGGATGTGACACCACAAAGCGAGATGACTGCCTTTATTAGACTATTTAGACATCAGAAATATGTTTTTCATCCTGAGAGAGCTTGGCGCAAGGCTAATAACCTTGTCCGGAAAAATAAATTATTATGGACAATTTAGCAAGTCTCGGATATGGACCGGATACCAGTGGAGAAACTTGCTAAATAAGGCCAAGAGCAGATCCTGGTTGTAGTGCTGATGATGATAATGATGAAATATGTTTTTATGAATTTCTTTTGATTCTATTGCGCTTCTGTTGTGAAACCTATCAATTGGTGCCATACCAGAAAAAGGAAGAAATCACCGAATCATTTCTCGTCGAAGCATTAGGTCAATACAATAATCGCTGTAAATCCCATGCGATGGAGTTTAAAAGTAACTAACGCAGTAAATGCAAAAATTCCGACATTTTTATCTATTGGGAATCTCGAAAACGCAAGCTGACAAACCAAAAAAAAACCCCAATCCCTAGCGAATGTGGATGTGATTTGATTTATTTGGCTCATCGAAGTAACCCCATTCTCTTACCTGCCAGGACATAATTATATTTATGCTCAAGTTGCCATTTGTGGAACATATTCCAAATGTGGGTCATGCGTTTCTAACCTCACACAGTCAAATCTCAAATTTAATGGCAACCGTAATTAAAGGACTAATTTCGTGTATTTCGTACAATATATTTGGATATCCGTTTTAATGTTGCATTATCATTCCCCTTATGAACTGGAATCGAGATTTATATGCGCCTAAGCCGCCGTATTCCGTGCGTACAAGTTCCTTGGGAGCCGAACCAAATGTTCCCACCGAGTGCTCTTGTAAAAATCCATAAAAGGACTCAAACATGTGTGCTTATTATTTATGGGTATTTTTAGAGCTAATTATCAAACTTCCACCTATTACCGTGTTGGCACACGTGAAAAGTTTTTGCTGTTGGTAGTTCAAAAAACTGGGGGAGGGTGTGTGCAGCAGGATTCCGGACAAGAAATTCTCCAACAAACAGATTTCCTGCTCCCTTCCCTTTTTTTGTTGTTTTATTTTGAACTTTGGCTAATTGGGTGTTCGGTTGTCTAATGTGCCACGTGTGTGATATTTACGGTACTTGACTTTTTGAGTGTGTACACATCTTTTTCCTCGAGGTTATTCAGATAAACTAATTAGATACTTTGAAGCACATTAGTTGGCATCGTTAGTGTCGCAGGAGCATGATGGATATAAGTGTGGGCCCACTAGAAGGCGACAACTAACGGAGTTGTAACAAAAGCGACTTTTTGTGTTTTCTTACGCTATTAAACTTTTAATTGAGATTCTGTGGCTGGTCAGTTGGAGGTTACTAACACTTTTTGATATTTGATGTTTGAATTGTACTATTGGTTTGAGTCAAGGCGTCGTCGCATTATGGTTGACACTATTATGGGCAAATTGGACAAGATATTTACGAGGAAAATCTGAGAAGTTGTCATTGAAAAATATATTTACTGCAGTAATTAGGGCAGCTTTTTATGGGGGCAAAAGGTCAAATGATGTTTTAAGAGGTATGTTACCACCGCCTAATGGTTAAAGTATTACATGTTAACCTTATACATCACGAACTAATGGCCAATATTACTTAGAAGTAATGTAAGAACGTGTGATCACAGGGTACATGGTATTCACTATAGGCAACCTATATTTACAGTGCAGAGCCATCATAGCCATAATAGTGAAAGAAATTTATTGCAATGCCAAATGAATACTATAAGAAAAAACCAAAACAAACTTAAGAGTATCACAGACCACATATGCCCAAAACCTTAGTCGTTAGAAGGCAAGGATTTGAAAATAGGTATAATATAAATGGATACTAACTTAGGAGTAGCACTGTCTGTTCCAACTCGAGAGTTTTTAATGGTTTAGAAGTTGTTTTAAACCTTATAACATATGCACCCAATACTTTAATAACTGAAAATCATTTCGTTTTTGGAACCACGAGCACATTTTCCACCACATTGGACTGCTTCGAATAAATACCTGCTGCCATGCCTAATGACTCACGTTTTGATTTCTAACTCCTGTAATACATAATAGATGTCATCAGAGAGTGTTTAGTTCATTTTTTCCACACGAAACAAATACAAGAAATAAGGATACTTAAAATGTCAAGGAATAGTCTTTCTTACAATATATAAAATGACAGAAAATGGTTATTAATACTCCTATAGGAACAAAAAATACGGCATGTGCAGTAGAGAGGAAGCGAAATAATAAAAAAAAGGGGAAAGAAGAGAAATTGAACATCACTAAACAAAGTAAAGGGTGCAATTACACGTTTTTTGTTTCTGGGACTGTAGTTGGGAAGCTGATAGGAAGATGTCCAATGTCCTGCGCCCTATAAAGTAACAAACACAACGAGAGTAAATGTAGAAGGGACGGGAAAGGAGAAGAGAGAGAAACGGAAATTAGATCAAAAAATAACTAATTCAAATAATTAACCGATTTTCAATAAAGGCGAACACCACTGGAATAACATTTTTTGTTTATAAGTTTAGCACGTAACAGTTCAATTATGTTCAAAGTAGTTTCCCTGAAATGCAATGCGCTTCCAACGTCTCCTCTATTTTTTAAAAACGTGTTTCAAAGTCATTCTGGAAGATCGGCAACCAAATCGCCTCCGTTGTCTTTATAAGCACACTTGCACTTGAACTTGTTTTTGGCCTGATACAACAAAAAGTCAATCAAGACCTAAATACTTAGATCTGGATTATAAGGCAGTCGCGGTACAACGGAAATTTTTTTTTTTTTTTGTTATTTTGAATAGAAATTCAATTTCCCATTGTTGGCGATATCTGATCACCTTTCGAAATGCGTTGCATCAGTAACTGCTTCGATATAAGCTATCTTACAGTTAAACGCGGGCTAGTGCGTAGCATCATTGATGTTTTTTTGAGACTTCCGTCCAATTCACAAGATTCCCTTCTCCCTTGAAATGAGTTTTGGGCGGTTTCAATAACGCCACCGCTTGCCTTTTACAGGCTAGACACCCAACTTCCCCCTAGGGCATACAGAAAGCATAAAACCTGGAAAAACGTACTTACCTTTACATAGTTTGTACCATAAATACCTGTAATGCTGTAAATATCATAAGATTCGTTTTTGCCAAATCCATCAGCACCAAACAGACATGTTCCTTTATAAGCAATTTGGTTGCATCACGAAACAACCAACATGAACCGAACCAATTCAGTACACATGTCTTTGATCGAATTCCATCAGCAATAGTAGGTATCTTCCACAAGTAAGAGCAATTTGGTTGCACCATCAAGCACCCAACATTGCCAGAACCATATCAATGAGATACCCCCTTACGAGTCAGCCGCACACGTGCAGGAGATGTTTCATCCTTTTCTTTTCATACATGCCCACATCGATCGGTCATCCGACCGACAAATACATGATGGCATACGGCTGACCGCCCAAGGAAGTCGAGTCTCCTAAATGGAGAATTACCATCGAGAATTAGACTACGTGGAGATGCCGCCAAAATGTGCACGATCAGCATAAATGCTCTACGCAGTTGCTGATCGTGTAAACACCTTACTCTCTATGTCGAGATATTTGCACCAGCTGCAACCATGCAGTTAATTAATCGCGATACGGTATATATCATCATCATCATCATCATCGGCACTACAAGCGGGAATCGGTCTTGGCCTTATTTACCAGGTCCTGAGGCTTGTTAAAGTTTCCATAATAATTTGTTTTTTTTTGGGCAAGGTCATTAGTCTTGCGCCAGATATATATACCGTATCGATTAATTAACTGATATAATATCATATATAATTAATCGCGATACGAATTATATAGCAGTCGAGTCGAGTTAAGCATCAGCCAGTGAACGGTGAATAAAAGAGTCCTCCTTCCTATTAAATTTACCATGTTAAAGCCGCAACGGATCGTTCTTGAGTTCTCCAATGTCTTTAATTCAAACAGTTGTGTATGGTATTCGTATTGAATTAAATAATTTGAACAATTGTGTTTTAGTTTCTGTTGTGTATAATATCCGTATAGCATAAATATACCAAGTTCTTGAGTGACCAATGTTTTTAATTAAAACAGTTGTGCATAGTATTCATATAAAATTAAATAATCTAAACATTGTGTCCATTAGCTTTTAAGATCGTAAAGATTTTGTTACTTTAATTATAAATTTTGTCAGCCGACATCGGATCTGCGTTATGTAAGCTTTAGTTTGTGTTCTTATCAAATAATAAATAAAAAAAGATCAACACGAAGTTTTACTTATTTGAACTGAAAGCAGCGACAGGGTATAGAGGTGAACCTGTGCCCCTGAGGCGCCTTACCACTAAAGACAATATATAACGAAAAAACCCACAAGTTTGTGGCGGTTCCCCGAACCGCACAAACCACTATAGGTCGAGATGTCTTCGTTCCACCAAGGAACATACTCACCTATGACCAAACTTCACGTGCCCACAGACACGTCCAAGGCCCACCTTTTCACCTGACCAAAGGTGACATTCATAATGGTATCAACAACCCCACGTATCCACAGATACGTGGGCCACAAGTCCAGAACAATTTTCCTACGCCTGCACGGCAATCGAAGGACATGACCCAACATAGAGATTGTGTATCGATCCATCAACTGGATAAACACAAACGGTTGGCACAGCTGCGCCAGATGTCGACAAACATCACATTCCCGGCGATAAGCCAATTACCGGAAAACAATCCGTCGGCAAAACCATTATCCCTGCTGCAATGCACTTCGCGCAGCAACAGCAATAAACCAAAACGCTGTTCCCATAAGGAAAAGCAAACACGATCCCAGGATCGCCTAAAGTAAACCACACATTCGATTGTTTGAATAAGCAACGCAACAGAAATGAGAAAATTCTGGTGAACCCACAGACGGTATGTGGCGATTCCGCCAAACCCCACGGCTCACTTACCTGAAAACCCCCCATGACTTCATCCCAGTCTGCATAGATTTTTGCTAATGCAATCGCATTAGCACCTTAAATGTTTCACCCATCAAATACATCAAATTTATAATCTAAAAGTCCCTGTAAAGAATCCTTACCTTTCATGCATCTCTTCGCATACAAATTCCCTGTAAGAATTCTTTCCTAACTTATCAGGAATCCGAAAACCAATTCGGCACCTTCAGTGCCAAGCAAATACCCCTAGACGAATTCCTGAAAACAAAATGATTTGGTTTACATACAATGTAACCATCATAACAGGGATCACAAACATTGCATCGCCTATTTCCCGTCCTCACCAAGTGTATCATAAATCACCACACATACACATTGGCTGGCGACCTACACCGAAGGGACCAAAACAAATATACACATCTCGCGTCTTAAGGCATCAATTAAATCCCACAGCACAGGCAAATGCAAATAGGAATTGAATACCTACCCTCACCAGGGATGCCATAAACACCATTTGCCGGTAATCAAGCTAAAACCAATTAGCGCATTTCCACATTGCATTGGCGCCTATTTATTTAGCCGCAATGCACATCTTAGACAAAGACCTAAGCATTCCCTTTGTCTTCTCATATTTCAGGATCTGCTTCTCACCAGCAGCGGCATGAGCATACAAAAACCATTAGCATCCAAGGAGATTGGGTTTGTTTGCTTTACCGAACTCACATCTCACGGATACACCCTATGCCCTTTTCGTCGTTTCAGGTTCGTTCTCATGGTTTGTCTCATGAAAGAACCCATGTACACACATACATGTCCCTTTGTCCTTACCGCCTGTCTGCTTCATTTATCCATGGCCTTCGCGCGTGTGTTGAATATTATGATCCTCACGATCACCCATGCACAAATACTACCATGATCTCCATTACGAGATCTGGTTTTCTGTTCCACAAAGAGAGACTTTACGTTTCTCTTGTGGTAGGTAAAACGTATCCTTAGTGGAGAGAAACACTTTCTCTCTCGGGGAAACTCACCCCATTAGCGAGTCTGCCCTGCACGAGCCGTTTATCGCTGAGTCCAATTACATCCATCGACCGAGCCGGTCGTTTTGCACCTGCCCCTCGTTGCGAACGGAGACGCGAAAGTCAACCGCGAGTCGCGTGAGTAACAGTTTTGTCATACAAGGTCGTCAGTTCATTACATCGGACTGGTACGCGTGATTTCATTGTCTAATTAGATTAATTTACGACTTCAACCCGTAAAATTACAAATTATCCTTCACAATTTTAAAAATAATGACGAATATAACAAAATAAATGCATCAAAATACTTGGATACATCCAAACCAATAAAAAGAACATTTACTTCAACAACATCACCAGTGTTTTAATATTCCGGCTGCAGTGCCTGGGTGTTTCGAATGTGTTTTCCTGATCTCCAGTAACGTTCTGTTTTCGTTTGGTGTTTTAGCGGCGAAGGTTTTATGACGGAGGAGGAAGGTTTTTTTTTTTTTTTTTTTTATTAGACTTCTCTCGGGAGAGGCCAACCTATAGCGCCGAGTGGGCGCCCCGAGATGCCATCAAATAACTGTTGCAGTTCTTTTTGAACAGTTGCAGGTTGTAACGCTCCGGGAACACTCGCGTAGGAAGGGATTTCCACAGCCTTCCCGCTCTGTAACGGAACGAGTTCTGATGCAGGGATGTACGCGCCGTCGGGAGATGAACCACAAACGGGTGCGATCCGTCGCATTGTCTTGTGGAGCGCATATAAACCGAATTGCGTGGAACAATACCACGAATCAGGTGAACTGAGTGCCCATGCCCGGCACAATACACTTCCTCCCCACAGGTAACCCCCGCGTCTGTATGTGTGTGTGCCATCTTCCCTGGTGGAGAGATTCTCGATTGAGAGAAAGTCACCACCCAGGGAAAGCGAAAGGGAAAAGAAAACTATGGGGTGAATAGAATGTTAAGTCATCCCCAGAGAAGAAATTACAGTCGACACAGAGAACCCCACGAGAAGGTCGGTCCGCGCCGCGCATTACGATTGGTAAAGTAACGTCTATAATCGACGTTCGACGCACACTAAAGTAACGCGCAGCAGAAATACAAGTCCTTACAACCGTTGAAAGTTGTTCTGATTTTCGCGAATATATTCACAATTCTAGTTCGCAATTGATATAAATATTGAACGACACAAATATAGTGCCAACGAGCGCAATTGATATAAATATTGAACGATACAAATATAGTGATAACGAAAGAAACAAAAGATAGAATGTAAAGAACGTAAACAATAAATAGAAGCAACTGTGTTTTATTGGTGTTACACTGTTTCGGTGTTCTGGTTTTTGTATTTTCCTCCGTGGTGAACAGTGTTCGGCGGAACACATCACTCCCTTTGCTCAGCAATACCATCCGCCAAAAGTTCTTCCATCGAAAACACGTTCTTTTACTCTTCGTAACCTTGTTAAATCATTTAGTTCTCGCTGTGAAGTCTGCTATCGACTGAAAACGGGTGGAAGTTTGGAAAGAGAAAAAAGTCGTCCGGAACCATATAGTGTAACATAACATAAGATAAAAAAAAATATTAAGAAAAATATTAACATACAGACATTTTAAAACGAAAAGGAAAAGGAATCTAAATGAAAAATGGAAACGAAAAGGAAGAATAAATATATATGAAAAGGGAAATGAGGAATGGGAAGGGAAAGCGTAGCGTCTGAAGATCTTACTATATTTGGGGATGTTAAGTCCTTTCTTCATTGTCAATCCACCACCAGTTGGGCTGGCATCGGTCATTTATAGATTTATTTAGATCGTCTCTTGCCATACTAAAGCGCAAGTGAACTGCAGCATTAGATATTTTACTGTTATAAAGAATCCGTTTGTCCCTGGGACCACGAAAAGCGTGGTAAATAATAGGGACTCCATGCTTGTCTTGGATAAAACGTTTTCTATGCAAGAGAGGAAACGCTTCAGGTGGGTTATACCCATTTTGGCGTGTATTCTCCAGATACATGTCATTGGTGTAGTATGCTCCAGAAATAAGATTATTTTCGATGCACATTGCCCTTGCAGTGTGACCACGAATAATTTTGATAATGAAAATGTCTATCCTATTCAATCCTGATTTGTCATACAGTGTCTTATTAGGATAAAATTTCCTGTATAGAGACTCAGGTGTTCTATGTAATCCGAGGCAGGAACGCAGACACTGCCTCTCGAACATGCGAAACTTTTCCATGTAGGATGGGAAAACGTTAAACCACACCGGGCAACCATACACTAATATTGGACGGATAAATGCTGAGTAGGAAATTATTTTAACGTTGTGATCTAGGAGACTATTTTGGAACAGACTTCTTGTCATTGCATATGTACTTTTAGCTGCGAAGAGGGCAGCTGCTATGTGCTTATCGAAGTATAGGTGTTGATCCATCCAAATTCCAAGGTACCTGACAACAGTTTTCAATTGTAGCGGAAGATGATTGCTTCCTAAAATGGAAAAGTTTTTCCCATTATGCCTTGTATTGTAGTGCTCCAAGAAGCCCTACCATTTTCCTCCCACATACATTTCTACCCACCTACTATGTCATACATCCATATCCCCAAACTGTAACAATCCAATGTTTAAATATCAAATCCTTCCTAAATACTAAACACCACAATGTACATCTGCATATTCAAACAAACCCATATTAACACATATCCATTTCATTCCCATACACACAATCCTAAAAACCAGCCAGATGTGTATATTCTAAAAATAGATATCACATCCCTTTTCTCCAGTCGAACTACATTTCGAAATTCTGCTTGCATTTCGATGCATCCGCGATACAAAATCCCGATAAGATTTTGTATAAAAGGGCGATTAATTTCAGATTCGAGGATCAGGCTCTAGGTTGGCGTCTGATGTTTAAGAACGCCAATCACATAAACTAAATATTGAAATTAATAAAAATAGCTTCAATTTCAAATACCTGCGTTTTATTGGATTCGGCCGAATATCAGGCCCGTATTCAGCAATCGGTTGTCACTCTTTCCGGAGGCCCCGGAAGCACGGTGGCGACCCCAACGGGTCCCCTCAGGATGAGTCTTAAGAGATCGCTCATCCTTTTCAGGACAAGGAGACGCTCCCTGAGAGAAAGACCACAACAGTATATTTTGAAGCTGTAGAAAGAGGTGTTCTGAAAAGGATAGTTTCTGTTTTTTGGAAGTTAATTTTCAATTTCCAATCGTCACAAAGCGTTTGATTTTATTGAAGTCATCTTGAAGAAGTGTGTTAATGGCATCGATTTTTTTTCGTGATCTGTACACTACAATATCGTCGGCATATGCAATAGCATGATTATGTTAAGAGACCCAACTAGATCACTAGTATAAATATTGAAAAGAATGGGAGAATTCACGGCTCCCTGCTGTAAGCCATTTTTTATATGGAAAGTTTTATTGGAGATTTTGTCCCCACACTTTACCACAAATTGCTTATCCATTATCATATCGTTAATGATATATAACAGATATTCGGGCAAACCTAGATTTGATAACTTATATATAAGTCCTTCTAACCATACGGTATCGAAGGCCTTTTCAAAGTCAACCAAACATACGCCTTTGCATTGTCGTTTTCCCTTGTTCCACTGTATATCGGAAACAAGTTTTGTAGCTGCATGAACTGTGTCGTGCCCCGCTCTAAAGCCAAACTGGTTGTTCGGAATGATGTCGTTTTCATCACACCAGTTTATCAATGCCTTATTTATGATTTTCTCGAATATTTTGTTAATGTTTGGAAGCAGGCTAATGGAGCGAAGGTTAGCGGGATTGCTCCTGTCCTTGGCCTTTTTGGGGATGGGATGGACTACTGCTATTTTCCAACGTCTTCGAAAGTATGCATTATTTAGAGCGTTATTGAACAAGGTAGTGTAAATTTTCACCGCTTGCGGAGGCAGATGTTTAAGAACTGTATTCGGAATACCATCTGTTCCAGAGGATTTATTGTTTTTAATGGATCTAAGGATGTCCATGAGTTCATTCTTGTTCACAAAAATATATTTGTGTGCAAATTTCTAAGCGGCGAATTCGCTCTATTGTTTTCACTGAAGATGGTGAAACTTTTGTTTTCGGAATGCCAACTTTGCCGTTCATTGTGCAGCGAAATATGGTTTTGGATAGCTCTGTTTTCGATATCGAGGTTAGAATGAATGGATTCATTCTCTTTGTGTCCTGCCTCGAAACAGGCGCCAATGGAGTTCGCTTTCTCTTGCAGATCCTCGACTACTATTAGTTCTTCGTTGGAGTTGATGTGTTCCGGGGGTGCGTTCAGCAGTATTTGACAATTCTCGGGAGTCTTCTCGACTCGAAGGCAGGGAATGTCATTGTGATCTTTTCTTCTAAATTACTATACTATGATATTATTATTTATTGGTATGTAGGAACCCGAGAGTTCATGACCTCACCGACTCATCTACGTCTTCTTTTTGTCGAGTCTGTGTTTTCTTGATGAAATCTTCCCTTATGGCAATGTATGTTCTTCTAAATACTTTATTTATTTGCGGAAACATATTCCTACCACTGGTTTTAATGGAGAGAATTTTGTGTTTCCATTCTTCATAATTACTGATCTGTAGTTGTCGCGGTTCAACTTTTGAACGTTTTTAATCAATGACTTAATTGTCTTTATTTCCTGGCTATAAGGATCGCTGAACTGTCTGTAGAGAAGTTTCAGCTGGGAGAGCAGACCGCTTTTTTGTCTATACAGGGCATCAATAGTTCAGTTTCTGTATCTATTAAAATTCTCCTCCATGTGCGCCGCTTTTGGAATGGAACGGTGCATTGTTTTAATGACAATGTTGTCCATCGTTGAGAGATAATGATCTATTTCCTCATTTCGAAGGTTTCTATTAGTTGGATGGTCTACGCCATTAGAGCATAGTTCTCTTTTTATTATGCGATCAAGGCGCGACCAGTGTGTTTTTCGGAAAACGAACGAATGTATCTGGTCGTACTGCTCAAGTATTGCATGTTCGTTTGGAACATGTAAAACGGCGCCGAGGCCGTAATGGTCACTATCATACTCGATTGTGCGAAGGCAATTTCGGGTATTTAGGTCCGTGCCTAATAATTGTAGTCTCTCGTCAATCATAAGTAAGTCCAGAAAGGAGTTTCCTCTTGGATATGATGGTGTACTTGTAGCGTACAATTCTAGTTTATATTCTGTTGCATTTGTTTGCCACCAGTTGAATACGAGGGTTGCCTCTTATGTTTCGGGATTTGGCAACCCTAGCGTTGCAATCCGGCAATTGACAGCTCTGTCGTAAAGTTGGACATTTTTGAGGTTATACGCACTCAGAACGTTTTGACATACGAGCGCTATTTGTGTTGTTTACAGTAACTTAAAAGATTCATCTCGGCCCAAAAATGGAATTAAATCGTCAACATTTTCGGGCGATTATTTTTTACAACTTTCGGCGTGGATTAACTCAGCAACAGTGCATGGATGAACTTAATTCAATTTTTGGCGATGAAGCTCCATCAAGGGCCAGTGTTTATCGATGGTATGGTGAATTCAATCGTGGTCGTAGTTCACTCCAAGATGAATTTCGTGAAGGTCGTCCAAAATCAGTTGTTGTTCCGAAAACCATTGATGCTGTGCGCGAACTGATATTGGAAGATCGTCATGTGACCTATCGTGAGATTGAGACAACCTTAGGCGTTAGTGGGATCAGCATACATTCAATATTGCATAAACATTTGACTGTCAAAAAAATTTGTTCGCGTTGGATCCCACACAATTTGTCAATCGCCCAAAAAAGGCTCGTGTCAATTGGTCGAAAGAAATGCTCAAAAAATACGGTCGCGGTGCTTCGAAACACGTCTATGACATCGTGACAGGTGATGAATCGTGGATTTACGCGTATGAGCCCGAAAGTAAACAGCAGTCGACTGTCTGGGTGTTTCAAGATGAGCCAAATCCAACAAAAGTTGTTCGCGCACGAAGCACTTCCAAGCAAATGGTCGCCTGTTTTTTTCGGAAAAACTGGACATGTCGCAACTGTACCACTAGAGCAACGCAGAACAGTCAATTCTGAGTGGTACACAACCAGTTGTTTGCCAGTTGTCTTCCAAGAAATCAGGAAAACCAACCGCCGAAGACGGATCACTCTTCACCACGACAATGCGAGCTCTCACACATCGGCTGCGACAACTGCATTTTTGAGCACCCAAAACATCGATTTGATGGGTCATCCGCCGTATAGTCCTGACTTGGCACCGAATGACTTCTTTTTATTCCCGTACGTAAAAAACAAACTGAGAGGTCAACGTTTTTCGACACCTGAAGAAGCGGTTGCTGCATTCAGAATGCATGTGTTGGAGATACTCAATCAGAGTGGCAAAAGTGCTTCGACAATTGGTTCAAACGCATGGAAAAGTGTATAGATCTACATGGGGAATATTTTGAAAAACAATAAGGTGATTTGCGATGATCAATATTTGTTTTTGTTCTCTAATCCCGAAATATAAAAGGCAACCCTCGTAGTGCATTACCTCTTGTGTTCGGCGTGATATCACCCCAAGCACTGTGTTTGGAGTTGAAATCTCCTGCCAGAACAAAATAATTGTTTTCCGAGTCTAACTTGAGATTACGAAAAAGGGTATCCAGTACGCTGATAAATTGCGAACACTGAGGAGCTTCAGGTGCATACACGGATACCACGTATAGATGCCTTTGACTTTTCAAAGGTATATCTATAATGCAAGCTTCCAGCAGCTGAAATTTGTGTACAGCCGTGCTGTAAACGACCTTGTGGTGAAGGCCTTTCTTAATTAAGATAGCAACTCCACCTCCTTGTGTGGCGTGTGGACGATCTCGTCTAATGACTTTATAGTTTTTGTAGCCCAATTTTTGCCTCTGGTTTAGCTTGGTTTCGTAGCTAGAAGCACATCGGGGCATTCGGCTTCAAGCAGGTTACCTAGATTATCCCTTCTTTCCACGTGGATTAGTGAATTCACATTCACAGCAATAATTTTTAGTGTTAAATTACTTGGATAGTTCATTGTGGTATGTTGGGTTGTCTGAGAACAAGGACGAATAAATAATATCTATTCGGGCCGCTTGTTCAGTCAGTTTTTTTTTTCAAATCCAGCAATTTGTCCTTGTATGGCTAACAGCATTTCTCTTATATCTGAATTTGCCTCTGGAGCGGGCGCTTTTATGACGTTGCGTGAAAGCTCCGCCGCCGTTGTATTAATTGGATTACTAGCCATTTGAGAAAATGATATTCTAGGTGCGGAAGATTTTGTGACATTACTTCCTTGTGCCGCGAAGTTTGAGTTTAATGGACTACCGGTAATTTGAGCGAATGATACACTAGGTGCAACGAAGTTATTATAAGAACGAACCTTAACTCGTTTCTCTTCTTCAAGTTGTTTTTTTTTTTTTAATTTCAACTTGGCTTTTAGTTGTTGGAATTTCGGACAACCTCTAAAGTTGGCCGGGTGACCTCTATTTTTGCACAGGACGCAAGATAGTTTGCTCCCATCCTGAACCTGTTCTTTACCTGAGGGGCATTCTCCTACGGTATGATTGTTTTGGCACTTTACACATCTAAATTCCATAAATACAGCAGTTAGATGCAACGTGGCCGAATCGTTGGCACCGCATGCACTGCAACACACGGTCAACGTTCCTTATTTTTTCCCAAATTATTGTTTGGTGGAAAATAACTTTAATGTTCCTAAGTGCAACGACTTTGCTGTTGGGACTTAGGGAGACAATGAAGAACGGCAACTTGCGGTTGCGACTTCGGTAGAGAGAAATGGAGAATGGTTTCACATCAGTAAGTTTTAAACTGTCAGTTTCGACAGTTTGTAGTTCCCAGAGGAGTTTTTCGGAGGAAAAAGAGGGACCAACTCTTTAAGTAACATGGAGATAGTTTTCTCCGATTTAGGTGTGTACGTGAAGTACTACACACACTACTTGCTTCCCTTAAAGCAGATTTAATTTTATGATAGTCATCTAAACTATCACATAAAAAACTTATTTTATTATTATTTAAATTTTTCGTTTTAAAATTTCTACATGTTAACTTTCCCAATTTAATTGGGTCCTTAGATTCCATAAAGCTGACTATGATGGGAGGCACTTTCTCCTTCTTATTGGCTGCTGCTTGTTGTATTACTAGCTGTAGATGCTGCTGCTGCTGCTGCTACTGCTGCTGCTACTACTGTTGCTTTTGCTGCTGCTGTTGTTGTTTCTGCTCTCGCTGTTGATTGTTGCTTTTCGATAGGGCTTCTTTAATTTGTCGCTCCAAACCGTTCTTCTTTTTGGAGAGCCCCTCTTTCTTTTTGTATAGTTCCGCTATAAATTGAGCACGTTTGAAATCTATGTCACTCATTTCTGTATTGCTGTTTTTGTAGTCTTCTGTTGCCAGTCCTTTGAATTTATTCCCTTCTCCGGAATAATGTGCCTTATCAGGAGTGGGCATTCCCTCTCTGCGGGTTTTTTCTTTAGGGTTGGCTTTATGCCGTTTGGCAAGGAGGTTTGGCTGGGCTTTGGGCCTCCTCTTTGACATCACTTTTAACATTGCTTTTCTTTTTCCATTATAAGCAATTAATTGCCGCCGTTAGTTCTATTGTTTTATTTGTGAAGCACCATGAAGCGACATCTGCTTTCACCCACATACCCATTAACACACACACAGTTTCTTATTGTACGTTCGGTATGTACTCGGCGGTAGCCACGTCAGCAAACCATTTTTTTTTCCTCTTTGAGGAAGACACAGGCACACACATGTACGCGACAATGCTGTAAATTTGTTGTGAACGAGCGGCGAACAATGTGTTTTTCTCGACGAGTTTTCAACAAGGGTTTTAAACGGCACCCTCATTTTAAGTTTGATTAATCTTAATTATCCATTTTACGCGCACAGTGCACAACACATCTGTCTTTAGCTACGATTTCAATCGCGATTCAAACTCTTCAATATTTTATTTATTATTTTAACGCGGTTCTAAAGTGACTTCTTTAAGGTACGTCCGACGATGACGAAATTACAAAATCGCACACAGTAATCAAACTAAATGACAGATCGCCCTCAAACTTCACATCGCGTCAGTCAGAATAGAGGATAGTTGCGCCAACTTAGCGATAGTAAGAATTTGGACAATCCCTTTAAGAGGGCTTGTTGAAGTATTCATCATCATCATCATCGGCACTACAACCGGGATCCGGTCTTGGTCTTATTTAACACATCTCTCCACCGGTCCCGATTTCGAGCCGATGTCATCCAGTTTGGCACTCCCAGGCCCTGGCCGTCCTGGTCTATGCCATCCCTCCATCGCCGACAAAGTCTGCCACCCTGTCTCCTTCCATACATCCTGCCACAAAGGACTTTCCGGGCAGGCTCCTCTTCGCTCATTCGAGCTAGGTGTCCCGGCCACCGGAGTCTACCGAGCTTGATTTTTCTTATACTATTAGCTTCAAGGTAGATTGCTTACAACTCATGGTTGTAGCGTCTCCGGAATCGTCCTCCCTCACATACGGGGCCAACAATTCTCCTTAAGACCTTTCTCTCGAACGCGGCTAAGAATTCAGAGTGCCTTTTATTAAGCATCTCGGATCCATACATGAGCACTGGTAAGACCATGGTCTTGTACAGTAGTAGCTTGGATGTTCTGGATAAATTTCGGGATTTAAAGACCTTGATAGACCATAGTAGGCTTTGTTGGATTTAATCAGCCGTTCGCGTATTTCTTCTTCTATATTGTTATCGGTTGATACTATTGACCCAAGGTAGTTAAAGGATTGCACTTCTTCAAATTCGTGCTCCACTACCCTGATAGTTTGACCAACGTTAGTTCTTCTCTTCGCAGAAGTTGCCACCATGTACTTAGTTTTTCCCTCATTAGTGTGCAGTCCCAGTTTTTGTGCCGCCTGCTCGATCTGGGTGAAGGATTCCTGTATCGCCGATTCGGTTCTACCGATGATGTCGATGTCACCTGCGTAGGCAAGTATCTGGCTGGACTTGGTGACAATAGTCCCTCTTGTTGTAACGCCAGAGTCACGGATTGCTTTCTCCAACGCCAGGTTGAAGAGGAAGCAGGCCAGACCGTCCCCTTGATGTTTATTGGTTTGGACAGCAATACCGCTACTTTTGAAGTATTAATTCCCAATACTATTTTGATAGAATCTGTACACAATAAGCTTTTAGATCGCCTTCAATTACCGAAATAGTTTCACTTCCTCCGTGAACTCACATACGTGATGCTCATACGTTTTTTCTTGTGAATAGTCTTTAATGTGCATGGCACGGCGATCACGAGACGATTTCATGAAGTGTGTGGTAGATTCTTATGGGACATATTATGGAACATGTTGTGAGGCATTTTTGGAAGACGTTCTGAGCATTACTGGCATATGTTTGGGACACATCTAAGACATCTTGGAACGCTTTTGTGACATATTTAAGATACCTTTGTAACACCCTAGATGCATATTATATACAGCATAAACTTTTAGATTAACTTGACTTATGTAAATAGCTTCACTTCTTCTGTGAATTTACGTAGGTGATGCTTATTCATTCCTTCGTATGAGCTGTCATTTTTTTACACTAACACGGGCACAAAAAAGGATTTAAAATTGTCCTTATATGTCGCGATGTGCACGTCGCGGCAGCCAGGACGCAACCAATGTAGTTTTATGAAAAGTTCCACATTTGTATCCTTCATCATGTACTACATCTTATGGAGCATATGATGAGTTATTGTGGGACATGTCGTGGGACATAGTGTGGAACGTGTTGTAGGGCATGCTTACGACGTGTTTGGTGCATCATTGGGCCAACTTTAAGATGACTTTGGGACATATTTGGGACACCCATGGTATAACCTTGGAAGACTCTTGAGATATGAGGACCACGTGGAGAATGTTGTGGGACATGTGGACCGCGATGCCCAACGTGCGGACAATATAAACGGTAATTGATTTTTATATATTTATTGAATAATGTTACACACTAACTATACTATCAACATTTTTCAATATAATCTCCTGCGTGATCTACACACTTTTGCCACTGATTTGGAAGCTTTAATATTGCTTGTTCGTAGAAAGATTTAGGGCGAGTTGTTAGCCAATTGCGCACATGCTCCTCAGCTTCTTCATTACTTTAGAAGTGATTCCTTCAAGGCTGCCAAAAACAAATAGTCACAGGGAGACAAGTCTGGGCTATAAGGAGGGTGTTCCAGACTTTCCCCGTCCATTTTTTCCAATGTACCCCTTATCGAGTACGCGGCGTGAGGCCTGCTGTTTTCATGAAGAAGGATGACATCTCGAATGGGCATACCACCTCTTTTGTTCCGATCCCCTATCTTTTGTTCCGATCCCGGAAATTTTTCAAAACGCTATAAATTTAGTATTTCGTAACAAATTGTATTGAAGTAAATAAAGAATTTCGAGAAGTACAAAACATTTAAAACTCGATTTCAAATATTTATGGCATCCTTTGTCACGGACTATTGTTCTAAATCTGTCGAACAATGCATCCCATACTGCCCGAATGTGAGCTAGTAGTATTTTGGTCCAATGACGAAAAAACCATTTTTTTGCGTGGATGCACATTGTAATATTCTTTAGTAGTGACATCAACTTCAAATGCCCAGGAAATCAGAGGATATGACGATGGAAGCCAATTTTGTAGCCAAAAGAGATTGTGGAATGTTATTTTGCATCCATTTTTGTTTGACGTATGATTTGTGCGACGGCATTGAGACTTGTTAACATGTCTTGTCTTCTCCACCGAAATATTTGATTGCGCACAGCTTCAGACCATCTTTCAAAATCGCTTCGTGGTACATGTCACGGCCAAAAAACACCAACGAAGAGCAGCCATCGGCTGTCGTGGCGGTCTAAATCATGACAAATGGTTGTATAGCGTTTGCGATGTTAGTGAAGAACGTGTGATTCGAACTGACGCTATGACAGTTAGAATCACCAAAAATTGAACCAATGGTTAACACATCGGGCTACTGGCCGCGTGTACAAATTCGATTTCTAAAGTCAAGTACATTCGACTGATGTGAAATTGTTATGTTATCGCTATGGTATACGGCTCTGATGCTTTTGCTTATTCGATTTTCGCTCGGTGTTCTTCACTATTTGCTTCTATATTGTGTGTGTATCTGTTAGAAACGCCACAGTTGTACTTAACTTCTGGTGGCCTTTATCAAGCCTAATCTTTTTGATAACAAATAAACTCTTTCAGCCCGATTCAGCAACCCAGTCGCAAATAAATTCCTGTACACATTCCATAACTAATTCCACATGTTACACGCCATGCTCCTTATGTTCCACAACATTTTCCATCTTAGCCACATGTTTCCATGCCGACCAAAGGTGTCTTAAAGGTGTCCCAGACATATCCCCATGACGCCCCAAACATGTCGCAAACATGCCCCACAAGGACGGGAGAATGGTGACCGGAGTCGAAGTCGAAAAGGTGGAGATGATGTCCAATCCAAGGACTGACGTCGAAGTCAAAAACGAAAAAAAAAAAAAGTAGAAGGAAGGCTGACTTCGGCGAGACAAGGACAAGTATGTCTTTCATCATGTCTCTGTCTTCTGGCACGACAATCAGAACCATCTACATCCGTAAGAATAGCAGAGAAGTTTAACTTTGGTCTTAACTTCATTCCCTCAGTTTAAGTTGTTGTGCAGTTACCTAGATCGAAGGCCCTTTGAATGGGTCACATATTTGATGAAATTCGTTTTTGGGATATAATTAATGCCAAGATATTTCATTGTGTCCTCAGAACTAATTGTAGAACCTTCTCTTTGTGTTTATTGAGAAGTAGGGTAAGAATTTTTAAGCGGCAGCTTGCATTGGGTTAAGTCGCATTTTCTATCGACTGTGGTGCTGTTACAGCTCCTCAATAGTATACTGGTTAGTATACCCGCCTGTCACGCGGGAGACCGGGGTTCGATTCCCCGTCGGGGAGCCTCTGACGCAAGACTAATGACCTTGCCCGGAAAAAACAAATCATTATGGAAAATTTAACAAGCCTCAGGACTTGCTAAATAAGGCCAAGACCGGTTCCAGGTTGTAGTGCCGATGATGATGGTGAATAGATTTGGGGTAGATCGAACCTTCGTACTTCGTATACGCCACTGTTGAGGTACGTGCCGCCTCTTGAGTTGCAGTTTATGTTCTAATTTGCCCTCAATCACAGATATATGAATTTCTGCCGCAGTCTTTATAAACGTCTCTGGCGCACAATTTGCAAACGCACAGGCGCACTATACTATCGAGGAGCACTCCAACTCTATTACCTCACTAAAAATTAGGCTTGCCCGTCGGTACTTCTTTCGCCTAAAACGAATGAGCGAATCTTAACGAAGATGTTTTGTATACATTGCAGAACTTGAAATGAATTTTAATAGTGGATGCGAGGTTGACGTTTGCAATAAATGAATACGTTATTTACAAGGGTTGGATACTAATCGTTTCGAAGTCTGCGATCCCAAATTGCTGGCAGGTTGTGGCAGGGAGAGACGTGGGCTCAGCCGTCCCATAGAAGAGTGATCTCAACTAACTTAGTAGAGGCCAGAATCAATCACGATTGAGGTGCAGGACAACCCAGGAATATGGTTATTATTATTTATTAGTCTGTAGCAACCCGAAAGTTCATGACCTCTTTGACTGGGCTGCGCTAACCCAGAAATGCAGTGCTACCTAAAGCAACAATTTGGTTCATCTTTAATGGATTCAATAATGCGGTTGATTATTAGCATGATGTTTGGCAGATGTACCCAATTTCCATAGCAATTGAGGAAGAGCGTAGGATCTTCCTAATTTATAACTGATAAGTCCTATTTAAACATACATATGGCACTACAGTTGAGAGTTTTACTGTGTGAAAACGCACAAACTGTACTCTCATTTATCCCAAGTCAGATCGTAGTTTCACTCTGAAATGTTATTAGTAATAACACAATTCTCTTAATAGACATTTTGCTTCTTCCATTGCCCATAGCGTGGAGTGGTTTCCAGTTTGAAACCCATTGCCCTAAAGTGTAGTTATGACACTTCTATTGTTTTCTCGAATTGGGTGGCCCAAATCTTTCCCCAATACCCTTTCTATTTAAATCCAAGCTTATCATCTATGTCCCAATATCAGTAAAATGTAGCAGGGTAGGTCCTTTATCACACCACCTCGGAGGGCCACTGAGTAATTTCATCAAATGCACTTCATATCTAATGTGAATGCGACAAAAGCGCATCAATCTCTTACAGGTAGATGACCGTAGTTCAGATGCGAAAGGGAGTTCAGCAGGGAGTCCAATCAATCAATATCGTCGAATGTTTCATCGTTGAACGTTCCGTCGAGTCATATTCCAGCGATTGGGTTAATTTCAATTTGCTTGGTAGCGTGCGCCTCTTAAAAAACATGGCGCCTAGGCCCGTTAGACAGTTGCATACGTAAATTGATGAATCGAAGGTATATTTTTAATCATTTTCGAATTACCCGTACTGGAATATGATGCAGCACTTTTGCTCACCGGCGGACACTATTAAATGTACTTCTTATGTGGCGACGTAAAGGCCATGAGATAGGTCTTTGTTTTTGGGGTCCTGATTTAAAGGCAATGTAGGGTTTGTTGATGTGGTGAGAAATAATTTCGTGTTGGACATTATTAATCATCTTTTCGGCTTAATAAAGCGAAGTAGAAAGCAGTTAATAGTTTCGACATGATTCTTGTTTCCGTATCACGTCATGGCGCACGGGAATCTTTTGAGGACAAAGAGTAATACAAGTGAACCCTTCTGTTTTGCTTTAGACTTTTAATTACCTGTTTTCCTGGGAGGGATGATAATTATGTAAGCGAATCAAATCTCGAATTTTCGAAAGCGATTTTATGATGATTTCGCTGTCGAAGTTGAGAGTATTTCATGTACCTGTCTGATAGTTGGCTGTATCTAATGTTTTACTGCAGCATCACATGCATTCAAGACGCATCGGCGGCAATAACATTAAATGAATCGATAATTGATGTTGTACGTTATTTAGAAATTAAGAAAGTTACAATTTGATGTTAAATCTACAATCGTTGTAATGGGATTCCTTGTCGAAAAAATTTCGGGTGCGTTTGGGTAGACTGGGAACAGGGTATATCCCCAATGAGGGCATCTACCAGCTGTTTCCAATTAAATTTGTGTGAAGGATTTAAAGAAGTTCTTCCGATGACCAATAAGGCCAAAAGTTAGTTAGTTAGTTTCCAAAAGTTGTTCAGTTGTCAGGTAGATAAGTTAAAAATGATAATGTTTCCAAATACGTTATAATCTGTATTTCAACAAAAGCAAAGTAAGAAGAATGGATTTCTATTTTGGTCAACGTTTTGATCCTTTTACTTTGTAAATCGCAGGTGGAATGATGCCAAGGAAGGTTGAACATTTGAACATTTTTTAAATGATACTTGACACAAGCACGCCATATTTGAAAACCATACAGCCAAATCGGTTGGAAGATGACTTTAAGTGACACTATTTGATTTTTATTCGATAATAAAGACGTTCTATTAATAAACGCGTATAGCAACTTAATTGGAATGTTTGTTTTGTGTAAAGTCTTCCTAATATGTTCCTTAAAATCCAGTCTTTCGTTAAGGTACACCACCAAATACTTCACAACCGAATCCCATTTTATCCCATTTTATATGGTGTCCGTTTAATATTAGTTGGTAGAAATATAGAAAGTAACACTTGAAACTCATGTGTAAAAGATGGCTTAAATCTTTTCTGTATTTACTTTTATCTCCCATTTGTTGAAATAATTAATTACCATTTCTGTCACAAATTTGTCTCAATTGCCTACAACGAAAATATTGCAGAATCATCATAAAGGGATAACTGGCAATAAGGTAATTGGGGGATGTCGAAGATGAAGAAATTGTAAAGAATTGGCCCAAGAACCAACTCCTGGGGAACACCTGCTGCAACACTTAATACCCATGAAACAGTGTTATTGACACAACCTTTGCAACAACGATTCGTCAAAAAACGTTGGACAATTTTACAAAGAAATGTTGGAAAATTGAATTCAATCATTTTAGATAAGAGACCATTATGTGACACAGTATTAACTGCTTTTTCAGTATCCAGAAGTATATTCCAGTTGACTTGCCCAAGGCTCGATTGGTCTTGATACTATTATAATCCTTTAAATTTGATGGTTTATACTATGATAACATCTGAATACAAATTATTCACTTGGAAGGATGCCTCGTTTCTAAATATTTTTTAACACTTTGCCCTTCAATATCTTCTCATACCTTTTTTTCGAGGTACTCAGTACACTTCTACGCCTCTAACTACTTGGTTCGTTAATAGGCGTGTCTGCATTGGGTGGATACAATTTTTGCTTGGTTGCAGAAATGTTATCTAACATCTGCTCCTTCAAGAAGAATAGTTTATCGGTGGTTTAGTGAACTTAAAACAGGTCGTACAAGCACCGAAGGCGCACCTCGCCCTGGAACGCTAAAAGAGGCAACGAATGCGGAAATCGTAAAGCAAGTGCGTCAAATCGTTTTAAGTGATCGTAAGGTGAAGTTGCGCTAGTTAGCTGTGGCAGTGGGCGCCTCAAAAGAACGAGCAGGAAACATTTTGCACGACCTTTTGGTGATGAAAGAATTATCGGTGCGATGGGTGCCGCGTTTGCTGACCGTCGACCAAAAACAGTAGCTCGTTGATGATTCAACGCCCGGTTTGGCGTTGATGCAACATAAGCGAGCGAACTTTTTCGATATTTTTTGACGATGGATGTGTTGTATGTCCGCCGCCGTGCTTCCTCGGAATGAGGGAAGAGCGTGGACCTTTTATTTTTAATCTTAATTAAAACGCAGGAATTAATTAATTTATCTTCTCTCAGAATTTTTCTGTTTATTCTTTTCTTCTTATTTCTCTATTGTTTCTGAACTAATAACTTCTTCTCTATTGTAATAACTTCTATATTTATCTTTTTCTGAACTCCTGACTTCTGATTTGTTTCTCTGACTTCCAAATCTCAACTGATTTTATCTATTTTATTTTCTCTGTGACTTTTCACATGAATCAAATTTGGACGAAAATCAAAGTTACTATGTTTTGAATGAATAAAAAGGTGCAGGTTATTAAATGTGCTGTAACTGGCAATATTGTGAATGTTTATGAATGGTATGTATTAAGTGAGAATGTGATATATGTTAAGTGAAGTTTTTAAGGATGTGTAAGGAGATTCAGTGTTAAATTTAATAAAGGGTAGTATTCTGGAATACAACAGATGCAACCTGGGTCCATTATGGCCTCTATTTTTTGGGATGCGCATGGCATAATCTTCATCGATTACGTGCAGAAGGGAAGAACAGTCACAGGAGAGTATTATGCTGTGGTATTGTTCATACTGAACGTAGAAATAAAGAAAAAACGATCCCATATGGCGATGTAGGAAGTTCTGTACCATTACGATAACGCTCGTCCATGACAGCCATGGCCAAACTGGACCAAATACGATTTGAATTGCTTGCTCACTCGCCGTATTCTCCAGACTTGGGCCCCAGCGACTATTATCTCTTCCCAAACCTCAAGCGATGTCTCCAGCGAAAGAGATTCGGATCGAATAAGAAAGTCAGCGCGGAAACCTTGGCGTATTTCGAAGACTTGGACGTTTCGTGTTACAGAAAGGGCATCGAAATGTTGGAAAATCTCTATATCAAGTGTATCGCTCTCGAAGGCAACTATGTTGAGACATTAATATAACTTTGTCCAAAAAACGAGACTTTTCAGCCTATGTACTATTCTTTCCACACACTGTCGGACGCTTTCTCCACGTGAAGGGTGAAACCCACGGTGTATCCCTTTTGCTCTAGATTTGAGTTGGGCGTCAGTGAGGAGTTTGAGTAACACATGTATCGTGGAGAGAGCTTGGCGAAAATCGGATAGGTAGTCAACTATGTACTCTATTCCGTTCAGAGGATGGATATTCAAGCGGGACCATATTATTCTTCCCAGTATTTTCCCGATGTTGGAAGGGCGGGAAATTAGCCTGAGAGATTTGGAGATTTGTAATTCTTCCTTGCTTTTGGGAATGGGGATAATCTTAATTAGTTTCCACGCTCTAGGGAAGGAGCCGCTGTTAAGGCAAATATAATGGTCATATTTTCGATAGCTGTGTTAGAAAATTTACTAATTATGTGATTTGTTAGATGTCAGGACCCGTTGATTTTTTGGGTTGTATTCTTTTAAGAAACTCCCCATGTCGTCTTTGTTGGTGAAGCATTAAGAGAATATTGTGTCCATAGCAGAATTTTCAGCAGTGGAGGGCAGTATGTGGTTTGAATTTACTCTTACTTGATTAGCCACGTATGTTTCAAAATTGTATTGAAGTTATCAAGTTAGTATGGGAGTCTGGGAACTGAGGCCGACGGGCTGAAGGAGTGCTAGCCTTATACTAGCCTTATACTATCTAGATCACTTACTGTTGTTTGGCCCATTTTGACTGTAGCGGTGTTGGTACATTTCCGTGGTCCTACCTACCTTACCTACCTGATAAGAGATTAGATGAGAGGAATGGGAGCGAACATACAGGGTAAAGTCTGTGCTTTCAACCCGGCGAATGCCAGGACGATCCTTGTCCCTGTTCAATCCAAGTTGACATGCAGTCTCCACGTGACACCCCTGGATAGCTACTTTGGCACCCGCCAAGTAGTGAACCAATGCAGCAGCAACATCCTGGGAAAGGTCGGCGCAAAGCTGATAACCTTGCCCGGAAAAACAAATTATTATGGACAATTTAACAAGCCTCGGATATGAATCGGAAAATGGCTAAACCATTTGGGTATTTTTTCATGGAACGTCCGCTCACTATGCAGAGCTCGAGCTGCACAGCTCCAATGTTGGAGGACCCCGGCCCCATGTTGACTCATAACCAGTGTCAACACCTCCATTATAATGTTTGCAGCTCACATATGGGCAGGAGTGGGACAGTATAAGTCGTCCATGAGTAGAGTGAACTCAGCACATAGGTTGACATCACTAAGAGTATGCTGCATATTCTGAACGGTATTTGAAGGTGCTATAAATATTTTGGCCGAGAGAACACCACTTGACTTTGCAACTAAAGAAAACGCTGGGTTGCATGAGATCACGCTAGAGAATCGCCGAAGAATGCGGTCCCAATTAAAGCTCTCAACCCTAAGAGAATGGCAAAAAGCATGGGGTACTTCTATCAAAGGAAGATAGGCCCACACCATGATACCTGATGTAGAAACCTGGGTGAAAAGAAAACATGGCGAGCTAAATTACCACTTGACTCAACTAATATCAGGACATGAATACATTCGACAATACTTGCACAAGTATAAGCATGTCAATCACCCATACTGCTTGTACTGCGAAGGCAAAATAGAAAATGCGGAACACGTACTCACAAAGTGCGTGAGATTCGAGACCGCACACACGATTTTGGATAGACATATGAGACGAACTGTTAATCCGACAGGAGTAATAGAATACATGCTAAGTTCCAAACGGGCATGGTCCGTACCAAATGATATTCAATGTCACATGATGCATCAGTTGCAACGCGAAAAGCGGAGTAACAGGTAAACCCCGTCCCGCCCCGCGATGGTATATCTAAAAGAAAAATTCGTGGGCATGCCACTGGATTGGTCCAGAGGTATCTTTTGAAAATTTCCATCTGCCTAGCGAAAGCAAAATAAAAAAAAAATAAAACCATCTGCCTAGCTCCGTGTATGCCTTGGGTCCAGGCTTAAAAGATTAAAGACGGGTTTTCAAGTTCTTATTGACCCACTCGGCCACCCGGCTTCTTATGATATTTTTTTAGTCACAAAATCCGTTGTAACAGTTCCTTGTGCTTACTTGAAGTTCGATTTCGGGTCCGGTATATGCCCTTGAATTGTTTTTGTCATTTGCCTATCAGATTATAGAGAACTTTTATTTATCCCATTGCTAAGCTTTCGAACATTCCTAAACTGTTCGAAGGCCTTCTATATGATGCGTTATGTTTTCGCTGCAGACCCATCATCTCTCCTAATCAGCAAGGCTTCCTCTCTGGCAGGTGCACTACTACCAATCTTGTCGAATTCACATCCCACACACTCCTTGCCCTAGAAAACGGCGATGAGGTCGATGTAGTCACTACCGACTTTAGCGGCCTTCGACAAAATCTCGCATAACCTCATTCTCTTTAAATTATCTGCCCTCGGTTTTGAACCCCTGTTGATTAAGTGGATCTCATCCTATCTCAACTCTCAAACCGGCCGCGTGTGATTTAGATCCACCCTCTCCGATCCTTTTCTTCCAACCTCAGGTGTCCCCCAGGGCAGTCATCTCGGCCCCCTCATATTTATCCCAACCATAAGCGACATTGGCTCTTGCATCAATCACTCCCTCATCTCGATTTACGCCGATGATACCAACATTTTCAAGACAATCCGCTCTCCCCTAGACTCCCCACTTTTCCAATCGGATCTTGACAGCTTTTCGATTTGATGCCAAAACAATTGCCTAGAACTGAATATCGCCAAATGTCACACAATCACCTTCTCTCGAAAGCCCCCCCCCCCCCCCCCCCCCCCCCCCGCCCCAGCCGCGTTCCTATCTCTTGTTGGACTAACCGATAACATCGGTTGAATCGATTTGCGACCTGGGCGTCCTATGCGACAAGGAGGTTAGATTTACCGCACATATTGATGACATAATCCTTAAGGCCAACGCCGCCCTTGGCTTTGTAAAACGCTGGTCGAAGGAATTCCTAGACCTGTGTGGTTTCTCAATTCTATATGAGCATCAACCCACAATCTCAACCACAATTTCCACCTTATTTCGACCGCTTTCAGCGCGTCATACATATCCATTTCCCTTATATGTTATTCATCTGAAATACATAATTTCCCCAAGGACGCATAGCTAAACTCATTATCCTATGCAGATAATGTATAATTGAGTTTAGCTACTATCTTCGCCATACGGCAACACTATTGCTCTAACCATGGGTTTTCCACCGGAAATTCCATTCGTATTGGTTGGCAACAACCAAGTCAAACCAGGCGACGCGGTTGCATCATCATCCATCGGCTTGGGTATTTACCAACATTCCACAGAGTTTTTCCCATGGTATTATATCCCTAGCCGATGCGACGTCCTATTGACTTTTGCCAGATCACCCATTCGCTTGGGATCAATGATCTCTTTTTGCAGGTGAATAACATCAGCTAGGTTCTCCTCTCCTTCGCATTTCTGTCTTTCCACGGTTCAATGCGCTCTGACTACACCATAGCCGTACCACTGGGTCAGTAGGTCATGTCAGTAGCTGCATCTGATACCAACACACACAACGAAAGCTACCCCGAGATCACAGCACATCATGTTTCTGTTCTCTCATTCTCCATGTCCACCAATTACCCTATTAACAAAAGTTACCCACACTTCGACGGGCGTGAGGTTGAGAGAGGAGGGGCGTGGTCTCTTTTGGTTGTCCTGTGTGTGGAATGAAATACGAATTTCATCCCTGATTTGAGCCAGCCGCTATTCAATCACCGTCGATGCTGATCACGCCGCACAGAGTTAGATTTCAAGCTGCATAGCGCCCACGCGTGTCATCAGTGCTAGTCGTCCAATAAGTTTTCCTTCGGTTACGAGTCAGTAAAGCGATTTTCAATTAAGTGAAATTTATATACAAATATTCAAATTCAATTGTGGTCCACTCCATGATAAAATAAGAGAACATTTAAACACGAAGACAGTGCACTTATTTTATAAACAAATATTCGAAATTCAATTGTGTCTACATCAAGTTAAATAAAAAGAACCTATTAACAGGATAAACAACATCAGTGCGTTTCAATTCTCTTCTCGTGAACAATTTTCGTAACGCAATCGTTGGAGGGTGTAAGTGAACCGCATGCCCCTGTTTGGCATAAAAACTCACAACCCCCTATGTCACCTGATCACCCTACACAACTTTTGTCCGCCCACTACTCGAATACGCTAGTCGGGTCTGGTCCCCGTATCAATTGTCTCACATTCATAGGGTCGAGGGCGTTCAACGTCGGTTCTTGCGCTTTGCCCTCCATAGACTAAACTGGGAAAACCCACCATATATAGGCAGTCTCCTTCTAATCAATCTCAACACACTTGAGGAGCGCAGAATCCATGCCGACATCATCTTTGTCCATCGCCTTCTGTCTGGCTCAATCAATTGCCCAAGCTTATTCTCCACTTTAACATTTCATACAAACCCCCGTAATGTGCGGAACCCTCGACTGTTTTACGTGTGCGCTCATCACACTTCTTAAGGCGCTAACGAACGCATCTCGCGTATGCTACGACAGCCTAACTCTTTCCCCACATCCTTCGATTTCAACCTCTCCACTCCTGCGTTCAAACGACGTCTCAGAGCCAGACGAGAAAGTAATCGTGTGCGTGCCGCTTGTGTTTGACCCGCGCAGATATAAAAATAAAGAATTAATAAGTTCATACGAAAATGTTTAATAGTTTACGTGAAAACAAATCAATAACACAAAAAACAAAAGGACAAACAATAAACAATAAATTTAAATTTAATTAACAGTTTGATTAGCTATGCAATAGTCTCGTTGAGAAAAATAATAATATATCGCATACCTCCGAGATCTCCATTTTTTTCTTTCACTTGATTAAGCATAATCAAGCAAAAACGATAAATTGGTTTCAGTGACATTATAAAGTGCGCTGCTTCACAGCAATAATAACAGTCAAAACAAAGTAACAGAACGAAAAGTGAATCAAAAGTAATCGAAAATAATCGAAAATAAACAAAAATAAAAACAAACAAACAAATTGAAGAATAAAAAAAAAAGTGCATAACAAAATCCTTTCAGTGAGGTGCGACAAAGAAACTATCAATTAAAATATATCACCTCGCAAGCGTGAAAATTGAAACAGACAATATATTGCTCATTAAGCAAGTGGTTTTTAAGGCAGCATTTGGCGCGAGGGCAGAGTCACTGATTCTTACTCGACGATAGCCAAGTTCGAGTCGGCGTACGGAAGAAATCGAGTTCGTGCTTCGTATTGCGGGTCGCCTTTGTTTTTTTTAAATGAAAACAAATTGGAAAGAACCAGTATGAACACGGAGGACGACAAAAACGCAACAACACACAAAAGAAAAGGTACACAGAAAATCTCCATTGTGACGCGAAGTAAAACCGCGAAATTAACAATGGAGAAAAAAGGCCAGCAAATGGAGGAGGACAGAGGGCGCCCCTCCCCCTACAATTTTAATATGTATGGGGCAAACAATTCGTTCGCTTCTCTTGCATCCTCAGAGTCTGAGGATGAAGAAGAGGAAATAACTGAATTGGAGGCGAAACTTGCGATGGCAAGAGCCCGTCTAGAAGAGAGACGCCGAAAGAAAAAAATAGCGGCACTCGAAAAAGAAAAAGACACGGAACAACAACAAAAGCCGAAGCCAAAAGTCGGCCAACAGCAACAGCAACAGCAACAGCAACAGCAACAGCAACATCAACAGCAACAATCAACACAAAATCTACCACAGCAAGCAACACAACAGCGGCAAAGCAACAATCAGAACCAAAAAATAAAGATGCCACCGATCAACACTATAGATATTGAGTGTAAGGAATTGGTAAGTCTTTGTAAGCTAGCGATAGGTAACAATTTTGTAGTTAAAAGACTGGCTGGTAATAGGCATGCCATTCAAACCTATGCGGTGGCAGACCACGAAAAAATTAAAGAGGTCTTAAAAAGGGCCACCGCGGAATTCTACTCGTTCACGCCGAAGCAAACAAAGAGGGTAACGGTTCTATTAAAGGGTGTCGACCCTGAGGTGGAACCGGAGGCTCTGCTCGAGATGCTTCAAAAGTTGAGGCACGACGATCTCGAGTTTATCTCGGTAAAACCGTTCACTACAACCAAGGCAAGAAGGGAAAACCGCAAGCTACCCTTCTTTTTGGTTCAACTAACGCCCAGCAGCAGAATTGGTGGTCTAAGAAAGATTACAGTCTTGGATCATCAAAGTGTCACATGGGACAAGTTAAAAAAAGGCAGAGACATCCTGCAATGTGTCCGCTGCCAAAGGTTTGGTCACGCGGCGGCGAACTGTGAAATGCAGCACCGTTGCGTGAAATGCGGAAAAGACCATAAGGCAGAAGAGTGCCCTCTGGGAAAAGAAAGGGTAGAAGACAAAGCCCTTCTAAAGTGCGCAGTGTGCCGGAATGAGGGACACCCCGCTAATTATCGAGGATGTCCTAAATTCCGAGAAATAATGGCAAGAAGTGTGATCCGGCAAAAAACCACAGAGCCAGCTCGTACTACAACAATGCCCGTAACATCGCAGCGGTCGTACGCACAAGTTGCGTCGGGTGGGAGACCATCAAACCAGGCTACAACATTGGTAGCCACAAATACTCCCACACAGACTGAAACAACATCGCAAGCGGACTTGGTCACGGTTCTGCTTAATCTGCAGAGACAGATGACACAGCTGCAAAACCAAATAAACGAGATCTACTCGTACTTGCCCAATCTAAACAAAAAGTCAATATAAACCCTCTAACCACAACATCAATAAAAGCTCTTGTCGTGAATGTAAATTCACTAATAAGAACTGAGAGAAGAGCCAATCTTTTCAACCTGTTGCAAGTTGAACGGCCTGATGTACTTCTGGCGGGGGAAACAAAGTTAAACCAGAGACACAAGATATGGCATAAAAACTACGATATTATACGAAGAGACCGACCTAACTCCTCTCAAGGGGGGGTGTCGCAATCTTTATTAGAAAAGGGATCCCTCATAAAGTTATATATAGTGGAGAAGTGCGCAGGTTCCGGGTGCTGGAAGCCTGTATCGTACGCATACCCCTTCAGCAAGGAAGGGGTTTGTATGCGATTGCGGTCTACGCACCTGAGGAGCACCAACATAATCTATTTATAGCAGAGCTCGAGACTCTCTTCCGATGCTTACAATTGCACCTGGGCAAAAATTACTTTATTCTAGGGGGAGATATGAACGCCAAGCATAGAAATTGGGGAAATTATATACCTAATGCCAGAGGAAATCAGTTGGCTGGCTGGTTAGACCAGTTTCATATTGAATATAGAACTGACCTGCTAGCTACCGAATATCCATCGTTCCCTAGAGGTAGATAGTTCTTAGATATCTTGCTAATCGACTCACGACTGAGAATACTTAACACCAATAGACGAAACACAAACTGTTTACGGACAATTGAATACGATAGTGACCACTGTGCATTCACGGCAGTAATGGAGCTTCCGAACGAGCTCGCAGATCTGGAGGAATTCGTGATCCCGCAACCCTATAACTACGGGGCAATGCGATGGCCGCGGTTCACCAGATCATTAACAAGAGAACTTCGTTCGAATGACTTTAATCTGCCAGTAAACAGAAACCTGACTAATGTCGAAATCGACAAATACATTCAACAAATGGACGAAACCGTAAAACGAACAATGGACAAAACAATTCCCAAAACAACAGTTACAGATCACACTAACATGTACAGAAACGCAACAATAAACGCACTCCACAGGCAAAAGAGCAGACTGCTATCGAAATTAAAACAATTACACAGACAGTTTACAGACAGACAAGACCAGGAGATAATATCACTGAAATCCCGATTAAAAAACCTCCAACAATTACTTAAAGCTAATTATAGATTAGCAACAAATTTGTATTGGAACAACAGAATTCGAGCTATAAAAACTAATAACCCGAGTATGTTCCCACAAATAAATAAAATATTCAGGAGAAATAATCAAAATGAGATTCAGTGTCTCCAAATCCCACGTACTCAGGTAAACAAGCAGCTGCTAACCAACATTGGCATAGATGCAGAGAACGCTATCCTCAATGGTGAGCTCTTCGTGATCGAAGATCCTTTGGAAAAGGTGAACGCTTTGGGAGCTGTCTTTCAGGAAATGTACAAGGTGAATGAAAGCATTCATCGAAATCACGACCTGGAGGACAGAGTTCTACTCAATCACCTGCACCTCCGGAATGAAATTTCACTTTGGCAATCGGAGAATCCGGGTTTTACCGAATTCAGTGAAGATAATCTGTCAATTGACATTAATGCCAATGGTGTAGTGGCTAATAGCCTTCTAATAACAAGGGAAGGAATCCAGAGTATCTTCGACTCATTAAGAAGCAAAAAGTCAGTGGGAATAGATGGAGTACCTAACATCGTACTCAAGAACCTGCCCCCAATGGCAATAGATATATACACGGTCCTGTTTAACAACGCGTTGAATAATGCATATTATCCCGCGCGTTGGAAAACGGCTATCATTCAGCCCATCCCAAAAAAGGGCAAAGACTGTACAAACCCAATGAACATGCGTTCGATAAGTTTACTCCCAAGCATCAGTAAAGTATTTGAAAAAATCATTAACAAAGCTCTGCTAAAATGGGTAGACGACAATAGCATTATTCCAAATAACCAGTTTGGCTTTAGGGCGGGTCATGAAACCACACATGCCGCAGCTAAACTGGTCTCTGACATACAATGGAATAAATGTAGGAACCAATGCACAGGTGCCTGTCTGATCGACTTGGAGAAAGCCTTTGATACCGTCTGGATCGAAGGGTTGTATTACAAACTGGTCAGACATGGCATACATAAGCCTTTACTATATGTACTTTACGATATGTTAAAGGACAGGAGGTTCGTGGTCAAAAGTGATAATGTGACCTCTAATAAAACGTATAATATCAAGAATTCCTTGCAACAGGGCGCGGTACTCTCTCCGATTCTTTTTAACATTTATATTAGCGACTTATTAGAAGCACTTCCGCAGGCTATTGCGTACGCAGACGATCTCATAATTTACAGAACAGCTCCGAAAGTTGCGATTATAAATAGGTTAATACAGCGAGACTTCAACAAAGTGCAGCGCTATTGCAATGACTGGAAACTTAAGATCAACTTCCAGAAATGTGAAGCCATCCTATTCAGAACTCCATTATATAAAGCCACGTACGACACAAGGAAAAACTGGCGAAAGCTAGTTATCGTGGGACCGCATGGAGATAAACTGGAAACCAAGAGTTTAGTTAAATACCTGGGCATCTGGCTAGATCAATATCTGTATTTCAACAGACATGTAGAGGCTGCTTTGCTCAAAGCGAGGAAAACTTTTGCTATGACAAGGAGGCTATTTCACAGTAGCCAACTTGACAGCAAGGTAAAAGTCATATGCTACATGACGCTAATCAGGCCAATGCTCATATATGGTTGCCCAGTATGGTTCAACATAGGTCCAAATTTGATGGAAAAGATTCGGGTGTTCGAAAGAAAGTGTCTCAGAAGTTGTCTCAGATTATATCGGACACCGGAATCGGACTATAAAAAGTATTACTCAAATGAGACTTTATATAATGAAGCGTACATAAATAGGGTGGATAATTTTATGATTAAATTAATCAGAGGACATATTGCGAGAGCAATAAGCTCGTCCAATGACCTAATTTTCGGGGCCTATTATCCAAACACCTTGTACTATGAGAGCGTGCGTCGCAACGGCTTTGTTCCACCAGAGGCGTTCCTTGACTTGGATATGAAAGGGCTTATACAGGATAGATCCGGAATTCCGCTGATCTATCATGTAAGTAGATCATCTGTAGACGGGCGATTGTGCTACGAACGGGAAGTAGCGCGCACCGAAGAAGAGCTCCTGCGCTTCAGTAGGGCTATCTCCCACAGAGACCGGGACGATAGTATTAGACAGCGTCAACAGTTCTGGTGGTTGAATGGCATACAAAGACCTGGATACCAAAGTCAGTATAGAATCATACTATCATCAGCTAGCTTACATAGACTTAGCTTTTCTAGAATTAGGGTAGTATAAGATTTAAGTTAAGTTAGGTTAAGTGCTTTTACATAAAAATAAAAAAAATAAATAAAAAAAAAAATATAAAAAAAAACAAAAACAATAAAAAAAATAAAAATAAAAAAAAAAAAATATATATATATATTAGGTAAGTTAAGTAAGTTAAATTTTAAGAAAAAAAAAAAACAAAAAAATTGACAAAGTTTTTCAAATTTTTCTTTGTATTTCAACTAATTATCAGTACTGCCACAAAGTTCTGTCGCCGAAAGGCAAATTATACAAATGTTAAGTAATGTTTAGCTTAGAGCGTCTGCGAAGGACCAGTAAGTTATTATATAAGATAATTAAGCTAGAATTTAAGCATTTTTTGTCTAGCCTTTAATTTAGAAATTAAGAATATAAAAACAAAAATAAAAAATGTTTTAAAAATGAAAAAAAAAAAAATGAACGACGTCTCAGAAGAAACCCGTCCTAACCCCGCCGCCCCCCCTCCAATAATCCCCTCTACCCTGCAATTCTACCCCTCCTCTCCTACCCTCAAAATAGTTCTCCCCTACACCTTCCCAGCCCCACCCACAATTTCAACCTCTGCCCGCAGCTCGCCAGCCCCGCCCCTTACCAGTACGTAGCCATGCCCTTCACTGTCACTGTCTCACAAATGCCGAATTTACCACCCCACATACACTCGCTCTTCCCTAGCCTCCTACCCCCCCCCCCCCCCCCCCCCCCCCCCCCTATCTGCAAGTCATCTTCGCCTTGTTGTATATTATTTTTACAACAATTGAAATTAATATTTATTTCTTTTCCAAACTTACCCCAAATCTTCTATGGAAAAAGCAGCAATTCACACAACGACTCACAACGACTTCTCCACAATCCATTTTCTGTTAGTTCTTATTAAACCTCACGTACTTATTTTTTATTTCAAAATCTAATTTACATATTAAAATTTCAAAATCTAATTTACATATTAAAAACACGTTGTCTTATTAACTAATTTTTCATTATTTGTATTGGCGAACGAACCGCACACGCACACGATACAATTTTACACGAAAAAAACTCTTGAATATTGATTAGCGCACCGCACAACCACTCGCGTTCACTATTCGATTAACAAGAAGGACTCATCTCGTGTCATTTGCCACACGTGCTTTTTCGTTCCGCTTCCACGGTAGTGATTTCGAGGAAGCGGCCGAGATGGCTAATGGCTAATAGGGGGCGACTATGGCTACCACAAAGAAGATGACTTCAACGGCAATTGAATACCCCGAGTCACAGAGGGAAGAAAGTCACAAGCACCCACAATGTTGCAGAATTAGAGAAATAACACCCGAAAGGTACACCAGGGATCCTTTTTCGGAAGGGGATTTCGTAACACCGGAAGGAAGAAAGGTTCGCGAAGAACGAAGCCCGGCCCGTCATTCACAGGGGTTGGAAAATATAGATAACCTCCCTGTGAATCGACCAGATGACTGTGATCGCCGGTACCAAGAAAGCGAACAATAACATGGCAGAGCCCGCCCCGTCATTCACAGGGACTGGAAAATAAAGTAGACCAACCTGTGAATAGACGAGAGGAATTTGACCGCCCGGTACCAGCGAGACGACACATCAAATGGAGCAGCCCGCCTCGTCATTCACAAAGAGAGGATGAAAGAAACGAACCTCCGCTAAATAGGCGAGGAGACTTCGAACATCCAGTGACCAGAAGGCGGGAACCAACAAGGCGGAGCCCAAATCGACACTCACAGGGCATGGACTATATAGAGGACCACCCGGTGGGTGGACGATATAGTTATAACCGACCAAGGAGCCCGCCACGAGGGCAGGATGAAAGAAGTCGCCGAGAACAGAGGTACAGGGAATATAGTCCGGATCCGCGGGAATCGTTCAGTAGGCAACCTCAACCCCTTTGAGTCATTGACTTCTCGTCATTAACATCACGTGTCTTTACGCACATATCCTTCATCCTTCCCTTCCCTACAAAGTACGAATTGCCTATTCCCTTTACAATAGAACCTTATTTAAATAAACGTAAAACCAATTTAAAACCCCATTCACATTGCAATAGTCATCTTCTTTGTAGTAGCCATAGTCGCCCCCTATTAGCCATTAGCCACCTCGGCCGCTTCCTCGAAATTACTACCGTGGAAGCGGAACGAAAAAGGATGTGTGGCAAACGACACGAGATGAGTCCTTCTTGTAAAACGAACAGCGAACGCGAGTGGTTGTGCGGTGCGCTAAACGGCAAAATAAAAATAAAATTCGAGAGTTACAGCGTGCGTGTGGTTCGTGGCGCATAAAGCGATTGTTATTAAAATAAGAATTGATAAACCTGTGAAATAATGTACTCGAAGAATACATTTTAAATTGTAACTTGTCATTTTGATTGTGAAGTCACTCGGTGTCTTTTTGTGTGTGGCTTTTGTGCAGAGGACATTTAAACGAGACTCCCTGTCCTCAATGTGTGTAAAATATTTGCGTATCTTATAGTTCTTAAATTGTACGACTATTAGTAAGTTCAGAAAAGAATTCAATAAAATACAAATTAAATTCATGAAAAATAAAAGTGCAAGTTGATTAAGTGTTCTTTTTCACCCCCTCACCGTCGCAGATCATTGCAGCAGGAAACTGAAGCTGCCGACCACGGGGTAAGTTGTGTAAAGAAAAATAATTATAAACAATTGTTGTAAAAATAATCTACAACAGCCTTCCTGGTTTTTTTTTTTCTCCTTCTTACTCTAGATTTAAGATAGTTTGCAAGGTTTTTATATTAATTTAATTTAAGTTAATTTAAGCTAAATAAATGAGGTTCTACCCTCACTAAACAAAACTATATCCAAATTTTCAACAAGTTGCATTTGAATGTTTTCTAATAGCCTATGCTGAATTGATCTAACTGGGATCGTTGTATTGCAACTACTTATATTTACCCCATCCATCCGATAACATTTAAAATCTGAAGTTGAAATCCGCATTGTTGGGTTTAACCACGTTTCCATGGCTAGTGCGATATGATATTATTAATGCTTAGAAACCAGATATTTCGGCCGTGATCTGATTTGCTGATGCTTTGATTCGAAACATATCTGACCAATATAACAGACGCTCCTTTCGTGCTTTGTTTTAAATATATGTCGTTTCATTTAAGCTTTCCACAACAGGCACTTAGTCCACATGACCACATGGCTAATTTATCATAATTCGGGCACTGTGACAGATCAGTAATAGCTACTTATCTCCTTGTGAGGTCAAATTTATACTGAATATTCTTTCTTACATTCTGTTTTTGTAATTTGACTGTGTTCTGAAATATCCTTACAAAACCACACAGGCAATGCCCAAGTCCAAATTTTTGACCGTCAGAACTTTTGTTCTTCCCTCATGTCCTAAGAATGTTAAGTAACTCTAAATGTTCCCGATTTCAATTGGACGCACTTTCGTTTCAGCATTTCTTTCTTTAATGAATAGCAGAGAGAAAAATCGTAAGTGCATACCGTTTCGTGTGTGTGCTTTGTATGCAACCTACGAGAGGCCGGATGGCTACAATTTACCTCAAGCGGTGAGTGCCTGTGTTTGTTGTTACCCACCCACAACGACCATTGCCACCACCATTATCAACGCGCCATTGAGAGTAAGAAGAAAGGACCGACAGCAATACAATGGGTATGTTTTGTTGGCAATATCCTCTTAATGAAAGCCGTAGTCGAAATGGGTGGATATAGTACTCGTAGAAGTGCCCCGCAGCGGTTACATTTATAACAAGTCGAAAAACCATTCAATTTATATCAAAAGACACACAATGTTACCCGAATAACCGGCGCACTGTGCGTCAACATAACAAACCAGCCAATGAACTTATGCCATCATACTGGTGTCCTGCCCATTGTTGTTGTTCGTGAATATTCAAACCCATCGAAAGCAACATTCTTGGACGTCACTTAGTTTGCAGTTTTGGATACGATACGGATACCTGCCATTTTGCGTTGGATAAATATCGTTGTCCATAGAAGATCCTTTGTGAGTCAGCCAGGACATGACGAATATTCTAGGTGTATTCGTACAACCATAGCAATATTCCTTGTCCCTGCCTGCAGTTCTATTGACTGGATTTGTTATTGAATTTCGTTGCATATGGGATATGTAACATTTTGGATTGCTGTTATATGAGCGACCCTTTTGTCTGTTAATGCCGCCCCCCAAAAATTATACACAAGTATGTGGTTGCCTTGTTCAACTGTTCCGCGTGTATCTGATCAAACAAGGTAGGTTTCATTGCTTTAGGCCAGAGCGTCTAATTGGATTAAATTGAATTATTCGTCGATGTTATGTTTAACCAGATATTTCGTAATTTCGCGGAAAAGATGTATTTCAAGAGAGGTTCGTTTAGTTACGTACAATCTGCCTAAGGTTATCTGATTGGTGTGCTAATTAGGAATAATTCTGCAAGTAATTGGGCTATGGAGAGAATCAACACCGGTAGACGTACAAGAGTAAGTGTAGCAGTCGAACCTTGAATATATTTTGTAATTGCTTGTTTTCATACTTTGTATGGAGAAAACGCCTCCTAAAAGTAGAGCTTTGTCAGGACAAACGCATAAAGGAGTAATATCCCCTTGTGATTTTTCTTCACGTCTTTTTTTATTGGCTAAAACACTCTTTAAAGTATCCAAGAATCATAAAAAACATCGATTATGAAGGGAGAAATTTGTAAGTGGATCAAAAAGTCGTTTTTCCGAGCATAGTCCTGAAGCAAAATTTGCAGTTTCCGAGTGCGCGGAGGTCTTTATTACTCTTTATATTAATTATTCAGTTTACAGATGTTAATTTTGACTAATAGATGTCTCTCTTACCCCAATTTTAAGGCTATTTGTAGAAAATCAAACAACTGTTTGTAGAAAGTCGAGTATTAGTTAATGTTTTGTTTCTCCACGTGCAGATCAGTGCTCCGGTAAAAAGCCTGGTGTTTACATTATAAAATAAACAAAAAATTAATCCGGATGAATATCAATCACAAAAAGAAAAACGACTGTGCGTTGCATGGAGGCGGCGGAGCATCCGCACGGACAGGTAAACCGTGTCACTTTCACCATTCAGATCGAAAGAATGACGAAATCCGAGATAATGGGCGCTGTTAGAGATGACCGTTTCCGGCAGTATTTGGTAGCCTACGGGGGTGGGCCTCTCGACGACAAGGCTCCTCCATATGGAAAGAACTCAAAAAATACGCGACTTCTTTTACATGGGGTGCCCAGCTGGGGTTGAAGGCCACACGGCACCATGTTACATAATTAAAATCGTTTAATTACCCCCCCCTAAAATACATAAAATCCTAGCATCTGCATATCCTTCACCATTATCAAAACATCAGTAATCAACTACAATAGAATCTTCCCAAGATGCAATAGATAAAAATTAAAACAAAATAACACCCCTAGAAACCTATCCCAGTAGATAATATTTGGGACGACTTAAAGGTCCCAAATATTATAGACTGAAGGCACAAATAGTTTCCCCAATCACTTTTCCTGTGTGTACTTCCGGTGAAAAGGAAGCGAAACAGCGAAGAAGGAGAAATAAAGATATGCAAATAGCGACACGAGGATTGGGCCTCTTAAAATCTAGTGCGGTTGATTTAAGTCGAAAACGAAAATAGAAAATTGTTAAATAAGAATTGTGAAATTAAAACAGTTAGAACTTTTTCAAATAAAAAGAAGATTGTGGAATAAACTAACTTAAGCCATTTTAAACAAAAGAGAAGATTAAATGAAATAGAAAATTGTGAAATTAAAATAGTTAGAACTCTTTCAAATAAAAAGAAGATTGTGGAATAAACTAACTTAAGCCATTTTAAACAAAATAGAAGAAGAAAAAACAAAACTAAAACATTTAGAATTTAAATTTAAAAAAAGGCAGAAGACAGCAACCGGCCAAATTATTACAAGGTAAGTTTTGTCTCAACACCAACAATTTCAATTGTCATTTTATAACGTATTAAACAAGATACGTTAGAATAAAATATAACAGCCACAATTCAACTCTGTCGGTGACCCCACAAGACTACTCCTCAAATTTACGATTGGGGAATCGAACTTACCCATACACAGATAGATCAGCCACATTATTCACAGGAAGTACATTATACGTATCTCCTTCCTGTGGATACTTCGCCTCACCTCTGCGGAAGGCCATTGGACACCACGATGACTTCTGCAAGTTACAACCAGTACTAGCAGGAACCTCTTGGCAGGCAATAAAAAGCCAAACAAGCGGGGACATTTTTGGTAGCTCGGTCGACGCTACACAGACAGGTCAACTCCAGTATGGACTGAAAGCATCTGTAAGGCATCAGCACCCTATGACTACCTTATACTCGACCAAACCACAGGGTGGGTTTCTACCGTTAGGAGCTGGAACCCCCATACCACAACAGGGCGGTGGTGACCAGTTCCACCATAACAAACCAACACAGTTCGAAGGCACTCGTATGCGGCAGCAGTTAGATGCACGTTCCGCAATAAGAGGTGACGGCTATACGACAAGTGCCTAAAAAGATGAAATACTTCGTTTTGTCCGGATTCCAGGGAATATGGGCATGATATCAAGGATTGTCGTGCACATTATACACCATCATCGCGCAATCTCGAACCTCCGTAACAAAATAGGACGAAGAATCAGCAAAAGGAGTCCCAGAATAAGACGTCACAAGTCAATCCTCTTCTTCAAAAAAAAAACAAAAACGCGGTGACATCGAACTGTGAATTTTGTGGCCACACATGGGTAGGGTACGTCTACTGAGTAAATTGGGAAAAAAACAAAAAGTCCCAAACTGCCCCAACCCCTACAAGCACCCAAACGGCTAGTACTGAACGTCGACGTCATACCCCACAGGCATGTCAATCACGAATGGAAGGAGGTCACGACGAATAGCAAAACAAAGGGCCTCAGAACGACAAACGAAAAGGGCATCAAACACACGTACAACTGACCAGAATAACTTAGGTGGAACCCATGTCGAAGCCGTTCTAGTTCTGCTAGCATATAACAAAGCGACATTACTTAAATAATGGTAACAAACGGTGCAAATTTTACGGTTGACACAACCACACGGCGGCAGAGTGTCAACAGAAAGCAAAATGGGAGAAGTCGGAAAACTCGACAAACAGTCGGGTCGGGCAAGTCCGACAACAAGTGCGAGCTGTTCTCAGTTTTCGCCGACAAAAGTCCCAGTTGTCCAACTCAAGTTGGCGCTGAGATCAGCCTTTGAAAAGTGAAAACGCTCCATGCAAATAATACAGTCGATCCCCAAAAGGCAACAATACTCCAAACGCTTTTTGGCAAGGGAAAGTCTAGGGTATGTTGCTATGGGAATGTCAAATTACATCAGGAAATCCCCTGTAGCTTCCAGATAATGGATCCTTTGCCGAGGTTGTCGGAAGACGGGCTACAAGATACTAGATTTTAACCACCTGATATGCCAATGATGGTATTCGAAGCCGTACAGCTAATTTATGAAGAAATAAGCAGCGACAATTTTCTCACCCGTTCTTTAGGTCGATTTACACAGACCTCCAACGAAAAACTTGAATTCGCTTGTGTGGTGTATGGCGCCAAAGAACACGTCCAGTTGCAAATCTGTTCTTGATACAGCAGTTTATATTGTGATTGCATACTTCAATAATGGTGAAAACTTTGTGTCGAATTTTTTTTTTTTTTTTCTTAAAATTTAACTTATTTCTAAATTTTTTTTTTTTTTTAACTAACTTAACTTAAATCTTACACTGCCCTAATTAACTTAAATCTTATACTACCCTAATTCTAGAAAACTTCAATAATGGTTATGACGGAATAATGCAAGTTATGGATCTATTGGGCTTGAAAAGTGGATTAAATGAAAATAACTTTTGCACCGAAGCCAACGCGACGCGTATCTTGCTTTCCGGGCGATCGCTTACAGAAGAGGCTAAAATTGCTCCCAGGAACGCAATTTATACAAGAAAAGATGAGGAAGTACAAAACCTTCAATTAGAAGGCCATGTGTGTGAACAAGCAGCGCAGATTAAATGTAAAACAAAAATTTCAACAAAATTTTACTATTCAAAACTTTAACTTCAAACATCTCGACTTCGTATTTTTTCAAAACGGGGGCAGCAGTAGCTCCCGCAACTTTTATGCTATTAAGTCTTGTGAGTAGGGCGTTAGAACATACTCTCAGCCAGGCCAGCTTGTCGTAAGGGGTGACTAGGAGTAGTAGGCGGGACCCAACGCCCTGTCGCCCTGTGTAATACCACCCGTACAGGTTCCATGAAGTGGTCGGGAGAAATCCCTGGCGATCTTTTGGAGCTTGATTGATGGACCGGTTCGAGAAAAGGTTGGTTTAGGTGATAGTGTGCCCTGTGAGTAGGGCGTTAGAATATACTCACAGCTAGGCCGGCTTGTCGTAAGAGGCGACTAAAGGCCGAGTGGTAGTGGGGGTCCCAGCGCCCTGTGCGCCCGGTGAAATACCACCCCATCAAGCTGTAGGCTCCGTGAAATGGTTGGGAGAAATCCCTGGCCATCTTTCGGAGCTTGACTGATGGACCGGTTCGAGAAAAGGTTGCATAGGTGGTAGTCGGTCCCAAGGTGAGATACCACCCCGTCACGCTGTACATTCCGCGATATCAACGAGAGAAATCTTCGACGGTGTTTCGGGTGTGTGGCTGACGGCCCGGACTGACACGGAGATAAGTCATGTTGGTACCTTCTGATATAAAGAATTCCGGAGGTAAACTAGTCTCCCATTCGGATCCCCGAGGGGGACTTCGTCTTCGCAAAACCGGGCTCGCTCTCGGGGCTGTGCCCACACTCGACTGGTGACGGCATTTTGTAGCATCAGGGGCATCGGTTTCACCAATACGATTGTAAACGCCGTCCACCAATATTTGCAAACAACGAAACCTGATATCCTTGCCCTAACTGAGACCCAGGTCGATTCGTCAACTGACTCGACATATCTTCGTTGCTCAGGATACGACTTACATTCGACATTCCGTTTTAAGGGCCCAGTCTGCGTTTTCGCGCGGTCCGATCTGGCTTGCCAGAGGATGGAGGTGTTGGAACCCAATAATATGGACATCATATGGTTGAGGGTTGTGCTGAGGAATTCCGTTAAATTTCTTTGTTGTCTTTACCGCTCCCCGAATGACGATCGACCGGCGACATTTTTCGAACATCTTTCATATACCGTCGACTGGATACAGATCAACCACCCAGCTTCTGAAATTATTGTCCTTGGTGATTTTAATGTGCACAATTCCGACTGGTTGTTACATTCTAACAGAACCGACGAGGCTGGGAGGCTGGCGGAGATGTTTGCTGTGAGCCACAACTTGGCTCAACTCGTGGGGGAGCCAACGCGAGTACCGGATTCCAGAGGCGATTACGCGAACACCCTGGATCTGTTTTTGACATCCGAACCGAGTATTTATACCGTAGAGGTTTCTGTGCCACTGGGAAACTCAGATCACTGCTTGGTATCTGTCGCGCAAGCACTTGCATATCAAGCGAATAACCCCCCTAGACAGCTTCGCCATGTATGGAAATATAGGGCTGCTAACTGGGACGATTTGCGACGTTTCTTCGCATCCTTTCCTTGGTCCGAGGTGTGCTTCGGAAACTCCGATGTTAACGCTTCCGCGAAGTCGGTATCAGAGATTATTCTTCTGGGGATGGAGATGTATATTCCACATTCCATCAAACGAAGTTCGTCTGATAAACCTTGGTTTGATAAAAAATGCGAACTGATTACAGCGGCAAAAAATAGACCTTTTAAGCAATGGCGCTCCAATCCCACCGATGTTAACAGAACGAATTTTGTTAGAATCAGAAACGCGTGCAACCAGGCGATTGTTGCGGCGAAGAAAGCTCACAACGACAGAGTGACCAATAAGCTCCTTCGGTGCCCAACTGGTTCGCGCTACTTCTTGTCAATGGGAAAAGTTGTCAGCAGTAACTGCGCTTCCTCCTCCTTCCCTCCGTTGGTGACAGACAGTGGGGCGTTAGTCACGAATTCAAAGGATAAAGCTAATGTGTTCGCGAATTTATTTTCCGTGAATTCAAACCTCGATCCCGGCCTTTTGGAGCCACCTGTGATCTCGCCGGTACGGTCTTCCATGCGGGATATGAGATTTCGCCCGCGCACTATTCGACGCATTCTACGTGAACTGGATTATAGGAAGGCAACCGGCCTGGACGGAATTCCGGCAATAGTCCTTAAGAACTGTGCTCCCGAACTATCGTCGGTTCTTGGCAGACTCTTCCGCTTATCTTATGCACAGAGGACCTTTCCTGCCTGCTGGAAAATCGCTCGAGTTCAGCCAATCCCAAAGACGGGAAAAAAGTGTCTCCCACAAAATTACCGTCCGATAGCATTACTGTCTATTTTATCTAAGGTGATGGGAAAAGTCATCAATACAGAGTTAGTTAAGTATTTGGAGTGCAACGGTCTTCTGAATGATCGTCAATACGGATTCCGTGGCAGGCGGTCCACGGGAGACCTTTTGACACTTATAACCGATATATGGACATCTGCGATTGAGCGGCATGGTGAGTCAACGGCGGTCGCATTGGATATCTCCAAGGCTTTTGACCGCGTCTAGCACGGAGCATTCCTGAGCAAACTTCGTTCATATGGACTTTCCCAACAGCTTCGCAACTGGACGAGGAGCTTCCTCGAGAATCGATCGATGCGGGTTGTTGTGGACGGCGTGTTCGGATCTGTATCCTGTTGAATCGGGGGTGCCCCAAGGTTCTATTTTGGCTCCTGTATAAATCCTAAATTAGACTCGAATATTGCTCTCATGTTTGGATCTCTGCTCCTAAACATACCGTCAATATTCTTGAGAGCATAGAAAAACGAGCGATCCACCTGATCGGGGACACGACGCTGACGTCGGGACTACAGTCGCTATCACATCCAAGGCGCGTAGTTGACTTCTGTGTGTCTTACAGATATTATCACGGGTACTGTTCTTCGGAGAATCGTGGAATTTTTGCGCTCAATTAGGTTTCTATGCGCCCCACAAAACAATCCGATGGATCGCATTAATATGCGGTTCATCTCCCGGCGGCGCGAGTATCTCTGCGTCAGATGTCGTTCCGTTACAGAGCGAGAAGGCTGTGAACTTCTCTCCTCGCGCGAGTGTTTCCGGAGCGCTGTAACCTGCAACTGTTCAAAAAGAGCTGGAACGGTTATTTCGTCCGATCTTTTAATACGAGGGTGAATCTAATATAAGCGATAATTTTACTTTTTGGTTAGCAACAAGTTCCGAGCTAGATAATCTTGTGCATGACTGTTGTTTGGATTATGAAGAATAGGTGAACCGCCCTGGCTACCGGTCGCGCTCGACTTTGTAGTCAGTACAGCCATGGGTGAGCAAGAGGTACATACATCTGTTGCGCAACGAATTATTATAAAAATTTTAACAAATGAAGGCGTTAATCCCTCGGATATTTTTTTTTCTCGATTGAAGGCACAGTTTGGTGATGATATACTATATCACCATCGTGTATATACGTGGGCCAGAGTATTTAAACGTATCGGCGAGAACGTATCGAAAACAAGGACAAGTCGTACAACATCCGTGTTTGACAATATCCGTGCCGTTCCATAGTTTAACGATTTTTCGATGAAATCCTCCGATGTTGACTAGATTTTGGACTATATTTTAAGAAACATTTTGGGTTTTTTTTTAATTTCTCAGATTTAAAATTGTGACCTGTAGCGCTGTGCCCATTTCGCCCGTCCGAGTTTTTTCGTTTGCCTTGTGTGCGATACAGCGGCGCCATTTTGTATCGTAAGTAAAACATGTTTTTGTTATTAAAGACTAGTACTTATAGGTACAAAACCTTTTCTATCATTCGTAGTACGTCTGAGAAAATCACGTGAAATTTAGTGAACACAAGATGATATTGCCTCTTAAACTGTTTTTGATTGTCGAATAGGGTTCTGCCTGGTCTCCATATTGCAATAGATTAGCGAGTCGCAATAGAGAGTAGTAGGTTAAGCAAACGTTTGGCTTTCTTTTCGGTAGAGAGGTGGAAAATCTATAAAAGATCGCTCTGGCTGAGTACAAAAAGTTTCGGAAAATTCGACGGACCACCTCCCCCCAGCAAATATTTTCGTTGTTCCTTACGTTGAGAGCATTCAGACTGAAACAGAGTTGAGAAAAAAATAAAAAAAATGGAACATTTTCCGCAGTGTACTGTATTGGCTTACACATTTTTCCATGCACTGCGGCCGGGGGCAGTCCCACACAACATACATATTTCGCGAACAGATAAGTACTACTGAGTATAGTAGATTGTTTAGAATTCCTATAATGAATTCCTCCAGGGAAATCCGAAATAATAATTTCGTGAGCTATGAGCGACGGGAAGTTTCGGTTATTCTTTTTAGGTCTTATGGCAAAAAGTCAACGTACAGCCACCTACTAAAGTCAAGCTGTCACTGTCATTTCGGCGATATGATAATTTTACAAATAATTGTTTAATTAATACTTTTTAAATCATTACAAAAGCAGAAGTCACGATTTAAAACTCGTGTTTTCTATCAAAATTACAATTTGCATGCATTTTAGGCCTCGCTATAGGTGGTTGAATACATTAGTACTTATTATACTACCAATCTCCTAACCAAGCTGAACATTTCGTTTTACATTTGTGGTCACAATTATGTATATCACATTAAAGTGAATTCCGTCACCATAAGAATGTGACGGCTACGAAAACTACATATACAAATACCAAGAATACGACTACTTCCGCCCCGATTAATCCCTTTAAAGCGAACTATTTACCTGAATATTCACTTCTCACCAGTCAACTACGTCTAAAAACTACACCAACGATTCAACTAAATTTAAGTACTAACAACTTCACCGATACGTCGACGAACTTAAACTGCAGATTTCTCGTTGATCTAATTTACTATCTGCGGAAGATTTGATTGTGGGTAGAAGGGCCCTAAGCAACTTATGTTATTACAGTTCCTGAACTGATTTCGAATACAAGAATCGGATATCGCTGAGAGTCTTCAGTTGTCATATTTCACGGACTTGGATACTGACATATCTATTTGTTGAGGTAATTATAGATTTTCCACCGAAACACCGGCAATTTGTGGTTGAGCTGCGGATTAACCGTTCATTTGATACGTTCTCTGCTCTTGTCTGTTGTTTCAAACCGAGTTTGCAACGTCTTTATCAAACACGGAACACAAGAAAGGGAAAGTAAAAAAAGGCGATGGAAAGTATTTGTGACACGTAAGTGTACCCGGAAATTATGGTTGAAGCGTAAATCGTAACCCAAGTTCTATTTTTTGTGGGAAAAACAATGCGATCGCATTCGAGAATTAGCTTACGGGAAGTGATTGATATTAATGTTTATCTTAATAGGATCAAATATTAACTCCTTGCTACCGGAGCAATGAGTGGGGATGTGCTGTGAAAACTCAACTTACATGAGTATATATAAAGTTGACACACATTTTATTACATCCACGAAATAAGAGAAACGTATTGAAGGTCTACAAAATTCGTCGAATTCACAGAGTTGTCAGCTTTGTTTTTAGTGGAAAATTTGAGAATTTAGTATTTTCAATGCAAATAAGTACAAGGAAGAACAAACTGCCTACTAAGAACAGTGAAATCGTAGCCAGCTGAGTCTAAAAACAACGAGAAATAATGCAAAAGGTGTAATCACACTATACACTACTAGTTACTGAGGACCGCTGCAATGGCTCTTCAATTCAAGATACCTATGCTCTAAAATTCCACTGCAAATGTAAATTACCTAATAAAATTCATTGGTGTCGAATAGCTATCTAAAAGAAAAGAAATGTCAATTCAGTTCGCCCTAGCAGTGAAAATGAAATCAACCAACGCCAAAGCAGCAAAATCGGCCCCGCTTCCTAACTAGGCAACCGAGATAACTTCCATGTGGCACCACGAATTGAAACACAAATTGAATATAAGCGTTTTCTAAGTACCATTTAAATCACACTTTAGGGGGATTGTGTGGGGATTCTTAAAGCTCACCTGAAGAACCCCCCATATTCGCAACCCATTTTTGCATCTCATATTTCCCTTCTCAAGGACATTTAATTCATTCGATGCATTATCTGAAAATCCCTAAAAAGAATTCTCACAGCATTCACGCATTTAATGCGTTATTCAAATTCCCTGTAAAGAATTCTTCACATCATACAGCATCATAAATCCCAAACCATTCGGCACCCGTTGTCATCGTTAAAATGCTATGTAGGACAGCTTGTTTATACAGCTGCAATAAACCGACCCGCGATTCGTTTGTCCAATCGACAAACAATTACTGAATCCCAAGCGCGACTGGTCGGCACCTCCTTCCCAAGTTGCCGTTCGGTCGAGGTCACAGCTATCGTTTATCGAGCTCCGTGGTCGACACCGGTCCTCCCTCGATCGGTAAGGCACGCAACTGAGTGCCCTGCTTCTCCACTAGTCCCAACTACAAACAATTCGCCATACCAACGTATGGACGAAAGACACGGACTCCGAACTCGGTCTCCTCAATTTTTTCCACTGACACTTCGTTGTACGATGTCAGTGAGTCCCAATAGGTCCCATCTCCTGGCACTTGGTTGTACGATGTCAGCGAGCCCCAACAGGTCCCGTCTCCTGACACTTCGTCATAGGATGTCAGCGAGCCCCTAATGGGATTTGGCCTATTAGACAGGTACAACCTGTTGGCAGATACCGTCACCAACAGGTTAATAGCCACAGCGCCTTTATCTGCCTCTCCCCGTACACGCCACTTCGCTACCGCGAACGCTAGCAGATTACTGATAGGTTCCGACCTATCGGACGATAAACTTGGTACAAGCGACCCACAACAGGCCAGTGAACCACGCCGCAAACCCCCTTGCCCCTGTGGCATCAACGCGGTAACATCCGCGTCCACCGAAATTATCGACCCAGGCCCATATTATGACCCAGGAGCTCGTCAGCGCGACAGTTCTCCTAATTACCCACAGCGCCTCCCGGAGCATGCAGGGCCACCTTGACTTCCAAGCGCTCAGCTCTCCTTCCAGCACCGCACCAACAACTCCTCCATTCTCCCCAACGTATTTCGTGACTACGGGGTGGGGGGTGATGTGAGGGTTCTTAAAGCTCACCTGAAGAACCCGCCCATATATTCCCAACCCATTTTTGCATCTCAAGCACCAGCATACCTGAAACATTTCCTTTCTCAAGGACATTTCATGCATTCGACGCATTATCTGAAAATCCCCAAAAAGAATTCTCACAGCATTCACGCATTTAATGCGTTATTCAAATTCCCTGTAAAGAATTCTTAACATCATATGGCATCATAAATCCGAAACCATTCGGCAGCCTTTGTCATCGTTAAAATGCTATGTCGAACAGCTTGTTTAAACAGCTGCAATAAACCGACCCCCGATTCGTTCAATCGACAAACAATTACCGCATCCCAAGCAGCTTCATCGAAACCGAATTCTCTAACATTTCCTAGTACAAACAAGAACTCAGTTCCTATAGCAGTCAGAGATGACATAGACATTTAAAACCCACTAGCACCTCTTCCTAATGGCGATACATCGAAAACAATAATCTATAGGACCCCTTTGTTTTTTTTTCCTACGTTTCGGTTTTCGTTAACCTTTGCTGAAATGCATCGATAAACACTGTGATCTGTACGATCACCCATACATGGATACACCATGATGTATCTTCATTACGAGATCTGGTTTTCTATTCCGCAAAGTGATGCTTTACGTTTCTCTTGTGGTAAGTAGACAAATCCTTAGCCGAGAGGATATTCACCACCACCGAATCGAGGGTGAATCAAGAACCGGATTCCAACACTCGGTGGTCTCCCGCTCCCCGGGGCGTCCGGGGACGCGTACATCCTGGAATCGGGATTAAATTGATTAAATACTAAATGTTTTATTAAAAGTAATTTTTCTTGTGGTACCAGTGTAATGCCATTCAGTAAAGCAAATCAAATGTAATAAGACGTGTTGTGAATAAAGAACCTTAGATCTTCGATAAAAGTTTTTAAATAGAAAGAATCGACATAACCAATAAAGTAAGCTTTCAATAAATAAACGGTACATCCGTGTTTCACTTCTCTCCTTCGGTGAATGGCGCGTTGTTGAGGTTCGTGTTTGTGAGTTTCGTTCGGTGGTATGCGATATAACTTTGTTAGCAGCGAGTGGGTTGTCGGTAGAACTCTCGCCCATGCAGGCGTTCCGACCTCCTACCCCACAATTGTTTTGTGGGGAAGTTGTTAAGAGATCCGTGACTGTTACGTTTACTTCATCATCAGTCTTTTGTAATCGTATCGTTTTGGAAACAAATTTCACTAAATGGAAAGATGTAGACCACTTTTTATGAAAACCGCAATGCATATGAGGGAGTATTGTGAGAGGTTGCAGTAAAATAACATGGAGGTGTACACGACATTCGGAATGCTTGGATATGCTGCGATATAAGAAAAAGATAAGACCAAGTTGTATAACAGCTTGAAATACGATATACCGATATCAATAATTACATATTGTTGCGTGGTTAGGGTTCGCTGGATTAATTATTTTTAATAAATAAGAGCCGTTAATCGATTCTCTTTGCAAATACTTTATTAGTCTGTTAATAACAACCGTTTCTTGATACTGCGCTTCTTTACTTATCGCTTCCTCACTTTCTACTTATCGCGTCTTTGACTGCTTACTTCTTACTTCTTCGATCTGCGTGTGGCGAAATTATACCGTTTCCTCATTCTGATTCGGTGTTTCGTTTCCGTTCGCTCCATAGCCTCGAATTTTCTACTGCTCATAGTCTCCAGTTTTTCAGTACTTTCTAGAATATTCTAGTACTGATTGTCATATGCGTCACAATATATTTTAGTTACAAAAGGATTTGCTGATCTGAGTAACCAGCACCGGTTAACGCGAAACTTTTAGGCGTAGGTGTGATGAGCCGACACTTCCATAAGGGAAGAAATCATGAAGAAAACATCGATTCGGCAAAAAGAAGATATAGGGAAAAACGGAAAAAGTGGGATATACGCGTCGGGACGTGGAATGTTCGAACGTTATATAAACCAGGCGCGATACAGACGGTCGTGGAAAACGCGAAACAATATAAAATGGACATTGTCGCGCTTCGGGAAGTCTGTGGGGAGGAAATATATACCAGCATGGGTACTTAGTTCACTTCCTCCTCCATCAATCAAAAGTTCCGCCGCAGCACGAATGAACGAAACGCCGCCACATTTGTTCGCAACCAACCAACCGAACGCCAAAAATACCGACGAACAACAACAAGAAACGAACGCACTGTGGTAACTACATTTTATTTTATTTTATTTTAATGTTACACTGTTCGTTGACGGTGACACAAATACACAATTTAAAAAAAACGATTTGATACAACTTTAATGGTGTTGTTTAAATAATATTTTAAAGGTGAAACACCGAATACATTTTGTGGTTACCCGCACGCGACTCTCGACTCACGCGATTATCGCTGATTATCGCTTCCCTGTGCGCGCCAGGGTAGCGATAGGAGACACGACCCGTTCGGGTTGAAGGATGGAATTTGACTCAGCGATCCTCATCTCATGCAGAGGTGATTTCGCTAAGGAAAAAAAAGGAAGAGGTAAGGAAAGAAGGTAAGTTTTCTTCACAGGGACTTAAAGATCATAGATTTGATCTCTTAAATGCGTGCAGCATTTTTAGGTACTAATACTGTTGCATTAGCAAACTAAAGGGAGTTGGGTAGTAGTTATGGGGGTTTTTCAGGTAAGTAGACGGTAGGGTTTGGCGGCACCACTACAAGTCCGACCCCCACATCAAGTAATCGAAACCAACGGGTCTACACTGGCGGGTGGAGGTACCGATACACATAACCTCTTCATCATAAGCACGAAGATTACGCCCCATGTAAAAGATGTGCAATTTATTAATGACCGAACGTCGGTGCTAAAAATACAGGGACCATGGTACAATTATGTATTTATAAAGGTACACGCCCCAAAAGAATCCACGGACGAAGAAACGAAGAACACATTCTACGAGACCTAGAGGAACTATCGGGTTTTCCAATAGGGACTTGACAACTTTGAATTTAATTTGTGAGTGCACCCTTTCACTAATCATCGAACTGTCACTGTCAGTTTATGTTTATTCAGTAAACTCAACATTTTCATCAGTAAGTACACGAACGAACAATGTCTGAAAATTATATAAATTTCCTACCGAACTTTGGAGTCGATGACCGCAACTTTAAGAGCGTTAACTCCAGTTTTCGGTCGAAATTCTCGCCCTATTAGACAGGCAATAAGAAGTTTAGTGCAAAAATTTGAGTCTACATATTCGTTGTGTAATGTTGCCGTACCTGTGAGACACTGGGTTGGTCGAAGTGTCGAAAATATCGCTGCCGTTCCGGCGTCCGTAGCAAACGATCCAAATCAGTCAATCCCACTGCGTTCTCAAGAATTGGGCATCGCCCAGACCACTTTATGGCGAATTTTGCGTAAGGATCTTGGTTTACACCCATAGAAGATCAAGCTGACTCAAAAATTGAAACCAATGGACCGTTTGAAGCGACGTACGTTCTCCGATTGGGCACTGGAAAAGATGCGCCAAGATGATGAATTTCATCGCAAAATCATCTTCAGTGACGAAGCTCACTTTTGGCTCAATAGGTTCGTCAATAAGCAAAACATGCGTTATTGGTCGGGTGAAAATCCACATGTGCTTCCTGAATCACCACTTTACCCACAAAAAATAACTGTTTGGTGCGGTTTGCATGCCGGCGGCGTCATTGGGCCATATTTTTTCGTCGACGATAACGATCATCACGTTACTGTGAATGGCCATCGTTATCGCGCCATGATTACCGATTATTTTTGGCCCGAATTGGAAGATATGGACTTGGGCGACATGTGGTTTCATCAAGACGGTACCACAAGCCACACAGCACACGATACAATCGATTTATTGAAGAGTAAGTTTCATGTGTGTGTTATCTCAAGATAAGATAAGTCGTTTGGCCGCCTCGTTCGTCCGATTTAACGCTTCTAGACTATTTTCTTTGGGGCTACGTCAAGTCATTGGTCTATGCCAACAAGCCGACGATGTTAGAAGAGCTCAGAGCCAACATTGAACGAGAATTAGCGTCCGTTTCGGCCGATATGTGCGGTCGAGTCTTCGAAAATTGGGTCCAAGGAATCGACCGCTGCAAACGTGCCCGCGGTGACCATATGAACGAAGTCGAGTCATAAATGTTTTGATTGTACTTCAAGCCGATAATAAAGTTTTTGATATATCTCAAATGGTTTGAGTTTTATTTAAAAAAAAAAAAAATGGTCATGTCCCTATTGGAAAACCCGATATTCGATGGGATCTCATCATGCGATGTTAAAATCCTCCTCGGGGACCTGAATGCGAAAATAGGAAAGAAAGACATCATCCAACCAACTACAGGTAAAGTGAGCCTACACGACGTTTCAAATGATTATGGAATTCGAATTATCACGTTTGCGGCGTCCAAAGATACCAGATCTTTGGACGCCGCAAACGTGATAATTCGAATTCCATAATCATTTGAAACGTCAAAAGCACGATCTTCAAGCACAAGCCAATCCATAAAGCCGCATGGATATCACCCGACGGCGTAACGCGTAACGAAATAGACCACTTCCTCATAGACAAAAGACACCACTCGAATATCCTTGACGTTAGATCATATAGAGGAGCAGATTACGACTCCGATCATCTCCTAGTGGGATTAGGAGTCGGCTCACAGCAAACCCACATGGCCAGTTCGAGACTGATAAACTAAAAGACTTGCGCAAAAGGGCTGAATATCATCATCTTCTAGTGAGGCAAAATTAGAAGTCAGCTCGCAGCAAACCCACATGGGCAATCACGGGAGACAAGATAATAGTTCGACATTGACAAACTAAAAGACCTGCGCAAAAGGGCCGAATTTCAAGAGGAACTAACGAATAGATTTAGAATCCTAAAGAATGGGGGTAGTGAGGAAGAGGAAACCAATAATCTGGGCACTAGATAGGCATCGATCAGAGACACAATCAAACAAACAGCCCAAACGGTATTAGGATTTAAGGAAACAATTAAGTCCAAACCTTGGTTTGACGATGAGTGCAGGGCGAAGATCGAACAACGTAAACACCTCAGAGTGATCCACTTAGAAAGATATCATGATATCAACGCAGAAAGATACGCGACAATTCGGAAAGAGACAACGAGACTTTTCAAACGCAAAAAACGTGAATGGGAGAAAAAATCCCAGAAAATGCCAGAGCAAAGAATATCAGAGGTACATATGAACATATTGACCTTCAGGTGTTGTTTGTTCGACGTGGCGAAGCCACTACAAGTTATGCACATTGGAATCACTGTAGTACGGTTCGCTTCCGTGCTTCTCGAGCAACGAGGAAGAGAAGCGAACGATAGATCCTGAATGGATGCTTGTTGTATGTTGAGTCCTGGTCCTTCGAATTTGGGTTGGACCTGGAGTCATGCGAGCCTTGTAAGTCCCTCGACGTGGTCGGTATTAGTTCTGTTGTATATCGACATTTAAACTGTTAAAAACTATCAATTCGAAGTGCCCGAAACTAACGCGGTCGCCAAGGAACTCTCACAGCCATAGCCGTAGACAAAAACAGCCTGATTCTTTTTTGAATTTTAATACAGTTTATTTTTGGGTCCACTCGCGCTACATACTAACTACTTTCTAATCTACTTTTCCTCTTCCTTGAAGTCTCGGAGACATCGCCCCTTATCGCATATCCTTTTCGAGGTTTTTTGTTATGCATTAGCGTGTCTGGCTAATGCAAACAAGAGATCATATTGGACTTTAAATGATGAAATGGGTGAGAATATGGATGGGAATTTTGGTCTATTTGCGCATGGCATACAACATCTGGTTACAATGCGTATGCATTGTGATGTTTAGATTGCCGGAATTGTGTGTCGGCGGATCAAATGGACATGGGTTTGTTTGGACAAGTGTTTGATTGTACATACATGTGAAAAATGTGCATTGTGATGTTCGGATTTTTGGAATTGACTTCAATGTTCGACAATTGAACGCGTTGGTTCAATTTACTTGACATTGAATTTAAAGTAGATTTGGGGATATGAATACATGATATTGGATGGTAATTCGATTTGTATCCATTATGGATGTCTGGGAAAAGGAAATATGGGAGGAATGTGGTACGGCTTCTTGGAGCACTACATCACCCGCAATAACGATTTCAGTGTGCGGATATAGGGTCAAGTCCCTATCCATAGAATCAGAATGAGCATCAAATTCGTTAAAGGATACGTTTCTGTCCAAGTTTGGGCTTCTATAAAGAAAACAGTAATGTATGACATGCTTACGAACGTGAAAATTTAGCCCCGATAAATTAAATTCTGGATTGGAGCAGAGCCCATATTGTGGCAGAAGCTGATAAACAATATCACTTGCCAAGTCCAACGCGAAATTCTAGTTCCATTTAAACGGCGCTACACTGAAAGCCAATACCGCCTCAGAAAAGGATGCAAGTCGGAACCAGCGGTAGATGAGCAAAAGTAACCAGTACAGGTGTTATGCCCTTGTAGTAAAGGTTTTTTTTTTTTTTTTTTTTTTTTTATTTTTATACATATCATTTTTTATTTCTTCCTATTATTATAATTTACTTACTTGCTAGACCAAAATGATTAAACTCCAGCTTATGTTATCTTATTTCTTAACTTACTGGTCCCTTGCGTACTCTCTAAGTTACATGCATACGCTTAAAGCATGAAAATTTGTCTTTCGACATTATGGTTATTTTGTTTACATGAATTTTTAGGGAACTTAATTGGATACAAAGAAAATGAAGAAAAGAAAAAACGTTGTTCTTGTTATTGTTTTTACCTTATATCTAACTTAAATACTAAACTATGTATAGATCTTTTTTTTTTTTTTTTTTTTTTTTTTTTTTTTTTTGTAACAACTCTATTCTAAACCTAACATCAAAACTAAATTTTCGAAATGCTAAATCTATGTAAGCTTTCCGTTGTTTGTCGGGTTTTTTTTTTTTTTTTTAATTATTATTATTATTATTTCTTTAGTTTTATAAGGAAACAGGGTTTTATTTGCCACTCAGCCACCAAAATCTCTGGTGTTGCTTATTCGCGTCTTTTCGGTCTCTCTGTGCTACTGCCGTACTGAACTGCAGGCTCTCTTCATTAGTGTGCGCAACCTCTCGATTAAAACATATTCGTTTATCTATACCCGACCGACGCACGTGATAAATCAACGGTATAGCGGATTCATTTTGTATGAGGCCGTTCATGTCAAGACTAAGGAATGCTTCTGGTGGAATAAAGCCATTGCGACGTACCACCTCATAATACATATTATTTGGGTAATATGCACCAAAAATCAAATCGTTCTGTGAGCTCATTGATCTCGCAATATGCCCTCGGATCAGCTTGATCATAAAGTTATCCACTCTGTTTATATTGGCCCCACTGTACAACGCTTCATTGGGATAATATTTTTTGTGATTGGATTCAGGAGTCCGATGTAACTTAAGGCACGTCCTGAGGCATTGCCTCTCAAAAATCCGAATCTTTTCCATTAAGCTAGGTCCCACATTAAACCACACTGGGCATCCATATATGATCATCGGTCTGATGAGAGCCATGTAGCATATAACTTTAACTCTGCTGTCAAGTTGACTACTATGAAACAGTCTTCTTGTCATAGCGTAAGCTTTCTTTGCCCTGGCTAGGGCAGCTTCCACATGTTTGTTAAAATATAGATACTGATCCAGCCAGATGCCTAAGTATTTGACTACGGTTTTGGTTTCCAGTGTTTGTTGGTGTGGTCCCATAATAGCTAGCTTTCGCCAGTTTATCCTGGTGTCTCTGGTAGCTTGAGCCAGTGGTGTTCTAAAGAGGATGGTTTCACACTTCTGGATATTGATTTTGAGTTTCCAGTTGTTGCAGTATCGCTGAACATCATTGAAATCCCCTTGTAATAATCCGTTAATGATTTCAATTTTTGGTGCTGTTCTATATATTATCAGATCGTCTGCATACGCAATAGCCTGATGAAGAGACCTTACCAGGTCGCTAGTGTAAATATTAAAAAGGATCGGAGATAACACCGCTCCCTGTTGCAGACCGTTTTTTATTTGGTAAGTAATGTTGGAGGTCACATTGCCACTTTTGACGATGAATTTCCTTCCATTCAACATGTCGTATAGTATATACAGTAGTGGTCTATGAATGCCTAGTCTCATTAGCTTGTAGTATAACCCTTCTAACCAAACGGTGTCGAAGGCCCTCTCCAAGTCAATCAAACAGGCACCTGTACACTGTTTCAGATTTTTATTCCACTGAATGTCTGAAACCAGTTTAGCTGCGGCATGTGTGGTTTCATGACCAGCTTTAAAACCAAACTGGTTATTTGGAATAATATTATTGTCCTCAACCCATTTAAGTAGAGCCTTGTTTAGAACCTTTTCGAATACTTTACTGATACTCGGTAACAAACTGATCGATCGCAGATTTTTTGGGTTTGTTCTATCTTTCCCTTTTTTTGGTAACGGTTGGATGATGGTTTCCCACGTACTGGATAGTGTGCGTTGTTCAGAGCGTTGTTAAACAAGACTGCATATATGTCCATTGCGATTGGAGGAAGATGTTTTAGTACGATATTGGGTACTCCATCGATTCCAACTGATTTTTTGTTTCTTAATGATGCAAAGACGCCATGGATGTCTTCACTAGTGATCAAAAGACTGTTGGCGCTTTCGACAGTAATCTCGGCGTTTGCCGTATTTTCATTACTGAATTCGTTAAAACCATGGTTTTCTGATCGCCACTGTGAAATATCATTTCGAAGATTACCATAATTCAGTAAAACTCTATCTTCCAAGCCATGGTTGCGCTGAATTACTTCATTTGCCTTGTACAGTTCTTGAAAGACGGCCCCTACAACATTCACTTTTTCCAAGGGATCTTCAAACACAAAAACTTCGTCATTTAGGATGGCGTTGTTTGTGTCTATGCCTATATTTGCCAGCATTCATTGGTTTTCGTCAGTTCGTGGTATTTGGAGACACTGAATCTCGTTTTCATTACTCCGTCTAAATATTTTATCAATTTGCGGGAACATACTAGGGTTGTTGGATTTTACCGCCCGAACTTTGTTGTTCCAATACAAATTTGCTGATAGCCTATAGTTGGCTTTTATCAGCTGTTGGAGATTTTTTAATCTGGACTTCAGTGATATTATCTCCTGGTCGTGCCTATCAATAAATCGTCTGTACCGTAGTTTTAGTTGCGACAGAAGTCTACTTTTTTTTCTGTGGAGTGCGTTGATTGTGGCGTTTCGGTACATGTTCATGTTGTCCGTAGGTGTGGTTTTTAGTATTGTTTTGTCCATAGTTTGTTTTATGGTTTCGTCCATTTTTTGTATGTATTTGTCGATGTCATCGTTGGGTATGTTTCTGTCGGTAGGAGGGTTAATGTCTTTTAAGCGAATTTCTCTTGTTAAGGTTCTCGTGAAACGCGTCCATCGCATACCCCAATAGTTATAGGGTTGCGGTATCATACATTCACCGAGTTCCACAACTTCGCTTGGTGTTTTTATCAATATTGATAATGCACAATGGTCGCTGTCATACTCAATTGTGCGTAGGCAGTTTATATTTTGTCTGTTAGTATGTGTATGTTTAAGGCGTGTGTCAATAAGCATAATATCGAGGAACGAGCCCCCTCTGGGGAAAGAAAGATATTCTGTAGCTAGCAGGTCAACTTTATATTCAATGTGATGTTGATCTAGCCAACTAGCTAGTTGATTTCCTCTCGTGTTGGATATGCTATTTCCCCAATTTGGGTGTTTAGCATTCAAATCGCCACCCACGATGTAATAGTTCCCTTCCGAGTAAAGTTGTAAGCATTGGAAAAGAGTCTCTAGCTCCATTATAAATTGATTTTGTTGATGTGCTTCTGGTGCGTAGGCAGATATCACATACATCCCCCTACCTTGTCGGAGGGGTATGCGGATGATGCACGCTTCAAGCACCTGAAATCTGCGCATCTCACCACTATATATTACCTTATGTTGAAGTTATTTTTTAACAAAGATTGCCACCCCTCCTCCTCGTGTGGAGTTGGGTCGGTCTCTTCGTATAATGTCGTAGTTTGTGTGACATAGTTTATGCCTCTGATTCAGCTTAGTTTCGCTAGCCAGAAGCACGTCAGGACTTTCGTCTTGCAACAGTTTAAAGAGAACGGCTCTTCTCTCGATTCTGATAAGTGAATTTACATTCACGACTAAAGCCTTAATTGTGCTTTCTGTTCGGGGTTTTATATTGACGGCTGGCTAGACAACTGCGAATAGACCCAGTCTAGTCTAGTGTCCTGTTCTTTTATTTGTTTTTGCATTTGTGTCATCTGCGTCTGAATAGCGAGCAAGGTTGTGAGCACATCTGCTAGTGTTACTGTTTCTGGAGGCACAGTATGTTGCGGCGGTACCCGTGTGGTGGATTGTGGCGTGTTTCTCCTGACAGCTGTTACTTGAGCATACGAGAACTGGGGTGTTACATTTAGTGCTGGTCGGCCTTGAACTATCGGGCGTTCTGATTTTCGTTGCTGTGAAAACTTTTTTTCCTGTAGTTCGCGGAACTTAGGACAGCCTCGATAATTAGCGGGGTGTCCCTCACTCTTACAAACTGCACACTTTAAAAGAGATCTGTCGTCTACCCTTTCTTTACCTAACGTGCATTGTTCTGCGCTGTGGTCCTGTCCGCATCTTACGCATCGATACTGCATTTCGCAGTTTGCTGCTGAGTTCCCGAACCTTTGGCAGCGAAGACATTGGATTATATCTCTGCTTTTTTTCAATTTGCCCCATGTGACAATTTGATGGTTCAGGATCGTGATTTTCCTAAGTCCACCAATTTTGCTCCCAGGGGCCAGCTGCACCAGGAAGAATGGTAATTTTCTATTCTCCCGTCTAGCCCCAGCTGTATTGAAAGGTTTTACTGCGATAAACTCAATATCATTACAGTTAAGCTTTCGTAGCGTTTGTAATATAACTTCTGGTTCTGTTTCAGGGTCAACACCTTTTAGTAGAACCGTTATATTCTTTATTTCTTTCGGGGTGTACGTATAAAATTCCGCGGTGGCCCGTTTTAGCACATTTTTCATTTTTTCGAAATCCTTAACCGAATTTGTCTGTATGGCCAACCTGTTCCCTGTCAGTCTTTTAATTGAAAAATCTTCCCCAATAGAAAGCTCACATTCCATATCTGTAATGTTGATGGGTGGCATCTTCGTTTTCGTTTTTGCTGCCTGTTGCTCTTGTTGCGGTTGTTGTTGCGTCATCTGTTGTGGTGGACATTCTTTTTGTTGGCTTGGCTTCTGTTGTGCACATTGTTGCTGATTCTGCTGTTGTTTCGTTATTAGCTGCTCCTTTTCAGCAAATTCCTTTTTCCTGCGACGCTTCTCTGCTAATTGCGCCCTTGCTCGGGCTAGCCTTGTTTCAAGATCGCTGATTTCATCTTCTTCGTCCTCAGTGTCGGTAGCCGCTAAACATGCAAACATGTTATTGGTGAGATGGCCGTCATTATATGGAACCGGGGGGAATAGATTGTCCTCTTCCATTTTGTGCGCCTTTTCGAGCAAGTCTGCTATTGCCTCGTTTGGCTTGTTTATTTTTGTTGCAGCTCGTGTTAGTGGGGAGCTCGCCGGGCGTTTTATTAACGCGGACTTCGGTTTTAATTTTTTAATATTTTGTTTTTTGTCTGTCATTCTGCATGCTGAGGGTCCATACACCGAGCTTGTTGCATCCAAGATAGCAGGCCAGTCTTTGTTTGAAACCAGTTCTTAGGTTGGCTTCACTTTGTAATTTCACTGTATATTTTTGTTCCTTTTGTTTCTTTTTTATTTATATTTATTGTTTTTGTTTTGTTTTTCTCTTACTTCAATTTTTTTTTTCGCTAAACATGTGCTCACATACACTCTCACAGATGATTAGTATTAAACGGTGTTTGTTTTAACTGTCAAACCACGTGGCTTCGTTCTCTTTTATTTGTTTATATTTATGTATAATAACTTTGTTTTGACTGTTCTTGTCACTAGAATTGATTTATTTATAAATAGTCTTATTATTTCAAATTTCACTCGCGACTCATAAAAGTAACTTTTACATTTATCTCGATCGGCGAATTTAAAACACGTCCGCACTCGGTCAGTGTGTATCGTTGTGGTTGTTGTCTTGTAGTAGGTGCCCCACTAGATCCATGCCGAAATCCAGCTCACATCCCTTTCATGACCAATATTACGCCACTCAAACACGAAAAACTCTCCAAAGATGATAAATCAATCGAGAGCATCGATGACTGAGGGACTCAACAGAGGTGTGAATAAAAGGAAAAACAGACGCAAGGAAAGGAAAGGGTATGAGGTTATCCCGCCCTGTACACTTCTACACAAATTTCACACTACGGCGCGAATCCCATAGGTATCACTGCACTACACACAGAGGTGTCTGCGGTGATCCGTTTGTTTACTTCGGATCCCACAGAAGACTTGACATAGGAACCGGTAGTGGAATTGGGTATCTTGTGTTTTCTTAAGATACCATAAACGGATTACACAATTCATCCGATGGTAGGGATCATGAGGCAGAAGCGCACGTTCTGACTCGCCGGTGGTTAGACTTCGACTTCGACCGTGATGCCTAATATAGTAAATTGGGTGAAAAGACATAAGGAGCTAAACCACCACATGTTGTATAGATGAACATTAATAGCATCTATGTATGTGTTACACCCATCGACGGAGAAGTCGTAAGATCTTTTTCTTGGGTTAGGAGTCAGTCAATAAACACAGGGCACAACGAACGGTTGTTTTATTCTAACAATGCACATCACCACCTGACTGAGCTGATATCAGGACATGGATATTTTTGACGATACCAGCACAAAACGTCAATCACCTGACTGCTTGTACTGTCAATGCAAAATACAAAGTGCGGAACATGTACTCACAGACTGTGTGAACTTCGAGATCACACGAAAGATATTGGAGAGATATGTGAGATGGTCAGTTACTCCGATAACAGTAACAGAATACATTCTGTCAAATGGCTACCCGGAATTTCCCAATAAAACAACAAATTTGAATTAATCATCAAAATTTGTTTTATCGCCTTCAAAGCAGGCCCCTTCCGACACAAGACACTTGGGCCAATGATTAATGCAATCATCCATACACATTAATATAGGCCACGGCCGGGATGGATTTAGCTTCTGCTCTGATGTTTCTTTAATGACGTCAATCGAATCAAAAAGTGCTCCACGAAGTGCCAATTTAAATTTGGGAAACAAGAAAAAGTCACAGAGGGCTGTGGGGTAGGTAGTCGCGACGCCTGCATGGGCGAGAGTTCTACTACCAACCCACCTCATCACTAACACAAAGATTAACTGTTCCGCCGAACCAAAGAACGAAACGCCACCACGTTTGTCCACAACCGGGAGTAAAGAGAAACACTGTCCACCCGATAGAAATTAAAGCACGCTGTTGATTGATTAATTAATTAATGTTTTTTATTTTAATAAGCTTCTTTAATTGGATTACATTTTGTGGAGACATCAGCAACGAGGATGGCGACCAGTACAAAGAGTGCACCGATCAACAGCAATTTAGAGTTCATTGTTTTAAAATAAAGTTACTTTTCTCACCTATAAATTATTTTTCACAATCTCAAACGAACTGCGGCACAAACTCGCCAAACAATTGGAAACCGACAAGTTCGAAATATCTCTCACGACGGGTATTATCGTGTGTCCGCAGGGCTACGGACAGCGGGGGCGGCATGTGACCAGCGTGGTCAGCGGATGGAAAACGACTCCACGACATTCAATCGTTGTCGAAAGAAATTCAGCCAATGAAGCTGGCTCTCTTATATTAAGGATGCATTTCCTCTCCCAAGAAAGACGTAAAGTTTTCTTTCAGGGAATTTATGATAAGCTTGGAGAGAACTCTTATAGGGGATTTTAAATGCGAAGTTATGCATGTAGGTAAGAATTATGTTTTCCAGGGGATTTTTTGATTACAAATTTGTTCTCTTTAATTGCGTGAAGCATTTAAGATACTAATGCTATTGCGAAAGCTTATGCAGACTGGGTGAAAGTTATGGGGGGTTTTTTAGGAAAGCGAACCGTGGGGTTTGGTGGAACCGCCACAGGGCCATATCTGGTGAATACTAGGTTCAATCCTAATATAATAATCCTAAGATTTGTGTTGTTTGTCCTAGGCGTAGATTTCGAATCCTGGTTCATTGCATAGTGATCCAAGTTTCTGAGACACTTAGCCGTATTTCCGCGGATCCTCGGATTCCTCGCCGTATTCTTCTGCTTGGAATGCACATTTGTCTCGGGCATATCCGCATCAGCTACGTCAACGTACTTACCCGCATCGCTCTGCTCATTTGAGATCTCCCAATCGGCATTATCCTTTGGGTTGTCTATGTGTAGTTGACGTTTTTTCCTTTTTGCGTTTGTAACAGTCGCCAGCAATCTCACATACGTTTCGTCGGTTGCAGTTTTTTCGCATCTCTTTCTCTCATTCAATACTGTCAATGTTTCAAAGTGTTGTATTCCATATTTTCTGAATATTAGGTTCAACCCTAATATAAGTTTTTGGTTAAAACCTCGCTCACAACGGTGGGATGGTGATTTGTCTTTCCACAAATACGACCTCTTTTGACGAAACTCTCTCGCGAACGCTTCATAAAGTAGTATTCCTCATTCACTTCCACACCACCATAATCGAAGAAAACAGTGAGCATGACCTTAATTTTTGATAGCGCTCAAGCTTTACGTCATATTGACTCACAGCGGTGCCAACCTAGTATCAAAAAAAAGTTTGACAATGGGGTTACGTGGAGATTTAAATGAATTCCGGGTAGAGATCTGACAGGATGCATGAGGCGGACAGTTACTCCGAGAGGAGTAACAGAATACCTGCTAAGTCAAAAGAAGCATGTTCCATAACATATGATATTCTATGTGATAAAATGTAGCAGCTGTGCGTCACCGGCGGAGAAACATATGATATCGACCTCTCCCCACAATGGTTATATCTGAAAAGTAAGTTCCGCGGGGAACGAATGGAATATATGCTGGAGGGAGGTGGTTTTAGTGGGTAAAAATCCGATATGCATCTGGATGGGCCCGGATGTATCTTTTGAAGATTTTCACCTCCGTATCGAAAACATTAACCACCCTCCCCTCCCCCGCCGCCACAAGGAGTAAATAGACTACTAATAGGAACACCAAGAAGCAGCTCAACTGGAAGCATTTTTTGGAAAATTTCGGTTATAAAAGTGTTAGTACTGTTTTATATGTTATAAAAACGTTAGTACTGATTACAACTGACTTTTATTATTAATATGTATTCTTTTCTTTAGTTATAATAATTTGTTAAATAGTTCATTCTCCTTGATAATTTATTCATCATCATCATCATCATCATCATCATCAGCGGCACTACAACCGGGTTCCGGTCTTAGCCTTATTTAGCAAGTCTCGAAGCTTGTTAAATTTTCCATAATAATTTATTTTTACGGGCAAGGTTATTAGCCTTGCGCCATTCTTGATAATTTAATCATCATCATCATCATCATCATCATCATCATCATCATCATCATTATCATCATCATCATCATCATCATCATCATCATCATCATCATCATCATCATCATTATCATCATCATCATCATCATCATCATCATCATCATCATCATCATCATTATCATTATCATCATCATCATCATCATCATCATCATCAGCGGCACTAGTCTTATTTAGCAAGTCTCGAGGCTTGTTAAATTTTCCATAATAATTTATTTTTACGGGCAAGGTGATCAGCCTTGCGCCATTCTTGATCATTTAATACTGACCGATTTAATTAAAAATTTTACCGGTCAAGTAAACTTTGAAGACGAAGCATAAGGCAGAAAGCGAACGCCAGGGCTCGCTACTAAAAATGTGCGCAAAATATTTCCAAAGTGTAAAGTGTAGAAGATGAGGACTAATCATAAAATCGCCATAATCTCCCTCCTGAATCTGGAGAGTTCTGGCGGTCATGTAATACAAGAGTCATTCAATAAGTTCTTTAAAAAATGTTTTGATTCAATAACTCCTTGGAAAAATATTTACCGCCGCTGTAATAACGACATATAATACTCTCCCGTTATAAACTGCCCCAGTGTCGACAATACGTTTAAGCTTATTCCGCACCGAGAGTGAACACGACAATCATCTTGCCAAGATTTTGGCCACAAATTTTGGTAAATCGGTATAGTGAGCAATGGTGCTTACTATGTTAGTGTCGGTGTAGTGATTATAACTTTCGATACCACGAGCGACTTCTCTTGGCTGTTCTAAGGACTTACTGAACGGCCCCTGTATAATTACATTCACTGACACACAGGGCACTGAGGTGTGAATCATGGCAGTTGGAGTTCCCCTGATAATCGATGGAATACCAAAAATTCCGAAAAATCCATTAACGGGCGCATTCAATTACTAGAACCAAGTCGTGACTGTGCGTTTACAAAGGGCCAGGAAAGGTGTGACTGTGCAAAGTAAACGATCTTAATTTCCCATAAAAAATGTGATAAAGGGGAACATATGAAACGTTAACGTCATCGGTTTAACGGTAATACAAGTAGACTCCCAATTCGATAATCGATCATGAACCGTGCGTAGGGTAGACCGGAACTTGTGGGCTTCTATTAAAGGCCAACTACCCGATGGCGCCGAATAATTAGTCAATGTTATCCGACAATAATTCAATAAATTTGTAAGACCCACAGCCCCGATGGCATCCCGAACATGATTTGAATACACTTCAGTCCCTAAGGAGCCGTCTGCATTCGATTCCATTCGATCCATACCCGTTTCCACACCCTATACAATATTTTTACTATAGTTTTCCATTCATCAGCAACTCAATACGGCACGGGTATAAATCGCCGGCGTTATGACAAAAACATGAAAAACGTGAGAATTTTCAAAAGTCACCCTCTGGAATACTTAATGCCTTTGTCGGCAAAACGCCTTTTGATTCAACTTTGACAATGATTGTGTTTTGACGTGACGTCTGCACATCTACATGAGTATAGGTGATGCCTGTCCACCGTCAATTGTACTTAGGCGCATTCTATTTTCGGGTGACACAGCTTCAGTGATTGACAGCTGAGAGTGTTACCCGTGTTGCACCAGTGCCTCGTAACGCATCACATAGTTTGTGTTCGACTACATGGCATGACACCTTTTTTATGGTCTGCCAAATAATATGGAAATCTATAGTTATCTTGTTGACATGGATACTGGGTAATAATCCAGATTTAGTTGACTTCAAATGGCAAGAAAAAGAACAAAGGGAGGAGAGACACCGAAGATACCGGATGAATATACTGACATTAAGGGAAAAGATTACATCGTGCTCAACACACAACACACAGAGACTTCCATGTTTTCTCAGCAATTTAACAAAGTGTCAAACAATTTCAACATCAATTCATGGACGAGTGGATTCGAGTGCTTATCTACCTTGTCCCTCATCGTACATTGTTTCCCCGTATTGCCCTTGGTCGAACTGCTATTCTCCCCCTCTTTTTCTTTTGCTCTTTGGGAAGAGCTATCTGTTTGCGAGATTCAATTTGTTTGTAGGACTTGACTTGAGGGACTGGAACATTCCGAATGGACGGCGGCCAAAGGGACTTAACCTAGGAACTGTATATCTCCGGTCCATAGTTCTCGACGTTTATCTATGTAAAACGAAGCCCAATGCATGCAGAAAAAGTTCTCCTTCTTACCATTTTATTTTTAAGCCCAGGACGACTTGGGTGAGGGATAAAAGGCGAGAAGAACATCTCAAGAATCCCATGTCCGTCCGTGCTAAATAAATGTTCAAACCTTGTTCGCTCCCATTTAATAGCATGTTCGCAAGTATGATTCAACAAGAGTTTGATGTATCTAGCCGAAAGTCGTCGAAGGCACTCACCCAAACCTACGGCTATCCTGCAGAGCTGCGAGGAAGGCCGGAATGGAACTGACCGGCAATAACTGATATTAGGCAGCATGAGCAATGAACATTGAATAAAAGTATTTTGGAATCCTGTTTAAGGTTTACCGCTGATGCAGCTCACGTATGACATGTAGAACACGGATACATCGAAAATTGATGTTGATACTATTTGTCGCTGCCCCCAAGGCTCGATTAAGTGATGGCTCTGGCACTGGTCGCGAGGTATATACCTCTCAGAGGACATTTTATTAGCCGTAATAAAACTAATGGACTTATTTAATAGACACGCCTGTACTAGCACGACTTAAACAGTGACACTACACAGGCAACCGACAAGGAGCATCTACCCATACACTTGACCGTTCGCTTCCCAGGAAGTGAAATGGTCATGTGGGCACGGCACCAGTAGTTGAATGCAATTAAAATAATTCCTCAGGGATTGTTATCTTAATTTTTCCATCACATCGTTACTTTAGTACGAGTAACTGAGTGAAGCCTGTGCACCGCGGACTGAATGGAAGAAGTTGTCTTTGCTAAACTCTCACAAACAAGATAGAGATTCAATTACACGGGAGTATAAATCATCTTTCGCAAAAATTTGCATATTTCCCCGGATCGGTGGGAAACCCACGACAGTGTCTGCCAAGGCATGGCGATCCACGTCCTACAATCACCATTTGACGACTTCTTAATTGTGCCATCGCTGTCACTCGTACGTGATTCAAAATGAATAACGATCGAGACTGCACAGGTTGTCATAACTTCCACGACTTTCTCTCTCGTGGCTAGAGGTTGGGACGGTGGCGGACGCGCTAATCTTCAAAGGAGAAAAACTCCTCTGTGGCAACGGTAAAATGATTATTTGCATGACTTTATTGGTTGTCGGTGGATCTGTAGTAAACGATCTTGGCGCGCTCAAGTACTTGTCAGGCAAGTCAAAGACAATAAGTCGTTTTGTTGATGATGGATCTCCAGCAGCCGACAAGAGTTATACGTGAACTTTGTTATGATTTGCGGCTGTTAATTGCTCTATATGAAATGTTCACACATATTTCAGTAGCTGTGGAGCAAAAGCTTCGACCTCCCTCAGGAACTTCAGTTGTTTCCATGTCGGCCAGCACCGCATGAGATGAGAGTTTCGGGCGGGTAGCACACATGTTATCTGTGTACTCGGCTTCGAGCAAATCCTTTTTTTTTATTAAGTTATTTCCCCCATTTTTTAATGTTTTATTCATTTTGTTATTCATTGTTTTATTCATTTCGATTACTAATTGAATTTATTAAAACTATTTGTTTATCTTCGAATTATTTCCTTATTTATTTGTTTGTTTATTTACTTATTTATTTATTTCCTAATCAATGATTCCTTTATTTTTAGTTATTTCCTTATCCGTCCGATGATTACTTTATTTTGGGCTTATTAATTATTTAATTTATTTTTAATTTACTTATTTCATTATTTATTTTTTAATTCTTTGTTGATTTCCTTAGTTATTTATTTATTTAGTTTTTATTGACATTTTTTTAATTTTTTCTTTATTCATTCCCTTTTTTATTATTAACTCTTTATTGATATTTAAGTAATTAATACTTTATTAATTTACTTATTTAATCACACAGCTTTACAACCAAATTTGTAATCAATGCCAATTTTTCTTACGTAAAGGGTGTCTGACAGCAGGTTTATGTTTTTGAAATTGAATAAAAAAGTGACTACTTGAATTGTATTGTTATTACAGATATTTTTTAATACAGTGATGTGCGGAGTTGACTTTTGAAAGAGTAGTATCCGAATGCCTTCTATCAAGGTTGCATTTCCCTTATTTATCGCTGCCCATGTCTTGACTGAAGCAGTGTTGGTTTTCTATGTCGGCCGGAATTTCGCGTCAAGCTTTGCAACATTCGCAGCCTGAAACGCAATTACTCTTTTGTGTCTGCCCGCGTTTCTAAGCAGAAACCAACGGTATTTGCACTTAGCAAAAGCCAAGTAATAAATAATACAGGTGTTTTTGATTTCAATCTACTTAGATGTAACTGGCGCAAGGCTAATAACCTTGCCCGGAAAAACAAATTATTGTGGAAAGTTTAACAAGCCTCAGGACTTGCTAAATAGGCCAAGACCGGATTCCGGTGGTGGTGCCGGAGATGATGATGATGATGAGATATAACTTAGTACAGCTGTTCTTTCCATATTGTGGTCTAACCACGTGCATACGAAGTGATATTATCAGCTACTGCCACCATACCAACTCTGCTCCAATCCAGAACTTAATTTTTCCTGGCTAAAGCTTCACGTTATACTGACGGCCAGTAACGAAATGACGAAGGAAATTAACAAAAGACTACATTCCGGCAACGCTAGTTGGCATGCAGCCAGTAAACTATTAAAATCCAAACTGCTATCACGTAATATAAATCTCCGTGTCTATAGAACCATAATCATGCCGATTGCTCTATACGGATGCGAAACATGGGCTCTCACAAAACGGGAAGAGAACAAATTCCGCGTATTCGAGAATAAAGTTTTAAGGGGTATATTTGGCGGTAAATATGACGAGGAGTCGGGTCAATGGAGGAAATTCCACAACGATGAATTGGAAGAGCTATACCGCAAACCTACAACAGTGAGTGTGATCAAGTCGCGAAGATTATGATGGGCCGGACACGTAGCGCGAATGGGCGATGATAGGACCGTGCATAGAATTCTTGACGGTAAACTAACGGGAAAGAGACCGACAGGAAGGCCGCGACGGAGATGGGAGAACAATGTTAGATTGGACCTCGAGGAGATCGGATCGGATGATCGAACGTGGAAGGAGAGCGCACAGGACAGGGAACAATGGCGGAGCCGAGTCGGTGAGGTCGTGAGCTTCCGGGTTCCTACAGGCCAGTAAATAATAATAATAATAAAGCTTCACGTTCGTAAACATATTACATATTACTGAATTCTTTACAGAACCACAAACTTGGATAGAAATACATCTTTTAACGAATTTTATACTTTATCTGATCCTATTGACAGGATCTTGACTCTATATCCGCACACTGAAACGGTTATTGTAGATATTCAATGTACATAACTCATCACCCCGGACACCCAACACCTGAACGTAATTATGTCCACCTCTGTTGATTCAAATAATTTAACTCAACTCGTCCCCACGCTTGGTAGAAACCTTGACATGGTGCGGGGCCTAAATTACAATGAATCATTCAGGCTATGATGACGAAAGCATACGAGGCGACCAAAAAGTTCGACATTGATAAACTAAAAGACCTACGCAAAAGGGCTGAATATCAAGACGAACTAACGAATAGATTTAGCATCCTAGAGAATGGGAGCAGTGGGGAAGAGGAAGCCAATAGTGTGGACACTAAATGGGCATTGATCAGAGACACTATCAAACAAACAGCCCAAAAGGTATTAAGATTTAAGAAAACAATTAAGTCCAAACCTTGGTTTGACCATGAGTACCAGGCGAAGATCTAACAACGTATACGCCCCAGAGCAATTCACTTAGAAAGATATGATGAAGTCAACGCAGAAAGATACGCAACGATTCAGAAAGAGACAACGAGACTTTTCAAACCTAAAAAACTCAAACGGGAGAAGACTCGGATCGAAAAACTCATCGAAAATGCCATAGATACCCTCGTCTCTATTGGCAAAAGCCCGGGACAGTCGAGCCTCTCTTGAGGCGAATTTTTCACCAGCAAAATCATTCGCCCTAGACAGGAACAGGTGGTGCCAGGTACGGACTATAATGTGAATGTATAAGAACCACCTCGGTAGGCTCCTCGATAGTATAGTAGTTAGTATACCCGCCTGTCACGCGGCAGACCGGGGTTCGATTCCCTGTCGGGGAGCCTCTGGCACAAGACTAATGACCTTGTCCGGAAAAAACAAATCATTATGGAAAATTTAACAAGGGAACTCAGGACTTGCTAAATGAGACCAAGATCAGTTCCCGGTTGTAGTGCCGATGATGATCATGATAAGAACCACCCAAACTAAACTTTCGGGGCTTCCGGTGAGTCACTATCGATGTGTGCGGTCGGGCGTTGTTCTGATGAAACATAATTCCTCTCCTATTGGTGAAAGGTATAGCTTCTGGCGATTGCTTCCTTCAAACGGTGCAATTGTTGACAGCACACGTCCCGTAGGGTAGCAGCTCATAGTAGATCATTTCTTGCCAATCCCACCAAAGACACAGCAAAACCTGCCTGACCGCGATTCGACCACGACCATTTTCACTTCAGAAATGGCTCGATTTTGTTGCGATTCAGCAGCAATTCGCAGATGGAAAACCGGTCCATGAGGTTTTTTGTGTTAACTCGTGTGGCACCCATACATCGAGCTTATTTTTGTATCCAGACTTATTCAAGTGGTTCCAACGGGTTTTTTGTGCAATGTTTAGCCCCTGAGCAATCGAAACAGTACTTACATGATGATCGGACTCGACGACTTCTATGATTTTATCGACACTTTCAAATGTCGAATGTCACAAATGGCCTTCCACAGCGTGGTGCATGTTTGACATCAAAATTACCGGGACGAAACCAAATTTGTGTGTGATTAGCTGTGACAGTATCAAAAACAAGGAAAATACTCAGAGGAGTATGACATTGATTTGGGATTCAATTTATTCAACGAAATTCAAGGGATTAAAAGTTCGGGTGGTGACCACAATTGCATCGTTTTCATATCTGAACATTAAAGAAGGTAATACAATTGAAGACCTCCGCTTGGTAGAAACCTCGACGTGGTGCGGGGGCTTAAACTACAATGAATCACTCAGGCTATGCTGACGGAAGCATACTCTTTCAGTAGGGCCACCCATGTCAGACAGGCTAGCGAAGTGTAACACACAAAGATCTACCACCCCTAATCCAGGGTGTTACGCGTCACCGTGCCTAGTGGATGGTTTGCAGCCAGGGGTATACCGGTTGTATTATAACGGGGCCTCTCTGACACCGGGTCGAATCAGAGCAATAATTTGAAACCCGAAGGCCCGTGGAAACAAAAATGAATGATCAATATACAAAAAACAATCTTACGAAAAACCCGGTAGGCATAGGTGCGATGAGCCGACACTATCATAAGGGAACAAATCATCAAGAAAACACCGACTCGGCAAAAAGAAGATGTAGGGAAAAACGGAAAAAGCGAGATATACGCGTCGGCACGTGGAATGTTCGAACGTTATATAAACCAGGCGCGATACAGACGGTCGTAGAGAACGCGAAACAAGAAACAAGCGCGTCAAGAAGTCCGACTCCCACATCAAGTCATCGAAACCAACGGGTTTACATTAGCGTGTGGGGGTACCGATACACATAACCTCGGGGCTGGCTTCATCATAAGCAAGAAGAATACCCCCCGTGTAAAAGATGTGCAATTTATTAATGACCGAATGCATGTGCTAAGAATACGGGGACCATGGTACAATTATGTATTTATAAACGTAGACGCCCCAACAGAATCTACGGAAGATGAAACGAAGGACACATTCTATAAGACCCTAGAGGAAGTATTTGATGGGATCTCATCATTCGATGTTAAAAACCTCCTCGGGGACCTCAATGTGCAAATAGGAAAGGAAGATATCTTCCAACCAATTATAGGTAAAGAGAGCCTACACGACGTTTCAAATGATAATGGAATTCGAATTATCACGGTCGCAGCCTCCAAAGATCATGTAGTGAAAAGCACGATATTCAAGCACAAGCAAATCCATAAGGCCACATGGATATCAGCCGACGGCGTAACGCGGAACCAAATAGACCACTTCCTCATAGACAAAAGACACCACTCGAATATCCTTGACGTAAGATCATATAGAGGAGCAGATTGCGACTCCGATCATCTTCTAGTGATGGGCAAAATTAGAAGTCGGCTCACAGCAATCCCACATGGGCAGTCACGGGAGACGAGCAAAAAGTTCGACAGTGATAAACTAAAAAACCTGCGCAAAAGGGCTGAATATCAAGACGAACTAACGAATAGATTTAGCAGTCTAGAGATTGGCAGTAGTGAGGAAGAGGAAACCAATAATCTGGGCACTAAATGGGCATCGATCAGAGACACAATCAAACAAACAGCCCAAAAGGTATTAGGATTTAAGGAAACAATTAAGTCCAAGCCTTGGTTTGACGATGTGTGCAGAGCGAAGATCGAACAACATAAACGCCTCAAAGTGATCCACTTAGAAAGATATGATGAAGTTGTGGGGGTGTAAGTTGTTGCGCCAAGACAGGGGCACGGATTCACTTCACCCGCCAACACTTACGTCGTCAAAAATTGTCACCAAAAATTCCGGCACCAAAAGGAAAGAAATGAAATGCACTTGGTTTAGTTGTAATTTAGTTTATATCGTTCTTTATTGTTCATTCAATGATTCCATATGCACAAATAAATTAATGAAATTTACTGCTTTGTTGAAGCTAATTCATCGACTTTTAGTGGCAAATTAATTGAAACCGATTTATTTTGAAAGGCAACGCGTTTCACTTTCTCAATTGACTAAGGGGCACTACTAGATAATTTACAAAACTTCGCTTTTACTTCTGACTCGAGCGTGTGCACCAGCGTGCACACGCTGCGGTAGTTGAATAACGACTGATCCCAATTAGGGATGAAATTTTGGATTTAATTTTTGCACACAGAACAACCAATAGAGATCACGCTTCTGCTATCTCATTGCCACGCCCGTCGGGGTATCGGTTAATTCAATAATCGACGAACATGGGAGAATGAGAGAACAGAAACACAAAGTACTATGATCTCGGGGTGGGTTTGGTTGTGTGTGCATATATCAATGCAGCTCTGGTGGTAGCCCACTGATCTAATTCGGTGAATGTGGTGACCTCAGCGTGCATTGACCTGTGGGGAGACAGAATTATGGAGGAGTGAAAAATGTAGCTGGTGCTATTCACCTGCGAAAAGAGATCATTGATCCCCAGAGGATAGAGTGTCTGGGGAAAGTCGAAATGACGCTATTTTGGTTAGGGTAATATTAACGTGGGAAACATGTTGTGGACTTCGATAATTACCCAAGCCGTTGCATGATTATGCAACAGCGTCGTTTGATTCGACTTGTTGTTGCTAACCACATGGATTGGAATTTCCGGTGGAAATCTCATGGTTAGAGGACTGGAGTTGCCGTATGGCAGAAAGGTAGCTGAATTCAATACGCATAATGAATTCAGCTATACGTCCGTTATTGCAACATGCTTTTCAGGAAAATAGGTAAGTAGGAGAAATTGAGGTTGGGTTGACAAGCTGTTGGCGGTCGAAATTAGGCGGAAATAGTGGTTTGGTTCTCCATGTATTTAGAGAACCCCCACAAAGTCAACGCAGAAAGATACGCGACAATTCGGAAAGAGATAACGAAACTTTTTAAACGCAAAAAAACGCGAATGGGAGAAGACTAGGATCGAAATAATCGCTGAAAATGCCAGAGCAAATAATATCAGAGGTATGTATGCCGGCATAAATTCAATTAGAAATAGCCACCGAGCAAGAGCCAAAATAATCCGAGACGCAAACGGCTGTCTGGTGACAGAAACAAACAATATCGTAACAACATGGAAGCAGTACTTTGAAAACCTACTCAATGTGCGCACCCATCAACCACAAATAAACACACCAGATGTACATACAGCCGAGCCTCAGATCCCAAAGCCCTCTTTCAACGAAGTTGTAGACGCAATAAATCGATTGAAAGACAACAAGGCTCCCGGAGTCGACTGCATACCGGCAGAGCTTGTGAAGCATGGAGGAGAGGTAACCGCTCGAAGGATCCTCCAACTGATTAAAACAATATGGGATAAGGAAGTCATTCCAAATTACAGAGGAATATCATTGCTCCCAACCACATACAAAATGCTAACAAATGTCATACTGGCGAGAATCACACCGTACGCAGAAGACATATTGGGAGACTACCAATGCGGATTCCGTAGGAACCGGTCAACAAGCGACCAAATGTTCACAATAAGACAACTGCTGGAAAAGAAGTGGGAATACGGAGAGACAGTTCACCAACTGTTCGTTGACTTCAAAAAAGCCTACGACTCAGCCGCAAGGCAAAGACTCTACCATATTGTAGTTGAGCTGGGAATCCCGAAAATATATGCCGCCCTCATTCAAATTTGCATGAACGAAAACAAAGGGCAAGTTAGAATAAAAAACCACCTCTCAGAACCATTTGAAATCCGGGATGGACGAAAACAGGGCGATGGCCTCTCACCATGTCTCTTTAACCTTGTCCTCGAGTATGTCATCAGAAAGGTACAAGACGACAACATGGTCAGATCATCCCTGAACGGGGTCACACAAGTGCTCGCATATGCGGATGACATCGCCGTTTTGGGTGATAATCTAGAAACTGTAAGTAAAAACAGTGAAACTATAATGCAAGCAGCAGAAGAGGTGGACCTAGAAATAAATGAAAACAAAACGAACTACATGATTATGGCGGAGCTGGTGGACCTCAGAGAACACACATAAATATCAGGGGCAAGATATTTGAAAATGTCAAAGAATTTAAATATCTGGGAACAATACTGACGGCCAGTAACGAAATGTCGAAGGAAATTAACAAAAGACTACACTCCGGCAACGCTAGTTGGCATGCAGCCAGCAAACTGCTGAAATCCAAACTGCTATCACCGAATATAAAGCTCCGTGTCTATAGAACCATAATCATGCCGATTGTTCTATACGGATGCGAAACATGGGCTCTCACAAAACGGGAAGAAAACAAATTCCGCGTATTCGAGAATAAAGTCCTAAGGGGTATCTTTGGCGGCAAATATGACGAGGAGGCAGGACAATGGAGGAAATTCCACAACCACGAATTGGAAGAGCTATACCACAAACCTACAATAGTGAGAGTAATCAGGTCGCGAAGATTAAGATGCGCCGGACACGTGGCGCGAATGGGCAACGATAAGACCGTGCATAGAATTCTTGACGGTAAGCCAACGGGAAGGAGACCGACAGGACGGCCGCGACGAAGATGGGAGGACAATGTTAGGTTAGACCTCGAGGAGATCGGATCGGATGGTCGAACGTGGAAGGAGAGCGCACGGGACAGGGAACAATGGCGGAGTCGAGTCGGTGAGGTCATGAACTTTCGGGTTCCTACAGGCCAATAAACAGTAGTAAAAATACAACTGAAGAAGAAGAATCCTGCGGAAGACTAAAAGAAGTTGGTAACAGTGACGAGGACAATACTTATATTCGGTTACAGTATACTGCTCTAAGAATCCACAACAATACGGAAGCTTTTAAGAGTGATTTGAAAACCTTGTAACTTGCATGCGCATTCATTTCCTTCCAACTTATAGTCACACTTTATTACTCCCGGTACATGAAAAACTATCACAGGTGCTCCAAACAAGCATGTTAACTCACTGATTGTCGAACATTAAACATATCCGATGTTGTAAGACACATCTCGGCTTTCCTAAAGGTAGACGTAGATGACTCAAATGTTATTACTGTCCGGTCAGCCATTAAATTGGCAGCGAATACCTTTTAAATGATGTAAAATCAGGTCTCCCCTTTATCTGCACTATTTATTTATTATCGGTTTCTCAGAGAAGCGGGTCTGGTCTGATTGATTGTCATATCTAACAACATGTTCGTTCTGATAGTCCATTATCCAGGTTGAAGCATATGTGTTGCTCCCTGGGTTGATTTGGCTTAATTGCTGTAATCCCAATACCCTTACATATAAATTGGGCCTGTGAATGATTAGCGAGGCACGTCAGCGTTTCGCGACTTTATCTTTCGCTCCTAGTCCAATAGTGGCCGGTGTAGATCGTGTGTCGGGACTATTAAGAAGGCTATTAAGTTCTTATTACGGTCTTAATGAAAAATTTTCTTTGCTTGGTTGGTTTTTATGTTGTGCCTTGTCACCGGTGACCTCTTGAAAAAACATTCTGGAACTCAGTTTAGGCGAGCACAAGTTTATAAGGGCATGAGGACTTGAGTGGCCGGTTGTTGTTGTTGAGTTATTTGTTATTTAAGTTCATAAGGTTCTTTCAATAATCTGTAATTGAGACCAAGAGTGACTTTTTATTGATTTCCTTACCTATTTATTTATTGAATTCTATACTGATATCTATTCAATTAATCCTTTATTGATTTATGTACTTAATCACACAGCTTTAAAACCAGAATTTTGGTTTTTGTGTGTACGAGTTACATACATTGCATCACACACAATTTGTCAAGTTTTCTCATCATTTCTGTCTTTAAATACATAGAAGAAGGAAGAAGGTTAATATTCACAAGAGGAAATTAGTCGAGATATTGATTACTGAAACCTTCTCGCCGGAAGCGTGCAGGAGGTAAAATAAAATTCTTTAAAAATGAACTTGAAATTGACGAATAAAACTTCCTTTTTTGACGAAAAAGTCACGAGGTTGGAAGTGTCGTGTCTATAAGTTGCAAGTACGTGGGAATACATGATGTGGCAAAGCATTTCTGTAGCAGCCGCTAATCAGAAAAAACACCCGCATTTTTTTGGTGGAGCGCGGGTATGGATATATTATCGGCAGTTCAACTCGATAACCGTTCCAGACAAGTACCTTATGCCTAACAGTGGACGATTTGCCCACAGCAAAAAGCACAATGGACCGATACACAATGGACCGATACATAATGGACCGATAGACGATGGACCGATACACAATGGAGCGAGACACAATAGACCAATGAACAGCGAACGATGGACCGATGTGTCAGTGGACTGATACACGATGAACCGACACACGATGGATCAATGGATCAATATAGGATGGACGGATGTGTCAACGGACCGATGTGCCAATGTACCGATTTACCAGCAGCAAAAAACACGAAGCTCAAACCAACCTTAGATCTGCACGTAAGGACAGTTTTACTCCAGAGGGAGAGACTCGAAGACCGTCTCTTAGAATATACTAGTCGACTGAAAACGACGGCCGAAACCCTGAAGACTGCAAAGGAAACCGAAGTAAAACAACAGGACCGCAATAAGGGGTATGCAGATAGGGGGCGACGCCAACAACCCTCCCTAATGTCAACCGCCGCATCCTGAGTCAAGACCCACACCCTGAGTAGCGCTCCTAGAGGCATCACAGCCAAATTCGTCCCCAAAAGAGATGACTTTACAACACAGTCAGAAAGATGGGATCCAATAGTTACGAAGTGACCCGTGAGAGTTTACCTAACATTCCTCTTGGAGTCTATCATTCATCCGACCTCTCCTCGTATCATGTCCGGGCAGCGCATAAAGCCGTTGAGGACGCCCGAAGAAGACGACATAAGTACTGACACCACACCGAGATGACTGCGGCGTCTAAGGGGGAGACTGTATCAGTAGCTAATCAGAAAACAAAAAACCCTTTCAAGTCTCCCTTAGGCGATTCCTATCAGAGCTTGGGGGGTTGACCCAACGACACTGGCTTTGTAAAACCCAAGGGCATGAGTTTATTTTTTCGGGGAAGCCGCTCAGCTGCACTTCATCCCTTTTCAAGTTCTACGTCGTGGAAAGGATCGGCGCCTCCTCACTATAAGATTTTCCTAGGATGGCAAGTCGGATCAAAAAGAAGGTATTCCGCTCAATAAGAACTCGATGGGTCCATTCTTACGTCGTGGTAGGGATCGGCCGCCTCGTCACTCTAAGGTTTTGCTAGGAGGGCGAGCCCGATCAGCGGAAAGGCAGTCAACTCCATCGATCCTCATCCTTTTCCATTTTCCCCTTTCCTGTGTACTTCGCAGTTAGGGGCGGTCGACTCGTCACTCTAAGGTTTTTCTAGGAGAGCGAGCCCGGCCATCGTTGCTGCGCTACACTAAGGAAAAAGCCGGTCTAGCACTGGAGTTGATCCACCTGCCACTCCGCCTAGGAGGACAGGTTGTTACATAATTAACAATGTATTCCAGAATACTACTGTCCTTATGATTATTAACCTTAACACTGAATCTCATTATTTATCTAACACATCCTTAAAACATTCTCTTAACATATCTAACATTCTCACTTAATATATATCCTTAATAAACATCCACTATATTCTATATCAAGTCAGTTACAGTACACTTCATACATGCCCCTTTTTCATTCGAAACATAGCTCTTTGATTTTCGTTCAAAGTTTATTCAAAATTAAAAGTCACAGTAGATTAAATAATAATTTGATAAAATTGATTTCGTTCAAGTTATAATTTACAGTAGATTAGAATTCAAAGTTAGATATATAAGAAGAAGGAAAATTTCATTGTAAAGTTAGTTAAGTTTAGCATTGAAGTTGAGAAAGTTTAAGTTTTGAGTTTTGAGTTTAGAGAGTTGAGTTGAAAGGAAGCTCAGAAAGAGATAAAGTTCGGAGAAGTGAGTTCGGAATTTATTAGAATAGAAATAAAGAATTGTGAATAAAGAAGAGAATTAAAATTATTCAATTCGCAAAGAAGAGTAAAAGAAGAATCCTGAGTTTTAATTAATATAAGATCAAAAATAAAAGGTCCGCGCTCTTCCCTCAACCGAGGAAGCACGGCGTTGGATTACAACAAATGTTAATTATAAATTAATTGTAACCACTGTTTTGATTGCTCAGGAGCTAAACATTGCCCAAAACACGCTTTGGTACCACTTGAATGAGTGTGGATACAAAAAGGAGATCGATATATGGGCCCCACACGAGTTAACACGTAAAAAAAACAGCTCGTGGAGGGAATTTCCATCTATCAATTGCTGCTGAATCGCAACAAGATCGAGCCATTTCTGAAGTAGCTGGTGACTTATGACGAAAACTGGGTCAATAACAACAGCATGTGCATGTGGAAACGATCGTGATCGAATCGCGGTGAAGCGGCACAAATGGTTACCAAGACAGAACCGACGGTCAGGAAGGTTCCAGATCGGATAGCCCCATACGCTAAAGCCATTATTGGTCAATATCAGTGTGGCTTCATCCCAGGCAAATCAGCGATTGATCAGATATTCACCCTAAGGCAGACGATGGAAAAATGTTTGGAATTCAGAATTCCATTATATCATCTATTTATAGACTTTAAGGTCGCCTACGACAGCATAGCCAGGGTGGAACAAAATAATGCCATGAGAGAGTTCGACATTCCAAACAAATTAATATGACTTTGTAGGTTGACCATGACCATCGTAACTAGTCAAGTAAAAATAGCGGTATTGCTGTCCAAACTAATTAACATCTTTAATGGACTCCGACAAGGGGACGATCTTGCCTGGCTCTTCTTCAACCTGGCGTTAGAGAAAGCAATCCGTGACTCTGGCGTTACAACTAGAGGGACTATTGTCACCAAGTCCAGCCAGATACTTGCCTACGCAGATGAGATCGACATCATCGGTAGAACCGAATCGGCTGTACAGGACTCCTTCACCCAGATCGAGCAGGCGGCACAAAAACTGGGACTGCACATTAATGAGGAGAAAACTAAGTACATGGTGACATCTTCTCCGAAGAGAAGACCTAACGTTGGTCAAACTATCAGGGTAGTGGAGCACGAATTTGAAGTAGTGCAATCCTTTAACTACCTTGGGTCAATAGTATCAGCCGATAACAATATGGAAGAAGAAATACGCGGACGAAACATCCAAGCTACTACTGTACAAAGCCATGGTCTTACCAGTACCCATGTCCGAGATCTGGGTGCTCAATAAAAGGCACTCTGAACTCTTAGCCGCGTTCGAGAGGAAAGTCTTAAGGAGAATAGTTGGCCCCGTATATGAAGGAGGACGATTCCGGAGACGGTACAACCATGAGTTGTGCGCGATCTACCTTCAAGCTATTGTTGTAAGAAAAATCAAGCTCGGTAGACTGCGGTGGGCGGGACAACTACCTCGAATGAATGAAAAGGAGCCTGCCCGAAAAATCCTTTGCGGCAGGATATATAGAAGGAGACACCGCGGCAGACCTTGTCTGCGATGGACGAATGGCGTAGATCAGGTTGCCCAGAGCCTGGGAGTGCGAAACTGGATGACATCGGCTCGAAATCGCCAAGATAACAATATGGAAGAAGAAATACGCGAACGGCTGATCAAATGCAACAAAGCCTACTATGGTCTATCAAGGTTCATTAGATCCCGAAATTCATGCAGAACATCCAAGCTACTACTGTACATGACCATGGTCTTACCAGTAGTCATGACTGGATCCCAAACCTGGGTGTAAAAGGCACTCTGAACTCTTAGCCACGTTCGAGAGGAAAGTCTTAAGGAGAATAGTTGGCCCCGTATATGAAGGAGGACGATTCCGGAGACGGTACAACCATGAGTTGTGCGCGATCTACCTTCAAGCTATTGTTGTAAGAAAAATCAAGCTCGGTAGACTCCGGTGGGCGGGACACCTACCTCGAATGAGTGAAAAGGAGCCTGCCCGGAAAATCCTTTGCGGCAGGATATATAAAAGGAGACACCGCGGCAGACCTTGTCTGCGATGGAGGAATGGCGTAGATCAGGATGCCCAGAGCCTGGGAGTGCGAAACTGGATGACATCGGCTCGAAATCGGGACCGGTGGAGAGATGTGTTAAATAAGACCAAGACCGGATCCCGGTTGTAGTGCCGATGATGATGATACCCAGAAAATAACATTTTCCCACGCCCCAATAGCACATTTCATGTTTCTTTCAGTATAATTCAAAATATGCATATCCCTAACCTAATCCCATCTCAAAAGCGATTTTCTTGGTTTTCCATTGTACTTACATGTACAAGTGTATTCAAAAGGAATAGTCATAATTCAAACGGAAAAAGTACTTACGAACTTTTTCCACCCTTGCCACCCACTATCTCGCAGGTGTTATAATTGTTACCCCAAAAGCTTGCAAAATTCTCTTAACGGGTACCCTGAATATTTTCGCACTCATTTTTAGGTACATTAACTCTTCCCAGCAAATTTGCCGCTACTTTACCATTATATACTAATGCACATGACGAATCATTGGAAGAGTGCCGAAACCAAATTCTAGTAAATCAATAAATGGTAAGGTGGGGGCGAATATGATCCCGTGTATAAGGATCCGAATGAGCGATTTTCTGTCTTGGTGTGATTTGAAATCTTTGTGCGAATTTGTTAATTGAAAATCGAGAGTCGTAATCGGTTTTAAAAGTAGCTATGGAAAGTCGTTGGAAGGAGCCTATGTACTGTGGATTTTTTAATTGTTAGAAAGGGGGGAAATGAGCATTGTTAATTATGTAGTCAGTTTTAAAAGTAGCTGTCGAAAGTCGTTGGAAAGAGTTGATGTACTGCGGAATTTATTAGTCAGAAAGTGGGGAAATTAGCAATGTTAGTTATGTAACAGGATTGGCAGGGAATCATCCACTTCCTTATGGCCAGACTCTTAATTCGGAAGTGTACTGTTAACCCTTGGACCGTCTGAAGGAAGCAATCGCCAGAATCGGCCAACTTTGGCCAATAGGAGAAGAATTATGTTCCATTAGGACAACGCTAGGCCCCACATAGATATTGAATCACCGGAAGGTCTGGTAGCTTGGTTGAGAGGTTCTTCTGCATTCAACTTATAGTCCGGACCTGGCACCAAGTGACTACTACCTGTTCCTGTCTATGGCGAATGATTTGGCTGATAAAAAATTCGCCTTTGAGTAGCTTGTGAAAATCGACTATCCCAGCTTTTACCAATAGGGACGAGGATTCCTATGAGAGAAGCATAATGAAATTACCTTCAAAATAGCAACAAGTTATCGAAGAAAACCGTGCATATTTGACCTAAATCGGATCATTCTAACTATGCTAAATAATGAATATCTTTTTACTACAACTATTACTTTGACACTCTTAATACAGTCCATAACACCACTGGAAATTTTTGGTTAGCCGTCCGTTTTACTAACCCCTAACAATTGTGCAAAAATAATCGCGAACACAGCAGACTGAAGCGAATCTGAAAACCAAAGCGCACACTGAAGGAAAATAAAAACAATAAAAACGTGATCAAAGACCACATACACATATAAAAATAGAGAGTTTAAAAACTTTTTTTTCTTCAACAAATAAAATCAAATGAAATAGAAAAAAATTCTAATAAATTTTAAGTTCAGTTTTTCATACACGACACAAATACTATCGCTAGTTCTACTCACGAAGCCTCGGGAAGTCTAAATTTTGTCCTTTGGCGTCTTAAAAATACGATTTGATTTGGTAGATGAGTGATTACGAAATTCTCGTACCTACGTCTTTGTCGACATGTAAATTTCGACTCTGTTCATCTCATTACTCCTGATTTATGACTCATAACAATCAGAATACACTATATCGCAAATGCGTCCGTAAGCAATATTTAATAATAAGCATATATGATATCATTACATATTGTTGCGCCCGCAAAGTTCACGAAAGTTTTTAATTGCGCCCTTACTAAAAGGTTGGCCACCCCTGATCTACGGATATAATCTAAACATGCTTTAAGATGCTTGGATCGCATATTCATTCTTCATTTACCAACGACCTGGAACAAATGTTCACATTACGATTCTCGATCGCCGGTACTTGTTTATTACTTAAGGTTGTTTGTATTGCGATTAAAGCAACTTGTATATTGTAGTCAACGACACAAAGATATTTTTGTACATCTTGTTGCCATTATTTCCACGGATTGTTGTGGACTCCATGATTCCATTGCCTGTTCATGCATTTCAAGTTCTTTGCTTTTTTATAGGTCATCATCATCATCATCATCGGCACTACAACCGGGAACCGGTCTTGGCCTTATTTAGCAGGCCCTGAGGCTTGTTAAATTTTCCATAATGATTTTTGTCTTTTCCGGGCAAGGTCATTAGTCTTTCGCCAGGGGCTCCCCGACGGAGAAACGGACCCCGGTCTCCCGCATGGCAGGCGGGTATACTAGCCACTATACTATCGAGGAGCTATTTATAGGTATCCATCAATAATTTGATGTGTTGATTAAACACAAATTAACCAACACGGAGAAGTTCACGCTAAATGAATCCGACTACTGTGAGAGCCCTCCTGATGGGTAAGTATTTGGGGATGGCATTTTCGGTGTATCACACAGACCAACCTTCATTTTCTGAAATTTCGGAAGTCATCATCTCCTTAATGATCTTTCTGGACAAGCAGTGAAACTCATTAGTAAGTGAGGTGTTTCCTCTAGAATCACCCACCTGATTATATTTACCTACTGGGATCGTCAACTCTTCGTGCTTACTAAGGCTTATTCTTTCATGTTGATTAATGCTTAATTGACTCATACATTGAAAATATAATATAGAATAACAAAGCCATAGACACATCTGGGAGGATAACTCCTTTAAGATGTCACTGCTGCTATTAAATCCCGTTCAGAAAAAATGTCCTACACGGAACAGATGATGACGCCTAAGAAAATACAATCTTGTGACAATGAAGCCATTAAGTTATACGAAAATATCTTTAGCACCTTGTTCCATCGGTAAATCAACTTATCCAAAAACCAAAGGTAACAACATCCATATTCGAAATCCCAAGTCGTGCGCGGTAATTTTCCTTACCACGCGAGTGTTCCCGGAGCGTTACAATCTGCAACTGTTCAAAAATAACTGCAACAGTTAATTGGTTGCATCTCGGGGCGTCCACTCGGTGCTATAGGTTCGCCTCTCCCGAGAGAAGTGTAATAAAAAAAATGTCAGTAAGAACGAAGACTATCTGTGCGTCAAAGGATCGGACTATTTAACCCTCCAATGGGAAATCACGAGTCGTGTTTTGGGCTCACCCGTACAGGAGGCAGTCGTCGAAGCGTGCAGTGACAATTGCATAGAAACTATATTAAAAACTAGTTTCCGTGAGTAGTGGGTTGTGTAAAAATCCATTTGCAGTATGAATTTAAAAAACAAGGCAAATAAATATGAATATAAGTCGTGTGAGTTATTCGAACACATAATAGGTGTAAGTAAAGTATACATCAACTGCACATTAATGAGGGAAATTTATGTAGAACACCCAAGCTACTAGTGAACAAGCCCATGGTCTTACCAGTACTTATGTATGGATCGGAGACCTGGGTGCTCAATAAAAGGCAGTCTGAACTCTTAGCCAGGGGGATGGGAGCGAACATACAGGGCAAAGTCTCTGATTGCTTTCAACCGGGCGAAGGCCGGGACGATCCTTGTCCCTGTTCAATCCAAGTTGACATGCAATCTCCACGTGACACCCCTAGATAGCTGCTTTGGCACCCGCCAAGTAGTGAACCAATGCATACAGCGGGAGCCTGAGAAAGGTTTGGCGCAGAGCTAATAACCTTGTCCGTAAAAACAAATTATTATGGCAAATTTAACGAACCTCGGATATGGACCGGAGACATGACGACGACCACGGAAACGAAAATGGCTAAACGATTTGAGAATTTTGTCCGCATATAAAGCTGACATAACAGCATTACAACAAATAAGATGGACGGGGAGTGGTGTTATTCAAAGAAACGAGTATAAAATTTATTACAGCCGTCATGCAAAACACAATGTGCTTGGGGTAGGCTTTCTAGTCAGCCACAAACTGAAGCCTGCTATCATCGACTTTAATGCAATAAACGAAAGGCTATGCACTCGTCGCATGCGAGGCAAGTTTAGGAACATAAGCCTCATAAACGTCCACGGACCTACAGAGGAGTCCCCTGACGACGAAAAGAAAGAATACTACGAGAACGTCGAATGGACCCTCAATGCCTGCCCAAGATACGATGTGAAAATCGTTCTTGGTAATTTGAATGCGAAAATAGGTCGGGAGCCGGTTTCCGTCACTACACAGGTTCCCATAGCTTGCATGAGAACACTAATGACAATGGACTACGAGTCATCGAACTGGCAGCATCATAGAACTTGGTCGTTGTGAGTACCAGGTTTCCGCCACCTGGGTATCACCTGATGGAGCCACTAGCAACCAAATCGACCACGTGTTGATAGATCGCCGCCACTCCTCGAGCCTGATGACTGTACGAGCGTACCGAGGTGCCAACGTCGACTCGGATCACTATCTTGTTGGTACAGTTTTCCGAGCGTGGATTGCCTTACGGCGACGTATTGCATCCGCGGATCAGGTTTGAATCTACACAGCTGCCTTACGCAATGAGAATACCAGTAGCACCTTTGGTCATGCGTTAAGACTCGCCCTCGAAGAGCTCGACGAAGGGAGAATAAGTCCTGGGGCCAGAATGCCGGGCGTAGAAGAGAAATGGACAGGCCCTAAGAATACTGTCATTAGTACTGCCAACTCCATCTTAGGCAGTAGTCGTAGAGATCGGAACGACTGATTTGATGACTGCAAACTAACGACTGAACGTAAGAATGCTGTATACCGGGCAATGCAGCAGTCTCATAGCACGCGGGTACGCGAGGAGAAATACAAAGAGCTCAGAAGATCTGATAAAAGACTTCACAGACAAAAGAAAAGTGGATGGGAAAAAAACTTGTCTGTGAAATAGAAAGTAGAGACCGAGGTCCGCACCAGGCGCGGAAGTTCTACCAAATAATCCGGAGTATAACGCGGTACACACCACGCTGCACTTACTGCAAGGATAAAGAGGGTAATTTGATCACCGATCCTGAAGGCATTCTGGAGCGATGGGAAGTGCACATAAATGAATTGCTAAATGGTCAGCTCACCGAAGAATTGGAGGCTTCAGCAATGCAAGATCAAGACCAAATGCTGCCGCCACCAAGCATTGAGGAAACAGTTAAAGCTACAGGGCAGCTCAGATCAAAGAACGCCCTGAGAGCTGATGCCATACCAGCTGAGGTGATCAAACAAGGAGGGACAGCGTTACATCATGCAATTCATGAGATCGTGGTGCACGTATGGGGGCAAGAAGAGATGCCGGAAGATTGGCGTCGTGGAATAATTTGCCCTATACATAAGAAAGGAGATATCACACTGTGCAGCAACTATAGGGGTACTGTGGCGTTTCTAACAGACACACACACAATATACAAGCAAATAGTGAAGAACACCGAAAGGAAGTTCGAATAAGCAAAGCATCAGAGCCGTATACCACAGCGATAACATAACAATTCCACATCAGTTGAGTGTACTTGAGTTTAGAAATCGAATTCGTACAGTCGGCAGTAGCCTGATGCTTCAATGCTTCGCTTTTCACCCGTTCCATCGTATGTTCAATTCACCTTCTTCTCTATCCTTGCTTAACGCTATAGTATATCGTTGCTGCGTACCGCCTATAAGATACTCTCCACTATCCTACAAGATCGGATAGCCCCATACGCTAAAGTCATCATTGGTCAATATCAGTGTGGCTCCATCCCAGGCTAATTAACGATTGATGATCTTAGGCAGGTGATGGAAAAATGTCTGGAATTTAAGATTCCATTCTATCATCTATTTATAGACTTTAGGGTCGCCTACGGCAGCATAGCCAGGATAGAAGAACTATATAATGCCATGAGAGAGTTCGGCATTCCAAACAAATTGATACGACTTTGCAGTTAGACCATGACCAACGTAACTAGTCAAGTAAAAATAGCGGGATTGCTGTCCAAACCAATAAACATCTTTAATGGACTCCGACAAGGGGACGATCTTGCCTGCCTCTTCTTCAACCTGGCGTTGAAGAAAGCAATCCGTGACTCTGGCGTTACAACTAGAGGGACTATTGTCACCAAGTCCAGCCAGATACTTGCCTACGCAGATGAGATCGACATCATCGGTAGAACCGAATCGGCTGTACAGGACTCCTTCACCCACATCGAGCAGGCGGCACAAAAACTGGGACTGCACATTAATGAGGGGAAAACTAAGTACATGGTGACAACTTCTCCGAAGAGAAGACCTAACGTTGACCAAACTATCAGGGTAGTGGAGCACGAATTTGAAGTAGTGCAATCCTTTAACTACCTTGGGTCAATAGTATCAGCCGATAACAATATGGAAGAAGAAATACGCGGACGGAACATCCAAGCTACTACTGTACAAGGCCATGGTCTTACCAGTACCCATGTCCGAGATCTGGGTGCTCAATAAAAGGCACTCTGAACTCTTAGCCGCGTTCGAGACGAAAGTCTTAAGGAGAATAGTTGGCCCCGTATGTGAAGGGGGGACGATTCCGGAGACGGTAAAACCAAGAGTTGTGCGCGATCTACCTTCAAGCTATTGTTGTAAGAAAAATCAAGCTCGGTAGACTCCGGTGGGCGGGACACCTAGCTCGAATGAGTGAAAAGGAGCCTGCCCGGAAAATCCTTTGCGGCAGGATATATAGAAGGAGACACCGCGGCAGACCTTGTCTGCGATGGAGGAATGGCGTAGATCAGGATGCCCAGAGCCTGGGAGTGCGAAACTGGATGACATCGGCTCGAAATCGCCAAGATAACAATATGGAAGAAGAAATACGCGAACGGCTGATCAAATCCAACAAAGCCTACTATGGTCTATCAAGGTTCATTAAATCCCGAAATTCATGCAGAACATCCAAGCTACTACTGTACAAGACCATGGTCTTACCAGTACTCATGACTGGATCCCAAACCTGGGTGTAAAAGGCACTCTGAACTCTTAGCCACGTTCGAGAGGAAAGTCTTAAGGAGAATTGTTGGCTCCGTATGTGAGGAGGGACGATTCCGGAGACGATACAACCATGAGTTGTATGCGATCTACCTTGAAGCTAATGTTGTAAGAAAAATCAAGCTCGGTAGACTCCGGTGCGCGGGGCACCTAGCTCGAATGAGCGAGAGGACCCAACCTGAAAAGTCCTTTGTGGTAGGATGTATGGAAGGAGTAAGCGCGACAGACTTTGTCTGCGATGAAGGGATGGCGTAGACCACGATGGCCAAAGCCTGGGAGTGCCAAATTGGAGGACATCGGCTCGAAATCGGGACCGGTGGAGAGACTTGCTAAATAAGCCAAGACCGGATCCCGATTGTAGTACCGATGATGATGATGATGAAAGTATACATCAAAGAACCATTGGCTGTTTGCTTAGTGATCTTATACCTTACGTTGTTGAGTCTAGTGTCCTCACAGAGTAGTTTCCTTACAGAATCTTGCCCAATATAATGGCTCAGTTATTCAATTACATCATTCAGCCCAACACCTTTGCAAAGACGTGTTAGTTTAGAAGTAGAAATATTTCTTACACTGGGAAAAGTAGGCCAATCCAGCAGCTTAAATCTTATCCCAAAACTCTGCCCGGTAAACAACCTCAACTTTGTTAACTTATCCCGAGGCAGAAGTGCGTTACTCGATTGCGTCATTAGAAGATAGCCACAAAGTGTACTGCCGACATATTTTCTATAACTATATTTACTCCATGGCGCAAGGCTAATAACCTTGCCCATAAAAATATATTATTATGGGAAATTTAACAAGCCTCGAGACTTGCTAATAAATAAGGCCAAGACCGGATCCCGGTTGTAGTGCCGATGATGATGATGATATTTACTCCACTGTCATTAGATAACCCAAATATTATCACGCGATACCCGCGAACTGCAGAGTCCACTTTATAAGTGGACTCGAGAATAAACACAGATAACCTTTCTTCAGCCGAGAGTGTAGCACTGCTTATGTGTGTCTCCTCGTTGTTATTGGCTTCAGGCATTTTAGACCAGTGAGAGTCCTGGTTTCACCCATCCCACACAGTAAATTGACATTAAAATTTTCTACAAATTTCCCCTGGACGCATGTTTTATATTAAAACGAGGAAGCCAATCAAGGAATACACTTTTCTGAAAAGCTGTTCAATACTACGAATGCAACAATAAATACAGAGAACATTCACTTACCTTCTCGGCTTTCTTCTTATTCGGTGGCGATATAATCTTCGCTTCTTCCTCGGAAGCCATTCGGTTGAACTTTTTGGTGGCTTCCTTGACACTTATTTGATTTTCCGAATCGCAAACGTTATCACTCGCGTTGTCTAAAGACGACCGTCTTGGCGCCGAATTCTGAATCGCCTTTTCTTTATTCTGATTCTTGGCCAAGTCCTCGCGCTGTACCGTTCCCGAATCAACCGATTCCCGCCTTTCTTTCACGGCACTCTTTTGAAGCACTGCTCCATCATCTGGAGGACCGGGGGACGACAATGGATCTATCATACGAACGGCTGCCGCAAACTCATTAATGCACTCGCGATAATTTTCGACACTCTCACTTTGCAAAACGGGTAATTTAGCCGCGACGGATGGCGAGAGAACCTCCGGTGGGGGTTTGTACGGCGGTGGCTGTCTATAGGGCGACGGCACGCCATCAGAACTAAGCGACATTCCTCCTGGACTAGTGGGAATGTCCTGAGCCAGGGCTAACTCTTCACTAGGACACTCATTGATGTATTTCTTCCGAAGAATCAAATACTTCTGATTGTTTTCGTTTTTAATCGTCGCCAGGATATTTACGTAGGTTTTGAACTTTTTGCGCGCTTCACCTGCAAGGAAAGGTAATCGTTAATTTCAGAGGTAAGTTAAACATGATTAAGAAGTTATATTAATAACAAATTGCATCAGTGCAACAAGTGGTGATTCAGAACACAAAGATGTTGTTAGTTGGTGTCATAAAGAACGCGCGCAAATACAATATTTGTTGCTTTGTACTCACTTTGAGTATCAGGATGGGTGAGGAATTGTTTGAAGTGCTTGACCAGCGCATGATTCGTAACTTTGCCGTTGTTTTCCAACATGAAATTCCGAATTTCGGCTAAAGACAATTCACACGACACTTCCATGGTTCTTATTTACAAATATCACTGACATTTCACTGCTGATACCGCAATTACGTCAAATCTCGTCTCATCGATGTGCGACACGATATGGATAGGGATGGCCTTTGGTTGTCAAGTCAATTTGAAGAATTTTGTGCATGGGTGAGTAGAGGACCCATATGTGCCTAAGTCCAATCGCTTGAAAGTAGTTGTGAAGGAAAACCGTTACTGAAAATATATAGAAATTCCGTGATTTTATTAAAGAAAAATTTAAAAGGAATAAAATGTATTTTTTTTTTAAGATTCTGCATTTTGTGAAATGTTGGTTTTGTGTTGAAGTATTACCGAGCATTTGTCCTGTTAAAGTGTGTGATATCCTTGAAAGGTTCTACTAGATTTTTATTGAAATCTAGTTTATTCGTTTGGAAACAATCAATTAACATAAGTACATTCTTAGGCAAAAAGTATTCCAAATAGAAGAAAATATTGAAAGAAAGTGTGGATTTGAAATATTTACTTTTACAATATATATATACAGTATATATATATATATTGTAATTTACAGGCTCTTTTTTATACAAACACCCACACTAAAGGCGATGTCGAGGTAATCTTACCAACTCAATGCGACAGAAATAAGAAGTAATGGGCAGGCGTCCTTGCACAATGGCCTTGAATATTTGGATATAACATTAGGTAGGAAATACATAAGCGAACATTCTACATTCGTGTGGTTCGGCTAAAGAACGATTCTCGGTGATTATTTTTATGGCTGAAGCTAAACGGTCAATGAGAACCGGCACGAGTATTCTAGCAAGATGATTGGAGAGGTGCACTGTATTGAACAAGTAAGGTTGAATAGCGACTGTGATAATACTGTGCTATCTAAAATTAAATTATTAGCTCTTTCCTTTTTAGGTTCATCCATCGGAAATCGTTAAAAAAAAGAAAAGCTGAATTCACAGAAAGCTCAAAGCAATTTCATATAAATATTTGTCGCCCTTGACTCGCTTCAAAATCATCATCGAACGCAGTCCTTATAAAACCATCAAACATCTGTGCATTATCATCATCATCATCGGCACTACACCCGGGGACCGGTCTTGGCTTAATATAGCAAGTCCTGAGGCTTGTTAAATTTTCCATAATGATTTGTTTTTTCCAGGCAAGGTCATTGAGTCTTGCGCCAGAGGCTCCCCGACGGGGAATCGAACCCTAGTCTCCCACGTGACAGGCGTGTATACTGACCACTATGCTATCGAGGAGCAGACATCTCTGCATGCCGACATTTTTATAAATCTATTATTGCTGTGAAAATGAATATAATACAAATCAATAAAACTATATATAAACATTTTAATGTCTTGTAGCTCACTGCACGACAATGATATTCAGTAGACGGTGTAGCAGAGGAAAGATAGCTACTGGGGGCAATTCTGACATTGTTGGAATCACTCAAAATGTCCATTTACTCCTTAAATGAATTGCCCAACAATCACTTTTATATTCATATATACACGATTTCTTTTTTTTTACGAATTATGTGAAGCAAGAACAAGGTTGGAGCCAAAATAGAACCTTGTGGCGCGCCTGATTTAACAGGATACAGATCCGAACACTCGCCGTCCACAACAACCCGGATCGATCGATTCTCGAGGAAGCTCCTCGTACAGTCGCCAAGCTGTTGGGAAAGTCCATATGAACGAAGTTTGCTCAGCAATGCCCCGTGCCAGACGCGGTCAAAAGCCTTGGAGATATCCAATGCGGCCGCCCTTGATTCACCATGCCGTTCAATCGCAGATGTCCATATATCGGTGATAAGGGTCAAAAGGTCTCCCGTGGACCGACTACCACGGAATCCGTATTGACGATCATTCAGAAGTCCGTTGCACTCCAAATACTTAACTAACTCTGTATTCAAGACTTTTTCCACTACCTTAGATAAAATAGACAGTAATGCTATCGGCCGGTAATTTTGTGGGAGACACTTTTTTCCCGTCTTTGGGATTGGCTGAACTCGAGCGAATTTCCAGCAGGCAGGAAATGTCCTCCGTGCATAAGATAAGCGGAAGAGTCTGCCAAGAACCGGTAATAGTTCTGGAGCACAGTTGTTAACGACTATTGCTGATATTCCGTCCGAGCCGGTTGCCTTCCTACAGTCCAGTTCACGTAGAATGCGTTGAATAGTACGCGGGTGAAATCTCACATCCCGCATGGAAGACCGTACCGGCGCGATCACAGGTGGTTCCAAAAAACCGGCATCGAGGTTTGAATGCGCGGAAAATAAATTCCCGAACACATTGGCTTTATCCTTTGAATTTGTGACTAATGTCCCGCTGTCTGTCACCAATGGAGGGAAAGAGGAGGAAGCGAAGTTACTGCTGACAGCCCTTGCCATTGACGCGAAGGGACACGAACCAGTTGGGCACTCAAGGAGTTTATTGATCACTCTGCCGTTGTGAACTTTCTTCGCGGTATCAATCGCCTGGTTGCACGCGTTTCTGATTTTAACAAAATTCGTTCTGTTAACATCGGTGGGATTGGAGCGCCATTGCTTAAAAGATCTATTTTTTGCCGTTGTAATCAGCTTGCACTTTTTATCAAACCACGGTTCATCAGACAAACTTCGTTTGATGGAATGTGGAATGTAGATTTCCACCCCGAGAAGAATTATCTCTGTGACCGACTCCGCGCAAGCGTTAACATCGGATTTTCTGAAGCACACCTCGGACCATGGAAAGGATGCGAAGAGATCTCGGAAATCGTCCCAGTTAGCAGCGCCATATTTCCATACATGGCGAAGCTGCCTAGACTGGTTATTCGCTTGATATGCAACAGATCCAGGGTGTTCGCATAATCGTCCCGGGCATCCGGCACTCGCGTTGGCTCCCCCACGAGTTGAACAAGTTGTGGCTTACAGCAAACATCTCCGCTAGCCTCCCAGCCTCGTCGGTTCAGTTAGAATGTAACAACCAGCCGGAATTGTACACCCTAAAATCGCCAAAGACAACAATTGCAGAAGCTGGGTGGTTGATCTGTATCCAGTCGACGGTATGTGAAAGATGTTCGAAAAATGTCGCCAGTCGATCGTCATTCGGGGAACGGTAAAGACAACAAAGAAATTTAACAGAATTCGTCAGCACGACCCTCAACCATATGATGTCCATATTATTGGGTTCCAACGCCTCCATTCTCTGGCAACCCAGATTGGACCGCGCGAAGACGCAGTCTGCCCTTAAAACGGAATCTCAAATGTAAGTCGTATCCTGAGCAACGAAGATATGTCGAATCAGTTGACGAAGCGACCTGGGTCTCAGTTAGGGCAAGGATATCAGGTTTCGTTGTTTGCAAATATAGCTGGACGGTGTTTATATTCGTACTGGCGGAACCGATGCCCCTGATGTTACAAAATGCCGTCACCAGTTGAGCGTGGGCAGAGCCTCGAGAGCGAGGTCGGTTATGCGATGACGAACCTCTTAAAGTTCCATTGTTTATCATGATATCTGCATGATGTTCCCCCTGACATAGCCCCCCCCCCCCCCCCCCCGGAGATTCGAATGGGAGACTAGTTTACCTCCGGAATTCTTTTTATCAGAAGGTAGGTAATGACTTATCCCCGTGCCAGTCCGGGCCATCAGCCACACATCCGAAACACCATCGAAGATTTCTCTCGGCGATATCGCGGAATGTACAGCGTGACGGGGTGGTATCTCACCTTGGGACCGACTACCACCTAACCAACCTTTTCTCGAACCGGTCCATCAGCCAAGCTCCGAAAGATATCCAGGGATTTCTCCCGACCATTTCACGTAGCCTAAAGCTTGATGGGGTGGTATTTCACCGGGCGCATAGGGCGTTGGGACCGCGGCTACCACTCGGCCTTTAGTCGCCTCTTACGACAAGCCGGCCTAGCTGTGAGTATATTCTAACGCCCTTCGCACAGGGTAAATATTCGCGTATTAAAGAATATAGTTTTAAGGAGTACCTTTGGCACTAAATATGATTAGCACACAGGACAATAAAGGAAACTACACAACCGTGAATTTGGGGGGCTATACCACAAACCTACAATAGTGAGAATCACCGGGTTGCGAGAATAAAATGAGCCAGGCATGTAGCAAGAATAGCTAACGAAAGAGCAGCCCATCGAATTATTGAGGGAAAACCAACGGGAAGGATGGAAGGCCGCGACGGATGTGGGAGAATAATGTGACGCGTAACCTTGAAGAAATTGGATGAGGTGGTGAAACGTGAAAGGAAAATGCACAGGACAGGGATAAATGCCCTCCAGTTAGTGAGATCATGAACTTTCGGAGTCCTACAAACCAATAAGTGGTAGCAGTATAAGAGTTTGTGGTATAAGATTTTGCATTACAAGAGTTTGTACAACAAAGGTTTGCCGTATAAGACTTTGCGGAATAAGAGTTTGGATTATAGGGGTTTGAATTATAAGTGTTTGGAGTATAGGAGTTTGCAGTATAATAGTTTACAGTATTGGAGTGTACAGTGTAGGCATTTGTAGTATACGGGTTTTAAGTATACGAGTTCTGCAGTATAAGAGTTTGCGGTATACAATTTTGCCTTACAAGAGTTTGTACTACAAAGTTTTGCAGTATATGACTTTGCGAAATAAAAGTTTGCATTATAAGAGTTTTGCAATATAGGCGTTTGAATTATAAGTGTTTAGAGAATAGGAGTTTGCTGTAAAAGAGTTTAGAGTATTCGAATTTAAAGTGTAAGGATTTGAAGCATAAGCGTTTTTAGTATATGAGTTGTGCAGTGTAAGGGTTTGTAGTTTTGTACTACACTATACGAGTTGCCGTATAAGAACTAATAGGAGACGGATGAATGGCACAACACCATCGGAGTAGGACACAAAACTATTGTGTGAGTGTGTGAAAGTACTGCAATTTAGACCCACCATAAAATTACGGCGTGTTCCTTCCGAACAAGGCCCACGAGAATGACAAAACAACAACAAAGCCATGCCCAGAATTTTCTAGAAATTGCGATGGATTTTGTTGTTTTTCACGGTAAAAAATGAGAGTTGGCTTGGGACACTCATCCCTCATGTTTGTTCTTTAATTTTGTTTTTATTGTTTCATTAAAACGGCGCAGGTTTACATCATAAATGTTAGGATACGACACCGAATAACTGTGAAATGTAACTAACTAAAGCCAAGTGCTTCATTTTTTATAGCGAACAAAACCAAAACCGGAAGCCATCGAATTTTCTAGAGTATTATGAATAATTGGGGTGGCTCTGCTGTGGTTTGATCACTCTCGTAGCCTCGGTTCACAGAGCACATTCCGCAATTTTATGATACAACTTTTTCAATTTTTAAAAAGATGTAATTTAAAGCTACAAAAACAAACTTACACCAAATTGTGAGAAAATCTCCAGAGCCTTTGTTGCCATACGTCTCATTGGCTTGTGTGGCAACAACACCGGCATCGGTTTCATCAATAGGAATGTAAACGCCGTCCACAAATATTTCCAAACAGCGAAACCTGATATCCTTGCCCTAACTGAGACCCAGGTCGATTTGTCAACTGATTCGACATTTCTTCGTTGCTCAGGATACGACTTGCATTCGAGATTTCGTTTTAAGGATGGAGTCTGCATCTTCATACGTTCCGATCTGTTTTGCCAAAGGATGGAGGCGTTGGAGCCCGAAAACATAGACATCATGTGGTTGAGGGTCGTGCTGAGGAATTCTGTTAAATTTCTTTGTTGTCTTTGTCGCTCCCCGAATGACGGTTGAACAGGAACATTTTTCGAAAATCTTTCATGTACCGTCGATTGAATACAGATCAACCACCCGGCATCTGAAATTGTCGTCCTTGTCGATTTTAATGTACACAATTCCGGTTGGTTAGTGCATTCTAACAGAACCAGCGGAGCTGGACGACTGCTGGATATGTTTGCTGTTAGTCGCAATTTGAATCACGCGAGTGCCGGATCCCCGAGGTGATTATACAAACACCTTGGATCTGCTTTTGACATCCGAGCCGAACATTTATACCGTGGAGGTTGTTGCACCACTGGGAAACTGTGATCACTGCTTGGTATCGGTCGCGCAACCACTTGCATTTCCCCACGAGGTATTGAGCTACCGACTGGAATGAATTGCGAGATTTCTTTGCATCCTTTCCGTGGTCGGAGGGGTGCTTTAGAGACTCCGATGTTAACGCATACGCGGAATCGGTCGCAGAGATATTCTTCTCGGGATGGTGATCTACATTCCGTATTCCATCCAACGAATTTCAACTGAAAAACCTTGGTTTGATAAAAAATACGAGTAGATTACAGCGGCAAAAAATAGAGCTTTTAAACAATGGCGCTTCAATCCCACCGATGTTAACAGAACGAATTTTGTTAGAGTCAGAAACGCGTGCAACCAGGCGATTGATGCCGCAAAGAAGGCTTACAATGATAGAGTGACCAATAAACTGCTTTAGTGCCCAACTGGTTCGCGTCCCTCCTGGTCAATGACGAGAGCTACCAACAGTAATTTCGCTTCCTACGTTTCTCCGTTAGTGACGGGCACGGGACGTTAGTCACAAATTCAAAGGATAAAGCTAATATGGTCGCGAATTTATTTTCCGCGAATTCAAATCTTGATGCCGATCGTTTGGAGCCGCCTGTGATTGCGCCGGTACGGACTTCGATGTGGGATGCGAGGTTTCGCCCGCATTACACGTGAACTGGACTATAGAAAGGCAACCGGCGCTGACGGAATACCAGCGATAGTCCTTAAGAACTGTGCTCCAGAACTATCGCCGGTTCTTGGCAGACTCTTTCGCTTATCTTAGGGACGAAGGAACTTCCCTGCGATCTACGCGAGACCTTTTGACCTTTATAACCGATATATGGACACCTGCGATTTAGCGGCATGTTGAGTCAAGGGCGGTCGCTATGGATATCTCCAAGGCTTATTACCGCGTCTGGCAGGGGGCATTGAGACTGCACGAGGAGATTCGTCGCGGGTTGATCGATCTGGGTTGTTGTAGACGGTTAGTGATCGGACCTGTATCCTGTTAATTCCGGGGTGCTGCAAGATTTTCGTCCCAACCCTGTTTTTGCTTCACATAAATGATTTATTGGAGTAAACGGAAAACAAAGTGTTCAGTTTTGCGCATGATAGTACGCTTATTGCCTTTTTTCGAGTGATCGGTTGGTAAGAGCATCAACGTCGCATCAGTTGAGATGTAACCAAATCGACTCTCTGAATCGAGATCTGGATAAGGTTTTGCAGTGGGGAAAGGTCAATCTCGTCGACTTCAATGCAACGAACACACTGTATACAATATTCACAAAGAAAAGTGGATCATCGGTTCCAGAGCTAATGATGAATGGCCAGACCCTCGAATATGGAGAAAACTTGAAATTGATCGCTGTCACGGTGTGTGGGAATTTATCATGGCATGAACAGGTGTCTTTGGCGGCAAATATGACGATGAGGCAGGACAATGGAGGGAACTCTACAACCACGAATTTGAAGAGCTGTACCGCAAACCTACAATAGTGAGAGTAATCAAGTCGCGGAGATCAAGATGGGCCGGACATGTGGCGCGAATGGGCAACGATAGGACCGTGCATAGAATTCTTGACGGTAAGTCAACGGGAAAGAGACCGACAGGGCAGCCGCGACGGACAATGTTACGTTAGACCTCGAGGAGATCGGATCAGGTGGTCGAACGTGGAAGGAGAGCGCACGGGACAGGGAACAATGGCGGAGTCGAGTCGGTGAGGTCATGAACTTTCGGGTTCCTACAGGCCAATAAATAGTATTAGTAGTAGTAATGAACACGTGTCGAACGTCGCCGCATTCCTCTCGGAAAGTGCGAGTTATCTTTTCAGAGCCAAGAAATATTTTACTCCGGTTCAACTTTTTCTCCTGTATAAACCCTAAATTAGACACGCTCTCGAATATTGCTTTCATGTGTGGAGCTCTGCTGCTAAACATACCCTTGACCTACTTGAGAGCATATAAAGACGATCGATCCGCCTGATCAGAGACACCGCGCTGACGTTGGGACCACAGTTGCCATCACATCGAAGGCGTGTAACTGACCTCTGTCTGTTTTACAGATATTATCAGGGGCACTGATCTTCGGAGATTGGTGGTATTGTTCTCCTGCGCTCCACAAGACAATCTGACGGAGTGCATCAATTTGTGGTTCATCTCCTGACGGTGAGAACAACTCTGGATCAGAACTCGTTCCATTACAGAGGGGGAAAACTTTGGAATTTCCTCCCCACGCAAATGGTTCCGGAGCGTTACAACCTGTAACTGTTCAAAAAGAACTGCAACGGTTATTTGGTGGTATCTCAGGGCGGGGTGTCGGCCTCTCCTGAGAGAAGATATATATATATATATATATATATATATATATATATATATATATATATATATATATATATATATATATATATATATATATAATAGCTGAAAAGTTATCGCTGTGTCATTATGCTTCAGTGAATCGGAGCCAATACTGCTTCAGTGACTTGTTACTAATCGCTCACCTTGTCTCAGGCATGTCGGAGGTTTTAAGTGAAAGTGGTGCGAAAAGACATGCGGTTTGTGCATGTACATGGAAAATACATTTAGGGGACAGCGACGGATAGATTTTCTGCATAAAGAAAAGAAGGATACATTGGGCCTTTGCGAGGAGGAAGCGGTGCTATGGTCCTACTTTACCTGCTTTATCATATCACACAAAGTGATCATGAACATAGCTGCTGGGGAAAAGGCAAAGCACGAACACGCATCATAGTCGTGTGGGGAGTTATTACTCGTGCGTCTGCACGGACGCGGATTCAGTAAACACCCACAGAGTAAAAGTCGACGGAACACCAACGATGTTGAGACAAAGCACTGATCGCCTGAGGAAGTCGATGAATAAAACAAGTTGATGGTTCCGGTTATAAAACGTTCTTTTATTTGTGTTAATCCGATGAATGGGTGTATACTTGTGTTCTTAATTTAACAGTAAACTTGGTTAATATACTTTGATTTCACGTTAACTACATGTTCCTTTTAACACAATAAACTTGATTAAACTTAATTTAGCACTTAGTGTTCCTTTCAACGAACAGCAATGGTTATGTGGTTATATTAAGCGACTCGCGCAAGGACGGATTTCAACACTAGCTCTACATAGGATCACGCACGAGACAAAAGATACTCCGTTCGGACTCGACTGCTTATAAAGAAAACCCTCAATAGGCGCGTATAGTGCGTGTGCACTCTTAAGATGACGAAATCTGACTCAACGATGCAACTAACATCCATCAAATTCGATGGCCGCGAATTGCATCGATAGGGGAGAATTCTATATGTGTCCGTATAGGACAAGTACGATGCCCTGCGATGAGAACGATGATCGGCGGACACCTGATTAAACAGACGTACGATGATCGGGGGCTTAGGCGATGTACCCATATATCGTTGATGATGTATGCCGGGGATCGAAATAGATTTTTGTTTCAAAGTAAACAAAAACTCTATTTCACAGATCAAATGGTGGCACACATGATGTAAAATGATGTGCCTATGATACTTGGTATTTGCCTAAGATTCCTTGGAGAAGAGGATGTAAGGAATATTCAATCTAGCCGTATGGCTCCGGTGCACAAGGAGGCTAATTATTTAGTTGACATAAGTCAGCAGAAACCTCGTCGACAGCGGCAAAGGGTCAGGCTGGATGGCTATATGTTTGATTAATATGCGGGTAAGTAAAACGCACACAGTGAGATACTGTATGTTTAATTTAGGTTTTCTTTTCAGGTATGATGCTGCAGGGGAGCTTACGCTGCCCCTAATTGTAGGTAAGTACAATGGGTTTGTATGGTAAGAGGAAGCGGTTAATTTAAAGAGGATGGGCGGTTCTTTGGGAATGTATTAAAGAACCGCTACAGTCGTATACGAGAGCAATTAACGTGGCAATCCCCAGCTTGAGTAGCGAGTTGAAACATCTCCGTAGGCACGCGGCCGTGGTCTAAAGTGAAGATGTTTCATAGCGTGCGTTCGAATCACGTCTTAGTTTTATCGCAAAACGCTATAGATTTCATAACCGAAATTCAAGAAAGGTTGAAGCTAGGAGCTCATGTGCTGCTTCATTTGCGGTTGACCTGATGGTTCTAAATTTGTGTCCCAGATTCCAATGTCAATTAATCTGCCGCATGGTTATTCTGTACGGTAATTGGCGATGATTTACATTAAAAGAGAGCATTTGGCGGATTTATATGTTGATGTCGAGTACGTCACCGAAGTGTTCCGCCGAACACTGTTCACGATGGGGGAAACAACCTGGAACACGGAGACGCTGTCAAATTAAATCAACACGGATAGTTATTTTTATTTTCTATTTTATTGGGTAACATCTTTTTTACTTTAGTCACACATAATTACAGCGCAAAAGTTCGCTTCACGCGCCAACCGACACACATTTCCTTTCGACGACACGGAAAGTTTTTTTTTATTAAGTTTAATTGTTTCGCGTGAGATATTCGTTAAGTCCTCGACTAATCTCTGCGACTCCTCGATATAGACTCCTTCGAAAGAGACTTCTCGCCTCGATGGCTATCAAAATCAGACTAACTACCTCAACCCCAAAAATATCCTGCTACAGATCGTATCTATATCTGCACAGAGAAATTTCCTATTCGCATTGCTAACAGAATTTCCGAATCTCTGTTAGCAGCATGTTATTAAGTCCCAGGGGTGATTTATCATTCCTGAAAGAAGAACTCGCTCATCATCGAACATCATTATCACCATCCGTGGTGGTGGTCGAAATTCAGTTCGACGGTTGTCGATTGTGTGCCGCCTTATTTACTTAACACATCTGGCGCGAAGGCCGAAAGATGTCCTGCAATTTGAACGGACGTATAGTTAATGGGTTTTGTTTGACTTTTTTCAATACACCCGAAATCCATTAGATCTTTCTAATGGGTGTGAAATACAAAAAAGGCACCGTGGGATAGGAGTAGTTCCCTTGGGTAGGTTTTTAGCCTCATACATTCTCCGAATTATCTCGTTGAGATAATTACGGTTGCCGTTTCTTTTGTTTGCCGATAGATTTGGTGGTCTTTATGGCAGCTACCCTAACGTGCATCGTTGGTCGGCTAATTTGCTGGCGATAACAAATCCTTGTAACATCGTGTAGATGTTCAGGATTTCGGATTGTGCAGTACTGGAGTGCGGCGCATTTCAATCTTTAGTAATATGATGAATGAATGCTTTTACCTTTGTTTCAGGTATGCTACAATCGACTTGTTGCTTGATATTGAAAGCTTTGGGACGTTCAGTTCCTTGCTTTTTTTTAGTGTTTTTAGATTTGGGACACGCCTCTGTGGGCGCGTGCAACGTTCTCAGGTAAGTAAGTTCTTTGAAGGTAGGAACCTTACCTGCGCGGAATTGTGCGTTCGTAGAACGCTACAAGCATACCTGAAAATATTGTTAGGGAACTTGAAAATATTGCCGAGGTTTCGACTTTACTTGAGTTTAATTGATGTCGTAAACAAAAGAAATTTTGCCGACTTGCTTTAAATTTAAAGATAAGTTAAGTAAAGTGGGTGGTTAGTACTCGTAGTAGTCCTTCCAATTACACGTCTCGAAATTCAAAAGCGACCTCATTGAGTCATCTTGCAAATTAGGTAGCCAACATTTTGCTGCGTTTTATTACGATACTCGTTGAAAATGTTCAAAAAACTATAATTCGTGACAGCTCTTGGCTCGAAATAGCTGTCCATCAATCTTGCTTTAGATTGTCCTAATAGCTTCCAATCACGCGGGATGAATTCACTTAGATGCTTGTCATTCAGAGCTTTTAAAATTCTGTCTAGGTCATAATTCTATAACTTGGTAATGGCTTTTAAAAGACGTAACTTTGATTGTATTTCAATTACCCGTTCTTTTCATTGAAGGTTTTCAACTCTTGGGTTTCCAGCTTCCATATGAATACGAAATTATTCTCCGATTATTCTCGGTTAAAGTTGCTGGAGCATTTGAAGAGCTGTTGGGAACGCTTCCGGTTTTGCAGCCAGTTAGTGGTCGGAAAGAAGTGCTCCCATTCAATTTATGTTCAACACCATGTTCGGTGAACACCACAAAAACGACGAATCAACTACCGCACTTTTCACATAGCAAAGGGTACGTTGCAATGCCATCTGTTGATAATTGGCAAAAGAGGACAAAATGACCTTATGTAAAGCAGGGGCGTGACAAGGATCGCGTTCGTCCTTATTACATTTCGTTTTATCTTTTTTTCCTGTTGCTGTTGTTGTTCTTTTTAATTTTTATGCACCTCTGTCATTATTGCCCCCGTTTGTGGTATTTTCATGTCCCCAACTGGAGCTGACCGCAACACATTTTTATTTCGCGTAAAAAGTGCAATAATTTAAATTGCGTCTTTATCCTTTCTCTTCGTGTGCGACTGGACGACAATGGCGCAAAGTTAATAAATTAATTTCGGTGTATGTTGCGTACCACTGCACCGCATCGTGCCACCCGCCACCGCCACCGGCTCTGTCTCATTCTCTGGGATCCAATTGGAAAACAATCGTGAACAATTTTTGTGCGCCAAATGAATTATAGCGATTGTTGTCGATTTTATTACCGTCGGAGGTTTTGTTAACGTGGACGGTGTGGCAGGCACTTGAATCCTTCCCACTCTTGCTACTGGATATAAGCCTGGAAATTGGAGTAAAATTTACTGCAACAGGATATTGTTTTGTATTAGTTAGCCGTTGGTGGTGGACGGTTGGGGAATTTGAATCATTAGGAAGGGCTGCACCATTGGTTTGTTGTGGCGGAAGATTCGGTTACTGGTGTCATGTCCGAGTTTAATTGGGCACTGTCCCTGTAAGCTGGGTCTAGTGCTAGGCAGACCAGAGTGGCTTGTGCACACAAGTTCTAAATTTTTCAATTTTGCATATGCAATTAGGCAGATGAATCCCTTGTTCATTCCCCATCCGACAGCGTCTAATCATTTTCAATACATTGTAGATCAATTGATTTCAAGTGACTGGCGCAATGGTAATCCCCGAACAACGTTTCCAATTGAGATCTCTTAGTATTCCCAGGATAACACACGGAATAAACGTGTAAAATGTTCGTTTTATCAGAGGGGATCTTCAGGCAATGCCGGTGCATCTGAAATCTTTGAATAAGGAAGCTTTGCTTCTGCTACTGCACCTTGACTCATTTACACGCCAAAGTATTGCCGGATGCACCACTTGATACAGGAGCATTGGGGTGGGTGGGTCCTGAACACTGGCACTTGACGATGAAATGTAAATATGTACAGCGCGCGCTACCCTTTTGCGCTAATTTTATGAGCCGCATGGAGGTACCACAACTTGCAGGGACTTCTAGTGGGGCGGACGTATAAGATAAACGAGTTTCGTTGTTTGCAGGACATAAACCGTTTTAGGTCGAAGTGTACAAGCGATGAGCAACGAAACAAATCCAATGGACAGCAGGAGGTGGTCGTTTGGGTTGTGGCTAAGGACCGCTTAAGGGACATATATACCCTTTTGGTCCCCTGGCAGCTATTTGCGACTTGTGGGTAGATTGGTATTAAAGTACCAATATTTTACGAGTGACTCTGGTTAGTATTTTGTACTGGTTGCCTAAGCTGAATGGTGTCCAGAAGTTCGATGCATTATGTTCCAACAGCGGCAGGTGCCTTAAGTGCTGGTCATATAGGTTGTGCAATGTAGAGGGGCGGCCCTGTGGAGTCTGTATAGTTGCCGTCATTGTCGATGGCACTTAGTACATACCACTCAGGTTCTGTTGTAGTTAAATGCGTTTCGTCGTGCGGTTGAGAATACCTCTGACAGAGGCAACTGACCACAATTTATGCTCGCAATTTCGAGGATTGTAATGCTTGCTTTAAATTTCTTTGCATCGTTCCAATTTTAATACAAGTCTTGCATGTGTAAGAACAAGAGTTTTGCATGTTTCACTCGGTGACATTGCAACAATTCTATTGGCATGTATTTTTCGATAGGCTTATATAATTTAACCCCTTAATGCACATTTAAACGGTAAATAGTAAACATTGCCCGTATATGTCACGGAGGTGTGCATTAAGCGGTTAATAAGCTGGGCTTGGTTTGGCGTAGATTACATTTAATTTTTGATACAGTCAAAACATATTATAAAATATAATATCAAGGTAAACCTCTTACAAATAAGAATATAAAATAAATTGGATTTTTCTAATAGAACTTTATTAAGGTAAAGTTCTCACCATTGTTTCGATAAGCTGGAAACGTCGAGTATGTTTAAAATATCATTATCATCATCAGCACTACAACCGGGAACCGGTCTTGACCTTATTTAGCAAGTCCTGAGGCTTGTTACATTTTCCATAATGATTTGATTTTTCCGGGCAAGGTCATTAGTCTTCCGCCAGAGGCTCTCCGACGGGGAATCGAACCCCGATCTCCCGCGTGACGGGCGGGTATGTTTAAAATATAATACAATAAAATTTAAAAAAAGCTTGTTTTTAACAGTGGGAGGCTTCCTCATGTGTAAAATGCCATTTTAATTTTTGCATAAATTTCGCACGACCTCTTCGTCCTTTTTCAAAAATCTCTTTCATAGGAGGGTTGCCTCTTATGTTTCGGGATTTGGCAACCCTAGTGTTGCAATCCGGCAATTGACAGCTCTGTCGTAAAGTTGGACATTTTTGAGGTTATACGCACTCAGAACGTTTTGACATATGAGCGCTATTTGTGTTGTTTACAGTAACTTAAAAAATTCATCTCGGCCCAAAAATGGAATTAAATCGTCAACATTTTCGTGCTATTATTTTTTACAACTTTCGGCGTGGATTAACTCAACAACAGTGCATGGATGAACTTAATTCAATTTTTGGCGATGAAGCTCCATCAAGGACCAGTGTTTATCGATGGTATGGTGAATTCAATCGTGGTCGTAGTTCACTCCAAGATGAATTTCGTGAAGGTCGTCCAAAATCAGTTGTTGTTCCGAAAACCATTGATGCTGTGCGCGAACTGATATTGGAAGATCGTCATGTGACCTATCGTGAGATTGAGACAATCTTAGGCGTTAGTGGGACCAGCATACATTCAATATTGCATAAACATTTGACCGTCAAAAAAATTTGTTCGCGTTGGATCCCACACAATTTGTCAATCGCCCAAAAAAAGGCTCGTGTCAATTGGTCGAAAGAAATGCTCAAAAAAATACGGTCGCGGTGCTTCGAAACACGTCTATGACATCGTGACAGGTGATGAATCGTGGATTTACGCGTATGAGCCCGAAAGTAAACAGCAGTCGACTGTCTGGGTGTTTCAAGATGAGCCAAATCCAACAAAAGTTGTTCGCGCACGAAGCACTTCCAAGCAAATGGTCGCCTGTTTTTTCGGAAAAACTGGACATGTCGCAACCGTACCACTAGAACAACGCAGAACAGTCAATTCTGAGTGGTACACAACCATTTGTTTGCCAGTTGTCTTCCAAGAAATCAGGAAAACCAACCGCCGAAAACGGATCACTCTTCACCACGACAATGCGAGCTCTCACACATCGGCTGCGACAACTGCATTTTTCGATTGTTTTTGTACTTGCACAATACATTTCCGCAATTTGTATCATAATTTACAGTTAATTGATACAAAGTGTGTGACGAATGTCTCAATCATAATTTGATCCATTTTAGTCGTAGAATATACAGTTTTTGTCACCCGGAGAAAACCTTTTTATTGAACAGCGGAAATAGATTTCGCCCGAAGAGGGATTATTTTTATATATCAAGCTGTTTTCTTTTTTCATGTTGAAATAATCGAAAAGAGTCAAAAATCAATTTTAAAATACATGTAAAATTTTTTATTTTCAAAATCTTTTAAGAATTCTAGTCACGCTGATAACCAATATCTCACATATTTTAAATCCATTTGAATTTTTGTTTCAGATAAACAGACCATTTGAAATCATGTCAGAAGTGGAAGCACCTTTTTAAGAGAAGGCTATTCAGCAGATATTAACTGAACAGTGATTTCGGTATAAAAAATACTTGAAGTATGCCTCAAAACTGTGTATTTACCTTTGATGACAAGAGTCAGTAGTGAGTTTTCAAGGCATTGAATTTCACTCGTTTAAATATTACGCATTTTAATTTCCCTTTTGTCTTCTAACGGCTGAAAACAGCCGGAGCCCCATCAGGTTGTTCGATAATATTTTCCGAGTTTTTGGGCAGAAATGTTGTTGACCAGAAATCTTGTTCCACAGCTTTCCCCGTTCTGTAACGGTACGAGTTCTGTGGCGGTTCCGCCAAACCCCACGGTTCACTTACCTAAAAAACCCCCATAACTTCCATCAAGTCTGTATCAACTTTCTGCTAATGGAATCGCATTGAGCACCTGTAAAAGCTTCACGCAATAAAATTCACCAAATGTATTTACCTAAAAGCGCCTGGAAGAGAATTCTTACCTGCATTCATTTATTCGAATTCAAAATTCCTCTTAAGAATTCTGTTCCAAACAGCATATTCCTGGAAAAGAAAACGTATCGGCTCACATATCATGTAACCATCCCAGCCAGGGATAATTATCATTGCGCCGCCTATTCCCAGCCTCATTCATGTGTACAACAAATCCCCCTTCATACACGTTAGCTGGCGACCTACACCCAAGGGACCAAAGCAAATATACGCATCTCGCGTCTTAAACCATAAATTAAATCATACAGCATAGGCAAATGCAAATAGGTATGGTATGCTTACCCTTGGCAGCGATGCTATGAACAGCAATTCCCTGTGAATATGCTAAAACCAATTAACACAATTTTGCGGACATTACGGCTATCGTTACAGCTGAAATTCATAGCTTAGACAATGATCTACCCGATCCCCTTGTCTTCTTATATTTCGGGATCTGCTTTTCGTCAGCAGCGGCAAGAGCAAACAGAAAACCAATTATCATCAAAGGAGATTCGGTTTGTTTGCTTTACCGAATTAGCATTCCATGAAGACATTCTATGCCCTTTTCTTTTTTTAGACTCCTTCCCATTGCTCTGATCCATAGAATAACCAGTGTACACACATACATGTGTACTGTGGTGATTTTCTGTATGAGATCTGTTGGTTACCCCAAAGAGAGACTTTACGTCTCTTTCGAAACAGGAAATGCACCCTTAATTTAAGAGAGCCAATTTCACTGGCTGAATTTCTTTCGGTAACGATTGAATATCGTGGAGTCCTATTACAACCACCGTTCGCGACGGTCGGATCACTCCCGCTCCCCGGTGCGCACGGGGATGCAGATATTTCAAAGTCGAGAGTCGCGTTCATATACTCAAAAGTCGAGAGTCGCATCCTACAACTTCAAAAATGTATTCGTTTGTACAAGTAAAATTGCCTCCTCAGTTTGCTACCTTGAATTTGTTAAAATTAAGAAAGAATTATACGAACCGTAAAACTACGTTGTTAAGTGTGTCTTCTGTTCCGATTTAAAATAAAGTTAGCAAAGACCTTCTAATCAGTGCTTTTATTTTTTTGATATTTCCGGCGAACTATGTGTTGGAGCTGATACGCAAATTAAATTAAAAATTAAAGACCCAGTTACATCCCACCTGTGTGTTTCATACTCCGTTCCTGGTGAACCTTTTGCGGCGTTGCTCAGTGTTGTATTCGGCGGAACTATCGGTGTATGATGGGGAAGAAGGGAATCAGCGCCGTGCGCCGGTGCAACATACTTCTCCTCCCCACAGTTCTGACGCTATAAAACGAATTGCGCGAAACAATACCACCAATCTCTGAAGAACAGTACCCGTGATAATATCTGTAAAACAGACAGAGGCCAGTTACACGCCTTCGATGTGATGGCGACTGTAGTCCCAACGTCAGCGCCATGTCTCTGATCAGGCGGATCGATTGTCTCTGTATGCTCTCAAGTAGGTCGAGGATATGTTTAGCAGCAGAGCTCCAAACATGAGAGCAATATTCGAGCGCGTAATTTGGGATGTATACAGGAGAAGAAGTTGACGTGGAATAAAATATTTCTTGGCTTTAAAAAGATAATTCAGTTTTCCTGGGGCGGATCTGGCGATGTTCGACACGTGTTTATGCCACTATATTTTCCCACAGAGCGCGACGCCGAGCAATTCCAAGCATTCCCCACATTTGAGGGTCTGGCTATTCATCATCTGCTGTGGAACCGGTGATCCACTTTTCTTTGTGAATGTTGTATTCTGTATATTCGTTGCATTGAAGTCGTCGAATTTGGGATTTTTCGACTGCAGGACCTTATTCAGATCCTGATTCAGAGGATCGATCTGGCTACATCTCAGCTAGTATGAGGTTGGTGCACTAATCGGTCGATCACTCGACAAAGTGGAAACAAGCGTACTATCATCCGCGAAACTGAACACTCGGTTATCCGTTTACTCCAACAAATAATTTATGTGATGCAAAAACACGGTTTGAGTCAAAATAGAAACTTGGGGCGCTCCGGAATTAATAGGATACAAATCCAAACACTCGCCGTCCACAACAACCCAGATCGATCGATTTTTGAGGTAGTTCTTCGTCCAGTCGCAAAGTTGCTGGGGAAGTCCATAAGAATGAAGTTTGCTCAGCAATGCCGCGTGCCGGACGCGGCCAAAAGCCTTGGAGATATCCAATGTGACCGCCCTTGCCTCAACATGCCGCTCAAACGCAGATGTCCATATATCGGTTATAAAGGTCAAGAGGTCTCGCGTAGACCCCCCGCCACGGAATTTGTTTTGACGATTATTCAGAAGTCCGTTGCACTCCAAATTCATAATTAAGACGCTTTTTCCCCCCTTTGGGATCGGCTGAACTCTAGGTATTTTCCAGCAGGCAGGAATGGTCCTTCGTTCATAAGATAAGCGAAAGAGTCTGCCAAGAACTGGCAATAGTTCTGGAGCACAGTTCTTAAGGACTATTGGTGGTATTCCGTCGAGACCGGTTGCCTTTTTACGGTCCAGTTCACGTAGAATGCGTTAATTTGTACGCGGGCGAAACTTCACATTCCGCATCGAAGACCGTACCGGCGCAATCACAGGTGGCTCCAAAAGATCGGCATCAAGATTTGAATTCGCGGAAAATAAATTCGCGAACACATTAGCTTTATCCTTTGAATTTGTGCCTAACGTCCCGCTGCCCGTCATTAACGGAGGAGCGTAGGAAACTGACAGTCCTCGTCATTGACCAGGAGGGACGCGAACCAGTTGGGCACTGAAGGAGTTTATTGGTCGCTCTATCTGTGTAAGCCTTCTTTGCAGTATAAATCGTCTGGTTGCATGAGTTATATTCCTTGGCCTGTGGTGAGGAAAAATAAAGAACCTTTTTCAAGACTATGTCTTTATTTTCGGGTTGAGTGGAACTCATGAATTAGTTTTCATTTACAAAATCTTAACCTGTTTATACTGGCCTAGGTTGATAAGGTTAGCCATGCATTTATCTTAGAATTTCTGACTCATCCATCAGTGAGATTCGAATATTTCTTTATCATCTATGTCTCTATGGGAAAGTATATTGACTCATGAAGAAATGAATTCTTGAGATTAGAATGTTTGCGATATGTCTATTCCTATGGAAACGTGACTCATGGAGAGATGAGGCGTTAACTCACGCGTTTCTGATTCTAACAAAATTCGTTCTGTTCACCCCGGTGAGGTTGGAGCGCCATTGTTTAAGGGGACATTCCGGTTTGTTCGATTCAAGAGACAAAAGATAAAAGTGATTTTGAACACCTGGAGGGGGGGTTTCCGGTTCCGGAATGACTCGACAAAATTTACAAACGTAGTCGAAAGATGAATAAAATGTTTAAAAAAAAAATTGTTGTTACATCTTTAATACTTTCTCTTAAAAAAATTCATGAAAATAACCTATTTTTTGACCCGACAAACCGGAATGTCCCTTTAAAAGCTCTATTTCTTGTCTCTGTGATCTGCTCGCATCTTTATCAAATCAGGGCTTACCAGATGAACTTCGATTGATGGAATGGGGAATGTAGATCTCCACCCCGAGAAGAATAATATTGGTAACCGACTCCGCGCATTCGGAGTCTCCAAACCACGCCCCAGACCACCGAAAGGATACGAAGAAATCTCGCAAATCGTCCCAGTTGGCAGCCTCATACCTACATACATGGTGAAGCTGCTTAGGACGGTTATTCTCTTGAAATGCAAGTGGTTGTGCGACCAAACCAAGTAGTGATCTGCGTTTCCCAGCAGCGTAGCAATCTCCACGGTATAAATGCTCGCCTCGAATGTCAAAATCAGATCCACGGTGTTCCCATAATCACCTCGGGTATCCGACACTCGTGTAGGTTCATACGCGAGTTGAGTCAAATTGAGGCTAACAGCTAACATATCCGCCTGCCTACCAGCCTCTTCGGTTCTGTTGGAGTGCACTAACTAGCCAGAATTGTGCAGATTAGAATCGCCAAGGACCACAATTTCAGAATCCGGGTGGTTGATCTGTATCCGGTCGACGGTACGTGAAAGATGTTCGCAAACGTCGCCGGTTGATCGTCATTCGGTGAGCGGTAAAAACAACAAAGAAATATAACAGCATTTTTCAGCACGAACCACTATCACATGATATCCATGTTCCAACGCCTCCATCCTTTAGAAAGCCATATCGGACCGCTCGAAGACACAGATTCTGCCCTTAAAACGGAATCTCGAATGTAAATCGTTTCCTGAGCAACGAAGATATGTCAAATCAGTTGACGAATCGACCTGGGTCTCAATTAGGGCAAGGGTATCAAGTTTCGCTGTTCCCAAATATTAGTGAACAGGGTTTACATTCGTATTGGTGAAACCGATGCCCTTGACCTTATAAAATGCTGTTATCAGTCAAACGTGGACAGAGCCTCGAGGACGAGCCCGATTATGCGATGACGAATTTCTTAAAGTTCGGTTAGCTATCATAATATCTGCATGATGTTCCCCCTGAGATAGTCCCACTCGGAGATCCGAATAGGAAACTAGTCTATAGCGTTTGAAATAATAGTGAAGAAGAACGTGTGATTCGAACTGACGCTATGACAGTTTGAATCACCAAAAATTGTACCTAAGCGTTACCCATCAGGCTACTGACCGATTTTTGAATTTGATTTTTAAACTCGACTATACTCCACTGATGTGAATTGTTATGTTATCGCTAAGGCATACGGCTCTGATGTATTTTCTTATTCGATTTTTCGTTCGGTGCTCTTCACTATTTTGCTTGTGAATTGTGTGTGCATCTGTTAGAGTCGTCCCAAGTCTACCACCGGAATTCTTTATATCAGAAGGTACCCATCATGACTTGTCTCCGTGTCAGTCCGGGCCAACAGCCATACATCCAAAACATAGTCGAAAATTTCTCCTTACGATATCGCTGAATGTGCAACGTGACGGGATGGTGTCTCACCTTGGGACCGACTACCACTCGAACCAACTCTTTCTCGAACCGGCCCATCAGCCAAGCTCTGACATATGGCCAGGGATTTCTCCCGAACATTTCACGAAGGTTATAGCCTGATGGGAGGCTCCTCGATATTATAGTGGTTAGTATACCCGACTGTCACGCTGGAGACCGGGGTTCGATTCCCCGTCGGGGAGCCTCTGGCGCAAGACTAATGACCTTGCCCGGAAAAAACAAATCATTATGGAAAATTTAACAAGCCTCAGGACTTGCTAAATAAGGCCAAGACCGGTTCCCGGTTGTAGTGCCGATGATGATGATGATAGCCTGATGGGGTGGTATTTTACCGTGCGGGAAGGCGTTGCGACCTTGTAGCGGTTCTACGAACCACACAACCCACTATAGGTTGAGATGTCCTTTCCGCCAAGGATCATACTTACCGTTATCCATTACAAGTGCCCACAGGCACGTGTCCCAAAAGTCCTTACTTCCGCCTGAAACAAAAGGTAACATTCCAAATACGCCAACATTGAATTCAATAGTAAAAATCAATCGAACTTAACGTTCAAAATTTCTTAATATTGAATTCAATTCATCCATTCAATTCAAATCCATTTACGCAATTTCATCTAATCAATGCAATTCCCTAAAACCACAAGCAGCATGATGCATATCTCCTCTTGTAGCTAATAGCAATTAGCACCTCTAATTCCTTGCAAGATCCCGAAACCGAAAAGCGCACGTGTCCAAACAAAGTCATTGCGGAGAAACAGCAATTGACTAAAACGCTGTTCTCATAGGGAATAATTATCACAACCGAAGATAGTTATTGTGGCCAAAAAGAGATCGCTAGTAATAATAAACCACACCAAAGACTCACCGATCGATTCGACAGAAGGTGTGAACTCCGGGTTCCCAGGAAGATCTTCGGCCACACAGGCAGCAACCTACGCGCCTGTGTGTGCGCGTGCAACCGCACATCTGGCCTCTGACAAAACAGGAAACCGAGGACAAAGGATAGTCTATATCGAAGATTCGCATCGCATAGTCGAGCAGCAGGACAGTGAGCCCTACCGAGGAGGTCGAACCGCGAGACGAATACATTAGTAGAAGTAACCGCGACTTAAAAGTTAAAAATAAAGAGAAAGGCGAGTTAACGTGTGTCCAAAGTTAACTTACAGTAAAAGCGTCAGGAGTACCTTAATACGAATCGTGGCTTGGTGTAAACTCGGAATTAAAAAAAAAAAGTTAATAAACAAAAGTGTACACTAAAATAGTTCGTGTTTCATTTTTGTAAAATAAACAGACCTGGTTCACCTAAAGGTAGTTCGTCGCTTCCTTTGCCAACGTGTTTTGCTCCGCTTGTGTATTTTCCTCTGCGGTTAACAGTGTTCGGCGGAACACTACATCATCGAACATTTGAAAACGACATTCAAATCCGCCAAAACTTCACCTACCACTCGGCCTTTAGTTGCCTCTTGTGACAAGCCGGCCTAGCTGTGAATATATTCTAACGCGCTACTAATAGGGCGAACGATTCGAAATCATTGCATAGTATTGATTCCTTAAAGTGTGAAAAGACGAAAAATAAGTCGCCAAGAAAGGAACGGTGGACAATTTTCCCACATTGCACTTCACTAACCTATACATTCTTCTTCGAATCGCACTTTTCACAAGCACTCGGACACGTGTGTGGAAATCCGTGTTTTTTTACTTCGAATCCCATCAGTCGATCGCGCGAACCGCTAAGTGGAATTTAGTTTCTTATGTTTACTTGATATATTCAAAACGATTGCCTAACTGGTGGTGTTGTTGGTCCATTCTTTTACGAATCATACACGGAGTGGTAGTTATTTTCAATTCTCAGTCCTATGATCGCATGCTCACCGAATGTTTTTTGGCGAAAAATTGATGATTTCGATCTGAGCGATATGTGGTTCTAACAAGTCGAACCCCAAGTCCATTTAGGTGCTACTGTTGAAAAACTTGCCAAAGCACATAATCTCAGAATTCGGTGATGTCAATCGGCAGTCAAAATTATGTGATTTGAATCATTGGAACAGCTCTCAGTTGATTTATGACACCCTGTTAATTTTAGACAGCCTTGATCCACACAAGGACACGAATTAAAGAGGCGACTTTCCAAGATGTTAAAAAATTTTTTTAATACTTAATAAACCTTATTAAATAAAATCAATGAGGTAAAATAAAAACACACACGTAAACTTCAATAACATATTTCAAATTTTTAATATAATATTATTATATTATATCCTCGTTTAACGATGTTGCAGGTACTTTTCACGACCCACGCTACAGAATTCGATACGCCCCGCGTACACCTGAAAGTACCTCAAGAAGAGGACGATGACCAGATGGGCAGTCGAGGGGATAAATTATTTGAATCTAAGCATGTGAAATCAGATTCAACGACAGAGCTAGAAGCTCTCACGGTAAGCAAGCGGTCAGTATTAAGAAAAGTTTTGTCAACAAAGGCACATCCGGTCCTATACCTGCAAGTATCAACCCAAAAATCGAATTGGAGATGAATAAAGCCAAGAACCCCGGGAATTGCGATTTTCACTGCTTCATCTACCTTCGATCCTGGGGGCACCGCTGCTCGAGGCCTGGGCGAATCGCTGTCACGCGTCCAGGAATTGCCGCTTCTGGCCACCTGGGCACATCGGTGTCACATGTCTGGGGTTCATCACTTCTCGCCGCCTGGACGCAACGTTCTTGGCGTACCCTCTTATCACCGCCCAGGGATATCGCTGTCACGTGTCGGGGGCGCCACTCCAAGAGAGTCGGTGTCTAAGCTGGACTTTCGGTAACAAGATTAGGGGACATAGAAGATGAGGAACAAGGAAAGATGTCGGCACCCTTCGAGAAATCATATCAGCGGAAAACGAATTGTGAACACATGGTTCAGCCACCAGTCAAAGAAGAAAGGTACCTGGCTTTGGGACTAGGCTTCTATTGATCAGCAGATTATTCTTCCTGATAGCAACCTGGATGCGCAACCTCTTTGGCTCAATCAAGTGCCAGTTGTAATTCAATAAGATATGACGCAAGGTGTTCAACCACAACACCATCAAAATCTGAACAACTATGCTGTTCCAAAAGGGAATCACATTCGGTCACAGCACGCACAACAACAATCACAGCATCAGCATATACATTGTGATGACAATCATCATGAAGATGATTGTGCTGCACAGACACTGTCGGCACCTTATGACTGTAGTCCAGGTTCATTTGATAGGAATCACGCGCGACGACGTCAGCGGCGGAAATAAAAGTCAGATGATGGAAACTACAGGAGATCCAATAATACTAACGAATCAACTTCCACGAACTACCATTAAGGGATCAATACAATCCCTTCTGATCATGGGAAGTTCAGAGGATTCGCTCAATTCAAGGAACATATCGACGTTTTCTGGTCCTCAAGGCCAGCAAGATTATTTCTATGGTGGCCATTATCGTAATTATCATTTGGAGCACCATCACTCTATCAGTGGATCAAACACTCCGCCAGGCAATGTGGCCAACGTCAATCTCAGTCCCCATCGAGAAACTCGCCCAACGCCAGGTAGTGGCATTAGCGGCATAGATGGGACAAATCCCCAACTGCAACAGCATCAGCCACAGCAATCACATTGGATTCGAGACGCAGATGATCCTATGCAGTTGGCGGTTACTCTAACACTTCTAGTATCGGCACAGGCTGGTCATATTCAGAAGATGGTGAAAACACAACATGGCACGGCCGACTTTAACCCAACTAAGCGGTCTTTGGACTGAATCAACAGCTCCATCTAGTGCACCTAGATTTCAACTAGTTCTAAATGGCCACATTTACAACCAAGGACAAACACCAACACTTCAACATATTGGCGACCACATCGCTCAATTACCACTCAAATGGATTTACGATCCAACATGGGACTACGTCCAAGATATTGATACTCTTATTTATGGATTTACGATCCAACATGGGACTACGTCCAAGATATTCTTACTCTACTTACGGATTTAGGATCCAACATAGGACTACGGCCAAGATATTGATACTCTACTCACGGATTTACGATCCAACATGGGACTACGTCCAAGATATTCTTACTCTACTTACGGATTTACGATCCAACATGGGACTACGTCCAAGATATTCTTGTTCTACGTGCGGATTTATGATCCAACCAACATTCCAATTATCAACAAGTATCAACAACAACAACGACGGCCTTACCTCGAGCTACAACGTTAGCACTCAATAGCCAACTGGACCTACGGTCACAGACACACACACACACACAGATAACATCAAGTATGCCAATATAACATAACTCATTATATTTCATAACTGAGATAAATTAATATAATCAATATAACTAATTATTGCCACCCTACCTCAATACGGTGTCTCCGATGGACGAGACAAAACACGAAAATTACTTGTGTCTCAATAGCAAGCATTGCCGTGCTAACCATGCCCAAGATGACCATTGCGCTGATACACCTCACCTATACAAGGAAGGAAGAAACACCTATTGGTCCATCGTCGCTGGCCCGGGAAGATGTTGCAGACGCAACAGCATATCAATCTAATTCAAACGACTCGGCAGTATGCAACTATAAGTTTGCATCATAAAACTCTGTATTGGCATTGAATGCTGCCAATTGCTCAAATATGAAAGATTCAGCGGACTGATAACGGGCCCCGTTATTGGAGATGCTGAATGTAGGAGAATGAAAAATTGCGACTCATGAACAGCTTTGTTGTTATTGTTTTAGAGACAGTATGTTTAACGTCTTTTTTCTAACAAAGAGTTTTTGTGCATTCGGTACGGTTCAGTTATTAAAAGTTATTTGTGCCCAGTGCGGCAATAGTTTGCTGTCTCGTCGAGGATTAACTCGGCGCAGAACACACGTAAACTTCAATAAATTTCAAATTTTTAATATAATATTATTATTATTATTATTAATATAATAATAAAAGTTTTTTGGCGGAAAATTATTTGGTGTGATTTGACTTTGACGAATGTTTATTGTCCTTCGGTTGAAACTCCTGGTTGCAGCGTTCCGCCGCACACTGCTAGCACACAACGAATCCACCGAACGAAAAGCACAAATAAAACACGCAGATCGTTTACGGATTTAATCTTTTTTATTTCGTACAACTAATTGTTCATAAATTGCGCACTATGCCCGATTCAACTTAAATACGTGTCTCGACAATATTTTAGTTAACAACGCAGCGAAACACATGCAAACCCCCGTTACTCCCTTAGATTAAATTAAAAGAAATTAGGATACAATTAATCGCTCTCTTTTTTTACATCTCCCTCTCCGTACGAATTGTCGTCCCGTTGACGGTCCAAATTATACTATCTATCTCAACCCCAAAAAATATCCTGCTACAGATCGTATCTATATCTGCATAGAGAAATTTCCTATTCGCTCTGCTAACAGAATTTCCGAATCTCTGTTAGCAACATGTTATTAAGTCCCAGGGGTAACTTCGGTGCCTGAAAAGGAAAAGGTCAATCGACGCATACATCCTTAAACGTCATTATCACCATCCGTGGTGATGATCGAAATTTGGTTCGACGGCTGTCGATTTTTTGCCGCCTTTATTTGCACAAAACATCTGGCTCGCGGCCGGCGGATATCGTGCAGTTTGAATGGACGTACGGTCCATGGTTTTGTTTAACTTCTTTCGGTTAAAACTAACAATCCATTAGACCTTTCTAATGGGTGTGAACATCGAAAGGGATCGTGGGATCGGAATAGATCCTTTGTAGGTTTTTAGCCTCATAAATTTTCCGAATTATCTCGTTGAGATAATTACGGTTGCCTGCAATTTGGTAGCGGATAGGTTGTCGCTGCCTTTGTTTACTTGACGGATTTGGATGGTCTTTATGGCAGCTACCCGCACGTGCAACCGCTGGTCGGATAATTTACCGACGATAGCGATTCCTTGTAACATCGTGTAGATGTTCAGGATTTCCTGTTGTGCAGAGTTGGGATGCGATGCATTTCGATCTTTCAGGAATTCTCTAGGGAGCCGGATGAATGTATGGTTTTTACCTTTGTTTCAGGTATGCTACAATCGACATGTTGAGCTTGATATTGAAAGCTTTGGGACGTTCAGTTCCTTGCTTTTTCGTGTCGGGCTCAACGTTGTGGTGAATATTTCAGGCCCTAGCGGACTTAGTGGCACGCGTCTGTGAGCGCGTGTAACGTTTTCAGGTTAGGTATGTTCCTTGTAGGGTAGGAACCCTACCTGGGTGGAATTGTGCGTTCCTAGAACGCTACAGTTTCCTTGACCCTGAGTCTATCAATTTAGGTTTTATTGCGCGAAAATTTGCCAACTCGTAATTTCAAGATTTGGTGACGTCAATTGACAGTCGAGATTATGCGATTTGACGCGTTGGAATTTTCTGTTTAGATCGTGATTACGCGGACAATCCTTAAACTCTTAAGTAGTTGAAAACATTCGTCAAGTTAGGCCGGAGATCAGCCGCAACGTGCGTAAAATCGGAAATTAACACAGATGCATCAAATCATGCAAGCGGGCTTAACAATATCATCATTGAAATGCTAATTGTTTCATTTTGATTCAATTCTCTTTTGTAGATAAAATTGAATGATCTGCTATTTCGACATTTAAAATGTTCCAGTATGAGGAGTATGTGAAGGGTTGTAAGGGTTTAAGGTGCCTATTTGAGTCATTCCCCAACTGTTTGCAGTCTAACTTTCTGAGGGTCCTATATTTTCTTGCTTCGTCGAGTTCTAGATTGGATGTTTGTCTATTTATTTTTCTATAGTAGTAGACAGGGAAGGAAACAATAGCTCTTGATTGACCTGTTGGGTTGAAACGGTGACTTCCATAATATGCTGGCGTCAAAATGGTTTCGTCCGGGGATACAACAATTGAATTTAATCGATAGGAGAAAAGGGTTATCTGCGATAAGGTCAGGAATCAGAACAAATTAATGGTATGCATTTACTGGGAATTTCAAGTTCATGTGACTAGTTTCAATTCACAATCTCTAATGGACGGATTATTGAGGTGACGAATACAATATGTTATTGCAATGACTGCCAATGGGGTTTGGTTTTTTACGATCTGTGAATTAATAAGTCGAATAGATCATAAAATTAAAAAGCACATGCGACTTCATAGTGGCACGTTTTCTAAAAAAAAAAAAAAAACTGAAGATAAACGAACGTTTTTCGGGAAGGTCTGGTATAGTATATTCAATCATTCTTTTTGCAGATATTTGTAAGACGATGTGATGTAGACTAATGCCACGTTGCAGAGAATTTTCAGTTTCTGTTCAAGTACTTGCATCCTATTGTCCTGCATTTCTGAACAATTCGTCATTTTAACTTCGCCGCAGCAGAAAATCTATTCCAGCTTATTAGATTTGTATACAAATCTTAATGCTCTTCAACAGATCATCCATATGAATCCATCTATTTTCCTCTCATTATAATAGCTATTCGTCGGAGGCCGAGCACTCGTTGTAAATCTTTTGAATATGTGCTGTCTAATCGGTGGTACAGTAAACAACTCAAGAAGCTAATCACGTCTCGAAATCCTGCGACGATAATTCCCACTTGCTTGACTTTTAATCCAAACCATTCATCAAGCTGAGACATCTGGGATGAAAGTTTCGAAGGTTCACCCTGTCTACTGTGGGGTTTCTCAAAGTATGCACAACATGGCTTTGACCAACATCCTAACACTCTGTGCCCGCCTCTCGTCGCTGATAATAAAACGACAAATACACTTACCCGTTCAGACAGGGGCATGAAGATAGAAAGATATAAAAAAAAAATGAAAAAAACTTTAAAAGCCTTTCCTTTCCTTGCACACTTTGATGCCCCATCTATTAGGTATGACTGAGGTTACACACCTGGCCTATGCCCACTTTACGCGGCTTAACTTAAAATCTCATTAGTCATTTCATGATGGCATTTATCAAAATCAGATACACCACAATGACGTTGCGCTAAGAGCTCCAACGCCAAGAGGCTGGACAACAACGTTTCGAATCTGTAAGCTGTATGTGCAGCCACACCTAGCCAGCATTCGGTTTGTGTAAAATGTCACTTTGCAGTCCTTGGGTAATCATTCAAAATGTTTAAATTCCTCTAAAGCGACAGATCCGCCGGGTAGCGGTTGATCGTCGCACCTTTCAAATACTCCGTCTCTCTTCATATACACACGACTATAGGTACTTGCTTGTGTACAGATACCCGTGCATTTGAGTGTTTATGTCAAACCGGAAACTAAAAATCAAATGTAGACGGATGCACAACTGAAGTGATGATTCAATCCAACTCAATGACGGAATCAGTGCAGCTACTCTTGAAGGATCTTTCTTACCACTGTCATTTGAATCGTTGAAATGGAAGCATTAAAACGTCTTCTTCGAGATATCAACATGCACTCCTCCTGTTGGTTATGTGAAATTAATAGATTTATTCGAGAATTATTATTCGTCCCGGCGCAGTTGCATCCTTGCATCCTCTGGAGAAATGATAAATGGTTTCTTGAACCTTCGTATCGGGATTAACACTTAAACCTCGATGTGCACACAACCATCACCAGGACATGCTGTGACATCAAAATTTGTACAATTTGTAGCCGTTTGTCAAGTGCAACACTGAGCTTTCATATAGCACTGGACATCGGCAGCAGAAGACCGCCGGACATGTGCCTTAAGAAGGCACCGTACACACTCATGCACACCCTTGTCTCAGGACAAATCAATTTATGAAAGCAACCTATTTGAGTATCCTTTGGTGCTTGTCCGGATGTCAGTCCAGATAGGGACGGTAAGAAAATATTGAAAATGGCGTGACTTTGGATCGTGTGCCAAGTAATTACGTACGAATACAGATCCATTGATGTTAGATTCATCTAACTGTATTTACCGCCTCTTCGTGGTGTCTGTAAGACATTAATATCATATCTACATATATAGAATTTGACAGCAAGGATTCCCATCCGATGAAACCCCTTCGTAGGACTCGAACGGAGGAGGCGGTGGTTTCACATTTTGGAATTCATTTAATGTAATTCTTCGACGAATTCGATGGGCGGCATCCGGATGTGGGGTAAAGCAAGGATATTTTGCATTTAATTGACCCTTCGGATGAAATATATTTCATTAGTGAGAAGGAGGTTGTGTATTATCTTAAGCAGTGGTATTTGTCTGGTTTATGGATGGTTCAGTGGTCTTTTGCCCCTTGGAATAGGATTCATGAGAACTGAAGGCTGAAAGATTTCTTGACGCATATTTGACCTAAGCTTCTTGATGAGCATCAAGACAAATGACTCGATGTTATTGAGGGATTTGCGTGAATATGTGCTAGGACGAGGAGAATTGAATGTGATTAAGACATGTTCTATGTTAATTTATTACTGGATCTGCATTTTGTAGATTTTATCCCGAAGGACTTCTTGGAGATTACGAAGGAATCTATACAAATAAATTTGTATCTTCGAACTCTTCACAATGATACATGAGAGGATTGCTGACCTCAGCCAGTGTGTCTAAAATATCTCGTTCTCTTTCGCTTAATGACCTTTTGTCAGTATTGTCACTTCGGAGTCAAACATTGAACTGTGAGGGGCAGTTACTACACGTCTGACCCCCACACGTTTTGCACACTTATTTATTACTTTCATTGTTGTTTATTTTTATTAGTGGTATTTTGTTACTATTTTTGTGTAAAGAGAATAGTAGGTAGTCCAGTTGCTATGGGGGGATATCTAAGGTACCTATTTTACCTGTACATGCTATGTAGTCATACATCTACCAATCAACGTTTCATTTCCGAATAGAATTGATGTTTTCGGCCTGAAGGACGAGAACATATGGTGGATGCTATTGTACAGGAATTGTAATTGAAAAATCACCACAATTTAACTTTGGATGAATATAACTTTCTCACGAATGGCGTTTAACAAGGCTATGCACTTGAAACTGATATTACAAAAAGTTTACACAGCATTTTTTAATATTTTTTTAAACATTTTTTGAATAATGTTAATTATCATTTGAAGGATTGTTATAGGATTATTCCTTTTTAAATATTAATTATTATAAAATATATTAATAATTATTCCTCGAGTCCTAAGTAACTTCTCGTCGACATGATAAGTCCAGACAGGATCAGCTGAAAACAAAAAATGATTCCTTTATTAAATTACCCAGAATTTTCAAAGTCGGTCTCTAAAAATAATGAACCGATCTTTTTGCAATTTCATACACTTCTTTTAGATAGGATTTACTCGGAGGTGGACGAAGGATTTTGAAAAAAATAAAATATAAATTTCAAAATCACTTTTTTTTGTAAACAAAACTCCATCATCCACCTCCGAGTAAATCCTATCTAAAAGAAGTGTATGAAATTGCAAAAAGATCGGTTCATTATTTTTAGAGACCGACTTTGAAAATTCCGTTTTAAGTAAAAGGCATTTAAAGAGATATATACCCCCCAATCGCTAGGATGAGGCCACAAATTTTGCAATTGGTTTTCGCTCTTTATACCTGTTGGAAATTTTGTACCCGGAAACATATGCTAGCTGTGAATAGGTACGTATTTTCCAAAAGAGATTCATAAAATTAAAGGGTAATTAAGAAACGACCGTTGGAATTTCCCAAGATCAAATAATAAACTACTTAAAAAGGGTATAAAAAAGTGCGTCACTAGGAAGAGGCCACATGCAAAATTTTAGAAAAGAAGGAACAACTTAATGAAATATTTACATTTTATGGGTTTAAAACATTTATTTATAACGTTTTTCTACATTAATAATGAGTATGCTTGCCGTTTTTGGACATGATCTCTTCAAGACGGTTTGGAATAGGATCATAGACTTTTTTTTAAATAGTCTAGGGAAACTTGGTCCCAGGAATTGTGGGGATTAGAAGTATTGTGCCAGGCATGGGCACTCTGTTCACTTCTTCCTCATCGAACTGTTCACTGGACACAACTCTGAGCGACGCCGCAACAAACTGTTCACCAGAAAAACAATAGTACAATGAAACAAACACTCAGGAAACTGCCAGGCACTGCAGCACGGAAAATTAAACACTTGTTAGAATTTGTAATAAAGGTTATTTTTTTATTTTTAATATTAGTTACAGAAAGTCTGGAAAACAACTTAAACTTTAAACGCAACGCTAAACACGACTTTGTATGTTTACGCCGCTCTGCCGCGCGACGGAGAGCGGAAGCGGCAACGACCGTGGTGGTCGGTGGATGGAATTAGGCTCAACGATATTAAATCGCGCTCAACCCGTCCTCACCCCACCCCTCCCAATGTAAACCTCTCCCCCTGGCTCTCCAACCCCGCCCCTTACCTGTACGTAGACGGGCCCCTCATTGTCATTGTCTCAAAAAAGCCGTATCTGCCTCCCCCACATACACTTGCCCTTCCCTAGCCTCCTACCCCCCTATCGACCAGTCTTTTTCACCTCCTGGTTTTTCTTGTTTCTTTTTTTTTTATTCTCCTTCTCACTCTAGATTTAAGATAGTCTTTAAGGTTTCTTTTTTATATTAATTAATTTTAAATTTAATTTTTAAGCTTGCATTAAGCAAAATAAATGAGGGTTCTGCCCTCACTAAACACTAATAGAAATTCCGCCAATGAAACCGGCTCTCTCAAATTATGGTACACATGTATGTGTTAGCATTGGCTCATTCGTGGAACTAAACCATGAGAACGAATCTAAAGCAAAGAAAGGACATAATGTGCATCCATACGATGTGAGTTCGGCTAAGCAAACAAGCCAAATCGCCTCGGATGCTAATTGGGCCTTTGTTTGCTCATGGGGAACGGATCCAGGGAAATTAAAAGACAAAGGGACCGTATAGATCGATGTCTAGGATGTGCATCGCGGCTAAATAAATAGACGATAATGCTTCGAAGAAATGTGGTAAGAGAAAAGATGAGACGAGGGCATCATAAAAGTCTTAGATGAGTGATGCCCTGTGTAAATATACGAATAGCTATTCGAAAGAGGTGCTAATGTCTTACAATACTTTATACAATGAAAATTGTATATCGTATCTTGGGCCGGTGGCCAAAACGAATTTGTATATGCAGGGAAATTCGTTTGTGGCAAAGAACGAAATTTGAGATTATTTGTTCGTCTCATTTCATTTCATTTTTAAAACGTTTTTTTTATTTTCTTTTTATCTTCTTAGTTTCGAAATTACATGCTAGACAAAAAATGCTTAAATAGCTTAATTATCTTATATTATAATTTAGTGGTCCTACGCAGACGCTCTAAGCTAAGCATTACCTAACTATTGTAAAATTTGCCTTTCGGTGACAGAAATTTGTTTGTGGGAGTACTTATAATTATTTAAAAATTTTAAAAACTTTGTGTGGAAATTTTTTTTTTGTTTTTTTTTCTTAAAATTTAACCTACTTTTTTTTTTTTTTGATATAATTTTATTTAAAAAAACTTAACTTAACTTAACTTAAATCTTATACTACCCTAATTCTAGAAAATTATTTGTTCGTCTAGGCGAGAGATCATGGTCGGGTATATGCCAGCTGAACAAACAAGCTGCCCGTCGCTGCTTGGCAGTTGGACAATGAATCGCCAGCTGATGTGTATGTAAACAAGTTGTACACATGTTAGGCTGGGAATAGCCAACTCAAGGCTAAGATTCCCTGATTATGTGGTTACATTATATGTGAACTGATAAGTTTTCATTTCAGGGATATGCTGTTTGGAAATTCGAATAAATGAATGCAGGTAAGAATTCTCTTCCAGGAGCATTTACAGGTGCTTAATGCGCTTGCCTTAGCGAAAACTTATGCCGATTGGGATGTAGTTAAAGGGGGTTTTCAGGTAAATGGGCCGTGGGGTTTGGCGGAACCGCCACAGAATCACGAATAGCTTCGATTAAGGTGTTATAGCCTTTGGGATGATAGTGAAGAACGTGTGATTCGAACTGACGATATGACAGTTAAAATCACCAAATATTGAACCAACGCGCAACCCATCAGGCCACCGCCGTTTGTACGAATTTGATTTCTAAACTCAAGTACATTCAACTGATGTGGATTTTGTTATGTTATCGCTATGGTATACGGCTCTGATGCATTTTCTTATTCGATTTCGTTCGGTGTTCTTCACTATTTGCTTGTGTATTGTGTGTGTATCTGTTAGAATCTCCATAGTGTCCTTGTCTTTAAATTGTCTGCCGCCTTCATAAAATTTACGAGATACCCATGACCAAACGTTTTCGATTGTGTTGAAGTCCGGCGAATAGGGCGGCCATTGCAAAACTTCCACGTCTTCTGATCGAATCCAACTTCTAACAACCCTGGAAGTGTGGATGGTGGCATTGTCTTGTTGGAAAATCCACGACAGAGGTCCGAAAATGCTTTTAATTTTTGGAAATGTCTGTTCCAGCAAACATTTGTAGTTGTTTCCGTTCACCGTTGTGGACAAAAACTCCAACTTGATTATGCCATTGTAGTTAATAGCTCTCCACACCATGACACCTGATGTACAGCTGTTGATGTCTTGCCACAATAAGCTCCTCCTTTCTTAGATCATGGAAATAAAAGTTGCAACCATCGGGACCATCAAGGTTAAACTTTTTTTCATCCGAAAAGCCAACGCGTTTCCATTCGCTGGTCCAAGCAACTTGTTCTCTTGCAAAATTCATTCGATGCTCCTTGTGGACTTGCCTCAAAACAGGTTTCTTTTTCAATTTTTTTCTTTTGATAGTATCACTTTTTTTTTAATATCCTTCGGATCGTTGCTATGATGGCTAATACTCCGCTTTTTCAATAAAATAAAATAAAATTAAATTAAAATAAAATGGGTGTTTGGCCCTTACTCTAGACGCTGGTAGAGTAGAATTTGAGGCAAGCCGTAGAATCAACCGCTTTTCTCGTGATGTTGTTGCTTCAGATGTGCGTCCTTTTTGACAGTCTTACTTCTGTTAAGCCTTCTTGCTATTTCTCGGCCTGAGAGTCCTAAATCCTTGAAAGCATCTATTTGACCTCTTTCTGTCGCTGTTAACGCCTTTCCGGAACCCATTTGTGTTTTAAATTAAATAAAAACATTTCTTTTCAATATTTTTTTAAATATTATAAACAAACGTTTTAAGAAAAAATAGCTCATGTGCAGTTATGCAACGAAATATTCGCAATGGCCTCATCCAATTGACGTACTGTTTTATACCCTTCTTAAGTAGTTTATTACTTGATCTTGGGAAATTCCAACGGTCGTTTCTTAATTACCCTTTAATTTTATGAATTTATTTTGGGAAAATGCGTACCTATTCACAGGTAGTATATGTTTGCGGGTAGAAAATTTCCAACAGGTATAAAGAGCGAAGACTAATGACCTTGCGCAAGACTAATGACCTTGGCCGAAAAAAAAACTCATTATGGAATATTTAACAAGCCTCAGGACTTGCTAAATAAGGCCAAGACCGGTTCCCGGTTGTAGTGCCGATGATGATGATAAAGAGCGAAAATCAATTGCAAAATTTGTGGCCTTATCCTAGTGATTGGGAGTGTATATAATAAGGAAGGAAGGCCGGGCTTGAAAACGCTTCATCACATCCAATTGTCTTCGAATCGGCTCTGATTTCTGAGATGTTAGAGTTTCATAAGAAACTTGAAAAAAAAGGTATTTTTAGAATACTTTTGTCAGATAACCGCGTTTAAAGGTAAATAAGGTTCGGAGCCCGTTGGAGTGACGAGGCTTAAAAATACGACTTTTTGAAAACGATGTATATAAGTCATTTACAAGTCCTTTAAAGAAGCGTTTTTTAAATAAACAATTTGTTCTCTTCTGAGTAACTCCCGTCAGATATAACGCGTTTCTGCTAGTGGTTTTTGATTCCTCGATAGTACAGTGGTTAGTATACCCGCCTGTCACCCGGGAGACCGGGGTTCGATTCCCCGTCGGGAAGCCTCTGGCGCAAGACTAATGACCTTGCCCAGAAAAAATAAATCATTATGGAAAATGTAACAAGCCTCAGGACTTGCTAAATAAGGCCAAGACCGGTTCCCGGTTGTAGTGCCGATGATGATGATGATGCTAGTGGTTTTTCCAATTTATGAAGCATTTTGAATTTGATTTTCTTTTATAAAATTAAAAAAAAAGCGGGAATAGGGGGTTTTGATGTAGGTTTACAATCGAAATACAGTGCAATCCGATGAAGAATGAAAGAATAAACAAAGGGGGCATCGATATAGATTGGTGCTGAATGTCTGGGTCTTTTAGTGAAGAGGAAATAGGTATAGTACTCCACATTCATGTAGTTCGGCTGAAGAACGATTACCATTTCTTTTTTTTTTTTTTTTTTTGGTTGGTTTCGGTAGGCAGCTGGAAACCTTCAACAGATACGTCTATACATATGCAGAGACATGCCGGAGTTATACCGGCTAAAACCTCCTCCCCGCCAGCACATATTCCCGTTGATTTCCACTGAACTTTCTTTGAGATATTCTATGGCGCTGTTACGTAGTAACTCGCCACCACCTTTGTCCAACCGAGAAAACATAAAACATAAAATATTAAATTTAAACATTAAACATTAAAACATATCATCTTTCATTTTACATACAATAAAAATACATAAATATAAAACACAATTTACATTTTAGCCAGACATAAAACACACATTACATTTAACATTACAAATATAAAACATAGAACATACATTGAAACATAAAACATAAATAACAACTGGAGTATACAAACGCCCAGTTATTACATCAGTGATAGCATAAAGCATCGCCGTTGATTGGGTCATAACGGTTACATCGGACGACCCAAGGGAAGTATTTCGCCAGACACTCGTCGTATAGGTGCCCCTTTTTGTTGCAAAAACTGCAGGCCATAGGAGCAGCCAAAGAGTGCTTTGGACCTGGGTAGGCTGGCTGTAGTGGAACTGGTTACCGCTAGCTTGTTGTGCGAATGAGGCCCCACGCCCTGTTGTTGGAAACCCGCCCTGTTTTGGGACAAGACTGCAGCCGTCACATCGTGGGGGTGTTGTGTGTAGCCCCCCAAAGCATACTGGGGTTGACCTATTAGGGTCTGGGTACCGTCGAAAGACCTACGAAACAGAGCAGAGCAACAAATCACAAAGGTGCGGCCAGCGGTGCTAGTTTTGCGGCCGACACACATACGGTGGCAGTCTATCGACCAAAAACAAAACGGGAGCATTCGGAAAGCTTCTAGAGATTGGGTCGGGAAATCCTAACCCGACTCCAGTCAACTCGCAATTGAGCAAAAGCTGTTTTCAGATTTTGCCAACCAACGCCCTGTTTGTCCAACTTGGACATTGGCCGTAGCAACACTACGTGCCTAATCGTGGACACATGCGCTGGGCACTCCACATGTTGTGGATGTTCAAAAATCCACGAAACTCCAGACGCATTTTGGCTAGTGCAACTCGAGGGGATTCTGCCATGGGAGTTTCAAGTTGCACCACGAGATTCTCTGCAGGTTCCAAGTAATGGACTCCTTGCCGGAGTTATCGGAAGACCAACCACTTCCTGGTTATCAGGGTCAATGGACCGGGTGGTTGTTTCGAGTTTCGCCGAACGACCATTAACTCCGAAATCTTTTCTGTTGATTTTGCAAATAATAAGACAGGAAGTATTGAGCATAAGGCAGCCGGACGAGGAACCGTGCCAGGGAGACCTGGCAAGGTCCAGACCGCGGTCGGTATTCACCCGAAAGCCCTATCCACACGGGGGGTGGCTTCGGAATAATGCCGGACCCTGTTATACCGACAAGGCCGCACCCCGAAAGCCCAAAGGCGTAAAAGATGGGAAAGCTTCAGGAGGCCGAAATCCTTCTGATCACACTGATCAGATTCAGGCTCTTCTCCGAATAAATCTTCGTCTTTTATTTACAACTTTAGTAGAGTTGTGTTAAAGGATAATTTAACAATTATTATAACAATTATTATTGTTTTTGGGTGACAAAACTTACCCCGAATCTTCTTCAGTTGGCTTGATTGTTGGATATTCTTCTTTAGGGGTTAATCCACTTAATTCCCAGCCATCACTTATTAACTTCTTATTTTTATTACAGTTTTACTCTATATTCGGAGCACGTATTATTATAATTAATCACTTTATTTTCGCAGCATTTTAATTAATCACTGCATTTTAATTAATCACTTGTCACACATGTGATTTAAAATATTATAAGACCACCGGGCAATTGCGACACAGAGAACACAAACCAGAACACAAAAAAAAAAACGTGCCACTCTTATTTTAATTGTATTACCTTTTTCCTTTTTTTTATTTATAATACTTCCTTTTTTTTCTTTACTTTAATGTCATCAATACAACCGAACCGCACGCTTTCACTGCTTATTGAACAAGACCAACAAATCTCGAGTCCTTCGTTTTCCATATCCTTTTTTGTTCCGCTTCCACGATTGATATTTCTTGGAAGCGGAATTGGCTAATAGGGGGCTAGGCTATGGTTGATAGAGAGAATATGGCTATGTGCAATGTGATTGTGGTTTCTAAAAAGGGGTTTTACTTTATTTAAATTATTTAACTATTGTATTTGGGAATATTCTATTGTAATGGGAAGGATATGCATATGAAGACACGAGATGTTAATTATTCATCGGGGCGGGGGGGGGGGGGGGGGGGGGGGGGGGATAATTAAATGAACTTAATTATATAACAGTGGAGCCATTAAAATAGTCTAAATGTAAATTTTTAAGGCCGAGCCGAAAACTGTATAGCTTAGTTTAGTTTAGTGTGGCTACCACCCCATTTACTGGCTTCATTGAAGCAACATAATTACGTACATCTAAAGTATATATAAGTTACAAACTAAAGAGCTTAAAAACTATTTTAACTATGCTTACCAAAGCTATTGGCGTAAAATCATTAGCGCAAACTATAGGGCACTCACGAAGGATGATTGGGCAGTGGAGTTGCCAGGCCCAGGGAATATTCCGCAATTCCCCTGGAGTTGACACGTCAACGGGACTCACCTCTGATGACGAATCGAGTGATCCCGTATCCGAGAACCACCTTCAGAGTAAACACCTCTAACAGATTAAACATGCAAGTCGTCAGATGAACTTACACATCTTGGGGCGACTACCTGACGTGCACCAGTGCTAGCTCGCGTCATATCGTCACAAATTAACGTGGTCAGACAAATAGCAACACTCATTTGAGACAAAAAAAAAAGGATCTTGGTTTCGCCGCCAAAATAGGCCAACCCCAACCATGCCAAACCCCTTTAATCTGGGCACGGATGGGAGCCAAGAAGCACTCAGAACCGTGCTATCTCAAGGCGAAATAGGCAAGAATCCGCCTATTGCCTACGCCAGTCGCACCTGGAATACGGTGAACGGAAGTCGCTTCACTATTGAAGGAGGTATTTAGCCGGATCGTGTGGGCGGTTTAGACTTTCTACTGTTATTCACAAGGTCGTAGAAGCACGGTACACTCCGCCATCAAAATAGGGTTAAAGGCGGGTGGTAATACACAATACCTTTCTAAATCCATATGATGAACAGGCCCTACTAATGGTGGTGGTCTACCCTCTTTTTTCCTTCCCTATGATCCCTTTTCAGTTAAGACCAAGCCAGTAGTAAGAGGAGGACGAGAAAATAATTTTTATTTGCAGCGTTCCTTTTGCTTATTTTCACTAAACATTTTTTTACAAATAACCCACTACCAGAGGCAGCAACAACAATAGCAAAACTGGACCACCCGATGTGATCCCACTGGTTCGATGTTCGGGGTGTCATTCCTCTTCCAAGATTGACACGTATCTTTGTGAGAGGGGAGGTTTATTACGTAGTAACTCCCCCACCACCTTTGTCCAACCGAGAAAACATAAAACATGAAATATTTAATTTAAACATTAAACATGTAAACATTACATCTTTCATTTTACACACAATAAAAATATATAAATAGAAAACATAATTTACATCTTAAACAGACATTTGGCTGCACTTTTCGCAGCTTCAAAGATGTGGTCGCCCCAATTAAGAGTCGAACTAATTCGAGTGCCGAGGATTGATAGTTCTTTGGCTTCTTCGATCGAAGTGCCGTTTATCGACAGTATATTTACTTTGGTCTTTGCCTTTGACGGCAAGTGACTGCACTAAATTTTTAAGGCTTTGCATTTTACTCTGTTAGATAATCCCCATTGATACATCTTGTTGAGGTCGGAATTCAATGTATTAAGCATAACCTTATGATTCATAATGACGCTTGAAGAGTTTGGTCGGGATGTTCGTATGAGTATACTATCATCAGCAAACGAGTGTGGATAAAGACCAAGAGATCATTTATAAAGGTTATGTAATATAATATTTAGATGTGTTACATAGTGAAAGTTAACATGTCGCAAAGTGTGTCCGATCTCCTTTGGTGGGGTTAATATGAAGTGATTGGGACTCCATCCGCAGTCGTCGTGGCATCCATGACTCGTCTGCTCTATGAGGGTGACCCTGGACGTCCTTGTTGGGAAACCGTGCGCGATGAGCGTGGATTGACCGTCACTATTGGCGGGTGGGTTCTTCCATTCAGGTGTGAAATATTGTCCGTCACCTGATGCGTTGACATTACGATGACCATATTGGAGTGAATTCGGAGAGCAATCCAGCAGGATTAACTACGCAATCCAGTGGAATTAACATACAGGGCAATGTCTCTGGTTTCACCCCGGGGAAGGCCAGGGCGATCCTTGTCCCCGTTCAATCCAAGTTGACATGCAGTCTCCACATGACACCCCTGGATAGCTACTTTTGCACCCGCCAACTAGTGAACCAATGCATGCAGCGCGATCCCGAGAAAGGTCGGCGCAAGGCTAATAACCTTGGCCGGAAAAACAAATTATTATGGACAATTTAACAAGTCTCGGATATGGACCGGATACCGGTGGAGAGACTTGCTAAGTAACTGCTTGAAATATATTATAAAATCTTTCATTAAATGGCATGTTCAATTTACATTCCTTGCACTTAGCGAGACCCAGACTGATACAGATATTTCTGATTTTACTATATCTGGTTATAACTTAGTGCCTTTGTTTTTTCCACATCGTAGTCTAGCTTCTGCCACAGTATGGGCTCTGCTCCAATCCAGAATTTAATTTCTCGGGGCTAAAACTTCACGTTCGTAGACATATAAAACATTCACCATCATCGGCACTACAACCGGGCGCCGGTTGTAGCAAGTCCTGGGGCTTGTTAAATTTTCCATAATGAGTGTTTTTTTCCGGGCAAGGTCATTAGCCTTGCGCCAGATTTTCCCCTACGGGATTATAATTTTTGCAAATGGCGTCGTCCGTCAATAATATTTGACATTTGTGAACTAGACATCATATTTGACATTTATGAACTAGAAAAATTGTAAAGGTCCAGATAAAGATTTCCATCACACAAAATCATTTTTTTTTATTTAGTAAAAAAGTAATCCAAAAAAAATTGGAAGATTAATTTTGCGCCACGCTGTACATCGCCGTGCTCTTCGACGCTCTGCAATCTTTCAAACTGAGAAGTTTGCTGCTTAAGCGTTTCCTCTTTTCTTTGCATTCTATTGTTTCGGTTTGTATTTCTTCTCACGTGTAATACCCTTTTTTGCTTTAAACACTTTAGATATACCGCATAAAATAAGTTTCACTTCAAGAAAATCTTTCTAAAATTAATGTAAATAATGCGAAATCACAGCACATAGAATTTTATTAAGTGCATTTTATCCCAACGTAGTATTATTGAATTTTTATAATGCCCAGGGATGATTCTTGGGTCAAATTATAAATAGGAGTTAGAAAAACGTACGGCTTGTATAGAAAAAATCGCACAAATGGCGTAGGAGGAGATGACAAATTATGGCAAATGCACTTTTCATCCCCAAATATTTTTATTGTAGAATTCCCACTCGATCCTATAACCTGCGCTGACTGTCAAATCAACGTACATACTGTCTCATAGTAACTACCCTTAATTGGACCGCGTTCACTAATATATAGCAGGCATAATAGTTTTCAAGCAGAATAATGACCATCTAGATTCTCCTCTGTTATTTAAACGACAGAAGTCTATTGTTGTCATGAGAATCATTTCATGTTATAACGAGGCTGTAAATTCTATGCTATGCCAGTGTTATGACAAACGTCCTAATAAGGGATCTATAGCAACCACCCAAGTGTAGTTTTTGACTTTATGGTATTCCCAACATCCCTGAAAGTCATAATCTCTCACACGCTTCCATCCATTGTTCATCGACGCCCGCCCAGGAATCTGGACGCACAGGCAATAGCCAGTTGTATTGCGGTCTTCACTGCATTAAAACGAATAAAAGCCTAGCTTAATGAGATCGCTGGCCCTGCACAGTCAGTCCAACTTAAGTTCGAACTAGTGCGCGCGCGATGACAACACTTTATGGGAAACACGAATGGACCACCAAAGTGCAACATGAGCATTAAAGTTTTATACACAATTATGCAAAAGTCACGTCCACCAGACACACTGTATACGAGCGACATCACCAGTACCAACAGCAGCTCCATGATCCAGTAGTGGCGACATCGGCAGTCCCAGTAGTACAGGTGAACCAGCGCGCAACTGCAACAGTCAAGTACAAGTTAGACGATGATGGTTGGACTAAAACCTATAAGGTTGCAGACAGCGACGGCGGCGACGACGACGACGACGACAACATCCTCACCATTGATGATCACGATGAAGGGGGTGGCCGGGGTGTTGCTAGCGCCGGCAACGAATTGGGGGCCCATTTTGCATCAAGATGCCGTTTAAATCCGCTTGCATCTGCTCCACCGTACTTTTAGCTTTGAATGAAATCTAGAGAGGTAACTAAAAAAAAAAAGAAACCGATCCAACAAAGAAAACGAAATTATAAAATAAACATTTGCAAATTTTGCAGAGGATCAGAATGAAGATAAATCCTTCGATGTGAAGCTCGATGAAGCGCACAGATAACGCCGGGGATTTAAATCGGATCACTTCTTCATTATACGCGACCTGCTTACAGTGCCAGTGCTCGGCAGCGTACGGAGGTATACCTTGGCGTCTGTGACTAGTTGTCGTTGTTAGTTAGCTGGGCGTTTGGACGCTGCACAAATCCGACGATCATTTCGATCACAAAGTCATCGCTGCGCTTCCCGGCTACCCTAACTATGTGGCTACTGCGTTTGTAATCGAATTGAATGCACGCAAGCGTACGGGCCTTGGTGGTAATCCGTGTGAATGTAGCTTGCTCATGGAAATTCATGAGTTAAAGGTTTTTGTTTTAGTTTTTGCTGGCGGGTCTTCCCCCCAGGTGAACCTGTCAGCATGATGCGGGTGCAGATTGCGACGAACGTTTAATATCCTCATCTCCAGATCTCAACAGGATTTAGGTTTTTGGCGAACCATTTAAATTAGGGAAAGCACTAAAAGTGGGGTCTTAATGACAGCCTAGAAATGTGGGCTAAGAGTGATGGGTACTAAAAGGTTTTAATGACCAAGTGGTTACCTGCATTTCTCGTCATATGATTGTAAGCACAGCGTACGAAATAGACGAAGGGATAGCTAGTTCACGTCGATCTTGACTCTGAACAACAACTGCGAGCGTACACCTGCGTGGGAACGCAAGTTAAAGGTCACAGGCTGCGTTCAGAAACTTAAACAAATACATAATATGGCATCCGGGGGCTTCTTTGATTGCATAATGATATAGTTGTTCAGCCGGTGTGAATGTTCTTATGGGCTCCCTTTTGAGTTTCGAGTAGATACTAAAATATTGCAGTACTTCTGGTGTACTTTCACTGTGGTGAAAGTGTACAAATGCTGAACATTTAATTCTTTTGATTATGTGCAAGAAAAGTAAATGAAAATTCAGCCACAACCTCTCGAAATTCATATAATTTATTTCATCCGCATTTTGTAAACTTTTCAAAACAAAATAAATAATAAATAAATAAATAAATAAATAAATAAAAAAATAAAAAAATAAAAATTATAAATAAATAAATAAGTATGTATATAAATGGATATATAAATAAATAAATTTAAAAAAAAATAAAATAAATAATACATTTCTTATCGTTTCAATTCAATTGCACAGAATCATATCAAATGGTTATCTGATAGCGCTATCTTGGTGATACAGGTGCGGGGGTAGTCCTAAAATTATGCAACATTACGTACAGATGCTATTGTTTGTTTTTAAAATTCACTGCGATCAAAACCTACTGTGCACATATGGTGAGTCCTAAAAGTTTTTTCAAAATAAATTTTTTGAATTGTATCGATCCCTGGGTCAGTGAGGTTGTGGCGGTTCTACGAACCACACAATCCACTATAGGTCGAGATATCGTCGTTCCACCAAGGAACATACTCACCTATATCCAAATTACACGTGCCCACGGACACGTGTCCTCAAAAGTCCTCCTTTCCACCTGAAACAAAGGGTAACATTCATCCTGGAGCCAACAACCCCACGCATCTATAGATACATAGGCCACAAGTCCGACCAATTTTCCTATGCCTACACGGCGTTCGAAAGACATGACCCAGCATAGAAATTGTGTACCAATCCATCAAATGGATATACACAAACGGTTGACACAGCTGCGCCAGATGTCGACAACCATAAACAATAGCTCTGGACAAGTGGAAAATCATTGAGGAGACAAAAATACTCCTTTGTTTTGGTGTGGTGTGTACAGTTATCATAAAAAACAACAGTATCATTAAGTGTTTTGGGTAATAGTAAATCCTACATACTACTCTAAGCTGAACAGTCCCGAGATTTTTAAGGGAAACAAGGGTTTTTTTTTTGCAAAGTTATATTTATTCCCCAACATTTTTGCCTTCGAGGGCGATACACTTGGTATATCGATTTTCCAACAATTCGATGCCCTTTCTGTAATACGAAATGTCCAAGCGTTCGAAATACGCATCGTTTCCACGATGACTTTCTCGTTCGATCAAATTCTCTTTCCCTGGACCCACCGCTTGAAGTTTGCGAACAGATAATATTCGCTGGGGACCAAGTCTGGACAATACTGTGTGTGAGCAACAAATTCAAATCGTAATTGGTCGCATTTGATCATCACTTTCACGAACGTGTGTGACGGTGCGTTATCGTGATTGTACACAACTGTTTTCTCCGCCATATGGGGCCATATTTTTTCTTTATTCAGTCGTTCAGTTTTTCCAATAACACTGCGTAATACTCTCCTGTGACTGTTCTTCCCTTCTGCATATAAGCGATGAAGATTATGCCATGCGTATCCAAAAAAATAAAAACGTATACCATTACCACCTAGGCCGGGCGTTGATCTTTTGTTTGCTCTGGTCGGCTTTCGTGGTTTTCCAGCTACTCTACAGACTCAGGCGTATGGTAATGGAGTTGTGGCGTTTCTAACAGATACACACACTGTACAAACATATAGTGAAGAACAACACAAAAAAAAAAAACGAAAAGGCAAATGCATCAGCCGTATACTACTTACTAGAAAAGGAATCCATCATAAAGTTATATATAGTGGAGAAGTGCGCAGGTTCCGGGTGCTTGAACTCTGTATCGTACGCATATGCCTTCAACAAGGAAGGGGTTTGTATGCGATTGCGGTCTATGCACCTGAGGAGCACCAACATAACCACTTTATAGCAGAGCTCGAGACCCTCTTTCCATACTTACAATTGCATCTGGACGAAAACAATTTTATCCTAGGTGGAGATATGAACGGCAAGCATAAAAATTGGGGAAATTTTGTATCTAATGCCAGAGGAAATCAGCTGACTGGTTGGTTAGATCTGTATAATATAGAATATAGAACTGAGCTATTAGGTACAGTTTACAGGCAGGCAAGACCAGGAGATAATATCACTGAAATCCCGATTAAAAAACCTCCAACAATTACTTAAAGCTAATAGCAACAAATTTGTATTGGAACAACAGAATTCGAGCTATAAAAACTAATAGCCCTAATATGTTCCCACAAATAAATAAAATATTCAGGAGAAATAATCAAAACGAGATTCAGTGTCTCCAAATTCCACGTACTGATGTAAACAAGCAGCTGCTAATCAACATTGGCATAGATACAGAAAACGCGATCCTTTGGAAAAGGTGAACGTTGTGGGAGTTGTCTTTCAGAAAATGTACAAGGTGAAGGAAAGCACTCGCCGAAATCACTACTTGGAGGACAGAGTTCTACTGAATCAGCTGCACCTCCGAAATGAAATTTCACTTTGGCAATCGGAGAATCCCGGTTTTACCGAATTCAGTAACGATAATCTGTCAATTGACATTAATGACAATGGTGGGGCTAAGGGCCTTTTAATTACGAGGGAAGGAATCCAGAATATCTTCGACTCATTAAGAAGCAAAAAGTCAGTGGGGATAGATGGAGTACCTAACATCATACTCAAGAACCTGCCCCCAATGGCAATAGATATATACACGGTCGTGTTTAACAACGCGTTGAATAATGCATATTATCCCGCGCGTTGGGAAACGGCTATTGTTACGGCCACAACCACCCATCCCATAAAAATTACCCTTTTGAAGCCAGTCTCCACCACTAACGGCGATACAAGCCAAAAACATCCACTTAAAGGATGTGACATTTATCTAAATCAAAAACATTAGCCCATACAACAAATGGTCCCACATAAATTGATGGCAAGCAAATCAAATTAAACGTTCGATTTGCGCTAATTAATTAAACCCCAAGTAAATTGAACTGAACGTCCAATTTGCTCACATAAAAAACCGCAATATAATCATTGAACCAAGGGTTCACCACACAAGCCCCTAAGAGCCAAATGTGCAGGCCAGAGCCGTCGCCCAAACAAAATCGATGAGAATCATAAAAATGCGCGCCAGCAATTTTATGACTCCTTAGAAAAATGGTTACCTAAAACCATTAAAACAATGAGCTCCAGTTTCCGTTTTAACCTAATTAAATTAAAACAAACAAAAGGCAATAAACCACAATGCACATTCGCCTCGGTGTATTTGATCCTTCCTTTGTATCGATTTCCCACGGGAAAGATTCTTGCCCATTCGGCTACAATAAACAACATAGAGAATCATAAATGCTCATTAGCACAATTCTCTATTTGTATTCCCTATCGTTTTCCCACAAAAGGGATCCTTGCCGATTCGGCAGGCGGAGAAAAGGAGATATCTTTTTTATCTGCAGGCGGTAAGAAAAAAGATTTCCGATCGAATCAAAAGAAAAAAAAAATGAGAAAACCACTAGAGACGGTTGGTTTTCGAGATTTGGCCGAGACGGTGAGATAAGGGGTTGGTTTATGAATCTCGACCGAGACGGCGAGACTTGACGGAGTTGTGTGGAGAGTTTGTGTATGACAATTGATCGAGACGGTCATCGGTTGAGTGTATTGTTTTACGTCTAAGGATAGTGCGGTTGGCCTCTCTGGAAAAGGTATAATTTGTTAAGAGAATCTGTAGAACTTTTACCGAAAAAAGTCGTGTTAAACTTAAAATAAGATTTGATTTTGCCAATTGGCTGTTTAGACCGAGTAATGTATGTGACGGAGCTAATGAACTAATTTAAGTATCCTTTAAATTGATCATCTAAGTGTGGATTAGCAATAAAAATTAGTTTATTAATGAAACAAAGACGAATTTTCAAATGTGTTTCAAAAGGTGTGCTAAGTGTGTGGTATTAAACAAATATAACAACAATACTGAATAATTTGTGACTATAAAGGAGTTTGACCCCAAATAAACATAACATTACATATATATTGTTTAAAAATAAAAACAAACAAAAAACATAACACTATCATTCAGCCCATCCCAAAAAAGGGCAAAGACTGTACAAACCCAATGAACATGCGTTCGATAAGCTTACTCCCAAGCATCAGTAAAGCATTTGAAAAGACTATTAACAAAGCTCTGCTAAAATGGGTAGACGACAACAACATTATTCCAAATAACCAGTTTGGCTTTAAGGCGGGTCATGAAACCACACATGCCGCAGCTAAACTGGTCTCTGACATACAATGGAATAAATGTAGGAACCAATGCACAGGGGCCTGTCTGATTGACTTGGAAAAAGCCTTTGATACCGTCTGGATCGAAGGGTTGTATTACAAACTGGTCAGACATGGCATACATAAGCCTTTACTATATGTACTTTACGATATGTTAAAGGACAGGAAGTTCGTGGTCAAAAATGGTAATGTGACCTCTAATAAAACGTATAACATCAAGAATGACTTGCACCAGGGTGCGATACTCTCTCCGATTTTTTTTTAAATTTACATTAGCGACTTATTAGATGCACTTCCGCAGGCTATTGCGTACGCAGACGATCTCATAATTTACAGAACGGCTCCGAAAGTTGAGATCGTAAGTAGTTTACTACAGCCAGACTTCAACAAAGTGCAGCGCTATTGCGGCGACTGGAAGCCTAAGATCAATTTCCAGAAATGTGCACCCAGTCTATTAAGAATCCCATTATATAAAGCCACGAACGACACAGGGAAAAACTGGTGAAAGTTAGTTATCGTGGGACCGCATGGAGGTGAACTGGAAACCAAGAGTATAGTTAAATACCTTGGCATCTGGCTAGATCAATATCTGTATTTCAACAGACATGTAGAGGCTGCTTTGGCCAAAGCGAGGAAAGATTTTGCTATGCCAAGGAGGCTATTTCACAGTAGCCAACTTGATAGTAGGGTAAAAGTCATATGCTACATGACGCTAATCAGGCCAATGGTCATATATGGTTGTCCAGTATGGTTTAACATAGGTCCAAATTTGATGGAAAAGATTCGGGTGTTCGAAAGGAAGTGTCTCAGAAGTTGTCTCAGATTATATCGGACATCGGAATTGGACTATAAAAAGTATTATTCAAATGAGACTTTATATAATGAAGCGTACATAAATAGGGTGGATAATTTTATGATTAAATTAATCAGAGGACATATTGCGAGAGCAATAAGCTCGTCCAATGACTTGCCACACCTCGTGCATCGACGCCTCCTTCTTTTATTCTAGTTCCTTTATCTGGCTTTCTATTCCGCATGGCGTGATCCGTGATAATCAAGGTTGAATATCCTTTTATGTTCATGCTTCGTGTAAAAAACAAGACAACATCACACAACGATACACAGTGACCGAGTGCGGACATGTTTTAAATTGGCGATCGAGTTAAATGTAAAAGTTGCTTTTATGAGTCGCGAGTGGTTGAAATATAAAAACTATTTATAAATTAATAAATTCTAGTGAAAGAACAGTCAAAACAAAGTTATTATATATAATAATAATCAAATAAAAGAGAACGAAGCCACGTGTTTTGACAGTCAAAACAAACACAATTTAATACTAACCAGCTGTGAGAGTGTATGTGAGCACGTGTTTAGCAAAAAAATAAAAAAAGTTAAAGTAAAAGGAAAACAAAACAAAAAAAAATAAATATAAATATAAAAGAAAACAAAAGGAACTAAAATATATAGTGAAATTACAAAGTGAGGCCAACCTAATAACAACAAAGTTTACTTTGTTTACAACAAAGACTGGCCTGCTATCTTGGATGCAACAAGCTCGGTGTACTGACCCTCAGCATCAAGCAAAAAATCAACAAGCCAAACGAGGCAATAACAGACTTGCTCGAAAAGGCGCAAAAAATGGAAGAGGACAATACATTCCCCCCGGTTCCATATAATGACGGCCATGTGACCAATAACATGTTTGCATGTTTAGCGAGTACCGAGACTGAGGACGAGGAGGAGAAAATCAGCGATCTTGAAACGAGGCTAGCCCGAGCAAGGGCGCAATTAGCAGAAAAGCGTCGCAGAAAAAAAGAGTTGGCTGAAAACGAGCAGCTAATGGTAAAACAACTGCAGCAGAAAAATCAGCAACAATGTGCACAACAGAAGTCAAGCCAACAAAAAGGATGTCCACCACAAGAGATTACACAACAACAACCACAACAAGAGCAACAGGCAGCAAAAAGGAAAACGAAGATGCCACCCATCAACATTACAGATATGGACTGTAACGAACTGGTAAGTCTATGTAAGCTTTCTATTAGGGAAGATTTTTCAATTAAAAGACTGATAGGGAACAGGTTTCCCATACAGACAAATTCGGTTGAGGACTTCGAAAAAATTAAAAATGTGCTAAAAAGGGCCACCGCGGAATTTTACACCTACACGCCGAAGGAAGTAAAGAATATAACGGTTCTACTAAAAGGCGTCGACCCTGAAACAGAACCAGAAGTTCTATTACAAACGCTACGAGAGCTTAACTGTAATGATATTGAGCTTATCTATAAACCTTTCAATACAGCTAGGGCTAGACGGGATTACCATTCTTCCTGGTGCAGCTGGTGTTAAATGTATTTTTTAACAATTAACTAATTAGTTTATGGATTTTTCACAGAACTTACCCCTGGACTTCTATCTGGGTGGGTGATCCGCCGTGGGACTTCTGCTGCAGGTGGATGTCTTATGAAAACTCGGATTGATGCTTTAATCATTTATTTTACAACTGTTCAATCGGTATATTAACTTTACAACATTTATTTTACACACTTCAATTGATTGCACCACAGGAAATTGTCAAATCTAATTTAAGTTTATTCTAATCAATAATCCTTACAATCGATTGCACCACACTTCAATCGATCACAACACAGAAAATTGTCAACTCTAATTTTAGACCACACACGCACAAACTCAATATTCAACTTTTTATTATTTTTCTTTTTCTCATCCCGGAGACTGAACCGCACACGATGATTGTCGAAACCAGAAGAAGGAAACAATCTCGTGTCTCTCGCCACATATCCTTTTTCGTTCCGCTTCCACGATAGTGATTTCGAGGAAGCGGACGAGATGGCTAATAGGGGGCGACTATGGCTAATAAAAAGAATATGGCTATTACAATGTGAATGGGGTTTTAAATGGGGGTTTACTTTTATTTAAATTATATTCTATTGTAAAGCGGATATTTTATTGTAAAGGGAATAGGAAATTGTAAAGGGAATAGGAAATTGCGCGCTATTCCGACGCAGATGACACAAATGCAAAAACAAATAAAGGACCAGGACACTAGACTAGACTGGGTCTATTCGCAGTTGTCTAGCCAGCCGTCAATATAAACCCCCCAACAGAAAGCACAATTAAGGCTTTAGTCGTGAATGTAAATTCACTTATCAGAATCGAGAGAGGAGGCGCTCTCTTTAAACTGTTGCAAGACGAAAGTCCTGACGTGCTTCTGGCTAGCGAAACTAAGCTGAATCAGAGGCATAAACTATGTCACACAAACTACGACATTATACGAAGAGACCGACCCAACTCCACACGAGGAGGGGGGGTGGCAATCTTTGTTAAAAAATAACTTCAACATAAGGTAATATATAGTGGTGAGATGCGCAGATTTCAGGTGCTTGAAGCGTGCATCATCCGCATACCCCCCCGACAAGGTAGGGGGATGTATGTGATATCTGGGTACGCACCAGAAACACATCAACAAAATCTATGTATAGTGGAGCTAGAGACTCTTTTCCAATGCTTACAACTTTACTCGGAAGGGAACTATTACATCGTAGGTGGCGATTTGAATGCTAAACACCCAAATTGGGGAAATAGCATATCCAATACGAGAGGAAATCAACTAGCTGGTTGGCTAGATCAACATCACATTGAATATAAGGCGACCTGCTAGCTACAGAATATGCTTCTTTCCCCAGAGGGGGATCGTTCCTAGATATTATGCTTATTGACACACGACTTAAACATACACATACTAACAGACAAAATATAAACTGCCTACGCACAATTGAGTATGACAGCGACCATTGTGCATTATCAATATTGATAAAAACACCAAGCGAAGTTGTGGAACTCGGTGAATGTATGACACCGCATTCATGTAACTATGGGGGTATGTGACGGACGCGTTTCACGAGAACCTTAACAAGAGAAATTAACCCTCCTACCAACAGAAATATATCCAACGATGATATCGACAAATACATACAAACTATGGACAAAACAATACTAAAAACCACACCTACGGACAACATGAACATGTACCGAAACGCCACAATCAACGCACTCCACAGAAAAAAAGTAGACTTCTGTCTAAACTAAAACCATGGTACAGACGATTTATTGATAGGCACGACCAGGAGATAATATCACTGAAGTCCAGATTAAAAAATCTCCAACAGCTGATAAAAGCCAACTATAGGCTATCAGCAAATTTGTATTGGAACAACAAAGTTCGGGCGGTCAAATCCAACAACCCTAGTATGTTCCCGCAAATTAATAAAATATTTAGACGGAGTAATGAAAAATAGATTCAGTGTCTCCAAATACCACGAACTGACGAAAACCAACGAATGCTGACAAATATAGGCATAGACACAAACAACGCCATCCTAAATGATGAAATTTTTGTGTTTGAAGATCGCTTGGAAAAAGTGAATGTTGTAGGGGCCGTCTTTCAAGAACTGTAGAAGGCAAATGAAGTAATTCACCGCAACCATGACTTTGAGGATAAAGTTCTAAGGAATTATCGTCATCTTCGAAATGACATTTCACAGTGGCGATCAGAAAACCATGGTTTTATCGAATTCAGTAATGAAAATACGGTAAACGTCGAGATGACTGTGGAAAGTGCCAACAGCCGTTTGATCACTAGTGAAGACATCCATGGCGTCTTTGCATCATTAAGAAACAAAAAATCAGTTGGAATCGATGGAGTACCCAATATAGTACTCAAACATCTTCCTCCAATCGCAATTGACATATATGCAGTCTTGTTTAACAACGCTCTGGACAACGCACACTATCCAGTACGTGGGAAACCATCATCCAACCGTTACCAAAAAAAGGGAAAGACAGAACAAACCCAAAAAATCTGCGATCGATCAGTTTGTTACCGAGTATCAGTAAAGTATTCGAAAAAGTTCTAAACAAGGCTCTACTTAAATGGGTTGAGGACAATAATATTATACCAAATAACCAGTTTGGTTTTAAAGCTGGTCATGAAACCACACATGCCGCAGCTAAACTGGTTTCAGGCATTCAGGGGAATAAAAATCTGAAACAGTGCACAGGTGCCTGTTTGATTGACCTGGAGAGGGCCTTCGACACCGTTTGGCTAGAAGGGTTATACGTCAAGCTAATGAGACTAGGCATTCATAAACCACTACTGTATATACTATACGACATGTTGAATGAAAGGAAATTCGTCGTCAAAAGTGGCAATGTGACCTCCAACATTACTTACCAAATAAAAAACGGTCTGCAACAGGGAGCGGTGTTATCTCCGATCCTTTTTAATATTTACACTAGCGACCTGGTAAGGTCTCTTCATCAGGCAATTGCGTATGCAGACGATCTGATAATATATAGAACAGCACCAAAAATTGAAATCATTAACGGATTATTACAAGGGGATTTCAATGATGTACAGCGATACTGCGACAACTGGAAACTCAAAATCAATATCCAGAAGTGTGAAACCATCCTCTTTAGAACACCACTGGCTGAAGCTACCTGAGACACCAGGAAAAACTGGCGAAAGCTAGCTATTATGGGACCACACCAACAAACACTGGAAACCTAAAATGTAGTCAAATACTTAGGCATCGGGCTGGATCAGTATCTATATTTTAACAAACATGTGGAGGCTGCGCTGGCCAGGGCAAAGAAAGCTTATGCTATGACAAGAAGACTGTTTCATAATAGTCAACTTGACTATTATGAGTTAAAGTTATATGCTACATGGCTCTCATCAGACCGAGGATCATATATGGATGTCCAGTGTGGTTTAATGTGGGACCCATCTTAATGGGAAAGATACGAATTCTTGAGAGACAATGCCTCAAGACGTGTCTCAACTTACATCGGACTCCTGAATCCGATCACAAAAAATACTATCCCAATGAAGCGTTGTACAGTGGGGCCAATATAAACAGAGTGGATAACTTTATGATCAAGCTGATCCGAGGGCATCTTGCGAGATCAATGAGCTCCCCGAACGATTTAATTTTTGGTGCATATTACCCAAACAATATGTATTATGAGGGGGTACGTCGCAATGGCTTTATTCCACCAGAAGCATTCCTTAGTCTTGGAATGAACGGCCTTATACAAAATGAATCCGCTATACCGTTGATTTATCACGTGCGTCGGTCGGGTACAGATAAACGAATATGTTATAATCGAGAAGTTGCGCACACAGATGAAGAGCGCCTGCAGTTCAGTAGTGCAGTAGCACAGAAAGACCGAAAAGACACGAATAAGCAACACCAGAGATTTTGGTGGCTGAGTGGCAATTAAAAGCCCGTTTCCTTATAAAACTAAAGCAATAATAATAATATTAATAAAAAAAAAAAACCCCAACAAATAACGGAAAGCTTACATAGATTTAGCATTTCTAAAATTTAGTTTTGATGTTAGGTTTAGAATAGAGATAAGGTACAAAAAAAAAAAAAATCGATTGTTAGTTTAGTATTTAAGTTAGATATAAGGTAACAACAATAACAAAAACAAAGTTTTTTCTGTTCTACATTTTCTTTGTATCCAATTAAGTTCTTTAAAATCCCCATATAAACAAAATAATCATAATGCCGAAAGACAAATTTTCACGCTTTAAGCCTATGCATGTAACTTAGAGAGTCCGCAAGGGACCAGTAAGTTAAGAAATAAGATAACATAAGCCAGAGTTTAATCATTTTTGTCTAGCGAGTAAGTAAATTATAATAATAGAAAGAAATAAACAATGATATTAAAAAAAAAGACAACATTCTGATCTAATTGCACTACTACCAAACTTTTGCGTGATGAGGGTCGTTCATTAAGTCCTTAGAACTTTCAAGGCGTGGTGATCGTACTATCGGAAATAGTTTGTTTTTAATAAGGATCATTACTTATTAGCCTACTCGAAAAATGGAGTGTGACCAAAATCTCGCCAAAATGGGTGCCCCGTTTACTCTCTATAGACAACAAATGCAATCGTGTCGACTTTGACCCAGCTTTGGCGCTTTTAGGTTGGAATCCTGAGGAGGTTCTATGTTCTTTATAAGTGTTAACGAAGCATGAATACACGATTTCTCTCTAGAGACAAATCAATAATCAATGATCAAGGCAGTCGGTTTTGGACAAGTAATAGTGTAGGGGTTCCACCAAACCCCACGGCCCACTTACCTGAAAAACTCCCCATATCCGCAACTCAACTCCCATTGTCTCCCGCCAATGCGATTGCACTGGCACCTGAAAATATTTCCTTCTCCAAGGACATTAATGCATACAAGCATTACAAAGGATTCCTAAAAAGAATTGCGTCTACAAGGGCATTCATACATTACCAAGCATCTCTGCATTAGCGACCCAAAAACCGAATTTCCAATTAGTGTAGATATTCACACTTTAATTCGATCCAGCCGTCGCCATAGATGCCATACATAATTGACGCAGATGGTATACACAGCCGTCATTGTGTACCCATCTAAATTGCTTTCCGAAGACTTGCAACTATGGTTTCAATTGCAAGCACTTCTCGCGGAAATATTGCTTTGTTTGAATTTTCAAACAATTACCGACGCCAAGTTTCGCCGTCAGATCGGATTCAATAGTATAAACATATGCAAAACAAAAGAATCCGATTCTCCCAGTCGACAGAGGGACGATGTACGATCTCTATTGTATGAAATATCGCAATCCCTTTTAGCATCTAATGAGTGGCTGCTATTTAGACAGCTGACCCTCATTACCGAAAGATGCCGTAGGTCGTTTCACCATTGTTCTTTTTTTCCTCTCGTTTCAGGCAAAACGCATCGATGAACACGGTGATGTGTACGAACACACAAATACACCACCGCGTCACTGAGATCGGTTTCCATTGGTCACTGGTCAAAGGAAACTTCATTTCCTTTTCAGCACACCACCAAACTTACCCCAAACGAGGATTGAATCACGGAGTTCTTTTACATCCGCGGACCAGAATGGTTACGCTTCACTCCCGCTCTCCGCCGGTTGCGGGGATGCGTTAAAATCGTAGTCGCGAATGTCCGTGAATTTAATTTTGTGTTACAGTAGCAGTGAGTCAGGGTCGTCTATCGTGTCTAATGTCGTGCGGCAGTAGTTAACTACTTTAATGAGAGTCCTTGCGTGCGTGTGTAACAACAATTCATTACAGTTCACTTAGATTAAAAAAAAACACGACATAAACTACATACATACAATTAAAAGAACATTTACTTGTAAAGCCGTGCGTTTCATTTCTTTACTTTGTAACTTTCTCCTGGTGTTTTCTTCCTTCCTCGGCGATCAATTAGTGGACAGTGTACGGTGGAACATTTAGAGCAAGTTGTGGGGACGAGGTAGAACTCTCGCCCGTGCGGCGTCGTGACCTCGTACCCGCCACAATAGTATTCTATAATAGACTGTGAAATCAGCTGGAAAGGTGATGGCAACATTATCTTGGGATAAACGTAGAGCGGCCTACAATAATTACTTGGAAAAGGGAAGAACAACAACTGGCCATTATTATGGATCGTTATTGCATTGGTTGAGCGGAGAGTAAGACAAAAAAACGTCTGAAAATCTTTTTTTTAAGACTTGTTGAACCCTTAGTATAATGGCCCTTCTAATAATTTCGTTGATTCTCCCCATTCGTTGAACAACAAAAGAATTTGGGCAATATTAGGCTTGGGTATTGCCATCATCATCATCGGCACTACAACCGGGAACCGGTCTTGGCCTTATTTAGCAAGTCCTGAGGCTTGTTAAATTTTCCATAATGATTTATTTTGTCTGGGCAAGGTCATTAGTCTTGCGCCAGGGGCTCCCCGACGGGGAAACGAACCCCGGTCTCCCGGGTGACAGGCGGGTGTACTAACCACTACACTATCGAGGAGCCCAGGGTATTGCCATGCATTGAGGGAAATCGCCGCCGGTTCTAGAGTATGCTTTCCTACAGGAAGCGAAGCAACGTCAATAAATGGTGTCAAAAGTTCTGGACGGAGAATGGCGCCTAAAGACATTTTTGCTAAAATTGGTTCATATACCATTAGCCAGTTTATATAGACAAGTTCTTTTAGATTAAGGGCTCCAATTCGGTTATGCTTAAGTATTAAAATTTGAGTTAACGATCCTCGAGTTTATACAGTTGTTTGGTTAGTTATGATGTTAAGAAATAATAAAGTTTGAAACCAAGTTTTATTTAATGAAAACAGATGTAAAATACAACGAATAGATAATCCATCAAAAGTTGGCTTGCAAACAAAATCGGAAGCTCCCATTATCCTTTTAAAATAGTTTGTATATAAAATCTCTATTAAACTGTTTGGTATTTAAATTGATTACATCTTCCCATAGCTAATTATAGGATTAGCCTTCTTCTTCCATAAATATTAAGTTGCAACAAAGATATCTCAATCGGCAATTATGTCCACTTAATTGAGAGCATGACTCGTATCTGCCGCATTAGAGGAACACCATCCAATATATCCACTCGCTCGCTAATACCTTCTCGAAACTAATTACGGTGTTCGGCCCAACACATTATCCCATGGCGTACATACTAAATGCAGAGCCTTAATAATTTATTACGCACACCATAATGAGCGGCAACAAAGCATTAAATTAAGCAGAATCTCTCTCGGAGCCGTGTGTCTTATGATAAATGCAAGAGTTCCATAAGTCTCGAGGGTAGTCGTATGTGACGCTGTGATGCTCTGATACTATGATGTTCTGATGTGTGATGCTGGGCTTTATGTAGCAATCTCTTTGGATACCATGACAACCGCAATGATTGTCATGGCACTAGTATATCTGATGCACTTGGTTTACCTGTCCTTCTTTCAAATCTCCATGAATCCCATTAAATTAAGTAGTCTCTACATTCCGGGTTGTAGATTTTTTGTCCGGTCAGAAACTACACCGTCTTCCCATGTGAAAGATCGACTGCGCGCTTGGTGTCTCACTTGTTCTAGCAACGTCTCGCTCTCAAACGGTCGGCAAGACCGTGCAGATAAATCGAATACAAGGACAATGGTGATGCATTTAGGAGGCGGCATAGGCCCCATATACCGAAGACAATCGAGATGTGGGACATAACATGAGGTTACCATCGAATCGCAACATACAGCCAGCAAATATGGGCGCACCCAGAACCAACGGCATCAGCAAGTGGCGGTATTTATAGCCAAATGATAAATTATCTGACACGGCTAATTGCGGCGGAATTAGTGTTTAATTTAACATGCTACTCGAATGCCGAGGTCCATACCCATGCCCGCACCCCTAGCCGTGCTGGGCCATGACGCGTCTGATATTATTATTAGTTATATGGTGAAAATGCGTATTAATATGCGTAGCGCATTAATTTCTGCGTAAATACTTGTGTCAACCGATGTTGTGCCGTGATCTGGCCTAGCGAGATAGAGATGCATTGTCCGCGTATTCAGAGCTACTCAACCGACTCTACCGCCTGGCTTTGTAACAAACTGATTTCTGTTGACGACATTTTTCCGTGCACACTTAACTCGTGTATCGCGAGGGGCGCAGAGCGCATTCCCTAGATTACTACGAGGCAATTCACGCATTCCCAAAATGATTTACGTGGAAGAAATCTAATTTTAATTTATAAAATCGAAATTGTTCTTTATACAGTCGCGTTGGGTGGTTTTTTGGCGGGGCGACCATGTTCGCTGCAAGTTGCACATTTATCTCAGCTGCCGGCCCAAGAGGAAATTATTAATTATAGCGACATATGTTTCAGATTGCAGGATGCGGCCACAACGGACCTCTGATGAATTACCAATAGATTGTCACTTACGGGAGTATAAGTGTCGCAAAATATCAGCGACACGACGGTATCCCACTTACAAGGCTTACATGCATTTTCGAGATCCTTGTACTTTGATTTTTAATTAATTCTTACATTGCGCGGATGTCTGTCTGCGTTTATGTAATCGTATGTATATACAAATAAGGAAGACACCTACGACGTCTCTGAGACTCGTTACAACAACCTGCACCGGTCTGATAGTAGTTTGGCTACCGTAATTTATTTGTAATGAGACACTCAAGGGTTAATTACATATCAATCACAAATCGGCTTAATGCCAATTAATTATAGTTTTATTTGCGTTCGAGGTGTCGGGATGATGGCGCTGCAACTGTCGCCTGGTGCACGGGATGTTACTCCGTGGCACCCATGTAGGTCGGTTTGTGACATGTCACCTCTAATCTGTTGGTTTATTGCCATGAATTGCCGATTATTCGTGGTGTTATCAGTATTTCAAACGTGTACTCATTAGAAAGATGCAAATCAATCAATACAGCCAAACTAATCGGAGATTTTCGGAGATAAGGGAGTAAAATTGAGGGACGACTAAAACAGCACCGTGGATTAAATAAATAATTATTAATTATATAAATAATATAATTAGTCAGTACATAGTAGCTTAGGCTTAGAAAATATATATTTTTGTCGGCAGGACGAAATTTTTTTATAGAATACTAGGGGACTTTATATATGTGAAGATAGGATGTTCATGCAGCACCAAAGAAAATCGAATCGGCCGTGTAAATTAGATGAAATGAATAAAAAACTGACCGACAAGGAAGAAAGAGCGCAAAATCTGTCACAAAAAATTCTTTTGAACCACAGTAAGAATTGTATTGAAAATATGGATTCACAAAGTTTTCCAAAACTGATCGAAACGTCGGAACAGTACGTGCCATTGACATATTTTCGATAACTAACTAAGAAAAAACAATGATGAAAAACACAAACATTAATTTCTAAAACGCAGTATGTACGATCACTATATTGGCCATCTAATATCGGGCTCCTCGATAGTATAGTGGTTAGTATATCCGCCTGTCACCCGGGAGACCGGGGTTCGATTCCCCGTCGGGGAGCCCCTGGCGCAAGACTAATGACCTTACCCAGACAAAATAAATCATTATGGAAAATTTAACAAGCCTCAGGACTTGCTAAATAAGGCCAAGACCGGTTCCCGGTTGTAGTGCCGATGATGATGATTATCTGTTTAAAGTGCTCGAAAATCGAAAAACCTTTGCCTATAGTTATTGCATACGGTCTTAAAGTACAAGTCATTGCTATGTCGAGAATAAATAATTCTGCAAGGAAGTCCCAGGCAGTTTGGGAGGTGATTGTACCATAGATTGCAATCTAAAATAAAGTCCAAATTCTCTGTTGTGATACTACGGCTTTGAGCGCACTTGGTTTGTGGCGGTTCCCCCAAACCCCACGGTTCACTTACCTAAAAAAACCCCCACAACTCCCATCCAATCACGTAATTTCGCTAATGCAATCGCATGAGCACCTTAAATGCTTTACGCATCTAGGATTATCTAAGGTATAATCTAAAAAGCTTCAGTAAAAGAATTCTTACCTTTTCTTGCATTCCCTTCGCATACAAATTCCTGTAAGAGTTCTTTCTTACCTTATCCTAAATCCCCTGTAATAAAATTCATCGGTTCGCATATCATACGACCGCATATCAGGGAATCTTACCCTTGTGTTGGCTAATCCCAGCCTCAATATGTGTACATAAAAACTATCTATGCACACATCGGCTGTCGACCCTTTTAGCCAGCGATAAATAGCCCAACACCAGCTGCGTTTAATTAGCATCATCCACGTTGAGACTATTTCCCTAACTCACACCATGAGTAAACAAAAGACCGGTGTCGTTCAGCAGGCATTCTGGCGATACGCAAATAATTCAATCATCCTAGTATCCCAAATGCACCTACCGTCTAATGTTTACTCAGTTGAGCTCTCAGGCCATAAATTCCTTTTATCCTACATAGTTCTGAATTCGTTTTCCAGTAACCTCTCACATAAACAAAGACCTCCACGATCCCTTGTTCCTTTCATTGTTTCAGGTTCATTCCCATGGCCTTGTGCATGAAAAAAAAACCGATGTGACCTTCACTCACACATACACATACATTGCCAAGTCTTTCTAACTTGTTTTCACCACGAGAGAAACACTTTCTCTCTTGGGAAAACTCATCCCAAAACGAATAAATATCGTGGAGTCGAACAATGGTCATGCCGCTCCCGCTCTCCGTCACTGCGGAGACGCGCAAATATATACCGGAGTGTTGTACAAGTAACTTTAGATAAAGTTGGTGAAAGTATTGATAAAAATCTGTCATTTTATGTGTTGTTCGATTTTGATATACATTCAAAACTAAAAGAATAATCCCCACAACTGCTAAGTGAAAAATAAGATCCTTTTATCGTAAATAAAGAAACAAACAATAGAATTAATTTAAAGTGGTGATCACCAACCAACAATCGAGTGTTTTATTTTTACTTGTGTGATCGTGTTTGTGCTTTTCCTTCGGCGTTGTACTTGGCGGAACATTCGTGATTTGTGGGGACGAGGTAGAACTCTCGCCCATGTTGGCGTCGCGATTTCGTACCCCACAGGTTCTAATTGTGCTTGTGCATCCGTTGAGCAAAATTTTTTACAGACAGGTTTTTTTTTTTGGTTTTGCTTGCCGACATCATGTATACGTACTGGTATTAAAGATCGTGTTAAAACTGAAAGCTAAACAAGTGACAACCCCCGCAATTCGGCTTTTTAAAAAGCTCAAAGTTAATTAAAGAAATATTGTACCCATTATAAAGGGAGTGTTGTCCATATCCCCTACCCGGACTTGAATAATTTCCTGACTTCTGTCGCGTTGAATTTATTGATGAAATGGCCCGAGATGACTATCAACATTTGACGGAGCTTTTTACCTTGGTTTTAGGTGGAGATACAGAAAAAGAAGTCAACGGGAAAATTTCGGATGTCATGCATCAATCTCTGTTATTCATCATGATAATCTACGCTAAACCATGAACTCATTCTACTAAAAGAAAGCATATCCTGTTCATCAAATTCTTTCTGTACTAGTAATGTTAGCATTATACATAGAGTTGATATTGGTTAGTGGCTGGGCCATGGATTTTAAAAGTGATCTACCTTTTTTTTGAAATTGTGGTTGTGGGATAACTGTCGGATATTCAGAGATATTCATTACCTCTGTAATAATGTGTTCTAAAGTTAAGTTATAAGTTTCATATTTCCGTAAAAACGATAAAAGAAAACAAATACAAGACATTAATGCTGACGACAAAAACAAAAACAAAAACAAAAACAAAAACAAAAACAAAAACAAAAACAAAAACAAAAACAAAAACAAAAACAAAAACAAAAACAAAAACAAAAACAAAAACAAAAACAAAAACAAAAACAAAAACAAAAACAAAAACAAAAACAAAAACAAAAACAAAAACAAAAACAAAAACAAAAACAAAAACAAAAACAACAAAAACAAAAACAAAAACAAAAACAGAAACAAAAACAAAAACAAAAACAAAAACAAAAACAAAAACAACAAAAACAAAAACAAAAACAAAAACAAAAACAAAAACAAAAACAAAAACAAAAACAAACAAAAACAAAAACAAAAACAAAAACAAAAACAAAAACAAAAACAAAAACAAAAACAAAAACAAAAACAAAAACAAAAACAAAAACAAAAACAAAAACAAAAACAAAACCAAAAGCAAAACCAAAACCAAAACAAAAACAAAACATGGCAACAAAATGACAACAACACAATCTTGAATTATACTACTTTATCGTCTTGCAAACATAGTCAGTCGAGTTCCAACATTGGAAGAGAATGCACGTGTGTTTTGTAGTGGCTGCTAGCGCAGAAAAGGGGAATTAAATGTTTGGAATTGTTTGATTTGTATTCAGTTGACGGTGTGTGAGGGATCTTCATGGAGTGTCCTTCGTCGATCATAATGCGGGGAGTGGTAGAGACAAAATCCAAATTTAACTGACTCTGAAAATAATTTCTCTCCTAACGATGTATACGTTATTGGATTCTAATGATGCCTTCCTTTGGTAAGAGAGACTGGACCTGGTGAAAGCTTTGATTTTACTTTTTTTTATATACAAGAGGCTGAAAAGTCCCGCGATTTTTCAATAGGGTCGTACTAGCACCGAAGACCCACCTTGCTCTGGAAGGCCAAAAGAGGCCACGAATGCGGAAATCATAAAGGATGCGCATCGAATCGTTTTGAGTAACCGTAAAGTGAAGTCGCACGTGCTATCGGCGCGATGGATGCCGCGGTTGCTGATCGTCGACCAAAAACAGCAGCGCGTTGATGATTCAACGTCCGGTTTGGTGTTGTTATAACGGTACGAGTGACATTTTTTCGACGTTTTATGACGATGGATGAAAGGTGAGTCAATTATAGTCCCCCTTCTTTGGCATTCGCATGGCATAATCTTCATAGATTACCTGCAGAAAGGAAGAATAATCACTTCAAAGTATTACGAAGTCTTATTGGAAAAACTGAACGACGAAATAAAGAAGAAAAAAACGGCTCCATATGGCAAAGTAGGAAGTTCTGTGCCATCACGATAACGCACCGTCGCACACATCCTTGAAAGCGATGACCAAATTTGACCAATTACAATTGGAATTGGTTGCTCACCTACTGTATCGTCCAGACTTGACCCTCAGCGACTATTATCTGTTCCCAAACCTCAAGTGGTGGCTTCAGGGAAAGAGATTCAGATCAAATGAGGAATAAGGTATTTCGAAGGCTTGGACATTTCGTACTATACAAAGGGCATCAAAATGTTGGAAAATCGCTATACCAAGTGTATCGCTTCGAAGGTAACAATGTTGGAGTATATATATAACTTTGCCAAAAAAAAACGTCTGTTTACATTAAAAATCCCTGGGGACTTTTCAATTTAATAATGTTTAATTATTTAGTTCAGTTCTGCGTACTATGTCTGCATAGGATTGCGGTTGACTCAAATTATGTTATTGTTCGAAAGGGCTTGGACCACTTGTATCATTGAATAATACAGTAAATCAAGGTCACTTCAGTCGGATTTATTCGAAGACTGCGCTGAAGATGTCGACTACCGGACTTATCTATATTGTCATCCTTATTTATTTACTATTACTATTACTAATTATTGGCCTATAGGAACCCGGAAGCTCATGACCTCACTGACTCGGGTGCACCATCGATCCTTGTTCTGTGCGTTCTCCGTCCACGCTTGGCCATCTGATCCGATCTCCACAAATCCAAATCTTACATTGTCCTCCCATCTCCGTCGCGGCCGTCCCACCGGTCCCACCTGTCTATTTCCCGTTGGTCTCCCGCCAAGAACTCTACGTACGGTCCTATCGTTGCCCATTCTCTCTACATGCCCGTCCCATCTTAATCTTCGCGTTTTGTGAAAGCCCATGTTTCGCATCCGTATAGAACAATCGCTATGATTATGGTCCTATAGACACCGAGCTTTATATTACGTCATAGCAGTTTGAATTTTAGCACTTTACTGACTGCGTGCCAACTAGCGATGCCGGAATGCAGTCCTTTCTTAACGTTTTCAAATATCTTGCCCCTGACGCTTATGTCTCTTCCCCAAGGTCCACCTGCTCTCGCCGTAATTATATATTTTATTTTGTCTGCATTTATTTTTAGGCCCACCTCTGCTGCCGGTTGCATGATGATTTCACTGCTTTTACGTTATGTTTCTAGATTATCCCCCAAAACGGCGATACCATCCGCATATGCGAGCGCTTGTGTGATGCGATGTTGTCTTCTTGTACCTTGGCATACTCGAAAGCAAAGTTCACAGACCATCCCCTTGTTTTAGTCCGGCACGGATTTCAAATGGTTCTCAGAAGTGGTTTTCTATTCTAACTCTTCCTTTATTTTCATTCATGCAGATTTGAATGAGGAACGTATGATTTTTGTCTCGTGGCAGTGTCGTAGGCTTTTATGAAGTCAACGAAAAGTTGGTGAACCATCTCTCCGTATTCCCATTTCTTTTCCAGCAATTGCCTTGCTGTGAACATTTGGTCGCTTGTTGTCCGGTTCCTACGGAATCCGCACTGGTAGTCTCCCAGTATTTCTTCTGCATACGGTGTAATTCTCGCCGGCATTACATTTGTTAGTATTTTGTATGTGGTTGGGAGCAATAATATTTCCCTATAGTTTTCGCAGTCAGATCTGCCGCCTTTTTTGAAAATAGGGATGACTATCGAGGTTTTCCATTCTTTCGGAGTGAGTTCTTTATCTCATATTGTTTTAATCAGTTGGTGGATCTTTTGAGCAGTTGCCTCTCCTCCATGCTTCATAAGCTCTGCTGGTATGCAGTCGACTCCGGGAGCCTTGTTTTTCAATCGATTTATTGCGTCTACAACTTCGTTGAAAGAGGGTTATGGGATCTGAGGCTTGATTGTATGTATTATGTTTATTTGTGTTTGATGGGTGCGCACATTAAGCAGGTTTTCAAAGTACTGCTTCCAACATGTCTCGATGTTGTTTGCTTATGTAACCATATGGGTCTCGAACTATTTTAGCTCTTCCTCGGTAGCCATTTCTAATTGAATTTATGCCAGCATTCATTCATTCATCCATTCATCAGCTAACATTCAGACGGTACGGTTCGTCCTGCCTTTCATACGTTTTACATTCTAATTGTCTTCCCACATTACGTGACCTAGCAGGTATACCAAATACCTGAACAATACAGTACAGTTTTGTTTTCGCGCCGTGTTTTGTTGTGTGAAAAGTGACAGCGACAGTGAACATACAAAGACCAATTAAATAAATAAATTCTCTTGATAAAAACAGTCAAAACAAAGTGATGATATATAAATATAATGAAATAAAAGAGAACGAAGCCACGGGTTTGACAGTCAAAACAAACACAGATTAATACTAACCAACTGTGAGAGTGTATGTGAGCACAAAAAAAAAAGGAAAACAAAGAAGTAAAAGAAAAACAAAACAAAATAACAAATAAAAATAAAAAAGAAACAAAAGGAACTAAAATATACAGAAATTACAAAGTGAAGCCAACCTAATAACTGGTTTAAAACAAAGACTGGCCTGCTATCTTGGATGCAACAAGCTCGGTGTATCGACCCTCAGCATGCAGAATGGCAGACAAAAAACAGAAAATTAAAAAATTGAAACCGAAGTCCGCGTTAATAAAACGCCCGGCGAGTTCTCCACTAACACGAGCGACATCAAAAATAAACAAGCCAAACGAGGCAATAGCAGACTTGCTCGAAAAGGCGCAAAAAATGGATGAGGACAATACATTCCTCCCGGTTCCATATAATGACGGCCATGTCACCAATAACATGTTTGCATGTTTAGCGAGTACCGAGACTGAGGACGAGGAAGAGGAAATCAGCGATCTTGAAACAAGGCTAGCCCGAGCAAGGGCGCAATTAGCAGAGAAGCGTCGCAGGAAAAAGGAATTTGCTGAAAAGGAGCAGCTAATAGTGAAACAATAGCAGCAGAAAAATCAGCAACAATGTGCACAACAGAAGTCAAGCCAACAAAAAGGATGTCCACCGCAAGAGATTACACAACAACAACCACAACAAGGGCCACAGGCAGCAAAAAGGAAAGCGAAGATGCCACCCATCAACATTACAGATATGGACTGTAACGAACTGGTAAGTCTATGTAGGCTTTCTATTGGGGAAGATTTTTCAATTAAAAGACTGATAGGGAACAGGTTTGCCATACAGACAAATTCGGTTGATGACTTCGAAAAAATGAAAAATGTGCTAAAAAGGGCCACCGCAGAATTCTACACGTACACCCCGAAAGAAATAAAGAATATAACGGTTCTATTAAAAGGCGTTGACCCTGAAACAGAACCAGAAGTTCTATTACAAACGGTACGAGAGCTTAACTGTAATGATTTTGAGTTTATCGCGGTAAAACCTTTCAATACAGCTAGGGCTAGACGGGAGAATCGTAAATTACCATTCTTCCTGGTGCAGCTGGGCCCCGGTAGCAAAATTGGTGGACTTAGAAAAATCACTATCCTGAACCATCAAATTGTCACATGGGACAAATTGAAAAAAAGGCAGAGATATAATCCAATGTCTTCGCTGCCAAAGGTTCGGGCACTCAGCAGCAAACTGCGAAATGCAGTATCGATGCGTAAGATGCGGGCAGGACCACAGCGCAGAACAATGCACGTTAGGTAAAGAAAGGGTAGACGACAGATCTCTTCTAAAGTGTGCAGTCTGTAAGAGTGGGGGACACCCCGCTAATTATCGAGGCTGTCCTAAATTCTGCGAAATACAGGGAAAAAAGTTTCCCAGCAACGACAAATAGAACGCCCGAGAGTTCAAGCCCGACCAGCACTAAATGTAATACCCAAGTTCTTGTATGCTAAAGTAACCGCTGGTAGGAGAAACACGCCACAACCCAACACACGGGTACCGCCGCAACATACTGTGCCTCCAGAAACAGTAACACTAGCAGATGTGCTCACAACCTTGCTCGCTATTCAGAAGCAGATGACAAATAAAGGACCAGGACACTAGACTAGACTGGGTCTATTCGCAGTTGTCTAGCCAGCCGTCAATATAAACCCCCGAACAGAAAGCACAATTAAGGCGTTAGTCCTGAATGTAAATTCACTTATCAAAATCGGTAGAAGAGCCGCTCTCTTTAAACTGTTGCAAGACGAAAGTCCTGACGTGCTTCTGGCTAGCGAAACTAAGCTGAATCAGAGGCATAAACTATGTCACACAAACTACGACATTATACGAAGAGACCGACCCAAGTCCACGCAAGGAGGAGGGGTGGCAATCTTTGTTAAAAAAGAACTTCAACATAAGGAATGTATAGTGGTGAGATGCTCAGATTTCAGGTGCTTGAAGCGTTATTATCCGAATACCCCTCTGACAAGGTAGGGGGATGTATGTGATATCTGCCTACGCACCAGAAGCACATCAACAAAATCTATTTATAGTGGAGCTAGAGACTCTTTTCCAATGCTTACAACTTTACTCGGAAGGGAACTATTACATCGTAGGTGGCGATTTGAAAGCTAAACACCCAAATTGGGGAAATAGCATATCCAACACGAGAGGAAATCAACTAGCTGGTTGGCTAGATCAACATCACATTGAATATAAGGCTGACAGAATATCCTTCTTTCCCCAGAGGGGGATCGTTCCTCGATATTATGCTTATTGACACACGACTTAAACATACACATACTAACAGACAAAATATAAACTGCCTACGCACAATTGAGTATGACAGCGACCATTGTGCATTATCAATCGTGATAAAAACACCAAGCGAAGTTGTGGAACTCGGTGAATGTATGACACCGCATTCATGTAACTATGGGGGTATATGACGGACGCGTTTCACGAGAACCTTAACAAGAGAAATTAACCCTCCTACAAACAGAAATATATCCAACGATGATATCGACAAATACATACAAACTATGGACAAAACAATACTAAAAACCACACCTACGGACAACATGAACATGTACCGAAACGCCACAATCAACGCACTCCACAGAAAAAAAAGTAGACTTCTGTCTAAACTAAAACCATGGTACAGACGATTTATTGATAGGCACGACCAGGAGATAATATCACTGAAGTCCAGATTAAAAAATCTCCAACAGCTGATAAAAGCCAACTATAGGCTATCAGCAATTTTTTTTTTTTTTTTTTTTTTTTTTTTTTTAATCAGATTTCTCTCGGGAGAGGGGAACCTATAGCGCCGAGTGGGCGCCCCGAGATGCCATCAAATAACTATTGCAGTTCTTTTTGAACAGTTGCAGGTTGTAACGCTCGGGGAACACTCGCGTGGGAAGGGAGTTCCACAGCTTCCCCGCTCTGTAACGGAACGAGTTCTGATGCAGGGATGTTCGTGCTGTCGGGAGATAAACCACAAACACGTGGGATTCATCGGATTGTCTTGTGGAGCGCATATAAGCCGAATTACGTGGAACAATGCAAAGAATCTCCGAAGAACAGCACCCGTGATAATATCTGTAGAACAGACAGAGGTCGGCCACGCGCCTTCGATGTGATAGCGACTGTAGTCCCGACGTCAGCGCCGAGTCCCCGATCAGGCGGATCGCTCGTCTTTGTACGCTCTCAAGTAGGTCGAGGGTATGCTTAGGAGCCGAGCTCCAAACATGAGAGCAATATTCGAGCGCGGGTCTAATTTGAGATTTATATAGGAGAAGAAGTTGGGCCGGAGTAAAATATTTCTTGGCTCTAAAAAGATAACTCAGTTTTCCTGAGGCTGATCTGGCGATACCCGATACGTGTTTATGCCATGATACATTCCCACAGACCGTGACGCCGAGCAATCTCAAACTTTCCCCAGCCTCGAGGGCCCGGCCACTCATCATCAGCTGTGGAACCGATGATCCGGTTTTCTTTGTGAATGTTGTATACTGAGTCTTGAAGCAAGAACAAGGTTGGAGCCAAAATAGAACCCTGGGGCACCCCCGAATTAACAGGATACAGATCCGAACACTCGCCGTCCACAACAACCCTGATCGATCGATTCTCGAGGAAGCTCCTCGTCCAGTCGCAAAGCTGTTGGGAAAGTCCATATTAACGAATTTTGCTCAGCAATGCCCCGTGCCAGACGCGGTCAAAAGCCTTGGAGATATCTAATGCGACCGCCCTTGACTCACCATGCCGTTCAATCGCAGATGTCCATATACCGGTTATAAGTGTCAAAAGGTCTCCTGTGGACCGCCTGCTACGGAATCCGTATTGACGATCATTCAGAGGACCGTTGCACTCCAAATACTTAACCAACTCTGTATTGATGACTTTTTCCATTACCTTAGATAAAATAGACAGTAATGCTATCAGACGGTAATTTTGTGTGAGACACTTTTTTCCTGTCTTTGGGATTGGCTGAACTCGAGCGATTTTCCAGCAGGCAGGAAAGATCCTCCGTGCATAAGATAAGCGGAAGAGTCTGCCAAGAACCGGCGATAGTTCTGGAGGACAGTTCAGGACTATTGCTGGTATTCCGTCCGGGTCGGTTGCCTTCTTACAATCCAGTTCACGTACAATGCGTTGAATAGTGCGCGGACGAAATCTCACATCCCGCATGGAAGACTGTACCGGCGAGGTACAGGTACAGGTGGCTGCAAAAGGCCGGGATCGAGGTTTGAATTCGCGGAAAATAAATTCGCGAACACATTAGCTTTATCCTTTGGATTCGTGACTAACGTCCCGCTGTCTGTCACCAACGGAGGGAAAGAGGAGGAAGCAAAGTTACTGCTGACAGCCTTTGCCATTGACCAGAAGGAGCGCGAACCAGTTGGGCACCGAAGGAGCTTATTGATCACCCTGTCGTTGTGAGCCTTCTTCGCGGTATCAATCGCCTGGTTGCACACGTTTCTGATTCTAACAAAATTCGTTCTGTTAACATCGGTGGGATTGGGGCGCCATTGCTTAAAAGCTCTATTTTTTGCTTCTGTAATCAGCTCGCATCTTTTATCAAACCAAGGTTTATCAGACGAACTTCGTTTGATGGAATGTGGAATATACATCTCCATACCCAGAAGAATAATCTCTGACAGCGACTCCGCGCAAGCGTTAACATCGGAGTTTCCGAAGCACATCTCGGACCATGGAAAGGATGCGAAGAAATCTCGCATATCGTCCCAGTTAGCAGCCCCATACTTCCATACATAGGCCGGTTATTCGCTTGGTATGCAAGTGCTTGCGCGACAGATACCAACCAGTGATCTGAGTTTCCCAGTGGCGCAGAAACCTCTACGGTATAAATACTCGATTCGGATGTCAAAAACAGATCCAGGGTGTTGGCATAATCGCCTCGGGCATCCAGTATTCGCGTTGGCTCCCCCACGAGTTGAGTCAAGTTGTGGCTTACAGCAAACATCTCCGCCAGCCTCCCAGCCCCGTCGGTTCTGTTAGAATGTAACAACCAGTCGGAATTGTGCACATTAAAATCGCCAAGGACAATAATTTCAGAAGCTGGGTGGTTGATCTGTATCCAGTCAACGGTATATGAAAGATGTTCGAAAAATGTCGCCGGTCGATCGTCATTCGGGGAGCGGTAAAGTCAACAAAGAAATTTAACGGAATTCCTCAGCACGACCCTCAACCATATGATGTCCATATTATTGGGCACCAACGCCTCCATCCTCTGGCAAGCCAGATCGGACCGTGCGAAGACGCAGACTCCGCCCTTAAAACGGAATCTCGAATGTAAGTCGTATCCTGAGCAACGAAGATATGTCGAATCAGTTGACGAATCGACCTGGGTCTCAGTTAGGGCAAGGATATCAGGTTTCGTTGTTTGCAAATATTGGTGGACGACGTTTACATTAGTATTGGTGAAACCGATGCCCCTGATGTTACAAAATGCCGTCACCAGTCGAGCGTGGGCCGAGCCTCGAGAGCTAGCCCGGTTATGCGATGACGAACCTCTCAAACTTCCAAATTTGTATTGGAACAACAAAGTTCGGGCGGTAAAATCCAACAACCCTAGTATGTTCCCGCAAATTAATAAAATATTTAGACGGAGTAATGAAAAATAGATTCAGTGTCTCCAAATACCACGAACTGACGAATACCAACAAATGCTGACAAATATAGGCGTAGACACAAACAACGCCATCCTAAATAATGAACTTTTTGTGTTTGAAGATCCCTTGGAAAAAGTGAATGTTGTAGGGGCCGTCTTTCAAGAACTGTACAAGGCAAATGAAGTAATTCGCCGCAACCATGGCTTGGAAGATAGAGTTTTACTGAATTATCGTCATCTTCGAAATGACATTTCACAGTGGCGATCAGAAAATCATGGTTTTATCGAATTCAGTAATGAAAATACGGTAGACGTCGAGATGACTGTAGAAAGTGCCAACAGCCGTTTGATCACTAGTGAAGATATCCATGGCGTCTTTGCATCATTAAGAAACAAAAAATCAGTTGGAATCGATGGAGTACCCAATATAGTACGCAAACATTTTCCTCCAATCGCAATTGACATATATGCAGTCTTGTTTATTTCTTTTATTTACACAAGACAGAACAAACCCAAACCCAAAAAATCTGCGGTCGATCAGTTTGTTACCGAATATCAGTAAAGTATTCGAAAAAGTTCTAAACAAGGCTCTACTTAAATGGGTTGGTGACAATAATATTATACCAAATAACCAGTTTGGTTTTAAAGCTGGTCATGAAACCACAAATGTAGTCAAATACTTAGACATCGGGCTGGATCAGTATCTATATTTTAACAAACATGTGGAGGCTGCACTGGCCAGGGCAAAGAAAGCTTATGCTATGACAAGAAGACTGTTCCATAATAGTCAACTTGACTATTATGGGTTAAAGTTATATGCTACATGGCTCTCATCAGACCGATGATCATATATGGATGTCCAGTGTGGTTTAATGTGGGACCTAGCTTAATGGAAAAGATTCGGATTTTTGAGAGACAATGCCTCAGGACGTGTCTCAACTTACATCGGACTCCTGAATCCGATCACAAAAAATACTATCCCAATGAAGCGTTGTACAATGGGGCCAATATAAACAGAGTGGATAACTTTATGATCAAGCTGATCCGAGGGCATCTTGCGAGATCAATGAGCTCGCCGAACGATTTAATTTTTGGTGCATATTACCCAAATAATATGTATTATGAGGTGGTACGTCGCAATGGCTTTATTCCACCAGAAGCATTCCTTAGTCTTGACATGAACGGCTTTATACAAAATGAATCCGCTATACCGTTGATTTATCACGTGCGTCGGTCGGGTACAGATAAACGAATATGTTATAATCGAGAAGTTGCGCACACAGATGAAAAGCGCCTGCAGTTCAGTAGGGCAGTAGCACAGAAAGATCGAAAAGACACGAATAAGCAACACCAGAGATTTTGGTGGCTGAGTTGCAATTAAAAGCCAGTTTCCTTATAAAACTGGCAAAAAAGGGAAGTAATAATAATAATAATAAAGCCCAACAAACTACGGAAAGCTTACATAGATTTAGCATTTCGAAAATTTAGTTTTGATGTTAGGTTTAGAATAGAGATAAGGTAAAAAAATAAAAAATCGATTGTTAGTTTAGTATTTAAGTTAGATATAAGGTAAAAACAATAACAAAAACACAGTTTTTTCTGTTCTCCATTTTCTTTGTATCGAATTAAGTTCTTTAAAATCCCCATATAAACAAAATAATCATAATGTCGAAAGACAAATTTTCACGCTTTAAGCCTATGCATGTAACTTAGAGAGTCTGCAGCATTCTGATCTAATTGCACTACTACCAAACTTTTGTGTGATGAGGGTCGTTCATTAAGTCATTAAGTTCATTAAGATTTAGCATTTCGAAGTCTTGATATTAGGTTTAGGATAGAGTTAAGGTTAAAAAAAAAATTAGTTTGGTATTTAAGTTAGATATAAGGTAAAAAAAAAAACAAAAACAAAGTTTTTTCTGTTCTTCATTTTCTTTGTATGTAATTAAGTCCCATAAATATTCATGTAAACAAAATAATCATAATGTCGAAAGACAAATTTTCATGCTTTATGCGTATGCATGTAACTTAGAGAGTCCGCAAAGGACCAGTAAGTTAAAAATAAGATAACATAAGCTAGAGTTTAATCATTTTTGTCTAGCGAGTAAGTAAATTATAATAATAGGAAGATATAAAAAAAAAATAGATTCCTTTGATGTTCATTGATCTCGCATTTTTTAGAATTTGTGGATCCGAATCTCCTCCCCCTTTTGCTTTTTTTTTCATGTAAAAAGTATGTTTCAGCGTTGACTTCACCATATATTTTTCAGCGCATCGTTCTGAGACGTTTACGCTGTTCAATCTTCGCCCGGCACTTATCCTCAAACTAAGTTTTGGACTTCATTGTTTTCTCAAATCCTAATACCTTTTGGTCCGTTTGTTTGATAACGTCTCTGATCGATGTCCATTTAATGTCCACATTATTGGTTTCTTCTTCCTCACTACTCCCATTCTCTAGGATGCTAAGTCTATTCGTTAGTTTGTCTTGATATTCAGCCCTTTTGCGCAGGTCTTTTAGTTTATCAGTGTCGAGCTTTTTTCTCGTCTCCTGTGACTGCCCATGTGGGTTTTCTGCGAGCAGACTCCCAATTTGGCACATCACTAGAAGATGGTGCGAGTCATAGTCTGCCCCCCTGTACCATGTTACGTCAAGGATGTACGAATAGCGTCGTTTGTCTATGAGGAAGTGGTCAATTTGGTTACGCGTTACGCCGTCAGGTGATACCCAAGTGACTTTAAGAATTCCTTTGTGCTTGAACATCGCACTTTTCACTACCAGATCTTTTGACGTTGCGAACGTGATAATTCGAATTGCATTGTAATTTGAAACGGCATGTAGGATTTCTTAGCCTATAGTTTTTCCAATTTTCGCATTGAGGTCCCCGAGGAGGATTTTAACATCGAATGATGAGGTCCCATCAAATATAGGGTTATGCAATAGGGACTTGACAACTTTTTTTCGGTAGCAAATTTTTATAATTTGCAGACGTTTTCGTGTACTTAACCATGATGTTGAGTTTACTGAATAAATTGACAGTGACAGTTTGATGATTGATGAAAGGGTGCGTTCACAAATTAAATTTAAAGTTGTCAAGTCCTATTGGAAACCCCGATACCCCCTCTAGGATCTTGTAGGACATGTCCTTCGTTTTTCGTCGGTAGATTCTGTTGGAGGGTGTATGTTTATAAGTACATAATTGTACCATGGGCCCTGTATTGTTAGCACCCAAATTTAGTTATTAATAAATCTCACATATTTTACTTTTGGCGTAATATTATTATTGGGGTGTACCACATGAAATGTCCGATTTTATAGTATACATTTAAAAGCCAATATTATTTTTCCGTAAAGGTTTATTCAATCAAAATAGGATCCGTTGACATCTATGACATTCTTCCAAATCAAATATTCCGTTTTCGTAGAAGTGCTCACTTTTTGAGGCAATGAAAATCTTCGAAGGCTTTTATGACCTCTGCTCGGTATCGGAAGACCTTCTGCCGGCAAAATGAATATAGATTGCAGAAAAGATGGTAGTCCGTTGGGGAAATGTCAGGAGATCCGCTTCCTGTCTTTTGTAAATTCAATGGAAAAGCTTACCAGATTTAATTTTCTTTGGGAGAATTCCAAACTTTACAATTCCTAGACAGGAAGTCGTTCCCTAACAACCCATCTGGTGAAAATCCCGGTAGGGAGTCTATCACCTGAAAACTACAAGAAATTTGTTGGGGTAATTTGAATATCCCCTTAAAATAACCGCTAGATTTGCCCTTGCTATAAAGCGTTTGGAGTTGCTTTTTCTCTGTCCAATGTGGTTCCATATTGAAGTGCCTTCAGCTTAATAAGGCTGATCTCTGCACCTGTGTCCACTATTAGACGTGTAATGTTTCTACAACCGATGTCTAATGGGACCTAGACAACTGGAACTGTCGTTGGTGGATGTTGAGCACAGGTTTCATTAGTTCGTGACTTTAGTTTGGCCGGGTTGGGGAATACCGACCCGACCTCTGGGAGTTTTCCGACTTTTTCCATTTTGCTCTTTGTCAACACACTGCCACCGTGTATTTGTGTCGCCTGCAAAATGTACGCCATTGACCATATCTCGGTCGCCGATGCTTTTGTTTTGAAGTTTCTGACGCGCCCGTATCGGTTGAGGTCGACTGGCTATGGTTCGACTCGGGTCGACGGCGTTGTGCTTGGTGCTGACGTTGTTTCAGTTTTCGAGCCTCGGAATGTTCAGTACTGCTGGAAATAGTACTGCTCTTGGCTCGTGCCTGTTGACCGCCTTTATCGCGTGGCTGCCTATGGTCCTTCGAATTTTTTTCTTTTGTTTGGACTTTCTGCCATTCAGTGTTGACCATGCAGGTCGGTGGGGTGTGGTCGCGGAGTACAGACCTAACCACTTTGGGTGTACCTGTTGTTGGCTTTTGGGATTGTACCCACATTGCCTTGCAATGACACTCGTCCCACATGTGAACCTTTCGGCCGCAAAACTCACGACAACATCGAATGCTGTACACTCTACGATTCGATGCTGTTGCTTGTTTCGAAGTAGATGGTCGTTCTTGCCCTTGGTTTGGGCTATTCATGGGTGACTTCCGTTGGTTCTGCGACCTTGGTCGTGGAGACTCGGGATTATCTGCCTTCATTTGTGTGCTTTGCGCACGACAGTCTTGGGCATCGTGCCCATATTGGTGGCACTTCGCACACAATGGTGTGTTCCGACGTCACATGCACTCTTCATATAAGTGTCCTTTTCTTATACAGAAGCTGCGTGTCATACGTGCAATCCATGATCTGAAACCCTACTTGTTTCCTCTGGGAGGCCTTGTTCATCCTACCAATAGTAGAATGGATTTGTGCCAACTCTAACATCGAATCGAATAAGAAAAATACATCAGAACCGTATACCAAGCGATAAATAATAAAAATAATTCACATCAGTGGAATATAGTCGAGTTTGGAAATGAAATTCTAAACACGGTCAGTAGCCTGATGTGTAAAGCTTAGGTAAAAATTTTTTCGTGATTCGAATTGTCATAGCGTCAGTTCGAATCACACGATCTTCTTCACTATTATTTCAAATCGCTATAGATTGTTCCTTAAAATGATTTGTCTATTAGTTGAGATGGGGGCATGATGTGTGTCGTTCCTTTCAGCTGAAGATGACTGGTCATGGCATGTGTTTACCCTCGTTGGTATTCCACTGCTATACCATCCACTGTGGCTCCTCATCTCATTTTCGATTTTCTCTATTTGGGGAAGTCTGGCAATAATCCCATCTAGTGGATCCCTTTCTGATTCTAGTATCAGATGTCGGAGTTGGTCGTTCCTAATCCCTCCCATCAGTACCGACTTTGCCAATTTCTCGATGGGGCTGGCGAATGTCACGCTGTTGTCGTATCTGTCCTTGCGGGTGGCTGCCTCATTGCAGTCTGTTACTGCATCCGGTGCGAGAAATCTGCGACATCCTCTTCGCGGGATTGTCGCATATGAGAGAGTTTCGAGTGTAACTCCTCATACAAAGCGTGCGGCAGTAGTGCATTTTGGAGTCGTTTTTTTTTTATTTTTTTTTTTTTTTATTAGACTTCTCTCGGGAGAGGCGAACCTATAGCGCCGAGTGGGCGCCCCGAGATGCCATCAAATAAGTGTTGCAGTTCTTTTTGAACAGTTGCAGGTTGTAACGCTCCGGGAACACTCGCGTGGGAAGGGAGTTCCACAGCTTCCCCGCTCTGTAACGGAACGAGTTCTGATGCTGGGATGTTCGTGCCGTCGGGAGATAAACCACAAACACGTGGGATTCATCGGATTGTCTTGTGGAGCGCATATAAGCCGAATTACGTGGAACAATACCAAGAAGCTCCGAAGAACAGCACCCGTGATAATATCTGTAAAACAGACAGAGGTCGGCTACGCGCCTTCGATGTGATAGCGACTGTAGTCCCGACGTCAGCGCCGAGTCCCCGATCAGGCGGATCGCTCGTCTCTGTATGCTCTCCAGCAGGTCGAGGGTATGTTTAGGAGCCGAGCTCCAAACATGAGAGCAATATTCGAGCGCGGGTCTAATTTGGGATTTATATAGGAGAAGAAGTTAGGCCGGAGTAAAATATTTCTTGGCTCTAAAGAGATAGCTCAGTTTTCCTGAGGCTGACCTGGCGATACTCGGCACGTGTTTATGCCAAGATACATTCCCACAAACGCCGAGCAATTTCAAACTTTCTCCAGCCTCGAGGGCCCGGCCATTCAGCATCAGCTGTAGAACCGATGATCCATTTTTCTTTGTGAATGTTGTATATTGTGTCTTCGCTGCCTTGAAGTCGACCAGATTGGCCTTTCCCCACTACAGGACACTCTCTAGATCCCGATTCAGAGAGTCAATCTGTCTACATCTCAGCTGATGCGATGCAGATGCACCAATCGGCCGAACACTCGAAAAGGAGGAAACAAGCGTACTATCATCCGCAAACACATACGAACACTTTGTTATCCGTTGTCTCCAACAAATCATTTATGTGAAGCAAGAACAAGGTTGGAGCCAAAATAGAACCCTGGGGCACCCCCGAACACCCGAACACTCGCCGTCCACAACAACCCGGGTCGATCGATTCTCGAGGAAGCTCTTCGTCCAGTCGCAAAGCTGTTGGGAAAGTCCATATGAACGAAGTTTGCTCAGCAATGCCCCGTGCCAGACGCGGTCAAAAGCCTTAGAGATATCCAATGCGACCGCCCTTGACTTACCATACCGTTCAATCGCAGATGTCCTTACTTACGTTGCTTGGGATTGGCTGAACTCGAGCGATTTTCCAGCAGGCAGGAAAGATCCTCCGTGCATAAGATAAGCGGAAGAGTCTGCCAAGAACCGGCGATAGTTCTGTAGCACAGTTCTTAAGGACTATTGCTGGTATTCCGTCCGGGTCGGTTGCCTTCCTACAATCCAGTTCACGTAGAATGCGTTGAATAGTGCGCAGACGAAATCTCACATCCCGCATCGAAGAGCGTACCAGCGAGATCACAGGTGGCTCCAAAAGGCCGGGATCGAGGTTTGAATTCGCGGAAAATAAATTCGCGAACACATTAGCATTATCCTTTGAATTCGTGACTAACGTCCCGCTGTCTGTCACCAACGGAGGGAAAGAGGAGGATGCGAAGTTACCACTGACAACTTTTGCCATTGACCAGGAGGTGTGCGAACCAGTTGGGCACCGAAGGAGCTTATTTATCACCCTGTCGTTGTGAGCCTTCTTCGCGGTATCAATCGCCTGGTTGCACGCGTTTCTGATTCTAAAAAAATTCGTTCTGTTAACATCGGTGGGATTGGAGCGCCATTGCTTAAAAGCTCTATTTTTTGCCGCTGTAATCAGTTCGCATTTTTTATCAAACCAAGGTTTATCAGACGAACTTCGTTTGACGGTATGTGGAATATACATTTCTATCCCCAGAAGAATAATCTCTGATGCCGACTCCGCGCAAGCGTTAACATCGGAGTTTCTGGGGAACACCTCGGACCATGGAAAGGGTGCAAAGAAATCTTGCAAATCGTCCCAGTTAGTAGCGCCATATTTCCATACATGGCGAAGCTGCCTAGACTGGTTATTCGCTTGATATGCAAGTGCTTGCGCGACAGATACCAAGCTGTGATCTGAGTTTACCAGTTGCGCAGAAACTTCTAAGGTATAAATACTCGGTTCGGACGTCAAAAACAGATCCAGGGTGTTCGCATAATCACCTCGGAGATGCGGCACTCGCGGTGTCTCCCCCACGAGTTGAGTCAAGTTGTGGCTTACAGCAAACATCTCCGCGAGCCTCCCAGCCTCGTCGGTTCTGTTGGAATATAACAACCAGCCGGAATTGTGCATATTAAAATCGCCAAGGACAACAATTTCAGAAGCCGGGTGGTTGATCTGTATCCAGTCGACGGTATGTGAAAGATGTTAGAAAAATGTCGGCGGTCGATCGTCATTCGGGTAGCGGAACGGAATTCCTCAGCACAACCCTCAACCATATGATGTCCATATTATTGGGTTCCAACGCCTCCATCCTCTGGCGAGGCAGATCGGACTGCGCGAAAACGCAGACTCCGCCCTTAAAACGGAATGTCGAATGTAAGTCGTATCCTGAGCAACGGAGATATGTCGACTCAGTTGACGAATCGACCTGGGTCTCAGTTAGGGCAAGGATATCAGGTTTCGTTGTTTGCAAATATTGGACGGCGTTTACATTCGTATTGGTGGAACCGATGCTCCTGATGCTACAAAATGCCGTCACTAGTCGAGCGTGGGCACAGCCCCGAGAGCGAGCCCGGTTACGCGAAGACGAACCTCTTAAGTTCCATTATTTATCATGATATCTGCATGATGTTCCCCCTGACATAGCCCCCCTCGGGGATCCGAATGGGAGACTAGTTTGCCTCCGGAATTCTTTATATCAGAAGATACCATCATGACTTATCTCCGTGTCAGTCCGGGCCATCAGCCACACATCCGAAACACCGTCGAAGATTTCTCTCGGCGATATCGCGGAATGTACAGCGTGACGGGGTGGTATCTCACCTTGGGACCGACTACCACCTAACCAACCTTTTCTCGAACCGGTCCATCAGCCAAGCCCCGAAAGATGGCCAAGGATTTCTCCCGACCATTTCACGGAGCCTAAAGCTTGATGGGGTGGTATTTCACCGGGCGCACACGGCGTTGGGACCCCGGCTACCACTCGGCCTTTAGTCGCTCTTACGACAAGCCGCCCTAGCTGTGAGTATATTCTAGCGCCCTACTCACAGGGCTCGGTTTATATTTTGGCTTACACAGAACAAAATGTCCTCAATTCTTTACAGTTGGTTGAGGAAGCTTCATACTACATAAATCAAATATCTGTCGACAGATAGCTTCAACTGTTCCGTCTGTAGAAAGTGATTCCGGTTTCCTTTGGGACAGAGGATGTATATAATAGATACATATAATGTTCGCCAACGTCCAGGGCCCTAAGTTCCATCATTTTTTTAAAACCAAAATTCATTTTTCATTTCATTTCTAAAAGTAGAAGCTTTATAATTTCAACTATAATATTTTCATACAAATTTGTAATGGAGTTACGCAATTTCAAGAATTTTATTTAGTTGCTACACATTTTCAGCATACTGTAACATTACTCGTCTTGAGTAAGTAATTCAGGACACACAGCGAGAGAAAACTTAAAATTTATAACTTTTAATACAACAAACAATAAATGTACTAAGGCAACTCTTCACTAAAATATTATTCATATAATCGGTAGTTACCTTCCTGAAGCGTGTATATTTTTACTTCTTTTATAATCCACAATTATAGATCTCAAAGCGAGTTAGTAAACTGGTGAGAATTCTTTACCATCTCAACATTTGTGGGATCCAATCGTAGGATTTAACAAGCTGGGCTTGTTTGATAGGCTCTTTTCACTGCTGTTGTGAAGTATACAGTATTTTGTCGCTCGGAGATAAATATTTGAAGTGACCAAAAGAATGAAAAAAAAGTTGGAAGGATTCCGTTTTGTTTTCTTGTTTAATGGCAGTAAACTTTTCTCTTTTAAATAAATTTTATTAAAGATTCCCTTTTTTAATCTCAGACCAATATTTACAAGTACTGGATTTCGTTTGTAATTCCTAGGAAGGTAATACGATTATTGTTTAACTTGAATAGTATCTAACGAAGAAGTTGAGAACATTTGTTTTCTCCAAATTGGCCTTTCTTGATCTTTTAATTCGTATTAATCACTAATGGGATGCTTTGTGGTGTCATTCACGAGACGTAAGTTTATCTTGAACTCAAGGCTTTTGTTGGTAAAGGACTATCTAAATATCACTAGTTATTTAAATAGTCCGTGTAATGTCAGAAATAGTGAAGATGTGGGATTATACCTCATGAATTTTTTTACATTCTCTAAACAACTTTTTTTTTCGATTAAAAAGTGCGATTTGGAGTTGTCGTTAAGAAGACTGTAAATCATATCTTCGAACCATTAAGGCAGCAGCGAATATTACATTTATGCGAGATCATTTTTGCCTTAGTCCAAGACCGATCGACCGAATAACTTATTCCTTAACTACATCTTTTGAGTTTGAGATTACAACCGAATAAGATTATTTTCATCTCTACACAACTCAATTAATGTGTTAAATCTGTTTAAACTTCTTTACCTTAATTTATTGTTTAGCGCTTGCAAACCTCAAAACATTTATACGAAACTCTTCTGTACTCATATTCCATTTCAATTCTCAGCAATGTACAAGAGCAGATTTATCACCTAGCATTCACAACGGAATTCATTCCTTTGTCAGCATAACCGGAAAATTTAAAAGATGATGGTATACTTCCTATCATTGTCACTCAAGTTAATTCAAAGCTTCCTGGTAGAATTCCACTTCGGAAATGACAAACATTTGATAGATTGTATTCAAACAATACCGTTTACTGTCAAAATATGATTTCACTTGTCTTCCTCTGAAGACCATCCCTTCCATTCCTCTCTATCTAAACTCATAGTTGCATATCAAGGCAACTGGAAAAGAAAAGCACATTTGTAGTTAGCCATGCCGACCGCCCCAATAACGAATACCAGCAAGTTGAATAAATAAAATCAGAATACAATTGCTCCAGTGGAATCATCGAAAACATCAAACTAACATGGAGCCTTCTCCACAATGGTATGGCACCACTTCAATGGTGCGAGTAATACATTGAAAACCGAACTGAACGAGATATGCGCGTTAAGGACACGACAATGCCAATCGATGTGTGGTGAACATAGCTTTGTGTGTGCGAATGTGTGCGCTGTATGCCAAATACAATCAACACGATTTTAATGTTGATGATGATGACAGGAAGGAGGATACTACTTCTGCCTACCATCATCTACCAGCTCCCCTCCTCGAGCCTTACGTCCCACCGCAACCATCCAATAACCAACAAGAACAGACCTTAGCTGCATGAAGAATTTGCAACCGCGCACGTTCCCTAAACAGCACACAGACCGTGTGATATGGTGTCTTGTAATTCGTTCCCACCGTGCAACCTACTGAACTCTAATTTCGACAACAACAACAGCAAGGTATACATTTATATATGTATAACAAAACAACAACAACAGCAAAAAAGAACATCCCCAAAGACAGACCAGCAAATGAACCGACGAACCACGACTGTCGGTAGCACATGGAGCCTTTTATTTGGTTTTATATCTCTTAATCCGAGTGAGTAGTCTAAAAATGCTTGGCGATCCAGCAGTTGGAGCATCACCGGTCAGAAACAGTTTATTCGTGGGTCTTGCAGAAATTTCGAACACCTCGTAGTTTCAGGCCTGTCAGTCGAAGATCTACCGTTCTTCAACGGTTTTTGGGGCGTTTCACACATAACCGAATGATCCGAGTGCCACCAGCATCATCATTCTGACAATTAACTTAAGTGCCTAAAGGTGTACGATAAATTGGTTTCATTCCCGGTGATAAGACGAGTGTCAAAACACATTGTTCTTGTTAGTGTTGTTCGTTTTTGTTTTTTAACTAACGCATTCTGCCGCCTTTTCGTCGACCGGTGGGTGGGTCGGGCCAGCGGGCGTGAGTCGAAATCTTGCAATCACAACACGAGGACAATTAAAAGCCCATTAAAAAGAGCACACAGCCGACAAGAGGCGATATGCGAACGGCATTGCTGGCATGGGCTGGCATTGGCTCCAAAAAGTGGGCCAACGACAAATTCGTCAACGGACCTTAACTGATACCATTCGAGTTTGACACACGCGCGCGGAACCGTGTAGCCCCAAGTACAGCGCACTTGATTCGAACTTTTAACGGACAAAAGCTCACAGGAACATAAATCGACAACAATAGCATAAAGCTAAGATAAATTGTCCCTCGTACGTCATTGGTTTGGTTGGGTCTTTAACAAGCAGTCCTACGGTTCACACAAACACACATATACAAACGGGCATCTTTTGGCACGGTTACGTCGTATGGATATCGGCAGGCACGCACCGATGTAGTTCACTCTTGAGCATTCAGGAAACTTTCGACACGGAATTGCTGGTTTTGTGCAATCCTCACTTCATGTATGGTAGGAGAACGTAGAAGGTCCTACGACAGAAGTGGCCATACTGCACGTCACAGGAGTCGTGTGTGTTGTCAGCCTTGAAGGGACTCTCTCGCCTATAGTCAACATTTATCGTGTCTGATATCATTCCTGCTATTATTGTTGTTACTGTCCGTTTGCCATTGTTGGTGTTATGTTCCTTTCATCCTTACGTTTTGCATTCGCTTGGTTTTGCGTTTGTGAGTCCTGTGCAGTTCGTTCCGATTGTCTGTGTATCAACTAAAGTTAAAAGTTTACTACTGTTCAAAAGTGTAACAAAAAAATCGGAGTTCGTAAACGCTTGTTGGGCTTAGAGACAACCGTCCTTCATCCTTGTTTTTAGCCGTTACATGAATTTGAACTGATAAGAACGTTTTTCGTTGCTTCTGCATCCCAACAAGCTGTTCATATCGATGATTGTTGAGGTCCTTTATTGAAAGTGTGATATGTTTGTGTTGAATGGTTAACTCACGTTAAAAACAAAGTAAAAAAAGAAAAAAAAGGAAGAAAACGAGGAGTAATTAAAAGGATAACTTAAAAGGATCTGGTTTTACTCGATCCGATTGAGGAAACGGAAATTCGTGGTGATTTTTGAAGAAAAGTTTGAAAAGGGCAATGGATTTGAACAGTGTTAGTGAAGAATGGGAACATCCGGTTTCGGCTTTTCTACCGGAAATAAACAACTGCGACGAGGAGTTCTTCAATCCACATGAGGTGAGTTGATCTTATTCAAATTTGAATTGTTGACCTTTGAAAATGAATTACAACAAGTGTGAGCATTGGTGCGGGTTTCAAGAGAGAGATTTTAGTTTGAATTCATTCTGGTGAACTTCAAATCTGGCAGATTAGTTGGCTAAAATATAAATATATTAAATTTTAACATAGGGAACGGATTGAATTCATTTAATAAAATAGGTCGAAAACAGGTAAACACATATAAAAAAGTGTTTCAAAAATTCTTTTTCTTTACACTTTGTTTCCATAACTGAATTGGCTTAGTAAAATAGGTCGAAAACTGGTAAACAAATATAAAAAGCTGTTTCAAAAATACTTATTGTTTGCATGTTGTCTTCATGGTTGAATAAATTTAGTGCAATACGTCGAGAACAGGCAAACAAATATAAAAAGTGTTTTAAAAATTCTTGTTCTTTACACGTTGTCTCCATGACTAAATTAATTTAGTGAAATAGGTCGAAAACAGGTGAACAAATATAAGAAAGTGTTTTAAAAATTCTTATTCTTTGTTTTTCCATGTCTCCATGACTGAATTAATTTAGTACAATAGGTCGAAAACAGCTAAACTATTATAAAAGAGTGTTTGAAAAATTCTTGTTCTTTACACGTTGTCTCCATGACTGAATTGATTTAGTATAATACAGGTAACCAAATATAAAAAAGTGTTTTAAAAATTCTGATTCTTTCCTCTTCCATGTCTCCGTGACTGAATTGATTTAGTACAATAGGTCGAAAACAGGCAAACAAATATAAAAAAGTGTTTCAAATATTCTTTTTTTTTACACGTTGTCTCCATAACTGAATTGGCTTAGTGAAATAGGCCGAAAACAGATAAACAAATATAAAAAGCTGTTTCCAAAATGCTTATTGTTTGGACATTGTCTTCATGACTGAATAAAATTAGTGCAATACGTCGAAAACAGGTAGAGAAATATAAAAAAGTCTTTTAAAAATTCTTGTTCTTTACACATTGTCTCCATGACTGAATTGAGAACAGGTAAAGAAGTATTAAAAAAAGTGTTTCCTCATTTCCTATTCTTGCTTCCATGTTCTTTAGCGATACATTGATAAGAGAAGAGTTTCGGAAAATATTCTTTTTAAAATGTTTGATCACATAGTTTTAAACGGCGGAAACCTTAAATTTGGGTACTAATTGTCTACATATTCGTGTATAAAGTGGTTGTGTTTATATTGGCCAAGTAATTTAATTGCAGGCAATTGATTGTTAAAATTGTTTGGAAAATTCTTATTTAATATAAAAATATTTGTTTTGTAGATATTGTTTCAAATTTCCTCAATGAAAACTTGAAATATTCATGCATAAAATGAAATATCTTTCTTCGTTTTAATAAAACAGTTCAAAAATAGGCTCATAAGTCTAGAAAATTTCTTTGAAAAGTATAATTTATGTTGGCGTCCTTCTTTTCATGCGTTGGTCTCTTCGAAGATGTAAATTTGGAGAGTTATAGGTAAAATATAAACTCTCTAATCGTTTGTGTATAATGTAGCATAAGTATAGCCACAGAAATCTCGATGTTAATAACAAATGGGGTTACCTTGTCTTAAGTTTTGATCAAAACTTGTCTCAAGTCTGAGTTAGGCCAGATCCGGTTTCAATCCAATGTACGTACAATGCTGCTACATCCAATAATTTCCACCAATATACTTTGATCAAAACTGCGGATGAATTTTCGTACGTCATACACCATGACAACTTTATTTTAATTCTTTTAACAACTTTAACTGTTTTTCAATTTTAAATTAGTTCATTGCCTTAACAATCTTTTCTTTTTTCCACTATCCGGGACAACTCTTCTGCTGATCTTTATTTTAATTCTTTTAACAACTTTAACTGTTTTTCAATTTTAAATTAGTTAATTGCTTTAACAATCTTCTCTTTTTTCCACTATCCGGGACAACTCTTCTGCTGATCTTTATTTTAATTCTTTTAACAACTTTAACTGTTTTTCAATTTTAAATTAGTTAATTGCCTTAACAATCTTTTTTTTCTGCCTTTCTTCGACCGTTCATCAACTCTTCTCTAATCTACCCGTATCAACGGAATCCAGAAGACCGCACTTTCGAATGTAAAAATAACAACAAACGGAATCGAAAATTCCTTTTTCTGTTTCTCCCTCTCTCCATCGACATCCCTCAGAAAAACCGAATTCGAACTCGAAGAGCTGCACGATCCACACCCGAATCGGGGCGTGTTCGAAAACTCACTTGTGGATCGTGCAACTCCTCCACCACCTTACCATCATACTATTTTAAAACAAATTATATTACATACAAATTATCAAATGATGGTGGTGGCGGAAACCGCACGTAACAATAAACAAAATAAAGTAATATATAATCAAAATTTTAAAACATATGACCAATAATTCTAAAATAAATCTTTCAAAAATTCTTCTTTTTGTTGTTTTACTATTTTGTAAAAAAAATGAAACTGTGGCGGTTCTCTTGAACGCCACCAATCATCTTCCCACTAACTATGTAAAAACTCCCACCTAGGGTGTTGAATCAGGCCTCTTTTGACCTGATATATATAGCCTATTAAGACACCTAATCTTTCAAGCCTTAATGTACACTAGGGTGCAACACCCTATCTTAAAGATCCTGAATATTCGGGCGCAACGCCACTAAATATCTAAGAGTAAATACAAAAAAGGAGGGAACCTGAAAATCAATAGAAATGAGAACACGCCGGGGTTATTGTCGGATGTATTCTGATTTTATTTTTCAATTCTTAAACTATATATACAAATTTTCTTACACTACTACTCTTACATCTAACTAAGCCACTTAATGGATACAACATTCCTGCTCGCAACAGAGCATTACCAATATATACATTAAAAACTGACATTCGAGATACAAATAACAAAGGTAGTATTCAAACATGGAACATTATCTGCTCTTAACAGAGCGTTATACAAAGGGCGATCTATATTTTCAACCCATACAAATTATTTGATGTATAGAACAAGACAATAGGAACGAGAGTTCCTGTACAGTAATTGCATTTTTATGGCGGTCCCTTTTTGGGTTGGCGGTGATTCACTTATCACCTCTGCTGTTTGTTGTTTGCTATTGTACTTTGCCGGTTGGGGGCAAATACAGATCCTGTCGATGGAATATGGTGATGATGACGGCATGAAGATACACTCGATGTTTATTGCCCAGTCATAAATTCTGCTGGACGTTGGAATTCAAAAGAAATGAATGAACGTGTGTCGGCAATTGTTTTAGCATGCTCTCGTAATTTTTTTTTTTTCCATTTTTTAAACATTTTTTTATTTTCCTTTTATATTCTTATTTTCTAAATTAAAGGCTAGACAAAAAATGCTTAAATTCTAGCTTAAATATCTTATATAATAACTTACTGGTCCTTCGCAGACGCTCTAAGCTAAACATTACTTAATATTTGTATAATTTGCCTTTCGGCGACAGAACTTTGTGGCATAACTTATAATTATTTGAAAGACAAAGAAAAATTTGAAAAACTTTGTAAATTTTTTTTTTTTTTTTTTTTTTTCTTAAAATTTAACTTACTTAACTTACCTAAACTTATCTACTTTTTTTTTTTTTTTTTTTTTTTTTTATGTAAAATCACAGCCTAACTTAACTTAAATCTTATACTACCCTAATTCTAGAAAAGCTAAGTCTATGTAAGCTAGCTGATGATAGTGTGATTCTATACCGACTTTGGTATCCAGGTCTTTATATGCCATTCAACCACCAGAACTGTTGACGCTGTCTAATACTATCGTCCCGGTCTCTGCGGGAGATAGCCCTACTGAAGCGCAGGAGCTCTTCTTCGGTGCGCGCTACTTCCCGGTCATAGCACAATCGCCCGTCTACAGATGATCTACTTACATGATAGATCAGCGGAATTCCGGATCTATCCTGTATAAGCCCTTTCATATCCAAGTCAAGGAACGCCTCTGGTGGAACAAAGCCGTTGCGACGCACGCTCTCATAGTATAAGGTGTTTGGATAATAAGCCCCGAAAATTAGGTCATTGGACGAGCTTATTGCTCTCGCAATATGTCCTCTGATTAATTTAATCATAAAATTATCCACCCTATTTATGTACGCTTCATTATATAAAGTCTCATTTGAGTAATACTTTTTATAGTCCGATTCCGGTGTCCGATATAATCTGAGACAACTTCTGAGACACTTTCTTTCGAACACCCGAATCTTTTCTATCAAATTTGGACCTATGTTGAACCATACTGGGCAACCATATATGAGCATTGGCCTGATTAGCGTCATGTAGCATATGACTTTTACCCTGCTGTCAAGTTGGCTACTATGAAATAGCCTCCTTGTCATAGCAAAAGTTTTCCTCGCTTTGAGCAAAGCAGCCTCTACATGTCTGTTGAAATACAGATATTGGTCTAGCCAGATGCCCAGGTATTTAACTAAACTCTTGGTTTCCAGTTTATCTCCATGCGGTCCCACGATAACTAGCTTTCGCCAGTTTTTCCTTGTGTCGTACGTGGCTTTATATAATGGAGTTCTAAATAGGATGGCTTCACATTTCTGGAAGTTGATCTTAAGTTTCCAGTCATCGCAATAGCGCTGCACTTTGTTGAAGTCTCGCTGTATTAACCTATTTATGATCGCAACTTTCGGAGCTGTTCTGTAAATTATGAGATCGTCTGCGTACGCAATAGCCTGCGGTAGTGCATCTAATAAGTCGCTAATGTAAATGTTAAAAAGAATCGGAGAGAGTACCGCGCCCTGTTGCAAGCCATTCTTGATATTATACGTTTTATTAGAGGTCACATTACCACTTTTGACCACGAACCTCCTGTCCTTTGACATATCGTAAAGTACATATAGTAAAGGCTTATGTATGCCATATCTGACCAGTTTGTAATACAACCCTTCGACCCAGACGGTATCAAAGGCTTTTTCCAGGTCGATCAGACAGGCACCTGTGCATTGGTTCCTACATTTATTCCATTGTATGTCGGAGACCAGTTTAGCTGCGGCATGTGTGGTTTCATGACCCGCCCTAAAGCCAAACTGGTTGTTTGGAATAATGCTATTGTCGTCTACCCATTTTAGCAGAGCTTTGTTAATGATTTTTTCAAATACTTTACTGATGCTTGGGAGTAAACTTATCGAACGCATGTTCATTGGGTTTGTACAGTCTTTGCCCTTTTTTGGGATGGGCTGAATGATAGCCGTTTTCCAACGCGCGGGATAATATGCATTATTCAACGCGTTGTTAAACAGGACCGTGTATATATCTATTGCCTTTGGGGGCAGGTTCTTGAGTACGATGTTAGGTACTCCATCTATTCCCACTGACTTTTTGCTTCTTAATGAGTCGAAGATACTCTGGATTCCTTCCCTTGTGATTAAAAGGCTATTAGCCCCACCATTGGCATTAATGTCAATTGACAGATTATCGTCACTGAATTCCGTAAAACCCGGATTCTCCGATTGCCAATGTGAAATTTCATTCCGGAGGTGCAGGTGATTCAGTCGAATTCTGCCCTCCAGGTCATTGTTTCGGCGAATGCTTTCATTCACCTTGTACATTTCCTGAAAGACAGCTCCCACAGCGTTCGCCTTCTCCAAAGGATCTTCGATCACAAAGAGCTCACTATTGAGGATAGCGTTCTCTGTATCTATGCCAATGTTGGTTAGCAGCTGCTTGTTTACCTCGGTACGTGGAATTTGGAGACACTGAATCTCGTTTTGATTATTTCTCCTGAATATTTTATTTATTTGTGGGAACATATTCGGGTTATTAGTTTTTATAGCTCGAATTCTGTTGTTCCAATACAAATTTGTTGCTAATCTATAATTAGCTTTAAGTAATTGTTGGAGGTTTTTTAATTGAGATTTCAGTGATATTATCTCCTGGTCTTGTCTGTCTGTAAACTGTCTGTGTAATTGTTTTAATTTCGATAGCAGTCTGCTCTTTTTCTTGTGGAGTGCGTTTATTGTTGCGTTTCTGTACATGTTAATGTGATCTGTAACTGTTGTTTTGGGAATTGTTTTGTCCATTGTTTGTTTTACGGCTTCGTCCATTTGTTGAATGTATTTGTCGATTTCGTCATTAGTCAGGTTTCTGTTTACTGGCAGATTAAAGTCATTCGAACGAAGTTCTCTTGTTAATGATCTGGTGAACCGCGGCCATCGCATTGCCCCGTAGTTATAGGGTTGCGGGGTCACGAATTCCTCCAGATCTGCGAGCTCGCTCGGAAGCTCTATTACTGCCGTGAATGCACAGTGGTCACTGTCGTATTAAATTGTCCGTAAACAGTTTGTGTTTCGTCTGTTGGTGTTAAGTAATCTCAGTCGTGAGTCGATTAGCAAGATATCTAAGAACGATCTACCTCTGGGGAACGATGGATATTTCGTAGCTAGCAGGTCAGTTCTATATTCAATATGATACTGATCTAACCAACCAGCCAACTGATTTCCTCTGGCATTAGATATATAATTTCCCCAATTTCTATGCTTGGCGTTCATATCTCCCCCTAGGATAAAGTAATTTTTGTCCAGGTGCAATTGTAAGCATCGAAAGAGTGTCTCGAGCTCCGCTATAAATAGGTTTTGTTGGTGCTCCTCAGGTGCGTAGACCGCAATCGCATACAAACCCCTTCCTTGCTGAAGGGGTATGCGGACGATACAGGCTTCCAGCACCCGGAACCTGCGCACTTCTCCACTATATATTACTTTATGATTGATCCCTTTTCTAATAAAGATTGCGACACCCCCCCCTTGAGAGGAGTTAGGTCGATCTCTTCGTATAATATCGTAGTTTTTATGTCCTATCTTATGTCTCTGGTTTAACTTTGTTTCCCCCGCCAGAAGTACATCAGGTTGTTCCTCTTGCAACAGGTTAAAAAGATTGGCTCTTCTCTCAGTTCTTATTAGTGAATTTACATTCACGACAAGAGCTTTTATTGATGTTGCGGTTAGAGGGTTTATATCGACTTGTTATTTAGACTGGGCAAATGCGAGTAGATCTCGTTTATTTGGCTTTGTAGCTGTGTCATCTGTCTCTGCAGATTGAGCAGGATTGCGAACACGTCCGCTTGCGGTGTTGTTTCAGTCTGTGTGGGAGTATTTGTGGCTACCTGTGATGTAGCCTGATTTGGTGTTCTCCCACCCGAAGCAACTTGTGCGTACGACCGCTGCGATGTTACGGGCATTGTTGAAGTACGAGCTGGCTCTGTGTTTTTTTGCCGGGTCACACTTCTTGCCATTATTTCTCGGAATTTAGGACATCCTCGATAGTTAGCGGGGTGTCCCTCATTCCGACACACTGCGCACTTTAGAAGGGCTTTGTCTTCTATACGTTCTTTTCCCAGAGGGCATTCTTCTGCCTTATGGTCCTTTCCGCACTTTACGCAACGGCGCTGCATTTCACAGTTAGCCGCCGAGTGACCAAACCTTTGGCAACGTAGACATTGCAGGATGTCTCTGCCTTTTTTTAATTTGTCCCATGTGACCATTTGATGATCCAAGACTGAAATTTTTCTTAGACCACCAATCCTACTGTTGGGTGTTAATTGCACCAAAAAGAAGGGTAGCTTGCGGTTTTCCCTTCTTGCCTTGGGTGGGGTGAATGGTTTTACCGCGGTAAACTCGAGATCTTCGTGCTTCAGGTTTTGAAGCATTTCGAGCAGAGCCTCCGGTTCCATTTCAGGGTCGACACCCTTTAATAGAACCGTTACGCTCTTCGTTTGTTTCGGCGTGAACGAGTAAAATTCCGCGGTGGCTCTTTTTAAGACCTCTTTAATTTTGTCGTGGTCTGCCACCGTATATGTTTGAATGGCGTGCCTGTTACCCGTCAGTCTTTTAACTGCAAAATTGTTACCTATGGCTAGCTTACAAAGACTTACCAATTCCTTACAGTGAACATCTATGGTGTTGATTGGTGGCATCTTTATTTTTCCGCTGTTATTGTTGCTTTGCTGCTGCTGTGTTGCTTGCTGGTTCGTTGATCGCTTTTGTGTTAATTGTTGCTGTTGATGGTGCTGATGTTGAAGTTGATGTTGCTGTTGATGGTGAGATTGTTGCTGTTGGCCGACTTTTGGCTTTAGCTTTTGTAGTTGTTGCTGGTTTTGTTCTTGTTCGAGCGCCGCTATTTTTTTCTTTCGGCGTCTCTCTTGTAATCGGGCTCTTGCCATCGCCAGTTTCGCCTCCAATTCACTTATCTCTTCCTCTTCATCCTCAGACTCTGAGGATGCAAGAGAAGCGAATGAATTATTTGCCCCATATATGTTAAAATTGGAGGGGAAGGGGAGCTCACTGTCGTCCGCCAATTGTTGATCTCCTTTATCCATCGTCAATTTCGCGGTTTTGCTTCGCGTCACGATGGAGTTTTTCGGGGCGCCTTTTCGTTTGTGCGTTGTCGTGTTCTTATCGTCCTCCGTATTCATTCTGGTTCTTTCCAGTTTGTTTTCATTAAAAAAAAAACAAAGGCGACCTTTTGAACCACGGCGACTTGATTTCTCCTGCAAGCTGAGTTGAACTCGCCTACCGCCTGCTAAGAGTCAGTAAGCTTGCACTCGCGCCAAACGATGATTTAAAAATTGCTTTCTTAACAAGCAATATATTGTTTGTTTTAATTTTCGCGTTTGCGACCGCAGTGTTATCTTTTTATTGTTTTTGTTTTTATTGTCGCGAACACTTTTGCACCTCACTCAACTGTTTTTATATGCACTTATTTTGATTTTATTTAATGCATTTATACCGGTACACCTGGTAAATACAGATTGCTTAACGAGCAATCTATTTTAATTTTTGTTTTTTGCGCTTGCGACCGAGGTGATATATTATGTTTCTTATAGTTGATTATTATTTTATTTTTCGCACTTCACTGCAATATGCACATTTGCTTTTAGGTTTTATTTTAATTTATGTGTTTTTAATTCACTTAGTATTTACAATTAAGTTTTTACATTTATTATTTGTTTTGTTTGGTTTCTGAATTTCATTGTTTTGACTATCTTCACTGTTTTAATTTTGGTCACCACATGTCTATTGAATTTAAACTTTTGGCGTGAACTCGAGTATATTTATTGTTTGTCGCGCTTGTTACATTAATATTTAGTTTACTGGTGTGTCCTTGTTGTCTTTTGTTTGTGAATTCTTAGGAATTGTATTTGTTGTCAAAAATTGCTTTTGACATACTTTTACTTTTTAAATATGTAGTCACTTGACTTTTTAACTGGCGCACTGTTAAACTGGTGTTCTCTGTAAGAGAGTTCGCGGGTGAGCATGCTCTCGTAAACATGATAATGGATGTGGCATTGAATTGGATGGACGGCGACTCCGCGCAAATGGCGCCGTATGTTCTCATAAACATAGGGCATACAAAAACCCGGAAAGCAAGTACGGACCTGTTTATAGTTGAACCATAACGCCTTAAAACGCATAAAATCAGAACAGTTGCTAATGCTAAATCCATCAGCACCAAACAGGCATGTTCCTTATGGGCAATTTGGTTGCGTCACCACGCAACCAATATGAATCGAACCAATCCATTGAACATGTCTCGGTTCGTTTTCCACCAATTGACAGGCATCCTCCACACATAAGAGCAATTTGGTTGCACCATCTAGCAACCAACATTGTCAGAGCTATATCCATGAGATATACCCTCACGCGCCAGCCGCACACATGCAGGAAATGTTTTAGCTTTTCCTTTTGCATACGTGCCTACATCGATCGGTCATCCGACCGACATATACATGAAGGCATATGGCTGATCGCCCAAGCAAGTCGAGTTCTCAAAATGGAAATTTACCATCGAGAATTCGACTACGTGGAGATGCCACCAACATGTGCACGATCAGCATAAATACTTTACACAGTCGCTGATCGTGCAAGCACTTCAATCCCTATGTAGAGATATTTGCACCAGCTGCACCCTAGTGGATTCGGCTAATCCACGGCCCGCATACTTGTGGACACACACGATGAGCAGCAGAGACGATCATCGTGTGTGTGTTTCACGCCTTTCTTGTTGGACCAAATGCTAAAGGGAATCTTACCTTATATGGTCATTGAAGCGATGGATGGAATTTTTGGTAATCCTGTCGCTTCGGTGGCAATATTAATCGCGATACGGATTCCGGGGAGCCAAGTCGTGCCTCCACGTTAAATAATAAAAGTCTGTTGTCAACTTTTGGAGTGTAAATTTCAATGCTGTAGATCGGTGTCGGGAGCCAGTTTATGAATTGTGTCTTTATTTTTGGTGTAACGAAATCCAACCTTTTATTTGGTAATCGAACTTTTAATTTATGAAATAAATTGTATCGAAATTAAATCTTCATTTTTGGTTGATCGAACTGTTAATTTATAAAATAAATTGTTCGAACTTTTAATCTATAAAATAAATGTGTGTCATCCGAAAAGGGAACTTTAAGTGTCACCAACCTAGGAATTGTGTCTTTATTTTTGGTGTAACGAAATGCAACCTTTTATTTAGTAATCGAACTTTTAATTTATGAAATAAATTGTAAAGAAATTAAATCTTTTATTTAGTGATCGAACCTTTAATTTATGAAATAAATTGTGTCGAAATTAGATGTATCATTTGGTGCTTTAACATTTAATGTGAAAATTAAAATTTTACCACTTCGGAACTGAATTCCTACGTTATTGAAATAAATTTGTAATACCAAGTGATCCTCGTTTCTTTTCGTTGGTAAAGTAAGCACCATAGACACTAGTTGAGAGATAACAGACAGCTGGGGTTAGCGTTTCACTGGAACAGCGTTCGGGTAATTTAGTGAATCTGTGTCCGTGCGGCACATTATGAAAAGACCCAACGACGAACCAGAACGCTAATAATACCACAAAACAAAAGCCATTAATTACACAGAGGGCTTCAAAAATGCTTGTTTAAATTTTTTAAACATAATACGTAGAATATTCGTGTATCGAACGGATTATTCTCCCTCGCTGATTTAGTAACATCGTTCAAAAATAGGTTCACAAACCAAGAACAGTCTTTTGAAAAATATCGTTATACGTTGGCTTCCTTCCTTTCAATCAGAATTTTGGGAGATTTTAAATTTGGAGCTTTATCGCTAAAATATAAAGTCACTAAACATTCGTTTGTAAACCGGATGTCCGTAATTTTTTCAAATGCAAACCTACCATTATTTGACTTTAGAAATTCGTTTTATTTTCTCACTTCTTTCTTGGTCTTAGTAAAATATGTTGAAAAACGGCCATTAACTCCAAAAGGACTTCGAAAATCTTTGCTTCGTAAATTTGTTCAAACGTAATACATACAAAATTTGTTGATAAAACGGATTATCCTACTTCGTTAATAAATCACAGTTCAAAAATAGGCTTCTAAGCCTAGACATGTTTTTCAAAAAATCGTGTAATACGAAAATATAAAGGGTATTTTTACCTTTTTGCTTATCAGCAAGTGGCGAGCTACACAATCTTGTGCGTGGCTGTTGTTTAGGTTATGTAGAGTGGGGGAACCGACTTGGCAAACAGTCGTGCTCGACTTTGTAATCAGTACTGCCATGAGCAAGCAGGACGTACATACGTCTGTTGAGCAACGGATTATTATAACAAACGAAGGCGTTAAACCCCGGGAAATTTTTTCTCGATGGAAGGCACAGTTTCGTGATGATACACTACCTCAGAGTCATACATATACGTGGGTCAGAGAGTTTGAAAGTGGGCGAGAACGTATCGAAAACGAAAGTCATGATCGACGCCCAAGGACAAGTCGTACAGATCATAACATCTGTGCCGTTCGAGAACTTATTGAATGTGATGGATTGAACGTTTCCATAACTGATGGGCACTTCTGATGAGATTTCTTCAACAGTTAAGCGGCGATCACTTTCAATAAGCTTCCTCGTGTGTGGAAGGAAACCTCAAATTTGAGGGTTTATGGCTGAAATATTACTTCTCTACTACTATTACTATTTATTGGCCTGTGACGTTTCTAACAGATACACACACAATGCACAAGCAAATAGTGAAGAACATCGAACGAAAATCCAAGAAGAAAAAGCATCAGCTGTATACCAAGCAATAAGATAGAAATTCCACATTAGTTGAGTGTACTTGGGTTTAGAAATCGAATTCGTGGCAGTGGCCCGATGTGTTGAGCATTAGCTCAACGTTTAGTGATACCAACCGTCATGGCGTCAGTTCGAATCACACGTTCTTCACTATCGTCCCATAACGCTATAATAGTATCAAACCACATTGTGACGAATTTTTAGTAAAGATCTTGGCCTTTATAAGGTCAAATTAACGCAAGTCTCATGATCATTTGAAGCGATCAATCTTTTCCGATTTGAGTCTACAAAGGTTCAAGAAGATACCTGAATTTCTTCGAAAAATCATTCTTGGTTTAATGGCTTTGTGAACAAACAAAACATGCATTATTGGATATCAATAAATTCACGCGTGCTTCGACAGAGTCCATTGCCCTGAATTCTCCATTACAAATCAAATTCCCACACGCGGCAGTGGCCTGGTGTGTTGAGCATTGGTTACATTGCTAGTGATTCTAACCGGCATAGCGTCGGCCCGAATCATACGTTCGTTACTATCGTCGCAATAAGCGATAATTGGTGACCCCGGCGTGATCTGTATACGCAACAGACAATCTCCCACAGGTAAACAGGACTTTACTACTACGATCACAGTCTTCCGCATACAGTACCGGCACACTCGCCTGCTCCGACGTTCTCTCGTTCGTTCGATCCTCGCTCCGTCGGTCGCACGCGAAGTCAATCGTTTCTAACAGATACACACAGAATAAACAAGCAAATGGTGAAGAACACTGAACGAAAATCGAATAAGAAAAAACATCAGCCGTATACCAAGAAATAATATGGCAATCCCATATCGGTTGAGTGTACTCGAGTTTAGAAATCGAATTCGTACACGCGGCAGTATCCTGATGCTTCAACGCTTCGCTTCTCACATGTTTCTTCGTGTGTTCAATTCACCATATTCACTATCCTTGCTTAACGCTATAGGCCTATAGGAACTTGGAAGTTCATGGCCTCAATGACGTGGCTGCGCCAACGTTCCCTGTTCTAGACGCTCTCCTTCCACGCTTCGTCTTCCGATCCGATCTCCTCAAGGTCCAACGTTACATCGTCCTCCTCTCCGTCGCCACTTTCCAGTCTCTTTGGTCTCCCCTCAAGAATTCTACGTGCGGTCCTGTCGTTGCCCATTCTCACTAGATGCTCGACCTAATCTTCGCGACCTGATTATTCTCACTATTGTAGGTTTGCGGTATAGCGCTTCCAATTCGCGGCTGTCGAGTTTCCTCCATTGTCGTGCCTCTTCATCATATTTACCGCCAAAGATATTCCTGAAAACTTTATTCTCTTTATTTGTGACAACCCACGTTTCGCATCCATATAGAACAATTGGCTAGATGGTTCTATAAATACAGAGCTTATGGCTAAATTATAAACACAATAAATATTTGCGTATAAAAAGGTTTTCTGTAAATGTTAAATGAACATTTCAGCCACAGACAAATAGTTGTAAAAAGCGTTTAGTAAATTCTTTTTTTTTTTTGTTCTTTCACATATTCGATTTCAGAACACAGGTCATTAATTTTAGATGGGTTTCGAAAGTTAGTGTTTTTTATAATTTTATAAGTTGGTTTACATTTTTTTAATCGTTGGTTGCTTAGGGAACTGCAAGTTTGTGAACGTACGTCTAATATGGATATATTTGAAATATTCGTTTGTACTCGGATTGCGTTATCATCATCGCTTCAGTAAGGTTCAAAATCAGGCTACTAAGTCTTAAATAGGGATTAAAGCACTAGCTCCTCCCTTTTTTTATAGGTCGGTATCCATATTTGGGGATAGATTGAATTAAGTGTAAACATGTTATACGAGGGTGGACTGAAAAGATTCCGACGTCAACATGAACATAGCAGCACTCGTTAATAAAAGCTATTGGATGTTGTTGTGCATCTTTTGACAGTTACTCACCAAGCCATTTTGGACGCATCGTTTTTATATGATAGTCGTTTGAGTGAGTGTTTTTGTGAAAATAGACAAACTTGAGTATCGAGCAGTCAATCAATTTTTGGTTTTTAAAAGGCAATACGTCTACGCAAATCAAAGATGAGTTGGACTCTGTGTATGGGGATTCTGCACCATCATTTACCATAGTGAAATTTTGGCCGGCGGAAAATAAACATGGCCGTGAGAACCTGGGAGACGATGAACGTTCGGGTCGTCCAAAAACTGCAACAACTGACGATAACAACGCTAAAGTTGACCAAATGGTGCCAGACGACCGCCGAATTCTCACCAAAAGTGAGAGAGGTAGCAGAGGCGATGAAAATGTCCAAACAATGTGTTTGTCACATATTAAATCAAGATTTAGGCATGAGAAAACTGTCCGAGCGTTGGGTGCAGCGTTTGCACACGTTAGACCAAAAACATGTTTGAATGAACATTTCCAGCGCTCTGTTGGCGCAGTTTAGGCGCAATAAATCCGAGTTTTGGCGCCGATTAATTTCTGTCGATGAAATTTGGATACACCATTACACGCACGAAACAAAAATACAGTCAAAACAGTGAACTGCAAATTTTTTTTCGGCTGGGAAAGTGATTCCAACTGTTTTTGGGGATAGTCATGGAGTTATCTTAATCGATTATCTTCAAAAGGGAGAATCCATTACAGGAGCATACTACTCATCATTACTTGACGAACTGAAGGCAGAAATCGCGGAAAAACGGCCACATTTGCGGAAAAAGAAAATTCTGTTTCACCAAGACAACGCGTCGTCTCACACTTCAGCGGTTGCCATGGCGAAAATCCATGAATTACGGTTTGAACTAGTTGACCATCCGCCTTACTCACCAGATCTAGCCCCAAGCGACTTCTTTTTGTTCCCTAATCTAGAAATTGCGCTCGGAGAACTGAGATTTTCGTCAAATGAGGAGGCAATCACCTTCGTGAACAGTTATTTTGCAGAGAAAACGCCGAGTACTATTTGGACGGGTTAGAGCCATGGGAGCATTGATGGGAGAAGTGTGTAGACTTACAAGGATGTAGAAAAATGTAGAAAAATAAAAATTAATTTTATGAAAAAATGTATTGTATCTTTGTTAGGTCGGAAACTTTTCAGACCGCCCATGTACAAGGTGGCGCAAAATTAATCATCCAATTTTGTTTTTGAATTACTTTTTTACTAAATAAAAAAAAAAAAGATTTTGGGTGATGGAAATCTTTATTTGGACCTTTATAATTTTTTCTGTTGGGTGGAAAAGATGATATCCGTCAAGTGGGTGCCGCCAGTTTTGATACAGATTTGTACCAGTTTTATCGCATTTTCCATGACTTTACGCAAGATTTCCGGTGATAACTGTTCCCAATTCTGTCGATATTCTCCTTAAGGACTGCGATTGTCTGAAGCTTGTTGGCATAAACCAGATACTTCAAGTAGCCCTAAAGAAAGAAGCCTGGAATGGTTAAATCGGGCGATTTTGCTGGCCATGCCAAATCGCCAAAACGGGAGATTACGCTACCAGGAAACGCTTCCGTCACAATATCCATTGTGGCTCGTGCTGTGTCTGCGGTTGCACCATCTTATTGAAACCACGTGTTCACCAAGCCCCGCTTATCCAATTCCTGAAGTAAGGAGTCCTTTATCATGGCCCTGTAGCGTTCGCCAGAAACAGTTACCATATTGCCGATGGCGTCCTCAAAAAAAGATGGCCCAATCGCTCCTCCCGCGTGAACGCCGCACCACACAGTGAGGTTGAGTGGATGTAATGGCTCTTCGTGCATCACACGCGGATTTTTAGTGGCCCAGAAACGAAGATTTTACTTATTGGCGTAACCGCTTAAGTGGATATGGGCCTCGCCATGATGATGTTGATGTCTTTGTTGTTGAGATTAGATTCCACGCTTTTGTGGAGTATAGCGCTCCATTGCTTGTCTGTTTGTATACCGTAGCTGTCTAGTTCACAAATGTCAAATATGATTGAAGTACGTCGCAATTTGCAAAAATTATAACATCTTCCGATAGGGTGATTAATTTTGCGCCACCCTCTATATGCGAATTATCCATTTGTTAATTTAATAAATTAATAAAGAGTGAAAAGTGTTTCAAAAAGTCTCTTTTAGCTTCTTTTCTCCCTTAAGTGACAGAAAATCTGGTAAATTTGTTAGTTTATATATAAATAACATAAAAATTTACAGATAGAGCTGATTGTTTTTCTTCGTTAATGAAGCAGTCTACTTCGAGCACAAGCTGGTCACCCAAGAAAAATGTTTTGAACAAGTTTAAGCTTTTTATTTTTAAACATTGGTGTTATTGATATAGTGGTTAGTACACCCGCCTGTCACCCGGGAGACCGGGGTTCGATTCCCAGTCGGGGAGCCCCTGGCGCAAGACTAATGACCTTGCCCAGAAAAAATAAATCATTATGGAAAATTTAACAAGCCTCAGGACTTGCTAAATAAGGCCAAGACCGGTTCCCGGTTGTAGTGCCGATGATGATGATGTTATTGAATACCTCAAACTAAAGGAGTTCATTTGGTAAAATCCAAAAAACCGAAAATATTCAAGCTTATCTTTATTGATTAAATAAAATAGTTCAAACACAGCTCTATAAATATGAAGACTTTCAAAAATCGTTCATTTTTACCTGGAACATTTGTTACCTTAAGGAGAGGTTGTCATCTGTGAGCCTGAAAAAAATTAATTTTCTCGAGTTTTTTTCTCATAGAAGGAAATAAATAAAGAACTCAAGGATTTTGTCACTTATTTAATATGTTCTAAAGTACAAAACAAAAATTTTTTAATAAGAAATATAGTGAAAATAATTGTTGACACGTCTTGTAATGTGACCGCTCTAACACCTGCAAACATTATCAGAAATCAATAATCGAAGAATTTTCATAAACCATATGAGTGTATGGCACAAGGCTAATAACCTTGCCCGGAAAAATAAATTATTACGGAAAATGCAGCAAGCCTCGAGACTTGCTAAATAGGCCAAGACCAGATCCCAGTTGTGGTGCCGATGATGATGATGATGAGTGTAGTTGGAACCCCTACTAGAATCATAAATCGAAATTTAACAAAATGGCGGACATGAAAACTTTAGGTACGGATATCGCTTTTTTTTATGTTGAATAGAAAAAAAAATTGACAAAACCATCTATTATACATTCAGGTTCAGACTCCAGTAAATTTAATTTACTTTAAAATAAAATAAAAAATCCTTTGAGTAGTTTTTGAGATATCGTGGAAACAAATGTGAAAAACATGGTTTCGAGAAAAATGCGTGTAAAGTTTCAAAATACTATACAAGGGTGGGGTGAAAAGTTTCCGGCCTAATCTATAGAAGGCTCCAGCAGGTCTATTTACTATGTCAGGTTCTATATAGTACTATGTCTCATTAGCTTGTATGTCAATTTTCAGGTCGATTGCTCTGATAGTATACATTTGAGAGCCTACTGAACAAGACGCCTGGAAGTGAAAAATAAACGACCTCACTTGACCTCGATATCCTGTACCGTTTTTATAAAATTATTTTCACCGAAACGGTTTTGGGGACTTATTCTACACACCATAAGCTATCAACAAATTAAAAAAAAAATAATTTTTAACACTTCTTGATGAGAATCTTGTGGGGAAGAGAAGTAGGTTGCACCGGCGTACGGCGCTGATTCACTTCAATCCCCATCAATCTCTCAACAACACACTAAATTTTCCTTATTGAAACACAGATCGCACGAGTGAAAAATAAAACACTGAATCTTCTTATGTAATTTAAATGTTTATTATTTTTTTTTGTTTGGTGGAGGCGTAGTCGACTAAACTTATAAAGGGTCCCTTTTAACATTGGGTCACAAATGTTCTTACTTATTTGCCTTTAATTCCGAATAAACGTTAACCGGTACCGATAAGGACTCCCGGACGGAGTTAATTGTTGGCAATGTATCTAGGTAAAACACTCACAAAGCGTCTCATTAATTTACAACGAACTTCAGCACTATTTGATAACTGACACCAGGAAGAAAAAGGAAACTACCAATTGGTATAGATTGATGCTACAACTCAGACTTCACTCAGGGCGCGCGCACTCCACAAAGGATCATACGCGACGGTATTTACGCATCCCCGGCGATACGGGGAGCGGGAGACGACCACGACCTGCTCGGTCGGCAAAGGTAATAGGCCTCAATCGAGGGTTGGAATCTGGCTCTAAACCCACCCTCGATTCGGTGGTGGTGGATATCCTCTCAGCTAACGATATATTTTTACTTACCACAAGAGAGACGTAAAGTCTCTCATTGTGGAAGAGAAAACCAGATCGCGTAATGAAGATCATGGTAGTATGTGTGTATGAGTGATCGTGAAGATCAGATTGTTCAACTCATGCGCGAAGGCGATGGAAAAACAAAGCAGGAAAACGGTAAAGACAAAAGGGACGTGGATATCTTTGTTTATGGTGCGCATTGCAGCTAAATAAATAGACAGCAATGCATCGAGGAAATGTGCTAAAAGAAAAGATGGGACGAGGGCATCATAAAAATCTTAGATGAGTGATGCCCTTGTGTAAATAGCCGAATACCCATTAGAGGAAGGTGCTAATGGATTACAATACTTTATACAATAAAAATTGTATATCGTATCTTGGGTCGGTAGCCGAAACGAGTCCCTTGTTTGCATTTGTATATGCAGGGTAATTCGTTTGTGGCAAAGAACGAAATTGGTGATTGTTTATTCGTTTAGACGAGGGATCGTGGTCGGATATATTCCAGCTGAACAAACAAGCTGCCCGACGCTGCTTTGGCCGTTGGACAATGGAATCGCCAGCCAATGTGCATGTAAGACACTGTTGTACACATGTAAGGCTGGGAATAGCCAACTCAAGGTTAAGATTCCCTAATTATGCGGTTACATTATATGTGAACCGATAAGTTTCCTTTTCAGGAATATTGCTCTCATGTTTGGAGCTCGGCTCCTAAACATACCCTCGACCTACTTGAGAGCGTACAAAGACGAGCGATCCGCCTGATCGGGGACTCGTCGCTGACGTCGGGACTACAGTCGCTATCACATCGAAGGCGCGTGGCCGACCTCTGTCTGTTCTACAGATATTATCACGGGTGCTGTTCTTCGGAGATTCTTGGCATTGTTCCACGCAATTCGGTCTATATGCGCTCCACAAGACAATCCGACGGATCGCACCCGTTTGTGATTCATCTCCCGACAGCGCGAACTTCCCTGTATCAGAACTCGTTCCGTTACAGAGCGGGGAAGCTGTGGAACTGCCTTCCCACGCGAGTGTTCCCGGAGCGTTACAACCTGCAACTGTTCAAAAAGAACTGCAACAGTTATTTGATGGCATCTCGGGGCGCCCACTCGACGCTACAGGTTCGCCTCTCCCGAGAGAAGTCTAATAAAAAAAAATAAAAAAAAAGAAAAAAAAAGGGATATTGTGTTTGGCCTTGGTGAATTCCTTTCAGAAGATAGTTGTGATGGGTAAGTACTTGATAAATTCTTTCAGGGCATTTTATGAAATGCATTGGATGCATGGATGAAGGAATTCTTATAGGGAGTTTAATACAATGCCCTAGGTGCATTAATTTCTTACGGAAAGGAAAGGTATACAGGTGTTAATGCAGTTATATTAGCGAAACTGGTGAAAGCTGGGTTGTAGTTATGTGGGTTCTTCGGGTAAGTAGACAGTGGGGTTTTGCGTTTTTCAATAATAACAGAACGATTTGGTGTTTAAATAAAGTGCAATAATTGAGATATCGTGCTGAAATTTATTCCACATGAAGTACTCATGTTCAATTCTATCTCGTTCCTATGATTACGGCGAGCTCGTGTGTAAGGATCGATTCCTTGCAATACTTGTTCACATATATCAGCCGAAACATTGGCAATTTCGCCTTCGACATTGTTTCAGAGCTAATTAAAGTTGTTGGGTTGTTGGCATGAACGTGTGGGGATTAGGTGGCTCGTGCCAAACACGGACACACGGTTCACTCCTATCCCCATCCGGCTGTCACTAATTGTTCCGACATGTATCAAGGAAACACCAACACAGGACAAGTCAAAACAGAAAACACACTATTTCTTAGTTTAGTTTTATTTTTATTTAAAAAGAAAAACACTATTATTGGAATATCTAGTTGAATCCATGGATTATTGTTCCGTTTCATTTTCTTATTGGATACTAACATTTTACGGTAGCACTGCGTGAAAGTTACATTATGAAGTAAATAAAAAAACACAATCTTCGAAGACTGCAGCGGATATAATATTCGATACGGCGGTTGCAAACACTACACTGTACGTGGGCAATGCGAGTTATGTCTATGAGACACATGATTTTTTACTTATTTTATTGTTCTTTTTCTGTTTCAAAATTATTACACACGCGACTCGGTGATTTTTCGCGTCTCCGTGCGCACCGGAGAGCGGAAATCAGGAACGACCAGGGCGGTCGGCGGATGGAATACGACTCCACGATATTTTATCGTGTTGGGGTGAGTTTTCCCAAGAAAAAAAGTGTTTCTCCCGTGGTGAAAACAAGGAAGAAAGACTTGGCAATGTATGTGTATGTGTGAGTGAAGATCGCATTGGTTTTTTTTCATACACAAGGTCATGGGAATGAACCTGAAACAAGAAAAGGGAAAATGTGCATTGCAGTTGAATAAATAAACCGCTAGTCATCCAGGAAATGGTGCTAAAAGCAAAATGGATGTTTATGGCATCTCTGGCTGCAGTAGAAACCGGGTTCGTGTTCGCATTAGGAAATACTAGAAAATTTGGTTTCGTTGATAATGCCTAAGGTGCGGTGATTGTTTGTCGATTGTACAAACGAATCGCGGGTCGGTTTATTCCAGCTGTAACAACAAGCTGTCCGACATATGAGTTTAACACAGACAAGGGGTGCCGACTGACTTGGGATTCATCATGCCATATGCACTTTAAAGAATTATTTCTAGGAATTTTGATAATACGTTGTATGCATTAAATGTCCTTGTAAAAGGAAATGTTTCAGGTATGCTGCTTGGAGATTGCGGTGCAGGTGTGGGAAAGTTGAAATTTGCCTGGGGTTCTTGAAAAGGTAGAAAGAAACTCTTACAGAGAATTTGCATGCGAAGGGATGCATGAAGGTAAGTTTTCTTTTACAGAAACTTTGAAATAAATAAATTCGGTAAGCTTGAAGCGTACGGCATTTACAGGTGCTAATGCAATTGCATTAAGAGATTGAATGGGAGTTATGTGTGGGGGGGGGGGGTGGGGTTTAGGTAAGTGTACCGTGGGGTTTGGCGGAACCACCACAAACGAACTTAACCTTATAAAGTGAAATCAAAAGGCACTAAATCGTGTGCGCCATGAGCATAAGGTGGTCACTCGACTGGACCATTTCTCGAAGTTACGCGATAACCAAATTTCCCCTTAATGAGATCAATTGCGTGACCAAGAGTTCAATTCTGTGGCATATGGCTCCATGTCGTTGAAACAACGTTGAGGAAGCGAAGTTATTGCTGAGAACCCTTGCCATTGACCAAAAGGGACGGGAACCAGCTGGGCACTCAAAGAGTTTATTGGTTACTTTGTCATTGTAACCTTTAAAGAGCATGGGGATTTTTGATCCCATAACACCTCGAGTCTTGAGAATAGAAAACAATTTTTATGTGGTCCAATTCTTTTCTGTTTATTGAGTTTTGATTACATACCGACTGCCGGGAAGCTTTATTTTATTAATGAATTGTTTCTAGTAGTCTGGTACCCCTTTTATATCTGTGGGTATAACATAATGAAAATTGCTTTGATGAGAAGCAGAATCTTGGGTTTCTCGAGCGTTCCTTTGAGTCGAATACTGTTAAAAGAGGAGCGCTTGCGCTGTCTACAAAAATGAAGTGGTCATTTATAACGACTGAATGACACCTTTTGTCCAGTTTATTGTTGTTATATAGCTTCTATGGCGCAAGGCTAATGTTGTATTCCAGAATACTACCCCTATTAAATTTAAGACTGAATCTCCTTACACATCCTTTAAAAACTTCCCTTAACATATATTACATTCTCACTTAATACATACCATTCATAAATATTCACAATATTGCCAGTTACAGCACATTTAATAACCTGCACCTTTTTATTCATTCAAAACATAGTAACTTTGATTTTCGTTCAAATTTTATTCAATTTAAAAGTCACAGAGACTTTGTTAAAATTTGTTTTGTTCATGTTATAATTTCCAGTAAATTACAACACAATGTTCTATAAGTAGAGAAAAAATTCAATTGTAAAGTGAGTTTTGAGTTAGAGTTCAGAGGAGAAAGAGTTCAGTTCTGATTGAGTAGTTTGAGACAGAAGTTGAATTTGAAAAGTAATAAAGTAGTAGTTGAGTATCAGAAACAAATTGAGTTCAGTTTGAAAGCAGTTACAGTTTAAGTAGAAGAAATTAAGTTCCAGTTAAGGAAACAGAGTTAAATAAATAAAATTGAAGAAATCCTGCGTTTTAATAAGTCTACAAAATAAAAGGTCCCCGCTCTTCCCTCATTTCGAGGAAGCACGGCGCCGGACGTCAACACTAATAACCTTGCCCGTAAAAAGAAATTATTATGGACAATTTAACAAGCCTCGAGACTTGCTAAATAAGGCCAAGACCGGATCCCGGTTGTAGTGCCGATGCTGATGATGTTAGCTTCTAGATTGCTCTGTTATATCAAGTTTTGCAAATACCTTTGCCACAAAAGGAATGGCATAGGTGTAGACAAATTTGGAATTCAGAGGGGCGAAATCTATCCATGCCGGGATTTATTATTGTACTCCCTTTGGCACTGTAGAGCGGTACAAGGTAAAAAGGCTTTAAAGAAATACCTATTTTTAACAGGTCTTAATAAACAAGCTTATTCTTGGAATAAAGTACCAGGGGTTAGCAGGTAAGACTGTACATGTTATTTCTAATATAATACCTTTTCCAGGAATCTGTAGCAGCACAGAATAATTATCTAACTGCAATGTTTTAAAAACTCTTCTATTGAAATGTCTTAAAAATTCCATTTAGTCTCAATTACCGTTTAGGTCTCAACAATTTCTTACAAAGGTGTTGTCGAACAAAAATAGTTCGACACCCTTAAAATTAAGGGAAGCAAAATAGAGAATCTGACGGAATAAATACCCCACAGTCCTTAAGCTTGGCAGGTGTACGCACAATGAGCATTGCGAACCAATTGGATTCATCCCATGGTATAGAAATAATTGGTATTTCGGAAATTCAGAGACGGTTTTAAACCTGCTTAAAAATATAATAAACTGGTGTCGATATTTACCATGGGAACAAAAATGAGACTCTGTCTCGTTAGGGAAGTTGCGGAAGTAAAAATAAACATAATAAAAATGTAGGCGGCGGTATACAATGTATGCTTAAATTTATTGTACCTTTTAGTATGTTTTGTGTTTGCCTATTTAACTGTTGTATTTATCTTTTCTGTTAAATGATCAAAGATGTCCAAAAGGTGTTTGGCCTTGTCGTTGAATTGATACAATTTTAGATGAGGTAAAAATGTTGAAAGTACATAAATACTGAGGTGACATTCGTATTTTGATGTATAAGATGCTCAACTCACCTTGAAGGTGATAATTTCTTTTGATTTTCATTTCACACCTCGTAAACTGTTTTACTGATTTCTTTTGTCAACAATATCTTGACACGTTTTAGCGCCAACTGCGACAAAATGGCCGCTACTTTAGACAACTTCTAACACCAAGAACATGAACAATCATCAATTTGCACACGTTTATCAGACACCTACCGCGATAACAAGATAAGTAACATTACAAAAGAAAAATCTAGAACACCAATCACTGTCAGGGAAGCCGTGTTGCAGTGTTTTGAATAATTTTTTCCTTTTTGTTTTATGTGGGGTGCCAACGTCACTATTAGAGACTAATGGTGGATCATAAGTCTGTCTCCTTGGCACCTTTTTTGTTTTAAAATTTTCTTAACAAATTTCTTAGATGGACGTTTTGTGTTCAATTAATGTCTTGTGATATTTTGTATCTTGGCGTTTTTTATCGGAGTGTATCTTAACAACGCAAACATTTTTGATGCGTTGTTAGAGGTTTTGAAACCATAAATTTTATTGATCGTGAATTTTTGAGTTAGATCTAAGAGATTTTTGAATATATTAAGCTTTTCATTACGCGTGTTGAACAGGAGGCGCCGTCAAATTTATATGCTTTTGTATATTTTAGTTTTTATTGAGAAATATTTATTTGCTGGTGTTTAGTTTTTAACGCATTTTTCTTTTCAATAAAATATTGCTACTCATTGTTAACATTTGTAAGTTACGAGCGGCGGAACATATAAAAGGCAAAATTTGAAGAATTTTGGAATTTTTAAAGTAAATTATTTTAATGAGTGTCCCTTTTATGATTTGATTTCTAAATTGCGTCTTTTTGAACTTCTCCCTTTGGTTTGTGTTCTTCGTGGATTGGAGCTTACGCAAAGAATTTTATAATTATGTTTAGAATAGCTCTGCAGGGTGATTTCGGATTTCAAATATAAAAATGTTTTTCCATTGCGATGGTCAAAGACCGATAATAAAGAAAATGCTGTTCTTTTACAGTTCATCCAGAGTAATACATTTTTTAAATCATCATCATCATAATCTTCGGCATTACAACCGGGATCCTGTCTTGGCCTTATATAGCAAGTGTCGAGGCTTGTTAAATTTTCCATAATAATTTATTTTTACGGGCGCAGTTATTAGCCTTGCGCCGAACATTTTTTAAATACTTCAGTAAAATATCAAGAACCACAAAATGTCAATCGCAGTTAAAGTTTACCGTATTTGTGTTGTTTTACTTGTTCTTTTTTTTTTTGCTTTTTTTTTTAGATTGGGCGCTTTAAGAGGGTTAAGTTAAAGTGAAATAAAGTTTAATAACAAACAAGATTTGGCACTACTTAAGGAGAAAGCAAGGTATATGGCAAGAGGTACAGGAAAAATCGGCAACAATGCCGACCGAGGGCAGCAAAGGAAGGGAAGATGGAAAAAATTTGCCTTATTAGCTTTGAATTCGCGTATCCAAACAGTGTTTAGTACAATTTCAGTGACCTAACCCGAACAATATAGAGGAAAGTATGGGTATTTTCAAAGGGATCGTCAGAGGCGGGCGAGAGGAGATATTGTAACAGGAGAAAGGGATAGAAACAAATGAGTATCGACCGATTGTCGAGGAAGCTCTTCGTCCAGTTGCAAAGCTGCTAGGAAAGTCCGTATGAAAGAAGTTGGTTCAGCGATGCCCCTTCCCAGATGCGGCCAAAAACCCTGGATATATATATATATATATATATATATATATATATATATGTATCTATATGTATATATATATGTATATATACATATCTGTCGCAAGACTAATGACCTTGCCCGGAAAAACAAATCATTATGGAAAATTTAACAAGCCTCAGGACTTGCTAAATGAGGCCAAGACCAGTTCCCGGTTGTAGTGCCGACGATGATGATGACGATGTATACATATATATATATATATATATATATATATATATATATATATATATATATATATATCAGTTATAAGGGTCAAAAGGTTTCTCGTGGGCCGCCGGCCACGGAATCCGTATTCACGATCATTCAGACGTCCATTGCATTCCACTTTACAGAAGCCCAAACTTGGATAGAAACGCATTCTTTAACGCATTTGATGCTCTATCTGATTCCATCGATAAGATCTTGACCCTATATCCGCACGCTGAAATCGTTATTGTTGGTGATTTTAATGTGCATAACTCACAGTGGCTAGCCACTCTGGACACACAACCCCTAAGGGTCAGTATGTTCAGCTTTTTGCTGAGCCAAACAATTTAACTCAACTCGTCAGTGAGCCAACACGGGTCCCAGATACAGATGGTCACTCCGCCAACACACTGGACCTGTTTCTCGCCTCCCACCCGAACAAATACACAATAGAAGTTTCTTCATTTTTGGGTACTTCAGACCACTGTGTCGTGTCAGTTAAATTTGCTCTAACCAACAGCAACGCTTACGAGAAAACTCCCAAAAGAACAGAATGGTTCTATGAGAAAGCCAACTGGGAAGGTCTGAACGACTTTTTTGTGAATTTAAATTGGTCCTTATTTTTCCTCAATAATGATGTTGACTCTATAGGGGACACATTGACAGACACGATTCTGTTTGGTATGCGAACCTTTATTCCACGCACAGTAAAGAGTATCAAGCCCAAGAGAAATATGTGGTTCGATTCTGGGTGCAGAGAAGCCGTTAAGGCTAAAATGTTGAGCTTCCGGTTGTATAAATCAAAATATACTGAGGAAAACTGGAAAAGATTTAAGAGAGCTGGAAATGACTGCAATGAGTATATTCAACGCGGCAAGTTCTTGCATGGCCAGAGAGTAAGACAAAAAATACTACACTCTCCCACAGGTAATAGAAACTTCTGGGCATTTGTGAAGAATATCCAAAACTCTGTCTCCTCATCCATTCCATCGCTGTTGATGACAGACCAGTCACCAGTGCAATAGAGAAAGCGAATCTACTTGTTGCACATTTTGCAGGCAACTCAACGCTGCCTGATACAATATGAGTTCCGCCTCAACTTGAGCAAAACCAGCACACCATGAGCCAGATTCGCTTCCGAACGTGTACTGTTGCCCGCGCACTCAAATAGCTAAACGCGCACAAATCCGCTGGTGCTGATGGCATTCCCCCAATTCTCTTGAAGAAATGTTCCTCTTCACACACTAAACCACTGAGAAAACTCTTCCATTTGTCTTATTCTACTGGCCGTTTCCCAAATAGATGGACGCCAGTGAACATTCAGCCAATTCCCAAAAGGGCGATAAATCGTCTCTCTTTTCTTACCGACCCATAGCACTAATTTCTATTCTCTCGCAGGTAATGGAATCAATGATTAACCACCAACTTTCGAAATATCTGGAATCAAATGAACTTCTCAATGACCGCCAATATGGCTTTCGTAGCAACAGGTCCACAAGAGATCTGATAGCGTACCTTACCGAAAAGTGGGGCTTCACTGCTTCGGAGAAAGGAAGGTCGTTGCACTGGATATCTCGAAAGCCTTCGACATAGTTTGACATCCAGTCAGTAGCCTGATGGGTAACGCTTAGTTTGGTGATTCAAACTGTCATAGCGTCAATTCGAATCACACGTTCTTCTTCACTATTATTTCAAACGCTATAATTGGTGACTACGACGTGATCTGTACACACAGCATACACTTTCCCATAGTAAACAGAACTTCACACACGATCACTACTTCCGCATAGAGCACAGCCTCCGACGTTTTCTCGTTCTCCCGTTCGTCCGTCGTTCGCATACGAATCTGATCGTAACGAAGTTACTGCGGAGGGAGTGGTGTTGCGACTCTAACAGATACACACACAATTCACAAGCAAAATGGTGAAGAGCACCGAACGAAAAATCGAACAAGAAAATACATCAGAGCCGTATACCACAGCGATAACAAAAATAATTCACATCAGTGGAGTATAGTCGAGTTTAAAAATCAAATTCTAAACACGGTCAGTAGCCTGATGGGTAACGCTTAGGTTCAATTTTTTGGGTGATTCAAACTGTCATAGCGTCAGTTCGAATCACACGTTCTTCGCTATAAGCCCTTTTATCAAAATTACATTCATATGGAGCGGACAATTCCCTGATCCAATGGATAAGAGACTATCTTTCTGGCCGTTCAATCCAAGCGGATCTTGATGGTGTCAAATCTGCCTCCCATCAAATTAATGCAGGTGTTCCCCAAGGTTCTGTACTCTCATCCACTTTCTTCCTCATCTTTATAAATTATTTCTTGTCCATTACCCACAACCCAATCCACTCGTTTGCCGATGATAGTACATTGAGTTTCTCATATTCATACGAACATTCCCGGCCAAACTCTTCGAACGCCAATACCAATCAGCAGGTCATGCTCAATACACTGAATTCCGACCTCGACAAGATATATTAATGGGGATTATCTAACCGAGTAGAGTTCAATGCTTTAAAAACTCAGTGCTGTCTGCTGTCGTCAAAGGTGAACCCCAAAGTAAATATAGTGTCGATGAATAGCACTTCCATTGACGAAGCCAAAGAATTATCAATCCTCGGCACTCGAATTAATTCGACCCTTAACTGGAGCGACCAAAGTTTTGAAGCTGCGAATAGTGCGGCCAAATGCACGGGGTTCCGCAAGAGATGCAAACTATTTACAAGGCACATATTCGTCCCCAAATGGAGTTCAACTCCCATATTAGGTCAGGGGCATCCAAACCTGCTCTACACGTGCTCGACAGGATGCAAAAGCGAGCAGTGAAACTTATTGGGGACCCAGCTGTGAGTCGATCAATTCCGTCGTTAGAACATAGGCGCACCGTATCATGCCTATCTGTCTTCTATAGGTATTATCACGGTCGTTGCTCAACAGAACTTGCTGAATGTGTTCCGCCTCCTCAGACATATTCCCGCGATACCCGTCAATATGAAAATGCACATCAGTTCACGTTGAAAGTCAACTTCACGCACGCAGACAAACATAGAGTCATTCTTTAGCCGAACCACACGAATGTGGAATACTTTACCTGATCATGTGTTTCCTCATGTATTTAATCAACTCGGCATTGATGACCTTTTCGATCACTTTAGATAACATAGACAATAATGCTACCGCCCGGTAATTTTGTGAGAGGCACCTTTTCGTTCATCTTTGGGATTGGCTAACTTGAGCAATTTGCCAGCAAGTAGGAAATGTCCTGCGTACATAAGATAAACGAAAAAGTTTGCCAAGAACCAAGAAAGAAGAAGTTTGATAGTTGTGGAGCACAGTTCTTAAGGACTGTTACAATGTTTTGGTGCTGGACACCTGCTATAGATTGGGTGTGAAAAAAGGTTTTGTATCTTTAGAATACCATCAAAACAACGAATATCCACATCGTTCTATACCAGAAAGCAAAAACGAAGGAAAACACATCATAAAATTCTCGAAACCAAAATTGTCGCATTTGTTACGTCTTTTTGACACAGGAAGTTGGCGAATGCCATAATCCACTCTTTGGGGTAAAATTGGCACAACAAGGCAAAACCTGTCACGCCCAAATACTTATTTTGGGGACCCTCATAATAATCGGGTGCATTTAATCTGAATTTTCCCATATTGATTAATTCGTGTTTAATCATCACATTAAATTATTTATAACCATCTGTATGCATAAAGTCTAAAGTGCATAGACAGGCAAATCATAAGCCTCAGATACCTATATCTAGACAAATTCTAGAAGGCACAACAAAATGAGTACCATTTTGCGGTACAATTAATGCCACTCGTAAAATAAGCAAATACGCGGAAACGATACCAAAATATACTATGTGTACGCATACTTTTTTTCCGGTTTCTTTGTTAAAAAAATATTGGCCACCGGCTACAACACATTTCTCCCATCTTTCAGATACTTTATGAATAGCATGTCAGAAAAACTGCTTGTCTTTCGCGCCAAACCATTCGTCGAGCCATTTTCCAACTTCCTCGAAATCGCTGAAGTGCTGCTCTGCGACCGCGTGCCCCATCGATGCAAAAACATGATTAGTTTGATAGAGCCAAGTCTAGGGAGTAAGGCGGGTGCAGAAGGATGTCCCACCCAAGCGATTTCAGAGTGTCTTTCAATAGTTTTGCTGTGTGCTGCGTACTTTTCGTATGCGCCATCTCTTAGTTAAAGCGAAAAAAACGTATGCATACACCTGGTATTGATTTTCCCCATTGCTCGTAAACGTGTGCAGATTGTTTCTTGTGACACATGTAATGGTTCTGCTAATTGCCGTTGAGTTTGAATTGGCTCATCATCCAATAACTCCTGCAATTGCTCGTCTTTACATTTTTTGTGGTCTACCAGAGCGCTCACTGTCTTTCACATTGAAATCACCACTTTTAAATTGTCGAAACCATATCTCACATCTTCTAATTGATGGAGCGTGTTCACCATATGTTTCCACCAGTAAACCATGATTTTCAACTGCCTTTTTCTTTTGAGTAAATAAGAAATGCAATGTGTGTCGCAAATGTTCTTTTTCAGGCACAAAACTCGACATGATTACTGAACGATAAAACAAAGACGGTAGTTTTTAGCGAACTCAACTTGTGTGTGTTTGTAGTTCAATCTCAGACGGATCAAATGGCGCATGTGTCAAATTAATACGCTGCGTACTTTTCATTGCCGACATCTCTTAGTTAAACCGGATAAAACGTATGCATACTCCTGATACACAAAAATTTCTTTGTGCTCGTTGACCACGAATGCACACTTATGTAAATAGAGTTACTTAGGGTAGTTATATATACATGCAAAGTAATAGATCAGAAAATGTAAATGCTCGTCCCAAATCATGGACAAACAAAGTACGCACTGCTATGCATGCATCTTAAATGATGTTAATTCGAGAGCCAGCAGTTAACCGTTACCCTCAAAAAACCTCAATTAAAGTGTTATAATTATAAATATCATCATCATCATCATCGGCACTACTGTTGAGAATATACATTTATATTGCCTAATGTGTGACGCATGAGTGCGCTCTTATGAATGTATGCTTGAATGCAGAGAGAGAGCGGCTTGTGTGAAATGAGACATGCGAGTAGCATCGACAGCGGAGAGTATCATAAGAGGCCGTGATGAATACACGTGCCATAAGCGCCGTGCGCAGTTATCCAGTTTGCAAAGTTATCATTTAATAACGCCTGTATTTTATATTGAATAAATGAAATCTCCGTTCTTATCATTTATATCCACCGACTCAACAACTAAAACCGGGATCCGGTCTTGCCCTTATTTAGCAAGTGTCGAGGCTTGTTAAATTTTCCATAATCATTTATTTTTACGGGCAAGGTTATTAGCCTTGCGCCGATAATTATAAATTAGTCGGTATTAAACTGTCACCAAAGACGGTCGTCATATTTTTGATGAAATAAAATAGCCAAAAGTCTAGACGAGCAGAATATCTATTCTTCAGTTCGTTATACTCAGTATTTAAGAAATCAATTCGCTATATTCAATTTTCAATATTTTCATTAAGATTGAACAACTATGAGTGAGAAATGTACCGAAAAAGACGAATACAATAAACGGAACACGCAAAAGTGAAGAATATATTTAATGTTGTTTCTATTTTTTGTCTGCCTTGCAAACCAAAATATCATCGACTACGAAAGTTTTAGGCTAGGACTTGTTTCCTTTTTATTAGTTTATTCTTTTCTATTATTTTCTCTCAGGATAGAAGAACTTATAGCACAGAGTCGGCGCCCCGAGAGACCACTAAGGAAGTGTTGCAGTTCTTCTTGAAGAGTATCCGGTTGTAAAGCTTCAGAAATAATCGCGCGGGGGTGGAACTCCACAGCTTTCCCGCTCTCTAACGCAACGAGGTTTGATGCAGAGATGTTCGTGTCGTTGGGAGATGAACCGCAAATTGGCGATCCGTCACGTTCTCTTGTAGATCATGAATAAACCGAATTGAGCTGATCTCTGCAGTACCCATGATAATACCTGTAAAATAGACAGAGGTCCGCTCCGTGTCTTCACTGCGATAGGGAATCCAGTCCTGACGTCAGCGGCATATCTTCGATCAGGCGGCTCCCTCGTCTCTGTATGCTATCAAGTAGCTCGAGCATATGTTTGGGACCAGCGCTCCAAAGATGGGAGGAATATTCTAGCGCCCGACTAATTTGGGATTTATACCTTCTGCTGTATAATTGGGGCTGAGTACAATATTTCTTGGTTCTAAAAAGGTAACTCAACGGACCTAGGGATGTTCAACATGTGTTTACTACACGACACATTTCCACAGACCGGGCCGCCAGGCAATTTTAAGTTTTCCCCCGATTCGAGGACCTGGGCATTCATCATCAAATATGGAACCGATGATCCACTTTTCTCGGTAAATGTTGTATACTGTGTCTTCGTTGCATTGAAGTCGACGAGATTGGCCTTTCCCCACTGCAGGACCTTATCTTGATCCCGATTCAGAAAGTCGATCTGGCTACATCTCAGCTGATGCGACGTTGATGCACTAATCGGTCGATCACTCGAAAAAGAGGAAGCAAGCGTACTCTCATCCGCGAAACTAAACACTCGGTTATCCGTTGACTCTAACAAATCATTTATCTGAAGCAAAACCCAGTTTTGAACAACAATAGAACCTTGAGGCACCCCGGAATTCATAACAACCCGGATCGATCGATTCTCGAGGAAGCTCGTCGTACAGTCACAAAGCTGCAGGGCAAGCCCGTATGAACGAAGTTTACCCGGCAATGCCCTGTGCCAGTCGCGGACAAAAACCCCAGCGACAGCCAATGCGGCCGCTCTTGGTTCACCATGCTGTTCAACCGTAGATACCCATATATACGATATAAGGGTCAAAATGTCTCCCATGGACCGCCCGCCATGGAAAGCGTATTGACGATCATTCAGAAGTCCGTTGCTGTCCAAATATTCAATTAACTTGACATTGATGACCTTATCCATCATTTTGGATAACATAGATAGTAATGCCATCGGCCGGTAATTTTGTGGGAGCCACCTTTTCCTCTTCATTGAGATTAGCCGAACTCTAGCGATTTTCCAGGAGGTAGGAAATGTCCTCCGTGTATAAGATAAACGAAAAAGTTTGCCCAGAACCGGTGACAGTTCTGAAGCACAGTTCTTAAGAACTATTCCTGATACTCCGTCCGGTCCGTTTACTTTCTTACAGCCCAGTCCACGTAGAATACGTTGAAAAGTATGTGGGTGGAACCTCACATTCAGCATCGATGACGGCACCAGCTCGAGCACAGGTGGTTCCAAATTACTGGCATCGAGGTTTTTTCGCGAATACATTACTTCTATCTTTTGAATTTGTAACTAGTGTCCCGCTGCCCGTCACTAACGGAAGAAGAGAGGAGGAAGCGACGTTACTGCTGATAGCCTTTGCCATTGAGCAGAAGGGACGCGAACCAGTTGGGCACTCAAGGAGTTTATTGGTCATTCTGCTGGAAGCCTTCTTTGTGGTATCAATCGCCTGGTTGCACGCGGTTCTGACTCTAACAAAATTCGTTCTGTTGACCTCCATGGGATTGGTACGCCATTGATTAAAATATTTTTTTCCGCTGCAATCTGCTCGCATTTTTTATCAAACCAATGCTTATCAGATGAATGTCATTTTATAGAATGCGGAATGTAAAACTCCATCCCGAGAAGAATAATCTCCGTCACCGATTCCGTGTAGGCGTTAAGATGGGGGTCTTTGGCGGATTTATTTTTGTCCTTTAGGTCGACTGTTGATGGCTGCGGTGTTCCGCCGAACAACGTCCACAATAAAAGGAATTAAACCAACCGGAACACGGAGACGATCACACAAATGAAACACTGCGAAATGTTTTGTTTTAATTTTTGTTTTATTTTTGAATTACTTGTTGTAAAGGATTAAGGATTTAATACACACATTTTTAAGGTTTTGTTCTCACAACGATTTTACAGAATCGAAACGAATATATATTTTCTTTAAAAATACGAATCTCACACATCATGTTACTACTCGACACCGTTAAACTCGACTTTTTGTTTTTCGAATCACGGATACCTCCTCAATGGGGTTCTCTAACTGGACTATTCGTTTCTCCCCATCCATTTCCAATTCTTATTATCATCTCTTTATCTGCAAAAGAAAATTTCCCATCATATCTGTAAAGAAAATTTCCCATCATAATTATCATTCTCACCTGGCTGACTTTCAAACAGACAACTTGTCTCACAGTTTTGCTCGTGCTATTTATCTTAATCAACCGTTATTTTCACAATAATTTTCACAATTTAATTATCATTATCTTGTTTTCTTTGCCCCGTTTTCCGCATACAAAAATTTGAACAAGTGTTATAACCGTTAAGTTATGGCCCCTGGGCCACGTGTGTTAAATAAAATCAAGCGCAAACGGTTGCGTTACGACCCCGTTATTGGAGGCCAAACTCCTCCTGATAAACTTTCAAAAGTGAACAATAGAGTTCTAGAAAAATCTAAAATGTGTTCAAACACTAACTTTTTTCAACCACTTCAAAGTCTGATGGAAGACTCTCCTGAAATGGATCCGACCAATGACGAACAGTGCGCAAAACTTCCGAAAGAAACCGTTCCGCCAATTGTGGTATTAAAAACAACTAGTGCTCAAGTGCGTGATATTTTGAGCAACATTAAGATAGACAAATACTTAATCAAAAACATTTCGCTTGGGCAAAAAATATGTGCCCCAACAATGGACATATATAATAAAATCAGAACCGAACTCTTACGGTTAAAATGTGAGTTTTTCACCCACTCACGTAAGGAAAATCGTCCATTAAAGGTAGTGTTATCCGGGCTAGACTTAATTAGCAACGATATAGTGAAAAATGAGCTAATTGCACTCGGGATTAAGTGCCTAGATGTTAAAACCATCACATTAAATCCGTCAACAAAAGCCCTGTACAAACACTACTTGTACATCGTCTACATTCAACGCGGTACTGTTAAATTAAACGAACTAAAACGGAACTACTCCACCTTGTTCAAAACCATCGTTCGCTGGGACTTTAAAAAACATAATCCAGGTAAGGTCACACAATGTCACAATTGCCAGCTTTATGGTCACGGCTCGATGCATTGTCATATAAATAGCTTCTGTGCAATATGTTCGGGAAACCATAAAACATCCGACTGCAAAACGAATGAGGTCATCAAGTGTGCAAATTGTAGTGGGCCACATAAATCCACCGATCCAGAATGCATAAGCCGAAAGCAGTACATAGACATTCGCCGCAAATTATCCCCACGCGGACGTGGTACAGGAAATACAACCTTCCTACAGCCTCCGAGTGACAAACAGCAGCCAGTGCCCGACCGATTATCCATTGATAATTTTCCTCCACTACCCCGATCTGTGCGTCAACCTTCACTTCCTTCATCCACCTGGGCTTCTGGCCTCCATCAAACCCAGCAACCTTCCAACAGTGATACGACACACACGAAGAAAAATCCTTCAGAAACATTAACTAATGATAACCTGTTCTCATTTAGCGAGATAAACTCTCTTCTTAATGAAGTTGTAACCAAGCTTAGTGCTTGTCAAACCAAAGCTGACCAATTTAACGTCATTACTTCATTAGCTATTAAGTACATATACTCGGAAAAAACATGTTAAGAAACTCTCTTAACATCATAACTTGGAATGCGAGAAGCATCAAAAACAAAAAGCATGAATTTTTTAGTTTCTTGATAAATTTTAATATTGACATTGCACTTGTTTCAGAAACCTGGCTCAAACAAGACATTTCTTTCTCACATCAAAATTACATATGTTATCGCCTAGACAGGGTGCATGCTAGTGGTGGAGGTGTCGCCATTGTTGTGAAAAAATGTATAGAACATTCCTTGCGTCCTTCATTGCGCTTTAAGTTAATTGAGGAAATTAGTATAGATGTAACATTAAGTGACAACTCCAAGGTGAGTCTTTTTTCGGTCTATTTCCCTGGAGGAAATAGAAACCTAGAGAAATCTACTTACTTTAAGCGGGATCTGCAAAAATTGTATAGAGTCAACACTCGAAACAAGGTAATTATTGGTGGTGATCTAAACTGCAGACATCAGTCGTGGAATTGTCTTAGGGCAAACTGCTGGGGTAACATTTTACTAGATGTTACTGAATCCAGCCCAAGTTTTTCCATACTTTATCCAATTCTCCCCACCTATATCCCAGCGAGTGCTAACAAGAACCCCTCAACTCTTGATCTATATATCACTAATATTCCAAATTACTGCACAGTGCCATTAACTCTAAATGCGTTAAGTTCAGACCACCTTCCGATCACCCTCACAGTGAACCATACAGTAGTTGTAAATCGTACCAGTTTATACCACAACTATTCCGCCGCCAACTGGAATTGTTATAAATCATATATAAACACGAACTTGGTTCTAGGTGATACCAGCCTAAATTCTATAACCTGCAGCGAGCACATTGATATCCTATGCAACAATTTTGTTTCTGTTATCAATAGAGCGGCCGATCTTGCGATACCTAAATGTTCCACTGCTCCAGTTGATAAGGCACCGCTTCCTGAAAATATCTTACATCTGATTAGGCTACGAAACTCTGAAAGAAGAAAATGGCTGCGTTATAGAATCGATTGTTTTCTAGTTAATGTTAAAGTCTTAAATAATATCATTAAAAACGAAATCTCAACATATAGGAACAAGTGTTGGAATAAACACCTTTCCTCTCTTGACAAAGCAAGCAAACCGTTCTGGAAAATATCAAAAATTATGAAAAAGAGAGGGTCAAGTATTCCTCCGTTGAAAGATCACGACAAGTTGTTTATTTCTTCAGTGGAGAAATCGAACCTACTTGCTAACACGTTTAGTAAGAACCACTCCATATCTATGCATCTAAGCGACGCGTATACTGAAGCTGAAGTTGCTAACACTATCTATGTACTTTCTCAAACACCAGCTGAAAGTACTTACGCAACTAATATCAGCAAAGTTAAAGAATTGATAAAAAAATCGAAATCGGGTCTCGATAATATTAACAACAAATTAATCAAAGCACTTCCACCTGCTGCAAGTAACTATTTAACATTCATTTTCAACGCTTGTCTTAAGAATTGTTATTTTCCGGACTGTTGGAAAACAGCAAACGTAATACCTATCCCGAAACCCGGCAAACCGAAGAACAGCCCCGAAAGCTACAGACCTATTAGTCTACTTAGCTGTCTAAGTAAGCTCTTAGAAAAAATCATTAAGGAAAGGATTGATCGTTTTGTGGAAGACAATAACATCTTACCAAACTTTCAGTTCGGTTTCCGTAGTGGTCACAGCACAATCCACCAAGTCTTGCGCATTAAAAACCACATAGCTGGTAAATTCATCGACAAGGAGTCAACAGGACTAGTTCTTCTAGACATCGAAAAAGCTTTTGATACGGTATGGCACGATGCTTTGATTTATAAGCTACTAAAACTTAAGCTGCCAATACCGCTTATCAAAATTATCCAGAGCTTTCTTCGTTCGAGAAAATATGTTGTGAGTTTAGGAACCGACATATCCTCTACTCACCAAATCCACTATGGTGTACCCCAAGGCTCGGTCCTTGGTCCCATATTATTCACATTGTTTGTCGCAGATTTACCATGTCTAGGTGAAAACATTCAGGTAGCTATGTTTGCCGATGATACGGCCATTTTCTCTTCGGGTGCCTTATTCACTAATGTCTACAACTCTTTGCAAGCAGCTCTTGACAAGCTAGCAGTATATTACAGGAAATGGAAAATAAAAATAAATGGTAATAAAACACAAGCTGTCTGGTTTTCGAGATGTAGGAAACACTGCTACCTACCAAATGGCACTAAACTCAGTATGTGTGCAGTTGAAATTGATTGGTCCGAAGACTGTAGATATCTAGGTATTATTCTAGATAAAAAACTTATCTTTCAAAAACACATCACTACCACAATTGACAAAATAAACAAAGTCGTAAGAGTTATGTATCCATTAGTGTGTAGAAAGTCAAAGCTTAGCATCGAAAATAAAATTATAATATTTAAAACCATTTTTCAAGCGATACTCCTGTACACCCTGTATGGTGTAACTGTGCTCGCACACACAAAATAAAATTGCAAAGGTGTCAAAATAAAATATTGAAAATGTTGCTGAATTTGCCATGGCATTATTCGACACATGAACTACATGAAAACGCCAACGTTAAACCGGTAGAGTTCCTTATTGACAAAATCAATCGAAACTTCTTCGTCAATTGTTCTTTTTCTGACAATGTTCTCGTTTCCCGTCTTGCGTTATCCTAAGTCACTACATATGTACTCTGTCTATGAAAATTATATCGAGGTCATTACTACATAAAATAACCGGAAGCTCGTGCAATATTAGTCTTAAGATTCAAATAAGGGTTTTTTATTGTAGTTTTCCCTTAATTTATTATTTGTTATTCATTAAAATTGTGCTATTGTCGTTATATAGATTTAAGATTATAGTTGTAAAGGAATTGCTATCCTAAATCTCTTAAGTACTAGTTGTAAAATATACCATAAATGTAATTATCTACTAAATAAAAATTGAATTGGTAAACATTATCATTCTCATTTCTGTCTTCTTATAAGAATCTTTGTTCGAAGGATCGAGCGTACCGCTATTTTTTTCTCGATCCTATCATGGGCTTTGTTTACGTTCCCCATCTTTTTGTTTTTGTGTGTTTCCGATGGGTAACAAAGGAAACGTGGGATTTGGTTCGTTTCTAATTGCATTTCCAAATCATAAACATCTAGTGTCATCATAAAAATGTAGGTGCTAATTGCTATTAGCTACCAGAGGAGATATTCGTTGTTCGGTTTGTTTACCGAAAATTGCTTTTAATGGGTGCAATGCATTTATGCCTTGAATGGGTGCGTTGGCTTGGATGCGTTGAATTGATGCGCCGAATTGGATGCGTTGGGTTGGATGCCTTGCATGGATGCGTTGAATTCAATATTAGAGACTTTTGAACGTTTAGTTCGATTGATTTCTGCTATTAAATTCAATGTTGGTGTCTGAAATATTACCTATTGTTTCAGGTGGGAATAAGGACTTTTGGGACACGTGTCTGTTGGCAGTACCTGGAAAAAGTTAAATTAACACTGTTCTGAGTCAGCCACACATTTCGATAGCTGTCGTGCGAAGGATGCCGGCGACAGCTTTGCCAGCTCATACTTAGTGTAACCAATTTCATTACTTTTATTAAGTATCTCCTACATTGCCTTTGGTCATTGAATCTGGCAATGATAATAACAAGGAAATGCATGATGCGATTCATTATGAGTAGAATATGATGTTGGTCAAACGGCGGAGGTGCAAAAGCAATGTCTTTTAAAAACTTTATTTTTATAGCAGCTTCATAGACTTCTAGGGTTATTTCAGCAATTTCTTTGCGAATGTTGTTTTTTAAGCATCAAGGAGTACTTGATCAAAAAAATCAAGATTCAAGTTTAAGTTGGAAGAAAACTTAAGTTCCTTAATCGAGAGGAGTTAAATCAAGGGATCGCAGGGGACAGCTGATATCACCCCTTTTTGATATTATTTGGCCAGTAAAAATTTCTCGCAAGATTTGCATCGTAGCACGACCTATGTGTGACATATAAATTTTCCAATATGCCTCGAAAGTTGTCGTCAGTAACTAGCACAGTCAAAGAAATAAGGGTCCATGGTGCCGCCGGGACAAATGGGGCATCTTGCGGTAGTCTAGAGTGTAGTGGTCTTTGTTGTATCAAATCCGCCATGAGGTTAGTTTACACTACTCTAGAGTAGTGTAGTGCCGATCATGATGATGATCCTTCTTCCAATAACTCTAATAGGAAGAGCGCAAACAATGTACAATTGGCAATCCATGTGTGCCGTGTAAACCATAATGTCCTGACGGCCGCCGAAGCAAAGACACGGGCGTGAGTATGAGCATGTGCATATGGCGATGATAAATAAGCGGTGTTTATTGTTTTGGTTTATAAGTTGGTCAAACAAAATCTGTCGAAATGCCTTAAATTCTCCACTGACAAGTAAGTGTTAGTTCGTTTCCCGGTCTATCGCTGCCTTTTCTGACGCGCATTTTGTTACGTCGTCAGCATTTGGAGTGTTACACCATAAAGTAACCCAAAGTAGAATATATTTGTAGATTAAGTGAAGATGTTTGTCAAATAATAGCGCTTAGTGTATATAGAAATAGAAATAAACAAAGGATGCAATTAAAGACATGTGTAGTTCTGTATATTAGTCCGGCCCAAAAAAACTCGTAATTGATCATTTCAAAAGCCCGTTTGAAAGAATTTTCAACATTTGGTACCCTTTTGGCAGAATGTACAAGTCAATGAGATATGTGTCCAATTTTTTTTTTACACTAACTCGCGCACAAAAGGGGATTTTGAGGTCCCCTAAAATGTCAGATCACAGTACGAGCGGATGGAGAGGAAGTGGATAAGGAAAGGAGGTGTCAATGTATATTGGTCTTGAATGTCTGGACATCACAACGACGAGGAAACACATGATCAGGCAGAACATTCCACATTCGTGTGGTACGGCTAAAGAATGACTCTCTATGTTTATTTGTGCGCCTGAAGTCCACTTTCAACGTAAACTGATGCGCATTCTCAGATTGACGGGAAAATGTCTGAGGAGGCGAAACACGACCGTGATAATACCTATAGAAGAGAGATAGGCATGAGCCAGTGCGCCTATGTTGTAACGGCGGAATTGATCGACTCACTGCTGGGTCCTCAATAAGTTTCACTGGAAGTAGATAAGCAAAGGAGGTATCGATGTACATTGGTCTTAAATACCTGGACATTACAACGATGTGGAGACACATGATCAGGTAGAGTACTTCACATTCGTGTGGTTCGGCAAAAGAATGACTCTCTATGTTTATTTGTGCGCCTGGAGTCCACTTTTAACGTGAATTGATGCACATTCACAGATTGACGGGTATCGCGGGAAAATGTCGGAAGGAGCGGAACACATTCAGCAAGTTCAGTTGAGCAACGACCGTGGTAATGTAGCGGTTCCGCCAAACCCTACGGTCTACTTACCTAAAAACCCCCATAATTACTACCCAACGTCCTTAAATTCGCTAATGCAACGGTATTAGTACCTATAAATGCTTCACGCATTATATAGATCACCATCTGTAATCATAAAATCCCTATAAAGAAAACTTACCTTCGTGCATCCCTTCGCATACAATTTTCCGTAAGATTTCTTTGTTTGCTTATTTGGTATCCTGAACCAATTCGGTACCAGACAAATTCCTGTAAACAAAATAATTCGAATTGCATTCAATGTAACCGTCATGACAGGGACTATAAATATCGCGCCGTCTATTTTCCCAGCCGCGTCATATACCTTTTCATACACATTGCCTGGCAACCTTTTTTGTTTGTCTTACCAACAAACAACCCAAGCAGCTGCATATAATTAGCGCAATAGACGCTGAAACCAAATTCTCCAGCATTTCCTAATGCAAATAAGAACCCGGTTTCTATTGCAGCCAGAGATGCCATAAACATCCAATTTGCTTTTAGCACCTTTTTCTCCTAACGTCGAAAATAGCGACGAGGCATCGTGTAAACAATGACCCGCATTACCAGCGGCGCATGTGGTCATTTTTCCCTATTGTCCTTGCCGCCTGCCTGCTTTCGAACACATGCAACAACATTGAATCTGTTCGATCGCGCACATATACCACTGCACCACTAGTCACACCCTTAAGAGAAAAGTTTTTCTCGCTCTTCCTTTTTTTTCCTTAGCGAAATCATCTCGGTTGTGAAACAAAAGTCGAGTGTGAGTCGAACGCGTATCGAGTCGTATCGGTTAATATAACTTTGTTAGTTCTAAAATCTACTACCGGTATCTGAAAAACTATCCTTTTAATTAAACGTAGTAATCAGTGTGCAACGTTGCAATATAACAATAATTTAACATTTAAAAAAGAAAACAATAAACCCCACTTATAATACCCCGTTTGTTTGTTTTAATGTGCTGTTGTTTTTCTGTGAACATTTTGCTGCGGTGTTCGGTGCGCGGACTTAATGCTTGGAGCTCGTGTTTTCGTATGCAGCAGGAAGAAGTGAACCGCCCGTGTCTGGCACAATACTTCTCCTACCCCACAGTAATACCTATAGAAGAGAGATAGGCATGATACGTTGCGCCTGTGTTCGAACGACTGGATTGATCAACTAACGGTTGAGTCCGCAATAAGTTTCACTGCTCGTTTTTGCATCCTGTCGAGCACGTGTAGTGCAGTTTTGGATGCCCCTGACCTAATATGGGAGTCGAACTTCATTTTGGGACAAACATACGCCTTGTAAATAGTGGCCAGGTTGGATGGGGTGATATATCTTTTGCATCTCTTAAGGAACCCCATACATTTGGCCAAACTTTCCGCAGCTTCAAAAATGTGGTCGCTTCAATTAAGAGTCGAATTAATTCGAGTGCCGAGGATTGATAATTCCTTGGCTTCATCGATGGAAGTGCTATTCATCGACACTATATTTACTTTGGGGTTCACCTTTGACGACAGGAGACAATACTGAATTCTTACTCGGTTAGATAATCCCCATTGATATATCTTGTTGAGGTCGGAGTTCAGTGTTTAAGCGTCACCTGTTGATTGGTATTGACGTTCGACGAGCTTAGCCGGGAATGTTCGTATGAGTACGAGAAAATCAATGTGCTCGGAAAACGAATGGATTGGGTAGTGGGTAATGAACAAGAGATCATTTATAAAGATAAGGAAGAGAGTGGGTGCGAGTACAGAAGCTTGGGGAACACCTGCATTAATTTGATGGGAGGCAGATTTGACACCATCAAGATCCACTTGGATTGAACGGCCAGAAAGATAGTCTCTTATCCATTGGATCAGAGAATTGTCCACTCCATATGAATGTTATTTTGATAAAAGGACTGGATGCCAAACTCTGTCGAAGGCTTTCGAGATATCCATTGCAACAACCTTGCTTCTCCGAAGTAGTGAATGGAATGGCTCCAGTTTCCGGTAAGGTGGGCCATCAAATCTCCTGTGGACCGATTGCTACGAAAGCCATATTAGCGGTCATTGAGGCGGTCATTTGATTCCAGATATTTCGAAAGTTGACGGTTAATCAGTGATTCCATTACCCTCGAGAGAATAGAAGTTAGTGCTATGGGTCGATAAGAAGAGAGGAATAATTTGTCGCCCTTTTTGGGAATTGGTTGAATGTTCGCTGACTTCCATATATTTGGGAAACGGCCAGTAGAATAAGACAAATGGAAGAGTTTTCGCAGTGGTTTAGCGAGTGAAGAGGAACATCTCTTCAAGAGGATTGGGGGAATGCCATCAGGACCAGCGGATTTGTTTGCGTTTAGCTCCTTGAGTGCCCGGGCTACAGTACGCGTTCTGAAGTGAATCCGGCTCATGGTGTGCTGCTTATGCTCAAGTTGAGGCGGAACTGATGTGTTATCAGGCAGCGTTAAGTTGCCTGCAAAATGTGCAGCAAGTAGATTCGCTTTCTCTATTGCACTGGTGACCGATCTGTCATCGACTATTAGCGAAGGAATGTATGAGGAGACCGAATTTTGGATGTTGGGCACAAATGTCTAGAAGTTTCTACTACCTGTGAGACAGTGTAGTATTTTTTCTCTCACACTCTGCTCATGCAAGAACTTGGCGCGTTAAATATACTCATTGCAGTCATTTCTAACTCTCATATCTTTTCCGATTTTCCTCAGTATTGTTTGATTTATACAACCGGAAGCTCAACTTTTTAGCCTTAATGGCTTCTCTGCACCCAGAATCGAACCACATATTTCTCTTGGGTTTTATAGTCTTTAGTCTGTGTGGAATAAAGGTTCGCATACCAAACAGAATCGTGTCTGTCAATGTGGCTGCTATAGAGTCAATATCATTAATGAGGAAAAATAAGGACCAATTTAAATTCCCAAAAAAGTCGTTCAGACCTTCCCTGGCTTTCTCATAGAACCATTCTGCTGTTTTGGGAGTTTTCTCGTAAGCGTTGCTGTTGGTTAGAGCAAATTTAGCTGACACGACACAGTGGTCTGAAGTAGCCAAAGGCGAAGAAACTTCTATTGTGTATTTGTTCGGGTGGGCGGTGAGAAACAGGTCCAGTTTGTTGGCGAAATGATCATATATATCTGCTGCCCGTGTTGGCACATTGACATGTTGAGTTAAACTATTTGAATCAGCAAAGATGTGGACATTTGACCTTCAGGTGTTGTGTGTCTGGAGTGACGAAGCCGCCGAGCGTTATACACATTAAACTCACCCACAATAACGATTTCAGTGTGCGGATATAAGGTCAACATCCTATCGATAGAATTAGACAGAGCATCAAATTCGTTAAAGGATACGTTTCTATATAAGTTTAGGCTTCTGTAAAGAAAGGAGTAATGTATGATATGCTTACGAACGTGAAGTTTTGGCCAAGAGAAATTCAATTCTGGGTTGGAACAGAGCCCATATTGTGGCAGAAGCTGACAAGCAATATCATTTCGTATGTATGTGGCCATATCACGATGTGGAAAGAACAGAGGCACTAAGTTATATCCAGGTAAATTAAAATCGGAAATATCTGTATTAGTAATTACCTGGGATTCGCTAAGTGCAAGGATAGTTGGTTTCTGGTTAGAAACATGGGCAGACACAGAAGAGAAATTGCATCTCAAGCTGAGAATGTTACACAAATCAACGCGAAATTCCCGGTCCATTGAAACGGCCCTACACAGAAAACCAATACCACCTCGGGAAAGGATGCAAGTCGGGACCACCAATAGATAAGCGAAAGCAACCACTACAGGTGCTATGCCCTTGTAGTAGGTCCCCCACTAGATCCGTGTCGAAATCCAGGTGACATCTCTTCCACGATGAACATTATGCCACTCAGACACAAAAAACTCTTAAAATATTATAAATCAATCGAGAGTATCGATGCCCGAGGGACGCAAACAGAGGTGCGTAAAAAAGGAAAACGCTCACAAGGGATGGAACAGGTAGACAGTTTTCCCGCACTGCACATCACTCGCGTGTATATTCTCGCACTTTTCACAGCACTAAGCCGCGTGTGTGGAGATACGTTTATTTGCATAGGATCGCGCAGACAACTTTGCACTGAACTCGGACGCGTGTGTGAAGATCCGTTTGTTTATTTAGGATCCCACAGTACGAGGGTTGCCTTTTATATTTCGGGATTAGAGAACAACAACAAATATTGATCATCGAACATCACTTTATTGTTTTTCAAAATATTCCCCATGAAGATCTATACACTTTTGCATGCGTTTGAACCAATTGTCGAAGCACTTGTGCCACTCTGATTGAGGTATCTCCAACACATGCATTCTGAATGCGGCAACCGCTTCTTCAGGTGTCGAAAAACGTTGACCTCTCAGTTTGTTTTTTACGTACGGGAATAAAAAGAAGTCATTCGGTGCCAAGTCAGGACTATACGGCGGATGACCCATCAAATCGATGTTTTGGGTGCTCAAAACTGCAGTTGTCGCAGCCGATGTGTGAGAGCTCGCATTGTCGTGGTGAAGAGTGATCCGTCTTCGGCGGTTGGTTTTCCTGATTTCTTGGAAGACAACTGGCAAACAAATGGTTATGTACCACTCAGAATTGACTGTTCTGCGTTGTTCTAGTGGTACGGTTGCGACATGTCCAGTTTTTCCGAAAAAACAGGCGACCATTTGCTTGGAAGTGCTTCGTGCGCCAACAACTTTTGTTGGATTTGGCTCATCTTGAAACACCCAGACAGTCGACTGCTGTTTACTTTCGGGCTCATACGCGTAAATCCACGATTCATCACCTGTCACGATGTCATAGACGTGTTTCGAAGCACCGCGACCGTATTTTTTGAGCATTTCTTTCGACCAATTGACACGAGCCTTTTTTTGGGCGATTGACAAATTGTGTGGGATCCAACGCGAACAAATTTTTTTGACAGTCAAATGTTTATGCAATATTGAATGTATGCTGGTCCCATCAACGCCTAAGGTTGTCTCAATCTCACGATAGGTCACATGACGATCTTCCAATATCAGTTCGCGCACAGCATCAATGGTTTTCGGAACAACAACTGATTTTGGACGACCTTCACGAAATTCATCTTGGAGTGAACTACGACCACGATTGAATTCACCATACCATCGATAAACACTGGTCCTTGATGGAGCTTCATCGCCAAAAATTGAATTAAGTTCATCCATGCACTGTTGCTGAGTTAATCCACGCCGAAAGTTGTAAAAAATAATCGCACGAAAATGTTGACGATTTAATTCCATTTTTGGGCCGAGATGAATCTTTTAAGTTACTGTAAACAACACAAATAGCGCTCGTATGTCAAAACGTTCTGAGTGCGTATAACCTCAAAAATGTCCAAGTTTACGACAGAGCTGTCAATTGCCGGATTGCAACACTAGGGTTGCCAAATCCCGAAACATAAGAGGCTACCCTCGTAAGACTTCGCGCCCGCACCGATAGTGCAATTGGGTATCTTATGTGTATTTAAGATTCCCAAAACGGATTGCACAATTGATCCGATGGTACGGATCACGAGGCAGAAGTACACGAGCTGCCTCGTTGGCGGTTTTAAATTGACTTGATGGGTTGGTTGAAGAGATAAAGTTTGTCATGTTCTTCACAAATGTCCGATGAATTGTTCAATCAGTGTGGTGGCGATTACAGCTACAGATAGCCCGGTTTGTCATGGATTGAACACTTCCATAACTGATACCCACTTCTGTGCGATTTCTCCGACAGTTAAACGGTGGTCACTTTCAATAAGCTCTCAAACGGCACGGATGTTGTCATCTTTTTTACGTTAATTTGACTTTATGGAAGCCAAGATCTTTACTAAAAATTCGTCACAATGTGGTTTGATACTATTATAGCGTTTTAGAACGATCGTGAAGAATGTGTGATTCGAACTGACGCTATGACGGTTAGAATCACTAAACATTGAACCAATGCTCAACACACCAGGCCACTTACGCGTGTACGAATTCGATTTCTAAGCCCAAGTACACTCAACTAATGTGGAATTGCTATCTTATTGCTTGGTATACGGCTGATGCTTTTTCTTATTGGATTTTCATTCGGTGTTCTTCACCGATATATAATATTTGCTTGTGCATTGTGTGTGTATCTGTTAGAAACGCCACAGGCCAATAAATAGTAATAGTAGTAGAGTAGTAATATTTCAGCCATAAACCCTCAAATTTGAGGTTTCCTCCAACACACGAGGAAGCTTATTGAAGGTGATCGCCGCTTAACTGTTGGAGAAATCTCATCAGAAGTGCCCATCAGTTATGGAAACGTTCAATCACTCACATGCAATAAGTTCTCGAACGGGACGAATGTTATGATCTGTACGACTTGTCCTTGGGCGTCGATCATGAATTTCGATTTCGATACGTTCGCGCCCACTTTTAAATTCTCTGACCCACGTATACACACGATTCTGAGACAGTGTCCCATCAACAAATTGTGCCTTCAATCGAGAAAAAATTTCCGAGGGTTTAGTCCCTTCATTTGTTAAATACTGTATAATAATCCGTTGCTCAACAGACGTATGTACCTCCTGCTCGCTCATGGCTGTACTAACTACAAAGTCGAGCGCGACCGCTAGCCAAGCCGGTTCTCCTACTCTGCATAAGCCAAATAACAGCCCCACACAAGAGTATGTAGTTCACAACCTGTTGCTAAGCAAAAAGAATAAAATTACCGTTTATAATTGATAAAGTTTGGGTACCATTCGCTGTAAAAACGTCGGCTTAAAAAAAAACGAACCTATGGATGGTTTTCTTGATCACTGTCCGTGGTATTTAATATAGAGTTTTCCAATAGGGACTTGACAACTTTGAATTTAATTTGTGAACGCACCCTTTCACTAATCATCAAACTGTCACTGTCAATTTATTCAGTAAACTCAACATTTTCCTTATGGTTAAGTATACATAATAATAAACATAAGTATATATAATTATAAAAATTTACTAACGAAATTTGGAATCGGTGACCGCAACTTTAAGAGCGTTAACTCCAAGTTTCTGTCGTAATTCTCGCCCTAGTAGACAGGCAATGACAAGTTTAGTGCAAAAATTTGAGTCTACATATTCATTGGGTGATGTTGCCGTGCCAGTGAGACAACGGGTTGGTCGAAGTGTCGAAAATATCGCTGCCGTTCAGGCGTCCGTAGCAAACGATCCAAATCAGTCAATTCCACGGCGCTCTCAAGAATTGGGCATCGCCCAGATCACTTTATGGCGAATTTTGCGTAAGGATCGTAGTTTACACCCATACAAGATCAAGCTGACTCAAAAATTGAAACCCATGGACCGTTTAAAGCGACGTACGTTCTCCGATTGGCCTCTGGAAAAGATGCGCCAAGATGATGAATTTCATCGTAAAATCATCTTCAGTGACGAAGCTCATTTTTGGCTCAATGGGTTCGTCAATAAGCAAAACATGCGTTATTGGTCGAGTGAAAATCCACATGTGCTTCATGAATCACCACTTTATCCACAAAAAATAACTGTTTGGTGCGGTTTGCATGCCGACGGCGTCATTGGGTCATATTTTTTCGTCGACGATAACGATCGTCACGTTACTGTGAATGGCCATCGTTATCGCGCCATGATTACCGATTATTTTTGGCCCGAATTGGAAGATATGGACTTGGGCGACATGTGGTTTCAACAGGACGGTCCCACAAGCCACACAACACAGGTTTTTATTTTTTTAACATACTGTGTTTATTTGAGGAATCATCAATGTTTACATTAAGTACTACAACTAACTTATAATTCTAGTGATATAATTGTTTACATGTATACATTACACATTTTTCAAACATAACTGAATGTGTGAATAACTATTCGAGTATTATAGGTTTTAATATTAACAGTTTTCCTGGAAAAGGTCAGAAAACCAGGATTTTTATTTTTTTCATTTGATCTAATCTAATACCTAACTTAACTCTAACTTATTCTAGCTTAACCTAGTTAATATTATAATAAGTTAAATATGTAATGTGAATTGGGGAATATAGGGATTGATGGTTAAGGAAGTGGGCTGGCGTGGGATATGGTCAGTTAATGGTCTCGGGTGCGGTAACACTTTCCGGTTGTTCGTTAAAACGCAGAATGTTGGAGAATGGTTGTATGTTACTGTATTTGAACTGATTGGGTGTCAGCTCGGTGTTATGGTACACTGCCTCGTTGGAGTCATTAACCAATCTTCCAGAGGTGAAGAGACTTCTGGTGTGGAGACAATTCAGATAGTGTGCCCTGTTATCTAGAGGAGTTGGTAGTAGTGAACAGTACACGCTATAATCGATTTATAGAAGAGTAAGTTTGATGAGCGTGTTATCTCAAGAAATGGGCCAGTCGGTTGGCCGCCTCGTTCGTGCGATTTAACGCATCTAGACTATTTTCTTTGGGGCTACGTCAAGTCATTGGTCTATCCCAATAAACCGACGATGTTGGAAAAGCTCAGAGCCAACATTGAACGCAACGAACGAAATGTGTGGCCGAGTCATCGAAAAATGGGTCCAACGTATCGACCGCTGCAAACGTGTCCACGGTGGCCATATGAACGAAGTCGAATTCCAATTATAAATGTTTTGATTGTACTTCAAGCCGATAATAAAGTTTTTAAAATATCTCAAATGGTTTGCGTTTTATTTTAAAAACAAAGTTGTCAAGTCCCTATTGGAAACACCCGTTCTCTTTTTATGTTTTTGATTTAAGCATAATTAAATTAAAATTAAAAAGCACACACTTGATAATAATTGTTTCTTTATGTCAACCCGAACGCTCCTCAAACATATTATTGACAAGTGGGTTTACATATAACACATTATAAAAATGTGTGCTTGAATTTCATTGAAGTTCATCAAATAGTCACAGAATTTTGGCCATCTAAACGACAGATAGCAAAGATGTATATAAAAAAATTGCTACCTAACGTCAGTCGTACTTATCGTATGTTTAAATACCCGATCCCCAACCAAACAGAAAGGGTTGACGCCTGAGCGCACACCGACATATAAATCTAAAATTATTTTGAGAACCTACTATTGAAGACTGCACAATGTGGTTTTGTGCCACAATATTATTATGATACAATATCATAAGAAATATTACTCCTGTAGTTAGTAACTTATCCACAAAATGCCCAACCCAGAAGTGTTTGACTATTCCACGACTCTGACACTAACATTATTTGCATTTGAAATGGCTTCCTCGTTAACTGAAAAATTGATAAATAAAATGTTCAATCATGAATCAATCTACATCAAAGCTCCCAGCATCAACCATTCTCGGATTAATAGCTACTATACAACAAGTGGAAACGATGGCGAGCCGATGGTTATTTTACGCATAAATTCCACATAAACGGATGCCACCGTGTTTTGTGTCACGACCAAATGAATTGTTAATTACACAATTAAATAGCAAATGCCTATTTGATTGCTCATTACCAGGGCTTTGCGCTACGCAGACATATCACACCAACTTCAGCTTGTCACCGACGTTGAATATACCTTAAATCAAAACCCTCGGCTAGAAGTGTTGGCCGTTGGCCAAGTACGCTTTCGAAAATAATCGCATCACTTCATTTACGGCGTCACTTTTAGAGTTTTACAGTTGTTCCGGTGGCACTGAATCCCAATGATCCCGCCCCTCCGAGAGACAATGTAATAAGACACATCTTGCAAATTTTATTGTTTTTATTTTTTTTAATTTTAATTAATTGTCATCGCTGTGATTCAAGCAAAAACAACAACGACAGAATACATCTAGTTGTGCATGTGCAACATTGGTGATTGATGGACAGACGCATTGTTCATCGGTGTAACAATTCTAACAAGGAATAGATTCTTTCATGTTGTTAGCAGGATAATACATAGATGTTTGGAGGACTCCCCTCAATGACAGCCCGACAAGAGCTACGCCAAGTTCTTAGGATGTTTTTCAACAATCAACAATTGTGTTCCTTTTATTGTTCTGCGATAGGAAAACATAAGCGACAGCTCGAACCAGAATCAGACTCTTGTTCAACAGACTGTCTGTGTAATTGGTACAAGAGACATAAGCACACAAAAATAATACACAGGTTCTGAATTAATTGCCAGAAATTCAATATGGACTTTGGCATGTTGTTTATTATTTCATTTAGTGCTCACCCTGAACTTTTGCTTTTTATATCACTTACAAGAAAACCTTGACAAAGTTAGTGCTATGTACGTTCGTTCGTTGTAAATAGATGGCTACAAAAATATCAACTTCTATAGTTTAAGGGCACTGCTGGCCTGCACCTTTCCAACTTGAAAGCGAATATGTTTTAAAATACTACTCAAAGACTTAATGATATGTGCACTATTGCAAAAAGGCACAGTTGAAATAAAGCAAATATGGGCTGGGGATTTTTTTGTTGCTTTTATTATCACGAACTTGAAGAACGACTAATGATCGACTGCCTTTAGACCCATGTAAAACAATCAGAACCGGTGGGATAATTTAGAAAACTCAATTTTGAGCGTTTCTAGGTGTCGGGAAAAAGGAAGGGCTGAGAATGCTGCTTGGCCGCCTGGCGGTAAAGTTCAATTTATATATATATATTTTTTTTTCGATTTTATTTATTTATTTATAATTCTTTTTATTTTTTGCTTGCTATCTGGTACCCTTCCAAAGACACCCAAATGGGCACATACACCATCTGTGTTGAGTTATTTGATTTAGCGTCCATCATATCATAGCAGTTTTTTTTTACACTAACGCGCGCACAAAACGGGATTTTGAGTACCCTTAAATGTCAGAGCACAGTGCGAGCGGACGGAAAGGAAGTGGATAAGGAAAGGAGGTGTCGATGTACATTGGTCTTAAATGCGTGGACATTACAACGACGTATGATCGGGTAGAGAATTCGATCGCCTTTAGAGCTGGGGCTCCAATAAGTTTCACTTCTCATCTTTGCATCCTATCGTGCATGTGTGATACTGTTTTGGATGCGCCTCACCAAAGTGGTCCCGCTAACAAGCAAAATCCACAATTGGGGAACGGAGAATCCACACGAAAAGTGTGTGGGGAAGAAGTATGTACCTAACAAGGGCACGAGATTCCCTTCTTCCTCCATCATAGTTGTTCCACCGATACAATTTCACGATTGTTAGGAAGTCCGCCGAAAATAACAATCACAATCACCAAACACACTGACAACAATAGACGCCCAGAAACGAAAAGTACGATGCAGCAAAATGTCACTGAGGTTCCGCGGGAAAGAAAGTCAAATGCACTGTCCACCAAAAGAAACAAAACAAGTACATCGTCTCAGCATACCGTCCACCAGAGGTAAAACCAAATGAAAACACTTGCGGCTTGTCGTCCGTAATTTATAACTTTTATTTTATCGGTAATTAAAGCACGCACGGTGCGGACTTAGTTTTAATTAATTTTAATATGGATTAAGCACTTCGACACGACTCTTAGAAACTACACCGTACCGGCGCCGGTACGGTGGATGGCGGTGACCCGACCGCCTTGAAGGTTGGAAAACGACTCAACCGATATCCTCTCCGATAAGGATATCGTTTTTACCTAACACCAGAGACACGTAAAGTCTCTCTTGGTGGTATAGGAAACCAGATCTTGTGATAAAGGTCATGGTAGTATGTGTGGTGATCGTTCAGATTGATGCTATTCACACGTGCAGTGAAACAACGAAACAGGCAGGCGGCAAAGACAAAAGGAAGAAAATGACCAAATGCGCCGTTGGTAATGCGGGTCGTTATTTACGCGATGCCTCGTCGCTATTATCGACGTTGGGAAAAAAAGGTGCCAAAAGCAAATTGGATGTTTATAGCATCTCTGGCTGCAGTAGAAGCCGGGTTCATATTTGCATTAGGAAATGCTGGAGAATTTGGTTTCAGCGTCTATTGCGCTAATTATATGCAGCTGCTTGGGTTGTTTATTGATAAGACAAACAAAAAAGGTTGCCAGGCAATGTGTATGAAAAGGTACATGACGCGGCTGGGAAAATAGACGGGGCAATATTTATGGACCCTGTCATGACGGTTACATTGAATGCAATCCGAATTATTTTGTTTACAGGAATTCATCTAAGGAAATTTGACTGGCGACGTAGATGCCGAAATTGATTGGAAATTCCTGGTAAGCTAATAAAGAAATCTTAAGGAGCAGTGGTATGCGAAGAGAATGCGTGAAGGTAAGTTTTCTTTACAGGGACTTAAAGATCATAGATTTGATCTCTTAAATGCGTGCAGCATTTACAGATACTAATACTGTTGCATTAGCGAACTTACGGGAGTAGGGTAGTAGTTATGGGGGTTTTTCAGGTAAGTAGACCGTAGGGTTTGGCGGAACCGCTACAAATCCATGAAACACCGTTGCATGACCAAAAAGCAACTGTTTAGGCCGGCGTTTGGGCCAAAACCCACATTGTATCATCTTTTTCAAAGAAAGGAAAACAGTCGATGGGAATCGATATCAGTAGATGCTGTCTCATTATATCTGCCCACAAATGTGTGACAAAGGTCTGGACGGTTACTGGTTCCAACAATGCGGTGCGGCATGCTACACTCCAAAAGAAACAATGCAGTTTCTGCTTCGAAAATTCCCTGGACATGTGCTGTCAAAAAATTGTGGGATTGTCTAGCCACCCAGATCTCCAGAATTGACCCCTCCGCACTTCTTTTTGTGGGGTTTTTTGAAAAGCAAAGTGTATGCCAGCAAACCTCAGACCATTGACGAGCTCAAGGTAAACATTCGTGTTGAAATCATCGCTATACCACCCGAGCTGCTCGCAAAAGTGATAGAAAACGCAGCAAAAAGGACACAAGAGAAATATACCGAATTTACCCTATGACCACTGGCATATTTCATACTCTATAACTTACAACTGAATCGAGTAATAATAAAACAATCAAGGAATTTTGTTTAATACAGATTTATCACTTTTCATACGAGTACAAGTTTTAAATTGTATGATCAATTCTTTGCGAGGTATATATCGTTACAGCCATCTAACGAACAAATAGTGGATTTAATTTTCCTAATATAAAGAATTTTTTCTATAGTAACCTCAAGAAAGGTGAACTTATAGCGCTGAGTCAGTTGATATACGATTAGAAAACGGTTGGAGTTGTTCTTGAACACTTGTAGATTGTAGCGCTTGGGAAACACTTGTGCCAGGAAGCAGTTCCATAGTTTTCCTGTAACTTAAGTTTTAGTACAGAGATATACGTGCCGTTGAGAGATGAACTGCAAATTGGTGGGGCGCCTCGAATTTCATTTTCGGGTGCAAATATACTGAATTCAGCGGAATAATATCACCAATATCCAAGGAAAAGCCAAGGTGGTAATAATCTGTAATAGAAGCTAAGGTGTGCCACGTGCGTTTAATGTAACAGTGACTTTAGTTTCAATGTTGGACTGAGTTTTCGATTAGGCAGATTGCTCGTCACGGAATTCTATCGAGAATGTCAAGGGCGTACTTTGAGCTCCAAACATGTCAACATTACTCAAGTGGGGGTCTACTTTTCGGGTTTGTAGAGGACAACAAATTATTTAGCTCTAACATGAATATTCAGTTTCCTGGATGCGGACTTGGCGTTTTTTCACACGTTACATTTCGACTGGCCGTACCAATTGTGCTTTCCTTAGATCTAGTGACCTGGTCGGTAAACATAAGCTGTGGGTTCGACGATCCGTTTTTTTCTTGAAAACATTGCGTATTGCGTCTTCGTTGCATTGAGGACGATGAGATTGCCCTTTTCCTTTGAAGATAAATTCAGAAAGTCGACCTGGATGCATTTGGACTAGGACGACGTAGATTTCCGTTGATACTAAAAAATTATTGATCATTCATTTCATTTCATTGGATCACTCTGGGGTTTCAAATGGTCCGCCATATCAGAGCCTCTCTTTGATATGGTAAGGTCTGCTTACTGCTCTGATTCGACCCGGTGTTAGAGAGGCGCCGTTATAATACAGCCGGTATACCGCTGGCAGCAAACTATCCAATGGGCACGCTGAGGAGCAACACCCTGGATTGGAGGCGGTAGATCTTTGTGTGTTACTCCTCGGTAGCCTGTCTGACATGGGTGGCCCTACTGGAAGCGTATGCTTCCGTCAGCATAGCCTGAGCGATTCATCGTAGTAGGGACACGGCCCCCGCACCACGTCAAGGTTTCTACCAAGCGGGGGTCAAATGTCATTCTGGCGAGAATCACACCGTACGCAGAAGAGATACTGGGACACTACCAATGTGGATTCCGTAGGAACCGGTCAACAAGCGACCAAATGTTCACAATAAGACAACTGCTGGAAAAGAAGTGGGAATACGGAGAGACGGTTCACCAACTGTTCGTTGATTTCAAGAAAGCCTACGACTCAGTCGCAAGGCAGAGACTCTACCATATTCTAGTTGAGCTGGGAGTCCCCAAAAAATATGCCGCCCTGATTCAAATTTGCATGAACGAAAACAAAGGGCGAGTCAGAATAGAAAACCACCTCTCAGAACCATTTGAAATCCGGGACGGACTAAAGCAGGGAGATGGTCTATCACCGTGTCTCTTTAACCTTGTGCTCGAGTATGTCATCAGAAAGGTACAAGACGACAACATGGCCGGATCATCCCTGAACGGGGTCACACAACTGCTCGCATATGCAGATGACATCGCCATTCTGGGCGATAATCTAGAGACTGTTAGTAAAAACTGTGAAATCATCATGCAAGCGGCAGAAGAGGTGGGCCTAGATATAAATGAAGACAAAACAAAATACATAATTACGGCGAGAGCAGGTGGACCTCAGAGAACACATATAAACTTCAGAGTCAAGATATTTGAAAAAGTTAAAGAATTTAAATATCTGGGAACGATACTGACGGGCAGTAATGAAATGTCGAAGGAAATTAACAAGAGACTGCATTCCGGCAACGCGAGTTGGCATGCAGTCAGTAAACTGCTGAAATCCAGACTGCTATCACGTAACATAAAGATCCGTGTCTATAGAACCATAATGATGCCGATTGTTCTATATGGATGCGAAACATGCGCTCTCACAAAACGGGAAGAGAACAAATTCCGCGTATTCGAGAATAAAGTTTTGAGGGGCATCTTTGGAGGTAAATATGACGAGGAGGCAGGACAATGGAGGAGACTCCATAACCACGAATTGGAAGAGCTATATCGCGAACCTACAATAGTGAGAGTAATCAAGTCGCGAAGATTAAGATGGGCCGGACACGTGGCGCGAATGGGTAACGATAGGACCGTGCATAGAATTCTTGACGGTAGACCAACGGGAAAGAGACCGGTAGGACGGCCGCGACGGAGATGGGAGGACAATGTTAGGTTTGACCTTGAGGAGATCGGATCGAATGGTCAAGCGTGGAAGGAGAGTGCCCAGGACAGGGAACGATGGCGAAGCCGAGTAGGTGAGGTTATGAACTTCCGGGTTGTTACAGGCCAATAAATAATAATAATAATAACTAAAAGATTATTGATACAAAGCAGAAATAGGGCGCCAAGATACAACCTTTAGGCACCCCGGAATTAGTTGAAAACAACCCGAATCGATCGATGTTTGAGGAAACTATTGTGAAACCTTTATTGACGTAGGAAGAATAACATTTTCAGAATATACATTCTGTTAAAAAAGTACTGAGAATTGATCATTTAAAAAGCCCGCTTATAAGGATTGTTAAAATACTTTTTGCCGCTAAGTAATCCTCTATCCTGGCGTGAAGTTTAAGCCTGATTTGTCCTTTAGTGTTCATTAGAGTGCTCGGTTTTGTTAGTTCATCTCAAATGTGTTTGGCAGTATTTTTTTGACAGAATGCATATTTGGACTACATTTAGATGCAGGCTAAATTTTTACCTACCAAAACTACCTCCCGCCAGCACTTATTTTCACTGTTCCTCGCAAAACTTTCTATTTAGATATTCAATCGGGGGACGGGACTGAGTTTATCTGTTACTCGGCTCTACTGTATTATGCCACATAGGATATCATTTACTACGGTCTGTGCTTCTTTTGAGCTTAACATGTATTCTGTTACTTCTGTAGCTGTCCACCTCATACGAGGGCAGGTCAATAAGTCCTTAAAAAATCTAAAAGATGGGGCTCGTAGTATCGATAATGGTCTGTTTTTAGTAAGTATCATTCCTCACTAGGTATCTCTCAAATACGATATATATTATACCTTGTAGGTATCTGATAAATTGGGTTTGAAAAAAATATCTGCGAGATGGATGCCGAATTTGGTCTCCGCTGAGAACAAACGCAACTGGGTGGTATCTTCTAAGACTCGTTTGAAGGGTATGCGTCGCAACCCAGATGAGTTTCTCCGCAGATTAGTGACTGTAGATGAAACATGGATACACCACTACAGTCCCGAGACGAATGAACAGTCAAAACAGGGGATTGTTAAAGGCGAATGGGCCCCAAAGAAGGCAAAGACGGTGAAATCAGCTGGAAAGGTTGTGGCTACTGGGTTTTGGGATGCACGTGGCATTATCTCCATTGACTATTTGAAAAATGGACAGACGATAACTGGACAGTATTATGCATCATTATTAGGCCAGCTAAATGAGAAAATAAAACAAAATCGTCCTCATATGAAGAAAAAAAAGCCCTCTGTCTCCAGGATAATGGACGAGTGCATACGTGCTCAGTTTCAATGGATAAAATTGAAGTTTGAATTGATATACCATCCACCGTATTCATCAGATCTGGCTCTGAGTGACTTCTTTTTATTTTCAAATTAAAAAAAAAAAAAATGGCTCAACGGACTGCGGTTTACCTCAAATGAGGAGGTCATCGCACACACAAATGCTTATTTTGAGGAAGTACCACAATCATACTTTTCTGAAGGCTTAAACAACTTGGAGGGACGTCTGTCAAAATGTATTCAATTAGAAGGATAATTATGTTGAAAAATGAAAAAAAAAATGTACCAAAAACATATTTTTTACCGTTTTCTAAGGACTTATTGACCTGCCCTCATGCAAGCAGTAGAAGAGGTGGGCCTAGAAATAAACGAAGACAAAACGAAATACATGATTACGGCGAGTGCAGGTGGGCATAAGAGAACACATATAAACGTCAGAGGCAAGATATTCGAAAAAGTTAAGGAATTTAAATATCTGGGAACGATACTGAGGGCCAGTAACGAAATGTGGAAGGCAATTAACAAAAGACTGCATTGTGGCAACGTTAGTTGGCGCGCAGTCAGTAAACTGCTTAAATTCAAACTGCTGTCATGCAACATAAAGCTCCGTGTCTATAGAACCATAATCATGCCGATTGCTCTATATGGATGCGAAACATGGAGTCTCACAAAACGGGAAGAGAACAAATTCCGCCTATTCAAGAATAAAATTTTAAGGGGTATCTTTGGCGGTAAATATGACGAGGAGGCAGGACAATGGAGGAAAATCCACAATCACGAATTGGAAAAGCTATACCGCCAATCTACAATAGTGAGAGTAATCAGGTCGCGAAGATTAAGATGGGGCGGACACGTGGCGCGAATGGGCAACGATAGGACCGTGCGTAGAATTCTTGACGGTAGACCAACGGGAAAGACACCGGAAGGATGGCCGCGACGGAGATGGGAGGACTCTGTAAGGTTTGACCTTGGGGAGATCGGATCAGATGGTCAAGTGGAAGGAGAGGGCACAGGACACGGAACGATGGCGGAGTTGAATCGGCGAGGTCATGAACTTCCGGGTTCCTACAGGCCAATAAATAGTAGTAGACCTTTTTTATGGTAGATGAAAATTACATTACGTTTACTGATGAGCAGCGTTCTTGGAAAAGGATTCTATCCAAGATAAAAAGAAAATAAGGGAATGGTCTATTTTATCGGACTTCGAGTCTCATGCCACCATTATCTCCTGGACGAGTTGAATTCTATAAGAGTAGAGATTTATCGTTAGAAAAATATCACAAAAGTATCGAACAACATTAAACCCACTGAATGTAGCTTAATATTTATTTTTGTCGCCTATTATCCTTTTCTCTAGATATGGTGTGTTATAATTACATCTATATCCGATGCAACTCTTCCAAATACAAGAAAGTCTTTTGATAGTCCCTAGTAATTACGATAACTTGAAGCTCGCAGCGATTAGTTAAGTGATTTATAGAGCAGCACTCATTAGACGTGTGCCTACGGTGGAAATATCTTTAAATCTAGTCTAACAATAGCAACAAAAACAGGCACATTGTTGGTCCTTACCATATGAGGAGGTCTGTGTGGCTTCGTCGGAGAAGATGACGATTCATTAAGAATTCCTCGCACCATCTTCAGTGGCGGTTAATTTAAATTAATTGATAAACTATGTGCGGAATAAACGATGAAAACTATCTGTAGGCTTATCTATGGTGGCAAAACCTCTTTTACACATTTACCAGGATAATTGAGTTTTTTAACGACTTCCGAATGTAATTAGTGAGCCCGCTATATATAACGATTATTCGCACTCCATAACCAAGGGTTGGATGGTACGTTGCAAACAGCCATTATTAGGTTTTTGTTTGTCTCCCATGATCCTAAGGCGGTTTTATGTCCTGGTAACCCTTTTTATTAGCATAAAAGACACATATTCGCATTTGTGTCCCTCCATTTGCAATGGGTGAATACATTAATGAAACTTTTCATATTTGTTTTCAGCCCCACCCGTAGCATTAGCATTGTCACCTATTAAGAGTTGTCGTTTTCCTGAACCCAGATGTTTAAAGGATATACGAACGATGACAATTGAGGGCGGTCCTAAACCATATCCTTTTCTTTTCCTGTGTTAATTATAGGCTTATGGGTTGAAAAAGGGGGTGGCAATATGAACAAGGACAATGCAAAAAAGGGATCCCCAATGCCTGATAATTAAAAGCACAAAAGTAACCGTAGATAAGCGAACATATTAACATGACGGCTTAAAAGGATACATGAGAAAACCTCTAACAGGAGTAACCAAAAACAACGAAGTCGAGCAAGAAATATAAAAAGGATACTCCTCGTATATTTTTTTTTGTTTTTTTTGGTATGTTTTTGTTTTTGTATCTGGTGGTTTTTTTCATATTTGTATTTCCATGTGGATTCTGTTGGGGTTATGCTCCTTACCCGCCCGGCCGACGAATACCCGTTTTGCCAATTATGTTTTAGTAAAATGGAACAACGGTTCATATGATTTTACCGTGAGCACTTATGCAGCAGCAACATGTCTCCAAGGACTCTTGTTTAATATTATTTTACGTACGAGTAATTTGCGTTGAATTTTCAAACGCCTCTGGGTGGTTGGGTGTGTTTATTCTTCTACTCTTGTACGAATTTTATTTTTTCTTCTTTTTTTTCGGGAATGTTGAAGTTACTTTCACTACTGGCTTGATTGCGGATATTTCTTTTATACGAAACGAAGAAAAAAAAAAAGGAGGATAAGTCAGATACAAGAAAACTCTGAGGCATTGTAGTAGGTAAGGTAACTAGATTCTGGTTATTTTCTCCTTACTGCTGTTCAATCTGGTTCTTGCCGTGAGGGAAAATGTAGTATTGCTTGTTAGGTAGCTTATTAGCCTGGTTTGTGACATGCTTCTCTGTTGTCGAATAAGGGTATTAAATCCTCCCTTTGAAATTTATATACATTGGAATACTTGCTTATCATTATCTTTTTTCTCTCTAGAGGATACTTTGTCGGTGCATCACATTATTATTGAATTAATAGAAATTCATTTGAATTTGTTGCTGGGAAGAATTTTTATTTTATAAATATTGAAGAATAGGAGCAGAATAAAAATTCCGAATGGTACCATAAAGGGAAAGAAGAATCTGTAGTAAATGATAACTGAGATGATATCTATAATGAGGTATGTGTAAATGGAATCAAGGAATATAATTCGGAGTGCCCTTTATGTCTTATAATTTCGGTAGTGGGGATAGTTTTCATTTCGTATCATTTAGAAAATGTTCACATAGAATTGATTACCCACCACTAATGGAGGAATAGAGATGTACCACCATTGCAAAATGACTTATATCTACCTTTATTGCTATACGATACGTATGGGTACACTTTTTCTGGGAAGCATTAGACTTCAATCTTTTTTTTTGATTGGTCATTGGCAAATAGAAGTATCGTCATCTTAAGTATTTGACATTGATTTCTTAACCAATTATATAGGAGACTTTCTTGTCATATATTCTTCTCTGAATTTCGTAAATATATATGGCCCCGAAAAGAATATTAAAGAATATTCACAATGGTACTATCCTCTAACCTTTTCAATAGCTGATTGCTCATTTACTAATTTCAATACAACTCCAAATAATTTACAATAGTTTTAGTTCTAGTCTAAACTCTAGTCTAGTCACAAATGTTGTCTTAATTCGATTGTAATATGAACCTCACTTTTAGTTCTTTCATTAATTCTAGGCTTAGTTGTAGACTTTATTTCAGTCATATTGTATTAATTGTAGTCTTCTGTGTGTACGAAACTCTAGTATTCGATCTAGTTTTAATTTTGGTCTTAGTTCTAGTTTTATCTTATGTCTAAATTGTAATTATAATTGTAGTCTTAATGCTAGTCATAAATAACACACTGAATTCGTCCCTCACCATTCAACCTGTTATACACAACAAGTACCACCCCCGAATATTTACCCATTGGGGTCGCCCCATGTAAGTAGTTTAAGTTTAATGGGGCTACCAGCCCATTTATTAGCTTATAACAAGCTTATGAAGAGATCCGTATGTTCTAACTTAGAGAATTGTTGAAGACCTGAGACTTAAAGGTTATGAAATTCTAGATGCAGTGAACAAATTAAGTTGGAAAACTGTTTCTGCGTCGAGATTCCTCGACGAGACAGCAAAATGATGATGATGATGGCGTTGTAGCCCAGCAAAGCGATGGTGGCGTTATAGCCCAGCAAATAGCAAACATTAAACGACGTTTAAAACACAAATTTAACTTTTTATTTTCACCACGAATTTTAAAATGACAGTGTCAAACAACAGGTGCTGAAAGCACCGTATAAAACATCTTAATACTCAAACGTTAAAAACATACTGTGTCTTTATATCGTATGTGTTGTTGCTGTATCGCAACATCTTCCCGGGCCGCCGACAATGCACCCAGTAGTCCCCTTCAGTTGGCGTCACCAATGTGTGCATGCCAGCACCGTGGGAAGTCGCGGTTGGTACTTGTGGATGAGAACAGATGCTTAAATACTCGTGTTGCCCATGAACCGGCACGGTGCAGAGTTAGGGTGGCAAAATTGATTATATTGTTGTACTATATATTGTTTCTATTAAGTGATTAGATTATAAACGATAATGAGTTATTGTTTTCAAATAATTCATACTCAGTTATCAGTGTTTGTGTTTTTTTTTTTTTTTTTTTTGATGCGCCTACGGATGTGGAATCTTCATAGATACTAGCAGCCCGTGCTACTAGCATGCACGATTCGTGTAACTGGAAAGACGGCTCCAAGTCACACGCCTGCGTACTAAACCACACCCTCGCTCCCGTCAACCACTCTCCCCGCGGGACTGCCGTTAGGTATTACTTCGCGGGGCTGGTTAGCTTTATACTTTTTTAAGCTGCTCTCTCCATATCGGCTAATTGTGCTTGCCTTACTTTCTCGATTCTTCTAAGTTCGAGTTGCGCTTTGGTCACATATGCGCTTATCTCCATCCAGTTATCCTCGGAGTATAGCATCTGCTCTATGAGGTCTTGCGGGCCTGGGAGATTGGGTCTTCCTTCGTTGAAGCGTCTACAGTGGAACACCACATGCTCCGTATGTTCCTCTTGGTTTGGACACGCTGGACACAGGGGTGAGCTGCTGTGTCCAAAACGGTGCAGATATTTGCGATATCCACCATGACCGGTCAGGAACTGGGTAAGATGGTAGTTGCACGCACCGTGGTCTCTCTTCATCCAGGTGGCGATAGATGGGATTAATTTGTACGTCCATCTGCCTTTCGTAGTGTTGTACCACCATTATTTTTTTGTTTTTTGTTTGCCATATGGTTAATGAGGTTGCTTTCTCTTCCTCCTTGATCTCCTTGACTGCTGTTGGTTCCAGTTGCCTTGACGTTCTCCTGTTGTAGATTCTTAACATCTCGTCCGCAAGGATATCGATTGGAACCATTTCGGCTACGACAAAAGCTGCTTCGTCCGAGATAGTTCGGAAACCGCTGATGGTTCTTAAGGCACAGAGTCTATAGACTGACGTCAGCTTTCTCCTCGCTTCCTTCGTCGTCAGTATACTGGGGCGGCGTATAGTAGGACCGAGTTCACTACTCTAAACTTCAAGATTCTTCCTGGATATCCAGGTCCTCCGATGTGTGTGTGTGTGTGTGTGTGTGTGTGTGTGACCGAAGGCCTAATTGGGCATTGATTACTAACGTTGTAGCTTGAGATAAAGCCGTCGTTGTTTGTTGTTGATATTCTCCGACATGTTGTGGAGGGTTTGCCTGAGAGGCGATATTTGCCGCGTCAGCCGCGGCAACGATGTGATCTCTATTTGTGTTGTCCCATTGGTTGGGGTCACTATGGTTGAATTGATTTCTATTTAGTTTGTTGTGTGACTTGTGCGTTTAATGTTGAATGTTGGTTGGATCGTAAATCCCAGGTGTCATCGATGAACTTCTTGGACGTAGTCCTCTTTGGATCGTGAATCCCTCTGTGTCATCGATGACCTTCTTGAACATAGTCCTCTCTTTGGATCGTGAATCCATATGTAGAGTATCAATATGTTGGACGCACTCCCATGTTGGATCGTAAATCCATAAGTAAAGTATTAATATGTTGGGCGTAGTCCCACGTTGGATCGTAAATCCGTAAATATAGTATGAATATCCTGGACGTAGTCCCATGTTGGATCGTAAATCCATGAATAGTAATTGAGCGATGTGGTTGCCAATATGTTGAAGTGTTTGTGTTTGTCCTTGGTTGGAAATGTGGCCATTTAGAAATAGTTGAAATCTAGGTGCACTATATGGAGCTGTTGATTCAGTCCAAAGGCCGCTTAGTTGGGTTAAAGTCGGCCGTGCAATGTCGTGTTTTCATCATCTTCTGAATATGGCCAGCCTGTGCCGATATTAGAAGAGTTTGAGTTGCCGCCAACTGCATAGGATCATCTGCGTCTCGAATCCAAGGTGGTTGCTGTGCCTGATGCTATTGCAGTTGGGGATTTGTCCCATCTATGCCACTAATGCCACTGCTTGGCATTGGGCGAATTTCTCGATGGGAGCTCAGATTGACGTTGGCCACATTGCCTGACGGAGTATTTGATCGACTGGTCGCGTGATTGTGTTGATGATGATGACTTCGGTAAATGTTATAATGGCCACCATAGAGATGGTATAGCGTTTGAAATAATAGTGAAGAAGATCGTGTGATTCGAACTGACGCTATGACAGCTCGAATCACGAAAAAAAAATTTACCTAAGCGTTACACATCAGGCTACTGACCGTGTTTAGAATTTGATTTCCAAACTCGACTATATTCCACTGGTGTGAATTATTTTTATTTATCGCTTGGTATACGGTTCTGATGTATTTTTCTTATTCGATTTTTTTCGTTCGGTGTTCTTCACTATTTTTGCTTGTGAATTGTGTGTATCTGTTAGAATCGCTACACACTCCCACCGCAGTAACTTCGTTACGATCAGATTCGTATGCGGACGACGGACGAACGAGAGAGAAACGAGAAAACCTCGGAGGCTGGGCTCTATGCGGAAGTCGTGACCGTGTGTGAAGTTCTGCTTTACTATGAGAAGTGTATGCTGTGTGTACAAGATCACGTCGTAGTCACCAATTATAGCGTTTGAAATAATAGTGAAGAAGACTATATTCCACTGGTGTGAATATTTTTTATTTATCGCTTGGTATACGGTTCTGATGTATTTTTCTTATTCGATTTTTTTCGTTCGGTGTTCTTCACTATTTTTGCTTGTGAATTGTGTGTATCTGTTAGAATCGCTACAATGGTCTTCCTGGCCTTGAGGACTGGAAGAAGACGATGTGCTGCTTGATTTGCCAGACTTCGCTGGACCTACCATCAGATCAGAAGGGATTGTATTGTTCCCTTGATGGTAACTCGTGAGAATTGATTCTCCGGTATTGTTAGATGCTCTGGCATTTGAACTGTAGTTGACATCAGCCGGTTCGCATATCCGACGTTGAAGTCGCTGAACGTAACTCTTAATAGCTGAATCGGGACTGCGGTCATAAGGTGCAGTCATTGTCTGTGGACCACCATCATCTTCATAATGATTGTCATCACAATGTCTATGCTGCTGCTGCGATTGTTGTTGTGGGTGCTGTGACCGCATGTGATTCCCTTTTGGAACAGCATAGTTGTTCAGGTTTTGATGGTGTTGTGGTTGAACACCTTGCGGCATATCCTGTTGAATTACAACTGGCACTTGATTGAGCCAGAGAGGTTGCGCATTCGGGTAGCTATTAGGAAGATTACTCTGCTGATCGATAGAAGCCTTCGTTCCATAGCCCCGCAGGATGAAATAGTCCCAAAGCCAGGTACCTTTCTTCTTCGACTGGTGGCTGGACCATGTGTTCACAATTCATTTTCCGTCGATCTGCTTTCTTGAATGGTGCCGGCATCTTTCCTTGTTCCTCATCTTCTATACTCTCTTATCTTGTTACCGTAAGTCCAGTTTAGACAGGGACTCTGTTGGAGTGGTGCCCCCGTGGCAGCCATGTGCGACAAATCCTGGACGCGGAACAGCGATGCGTCCAGGTTTCGAGAAGCGGTCAACTCCAAATCCGTGACAGCTTTCTGATGACATGATTTCCCGATGTGTGTCGGCATCTTTCCTGTTCCTCATCTTCTATACTCCCTTATCCTGTTACCATAAGTCCAGCTTAGACATCGACTCTGTTGGAGTGGTGCTCTCGTGGCAGCAATGTGCCCGGGCGGTGTAGGTAAGTTAGCACTGATAACTTGCTGCTGCCGCGAAACTGGTGCTTTCTTGATGGTCTTATCGCATATCGCGACGATAGTGAAGAGCGTGTGATTCGAACTGACGCTATGACAGTTAGAATCACTAATAATTGAACCAATGCTCAACACATCAGGCCACTGCCGCGTATACGAATTCGATTTTTAAACTCAAATACACTCAACTGAAGTGAAATTGTTACGTTATCGCTATGGTATACGGCTCTGATGCTTTGCTTATTCAAATTTCCTTTCGGTGTACTTAACTATTTGTTGGTGTATTGTGTGTGTGTATCTGTTAGAAACGCTACAGTATTGTTTTTTAACTTTTGCGTTTCTTTGGCTGCCATAATTAACCGGATGGGGTTCTCCACAGTGCACATATTTTTGTTTGACTTCTCCTGGTTTCCTGCAGTCTATGGTAAGGTGTTTTCCTGTGCGTTTAACACACCTTGGTTCTTTAGCACACCACTTCTGTGTATGACCGTACACTTGACATATCTTACATTGGGGTACAAGTTTTAAGAGATTCTATTTCAACCATACATCCTAGTATTGATTTAATTTCCTATACTTTATTAATTTCTTCGTCGTTATTGAAGGTTAATATAAACACATTGGTTTTTGTTGCGATACAGCAACAACACATAACGATATAAAGACACAGTATGTTCTCAACGTTTGAGTATTAAGATGTTTTATACGGTGCTTTCAGCACCTGTTGTTTGACACTCTCATTTTAAAATTCGTGGTAAAAATAAAAGTTAAATTTGTGTTTTAAATGCCATTTAAATGTTTGCTATTTGCTGGGCTATAACGCCAACATCGCTTTGCTGCGCTACAACGCCATCATCATCATCATCTTGCTGCCTCGTCGAGGAATCTCGACGCAGAAACATGCTCCTTCGAGCCGGATCGGTTGAAGTGTGCTCGAAACCAAGGAATATTGGATTACGTCCAGCAGCATCCTCAATAAGGACCGAACAAAATTGGATTACGTCCATCGGTATATAGAGCCAAGAACCCCGGGAATTGCGATTTTCACCGCTTCATCTACCTCCGATCCTGGGCACATCTGTCACGTTTCTGGAGTTCCTCGCTTCTCGCCGCCTGGACGAAATGCTCTGGTGGCACCCTCGTAACACCACCCGGGCACATTGCTGCCACGAGGGCACCACTCCAACAGAGTCGGTGTCTAAACTGGACTTACGGTAACAAGATAAGAGAGTATAGTGAAACACGTGAAACACTCCTATCCCGTCACGACTCCAGGTATTTTCGCGTCCTCGGCGCGCGACGAGAAGCGGGAGCGACAACGACCGTGGCGGTCTGTGGATGGAAATGTACTCAACGATATTCAATCGTTTGGGGTGAGTTTTCCCGAGAGAGAAAGTGTGTCTCTCGTGGTGAAAACAAGGAAGAAGGACTTGGCAATGTATGTGTATGTGTGAGTGAAGATCACATTGGTTTTTTTTTTCATACACAAGGCCATGCGAACGAAACTGAAACAATGTAAGGGAAAATGTGCATTCATTAGATGCGAGTTCGGTAAAGCAAACAAACCCGAAACTCGTCGGATGCGAATTGGATCTTTGTTTGAGATGTGCGTCGCGGTTAAATAAATAGACGCGGCGCATCGAAGAAATTGTGATAATGAGTTGGTGGACTAAACGAATCCCTTGCTTGTATTTGTATTTGCAGTGAACTTCGTCTGTGGCAAAGAACGATATTTGTGATTATTTATTCGTCTAGGCGAGGGATCATGGTCGGGTCTATGCCAGCTGAACAAACAAGCTGCCCGACGCTGCTTGGCAGTTGGACAATAAATCGATGTGTATGTAAGTCAAGTTGTACACATGTTAGGCTGGGAATAGCCGACTCAAGGCTAAGATTCCCTGACTATCCGGTTACATTATATGTGAACCGATAAGTTTTCCTTTCAGGGAATTTATGATAAGCTTGGAGAGAATTCTTATAGGGGATTTTAAATGAGAATTTATGCATGCAGGTAAGAATTATCTTCTAGGGGATTTTAGCTAAAAGAACTTGATCGATTTGATGCGTGAAGCATTTAAGGTGCTAATGCTATTGCATTAGCGTAATTAGGAGATTGGGTGAACGTTATGGGGGTTTTTCAGGAAAGCGAACCGTGGGGTTTGGTGGAACCGCCACAGCCCTTTAATAGAACTGTTACGCTGTTCGTTTGTTTCGGCGTGAACGAGTAAAATTCTGCGGTGGCTCCTTTTAAAACCTTCAATTTAGGTGTTCTGTGATAGCAATGGAAGTAACCGTGTTCATATTTTCTTACTTTTTTGTTGCAAATCTAAAAGTTTTCCGTACACAGTCAGTGCTGCCAATGCAAGTAGCAGTAGTAACGTTCTCCGAACTTACATTGTATATTCCTGATTTCAGAAGATTTTCAATCAGTTAAACATTTCTGACTTTTTGAACTCGCTTTGACTTGTGATATATCAGCAATATTTCCTGACTATATAGTTATGGTTTCGGATGGTTTTCGCTCCATTGGGAGTGTGATACCCATGGAAGTAACAATATTTTCTCACCTTTTATTTCCAATTTCAGGATATTTTTGATATACATGGTCTAGGATATTAATAGTGGATATGTCGGGGGTTGGTACTTGCGTCGTCAAGGACGCGGGTTCTATGCCAACACCACGTACTACACGTCGCGAAATCGAAACAAGGTTCTCCAAATAAAACACTTAGTTAATTTCTTTTTTGTGGCACATCAGCTTTATTACAATTTCCTTTTAGGTGTAAGCTAAACTTAACGTATTTAACATTCACAGCGTGGTTACGTTTACTGTTTGATATTTAGAGTATATTTAGGTTATAGTTAAACTCAACGGGTGTTCACGGTTCAAAAATATATATACAAGTTCGCTTACTTAAGATGTCGTTCACAATTAAAACATGTATATACAAGTTCGCTTACTTAAGATGTAGTTTCTCGATTTAAACATATATACACAAGTCCGCTTACTTAAGAGTCAATGCACATTTTAATTACATGAAACGTTCGGTATTAAACGACACTTTACAAGACTGTGTTCGCCCAATGTTGATGAGAACTGGTATTAAACGACACTTTACAAAACTGTATTCGCCCAATGTTGATGAGAACTGAAACTTTGACAACCCGATCTCGACCTTTGCGTCCGCGCACCACGAATAATGGAATCTGACTAATTGGAAATTATCCAAAAACAGGGAACCTCAAAGAGACTGAAAAAGAGGCGGAGTTACACGATTAACTCGATGTAGTTAATCGTGATTGGATCAGACGGAATAGGCACACATTGCGCATGTGTGCGTATGCCATGCATACGATCGTTCAGCGACCGTGGATGGCGAGCAACATCGCTAGTGCATTTTCTAGGAATGTAAATAATAGCATCTGGGGTGTGAAAGACCCAAACCGATGATTTGGTCATCCTAATGGAAGGCCATAAATCATCATTTCTGTTGCCGATGATCAAACATTGCAACGAACATAGGGTGCAGCCATTGCCAGATGTTGTAAGTAAACATTTTCTGGCTGCTGGTGATCGTTGTTTGAATGTTATCTATGGACATGGGGAACGCTAATTGTGGTGCCAGCGATTGCTGGTAAACAGGAACAATGTTTGATTTGCGTCAACAGAAACCTTGTCGGCGATAGTAAATCGATAGGGGCAATAGCCGTATGCATGTTATGCCGGGGGTAAACAAATACAACGAGTCACAAGGAACTCTTGTTGATTGTTGTTTCCATAGCTTAAGGCTATGGAAACGAGATGCCCCGGCCGCATGTATGCCTAAAGGTAAGATTTCAGATGCCATGGCAATGTGTTGATTTTGCCATGGACTTATGTTCTTTTCAGGAAATGATGTACGCCTCGGGGGTAAATTTTTGGTGCCACGGCAAGGTGATAAGCTTTGCCGTGGGCTCAATGTTTTTTAGGGAATATGGTTTGGACGAGGTGAGTTTTCGATGCCACAGCAAGGTGATAAGCTTTGCCGTGGGCTTAATGTTTTTTAGGGAATATGGTCTGGCCGAGGGTGAGTTTTCGATGCCACGGCAAGGTGATAAGCTTTGCCGTGGATTTAATGTTTTCAGTGGTGATGCTGGAGAAAAAGGGGTTTGGAAGGAAATCCCCTACAGAATAGGTAAGCTGCCTAACATAAATTCAGAACGGTTATCCGATTGGGTAACCGTATTAATTCCGGCGATTTGGCTGAGGGTAAATGCCGTAGCAAGGTTACGCAACCTTGCTGAAGTTCGACCGAGAGGTAAGTCGTTCGCCTGGAAAGGTGGGGATCGAGCGATGTATGGCTCTTCGGGCCCTGAAAAGCCCCACATCACTCCCTCCCCAGTGACGTAGTCACGAAACAGGTAAGGCAGGTTAGGGGGTGGTTAGTTGGTTATGGGCGCGCGTTTGAGCGCGAGTACGGGGAGGTTGTGCTGGTGGAGTAGGAGCGGTGTCGGTAGATGGAGGTGATTCTGGAGCGGAGGCTTCCAGAAAACAGGGCTTAAGCCTTTCGACGCTGACCGTGGATCGCTTGCCTCTAATGTCGATCTCGAAGACGCGGTCACTGATGCGGCGGAAGACTTTGAATGGGCCATCATAAGGTGGGTCAAGGGGTTTTTTGACCTTATCCACCCTGACAAAGACGTGCGTGCAGCTGTGCAGTTCAGGGTGGACGAAAAGTTTTTTGGAGCCGTGCCTGGTTACAGGGGTTGCCCTAACCTTACGTAGCAGGTCACGGAGATGTCCCAATTCACGAAGTTGGTCACGTGGTGTTTCGCCATTCAGGAAAAGTTCTCCTGGAAGAAGGAGGTTGGTACCATAGGTAAGCTCTGCTGCCGAAGCACCCAGGTCCTCCTTAATGCTTGTCCTCAGGCCTAGGAGGACGGTTGGTAGGGCGTCAAACCATTGTGTGTCATTATGACACATGAGTGAGGCTTTTAGAGATCTGTGCCAGCGCTCTATCATCCCATTTGATTGCGGGTGGTAGGCGGTGGTACGACTCCTTTGGCAGCCCAGAAGATTTGTTAGCTGCCTAAAAATCGTCGCCTCAAATTGTGGACCTCGGTCCGAAGTTATGGTGGTTGGTACACCGAAACGTGTGACCCAAGTTGAGTAAAAGGCCTTGGCGACTGATTCGGCAGTAACTGCCCGGAGAGGTGTCGCTTCTGGCCATCGCGTGCAGCGATCCATCATAGTGAGGATATAAGAAAATCCTCTTGATGGAGTAAGCGGTCCCACTATGTCTATGTGGACATGGGCGAAGCGTGCCGTGGGAAGCTTGAATTGCGCTGGCTCCAGTACATTATGTCGCGCTACTTTGCAGCGTTGGCACTGGAGACAAGCACGGGCCCAACCGGTGAGGTCTTTGTTCATCCGGGGCCAAATAAATTTGCGACGGACAGCAGCGGCTGTTGCTCGGCCGCTGGGGTGGGCAGGGTTGTGGTAAACCTGGAACACGCCCTTACGAAGTTTCTCGGGAATGTAAGGTCTAGCGGTTCCAGTGGAGACATCACACCAGATTTCGCCCAAAGGGTCGCGAAGAGTAATTTTCATAAGCTCTAGTGCCGTATCGGCCGTTAGGAGGGACTTGAGCTGTTCGTCCTCCTCTTGAGCTAGGGCAAGATCAGCGTTATTCAAGGCGGAACGCAAGCGAATCGTATCGATTCGAGAAAGGGCGTCCGCCGTGACATTCTGTTTACCGGAGATATGCCTAATCTCCGTAGAATATTGCCCAATGAGGTCTAATTGACGCTCTTGTCGGGGGGAGGCATTTCCCGACTTCTTCCGGAACGCATAGACCAATGGTTTGTGGTCTGTTAAAATAGAGAGCGAACGTCCTTCTATCATATGACGAAAGTACTTAACAGCGCTGTAGATCGCGAGCAATTCACGGTCGTAGGCGCTGTAACGTCGCTCAGTGGGACTCAGTTTCCTTGAAAAGAAACCAAGTGGTTCCGGACGGCCTTCAATGTCCTGTTCGAGGACGGCTCCGATTGCGGTATCCGATGCGTCGCATTGGATAGAAAGTGCCGCTCCCTCGAGAGGGTATCGGAGTAAGGTGGCATTTGCCAATTGTTCTTTGGACAGTTGGAATGCTCGATCTGAGACTTCTGTCCAATTAATGGGGCGCTTATCATTGCGCTTAGCTCCTTTCAAAAATTCATTTAAGGGAGCTTGAATCTGAGCGGCATTCTTCAGGGTTGGGCGGTAAAAGTTAAGCATGCCCAAAAATCGACGCAGCTCACTCACGTTAGTAGGCCGGGGGTACTTCATGAGGGCCTCCACACGGTCTGGAAGTGGGCGAATGCCCTGGTTGTCAACGACATAACCCAGATAGGTGATTTGCTCTTTGGCGTATTGACACTTTTCTGGGTTGATGACAAGACCGAATTCGCGGAGGCGCTCTAGGACCTGACGTAAGTGGTGTTTATGTTCGGCGAGGTCTTTGGAGGCGATGAGAATGTCATCAAGGTATGCATGGCAGCAATTAAGACCTCGTAAAGCCGTGTCGATATACCGCTGGAATGTCTGTGCGGCATTCCTGAGGCCGAAAGTCATCACTTTGAACTCGAAGAGTCCGAAAGGTGTAATGACTGCGGTCTTGGGGATGTCTTCAGGTGCCACCGGAATTTGGTGGTATGCCCTGGTGAGATCCAGGGTTGTGAAGACATTGCACCCTCGTAACTTGTACGAAAAATCGTAGAGGTGTGCAATTGGGTATCTGTCCGGGACAGTTGCTGCGTTCAACAGCCTATAATCGCCACATGGGCGCCACTCACCAGAACGTTTCTTCACCAAGTGGAGTGGACTTGCCCAGGGACTGTCCGACGGTTGGCAGATACCTAGTTCGATCATATGCTCGAACTCCGCGCGCGCCGCACGTAATTTTTCCGGAGCCAGTCGACGTGGACGCTGGCTCACAGGAGGACCACGTGTTTCTATATGATGAAACACCGTGGCTTTATGTCGGCGTTGGTTAGGTAGAGGAATTGTTGTACTCACAAATTCCTGTACCATAACCTGGAATGGGTCTATGCACTCTGTGGCCCCTGAAGTTTCCGCAGGTGATGCCGTCATGGGCAAGGGGGGTGCGGTTGGGGCCACTAGTCTGTTATGGGTCGAATCGACCAACAGATTATGTGCACCTAATAGGTCGGAACCTATCAGGGGTTCATTCACGTCCGCAATGACGAAACGCCAAGTGATCGGACGACAAAGACCCAATTGCAGTGTCAGCTTTTTACGTCCGTACGTAAGTATCGGCGTATTATTTGCAGCTGACAATTTAAGAGCGGCTGGCACGCGGTTACGCGGAGCAAACGATCGCGGGAGGACTGAAATATCGGCGCCGGTGTCGACAGTAAAAGCGATATTCAGTTTCGAATCCCGGATGGTTAAGCGACTTATCGTAGGGGTGCCGGCCGATTGCGCGAGGGTGTCGGTCGGCAAAATTAGTTTAAAGAGCGCCTTTGGTTGGTGGAAGGTTGTGTCCAACCACAAGGCGCTTTGCAATTGAATGCGCGATCACCATATCGCTGGTGATTGGCGCACCAAGGCAGAGTAACGGCATTATCTGGTATGTTCTGCCTATTAGTATTGCCGTTACGGGGAGGTCGAGCCGGAGCTCGCTGGGGATTGGGCCGGTGAGGGCCATTTTGAGAGGAATTGGCCCTCTGTGGGGCATTTTGGGGGATAAAGGCCCTCTGAGGGGCATTTTGGTAGAAATTCTGCCGATTGAGAGGACGGCTCGGCATGGCTCGATTCTGGGCGCTTCGAGGATTGTTCCTCACCTCCGCACGCAATTGAGTTATCTCGCGGAGGAGTGAGGTTTGGAGCGCCCGGAGGTCAGCAGGAGTTAGTTGTGTGGGCGCATTTCTTTGGTTAGGGTTGGGGCCTGCCACTGGATTCCCCTGAGGGAAATTGGTTGAGGCGGGCCCTCTAAAAGGTAATTGGGTTTGAGGAGGATTGGGAGTTGAGACCAATTGATGGGCTGTAAAAGGGAGACGAGGGTGCCGTGCAGGCTGTGCAGCGTGTTGAGAAACCGCCGCTACTTGGTACGCAGGAGGCTCAGAATACTGATCTGAACTTTCCATAATTGCGTCCGCAATTTTGGATAAATAGCCCAAACTCTGATTGGGTTGGGCTATAAGTGCCGAACGGGCATGCTGGGGAAGACACCTCAAAAAGTGAGGCCTTATTAGGTCGTCCCCAATCCTGGTCCCCGCTATAGAGCGTAAATGGGTCAGGAAAAGAGATGGTCTCATCCCGGATAAGTTGGTTACAGCGGCCAAACGTTGTTGCCGCACACTTCCAGGTTCGTCCAAAGCTTCGAGCAGAGCATCACGCATGTTGCTATATGGGTTGCGGCCGGCCGACTTTATTATGTGTGCAACATGCGGTCGCTGAGTGCGGTCAAGCACTTTCAACAGCTCAACTGCACGAAGTTGTTCGTCGTGCAAGGCTGAGGCCTGGAAGATGCGGTCTGCCACTGCAAACCAAAGGTCCGGGTCCTCCTCATCGAAGGGGGGAAGTCCTATATTAGGGTGACGAGTCCCATTCCCGAGGCTGGAAGCATCGTGGAATTCTTGGGACTCTGAAGGTCTTTGGGGTTGTAGTGAGGTACCGGCACCAGTTGTGGGCATTAAAATGCCGGAATTTGTCAAAGGGCCGATACCAGGGGCGTTGGAAGAGGTTGGGAGAGTGTTAGAAGATTTGGGTCGGTTCACGACGCTGGGGGCAACGGGTGGTGCCAGAGGGGTGGATTGTCCGGGCAAGTCTAAGTCAGTATCGACTTGCTCGGTTGGGAAATCGACGCTGGATGCGTCGTGGAATTCTAGGGGCTCGGGTTGTTCTTGGGCTTTTTGGGCAGCGCTATTTCGTGTGACAACCATAGTGTTTTGTACGAAACAGGACTGAAATCAACAGAGTAGGAGGGAATCAAAATAATCACCACGGAGGACGCAAAAATGGGCGTAAGAGGACGCGAAGGAGGTGAAGGGGGGGCCAATTGGGGTAAAAGAAGTCGCAGGACGTTGAGAGAATCCCGAATATCCCGGAACCAGGTTTTTATTAATTAAAATGAGTTGAGCGAAAGTCGGAACTGGAGTCAAGTGGAGCCAAAAGAGAATCGTGCCGTGTCAAGTGGAGTTGATGGGATCTTGAATATCCCCGAATACAGTTTTATTAATTAAAATAAGTCGAGCGATAGTCGGAGGAGTCGTATGTGAAATTACCGGAAGCTGCGTGTTAATCGATACCCTGAAGGGGTTTACAAATGTATGGAAACGACTAAGTTATTTTTAGGTTCGAAATATTGGTGGCTTTCTTTTTTCAATTTTACGCTGATTCCGTATTCAGGCGAATTAAATGCGGTTTTAAAATTGAACAATCATTAATAGCATGCGTGGCAATTTAGATTTGCGACAAGATTTTAATTTTCCATACAAAATTGTGTAAATTATACAGGGAAATTTTTATTTAAACGATCCAACAATAATCCGGTTGTACCAGCATAAAAAAAAATGAGTAAGAAAAAAATTTTATAATTACGGTCGAATTTTATCTTTTTTTGCCTTTGTGCTATGTTTTTAAAACTGCAAGTTTTTATCTGTGGTTAATGAGAATAACATAGAGACGTTAGCTTATTGTTTACTTAATGCCTATTATTAGGTAAATAGAATAAATGTTTAAAAGGAAAGAAAAGAAAAAAAAAAAAAAAAAAAAACGAAAACAAAAAAAAATTTTTTTGCGCATATAGTATACTATTAAGGAAAAATTTATCGTATGTTTTGGGTAGGCGTGTGCTTTATTGAAAATTTTCATTTACTTATTAATTCATATTCTGTCTTAAGTTCACTTTTTCGTTCTTTTTTTTAATATAAAAGTTACGTGCGCATTAGGGTTTTAGGCAACTGCGTCAAAGTTTAGTACTTAATGCTTGCTCGGAAGGAGAAGCCAATAACTTTACACTTTTAAGCTCAGAAGGAGCTCACACAAGAGAGAAAAGAAAATGGGTATGTATATCTCTTACTATTAGTGGTGTATATGCTTAATTTCTGCTTAATATAAGGTAAAATACACAATCTGATATATAAAAAAAACTATGGTAATGAAAAGAAAATAAAGAAAAGAAAACAAATGTTTTTTTACTAAAACTTGCGCTTAGTCCTGGTTCATTGGCTGTTGTCCGGGTATTCTGTGATGTCTATCTTGCTAACGGCGAGTTGGGGCGGTTCTTGCCTTTTCCGTGTTCTCCTCAAAACGCAGCACTGGTCACTTTCGCTGGATGCAGCACCAATGATTTCCTTAGATTGTCACTGTCACCAAAGTCATCGTTTAAAGTTCGAAACTTGAAGGTTGCGCGATTTTAATTAGCATTGTAAAGTTTCTGTTTTTGGATCGGAAGGCGCGATAGTTCTAAGTCGCGGGTCGCCAATGTCGGGGGTTGGTACTTGCGTCGTCAAGGACGCGGGTTCTATGCCAACACCACGTACTACACGTCGCGAAATCGAAACAAGGTTCTCCAAATAAAACACTTAGTTAATTTCTTTTTTGTGGCACATCAGCTTTATTACAATTTCCTTTTAGGTGTAAGCTAAACTTAACGTATTTAACATTCACAGCGTGGTTACGTTTACTGTTTGATATTTAGAGTATATTTAGGTTATAGTTAAACTCAACGGGTGTTCACGGTTCAAAAATATATATACAAGTTCGCTTACTTAAGATGTCGTTCACAATTAAAACATGTATATACAAGTTCGCTTACTTAAGATGTAGTTTCTCGATTTAAACATATATACACAAGTCCGCTTACTTAAGAGTCAATGCACATTTTAATTACATGAAACGTTCGGTATTAAACGACACTTTACAAGACTGTGTTCGCCCAATGTTGATGAGAACTGGTATTAAACGACACTTTACAAAACTGTATTCGCCCAATGTTGATGAGAACTGAAACTTTGACAACCCGATCTCGACCTTTGCGTCCGCGCACCACGAATAATGGAATCTGACTAATTGGAAATTATCCAAAAACAGGGAACCTCAAAGAGACTGAAAAAGAGGCGGAGTTACACGATTAACTCGATGTAGTTAATCGTGATTGGATCAGACGGAATAGGCACACATTGCGCATGTGTGCGTATGCCATGCATACGATCGTTCAGCGACCGTGGATGGCGAGCAACATCGCTAGTGCATTTTCTAGGAATGTAAATAATAGCATCTGGGGTGTGAAAGACCCAAACCGATGATTTGGTCATCCTAATGGAAGGCCATAAATCATCATTTCTGTTGCCGATGATCAAACATTGCAACGAACATAGGGTGCAGCCATTGCCAGATGTTGTAAGTAAACATTTTCTGGCTGCTGGTGATCGTTGTTTGAATGTTATCTATGGACATGGGGAACGCTAATTGTGGTGCCAGCGATTGCTGGTAAACAGGAACAATGTTTGATTTGCGTCAACAGAAACCTTGTCGGCGATAGTAAATCGATAGGGGCAATAGCCGTATGCATGTTATGCCGGGGGTAAACAAATACAACGAGTCACAAGGAACTCTTGTTGATTGTTGTTTCCATAGCTTAAGGCTATGGAAACGAGATGCCCCGGCCGCATGTATGCCTAAAGGTAAGATTTCAGATGCCATGGCAATGTGTTGATTTTGCCATGGACTTATGTTCTTTTCAGGAAATGATGTACGCCTCGGGGGTAAATTTTTGGTGCCACGGCAAGGTGATAAGCTTTGCCGTGGGCTCAATGTTTTTTAGGGAATATGGTTTGGACGAGGTGAGTTTTCGATGCCACAGCAAGGTGATAAGCTTTGCCGTGGGCTTAATGTTTTTTAGGGAATATGGTCTGGCCGAGGGTGAGTTTTCGATGCCACGGCAAGGTGATAAGCTTTGCCGTGGATTTAATGTTTTCAGTGGTGATGCTGGAGAAAAAGGGGTTTGGAAGGAAATCCCCTACAGAATAGGTAAGCTGCCTAACATAAATTCAGAACGGTTATCCGATTGTGTAACCGTATTAATTCCGGCGATTTGGCTGAGGGTAAATGCCGTAGCAAGGTTACGCAACCTTGCTGAAGTTCGACCGAGAGGTAAGTCGTTCGCCTGGAAAGGTGGGGATCGAGCGATGTATGGCTCTTCGGGCCCTGAAAAGCCCCACAGATATACTTTCTGACTTTATGGTCATAACTTCAGAAGTTTCCACTGCACATATGACCACAGTAGTAACAATAGCTTTATTGTTACGATTTCGGAAAGCATTTGTTCCACAAAGTCTATGATACTAATGACACTACAGTGGTAATATTTTATTTTATTTTTTTTTTTTTTTTTTATTAGACTTCTCTCGGGAGAGGCGAACCTATAGCGTCGAGTGGGCGCCCCGAGATGCCATCAAATAACTGTTGCAGTTCTTTTGAACAGTTGCAGGTTGTAACGCTCCGGGAACACTCGCGTGGGAAGGGAGTTCCACAGCTTCCCCGCTCTGTAACGGAACGAGTTCTGATACAGGGATGTTCGCGCAGTCGGGAGATGAACCACAAACGGGTGCGACCCGTCGGATTGTCTTGTGGAGCGCATATAGACCGCATTGCGTGGAACAATGCCAAAAATCTCCGAAGAACAGCTCCCGTGATAATATCTGTAGAACAGACAGAGGTCGGCCACGCGCCTTCGATGTGATAGCGACTGTAGTCCCGACGTCAGCGCCGAGTCCCCGATCAGGCGGATCGCTCGTCTTTGTACGCTCTCAAGTAGGTCGAGAGTATGTTTAGGAGCCGAGCTCCAAACATGAGAGCAATATTCGAGCGCGGGTCTAATTTGGGATTTATATAGGAGAAGAAGTTGGGCCGGAGTAAAATATTTCTTGGCTCTAAAAAGATAACTCAGTTTTCCTGAGGCTGATCTGGCGATACCCGATACGTGTTTATGCCATGATACATTCCCACAGACCGTGACGTCGAGCAATTTCAAACTTTCCCCAGCCTCGAGGGCCCGGCCATTCATCATCAGCTGTGGAACCGATGATCCGGTTTTCTTTGTGAATGTTGTATACTGGGTCTTCGTTGCGTTGAAGTCGACAAGATTGGCCTTTCCCCACTGCAGGACTTTATCTAGATCCTGATTCAGAGAGTCAATCTGTCTACATCTCAGCTGGTGCGACGTTGATGCACCAATCGGCCGATCACTCGAAAAGGAGGAAACAAGCGTACTATCATCCGCAAAACTGAACACTTTGTTATCCGTTGCCTCCAACAAATCATTTATGTGAAGCAAGAACAAGGTTGGAGCCAAAATAGAACCCTGGGGCACCCCCGAATTAACAGGATACAGATCCGAACACTCGCCGTCCACAACAACCCGGATCGATCGATTCTCGAGGAAGCTCCTCGTCCAGTCGCAAAGCTGTTGGGAAAGTCCATATGAACGAAGTTTGCTCAGCAATGCCCCGTGCCAGACGCGGTCAAAAGCCTTGGAGATATCTAATGCGACCGCCCTTGACTCACCATGCCGTTCAATCGCAGATGTCCATATATCGGTTATAAGTGTCAAAAGGTCTCCTGTGGACCGCCTGCCACGGAATCCGTATTGACGATCATTCAGAAGACCGTTGCACTCCAAATACTTAACCAACTCTGTATTGATGACTTATGATTATGATATTAAGAATTGTTCGACCTATATGGTCCGTGGATTTAGTGGGAGTATTAGCAGTAAACTTTCTGACTTGAGGATACCTATTTCACAATTTTCTCCATCTACATAGTCTGTGTTGGGAATGGTAGTAATCGTGTCAACACTTGCTGACCTACGCCGAAAATATCGGTTTTCGTGTAGTTTTTTTTCTTACTTCGCGCAATCGTAGGGTATGTGGTGAAAAACTTTGTGGAAAATTAGAGCTAGCCACCTTTCAGAACTTTATTAGTTCATCTCATATCAATATATGTATTTCGAAAAGGATTTGTGGGTGAAAATTCTGTGGAGCAAAATTTTGTGATACAAAATGCTCAATTGCAAAATTCTAGTGCCTCTATACAAAAGTTTGTCAAATCAAATTCCAAAGATAAATAAACAATTTAAACTCTTACCTAATTTATTATGAAGACGTACACGCGGCAGTGGACTGATGCGTTGAGCTTTTGTCCTACCATGAAGATGTTTATGGCAAATAGTGGTCCCTATTAAACTGCAAAATGTATCCAGACAGATCACCTGTCTAATACACCACAGACTGTGAGTAAAATCTGCCAATTATTTGGTTCCCAAGCGTTGTCGATAAGATACCATGAAGGTAGCAAATGAACAAAAGATTGAGCAGAATATTTTAACGACAGCATCGAGGACAGTGGTGGTGCGCCTAAAACTGCAAGACTGTGAGTTGTCAGACAATGCAATAAAATAAATTGCTAACCAGGCACCTAGATCTGGTATTCAAAGAAAGAGATAGACCAAACCAATAAAGAAACGAGCGACTAAGACTGTCGTCCATCGTCGGGCTCGTCTAAATATTGCATCTGCAACTGCAAGAACAGAGTGCCAACCATGTCATAATGTAGATAGATACGACATACTTTTACCTCCGTTCGAAGTCTCATTTTGATTGTTTTTCCTCTTCAGTTAGCAATCCCGGTCCATCGTATCGATCTCTTCGTTCACATATTCTGTCGTATTTATATCTTGGTTGGAAGCAAACACAACATTTTTTCATCCTTTTTCTGTCCTCGCGTACAATTCTCAATTTTATTATTTTCACTTGCCTCTTTTGTACATGTGATCTGATAATGATACAGAAAATGTGTGAAAAAACCACCAGCTATGATGCTTTAAAGATCTCTACCAGACGTCGATGTGCACACAGCAGAGTCCAGAATTTCCTGCTGCTGTTGATGCTTCTGCTGTTGTTGTTCTGGTGCCGGACTTCACTAAACATGAAGTGGATCCAGACGAATGGTACAAAAAAAAATATAGAAACAGAAAAAGATACAGCTCCAAGTTTGATGCGGACCCCAACAATTCTACAATAAAATAAAAAGCCAAAAGACAAAAACAACATAAAAATAAGAAAAGAAAAAACAAAAAAAGTGCAGCAACAAATAAAAAGGATGAATAAAGATTCAGAGAGAAAGATTTACGACTGGACCAACGTCTGTACGCTAGCTGAGCGACGGTAAGCCTGGTATAAAGCCAGCCCATTTGGCATTGGCATCTTCGCCTTATGTGAGATGAGTCTGCTCTCTTCTGGCTATGAAGATGACCAAAATGCTTGGGAAACATCACTGCATATATATAGATAAAAAAAAAACAACCAAACAAAACACTGGACACAACACAGTGAGGGCACTAAACAAAAGTACAGAAAAACAACACCAACAAATCCCTAAACAACATCCTACAGTCCAGAGTGCGATCAATCTGTCTTCCTGCTCTCGGTATCATGACGATGCTTGCAGTTATGATTCTGGCGCCACAACACCTTGTCGTTCTAACCTTCATGCACACACAATTGCAATTGCAAGCGAATAAATTCCGACCACACCAACAAAAAAAAAAAGAAAAAAAGAAAGGAAGACACAAACCGATTCAAACAAAAACGATGCTCATTGCAGATGCACCACCAGCCTCTCCACACACCATGAAGCAGACCAAATTCAATTTCATGCAGTCGGAAAACCCATGAAATGACTCAATTAAGCACCCGACAGAGGGTTCAAGATGATCTTTAAAAGCCAATTCATCATCAGTGACCCGCAAAAATTAATGTTTTGACATTTTTCTATGTGTCCGCCAACTGTTAATAGATACATATCAGGGATCACCCTATACGACTACATCAGCCCTTAGGTACACCACAGCAGATGTTGCAATTACTTGAAAATTCAAATAACTGACTGGGGTGTGACGAATATTGGAAACTGATACATTTAACCGCCATTTTGTTTATTTTGCCACTTTGATTGTAGTACATCAAACGATTGGCGAGATTTGGTGGGGAAACATCATCCTGTCGATGTTACATAAATCTATCCACCTATTGGATACCAAGGACCGCATTGACCACTCAAATGCAATCCATATGTGGCATTTAATGGTAAAACACCGGGTGGCCATTGCAACATCAACCCTCTCAGTCAGGATCACTAATTCATTTTAGTTTGATTTATTTACTAAAATTACCGCATTCATTCGGTCAGGAAAACTGGACACGGGAGAGAGACGGGAAATTATTATTTTGCGCATTAGAGACGAACCCTTGATGTGTAGTCAGTAACACTTAAGGACTCAGCGGGGTACTTCATTGCCGATTTGTTGTTCTTATTTAACTTTCTTACATTTTTGTTTTGTTCGAGTTGATGTTGCTCTTTTGTTTTTCCATCCCTGCTGGGAGTCCTTCTGTACCTTCTCCCCCTTCTCATTGCCCTTTTTTTTTATATACATACATTTTTTTTTGTTATACTAAAAGGTGAAACCTCAGTTTTATGTCCAGCCCTGTGTTCAGTGCTGCAGTGCCAACAGTTTTATGTGCTTAATTTTATAACCTCCATAAAAAAAGAACCAAAGCAAACTATAAAACTCACCCCCAAGGTTGTCACTTTATGATTATACGCGATTCTTGTCCTCTTTTCCGTGCATTCAGCACATACTTCAAGGGAAAAAAATTAGGCGAGCATCTGAATGTTCCGCCCCTATGAAGTTGCGTATTTTTACGCTTTTACAAAAACCACTAGTGTGAGTGTTAATGCCGGGATGTCATATAACCCGCGATTTGCACCCATGCCTCAACCACTTACTGTACCTTGTCATTCACCTCCCCTTACTTAAAATCCGACAAAAGAGCATTGGATTTATTTTGTTCAAAAAATTTGCCACTTTGTTCTCGAGGGCACTTGAGATTTTAAGTCAATCACAAGGGTAGATGATGTGTCAGCGTTGGACCCCTTGGGAATTGACACATTTACTTCGTTTCTAAATAGAAGACCTCTTGCAGCATAGTTTGACTGATCTAAGACTTTGTACAAATAAAGATCTTACTGGAACAACTGCTTAATCGTCTTATCTGGAAGTCTGATAGCCTGTTAATGACTCCATAATCGTACAAATCGTCCAAAACACATAAGTCCATCCCAAAACAGGAACAGGAAACGTTAACTGGGTGAGAATGGGGTGGGAATTGTACAACCTGCTCAAGACGACCTCTCTCACGCATTCTCCCATCCAATACAATCCACATCGGATTCGAGCCATGGTCGTGTATAATTTACGACAAACAGAGTCTCATAAATTGTCAGCACATCTACGATTTCTGTATTTGGCTTATCGCAATGGGTACTGACTGCAACAGAGGCCGTAAATCTCGTATGCAGACAAGCGACCCACGGCGAACACACTATCTACAATCAGATGAATCCCGGAATCATATTCGCGTACTTATTTTAATTTAATCCGATTTAGCTGATCGCACAACTACCACTATTGCCAGGACAGTAGGGCGCAGGTCTACAGGCGAACATGCGCGCGTGCGCGTAAGAATGATGGCCATCGAGGAAATTTCTTCATCTGGAGTCATCTAAAAACACAAAACACAAGAGGGCGTCGGGTGGGGTGGATGGGGTAAGAGATATCCGGAGCCCGGCAACGACCGGAGGCTACACAGAAAGTGTGTAGTTTGCTAAAGCAACATGTCACTCTGTTAGCCGGATTGGATTGGACCAGACCGACCGACAAGGCGAGTCGATACACACAACCTTGGCATGGCATTGTGCATAGACGGACCAATAAATTGAAGATAATTTGTTGCACCACGGGGGGCAGGAAAATATGTGTTATCTCTCTATTGTCTTGTTGCTCATTGTTTCCTTAGTGGATTGTTTGAATGTCATCTCATGAGTAGGACTGACGGTTACTTGTAAATTACTTTTATCACCCTTTCAACCTCATCATTGTGCATTTAATGACTGAGATTATTTGTGAATGGTATGCTGATTAATTAGTTTCCCCACGTTGTGCTAGATTATGCTTTAAAAGTGCACAGGGAACCGAAAAAAACACAAATTCTTTACAATCATTAAACTCGGTAATGCTATACAAGTTGAATTCCCTTGCTTGTCTAACTACCGAGTCCACTATATCGTTTCTGTATACCTTCATACTTCTAGATACCATTATAATTCTCCCTACCTGGAGGCTGTATACAAAGAACACATCGCATTACTAAGATTTTCTTTAAGAACATCTAAGTGGCTTGGCTCTTGAAGTTAATTTAGAGTAAACTCTAAGATTAATTTTTTTTACGTTTAAACAGATAAGACCACAAAAATAATAAGAAAACAAAAAACTGAAGTGATACAATACCACAATTAAAACTAAAACGATTAAAACAATTAATTTAAATATGAAGTAAAACAATTTAAGACAACTAAAGGGATTGAAACAATTGCATTTAGTAAGATTAAAAAGAAAATCCAATTATAACGTTTAAAATAACTTAATTAACTAAAATATTAAAACAAAAGATATAAGCAATTACAGTTGTGGCGGTTCTTTAAAGCATTCCCAAAGAACCATCCATTTCCTTAAACCAACCTGCTTTTCCCTCACTCCATTTTATACTTACCTGCATTCGAGCAGCGTAAGGTGTCTTTCAATAGCTTTTACCTGAAAGTTAAACTTCACCGATGGCATGCATAACATGGAATTTTTCTGATTCATAATATATTGTAGTGCTCTGAAAAGCCCTACCACCTTTCCCCCCCATTTCCACGTCCAAATCCTATCAAAACCCGAATTAACCCAAACATAAACCAAAATTCGCGATAAACGAATCAAACATTCGTTTATCGCTTCACATTTGCCCCCACGGCATAATTTAATCTAAAACTTAAATTAAAATCAAAATTCACAATAAACGAATCTAATATTCGTTTATCGTTTCACATTTGCCCTACGGCATCATCGAAAACCAAAATTCAGAGATCGTTATCTCTATCTAAAATTTTCCATTAAGAAAAGCAAATAGAAAACCAAAATCCAGATACATTTCCACATCTGCGGAATAGTTTCGTAAGAATTCAAGAAATTGAATTCTTATCTAAAGTAAACACGACATCTCACTCAGGATACCCAAAAATCGAGATTGTTGTACGAAAATGTGTATTTTCGAGATGCAAAATCTCGATTTGGTTTCATTTATAAGGGTAATGGAATTCGTATTCGATGATCAGCCTCATTTGGCGTCCGAGTTGTAAAGCCGCCATAAAAACAAAATAAATTAACTAATAAAATAAATTTAAAGCATTTGAAAAGCATTTCATTGGCCCAAGACCGAATTCAACAATCGTTCGCTTCTCTTCCTCGTTGATCGAGAAGCACGGAAGCGAAACGTACTACAATATGAACCATTCCTTACCCCCTATCGGCTCAGCTCGTCAGCAATTATAATCGATAAACACTCGCTGGCCAGTGTAATTGTTGACACAGCTGCAGCCGATATCCTTACTACGGTTTATAATTAAATATTGCACCAATCCCGAGGTTCGCAACACTTGCGACAATTCCCTTTCATCGGTTATCAACCGATCATGGAATTTGGGCATGGAAATGATCATTGCTTAGAGAATATTACCCATGCCATGCCCTATGATGACCCACAGCAAAGCAAAACAAACACACAGTACCTCACTGCGGTTGTTTTGTTTACTTTCCGCTGGTCCGTGGTTCCCCTGGGTGAGCCGTTAGCCTGCACATCTGCAGGTCAAATTCCTCACCATCATATCCATGTACCAGCATATCAAACTAAAAATAGATAACATCCAACGTGACACTTGGCCACCGTCGCACAGTGGAACGACCCATAGCAATAAATAAAAAAATCAACAGTTTTAGCGGTACTTTTTAGTGATTGGAAAGGCATCATAAATATATATATATTTTATAAATCCAAAGAAATCAGTTGGAATTGTGATTTGGTACAAACGTTACAGAGCGGTAAACTTTGACTAAGTAAATTTTTTTCGCAATCTTGAATTACAAGTGTTTTTTGATATAAATTAATTTTATTGTCAGTTTTAATTATACGTATAAATAAAAACTACATCATGATAAATAATAGTGATCAAGGTATGGAAAATCATATTTAATATATAGAAAAATGTGTTTGTTTCGTATTTTTATGTATTGTGACGTTTGAAGTGCAAGTCTAATTAGAAAATTTAAAATTTAAAAAATTTAAAAAATTTTAAAATTGCTGTTGCGTCGGAAACAATTGCTGAAGTTAACCTCCAATCGCTTTTAAATAAATCACTTATTAATTACTTCGGATCCTCTCATTCCAAATATAAGATTCAAAAGCTCATATATGCCTAAAATAGATCCACATATTGAACATTATCTACTTCGAAATGGTGCAGAAAGTTTTACGCTACCAATAGACTTGGCCGATATGGGTGGAACATCATCATCGGAGAGCGATTGCCATTAATAATTAACATACATATGCACATATTTGTTATTTCAAATTAATTTATTATACCTATACATAATTCTTTTATATTAATGTTTTGAAGTTTATTAAACTATAAAATTGTTAACATACTTAAATTTTTAAATAAAGTTTGAAAAAACATGCGCAAGCTTAGAAAATAAATTTTGAGTTTAAAAATAAAGTTCGCTGCTCAACTCTTTTTTTTTAAGAAGCTGGACAGGCCATTTTTGCAGGTTGATACCTTTTTTTTTAGGTCGTTGCATAGATATCAAATGTAAAAAGAGATTAAATGCAAAATATTCATATTTTAGTTACTAAAACCAGAGATATTAATTTTGCCGTTTTTCCCATAGACTCGTCCCACTGTGCGTCGGCAAGATTTCTGTTGACTTAATGCTAACAAAATTTATTCCACCCTAGAGCACCAGAGCCATACGGCTAAAACAAATAAACCCCAATCGTCGGTCGGCCTGTCGTCACCGAAGAATGTATTGCCTACAACGGCATTCCAGAAACACACTGCCTGCAGTCCATTATGCCCGTCCATGTTTATTAAGGTGCAGTTTCGTCGTTGCCGATATGCAGGCTAAGGGGCATCGTACTTGTCCTATACGGACACATAGGTAATCCCCCCATTCGATGCTTTGGTGATCGCCCATTGGCCGTCGTCAAGTTGAGCCTACTCGCTCCTCCCACATCGATGTGATCCGCCACCGTTGAATCTGACGGATGTGGATTGCACCAGAGAGTCAAATTTCATCTTTTGAAGAGATAAGTCGAGTCTCTGCCATCCGGATTTCTCAATTTACAAATATAGAGTCAGATTTAAGCAGCTTAAGCGTACACACGTTAGTTTTTGTGGAGTGAATTTAATATTTTATAGAAATGAAGTGATTAAATGATGACTGCCAAATAAGGTTTGACGTTGTTTCATAGTTTGTAACGACACCGTAGTTATTACGTGCACAGTGTAAATTAAAATTAAGTCTTCGGAACTAATAAAGGAACATTATAATTATTTCAGTGCGTTTTATTTTGTTTTTCGATTTTGTCGTCATTATACGTTGGGGATTAAGTGAATCTGTACCCATGATCGGCACCACTACTTACTAACCCCACACAGTAACCAAAATGTTTGGAATAATTGAATTTAATAAAACAATAAAAAAATTAAAATAAAAACAATTGAATTATTTAAATTACGTTAAACGTTAAATCAAGTGTATTGAGTAAAACTATTATTATTTATTGACGTCTAGGAACCCGAAAGTTCATGACCTCACCGACTCGACTCCACCATTGTTCCCTGTCCCGTGCGCTCTCCTTCCACGTTCGACCATCCGATCCGATCTCCTCGAGGTCCAACCTAACATTGTCCTCCCATCTCCGTCGTGGCCGCCCTGTCCGTCTCCTTCCCGTTGGCTTACCGTCAAGAATTCTATGCATGGTCCTATCGTTGCCCATTCGTGCCACGTGTCCGGCCCATCTTAAAATTCGCGACTTGTTACTCTCACTTTTATAGGTTTGCGGTATAGCTCTTCCAATTCATGGTTGTGGAGTTTCCTCCATTGTGCTGCCTCCTCGTCATATTTGCCGCCAAAGATACCCCTTATGACTTTATTCTCGAATACGCGGAATTTGTTTTCTTCCCGTTTTGTGAGGGTCCATGTTTCGCATTCGTATAGAGCAATCGGCATGATTGTAGTGCTCCTCGAAGCCCTACCATTTCCCTCCCCCATACATTTTGCACCTTCTTCCATAACTCCACCCATATCCCCAAATCAACATTGCATCCAATGTTGAACAAATTGAAACAAACGTTCAATTGTCGCATTGATTCAATTCCCAGAAATCCTTCAATCCTCAAATCATATGGATTGTATTTTCAATTATTATTTCCAAAATCCCTAAGCTAAATGTGCGGATAAGATGTCCCATTTCCGAACAAATATTATTTAGAATCATAAAATGCGCGTCTGCATTTTTATGATCCTCTAAGAATTTGTTTGCACAAATTTGGTCCCAGAAAACTGAATATCTATTCACCTCTTTCAAATTGAAATACATACAAAGTGCACCATAAAACGAACCATATGTTCATTTTATCGCGCATCAACATCTAGGATAATAAATGCGCATCCGCAAGGTCCTTTATCTATTGTTTCCTGCCGAAGTGCATTTATGACCTTTCTTTCTTTTTTTTCCTTTTTGTTATCCTATTTCCAAATTTCCAAAAGTAAAACAAAAACAATGGAATGGCGACTGGCAATTGAGACAGTTTCGTTTTGGTGTTGTGCGACTGCGGACGAGATCGTGATTTCGGTCTAGTGTCATATACCAAAATTAATAGTAAAATGTCTTAAATAAAATAAACGAATTAAAAATTAAAATATTAAATTTTTGAATAAAAACAAAACGGTAGCCCACTCTTCCTGGGGAACCAGAAGCACGGTGGGCACCAGGACAAAGTGCATTACATGATTATGGTTCTATAGACACGGAGCTTTATATTCTGTGATAGCAGGTTGGATTTCAGCAGTTTACTGACTGCATGTCAACTAGCGTTGCCGGAGTGTAGGCTTTTGTTAATTTGTGGAGTTGTTGCTTGGTGTGTCGGTGTACGACACGGATTCAGACAAATACCACCACAACTCTATTGGGAGCACTAATTGATCCTCAGGAGAACACAGAAAAGTCAATCCACCGATGTACACTGGAAAGCGATGAAAATAAAAAAAAAACACTTGTGTATCCTCTTACAATGGTTCTTTATTAGTTGTAATCGCAATTGCTCACAGGATTCAAATTGTCGAATATCGCTTTAAAATACAAATCACTATTACTATTTGTCTTTACTAAAATGAATACTATTGTTCTACGAATTCCGATTGACGAATATCGTTTCAAAATGCAAATCACTTTTACTTAATGGTTTTAATAAACTGACTACCATTGTTCTCCGTATTTCAACTGGTGAATATCGTTTTAAAATACTAATCACTTTTACTGGATGTATTTAATAAAATGATTTTAGCAAACGAGCGAACTCTCACCGTTTGATTGACTCGTGACTGGCCTTGTGGCACTTGTACCCTCTCCGAAAGAAGAAATCTGACGCCACTTGTGTCTGTTGCCGCCAACATCCACCAGCTGTGGTTGTGATGATTTCCGATCTAAGGGTAGCCAATCAGCGATCGAATCGGGATTAAATGGGAGGATTTTCCGTATGACCGTACGGTCAAGTGTAATGCCCTTTCGCTCGAAAGATCGACAACGAACGATCCTGCACTTGTTCAAACAAGGAACAAGCATAAGGGCTGCAGGCAATGTTGCTATCAATCATCGTGGTGGTCGCCTGAGAACGAAATAGGTTTCTGCATCCTAAGTAAACAGAAACGCTATTTCGAAGGACGTACTTTAGATGCGTTTTGTTTGGTTCAGCCGTATGATTCTGGCACACGATGGAGGAAAGTTATTTTGTTGACATTAAGCCAACAGAAACCTCGCTGACGGTGGCAAAGGGTCAGGCTGGGTGGCTATATGTTTAGATTAATGTGCTGGTACATGGATATGATGATGAGGAATTTGGCTTGCAGATGTGCAAGCATGCGTCTCACCCAGGGGGACCATGGACCAGCGGTTGGTAAGAAGAATAAACACAGCGAGATACTGTGTGTTTAATTTGGTTTTCAGAAAGGGTCATCATAGGGCATGATCAGTTGATGGCTGATAATAGGGAATTGGTCGCGACTGTTGCGAACCTAAGGGTATGAGAGCAACATTTGCTCATGAAATGGTAGGAAGAATATCGGCTGCAACTGTGTCAACAAGTACGCTGGCCAGCGTGTGTTTATCGATTATAATTGCTGAGGAGCTGAGCCGATAGGGGGTATGGAATGGTTCATGTATTATGAATCAAAGAAATTTAATGATATGCGTGCCGGGTGGAAGACGATGAAGGGTAGCTTACGCTGCGCATTTGCAGGTAAGTAGAAAGACTTTGGATGGTCAGTGGGAATGGGTGGTTCTAGGGAATACTTAAAGAACCCCCACAAATTTCCTTCGATATTTCGTTACTGGCCGTCAGTATTGTTCCCAGATATTTAAATTCTTTGACATTTTCAAAACTCTTGCCCGTGATGTTTATGTGTGTTCTCTGAGGTCCACCTGCTTTCGCCATAACCATGTATTTCGTTTAGTCTTCATTTATTTCTAGGCCCACTTCTTCTGCCGTTTGCATGATGATTTCACAGTTTTTACTTACAGTTTCTACGTTATCGCCCAGAACGGCGATGTCATCCGCATATGCGAGCACTTGTGTGACCCCGTTCAGGGGTGATCCGGCCATGTTGTCATCTTGTACCTTCCTGATGACATACTCGAGGACAAGGTTAAAGAGCCATGGTTAGAGGCCAAACCCTTGTTTTAATGCCTCCCGGATTTCAAACTGCAATATGGTAGAGTCTTTTCCCTGCGACTGAGTCGTAAGCTTTTTTGAAGTCAACGAACAGTCGGTGAACCGTCTCTCCGTATTCCCACTTATTTTCCAGTAGTTGCCTTATTGTGAATATTTGGTCGCTCGTTGAGCGGTTCCTACGGAATCTACATTGGTAGTCTCCCAATATTTCTTCTGCGTACGGAGTGATTCTCGCCAGTATGACATTTGTTAGTATTTTGTAAGTGGTTGGGAGCAATAATATTCCCCTGTAGTTTTCGCAGTCAGATCTGTCGCCTTTTTTGAAAATAGGGATGCCTATCGAGGTTTCCCATTCTTCCGGAGTGAGTTCCTTATCTCATATTGTTTTAATCAGTTGGAGGATCTTTCGAGCGGTTGCCTCTCCTCCATGCTTCACAAGCTCTGCCACTTTGCAGTCGACTCCGGAGCCTTGTTGTTTTTCAATCGGTTTATTGCGTCTACAACTTCGTCGAAAGAGGGCTCTGGGATCTGAGGCTCGACTGTATGTATGTCTGGTGCGTTTATTTGTGGTTGATGGGTGCGCACATTGAGCAGGTTTTCAAAGTACTGTTTCCATCTTGTGACGATATTGTTTGTTTTTGTAACCAGACAGCCGTTTGTGTCTCGGATTATTTTGGCTCTCCCTCGGTAGCCATTTCTAATTAAATTTATGCCGGCATACATACCTCAGATGTTCTTTGCTCTGGCGTTTTCTGGGATTTTTTCGATCCGAGACTTCTCCCATTCGTGTTTTTTGCGTTTAAAAAGTCTCGTTGTCTCTTTCCGAATTGTCGCGTATCTTTCTGCGTTGACTTCATCATATCTCTGTAAGTAGATCACTCTGAGGCGTTTACGTTCGTCGATCTTCGCCCTGCATTCATCGTCAAACCAAGGTTTGGACTTACTTGTTTTCTTAAATCCTAATACCTTTTGGGCTGTTTGTTTGGTTGTGTCTGGGATCGATGCCCATTTGGCGCCCAGATTATTGGTTTCCTCTTCCTCACTGCTCCCATTCTCTAGGTTGCTAAATCTATTCGTTAGTTCCTCTTGATATTCAGCCCTTTTGCGCAGGTCTTTTAGTTTATCAATGTCGAGCTTTTATCTTGTCTCCCGTGATGGCCCGTGTGGTCTTGCTGCGAGCCGACTTCTAATTTTGCCCATCCCTAGAAGGTGATCGGAGTCGCAATCTGCTTCTCTATATGGTCTTACGTCAAGGATATTCGAGTGGTGTCTTTTGTATATGAGGAAGTGGAATATTTGGTTACGCGTTATGCCGGCGGGTGATATCCATGTGGCCTTATGAAATTGCTTGTGCTTGAACATCGTGCTTTTCAGTAACAGATCTTTTGACGCTGCGAGCATGGTATTTCGAATTCCATTACCATTGGAAACGTCGTTTCTATAGTTGGTTGGAAGATATCTTTCCAATTTTCGCATTGAGGTCCCCGAGGAGGATTTTAATATTGAATGATGAGATCCCCTCAAATATTTCCTCTAGAGTCTCGTAGAATGTATCCTTCGTTTCTTCGTCCGTAGATTCTGTTGGGGCGTGTACGTTTATAAATACATAATTGTACCATGGTCCCCGTATTTTTAGCACCGACATTCAGTCATTAATAAATTTCACATCTTTTATATGGGGCGTAATCTTCTTGCTTATGATGAAGCCGGTTCCGAGGTTATGTGTATCGGTACCTCCACACACCAGTGTAAATCCGTTGGTTTCGATTACTTGATGTGGGAGTCGGACTTCTTGAAGTGCGACGATGTCCATTTTATATTGTTTCACGTTTTCTACGACCGTCTGTATCGCGCTGATTTATATAACGTTCGAATATCCCACGTGCCGACGCGTATATCCCGCTTTTTCCGTTTTTCCCTACGTCTTCTCCGTACCGACTCGGCAGGTGTTTTCTTGATGATTTGTTCCCTTATAGTAGTGTCGGCTCAACACACCTACGCCTACCGGGTTTTTCGTGAGATTGTTTTTTATATATCGATTATTCATGTTTGTTCCCACGAGTCTTGGGGTTTCAAATAGTCCGCCACATCAGAGCCCCTTTTTGATATGGAAAGGTCTGCTTACTGCTCTGATTCGACCGGGTCAGAGAGGCGCCGTTATAATACAGCCGGTATACCCCTGGCTGCAAACCATCCAATGGGCACGGTGACGCGTAACACCCTGGATTAGGGGTGGTAGATATTTGTGTGTTACTCCTAGCTAGCCTGTCTGACATGGGCGGCCCTACTGAAAGCATATGTTTCCGTCAGCATAGCCTGAGTGATTCATGTAGTTTGAGCCCGCGCACCACGTCAAGGTTTCTATCAAGCGGGGGGTATTGAGTAAACCAATTAAATAAATTAAAATACTTAAAACAATTATAAAAATAAACACATTTAAGAATATTTTAAGCGTTTAAAACTACTAAACACATGAAAGTGGAGTCGCTAGAAAAGTCTTAACTGAATACCTTACAACAAGAAGTAAGTATAACTTAATTAGACCAAGGGCCCAGTGAATGTATTACTTCGGTTTGAGCAATATGGACACTTAGGGGTGGCTTTGAAAGGTGGAAGTCTGACACTGTCCATATGATGTTCTTGAAATATTGAGAAGATTTTGCCGACAGCCGCAATATGTTTAAAGTGAGTCTATATGGAAGAACACTTTTTTTTGAAACAGCAATGAAGTCAATTTTAGTAATGTATATTAAATTTAGTACAGGATAGGACAGACGAATTTATTGATTTTAATTAGGCGCTTTGAAGTGAAGCGTACTCCGTGAACGGTGGGGTTGGTGCCACTTACAAACGTATATAATTACATAACATGCGATCTAAGAATTCTCGAAATATATATTTGAAGCGAAAAGTAAAACTAGTAACCAGTTCTGAAATTCAACTCTTTAAAAAACTCAAAGATATCGAATCCATTTATCATCATCATCATCGGCACTACAACCGGGACCGGTCGTGGCCTTATTTAACAAATCTCTCCACCGATCCCGATTTCGAACCGATGTCATCGAGTTTGGCACTCCCAGGCTCTGGGCGTGCTGGTCTACGCCATCCCTCCATCACAGACAAGGTTTGCCGCGCTGTCTCCTTCCATACAACCTGCCAAAAAGGACTTTCCGGGCAGGCTCCTTTTCGCTCATTCGAGCTAGGTGTCCCGCCCACCAGAGTCTACCGAGCTTGATTTTTCTCACAACATTAGCTTCAAGGTAGATTGCGTACAATTCATGGTTGTAACGTCTCCGGAATCGTCCTCGAATCCATTTATACAAAGTTAAAAAAAATCATGCTGCTGGTGGGCGAACGAAATTAAAGCACTAAGAGCACAGCGCCTACAACCTCATCGTAGGATGAAAAGATCGAGACGACGCGATGAGCTGATTTGTAAGATCACCTACATAACATAAAGAAGTCAAGGCAAGACCTAAAGGCAGCTCTAAAAAGTACAAGACAAGATGCTTCAGAAACACCTACTTGGTACATATTCTGTTAAATGTCTAGCCGGAATTTAAATAAAACAACAAATTTGAATTAATCCTTAAACATTGTTTTATCGTCTTCAAAGTAGGCCCCTTCCGAGGCAATACACTTATGCCAACGATTAATCCAGTCAAACATACACATTTTATAGGGCCCAACCGGGATCGATTTGAGCTCCTTCTTCGATTTCCACTTTTATTGATTCAGTCGACTCGAAACCTATGCTGCAAAGTGGCAGACTGAGTTTGGAAAACAGGAAAAAGTCACAGGGGGCAGTATCTGGTGAATATGGCACTTGTTTGAACATATTAATTGAGTCATTTTCATTTTTCATTTTTTCCAACATTTTTAGTCTCCGTTTTTGGGTTAGATTCTAAATTATATGCTAGACAAAAATCCTTCTATTCTAGCTTAATTATCTTATATTATAACTTACTGGTCCTACAGAGAGGCTCTAAGCTAGACATTATATGACTATTGCGTAATTTGCCTTTCGGCAATAGAATTTTGTTTGTGGTTGTAGTTATGATTATTTGTATAACAACATTTTTTTTGTTTTTATGTTTACACTTCTCTCGGGAGAGGCGAACCTTTAGCGCCGACACGGGCCCGAGATGCCACCAAATAAGCGTTGCAGTACCTTTATGTACAGTTGTAGGTTGTAACGCTTCGGGAACACTCGCACGGGGGTGGGGATTCTATAGCTTTCCCGCTCTGTAACGGAACGAATTCTGATGCAGAGATGTTCACGCCGTCGGGAGATCAACCGCAAACTGGTGCGATCTGTCGGATTGTCTCGTGGTGCGCATATAAACCGATTTGTGCGGAACAAGGCCACGAATTATCGAAGAACAGTATCCGTGATAACATCTGTAAAACAGACAGAGGTCAGCTACGCGCCTTCGATGTGATAGCGACTGACGTTCCGACATCAGAGCCGATTTCCCGATCAGGCGTATCGCTCGTCTCTGTATGCTGTCAAGTTGGTCGAGGGTATGTTTAGGAGCAGAGCTCCAAACATGATAGCAATATTCGTGAGCGGATCTAATTTGGGGATTATACAGAAGAAGAAGTTGGGCCGGACTAAAATATTTCTTGGCTCTCAAAGGATAAATCAGTTTTCCTGAGGTGGATCTGACAATGTTTACGCGTTTATGCCACGATACATTCCCGCAGACCGTGACGCCGAGCAATTTCAAGCTTTCCCCAGATTCGAGGGCCTGGCCATTCATCATCAGTTGTGGAACTGTGGGGAGGAAGTATTGTGCCTACCTCGGACACTCCGTTCACTTCCCCCTCCATCATAAATTGTTCGCCGCGTAAACTGTTCCCAAAAAAAAAAACAAAGCAAAACGAAACTCCGCAACACACCGTCCACAAGAAGCGAGTAAAAGGAAGGTACGATAAAACACACTGGTTCCGCAGCACAGCAAACGAAATGAAACGCACTGATTAGATGTTGTGACAAATGTGTTTTTTTTTTTATTTTTAATTAATTGTGTTATTGTTTTATATAACATTTTTAAATTTATGAAATCGTATAGATCACTACAAGCATTGCTATTATTAATTAAATATGTTCACAAACGATGTGGATTGTTTATGGTATCGCCAGGAAGCCTACGAAGGAACAACGTTCTTTGTTTGCACTTGGTGCGAGTTAGGGAAATTGGCTTCAGCGTCGATTGCGCTAATTACATGCAGCTGGCGTTGGACTATTTATCGCTGGCTAAAAGGGTCGACAACCGATGTGTGCATAGATAGTTTTTATGTACATATATTGAGGCTGGGATTAGCCAACTCAAGGGTAAGATTCCCTGATATGCGGTCGTATGATATGCGAACCGGTGAATTTTATTACAGGGAATTTATGATAAGGTAAGAAAGAACTCTTACAGGAATTGTATGCGAAGATATGCAAGAAAAGGTAAGAATTCGTTTACTGAAGCTTTTTAGATTATATCTTAGATAATCCTAGACGCGTAAAGCATTTAAGGTACTAATGCGAATGCATTAGCGAAATTATGTGATTGGATGGGTTATGGAGGTGTTTTTTAGGTAAGTGAACCGTGGGGTTTGGCGGAACCGCCACAGAACCGATGATCCGCTTTTCTTTGTGAATGTTGTATACTGTGTCTTCGTTGCATTCAAGTCGACAAGATTGGCCTTTCCCCACGGCAGGACTTTATCCAGATCCCGGTTCAGAGACTCAATCTCTCTACATCTCAGCTGGTGCGACGTTGATTCATCAATCGGCCGATCACTCGAAAAAGAGGAAAGAGCCTTACTATCATCCGCAAAACTGAACACTTTGTTATCCGTTGTCGCCAACAAATCATTTGCGTGAAGCAAAAACAAGGTTGGAGCCAAAATAGAACCTTGAGGCACCCCAGAATTAACAGGGTACAGATGCGAACACTCGCCATTCACAACAACCCGCATAGATCGATTTTCGTGGAAGCACTTCGTCCAGTCGCAAAGCTGTTGGAGAAGTCCATATGAACGAAGCTAGCTCAGCAATGTTCTGTGCCAGATGTGGTCAAACGCCTTGGAGATATCCAATGGGAACGCCCTCGACTCACCATGCCCCTCAATCGCAGATGTCCATATATCGATTATTAGGGTCAAAATGTCTCCCATGGACCGCCTGCCACGGAATCCGCATTGTCAATCATTCAGAATTCCGTTGAACTCCAAATACTTAATTATTATACTCAGTACTGATGACCTTTTTCAATACCTTAGATGACATAGACAGTAATGCTATCGGTTGGTAATTTTGTGAGAGCCATTTTTTCCCTCTTTAGAATTGGCTGAATTCGATCAAGTTTCCATCAGGTAGAAAATGTTCTCCGTGCATAAGATAAGCGAAAGAGTCTGCCAAGAACCGGCGATAGTTCTGGAGCACAGTTCTTAAGGACTATTCTTGGTATTCCGTCTGGGTCGGTAGCCTCGCTACAGTCCAGTCCAAGTAGAGTGCCCTGAGTAGTACCCGGACGAAACTTCACATACCGCATCAAAGACCGTACCGGAGCGATCACAGGTGGCTCCAAACGACCGGAATCGAGGTTTGAATTCGCGGAAAATAAATTTGCGAACACATTAGCTGTATCTAGAGGAAAAGAGGAAGAAACGAAGTCACTCCTAAAACCAATCGCCTAGTTGCACGCGATTTTGATTCTAACAAACTTCGTTTTGTTAACATCGGTGGGATTGGAGAGCCTTTATTTATAAGCTCTTTTTTTACCGCTGTAATCTGTTCGCATTTTTATCAAACCAAGGCTTATCAGATCAACTTCTTTTAATGGAATGCGGAATGTAGATTTTCATCCCGAGAAGAATAATCGCTGTGGTCGACTCCACGCATGCGGTAACATCGGAGTCTCCAAGGCACTTCCCCGATCAAGGAAAGGATGTGAAGTAATCTCGCAAATCGCCCCAGTTATCAGCACTACGAGGGGCGTTGTCAGTGCGCCGGCATGGGCGCTGGGTTCTACTACGACCCCACAAAATGTTCACTGTCACTCACTGATTGTTCCGCCGCAGCAAACTGTTCACCAGAAAATCAAAACAAAACTCCGCAATAAGCCATCCACAGGAAGTGAGTAAAATTAAACACTCGAAGATATGTTGTTGTTTGTAATTCATCATCATCATCATCATCATCGGCACCACAACCGGGAACCGGTCTTGGCCTTATTTAGCAAGTCCTGAGGCTTGTTAAATTTTCCATAATGATTTATTTTGTCTGGGCAAGGTCATTAGTCTTGCGCCAGGGGCTCCCCGACGGGGAATCGAACCCCGGTCTCCCGGGTGACAGGCGGGTATTGTTTGTAATTAATAACTTTTATTTTATTGATCCGCAGTTTTTAATTTAACTTCGCTTGAGGTTATTTCTCTCGCGATTTCAAATGTTGTTGTCATCGTTAATATGTTCTATTTTATGGAAAACTATTTATATCTACTTTAATACTCAGTACGAACATTCACTGAATAATAATTAGGCATGTAAAAGGGGTAAGGTAACTTTTATTCGCGCAGGCGACTCGCCCGATTCAAAACTACACTCCAGTTGGTGGTAATTTCGCGACTCTGGGATGTATGCATCCCCGGTGCGCTACGAGGAACGAAAGACGATCCAAGCATCTCGTCCGGTGGTTGAAGTACGACTCACTGATTGCAGGGCTCGTGCAGAGCCAACCCGATAATGGGGTGAGTTCGTGGTGTGGTGAAAAGGAAATGAAATTTTCCTTTCGCCCAGTGACCAATGGGAGACGATCTCTGGGACGTAGATCGGTGGGTGTGTGGTGATCTTAGCAATGTGCTAATGGATCATTGTTTTCTCATGCAACGAAGGTCACGAGAAACTAAATCCGAAACGTAGAACGGAAGGGAGGGATGCAGCTGAGCAAATACGCAGCTGAGCACCTCGTTAGGTGTTAATGGAATTGGGATACACAATGGTAATTGTATATCGGATCTTTGGTCGACGGGAAAAAACCGAATTCTTGCTTGCATCGCATAAGAAATTGTTTAGTGGCTAAGCAAGAAGTTGGTGATTGTTTGTCTGTTGGACAAACAGATCATGTAATTTGTCTTGCAGGTGAGTCAACAAGGACAAAAGTGTCGCCAGCCAATGTGCATTTAGGTAAGATTGATAAGATGCAATGAATTATGAATGCTAGAGAATTATTTTAGGGAATTTAGGAAATGCATTGGATGCATGAATGAAAGAATTCTTGTAGGGAATTTGTGTAATGCGTTAGTCCTTGAAGAAGGAAATGTTCTTGAACATACATGTCCTTGAAGAAGGAAATGTTGCTGGTATGCGAGGAAGGTGGGAGTTGGGTTGTAAATATGCGGGGTTCTACAGGTAAGCTTTAAAGAACCCTCAAAGCACCATACCTCCAAAAATGGCGAAGTTGCTTAGGTCAGTTATTCGTTTGAAATGCAAGTGGTTGCGCGACCGATACCAAGCAGTGATCTGAGTTTTCCCAATGGCAGAGACACCTCTACGGTATAAACACTCGGTTCGGATGTCAAAAACAGATCCAATGTATTCGCATAATCACCTCGGGCATCCGGCATTCGTGTAGATTCCTCCACGAGTTGTGGCTAACAGCGAACATCTCCCCCAGCCTCCCAGCTTCGTCGGTTCTTTTGGAGTGCACCAACCAGTCGGATTTGTGCACATTAAAATTGCCAAAGACGATAATTTCGTAAGCTGGGTGGTTGATCTGTATCCAGTCGACGGCACGTGAAAGATGTTCGAAAAATGTCGCTGGTCGATCGTCATTCGGGGAGCGGTAAAAACAACAAAGAAATTTAACAGAACTCCTCAGCACGACCTTCAACCATATGATGTCCATGTTACTGGGTTCCAAGGCCTCCATTCTCTGGCAAGCCAGATGGGACCGCATGAAGACGCAAGCTCCGCCCTTAAAACGGAAGCTCGAATGTAAGTCGCGTCCTGAGCAACGAATGTATGTCGACACAGTTGACAAATCGACCTGGGTTTCAGTTAGGGCAAGGATATCAGGCTTCGCTGTTTGCAAATATTGGTGGACGGCGTTTACATTCCTATTGGTGAAACCGATGCCCCTCATGTTACAAAATGCCGTTTCGAAGAGGCTCCACAGCGGGAAACGGAACTGGAACAACTTTTGACCTGGAAACAAAAACGGTCCTGTTTTTTAAGCTTAAGATCAAAATAATGGGTTTTCCAATAGGGACTTGACAACTTTTTTTCGGTAGTAAATTATTATAATTTGCAGACGTTGTTCGTTCGTTTACTTAACCATGATGAAAATGTTGAGTTTACTGAATAAATTGACAAGGACAGTTCGATGATTAGTGAAAGGGTGCGTTCACAAATTAAATTCAAAGTCAAGTCCCTATTGGAAAACCCGATACATAAGATGACTTCGGATTTGTTCAAAATATTGATTTTTAACAAATTCACCGATAAATTGTTTATTAAAAAGAAAACCAATCATTTCACAAATCCAGGCGCAGGCGTCATCTTATAATGAATGTTATTACAAAGCTTCATTTAAAGTTTCAAGTCAATCGGATGAAAAATGAGGATGAAACGTTTCCCGAGGTTTTGAAAAATGTTGTTTCGAGATAAACGCATTTCAAGTTTTGAAAGCGTTAAAAGTATAGACATTTTTACTGAACGTTTAATCAGCAATGCCAGCTCCAAACATTTCTCCTTCAATACTAACGTCCATCTCCTCTGATTTTGGACATTGTGGCCTCTCGAGCTCACAGTAATTTCGACAGGTAAGTTACCATTAGTTTTAATACCTTAAAAAATCATTTAAGCAACAAAAGACGATGTTTTCAACAAAAAAAAAGCCTTCACACCAGTTAAAGTGAGAGTAGTGTAAAATTACCCCATATTTTTTTTTAAATATCGTTTTTTCTTTCATAAGTCATGGGTTAGAAGAACTCATATTCCAATTTATTTAATCAGACTTCCTGACTGAATGCTATTGTTAAATGTGTTTTTATCAAATTCTATCTACGTAAATATTTCTGGCCAAAAAAACACCAGAAATAGCAGCGTTAAATTGTAGAGCCTGGCATACCACATACCTTACTCGAGGGCATTGCCTTTGCTGTCTGCTTTCCCCCAGTGAACTATTTTAGCAGCAAGCCGTTATGGGCAGCCTGACGAACTGACTTTACAACTTCTTATGATTGCCAGAAATCATTCAAAGCAACTTATCAATGGTGATACATAGCAAGCCCCACAAATTCAAGCGTGTAATGGGTTGATCGAACCACACGCATTACAGCCCCACACGTGTCATTGTTATAATGTTAGACATTTGCCTACAAAATTGACACACCAAAAAACCGTTTGTCCTCGTAAACTCTAAATAATCTAAATTTAAAATTCAAATCAGATTAGATACCGTTTTAAGTAAATTTAGACCATCTCGCATTATGACCAAAGCCCGGGAGAAGGTTAAACGATTTGCAAGAATTTAAAAAAAAAGAGCTGACAGATTGAAAGATGTTTATAGACAAATCTTCGTCTTCAGATTCCCCTCGTGAGGTGCAATAAACTGAAAATCGAAGTTTATACTTGTTGGCGTTACCATATAGATTTAATTGAGCGACATAGGAATAGGTATGCTATCGAATTTGAAAGAACGTTAACAATCCACTTAACCTGCGTACAATTACTTTTCGACGACGTTTAGACACATTAAAAACTACAGGTTTTGTGTATATTGACGTCGTACTACTGTCGTAAGAAGTTGATGGCTTGTTCAAATGATGTTTTCTGATTCAAACAACTTTTATATCGTTATTAACGGCCCGGGTGGAATTATTTAATATTTGATAAATAATTGTTTTCCATTATAGTTAGAAAAAATTTGATTGACATTTTAGGGGAGACGGACAAGCATCCAGAAAATTATTAATAAGATCCGCAGCTTACCAGAGTTATAAAATAAAGAAATAGAAAATGTGTGGCCCAAGCCTCAAGATAGTAAGTAGAGTGTTGTCAATTGAACCTTCGCACACAGAGTCGCACATTTATGGCAATCTTTTTTAAAAACTCATTGCTGTTGTTGTCGTTTTCGTACAGTTGCGGTTTATAGTGCTCCGGAAATAATAGGTGGTGAGCGAGTTCCGCAGTTTTTCCCGTTCTATAACAAAGTATAATCTTGATATAAATATGCTATTCAAGGGGTGAATTTCCAATTAGTTGGATTCATCGGTTTGCGTTGCGGGGCACAAAGAAAGCTTGAAAAGATATCGTGGATTTCCAAGGCAAATTCCCCGTGCTAATAAATGTAAAACAAAAGTCTGATGTTAATAGTATGTTGTGAAATAAAAGGAATGGCGGGCCTCTGAATGCTCACGAGTAAGTCGACGGAATGCAGAGCCATAAACATGTGAATATTTATACGGCTGCGGATGAAATTTTGAAATTGCGGCGAAGTATAATATCTGAAAATGTAGCTGAGTTTCTTCAAAGTGGACTTGGCAACATTCGCCACACGTTCATGACACGTTGCATCCTCAAAGTTTGCGACACCGAGCAAATCAACCTTTTTAAGATTTCATTATCCGGTGTGGCTTTGACGACTCTTTTTTTCCTGTATATTGTGTCTTCCTGAGATTGATCTCTTTTTATTGTAGGATCGAGGCCAGATATCGATCTAGCGTGATGACCTGGGGCATCTGGGATGGTGCGACGTTGTTGGTTTAACCGGCCGATCGTTTAAAAGTAAGGAAATCAGTATACTCGTATTACCGTCAGGAAAACCGAATATTTTATCACCTATTGATACTAGCAAATCAGTACTATGATAGAGACATAAAATTGCCATTGCTTGTTGTTGTTGTTGCCAGTTAATCAGTAGTCCATAACTTTTGACGGTCAACTCAGTCCCATAGCCCGCTAGGAAAAGAGGATGTATCGTCTCTTTTGGAAATTGATTAGAAATTCAATGAAATGAGAGGTATGAATGGAAGAATTAACAGTACTTTAGCGTGCGAAAAGGAGCATATCTTCAAAAGAGAATAAATACTATCTGGACCAGTGGATTTGCCAATGTTTAGCTCTTTGTGTGTGCGGGCGTATGGGTTTGTGGGGGTTCTTTAAAGCTACGCAAAGAACCACCTACAATTCCAGCCCCAACTCCCTTTGCCAACAAACATTCACCAACCCAAGAACATCGTTCATGCATTTAATGCAACACACCCAAAATTCCCTGAAAAGAATTCTTAAAATGCATGCAACCATTATAATTAGGAAACCTTATCGGCGCCCATGTCAGCCAGCGTACCCTGCCACACACGTGAGCAACATATTTTCCTGGCTTATCCACAGGCACGGCGGCCTTTTGTCCAACCGACAAAAGCAGTTAACACATCTCGCGTCTAGCCGCCAAGAAACGAGTTCTCCAGCATGTAAACATGCAGACAAAGAATTTGACCCTTTCCGCCGGCATAAGATACAGTGCACAATCATCATTGTGTATCTAAATTGCTTTTAGCACCATTTTTCCTAATGGCTTGCAGTCTATTGACACAGCTGCATGCACATCTCGTATGATCCCTTGGTTCTATTTCCTTTTCTCGGTTTTTGGTTTACCCATGACCTCGTAGCACGAGCAAACAATGGATCAACCAGCACACTAGCTAAGATCAACCCAGAGAGATCCTCTCCAATTGGTCACCACAAAGAGAAATTTCACGTTTCTCTCGAGAAAGAAAACTCACCGCTAGCTAAGAGTGGACTCACCGCGAGTCTCTCGAGGTTAATCATTGAGTACACCAGTCGCGAATCAACCACCAACGAGTGCACAAGGGGTCGAGTTGCAACACCAGTGGCGTGCGCATGAGTCTTACCATTTAACGAGTCGGAGTTAGACGATCTAGAATCACGTTGTCTTTGAAATAGTGCAGTTTAATTTAATATATTGCGGTTGATATTGTAAATTGCGTCCAGTGTCGTTTAAGAATGGTCATGCCAATAAGTGGCTCTGTGCTTATATTGAACACCAATAGAATGTAAGCCAGCAATCAGTAAATGTATAAATAAGTAAACCTAAGAATTTAATATCGGAACCTTCATCCGCTGGTATTAACTGCATAGATCGAAAAGTGAGAAAGTATCAATGTTGATAATTCATTTTCATTTTTGAAACATTTTTTTATTTTTCTTTTTATATTCTTAATTTCTAAATTAAAGGCTAGACAAACAATGCTTAAATTCTAGCTTAATTATCTTATATAATAACTTACTGGTCCTTCGCAGACGCTCTAAGCTAAACATTACTTAATATTTGTATAATTTGTTTTCGGCGACAGAACTTTGTGGCAGTACTGATAATTAGTTGAAATACAAAGAAAAAATTGAAAAACTTTGTCAATTTTTTTGTTGTTTTTTTTTCTTAAAATTTAACTTACTTAACTTACCTATTTTTTTTTTTTTTTTTTTTTTTTTATATAAAAGCACTTAACCTAACTTAACTTAAATCTTATACTACCCTAATTCTAGAAAAGCTAAGTCTATGTAAGCTAGCTGATGATAGTATGATTCTATACCGACTTTGGTATCCAGGTCTTTATATGCCATTCAACCACCAGAACTGTTGACGCTGTCTAATACTATCGTCCCGGTCTCTGTGGGAGATAGCCCTACTGAAGCGCAAGAGCTCTTCTTCGGTGCGCGTTACTTCCCGGTCGTAGCACAATCGCCCGTCTATAGATGATCTACTTACATGATAGATCAGCGGAATTCCGGATCTATCCTGTATAAACCCTTTCATATCCAAGTCAAGGAACGCCTCTGGTGGAACAAAACCGTTGCGACGCACGCTCTCATAGTACAAGGTGTTTGGATAATAGGCTCCGAAAATTAGGTCATTGGACGAGCTTATTGCTCTCGCAATATGTCCTCTGATTAATTTAATCATAAAATTATCCACCCTATTTATGTACGCTTCATTATATAAAGTCTCATTTGAGTAATACTTTTTATAGTCCGATTCCGGTGTCAATGTTGATAATTTTATGTGAAATGTTGTATAATACAAATCATCCATCAAAACAATGTGCAAAATAATCCTAACTAACAATTTACAACTAAACAATACCAGTGCTTTTTTTCTCATTCTGTGAACGGCTTGCGGCGGAAATTCTGTGGAATATTAGTAAACCTGTGTGGGGCGAAGTCGTGGTGTCGGCGTACGGCACAGGGTTCTACTCCGTCCCCACAACTCTTCACTGTTTGAACGAACTCAACCAGCTGCAACAATCACCACGAAACGAAAGTAAAATGAAACACCGATTTCAACTAGTTAAAACTTTTATTAATTTGTTCGCTATTGTTATAGTAATTTCACCATGGTGCCGACTATTACTATCTGAACACAAATGTCATTATGATTTGACCGCACGCTCATAAGTTAAAAAAAAGGAAACACTGCTCGACAACTTCACTTAACAGGAAAACAAGCACTTGGAAAACGCTAGTTTTAAAATACGTTCAGAAATTTATACAACGCTAGCTCGAACTCGACTCTGTGGTGTGCGCGTCCACGTGGGGGCTACGGGGAGCGGGGGCGACAACGACCACGACCTGCTCGGTCGGTGGATGTAAAAGGACGTAACGATATTCGTTGTCGAAAGAAATTCAGACAGTGAAACTGGCTTTCTTAAATCAAGGATGCATTTCCTATTCCAAGAGAGACGTAAAGTCTCTCTTTGGGGTAACCAAACAGATCTCATACAGAAGATCGCGACAGTACGCATGTATGTGTGTACGCTGGTTCTTTTATGGATCAAAGCCATGGGAAAGACTCTAAACAAAGAAAGGGATAATGTGCATTCATGGGATGGAGTCTGGTAAAGCAAACAAAACCGAAACTCGTTGAATACTAATTGGATCTTTGTTTGAGATGTGCGTCGCGGCTAAATAAATAGACGCGGCGCAACGAAGAAATGGTGTTAATAGGTTTTGGCTAGATTACCGGGAAATGGTGTTTATGGCATCACTGGTAAGGGTAAGTATTGAATTACTATTTGCATTTGCTTATGCTGTAGGATTTAATTGGTGCCAAAAGATGCGTGTATTTGTTTTGGTCCCTTGGGTGTATGCCGCCAGCCAATGTGTTTGTCTGCTGGCTTATGATACACATGATGAAGCTGGGATAAGCCAACTGAAGGGTAAGGTTTCCTGATTATGCGGTTGTATTATACATGAACCGATGAATTTTCTTTCAGGAAATTTATGATAAGCTTGGAGAGAACTTTTATAGGGGATTTTAAATGCGAAGTTATGAATGCAGGTAAGAATTCTCTTTTCCAGGGGCTTTTTAGATTATACCTTAGATTATCCTAGATGTGTAAAGCATTTAAGGTGCTAAGGATTGCATTAGCGAAATTATGTGATTGGAGTTATGGGGGTTTTTTAGGAAGGCGAACCGTGGGGTTTGACGGAACCGCCACAAACCCGTTCCCGTGCCGGCACACCAACTAATATCTCCCACAGGTTCGGAAGCATATCTGGTTCTTGATCTATTGTTTGTGCTCAAGTTGCAAAATTGATATGGAATTGTTGAGTTCAGTTGCCAAATGTGCTGTGAGAAAAACGTCTTCTTCTATTGCGTTTTTGACTGATCTATCAGGAACTAGATGGCGTTTTTGACGTTCTTTACAAATGCCCGGAATTTCCTTCTATCTGTGATAGACTGTAGTAGTTCTTGTCTCATTTTCTGCTCGCGCAAACATTTTGCACTTTCATTCTGTGCATTGCAGTCCTTACCCTTTTTTCTCCATTTCCGTTACCCGGTTTTCTCCTGCATTGTTCGATTTAGTTTTGATCTATACACCCGGCTTAAACTTCTACGCTGTTTCCCATTTGTAAAAAAAAGTCCTTATCGCAGTCGTTTTTTGCTCTCGTAAATTTTTTTCAGTTTTCCGTTATGATCTCCAATTTACATAATCAGAAGCTTAATGGCTTATGCTCAAGACGTGCAACACACGTGGCGTGAGTTATTGTCCAATCTCGGGATAAAATTTAAAAAATAATTTTTTTGGAGGCGATGCCCTTTTATTTCAACACGTATTGATGCTTTTATTTTTCGGTTAACTGTGACCAATTTTTTAGATTGACTTAAGGTTATTTATACTTAACTGTTATCTTAAACAAGGGGAGTCAAAAAATGATCTTGTTGTCTCTCATTCTCTGGAATAAGATAAGATAAGACATGTTGTGATTATAGTATGAGATTGTGGGGGCAATGTCGTGGCGCCGGCATGGGCGCAGGTTCCACAAATTGAAGAGTTCATCGGTTCTGCCATTAACCGGTCACCAAGGATTAAGTTCACTCGTAAGTTGTCACAAAGGGGGGAAGGAGAATAAAACACTAAAAATGATTTTTATCGTTAGTACAGAGAAGTTTACACAGGAAGACGTCTTAGTTTAATTTATTGACAACGAAAGTTACTTTTTGATTAACTAAATGAAAAACATGAATTAAAAGTCACTTGGAACCTTTCGAATATATTAATGTAAGCATTCTCATTGCCATCGTTCAAACGCACACAATGCATAAACTATCTAAACACTTCGCACTATTAATCCAACTATTATAATTAACTGGGGAGGAAAAGCGACTCCTTGATGGTACGCGTCCCCGATGTTCCGCGGAGAGCGGGAAAAAAACCTACCGTCGCGATCGGTGGTTGTAATAAGACTCAGCGATATACATTCGCTAATGGGGTGAGTTTCCTGGAGAGAGAAAGTGATTCTCTCGTGGTGAAAACGAGGAAGAGGGATTTCGCTGGTGAGGTCCTGTGGTTGTGTGCGTTTATCGTAAATATCACGCTGCCTATCCATGTGGTGAAACAAAGGATAAACGAGATGCATTGTTTTACTCATGCACGAGGCTCGTGAGAAACGAAGCTGACAAAAAAGGGAAGATGGACAAAAGGCATTATGAGATGTGCATTACAGTTGAATAAATAAACCGCTAGTCATCCGGGAAATGGTGCTAAAAGCAAATTGGATACTTATGGCATCTCTGGCCGGGTTCGTGTTTGCATTAGGAAATGTTGGAGAATTCAGTTTCGATGATAATGCCTAAGATGCGTTGATTGTTTGTCGATTGAACAAACGAATCGCTGGGCGGTTTATTGCAGCTGCATAAACAAGCTGTCCGACATTGCATTTTAATGGTGACAAAGAGTGCCGAATGGTTTGGGATTTATGATGCCTTTGTACATTAAAGAATTATTTCAGGGAATTTGAATAGCGCATTAAATGCGTGAATGTTGGGAGAATTCTTTTTAGGAATGGGTATGGCCTGGGTCGATAATCGGGGTGGACGCGGTTGTTACCGCGTTGATGCCGGCAGGGGCAAAGGGGGTGCGGCGTGGTCCACTGGCTTGTTGTGGGTCGCTTGGACTAACAGGTTTATCGTCCGAGTAGGCCGGAACCTATCGGAAATCTGCTCACGTCCGCAGTGACGAAGTGGCGTGTGCGGGAAGAGGCAGGTAGAGGCGCTGTGGGTACTAACCTGTTGTTGGCAGTATCCACCACCGGTTGTACCTTCCCAATAGGTCAGATCCCAATAGGGGCTCGCTGACGTACAACGAAGTGCCAAGGGGTGGGACCTATTGGGGCTCGCTGACATCGTACAACGAAGTGCCAGGAGGCGGGACTTATCTGGGCCTCGCTGACATCGTACAACGAAGTGCCAGGAGGGAGGACTTATTGGGGCTCGCTGACATCGTACAACGAAGTGCCAGGAGATGAGACTTATTGGGGGCTTGCTGGTGGGTGGTTGGTTGTGTCCAACCGACGGCGCCCTGGTTAATGGTGCGCGCTCCTAAGTGTGGTTGATGCACCTGGTGATTAGGGCGGCTTAGTGGGGACCTTTTGCCCAAGGTTGGCGCTTAGATTGAGCCGTGGTGGCTTGGGGGACGTCGGGAGTCCCAAGGGGGAAAAATCCTTACGTGGGAGTAAGGGGGTAGAACCGGGTGTCCTAACTATTGGTTGCTACGTGGAGTAGCTGATGGATAGTAAGGAGCCGGCCTGGGAGTTGGGCGTCCTACTGATTGTTTTGCTAAGCGCAGTAGCTGTGGTTCAGTGAGGAGCCGTAATTGAGAGGGTTACGTAAAGACGAGGGAAGGCGAGCTGGGTCGCGTGGAGTCGGCCGGTGGGCATTGTTGTGCCAGAGTTAAGGAGTGCTGAGATTGCAGGAGGTGTGAGTGATGGAGTTGAAAGGGTTGGAAGAAAGTGACGCCGGGCGTCCTACTGATTGTTTGCTACGCATAGTAGCTAATGTGTAGTGAGGAGCCGGAATTGAAGAGTTGTTGATAGATGAAGGGAGTCGGGTGTGTCGAGTGTGTGTGTGGCATTGTGCGCAATATGTTGAGAAGTGGTGCCGGTTTAGAAGGAGAGGGTGGAGTCGCGTGAAGTTGGGTGTGGGTGGCGTGTAGCCGAAGGACGTCGAAAAGGAGTCGAAAGAGTTGAAAGGAGTCGCGAATATTACCGAAAGGTGTGTATGCCGATCGGTACCCGGAAGGGGTTTACAAATGATTTTATATTTACGTACATAGATGTATATTGAACGATGATTACACGGATGGACAACTCGGGTACACGTTCATACGGTAATTGAAGTTTATTAAAGAATAATGTCGAATAAAACTATTAACAAAAAGAAAATAGAAGTATCTAGTTGTACGTACGGTTTGTGTTAAAACGATAAGTGATGCTGATGGAAGTGGAGACACAGCTGAGAAACTTAAGCAGTAACTTATTCACTTATTGGTTTCCTAATAATTATTAATTTGCCTATTGTTGGAAACAATGATGAAGAGATGAAGAGATAATTTAAAAAAAAAAGACAGTTAGAAAAATACCAAGTATAAATTAAATATATAAAATTATCCCTTGGTTAATTAGATTTTTGTTATGAATAAACAGATTGGTTTGTCAGAACACATGAAATAACATTATTAAAAAAAAAATACATTCACAGGATATTTCTTATTCTTTACATTTGGGTAGTTGTTTTTATAATGTTGTTTAACTTCTTTTTTTGTTTTTATTTGTCAAATTTTTACATCTGTGTCGTCTTCATTTAAAATTCTCATTGCTTAGTTATTCAATATTACTATAATTTGGCAGATAATGGATAAAATAAACAATAAATATAACAAGGAAACACAACATGTAGAAAATCAACAGCAACATTTTAAGCGTGAAGTGATCTTAGGAGAATGGTTTTCAAACACATTCACGGAATTTGAATAGCGGATTAAATGCGTGAATGTTGGGAGAATTCTTTCTTGGAATTTTAGATAATGCGTTGTATGCATTAAATGTCCTTGGAAAAGGAAATGTTTTCAGGTGCTAATGCAATTGCATTAGCGAAAAACAATGGGAATTAGGTTGCAATTATGGCGGGTTCTTCGGGTAAGCTTAAAAGAACTCCCACAGATAACATTGAAATGTTTTTGTTAGGACATGTCGTGTAAGATGCACAAGTTTTGTGGATGAGTCCTACGTTAACTCCGCCCTCCGTTAAACGACAATGTCCTCATTGTTCCCTTGTTTTAATTCTAATAATGTGTCGTTAAAAATTTTCTGTAATCTAGTATTGATCTTATTTGATTTATACTCGTTGTATGTTTTACAAATCGTATTACATAGAATTATAGTAAATATGATACCGATTACAGTCATTATGATAGTAATTGTACTTAAAATAGGACTTCTTTCAATAGGGGTCAGACATTCTTTCATTATTTCGACATTCGACACGGCATTGTCGGAAGTAGAATACAATATTTAGTCTATTCCTATTTTGAAAATATCCACGAAAACTTCCCAATGAAGTGTTTCCAAATAGTTTTTCACCGGCATCGCAACATGCGGATGAGCATTATCATGGAGAAGAATGATTTTGTCATGTCTGGGGTAGTGATTGGCGCGTTTTTCTTTGGTGCTCGGCTCAATCTCATTAATTGTGTTCGGTAGAGAACTCCAGTGATGGTTTCACGCGGTTTCAGCAATTCATAATACACGGCATCAATCTGATCCCACCAAAAACACAGCATGAGTTTTTTTCCCATGAATATTCGGTTTTGCTGTCGATGTTGAAGCATGGTCAGGTGGTCCCCATGATTTTATTTTCTTTGGGCTATCGTAGTGGATCCATTTTTCATCCCCAGTTACTATACGATGCAAGGCGCAAGGCTAATAACCTTGCCCGGAAAAACAAATGATTATGGAAAATTTAAGAAGCCTCGGGACTTGCTAAGTAAGGCCAAGACCGGATCCCTGTTGTAGTGCCGATGATGATGATGACTATACGATGCAAACAACTTTTGTTTTTGCCTGGCACGCAGCTTTTCACTTATGCAAAGTCGGCGTTCAACGTCTCTCGGCTTCAGTTCGTATCGAACCCGATTTCCTTATTTTTGAATCACCCCTAACGATTTTAAACGATGTGAAATTGCTTGTTGAGTTACATCCAATGTATGTGCAAGTTGTTTTTGCGTTTGGGATGGATCGTCCTCCAATATTGCTTCCAATTCCTTGTCTTCGTCCACTTTCGGCCTTCCACTTCGTTTTTTGTCTTCCATGTATAACTCACCGTTTTTAAACGTTCGAAACCACTCACGAAAACTTCTCTCACTCAAAGCAGCCTCACCATATGTTTCTACAAGCAATCGATGCGCCTCAGCGACAGATTTCTTCAAATTAAAGAACTAAATCAAAAGTTCCGACAAATGACGCTTATTTGGCACAAATCTAGACATTTTTGCACCAAAAAAATTATCTAAAGCTGATACAAAGTCACTAATATTTTAACAACATAACCTGTTAGCACGTCTTCAAACTCACAATATTACGTTTGACATCTGAAATTTTATACACAATGTTCTGGTGGGGCTACCGTTTGCCAAACGGGGGAACCTTATTTGTACACCTATTAATGATAAAAAGTTTAAATCGTCCGTTTGTGTGAATCATCATCATCATCGGCACTACAACCGGGATCCGGTCTTGGCCTTATTTAACAAATCTGTCCACAGGTCCCGATTTCAAGCCGATGTCATCCAGTTTGGCACTCCCAGGCACCGGGCGTCCTGGTCTACGCCATACCTTCATCAAGACATGGTCTTCTTCCATACATCCTGCCACAAAGCACTTTCCGGGCAGGCTACTCTTCGATCATTCGAGCTAGGTGTCCCACCCACCCAAGTCTACCGAGCTTGATTTTTATTACAACATTAGATTCAAGGTAGATTGCGTACAACTCATGGTTGTAGCGTCTCCGGAATCGTCCTCCCTCACATACGGGGCCAACAATTCTCCTTAAGACTTTCCTCTCGAACGCGACTAAGAGTTCAAAATACCTTTTATGAAGCACCCGGGTCTCGGATCCATACATGAGTACTGGTAAGACCATGGTCTTGTAGTACTAGGTTGGGTGTTCTGGATAAATTTCAGGATTTAAAGAGCCTTGATAGACCATAGTAGGCTTTGTTGGACTTAATCAGCCGTTCGCGTATTTCTTCTTCCATATTGTTATCGACTGATACTATTGTGGGGGTTTTAAGTCTTCACGCCGATCACGGGTGTTAGGTTCACTATTACCCACCGACGATTTCCGCACAAACTGTCTATCCAAAAAGAAACAACCAAACACCACATAAAAAGGCGAATGAAAGGCACCGGGCGACTTTGGTGTTAACATTTTCTTTATCTTGGTTCCACTTAACTTATTTCTGTAGTGTACCATTTAATAGATGGCTTTATTAATCACTAAATTACTTTTGGCGGAAATACCCAGCATAACTAATTTTCAGCGGCAAGTGCGCGCGCTGTAGCGTTCGAATTACGACTCCGTTACTTGTACGCCGTTTGGCAGCTGATTAGCGACTGACTCATGAAAGGCAAGAGTCCATTTAGGGTGTCGTGGCAGTGGAGGCATAGCTAAGTAAACTCACTGTCACTTACTAGAAACATGGGTCTTGACCGTTGCGATGGTTGTTCCGTGGAAACGCATGATGCTAGTGACTTGCCAGTAAAGAGAATTGATGTGATTTTAGATGGTTTAGGTAGAATGGGAACCGAAATGGTTTTCGGGAAAACTAAATGTTGCTTGGTTGCGAGCGAGAAAAATGGTTTAGGTAGAATGAGAACTGGTTAAGAATGTATTTTATGCGGTTTTAGAAATGAATTTTGTTGCCGGTTTGGGAATGGGTGCTGTTGCAGATTGGGAAATGTATTCCTTGCAAGTTTTGAATGGGGGAGTTGGGTTAAGGTGACGAGCTGTTAGCGGTCAAAATTAGGGAGGAGTTGTGGGTTGGTTTTCCGTGTGATATAGAGAACCCCCATAGTACCCCCACCCCCCAGTGACGTAGTCACGAAAAAACTGGTGGGGCGGAAGGAGCGTTCGGTGTGATGATGGAAAGGGGATTATGTGCCTGTAGATCTGGGTGATTGTTTTTTTGTTCCAGTAGGCGCGGTGGTAGGAGTAGGAACTCTCCTGGGCGAGTTCCTGGGTCCTGGCTGGGCTTCGGTCGTTATAGGAAGTACACCTGGTTGGTACCGCGTGTGTTGCCCGCAGGGGCAGGGGGTTTGCGGTGCGGTCCACTGGCCTGTTGTGGTTCGCCTGAACCACCAGGTGTGTCGTCCAAGGTGGTCGGAGCCTATCGGGAGCTTGCGCAGTGACGAAGTGGCGTGTGCGGAATGGAGGGGCTTCAAGCCCGGAATTTATTCGTCTCCGCAGTGACGGGGTGCCGCATGCGGGATGGAGAAGGGCCGAGTCTAAGGTCGGCATTTTTCGTCCATACGTTGGTATGGGGAGCTGTTTGCCACCCTTGGTAGAAGTGTGGTTTGGTGGGAGCGGGCGTTGACGTGCAGTCTTAGCCTTGCGAGTTCATGTCCGGGTGGGTGTTACTGAGGGATTTCATGCTTTGATCCCCCCTACCCCCTTTCCGCGCTTGTCCTACGTGTGATCCGTGGGGCCATACGATCCGTGGTCAATTGGGATGCTAGACACCCGAAGTTTTGAAGCGGTTGGGTTTTGGGAGACAGAGGGTTGATGTGGTCCCGGGTGTGCTTTCCTCTGGGACTGCCTCTGCTGGTGCGGTGACCTATTCTGTGGGAGTGAAGTATGGTGCGCAGGGCATTCTACAATGTCATGGCCATACTGCCAGCACTCCCGGCAGAAAGGTGTGTTTCGCCTTTTTTGGGCACTCGTCGTATAGGTGGCCTTTTTTATGGCAAAAACTGCACGTAATGCGTGCAGTCACCTGGTATAAGCGACGGGCGCCTTGTTCCCTCGTGGTTTGATCTGGTGGTGTGGTATTCTGAGGGTGCGGCTTGCCCGTTAGATATGTGCGTTCCGATGGCGTTTCTTACCTCCACCCGAATTTGGTCTAATTCGCAGCGGAGTGAGGCCAGGAGCGCTAAGAGGTCGGATAAGGTGACATGTGCACGGGAATGGTCTGAGGGAGAGTCGCTGGGCCTGCGGCCTTGGGTTTGCTGGGGAAATTGAGTTGCGCTAAATGGAGCCGGCCTTCTGGGGGGTGTGGGTGGCTGTGAGGATGGCGTTACTGGAGAAGTCCGGGGTGCTGCTAGTGGCAATAGTGAGTGCCGTATAGGCGGAATGACGTGTTGGTTAACCGTCGCTATTTGGTACGCAGGGGGCTCACAATTGCGTCAGCGATTTTGGATAGGTAGCCCAAGCTCTGGTTGGGTTGGGCTATTAATGCCGAGCGGGCATGTTGTGGGAGGCATCTCAAGAAATGAGACCTGATAAAATCGCCCGAGATCCTGGTGCCCGCTATTGAGCATAAATGGGCCAGGAAGAGGGACGCTTTCATTCCCGAAAGATTGGTCTCACTCGCCAAGCGTTGTTGTCGCCTGCTCCCGGGCTCGTCCAGTGCGTCGAGGAGCGTCTCCCGCATGCTGCTGTGCGGATTGGGGTCTGCTGACCTAATAATTGGGGCTACATGCGTCCGTTGGGTGCGGTCGAGCACTCGCATCAACTCAACTGCACGGAGTTCTTCGTCGTGCATGTTGGCGGCCCGGAAGATGCGGCCTGCTATGGCGAACCATAGCTCTGCGTCCTCCTCGTCGAAAGGAGGGAGCTTAATATTGAGAGGGTGGGGGTTGGGTTCGACGCTGGAAGCGTCTGGAACGCGGGGGAATCAGATCGCGCTTGCGCCTGCTGGGAGGTCCCAGCCCGTGTGTTGGGGAAGTTAGAATGAGTTGGCTTGTGTCTGTGTGAGTAGCGAAGGGGCGCTGGGGGACGCGAAGAGTTGAATCAATGAGGTCGGAAGGAGTCGCGGAGGGTTAAGAGTGGGTACACGGAGTCGAAAAGAAGTCGGCTAGATGGAGTCGAGTGAGTCGCGAATGCTGCTGGGAAGAATTGCACGTTGGGTTATACCCAGAAGGGGCTTACAATATTTATTTATTTATTTTTATTAAGTAATTTGACAATAGAATTTAGTGGGGCTATTCTGTGTCGCTTTTCTTATGTTTAATAAAAAGAAATCGTTTTTACTTTGTTTTTGTGATGTAAGATTTTTGAAAAAAAAGGTTTTATTACAACAACTATGTTTTAGGCAGCAGTGAAAGTATATATGGAGGTTTGATTGCGTAATTTATTATATATTTATATGTTTGGTGGGAAGTTGATTTCTTAACATTTGTTGTTTGTTGATGCGAAATAAAATTTATTGAATTAGATATTTACGAATGTGCCCTCGTTAATTGCTATTGTGTTGTTTTTGTGGCATTTAACTTGGTTAAGTAGTCTAAGAATTAATTGCATGTATAGATGTTTCAGTATTTAAAGGAAAACTTAGGGGAGCGTTAAAGCGATACAATGCGATGGCAACTAAGGTCAAAACGTATTACTAATTTACCCTGGTACGGTACTGGGCTAGTTTTTCTTATTTATGTAAAAGATGCTATATTACTGTATTTGAGTAAATTTACTGCAACTCTGAAAGGGTTAACTCCGATTGTTTTCGTATTTCTATAATTAATTAGAGGAATCGACGGTTAAATGTTTATTTACTGGACTTGTTGCCGCTTAATATTATCTATAATTATTTGGTTGTTTACAATTAATTATGATATGTGATTTTAAATTTGGTTACTAATTGAATATGTTTATAATGATTTATTACACTAGTTGTTCTTTTGTTTTATTTAAAATATATGTAATTAAAATTGACGGATCGTCTGTGCCGGTCAAATAAATAGTTAGTAATTTGAAATTTAAATTTAAGTTTGGTGGCTCAGAAAGAGCTCGCCGCAAGGAGAAATGACACTTGAAAAATACAAACGAAAGAAAAAACCTGTCTATCTGGAACTGTTGTGTCCGGGTGTGGCGTTGGCAATACGGCAGCTCCTGGTCCGTTGATGATGTGTTGGGGTTTGGTTACACTTTGCCCGGTATGCAGCGTTCTTACGTTCAGTCGCTAGTTTGCACTCATCATCAAACCAGTCGCTCCGATCTCTACGACTACTGCCTAAGATGGAGTTGGCAGTACTAATGACAGTATTCTTAAGGCGTGTCCATTTCTCTTCTACGCCCGGCATTCTGGCGCCAGGACTTATTCTCCCTTCGTCGAGATCTTCGAGAGCGAGTCCTAGTGCATAACCAAAGGTGTTACTGGTATTCTCATTGCGTAAGGCAGCCGTGTTGATTCGAACGTGATCCGCGGATCCAATATCTATCCGTGGGGGAATCTGCGCTGGGAAAACTGTACCAACAAGATAGAGATCCGAGTCGACGTTGGCACCTCGGTACGTTCTTACCGTCATCAGGCCCGAGGAGTGGCGGCGATCTATCGACACGTGGTCAACTTGGTTGCGAGTGGCTCCATCAGGTGATATCCAGGTGGCTTTGTGGATATCTTTACGCGGAAACCTGGTACTTGCAACGACCAAGTTTTTCGATGCTGCCAGTTCGATCACTCGTAGTCCATTGTCATTAGTGTTCTCATGCAAGCTATGGGCTATCGCAGGCTTCAGTTTTTAGCTGACTAGAAAGTCTACCCCGAGCACATTGTGTTTTGCATGACAGCTGTAATACTCGTTTCTTTGAATAACAACACTCCCCGTCCATCTTATTTCTTGTAATGCTGCTATGTCAGCCTTATATTCAGACAGGACATAGCTTTGTATAGTGAGCGGACGTTTCATGAGAAAATTCTTAAATCGTTTAGCCATATTCGTTTCCGTGGTCGTCGTCGTATCCGGTCCATATCCGAGGCTTGTTAAATTTGCCATAATAATTCATTTTTACGGGCCTGGTTATTAGTTTTGCGCCAACCTTTCTCAGGATGTCGCTGCATGCATTGGTTCACTACTTGGCGGGTGCCAAAGTAGCTATCCAGGGGTGTCACATGGAGACTGCATGTCAACTTGCATTGAAAAGGGACAAGGATCGTCCTGGCCTTCGCCGGGTTGAAAGCAATCAGTGACTTTGCCCTGTATGTTCACTCCCATCTCCCCCTTGCCCTTATAATACAGCAGATTACTTGGGTGCGAAAACTGGGTCTAAGAATGAATGTTCCTAAATGTCGTTCACATCGTACTAATGGGCAAAAAGAGAATCGCTCATACACCATATTACAACACATCTCGTAAGTCAAGTCAAACGAATGATATATGTGAAATTTTAACTTGGGATCAAGATTAGTACAGTCTTGACCAGTAATCCATGACATTGAACACTAAAACAGAAAGAAAGCAATCTGTGTAAATATTCGATATTCACTGAAAATTAAATGGACTAAAAATATGTAGACAATTATCCTGCTGCTGCTGTCCATATGATACATAGGGTCGTGCTAATCCTCCTTCGTACATAAGCCGAATAGACCTGTAGGTGGGGCGTGAAATTTGCGCCCAAATGTTTCTCAGGTGACATGAAACAACACTTAGAAGGAACTCATTGTTCCTTTGCTGAAACCAAACGCGATACGAGGTAAAAGGGAATAAGGACAAATTCAAAGTGGAAATGTAGGAAGATGTCCCTGCTCGATATTACGTTCCTTTCCACTTGAGGCACTTACTTTTCACAATGAATTTGCATGTGTTGTTCAGGAATAGAGCGAGGGGGTACATTGCTGCCAGCGAACCATATATCTGTTAGTTCACTTAGAAATGTATAGAAGTATTTATCTGTATTTACTGAAAGGATATAAATCATTGAATACTAAGTATATCCATGACGTTGAATGTTCGGCACCTTATCCATAACTTTGAGCACCGCGCATAACGTAATGCTAACGATTTAAGGGCTGCTACAACACTCGACAGTGATTGAGAAACATGTGTAACAATTCTCATAATGCGAACGAATTCACAAGTGACTAAATTCACAAGGACTATATTCATTTAGTTGTCATCCTGATTGTCCCCTTGAAACTATTTTGTATGCGGGGGTAACTGCCCTTAAAGAGCCTTTAATTTTGTACCTAAAGTAACAGCAATGCCTATGGGCCCATCTAAGCAGCTACCTGAGTCTAAACAAAATATCCTGTGTGCGGTCTCAATTCACTTTTGAACACTCAAGGATAATGTGTCATACCTACAGAGAAGTTAAGGATAAAAGGATCTCACACAGGAGAACAATAAACCCATCAACTCTGTTGGAATCACATCAAATTCGACACGGCTATTGGGTCTGGTCCCACAACTTGAAGGGATATCAATGAAAATTAAATTGTATTTTTGGGAGGTTTCTCTTCAGACTTCAGTTATAGGGGGCAATAAATTTGATTTCGTTTACAGAAGGCGTCAACGTCGCATTGCACGCCTCCCACAACATGGCTTAAAAGAAATCTAATTAACTACCCGGCTAAACAAACATACGCATACACAGCCAAAACTAACCGAAGTGTGTCGGGTTTTGGACAGGTGTCCTTTTCTAAAGCAATCGGTAACATTGGTGGCAATAAATGTTCTATTCTTCTTCTGGACAGATATACAATAGGGTGTGTATATATTGTGACACCTACTTTTATTGTCTTATTCAGTCCTTACTTTCCTTCTGTGCGGTGATGAGTTAGCTCGACTATCGTTTGATTTCGGCCTTTCCACACCCTCGAGAACCCATCCAATCTCGACCGCCTATCATCAATCGCCTTTCGTTCAAATAATGAAAGTAAATTAATTTTGGGACACATATCGACTATTGTGCGTGCCGTCAAAAGATGTTTTTGGGCATTTCTTCCCCGCCTTTGTTTGACACCCTGTGTTCGGTCTATCGGTACAACAAACCGGGGGAACTAGTTAGATAAGATAAAGCGAGGCCACTACTATGATGGCGATGGAATTAGTCAGAAGGCGAGAATGTGAGTTATTTGTGAAGAACGTAAATATACTCGTATGAGATCATTCAATTTTTGTGGTGGAAGATGAAAGGTGACGCACTTATAGAGTGACTATGATTTCCCGGTATTGCACAAATAAACTAACTAGCAGATGCAACTAGTGTTAATATTTTAATAGGTCCGACTTCGACTTATTTTCCGATAGAACTCCAGTGCTATTCAGTGACAACAAAAGAAGACAAAAATAAGTCATAACTCTCCCAAAGGACATTGCCATGTTTTACAGAATGAAGCAAAAAACAAAATTGGAATTATTTTGATCATTCAAAAATAGAAAATGGAAAGTTTGTGTTATTCTATTAATGAACGTTTGGAAAAGGGTCACATTACACTGTATATAGCTAATGTGGCAATTACAAACTACATATACGTATTTTTTGGGACAGGAACGATCTGAAATTAACATGGAGATGACTTCATAATATCACTGTTGACAGCCTTCCTTTATAAAACAATTCTCTTAGGACTGGCGAGTCCATAACACTGTAAAAGTACTCTGACATATTAGTACCAATAAGTTCAGGGATTCACTCAGGCAGGTTCGAAAGCTTTTGACTTTAGCTTTTTTTCAATCGACGTCGTCGAGTACTGCTTTGGTATGGCTTGTGATTCAGTGGATTTGGTTTTCGTATTAGTTTTGCTTGGCTTTTTTGATTTGGGACTTCTTCAAAACATGCAGGTGGCTTGTGTCCACCTATCCTCAGTAGGCATGCGCTATATCCACCTCTACTTTCCAACACATTCCTATTTGCTCCCTCTGGGACCATCTGTCGATATTTTTTCGGGAGAAAGGTCGATGTATTTAGTTCTTGCAGCGCTTATAGTTTGCAAAGGTTCTCCATGCACAAATTCCTATCTTTTTTTTTTTATTAGACTTCTCTCGGGAGAGGCGAACCTATAGCGCCGAGTGGGCGCCTCGATATTCCATCAAATAACTGTTGCAGTTCTTTTTGAACAGTTGCAGGTTGTGCCGCTCCGGGAACACTCGCGTGGGAAGGGAGTTCCACAGCTTCCCCGCTCTGTAACGGAACGAGTTCTGATGCAGGGATGTTTGCGCTGTCGGGAGATGAACCACAAACGGGTGGGACCCGTCGGATTGTCTTGTGGAGCGCATATAAGCCGAATTGCGTGGAACAATACCAAGAATCTTCGAAGAACAGTACCCGTTATAATATCTGTAAAACAGACAGAGGTCGGCAACGCGCCTTCGCTGTGATAGCGACTGTAGTCCGGACGTCAGCGCCGAGTCCTCGATCAGGCGGATCGCTCGTCTCTGTATGCTCTCAAGTAGGTCGAGGGTATGTTTAGGAGCCGAGCTCCAAACATGAGAGCAATATTCGAGCGCGGGTCTAATTTGGGATTTATATAGGAGAAGAAGTTGGGCCGGAGTAAAATATTTCTTGGCTCTAAAGAGATACCTCAGTTTTCCTGAAGCTGACCTAGCGATACTCGACATGTGTTTATGCCACGATACATTCCCACACACCGTGACGCCGAGAAATTTCAAACTTTCCCCAGTCTCGAGGGCCCGCCCATTCATCATCAGCTGAGGAACCGATGATCCACTTTTCTTTGTGAATGTTGTATGTTGTGTCTTCGCTGCATTGAAGTCGATCAGATTGGCCCTTCCCTACTGCAGGACCTTATCTAGATCCTGAATCAGAGAGTCAATCTGTCTACATCTCAGCTGATGCGATGCAGATGCACCAATCGGCCGAACACTCGAAAATGAGGAAACAAGCGTACTATCATCCACAAAACTGAACCATATCATATCAAATCCGTTGTCTCCAACAAATCATTTATGTGAAGCAAGAACAAGGTTGGATCCAAAATAGAACCTTGGGGCACCCCCGAATTAACGGTATATAGAACCGAACACTCGCCGCCCACAACAACCCGGATCGATCGATTCTCGAGTCCAGTCGCAAAGCTGTTGGGAAAGACCATAAGAACGAAGTTTGCTCAGCAATGCCCCGTGCCAGACGCGGTCAAAAGTCTTGCAGATATCCAATACGACCACCCGTGACTCACCATGCCGTTCAATCGCAGATGTCCATATATCGGTTATAAGCGTCAAAAGGTCTCCGTGGACCGCCTGCGTCGGTATCCGTATTGGCGGTCATTCAGAAGTTCGTTGCACTCCAAATACTTAACTAACTCCATTTTCCATTACCTTAGATAAAATAGACAGTAATGCTATCGGACGGTCATTTTGTGGGAGCCATTTTTTCCCCTCTTTGGAATTGGCTGAATTCGAGCAACCTTCCATCAGGTAGAAAATGTTCTCCGTGCATAACATAAGCGAAAGAGTCTGCCAAGAACCGGCGATAGTTCTGGAGCACAGTTCTTAAAGACCATTGCTGGTATTCCGTCCGCGCCGGTTGCCTTCCTACAATCAAGTTCACGTAGAATGCGTCGAATAGTGCGCGGACGAAATCTCACATCCCGCATCGAAGACCGTACCGGCGAGATCACAAGTGGCTACAAAAAGCCGGGATCGAGGTTTGAATTCGCGGAAAATAAATTTGCGAACACATCAGCTTTATCCTTTGAATTCGTGACTAACGTCCCGCTGTCTGTCTTTAACGGAGGGAAAGAGGAGGATGCAAAGTTACCGCTGACAGCTTTTGCCATTGATCAGAAGGAGGGCGAACCAGTTGGCCACCGAAGGAGCTTATTGATCACCCTGTCGCTGTGAGACTTCTTCGCGGTATCAATCGCCTGGTTGCACGCGTTTCTGATTCTAACAAAATTCGTTCTGTTAACATCGGTGGGATTGGAGCGCCAGTGCTTAAAAGCTTTATTTTTGCCGCTGTAATCAGTTCGCATGTTTATCAAACCAAGGTTTATCAGACGAACTTCGTGTGATGGAATGTGGAATATACATCTCTATCCCCAGAAGAATAATCTCTGATACCGACTCCGCGCAAGCGTTAACTTCGGAGTTTCCGAAGCACACCTCGGACCATGGAAAGGATGCGAAGAAATCTCGCAAATGGCCCCAGTTAGCGGCCCCATACTTCCATACATGTCGAAGCTGTCTAGGCCGGTTATTCGCTTGATATGCAAGTGCTTGCGCGACAGATACCAAGCAGTGATCTGAGTTTCCCAGTGGCGCAGAAACCTCTACGGTATAAATACTCGGTTCGGATGTCAAACACAGATCCAGGGTGTTAGGATAATTGCCTCGGACATGCGGCACTCGCGTTGTCTCCACCACGAGTTGAGTCAAGTTGTGGATCACAGCAAACATATCCGCCAGCCTCCCAGCCTCGTCAGTTCTGTTAGAATGTAACAACCAGCCGGAATTGTGCACATTAAAATCGTCAAGGACTACAATTTCAGAAGCTGGGTGGCTGATCTGTATCCAGTCGACTGTATGTGAAAGATGTTCGAAAAATGTCGCCGCTCGATCGTCATTCGGGGAGCGGTAAAGACAACAAAGAAATTTAACGGAATTCCTCAGCACGACCCTCAACCATATGATGTCCATATTATTGGGTTCCAACGCCTCCATCCTCTGGTAAGCCAGATTGGATCCAAGCATAGGTTGACGATCAGCATGACTTCGCAACTAAAGGGCTTCGAGCGGCGACAATTAATTCTTTGGCTGGGTGGCCCCTTTTTTTATTTTGTGGCTATATTTGACCTACAAAAATAAGTCGGAGTCAAGGGTTTAATGGCATTCCTAAGCCCACGTTATTTTGTGGCGGTATCTTGTCCGCATGTGGCACTGTCAGCCATAGTTATACGTCTAGCTGTAAATTTCAGGTTTCGGAGTATGTGATTAGTTTAGCCCGTGGTATTGGTATTCGTGGTCCGCAGTTGTGAGGATTGAAAGAGGTTGTGGTGACATGGCAATCCCGAATGGTGGGCCTATATTGCCTGAGGCCCCCTTTTTTCGCAGAAATTAGTACTGCAACTTTCTATTTTTTCCTTAAGTGTGTGGGGGTTCTTTAAAGCATTCCCTAAGAACCACCCATTTCCTTAAATCAACCTGCCTTCCCCTCACTCCAGAAGCCACTTTACTTACCTGCAATCGAGCAGCGTAAGCTACCTTTCATTAGCTTTCACCCAGAAAGCGTCCACATCACCAAATCATTTCTTTCATATTACATGAACCATATCAACCCAATTGGCTCAGCTCGTCAGCAATCTCGATTGGTAACCACACGCCAATCTAGCAACGTGTTCTTGTTCCAATAATCCGTTGGTCACGCCACGGCAAATCGCTTTCTTATACAGCTGCAGCCAATTATCCCTGATCGGTTGCATAAGCGATAAACTAGCATCGAATTGGACGTGATCATAGTTTGTTTTTCCTAAACAATCTAGCAATGGTCACGTCCCATGTTTTGTTCACTAATACAAAGCATAGCGCAACTCGCGCCTAACTGCCAAGAGCCGAATTCTTTGCCAGTGTAAATATTCACACTGAAATTCGACTTGAACCCCGAAATAGCGTTTCTTTTTCGGCCGCTATACGAGCGAGTATCTATTTGCACAGCTGACCTATTTGAATTCAAATATCGTTAGTCAGTTTTTGTTGTCATTTTTCCTTATTCGACTGCAGCCGATATATGAAATACTGTTCTTCCCCATGTACAGGCCCTCTTCCTGTTTGTGTGCATCTTGAATAGTGATATCCGCGGGAAACAACATCTAGAATCGTCACCAGAGTCAGATTTCTATCCCTACAGCGGACGGTCGCGCCGCTTAACGTTACTTTTCATCCTTCGCTGCGTTACAAAGGAGTCAGTTTTTAACATGGTCAAAATACACGATTTCAGAGTGCGAGTTGGAGGCCCGTGTTTTTAGTTACCGAGACGATACTTCCGTTTTGTTCTTTGAAAGTGAACTTTGTACGTTATTTTCGGCGATCCTGAAGGAGTGTGGGTGTTCATCGCCAAAGGATTAAGTGAACTTGGTTGTGCATAATTTCTGAGCTAATAAACACTAGAATATATTAAGTCTTCTTGAAGTTTTGTTGTGAACCAATTTTCAAAGACAGTAAACACCCTATATTGTGAACTCCCAGTTTTATGCGCATGTGCCGATGCCATAACTTAGATAAAATAAAGAACACTTAACAACTAAATGCTTGCGTGCATTTTCATTTTTCTGCTTGCTCGAAGTTCGGTTTATTTTGTGGACAATTTACAGTGAAACAAATGGTAAGTGTTGGGGCGTTGAGTGGATCTAGTGCCGATGTCTGGTACATACTACAACCCCCACAAGTGGACGCAATTTGTCATGCTTTGAAAATAATCATACTTGAAGGAAATGCATTGCTTTGTCAAGGTAATGAAGAAAGTTATCCAAACCCACGATGTGACGATGTTAGAACCACAAAACTGTTGCCTCATATGACTACTGCGTGTATGTAAGAATGTCTCCAGTCGCTATATAAGTTTAGTTTAGTGGGGCTCCACCTCATTTATTACCTTAGAGGAAGCTTAAAAAAATATTCGTAGATCTAACTTACGAACTATGATGTGATTGTTGGATTTACGTTAATGCTCTGATATATGGCGCTGATGATTTTTTCGATTGTTCGGACTCGATTTTGGGACTCTTCACTAAGTTGGCGTGTTCGTAATCTGTTGTAATAGACACATGTGTCCCATAGTTTTCTCGTTCTGAGATTTAGTAAAAGTGCTGTTGAAACATGACTTGATAATTGGCGTGATCGGTGTTTTCTTCTGTATGTGGACTGAATTTATTCAATATATTTTATGTTGCAAAAGAAAATTCACTTACTGATGTTTTGAAGTTGTTGCAAACGATTTATAATGAGACAGCATTATTAAAAAGCCACGCATATGAGTGGTAAAAGTTTTAAAGGAGGATCAAGGTAAAAAGTTTGTTGTTGTCGAAGGCTTGCTTCGTTTTGGACGCCCGTCGACACGTTTGACCGAAGGTAACATGGAAAAAGTGAAGGAGATTGTATTCAAAAACCGTCATTTCAGCTTGAGAGAGATAGATGCGTTAATTCGATTTTGGTCGATAACTTGGGCCTGAGACGCGTCGCTGAAAGACTCGCTCAAAAACATCTGAATTTTCATCAAAAACGCTATCGTGAGTATGTCTCTGGGTCTACGTTCATTGAATCTATCATTGTTGGTGATAAGGCATGGGTCAAAGGGAGTGCGATATGCAAACATGCCAACAAGTATTAGAAGGGAGAAGAAAAAACGACCCAAAACCAAAATAAACCACATCAACGGCGCTCAAAAGTGGAGGAAATCTTCATTTTTTTTCCTTGATATCCGAGGTCCCCAGGGTAAAATGGTCAAGAAAACATACTATCTAGGCATTATGCGAGGTTTGCGTGAGCATATCGCCAAAACGGTCAGATTTGTGGTGGCAAAATTTGGGAATTTATAAGATAATAATGCGTCGAGCTACGATTGCGACCGATTTTCTTGTTAGACATTCAACCACAACCGCCATATTCACTAGATTTTGGCACCATGTGACATCTTTTCCTTCCCAAAACGGAAATTGCCGCTCTAGGGTGGCCGCTTACGGTCGATTGCTGCCATAAGCCTAGAATCGGTGGCCAAACTGAAAGTCCTCCTAGAAAGCGCCTGTAAAACATGGTTCGAAAATTTCGAAAAAAATGACACATTTGCGTGGTTTCAAAAGGAGCCAAATTTGAAGTCGCCTTAATCAATTTTGACGAATAAATGAACCATGTGTATTTTATTTAAAAATTCTCGGCATTTTCTGGACAAAATAGACTTATTTTGAGAAAGTAAACATTTATATTTACTTTGAATAAAATATGAACTCCCCCAATAAATTGAATTCAGCCCAAAATAAAGAACGGACGTTTTTCAGGTATGCCACCTTCTATTCTATTATCAAGTATACAAACTTGGAAAAATCGACAACTCGTTCAGAATATTAAATGTTCGCCTTCCAATTAATTGCAATTCCATTGTTTGAATTATTTATTGTAGTTATCAATTACATTGAACGCGGTTCCATCGCCACACAACTACAAATGGAATCTTCATTATCTTCATCCCCAAGTGGCACTACTGTAAACAAAAAAAACTTCCCTGACTTGCTAATTAGATTCTAAATCGATTCTGATCGATGAAATCAATGACAATCTCCCCTAATTAATGACAATCGTGACTTCCACTTACCGCTGTTTAAGCATGCAACCATTCAGTAATTAATCAAAACCATTCTAGTGATAAATTTGAAAGCAGTCCCTGCGCTCTGATAAGATCAAACGTAGAATTTGATACCCACAATAACCGTGCGGCATCATGGGACTGCTCAATGGAGGCGCATTCAAACTTGGAAGCTACACCGTGATGAGAAATTGTCTGGTGTTCTCGAATCATTAATGGAATCGTCACGGCTTGGATTTCAGGTGAAACTCAGACAAAAGACCGCGCACACAATAAACTATCCCTACCTAACCAAGGGTTGAGTTGCAATCACACCGGGAGAGGTTTTCGAAATCAACCATTTCAAGGCGGAAGCTGCATCACAAAAATCATGCGACCAAATAAAGAGAAGCCGACGAAATTAAAAAAACAAAAAATAAAAGAAAATCCCATCCATGTGTTTTCAGGAGATTCATTCATCAAATGTGTCGCATTGTGAACAGTTTTGCATTTGAGACGTGGCCAAGTTCCTTCTTGGTATGTTGTCCTTAAAGGTGCGGCCTATAGACGGTCCTGTTTATCGGCAAACGAAATTTGAGGAATCAAATCGGAGAATGTCATTACAATACAGATGGGAGAAATTACATTGGCCGACAGGGTACGTATAAATTTTAATAAGACCACCGTGGTTCACGAGCAGCTGGATGTTTATCGACATCTCATTTTGGTTGAAATATGACGAAAGTGCATCGATGGGCCGTCTATGTCCATTTTCGAGTCACTGGGCCTATTAGAATCCCATTTATTTCGCGGAGGGGGCTGCTTACGCCTTATCTTCCTATCCTCATAAGAGAAGGTTCTTAAATAAAGGTTTCATGTAATTTGAGGTTGCGGCTTTATGAAGGAAAGCTTTGTAGCCTTATCTCCTGTTTGTAGTTTTATAGTTTGAATACACACAGTTTGGATAAATCGACCCCATATCTGAGTAATCCGTAGCGCATGCGTTCAGAACGGCGTTTTAAAATTGTGACATTCGGCTTTCCAGCAATATCCCCTTCAATCGCTTGATAAATAGTAAAGTTATGACAGTTCTCCCCAGGCACCTTTTTATCGTTGAAATACTAACATGTACAAAAGTGTAGATATGCAATTTCACGCAAAACTTGGCTCAATGGATAAGAAGTATTCCATTTGATGCAGCAGAGTACGGCGATGATTGTTTAAGTAGAGTAATTGTTTTTCTGTGATCAAAACATAATTAAGAAGGCAAACGTTACAAGATAATAATCGTGAACAAGATCGGACCTCCGGATTGATCGAAAAAGTATATGAATTTATTGCAAATTATCGCAATGCTCCACTAAAAAATGGAAGAGGTATTAAACATCAGCAGAAACACAATCCGAACAATTGTTCACAAGGATTTGGGCATGAAAAAGTTTTGGGTAAAATTTGTTTTACACACTTTAACAGATGCCCAAAAACTAGTGTGTGTCAGCCATTCCAAAGAAGTCGTTGCAGTCACCAGAAATTATCCAAATTTCTTGAAATCAACTGTACAGGGTGACAAAATATAGCGTTTTCAGTATGATCCAAAGAGCAATCGTTAAAGAGCAAATAAAGATAGAAAAATCCGCCCTAAGGCAAAAAAAAAAACCGCACGAAGTTTCAAAAAAATTATCCACAGGGAATACCTTCCAAACGGCCTTACAACTTTCCAAACGGATCTAGAGATCTGGTCTCTGCTACACGATAATGCACCCAGTCCTACCTGTTCGTCAATTTTTATTATACGAGGGTTGCCTCTTATGTTTCGGGATTTGGCAACCCTAGCGTTGCAATCCGGCAATTGACAGCTCTGTCGTAAAGTTGGACATTTTTGAGGTTGTACGCACTCAGAACATTTTGACATACGAGCGCTATTTGTGTTGTTTACAGTAACTTAAAAGATTCATCTCGGCCCAAAAATGGAATTAAATCGTCAACATTTTCGTGCGATTATTTTTTACAACTTTCGGCGTGGATTAACTCAGCAACAGTGCATGGATGAACTTAATTCAATTTTTGGCGATGAAGCTCCATCAAGGAACAGTGTTTATCGATGGTATGGTGAATTGAATCGTGGTCGTAGTTCACTCCAAGATGAATTTCGTGAAGGTCGTCCAAAATCAGTTGTTGTTCCGAAAACCATTGATGCTGTGCGCGAACTGATATTGGAAGATCGTCATGTGACCTATCGTGAGATTGAGACAACCTTAGGCGTTAGTGGGACGAGCATACATTCAATATTGCATAAACATTTGACTGTCAAAAAAATTTGTTCGCGTTGGATCCCACACAATTTGTCAATCGCCCAAAAAAAGGCTCGTGTCAATTGGTCGAAAGAAATGCTCAAAAAATACTGTCGCGGTGCTTCGAAACACGTCTATGACATCGTGACAGGTGATGAATCGTGGATTTACGCGTATGAGCCAGAAAGTAAACAGCAGTCGACTGTCTGGGTGTTTCAAGATGAGCCAAATCCAACAAAAGTTGTTCGCACACGAAGCACTTCCAAGCAAATGGTCGCCTGTTTTTTCGGAAAAACTGGACATGTCACAACCGTACCAATAGAACAACGCAGAACAGTCAATTCTGAGTGGTACACAACCATTTGTTTGCCAGTTGTCTTCCAAGAAATCAGGAAAACCAACCGCCGAAGACGGATCACTCTTCAACACGACAATGCGAGCTCTCACACATCGGCTGCGACAACTGCATTTTTGAGCACCCAAAACATCGATTTGATGGGTCATCCGCCGTATAGTCCTGACTTGGCACCGAATGACTTCTTTTTATTCCCGTACGTAAAAAACAAACTGAGAGGTCAACGTTTTTCGACACCTGAAGAAGCGGTTGCTGCATTCAGAATGCATGTGTTGGAGATACCTCAATCAGAGTGGCAAAAGTGCTTCGACAATTGGTTCAAACGCATGCAAAAGTGTATAGATCTTCATGGGGAATATTTTGAAAAACAATAAAGTGATTTTCGATGATCAATATTTGGTTTTGTTCTCTAATCCCGAAATATAAAAGGCAACCCTCGTATGTTAGGGGGAACTTCATGTAGAGGTTTTGATAAAAAACTTGACTGTAAACAACTCGTCTCCTCGTGAGTGCGTCCGGCCGCGAAACACTGTCGTCCAACTGGTAACGACATTTGCTAACATCAGAGGCATCGGCTTTCCAACACGAATGTAATTACTGTCCACCACAATTTGCAAACAGCGACACCTGTTACTCTAGCCCTAGAAGAGACCTCGGTCGACTCGTGAATTGACTCGACATTTACATTTAGGATTTCATTTTAAAGGTGGAGTCTGCGTCTTCATCCGATCCGATTTGGCTTGCCAACGAGAAGAAGCATTAGAATCCAATAACTTGGATATCATTTGGATGAAAATCCTGCTGAAGAGTTCTGTGAAATTTTGATGTCTTTATTGCTCCTCGAATGCTTATCGACCAGTGACACCTTTCGAACATCTTTCACTTAACGTCGATTGGATACAAATTGATCACCCAGCTTCAGCGATCATCGACCTTGCCGACCTTAATATACACAAGTCCAACTGGTGGGCACATTTTAGCAGAACTGACGCAGCTGGGAGGTTCGGGGGCTGGGAGGTTGGGGGGCTAGCCAAAATGTTCGCTGTTACCCGCAACTTGACTCAATTCGTGGAGGAACCTACGAGAATGACAGAAGTGACTCTGCACACATCCTAGATCTATTTTGGTCATCCGGCTCGCACATCTGTACCTTGAACTGCGCCATTGGGTAATTCAGAAGGCTGTTCGGTATCGGTTGCGGAATCACATACCTCAAACGAATAACCAAGCCAAGCAGCCGTCACCAAGTATGGAGACATGGGGCTGCTAACTGGGATGACTTCCAAGTTTTCTTCGCATCCTTTCCGTGGTCAGAGGTGTACTTTGGAAACTCCAGTGTTATAACCGGTGCGGATTCAGTCACAAAGATGTTTCTTGTCGTTATGGTGTTACACATTCCGCACTCCAAGAAGCAAAATTTATGCGATAAACCTTGATAAAAAGTGCGAGCAGATTACGGCCGCAAAAAATTGAACTTTTAAAAAATGGGTTTCAAATCCCACAGAGATCACCAGAACGAATTTCGTCAGAGTTAGAAACGCATGTAATCAGACTTTTGATACCGCGAAGAAGGTTCATCATCATCATCATCATCGGCACAACAACCGGGGTCCGTACTTGGCCTTATTTAACAAGTCTCTCCACCGGTCCCGATTTCAAGCCGAAGTCATCCAGTTTGGCACTCCAGACTCAGGGCGTCTTGGTCTACGCCATCCCTCCATCGCAGACAAGGTCTTCCACGCTGTCTTCTTCCATACATCCTGCCACAAAGTACTTTCCGGGCAGACTCCTCTTCGCTCATTCGAGCTAGCTGTCACGCCCACCGGAGTCAACCGAGCTTGATTTTATTACAATCTTAGCTTCAAGGTAGATCGCGTACAACTCATTGTTGTAGCATCTCCGGAATCGTCCTCCCTCACATATGAGGCCAACAATTCTCCTTACAACCTTCCTCTCGAACTCGACTAAGAGTTCAGAGCGCCTTTTATTGACCACCCAGGTCTCGGATCTATACATGAGTACTGGTAAGACAATGGTCTTGTACAGTAGTAGCTTGGATGTTCTGGATAAATTTCGGGATTTAAAGAGCCTTGATAGACCAAAGTAGGCTTTGTTGGATTTGATCAGCCGTTCGCGTATTTCTTCTTCCATATGGGTTTCGGCTGCTACTATTGGCCCAAGGTAGTTAAGAGATTGCACTACTTCAAATTCGTGCTCCACTATCCTGATACTTTAACCAACGTTAGGTGTTTTTTTCGCAGAAGTTGCCACCATGTATTTCGTTTTTCCCTCATTAATGTACAGTCCCAATTTTTGTGAAAGAGGCCCGTACAGCCGAATCGGTTCTACCGGTGATGTTGATGTCATCTGCGTAGGCAAGTATCTGGCTGGACTTGGTGACAATAGTCCCTCTTGTTGTAACGCCAGAGTCACGGATTGCTTCCTCCAACGCCAGGGTGAAGAGGAGGCAGGCCAGACCGTCCCCTTGTCGGAGTCCATTATATTTGTTTATTGCTTTGGACAGCAATCCGCCTATTTTTGCTTGACTAGTTACGTTGGTCATGGTCAACCTACAAAGTCGTATCAATTTGTTTGGAATGCCGAACTCTCTCATGGCATTATATAGTTCTACCCTGGCTATGCTGTCGTAGTCTATAAGTAGTCTTAAAGTCTATAAATAGTTGATACAATGGAATCTTAAATCTTAAATTCCTGCCATTTTTCCAATGGTGAATATCTGATCAATCGCTGATTTCCCTAGGACGAAGCCACGCTGATATTGACCTATGATGACTTTAGCGTATGGAGCTATCTGATTTTGTAGGTTTGTGGTGAGTATCCTATAGGCGGTACTCAGCAATGTTATACCCCTATAGTTGCTGCACAGTGTGATATCTTCTTTCTTATGTATGGGGCAAACTATTCCGCGACGCCAATCTTCCGGCATCACCTCTTGCTCCCATACGTGCACCATGATCTCATGAATTACGTGAAGTAACGCTGTCCCTCCTTGTTTGATCAACTCAGCTGGTATGCCATCAGCTCCGAGGGCTTTATTTGATTTGAGCTGTCTTATGGCTTTTAATGCTTCCTCAACGCTTGGTGACGGCAATATGTGGTCTTGATTTTGCATTGTTGGAGCCTCCAATCCTTCTGTGAGCTGACTATTTTGCAATTCATTGAAGTGTAGCGATCCTAAATCGCTACTCCTATCCAAATCCCCAATATTATCAAATAATCTAATCCAAATCCTAAATTCCCTACAACCTAACATTAAAATCCATATTGAGTCACATGAACAACGAATTTCACCAAAAGTTAGTTCGTCGTACATTGACTCAATTCCCAAAATCCTGACATCATGAAATGCTTAATTCAAAACGCATTTCATGATTCCCATTCCCAGAACCCACCCAACCATACTTCTAACAAATTCCCAGAACACAACCCTAATTGAAACACGCAAAGTCTTATGTGTGCTTCTGGGAATTTTGACCATAAAATAGTTGACAATTCTCAACTAGAAAATTTATAAAAGGGCAGTGAATTTGAATTTCGGGATCAGTAGATCACCAGAGGCCGAACCCCTGGCCGCGCGCACTACAACTGAAACAAAGTTACACCAAATAAAGAATAAACACTTGTTAGCAAAAAGATTGCTTTTTCGTCTTTGGGAATGCTTGACCCTTGATCCGGTTTTTCCAATTGTTTGAGATTGTGTTGTCTTCAATGTCTGGTTACAGTTACTCAGGTTAGCTCGGCTTCAGGAGTTAAATAGTTTTTCCAGTGACGTCAAACGATACGAATTCATCCGACGCACCAAGTACATCGGAACATCCCGCGGCCGAATATCAGGGGACTCCCTATAAAGAGGCAAAGCACGATAACGACGCCGCCGCCTCAGGACCTAACAACTTATCCTAGGGAAGCACGTCAACGACGCCACCGATTCAGGACCTGACAACTAGTCCTAGTGAAGCACGTCAACGACGCCACCGCCTCAGGACACAACAGAAGTGTACTTCCCATCGCTCCAGAATGCCTTTAGGATTAGTGACCAGATTACACTCTTTATCCTTGCAGTTGTGCAGCGGATTATTTGGTAGAACTTCCACGCCTGGTGCGGACCTCACTCTCTACTTTTATCTATTTCACATACAAGGTTTTTTTCCGGGGTAATTTTCTTTTGACTGTGAAGGCTTTTTTCAGATCTTCTGAACTCTTTGTATTTCTCCTCGGGTACCCGCGTCCTATGAGACTGCTGTATTGCCCGATATGCAGCATTCTTACGTTCAGTCGCTAGTTTGCACTCATCATCAAACCAGTCGTTCCGAGCTCTACGACTACTGTCTAAGATGGAGTTGGCAGTGCTAATGACAGTATTCTTAAGGCGTGTCCATTTCTCTTCTACGCCCGGCATTCTGGTCCCAGGACTTACTCTCCCTCCGTCGAGCTCTTCGAGGGCGAGTCTTAACGCATGACCAAAGGTGTTACTGGTATTCTCATTGCGTAAGGCAGCCGTGTTGATTAGAACCTGACCCACGGATGCAATACGTCTCCGTAAGGCAATCCGCGCTCGGAAAGCTGTACCAACAAAATAGTGATCCGAGTCCACGTTGGCACCTCGGTACGTTCTTACCGTCATCAGGCCCAAGGAGTGGCGGCGATCTATCGACACGTGGTCAACTTGGTTGCGAGTGGCTCCATCAGGTGATACCCAGGTGGCTTTGTGGATATCTTTACGCGGAAACCTGGTACTTGCAACGACCAAGTTTTTCGATGCTGCCAGTTCGATCACTCGTAGTGCAAACTATGGAAACCTGCGTAGTGTCTGAAAACCAGTTCCCGACCTATTTTCGCATTCAAATCATCGAGAACGATTTTCACATCGTATCTTGGGCAGGCACTGGGGGCCCCTTCGATGTTCTCGTAAAATTCTTCCTTTTCGTCAGTCCCCTGAACGTTTATGGGGCTTATGTTCTTAAACTTGCCTCGCACGCGAAGAGTGCATAGCCTTCCGTTTATTGATTTAATTTTGATAATGAAGTTATTTATTCTGTTTAGTCCTGATTTGTCATACAGGCCTTTATTGGGATAGTATTTCTTATTTTGCGACCCTGGGGTTCTATACATTCCGAGGCAGGAACGGAGACACTGCCTCTCGAACACCCGAAATTTCTCCATGTAGAATGGGGATATGTTATACCATACCGGGCAGCCATACACTAATACTTGTCGGATGAATGCCGAGTGTGAAATTATTTTCACCTTGGGGTCCAGAAGAGTACTATGGAAGAGAATGTTTGTCATTGCATTTACGTTTTTAGCTGCTGTATGCTTCTCAAAGTAAAGATGCTGATCAAGCCAAATACCAAGGTATCCGACTACAGTTTTTACTTGTAGGGGAAGATTATTACTTCCTGCAATGGAAAACCTTTTTCAATTCCGTTTTGTATCCCTTGATGCCCTGGACAGGGGCGTTCTGAAAAGGATATTCTCTGTTTTCTGGAAATTTATTTTTAAATTCCAGCCATCACAAAAACGTTTGATTTAGTTGAAATCATCTTGCAGAAGTCTGTTGATGACATCAATTTTTTTTCCAGATCTATACACCACAAGGTTCTCGGCGTACGCAATTGCATGGTTGAGAGAACCCACTAGATCACTAGTGTAAATGTTAAATAAAATAGGAGAACTCACTGTTTCCGGTTGTAGACTATTTTTGATGTGGAAGGTATTGTTAGAGGCTAACACGATGGCGCTCTAATATCATAACGCGTATAACCATAATCATAACGCGTATAACCAGGCGATTGATATGGCGAAGAAGGTTTCTCGGGTAGATAGTCGTGGCGCCTGCATGGGCGTGGGTTCTACAACCAACCCACATCATCATTAAAAGTTCCGTCGAATATCGCAGCTAATGTGGGCACCAAAACTGTCCACAAACGGAAAAGGATGAAAGATAACACACAGGAACTGCAGCACAGAAAATGAAATGAAACGCACAAATTGATTGGTGATCACCGCCTTTTTATTACTTTTATTGTTTGTCTTTTTTCGCAATTTTCACTATGGTATTTAAACAGGGGTCACAACAAAAATTACTTTTAATTGAATATTTTTGCTATTTACTTAATCTGACGCAATACGCGTTCGCGTACCCACAGTGCTGCGGGGAGCGGGAGTAGACACGATCTGCTCGATCGGTGGATGGAATAAAACTCATTGTGGGTTGTAATCCCACGCTTGACCCAAGCCGCAGTTCGATGGTGAGATCGTATAAAGAGAGGTGAGATCGTATATATATTTAGGGTGTGGCCACCAAGGAAATGCAATTTTTCTTTAATGCCAGTGACCAATGGACGGCGATCTATGGTATTGCAGTGGTGTGTATGTGTGATCATATATTGTTTACCCATGCGAAAACGTGAACGTCAATGGGAAACGAAACCGAAAATTGAAGGGACCAAAAGCATAGTCTGCAATGAGATTCAGCTAAGTAAACAGCTGCATTGCTATTGAGAAAAAAGGTGCTAAAAGGATTCGGCATACACAATGGGAATTGGATGTTTATGGCATCGCTGCCGAGCGTAAGAACAAAATTCTTGTTTGTATTTGGTTATGCTATAGAATTTGTATTTGGCGGGTAAACGCGAGACTAGTGATAGTTTGTCGATGGACAAAAGGGTCTGGATATTGCAGCTGAGTCAACAGTTGCGAGTCATTACGATGAAATTTAGATGATTACACAATGACGGTTGTGTATAGCATCTTTGGTAACTCAAGGGTCGAATTCTAGTGTGAATATTTACACTATAGAGAATTCGGTTCTTGGCTACTAGACGCGAGTTGCGCTATGCTTTGTCGGTTGGATAAAAGCCGCCGTGGATACAGATAAACTAGGAAAATCTGCCGCGCACGTGTGTGACAGAATACGTAGGCCGATAGGGGTACAGATGATGTTTCCAAAGTTTATTGCGGTTACCTAATACGGCAGCCGAAACGTTTTTCTTTCAGGCAAATGATGAGATGCCTTGATGTTGTAAAGAATTCTTTCGGAGAATTTTGAAGATGCATTGGATGCATGGATGATGAGAATTCTTTACAGGGAAATTTTAGGTGATGCATAGATGTCCTTGATGAGGTGATCAGGTGCTAATGCAATTGCATTAGCGAAAAACGATGGTGTTTTGGGGGGCTTCAGTACTGGAAGCCTTTAGTAAAATTTGGAAAGGTGAGTAGTGGCGTTGAATGGAACCGCTACAGGTTCATAATGACAAAGTGACCAACAAACTGCTCGAGTGCCCAACTGACTCGTGAACTTCGCTTCTTTCTCTTTGCTTCCGATAGTGACGGGCAATAGAGAACTAGTCTCGAATTCAAAAAATTAAGACAATATATTCGCGAATTTGTTTTTCTTAGTATCTGTCTTTAAGAATCGTCCTCGATCATCCGGCACAATCTTCAATGCCAGATGTGAAGTTTCGTATTTTTCTGTATTTTATGTCCGTTTTTGATTTTATTCCTTCTTTTAGATTTATTTTATTTGCTAGACAAAAAAAGGTTAAATTCTAGTTTATTTATATTAAGGGTAGGTTCTCATCTAGAGACCCAAAAAAACGTGTTTTTATCGAATATTTTACTCAAAGACGGAAGCACATATCAGTATAAAATTGTCTACACATATTTCTTAAGTATTTAGCTATACACAACTTTTTTTTTGTGAAAAATATTAAAAATTGTCGATTTAGAGAGAGAGAGAGAGATCTTTTATTTCGTAATAATATTTTCAAAAAACAAGTCTGTGACCGCACATTTTACAATTCAGAGATTTGATAAGTTATATCTTACAACTGAAACATTATCTTGGATAAAGAAAAGAAAAATATGTATAATTAATAATTAAAAGAATAAATCGAAGGAAAATACGAAAAGGAAAAACCTTCATTAAAAAAAAAAAAAAAAACAAAAAAAAACCAATAATAAATAATACAAAATGTAAATATTTACATGAAATTATGACAAATTAAGCAAGAAGCTGGGTTATGAGAGGATTTTCAGAACATTCACAGCTGATGTTAAAGTTATATACTAGTTTAGGAATTCTTTCAGAAATCAATTCAACATCCGCCCTTCCGTGGAGACTTAAGGTTGAATAGTGCCAAGGGAGGTCTAGCATCATTTTCAAAACTTTGTTTTGTGATACCTGTAACTTCTTTAAATGGCACCTTGCAGCGTTACCCCATACTGGACACCCATATAACAGTATAGCTTGGAAAATAACTTTATGAATAATAATCTTATTTTCATTTGTGAGTAAAGACTTGCGATTAATAAAAGGGTAAAGCATCTTAATAGCAATACTCATTTTATTAAGAGTACTTTGAATATGCTGTTTAAATGTGAGTTTTGTATCGAGATGAACTCCGAGATACTTTACGGATTGCTCCCATGCAATCGTGGTACCATTTATTTGCAGCTGACTGCTGGGAAGATAGCAAGCTTTTCTCTTTCGTGTAAAAAAGATGGCTTGTGTCTTCCCGACATTTAGCTTCATTTTCCATTTCATATAATATTTTTCAATTATCTCGATCGCATGCTTTAGATTTGTCTCAACGTTGAGAGAAAATTCATGCGACGCAAATACTGCAGTGTCGTCAGCGAAGATAGCTGATTCACACTGCGGTAGATTTGGAAAATCCGAAGTGTAGATATTGTACAAAGCTGGACCAAGTACTGAGCTTTGGGGGACGCCACAATCAAAAAATATCAATCTAGAAACATCACAATTGACATGAACCTGAAAACATCTATTGGATAAGAAACTCTGGACGACCTTACACAAATACAAAGGAAAGTCGAACTGTATCATTTTATATATTATCCCATTGTGCCATACAGAATCAAAAGCTTTTTCAATGTCTAACAATATCATGCTCGTTGATTGACCACGTGAACGATGGTCTAGAATATGGCTGCAAATTCGTTTAACCTGGTGCGAGGTGCTGTGAAAACGTCGAAATCCAAATTGGATATCGGGTAAAATGTCTTTATCTGAAACAACTTTTAAAATATGTTGTTTCAGGATTTTTTCAAAGACTTTACTTATGTTGCTAAGTGAACTAATTGGCCTGTAACTTTCAGGTTTATCTGGGGCTTTTCCAGCCTTAAGGATAGGTACAACCATTGCTTTTTTCCAACATTGAGGAAAGTATTGACATTTAAGGCATGCATTGATTATAAATGTTAAGTATTTAATTCCAATATGAGGCAATTGTTTTAGATAGGCATTCTTAACTTTGTCTAGTCCTCCTATTTTTCGTGTTTGCAAGCACTTGATTACATTTCTTACGTTTTCTTCTTCTACAAATGCATTTAGAGGAGTTAATTCGTTTGTGGTGTCGAATCTTTCGATTCTGCTACCGACAAGTTCATTAGTTTCAAATTCACCCAAATGCTGAGAGACCAAGTGATTTTTTGAAAAACTTGTTCCAAATAGGTTTGCTTGTTCAAAAGCTGTAAAAAAAGTAGTAGAAGAATCCTTCAGTTCGGTTTTTATTCTTGATTAACTTCACTATATTCCAGAACGGTTTAGCATTTTTATCCATAACGCTCAGTTTTTTGTTCCATTCTCTATTACGATGGATTTGTATCTGGTCAGTAATGCGCTCATTAAAATGGGAAACCATTGATCGAGAAAAGGGCTGACGGTAATTCTGCCAGTTTCTTCGATGAATGTTTCTCACTTTAATAAGCTCTAAGATATGGATTAGAAGTTTTTTAAAAATATCTTTTTTTACTCTTTTGGGAATACTTTCATCAACCGAAGAAATTATAGCTTGTGTAAAGTTTTGTACAATAAGGTCAACATCATCTTTACAAGACACTCTTTCAAGATTTGTAGTACTATTTTGAAGGCTCATTTTAATCTTTGATTTGAATGAATTCCAATTAGCATTCTTCATGTCCAGGAAATATTGAATCTTTCTTTCACCCAAGCAAGAAAGGTTACAAAAAACAGGATTATGATCTGAACTGAGAGCACTTAACGAAACGGGTTCTGTTATAAGACCAGGGACATTTGACACAAACAAGTCAAGGACAGAGGGGATGCCACGAGAACCTGCGGGAAAATAAGTTGGACAAGGTGGATAAAAAATATTAATTGGTAGTGCCAATGGAAGGGCAGCCAATATATTGCTTCAAGCATTTGCTCTTACACACCCCCAATCTCTATGCCGGCAGTTAAAATCACCACCTAATAGAAATTCACCATTCATTGTGAATAACTTTTTTAAATCTTGCTTGAGCCATTTTCTTTTAATATCCGACGAAGATCCACCAGGGAAATAAACAGAATAGATTTTTACTGTCTTATGGTTTCTTAACTTAATCATTACACCTACATTCTCCACAAGTCTAGTTGGAATTACAGGTAAAAGCGAATGTTGAATTGACTTCCTGATAAGAATCGCCACTCCCCCACCCCTTTGGTCTACTCTATCAATGCGATAGCAGTTAAAGTCAGATGATGGGAGTCTTATATCAAAATTAAGCCAAGTTTCTGTTACTAGAGCAACATCAACTTTATAGCTATTTAAAAAGTTTAGAAAGTCATGAAATTTATTACGTATGCCTTTAGCATTCCAAGTAATTATTTTTATATGTGTATCTGCCATTTTACTTAACATTATTAGTGTATAAAAACTTAGTGGCTAAATGCGCGATCACATTAAATTGTTCTATTTTCGTTTTACAAACTGATAAATTTGAGATCATTTCCATGCACAAGGAATTTAGTTCCTCGATTGTGAAGAGTGGTGAATTGTTGTTGGGTAAATTATTGTTATTGTTTGATGAAGAAGCGCCGCGTGAGTCATTTTCCCATGCATTAATTGTTGGTGGTAAACTTTGAATTCGCGGGCTTGAATTTGGAAAGCTTTTGCTCGGAGCATTGGTCAGTCCCAGTCGTCGCTGTGGCTGTGGAAGCGTAGGAAAATCACTCATAGAGGCAAACGAAATCCGTTTTTGGCAAGCTTGATGATTAGAAATTTGAGTTGATGCAGCGAAATGAGTTCTTGGATGGATCTTGGATCTTCCAGATGATCTTTCTTTTATTTCTAAGTATTTAGATCTACTGGTGCATGTGACGTCAGTAGCTTTATGATTGCCGTTGCAGTTGGCACATTTATTTACCGAAGCGTTATTACATTCGCTTGTTTTGTGTGAACCAGCGCAAGTAGCACAATATGTTTTTATGTGACAATTTCTCTCACCATGTCCAAACATTTGACAATTAAAGCATTGTGTCACCTTACCTTTGATTTTCCTTTGGAAGTTCCAGTTCACTTGGGTATGAAAAATTGAGCGATAATTTTTTTTAAGTTCACTTAATTTAATTGTTCCATTTTCAAAGTGAATGAGATAAAAAAAATCAGTAAATTGATCATATTTTTTTTCAATTTTTTTAACATCAGAACATTTTAAGCCAAGCGAAATGAGTTCAGCTTTGAGTTCATTAGTTTTTATATCATCCAGTCCATACAAAATAACTTTGAAAGTTTTAGCACTTTTAATATCATGAGAAAAATATTGACAGTTATCCTCTTTTAGTTTTTCTAACACAATATTAAATGATTCAATAGTTCCGAACATTATTTTTATACCAATTGTTAATTTTTTTATTGAATAACTGGATATTTTAAGCTTTTTCATGAGGCTATGCACATATTCTGGTGATTTTTGCAGCACTTTGATTGGTGACACATACACTTTTCTGATTATTGGCGAATCAGTTTCGTCCATTTCAGAATTATCTGTATCTGGATGGCATTGTAGGGGAGTGAATTTATTACAGTAGGGGTTTTTACCAAGCCCACTTGTTGGATGCATAGTGGAACGAAGTTTTTTATCCGAGGACAAGCAATTGTCCCCGGTATCAGGCGATCTATCGCGTTTGGGAATGGTTGTAAAGAGAACTCGCGACCGAGATGAACACGTCAAACGCAGTCGAAAGCTCCGGGTGAACTGAATTGTAGATTTAATAGATCGCGCAATGTGATGATTCGAAAAAAGGTACCCAATCGGCCTCCATCGTAGCGCCGTTTGCAATCGTCTGTAATTATACAACAAATAATTTTTTTTAATTATATAATATTTGTCGGATTGTGAACCTATTTTCAAGAAAAACAATCGAAAATAAACGAACAAATTTAGGTACCGATTTTTGCATTTTTTTTTACGTTGACTAGAAAAAAAATTATAAAAAAATCATCTACATTTAGGTTCAGAGTCTAACAAATTTAAATTAAATGAAATTAAATTATTTAAAATATAAAATGTACATTAAGGTTTAAGTACGTGTGGCGTTCGCGCCGAACCCCACCGATTGATCCTACACCTCAGAACCACTTCACCTGAAAAATACCAATTTACCAAAAGCCACAGTGACGGGGTACACAGGTGTAACCAAAGGGGCGCACACCTAACCTGTAAAAAAGCCGCATAAACAGGTACGTACTACTAAACAATTCGACGGTCGCCTGGTACAGTTTCCCTTGCAGGTAATTGCAACCCTATGTGAGGTGGAAAACTCACCAACATATAATGTGCAGGCGAAATCGCTGAAATTCAAAAAGCATAACATCAATTTCAAAGGGCAACGTAGTTACAAACGTTTGAAACCGATGACATAGGCAAGCGCAGGACACCTGCACCACGCTCTAATAAAGACAACATGCAGCGATCTGACAATTCAGAATCGCCAACGAACATCTCGTTCGGTTCCACAAGCCTGCAACAATTTTTGAGAATTACCAAGCAGGCGAACAAACATACGAGATACAACGCATGCCCATAAAAGGACACATCAAATTGTTCACATGGCTATATGGGCGACCGCTTATAATCGAATATACATTCATGAGCGAACCACACACATAACGCCCACCACTGTAAACATAAATGAAAAGTACACACTGGCAGGGGTGCGAAGTGGCGACCAACACTATGCCGGACTCTGCGGTGACATACCAACAGGCAGCATGATCTGTCGCCCGGTGCGACGACTGATACGGCACAGGGCAACGGTGCGATCGCATCCGTGGCTGTGTGAGACACATCCACCCAAAAACCGATCCCTCCGAGAACTGGCCTTCGGACCGATGCCTGTTGATGTGTTGGCGTGTGCAAAAATCAATCCTTCAGGGATAAGTGCACACCCAGGAGAAGGAATCAGTTGGCTGGTGAACGTTGATCAAAAATAGTGGACACTTGCCCTTGTTTAAAATTAGTGATATACTTGGTCCTGTCACATACCAAATCAATCAAAAATAGTGGACACTCACATTTGTATGAATTTAATTAAACAAATCACTGATATACTTGGCCTTGTCACATACCAAATCAATCAAAATAGTGGACACTCACCTTTGTATGAATTTAATTAAGCAAATCAGTGATATACTTGCTCTCGTCACATACCAAATCAATCAAAATAGTGGACACTCATCTTTGTATGATTGTAATTAGAAAAAATAGTAACACACTTGCTGTTGTATAAAGTAAACGAATTAAAATACTTTGTTAATCTGAATTACCAGCAGACATAAACTAAGTTTCATGTATTTAAAATAAATTTGATTTAATACCTAATTGAAATACTAAGTGTGATGTGAATTTCTATGCAGACTTAAAGTAAGTTTCATTTTTATAAAATAAATTTGATTTATGTGTTACATGAGATAAGTTTTGTTCATACTGTATAAAAATACAATTAGTTCTGGAATTGCAATACTATATGAGATAAGTTTTGTTCATACTGTGTATTCAAATAAAACTAGTTATGGAATTACAGCCTATATGAAACAAGTTTTGTTCAAGCCGAAGTAAAATACTATGTTCATGATAACTAAGTTTTACTCCAGAAAAAGAATACTTTGTACACCATCGAATAAGTCTTAGTTAAGAATAAAAACATTAAACGAGGAGACCGATTGTTTTCCCTGAACTACAAGACATTAGCGAACAAGCGTAGAGAGATAGAGTTTGGGACGTTTTGGTGAAACTGTGTCGGGCCGACACCCTACCAAGACCGCAAATCCCATAATTGGTGACTACGACGTGATCTGTGCACACAGCATACACTTCCCATAGTAAAGCAGAACTTCACACACGGTCACGACTTCCGCATAGAGTCCAACCTCTGACGTTGTCTCGTTCTCTCCTCTCGTTCGTCCGTCGTTCGCATACGAATCCGATCGTAACGAAGTTACTGCGGCAGGAGTGGTGTAGAGATTCTAACAGATACACACACAATTCACAAGCAAAAATAGTGAAGAACACTGAACGAAAAATCGAATAAGAAAAATACATCAGAACTGTATACCAAGCGATAAATAAAAATAATTCACATCAGTGGAGTATAGTCGAGTTTGGAAATCAAATTCTAAACACGGTCAGTAGCCTGATGTGTAACGCTTAGGTAAAATTTTTTTCGTGATTCGAATTGTCATAGCGTCAGTTCGAATCACACGATTTTCTTCACTATTTTTTCAAACGCTATATACGTATTAAGGTAAAAATAAAATAAAATAAAAATAGCGGCACAGGGCCGCCGAAAAAATTGTGTTTTTAAAATGTTACTCCGAGGCCGGAATAATATCTTGAAGAGTTTTGATCCTGAAAAAATAAAAAATTCTTCTTAAATTACGTGAAAATGTCTAGAGAAATCCGCATGAAGTTTGAAAAATATTGATTTTTGAAAAAATGGAAAGTTTTAAAAAAAATCGATTTTGTCCGCAATAAATTATCGTTTTTTCTTAATAACTTTTATAATTTTTAATATTTGGCAAAACCCGTGCGGAATCTAATTAAGAAACTGCAGTTAAAGTTTGAACTCTATCGGATACAAATTGAGAGGGTTATCTGTCATGCCAATTTGAAAAACAAAATTTTGAGATAATCGTGTTTCTGATTTTTATGCTTTAAACTTGAAAATTCATATTAAACACCTTTTTACCGTTAGTCATCACCATACAAATTTCCTTCCAAATGTATGTTTGCTTCATCTTCCAATTTTTCCAGTGATATAGATGCCGAGCGCGCCGTTTTTGCAGCATCCGTAAACGGCGACTCGGGTTGACTGATTCTCGTTTCATTGTTTTCTATGCAATAATTGTAATAAGTCAAGCCTATCGGCAACTGCAACTATCTTCATATACCCTCGTCTACATTAAAATTCCCTCCATCCAATCCAGTTATATGTTTTGTTTAATTTCATACGAGGGTGGGATGAAAAATTTCCGGACTGACCTGCAGAGGGCGCCGGTAGGTCTAATTTTTGGCTTGTATTCTATAGTACAATGTCTCATTGTCTCATTAGCTTGATGTTTAATTTAAATTTGAGATTCATTTAATAAGATTATTAATTGGGACACTTTCAATAACAATTGGTATAAAGCAATGATTAGTTCCTTTTCAGGTCAAATGTTAGTATACATTTGAGTGGTCAGGCCGTTAACTTTTCATGCGGTACAAGCCAATAACACTTACGTATTTTATTAATCTGAAGCAGAAGACAAAAATATTTTTCAACTTCGGGTATTTTTTGGGGAAAAATAAATTTTAAAAAATTATAAAAAAATAAAAAAGTAAAAATGAAATGTACCTTTTAATCAACCGTTCAAATTTTCTCAACAAATTTTAACATAAGAAGTAATTTATTGACGCGATATCCTTACAATTTTATGTTAAGTACATCTAACAGTGTCATACACAGAAACCTCTGGTGCAATTCACTTTTTCACACAATAAAAATGTGAATGTTAATAGACTGGTCGGCGCAAGGCTAATAACCTTGCCCGTAAAAATAAATTATTATGGAAAATGTAACAAGCCTCGAAACTTGTTAAATAGGCCAGAACCGGATCTCGGTTGTGGTGCCGATGATGATGATCATGATGTTAATAGAATGGAACGTACTCAATTGTTGCGTATTCGTGCGGCTGTTATTTACCTGCTGTCTAGGTGGCTTATATTGATGGTCTTTCTTCCTATTTCCTAGAAATCATTTATGTTAATTATGTAACACCTCTCAAAATGTCGACCGAATCGATCAAAAACATTTGGACCAAATCCAGCTTCAAGAGAATATTTTATTATCTATTCCAAACCCATATAATAAGCCATCAGCTTCCACCAAAAGCTGATGATATTCCATCTCCATCTTTTTCTGGCCTGTATAACCTGCTTTTGTCTCAGAAAGACTAATTTGATTCTGCTTCGCGACACTCGTCACTTCGGTGTTTTCGGCGGAGAGTTCGAAGTATGTTTGCAGGATTGCATACTACGCATTCATAATTCTGTTGACGTCCGGCGCCGTGCTTCCTCGGTTGAGGGAAGAGCGGGGACCTTTTAGTTTGTAGACTTATTAAAACGCATTTTATTCTCTCAAAATTCTTCTATTTATTCTCGACTCAAAATTCTTCTCTATAAACTTCTTCTCTCTAAATTCTTCTATCTCAACTCGACTCTTCAAACTTAACTTGACTGTTATCTCACCTCAACTACTCAATCAGAACTAACATCTCAACTGTTCAAACTTAACTCTTACTTCTCAACTGTTCCTTGATTACTCAACTGATTTTACAAATGAATTTTTTCTCAACTTATAGAACATTGTGTTCTAATTTACTGGAAATTATAACATGAACAAAACAATTTTTAACAAAGTCTCTGTGACTTTTAACTTGAATAAAATTTGGACGAAAATCAAAGTTACTATGTTTTGAATGAATAAAAAGGTGCAGGTTATTAAATGTGCTGTAACTGGCAATATTGTGAATGTTTATGAATGGTATGTATTAAGTGAGAATGTAATACATGTTAAGGGAAGTTTTTAAGGATGTGTAAGGAGATTTAGTGTTAAATTTAATAAAGGGTAGTATTCTGGAATACAACAATTCTCAGAATTGAGTTTATAGTTCACAATTCACTAAATACCCCAGCAGCAAAGTAGGTCGAGATTTCAGAGGCTTTTATTCCCTTGTCTTATTATATAATATATATATTAACGGTATGTAAATATATATACCATATAAGTGGTTTATATAAACGCATTTTGAGACATAGGTGTTTGACTTCCTAGTATTCAGTCAAATGGCACTTACAAGTTCTAGTTGCTGTGGTATACATCATGAAATTAGTCAGAACACTTCACTTTGGTCCCCTAATCTTTATACTAATCATAAATGATATTAATATGATTACCAAGCATTCTACTCGTAGTATCTCTCCGTATACCGACGATACTAGATTTCTCAAAACCATCTGTACTGCACTTGATTCTACTCTTCTGTATACACACCTCGGTTTGGTACCAGAAGAGTTGGTTGGCACTGATTGTAGACAAATCCTAATCAATTACATTTTCACGGACACGAATTAACCTACCTGATGTGTGAAAAGGGACAATATGTATAATGGAGCTAGTCTAATTATTTTCTAACGCATCTTTTGTAAAGATATAATATTTTAGTTTTCTGGTATGCTTCGAAAATATTATGCTTTCGAAATACGTGTAAAACAAAAAATTTTTTTGTAAATTGTGAAGAGTGTGTTCCTCTTAATTGGTCGTTTATAAATAGAAGTAGAACAATATATCGGACAACTATGTGCCATCCCCTTGAGCACCGATCTCGCCGGTCTATCTTACATTTTCGATGACATGGCGGCATAATGGGTCGTCGAGCTTGTTGATAAGAGGTAATGATGGTCCCATTTAGCTTTTAATGGTGTTAGCTTTACCCACATGAACTTGGAGTTCAAATAATCCAAAAGCAAGAAGTCTAACAGAGTCAGATCGCATTATCTTGGTGTCCAGTTGTGATCGCCGTTTGCGTCCACGGTAGTTCTTCCGCAGAACGTCCATCGTGTCATTTATTGCAGGAGATACCGACTTATTCAAACTACCTGTCGCCCACATACTCTGAAACTGCATAATGTCCAGTTTTCACCGCAAACATTTCTTCATCATGTACTGATAGCGTTCGCCGGTCATTACTTTTTCAGCGTTGTTTTCGAAGAATTCAGGCTCGATGACGCCGTCATCGAACTATACAGTGTCTCTTTATAGATACATGGGTCTATAGCGTCTCTAACAGATACACACAATACACTAGCAAATAGTGAAGAACACCGAACGAAAATTGAAAAAGAAAATACATCAGAGCCGTATACCATAGCGATAACATAACAATTCACATCAGTGGAATATAGTTCAGTTTTAAAATCGAATTCTAAAATGATGTGTTACGCTTCGGTTCAATTTTTGTTGATTCTAACTGTCATAGCGTCAGTTCGAATCACACGTTCTTCACTATTATTTCAAACGCTATAGGTCTTTTAACAATCTACTACTTGTCGAGGAATCCACTGAGGTAGAAGTGAGTCTCGTTGCTGAAGATTATTGTGCGCAAAAAGCGATCCTTCATTCACTGTGTAGCAAGTGGTACCGACCTCTTGAAACTACATATTCTGAATCTGTATACTGTCCATTTTCAGCCGTAAGAACTCCTTTATCATGTCTCGGGCGCCATTCTCGGTGACTGCCTTTTTGGTTTTTCTTTCGAAGAAGTGCGGATCGTTGACGACGTCTGCCCTCAAGTCAAATCATGAAGGGACTTTTTCTGGATGCATGAGCTTATAAACATTCACTCTTTGATTTGTCAATTCTGACACAGATATGACAATTCTGCTTGTCGACGAATCCACCGAGGTGAAAGTGAGTCTGTGGGTAGTGTTGGGCTAGGCACCAAGCACGGGTGCGGATTCAGCCAACACCCACTTGTAGTTCTCCAAAAAAATTGTTCACAACGGAGACCGAACACACGAAAAGCAAAATGTTCACCAAAAAGGAAATTGAACTCCGGGTTGTTAATAGCAAAAAAACGTTCTTTTATCTTCTTGGTTTTTATTTACACTGGTGAAACGATTAATTTTACAATGCTTGATACACTAACTGTGGTGATATTTATTTGTTTTTATACGCTCAAAGGCAGCATCAACAACACCGAAATCCCGACTGTCTTGCGGATTTGTTACATAAAAGCAAAATATAGTAAATGCACAAAATGACGAAAGGCCACTGGTGACGGTTTTAATTGAATGTTCCATTTAAAAATAACTTAATCGGTACGGCGTGATTAGGAATAATAGAAAACTAATAAATAAACTGCTGACGGGAATAAAATATCACGACTCAAATTACGACTTGGCACACACACGCTGCCTCCAAGGAAAAAGGCTGACTTTTGCGCAACGACAGCGACGCGGGTGACTCCTTCTGGACTCGTGACTAAAATCTGACTAATCCCATTGGAAGTCATCAAAAGGAAAGGAACCCCGAAAGAAACTGGAAAGGAGGCGGAGTTACACGATTAACTTGAAGTAGTTAATCGTGATTGGACCGGACGGAATAGGCATACATTACGCATGTGTGCGTATGCCATGCATACGATCGTTCAGCGACCGTGGATGGCGGGCAACATCGCTAGTGCATTTTCTAGGAATGTAAATACTAGCATCTGGGGTGTGAAAGACCCAAACCGATGATTTAGTCATCCTAATGGAAGGCCATAAATCATCATTTCGGATGCCGATGATTAAACATTGCAACGAACATAGGGTGCAGCCATTGCCAGATGTTGAAAGTAAACATTTTCTGGCTGCATCTTGAACGTTGCTTGAATACGGCCTCTGAACATGGGGGCCGATAATTGGAAGCCAGCGATTGCTGGTAATCCGGGACATGTTTGGTTTGCATCAGCAGAAACCTTGTCGGCGGTAGCAAATCAATAGGGGCAAATAGCCGCATGCATGTTATGCCGAGGGTAAACAAATACAACGAGTCACAAGGAACTCTTGTTGATTGTTGTTTCCATAGCTTAAGGCTATGGAAACGAGATGCCCTGGCAGAATGTATGCCTAAAGATAGGATTTCAGATGCCATGGCAATGTGATGATTTTGCCATGGACTTATGTTTTTTTTAGGAAATGATGTACGCCTCGAGGGTGAATTTTCGATGCCACGGTAAGGTGATAAGCTTTGCCGTGGGCTTAATGTTTCTTAGGGAATGATGTACGTCTCGGGGGTGAGTTTTCGATGCCACGGCAAGGTGATAAGCTTTGCCGTGGGTTTAATGTTCTTTTAGGAAATAATGTCTGACCGAGGGTGAGTTTTCGATGCCACGGCAAGGTGATAAGCTTTGCCGTGGATTTAATGTTTTCAGTGGTGATGCTGGAGAAAAAGGGGTCTGGAAGGAAATCCCCTACAATAAGGTAAGCTGCCTAACAGAAATTCAAAACGGTTATCCGATTGGGTAACCGTATTAATTCCGGCGATTTGGCTGGGGGTAAATGCCGTAGCAAGGTTACTTACCGAGAGGTAAGTCGTTCGCCTGGAAAGGTGGGGATCGAGCGATGTATGGCTCTTCGGGCCCTGAAAAGCCCCACAAGTCTCAGTTGTTGACGATGATAGTGCACGTAAAGTGAACCTGTCGAAACCATGTGCCATTCAGATTCATACTTTTTGCGGAGAAGGACCATCGTTTCATTTACTGTGGGGCAAGTGACACGTTAAACACATGTCGTCCATATACTCTGAAACTGCATACTGTCCATTTCCGGCCGCATAAACTTCTTTATTATGCCGCGGTACTGTTCGCTGTTTACGATAACTACTTTTCCGGCGTAGTTTTCGAAGGATCGAGGAGTCAGCCCAAAAGTTTGCTTCTCAACGATCACTCTTTGATGTCCATACGCCCAGATTTGAAAATTCTGCTTGTCGGCGAATCCGCTAACGTTGAACTGAGTCGCGTTGCTGATGATGATGGTTTGCGAAAAGTGATCCTTCAAATGATCGATAGGCTTCAGCGTCCGTGGGACCTTGCACGCGTATAAGCAATGTGGCTGGCGAACGATGACTAATCGATGTGTCTGGATGCTAAGTCGCACCACGCCCACAGGACCAATATTCTCAACACCATGGGGATGTGTTGTCGGGCTTACGTTCAAAACAGACCCAATGTTTGTGAAATTCTACACGATCTCTCAATTCTGAGCTCAATGGGACGATGCTAACCGAAAAAATTACGTAATGCACGAAACGTGTTTTTAACGCTCATTTTCGTAAATCGATGTGTTTGGAGGGATTAGCGATCAGCATACAGTCTACTTTAACAATAAAACATGTATATATTCGAAAGTTAAAGAAAAACGAATTTTCTTTTTATTTTAAATTAAGAATTCTTTTATTTAAGCTTTAAGCATATAACATACAAGACCATTTAAAGATTCTTTAATAAAATTTTCATTAAACAAATTTGAAAATTCAGCCTTGAAACCTAGATTACTAGTTTTTAGAGACCTTTAAAAAAAAGTAGTTGAATAGGTAGGATAACTTATGGTATAGTTTTATCTAAAATGATAAAAAACTGGCCGAGTGATCCTCATGGGTGGAAATTCTGAAGGTTCGCTCTGCGTTTCTCTGATTGACTTGAAAGTTTGGTCAAATATTTCCTCACATGATTTACTACAAGATAGGATATAAAAACAACTTTTTTAACATTTCTAATTCCTAGACTCTGTACCATATCATGAATGGTCAATCGTAATTGTTGTGTAAGAATTACACTGTGCTAGTTACGAAATCCATCAGGCAGTGCACTCCGAATCCACCTGATTCATATCCGCTGAACCCTGTGGTGTTGACCGTTTCTGTAGATTAGTTCTGGTTTTCGAGATTCAAAATTATATGGTCATTATTGCTCTTGTTAAGCGGCGCAAGGCTAATAACCTTGCCAGGAAAAACAAATTATTATGGACAATTTAACAAGTCTCGGATATGGACCGGATACCGGTGCAGAGACATGCTAAATAAGGCCAAGACCGGGTCCCGGTTGTAGTGCCGATGATGATAATGATTGCTCTTGTTAGCACATTCTCATCCATTGCAGACGTCTCGTAAATAATAAAAACAATAACAAATAATAATAAGCCTATAAATTTGAATCTCAATTATATCAAAAATCGCAGAAACGACCAGCACCACTGGGTTCGGTGTATTCTAATTAGATTTCTCTCTCGGTGCCCTGCTGTCGGGAAAACGTCTCCGATTCAAGCACAACAAATTAATCAAGTTAAAAGTTGCGCTAAAGCCCAGGAATGTGCTCCTGAAGAAACGGGGACAGGCTGCGGAACCTGGAATTCATTTTAGGTGTTAATTTTCTGTTATAAGGTTGTTTTTCTAACTGCGTCTTTGGGGTACTTTTACCGAATTTAAATATTTATTTATACCAAAATTCGATTCATGCTTTTACTACAAATTCTTTAATTATCTTGCTTTACATAATGATTAAGACAGACACGAATTAGTCCCACAAACTGATTGCATAACACAGTGAAATGTGATACCATCTGTGACTGTTTTCTCATATGGTTTTTTTTTGCAACAATTGACACTGGCGCAGTGTCCTGAATGTCTTTGTTGGTGCCCCTCAAATTGGCGCCAGTGTTTTTTTTCCCTCAATTTGTCAAAGTCTCACTTTACTTAAACACGCACAAACGGTAACAGAAAACCTTGTGGGTAATCTTATGAATTCAAAAAATAGCTACAATGTCACCCGAGAGTCCTCTTACATTCAATGACACAGAAAATAATTTATGACCCAGAAAAGGTCTCGTTCCACTTAAACTATTGTTTCAATTGCGCACTTGAGGTTACGGGTATACAATAGATTCACATTCTAAGAAAACACATACCCAGGGTGGCCTCTTCCACAGGCATAATGTGTCACAAAACAAAAAATCCTACTAATAGGAGATTACCTAACATATAACGTATAAGCGATGATCATTTATGGTCTTCCCGCTACCACAAGTAATTCCCGATTCGAAGCCCAGACAAAGCGGAGTCTCCTTGGCATATTTCTCCCTTTAATACCTGTTCCAAGTCTTATCAACTATTCCAAAACGTGTCATTAATTTCGTGTGCGATTCAGGGTCTTGTGAGAAACTTCCGACGATAACGAATCCCAACAATAACCACAAGCGACCATCTAAACCCAAGACCCAATCGCACAGAGGTGATACTCCCGAAACGAAGGAAAAATTATCACCAAATTCGAGCAATCAATTTAAAACAAGAAATTCCTCACTTAACGGTGATAAACTATCGTCAATGGCATAACAAACGCAGCCAACAAATAAAAGAAAAAACAAAAAACGAAAATTGAAATAAAACATTCAATTAAGAAAATTTCCCCCCGCTCGGCCTTGATGGACACGATCCGAGTCGCCTCATTCTTTGTGCATTCTACTGATCGTCTTGCCCCGCGTGGTCGCGCCAGCGTAGCAGATGGAAAGTATAAATGAAGCACCACTCTCTGAATACACAAGACAGGAACATTTCGGCGGCTCAAAAACAAAAGCAACAAAATATAAACGAAGGAGGAAAAAGCCATTCGAAGAATTTATGTGCCTACGATCCCACTAGGTGCGGACAGAGGTCCGGAAAGGTTTCCGCGTCCATTCCAATATCCGGGCGCAGCAATTGAGCTGCTCCTCCAAACGTAAATGAGAGTCGAACTCGCGAAGATAAACTTCCATATACCTTCCTCATTCATTGAGGTGACTGAATAGTGTGGGGCTGGACACGATAGCCAGCGTTGGAGCATTCCACGTTTCGTATTTTAAGTTAATATAACAAAAACGAAAACTCACACATCAGACATGTTTCACGCAAATGGGCCTAAATACAAATAAAGAACACACACATACCTCTTAACGGGCGTTTATAGCGGCGATTCAAAAGTCATTGATAGACAAGTTACTGTAACACGATCCTGAGGTCAGGTCAAAGAGTGAAGCGAAAAGAAAAACTCAACGAGGACAAAAAATCAACCGCAGAGCGGCTGGAAAATAAATAAAATCCAACACACCCCGCCGATAATCAGTCGGACGGATGCCGATTCCAATCAGTTGCGTTACGATCACCAGCATTGCCTATTGATCGAAAATTAATACGCCCGACACACGACAAGTGTGTCATCTTGTTTAAATAACGCTAATGGAGGTGCATGTCGCAGGAAATCCTAAAGTACATCGGATGCATCCAAAGTGATCCTCACGGATGTACCCTGCCAGACATTGAGGTACGATTCGTATAAAACGAAGCATTAGTCGGCGTGGTGTGCCAGGATAGCCGTTTAATTTGGGCAACAGCGGATTCCACGATTTGGGGAATATTGGTAAACGAATCCAACGATTGCGGTCTTTAGACGTTTGATGTAGAAAAATAAGCGTAGAACGATTGATCTCCTCAAAAATGAAGAAAAAACCAACAGGTGACAAGGATTGATCTCACTTCTGAAATCAGGCAGATTTTGTTCATGAGATCCTCTGGTTAGTAATCGAAATACATGTATGTAATCGATATAAGTACAGATGTAAATAAAAAAATAAATAAATATAGAAGTAAATAAATAAATTAATTAATATGTAAATAATTAAATAAATAAATATACATATATATACATATTATATATATATATATATATATATATATATATATAAATATATATATAAATATATATATATAAATATATATATATAAATATATATATATATATATAAATATGTATATATATATATAAATAAATAAATAAATATATATATATATATATATATATATATATATATATATATATATATATATATATATAATAGGCTCCAATACATCCTCTGGTTTGTTTTTTTTTTCTTAAAAGATTTTATTTCTATTTCAATTTTAATAATCTTGGCTGTATTTAAACACTAGTTAATTGATTAATATGGCACAGGAGCTACGTACACTTCTTTATTTTCATGTTCTTTTTTTATCCGATTAGCTGTTAGAAGCGTAACTATTTTTAATACTTCTTCTATTAGTCACAAATAGTTGAAACAACGTGTGTGACGAATATCTCAATTATGGGATTTGTCGCCCGGAGAAAACATTTTTATAGAATAACTTTTTGGAACATGTATGTGGAATAAATAAGTTATATAATATGGGCACAAAAGATATTTTTAAAACCCTTGAGTGTCAATAAATAGTGCAAGTAGAAAAGTATGGAAAGTACAGAGCAAGGAAGTTCTAGGGTCCCTTGAATGAGCGAATGTTTGTAAATTGTAATTGCGGAGAGGGTGTAGCATGTACACGTTCGTGTAGTTTGTTTTAGGAATTAGCCTTAATGTTTATCTGTTCTTAAATTAAGATTTAATTTCACTTGAAATATAATTATAATGTAATAATAAATGAAGAACCTGTGTCTTAACGTCGGAAATGAACACTAATCTGAATATGATTTAATAAATTAGCTATGGAAGATAAGGAGGGGGGGGGGGGGGGGGGGGGGGGCTTTGGAAGCTGGAGTTTTAGGGTGCTAATAATGAAGACCAAAATGGCTCAGATGGAGTTGTTTTTACGCAGAATTCGGCAGATAGGTTTGTTGGGGCCTTAAGAGGCCTAAGGCGTCCCAGATTTTTCGCAAAAAAAGAAAAAAAACAGTACTAGTAAACATAAGACAAAAACACAATATGTTAAACCCATGCAGTTACCCTTGACATTATATGTACAACGCCCAGCAAAGTCATTTATTCAGAAAAAGAGTAGACAGTACCTGTTTAACCAGCAACGAGGACACACACGAGGACAGGGTGGGGCAGAAAAACTTCGTAAATTGAATATGCATTTCCTCGGGAGCCTTTAACCAACACGAGGTACCCAATTGTACCAAAGCCCACCCGCACGGTGAAGTACTACCCCATTAAGTTATAGGTTTCGTGAAATGGTTGAGAGAAATCCTTAAACGTTCGGAGCTTGACTAATGGGCCCGGTCGAGAAAAAATAGCAGGGCACTGATGCTGACTCAGCGCTACAGGTTCGCCTTTCCTGGGAGAAGTGAAATTTAAAAAACAGTCAGATTTCCCGGCACTATCATTAGTCTGGGCAACACTTTCGACCATCGTAGAAACCAATCGCGTCCCCCCTCAACAACTGATCCAGCGCAGTTTCCTACGTTATCGGCCAAATATGTGGATTAGTAGCTCTAGCCAAACATTTCCAAGATGTATTAACGGACTTCCCTAATCGTACCGATGTGTAGCGCCTCTATAGGCTGAAAAGTCCCGGGATTTTTAATTAAAACAAGCGTATTTTAGGTATAATATTTATTCCTCAACATAGTTGCCTTCGAGGGGGATATACTTATCATAGCATTTTTTCCACATTTCGATGCCCGTTCTGTAGTACAAAACATCCAAGCCTCAAAATACGCCTCAGTTTCCGCGAACCTCTTTCACTGGAGTCACTGCTGAAGGTTTGGGAACAGATAATAATCGCTAGGGGCCAACTCTAGGAATAGAGTGGGTTGAATTCAAATCAAATCAATTTTTTTTTTTTTTTTTTATTAGACTTCTCTCGGGAGAGGCGAACCTATAGCGTCGAGTGGGCGCCCCGAGATGCCATCAAATAACTGTTGCAGTTCTTTTTGAACAGTTGCAGGTTGTAACGCTCCGGGAACACTCGCGTGGGAAGGGAGTTCCACAGCTTCCCCGCTCTGTAACGGAACGAGTTCTGATATAGGGATGTTCGCGCTGTCGGGAGATGAACCACAAACGGGTGCGATCCGTCGGATTGTCTTGTGGAGCGCATATAGACCGAATTGCGTGGAACAATGCCAAGAATCTCCGAAGAACAGCACCCGTGATAATATCTGTAAAACAAACAGAAGTCGGCCACGCGCCCTCGATGTGATAGCGACTGTAGTCCCGACGTCAGCGCCGAGTCCCCGATCAGGCGGATCGCTCGTCTTTGTACGCTTTCAAGTAGGTCGAGAGTATGTTTAGGAGCCGAGCTCCAAACATGAGAGCAATATTCGAGCGCGGGTCTAATTTGGGATTTATATAGGAGAAGAAGTTGGGCCGGAGTAAAATATTTCTTGGCTCTAAAAAGATAACTCAGTTTTCCTAAGGGCTGATCTGGCGATACTCGATACGTGTTTATGCCATGATACATTCCCACAGACCGTGACGCCGAGCAATTTCAAACTTTCCCCAGCCTCGAGGGCCCGGCCACTCATCATCAGCTGTGGAACCGATGATCCAGTTTTCTTCGTGAATGTTGTATACTGGGTCTTCGTTGCATTGAAGTCGACAAGATTGGCCTTTCCCCACTGCAGGACTTTATCTAGATCCTGGTTCAGAGAGTCAATCTGTCTACATCTCAGCTGGTGCGACGTTGATGCACCAATCGGCCGATCACTCGAAAAGGAGGAAACAAGCGTACTATCATCCGCAAAACTGAACACTTTGTTATCCGTTATCTCCAACAAATCATTTATGTGAAGCAAGAACAAGGTTGGAGCCAAAATAGAACCCTGGGGCACCCCCGAATTAACAGGATACAGATCCGAACACTCGCCGTCCACAACAACCCGGATCGATCGATTCTCGAGGAAGCTCCTCGTCCAGTCGCAAAGCTGTTGGGAAAGACCATATGAACGAAGTTTGCTCAGCAATGCCCCGTGCCAGACGCGGTCAAAAGCCTTGGAGATATCTAATGCGACCGCCCTTGACTCACCATGCCGTTCAATCGCAGATGTCCATATATCGGTTATAAGTGTCAAAAGGTCTCCTGTGGACCGCCTGCCACGGAATCCGTATTGACGATCATTCAGAAGACCGTTGCACTCCAAATACTTAACCAACTCTGTATTGATGACTTTTTCCATTACCTTAGATAAAATAGACAGTAATGCTATCGGACGGTAATTTTGTGGGAGACACTTTTTTCCCGTCTTTGGGATTGGCTGAACTCGAGCGATTTTCCAGCAGGCAGGAAAGGTCCTCCGTGCATAATATAAGGGGAAGAGTCTGCCAAGAACCGGCGATAGTTCTGGAGCACAGTTCTTAAGGACTATTGCTGGTATTCCGTCCGGGCCGGTTGCCTTCCTACAATCTAGTTCACGTAGAATGCGTTGAATAGTGCGCGGACGAAATCTCACATCCCGCATGGAAGACTGTACCGGCGAGATCACAGGTGGCTCGAAAAGGCCGGGATCGAGGTTTGAATTCGCGGAAAATAAATTCGCGAACACATTAGCTTTATCCTTTGGATTCGTGACTAACGTCCCGCTGTCTGTCACCAACGGAGGGAAAGAGGAGGAAGCAAAGTTACTGCTGACAGCCTTTGCCATTGACCAGAAGGAGCGCGAACCAGTTGGGCACCGAAGGATCTTATTGATCACCCTGTCGTTGTGAGCCTTCTTCGCGGTATCAATCGCCTGGTTGCACGCGTTTCTGATTCTAACAAAATTCGTTCTGTTAACATCGGTGGGATTGGAGCGCCATTGCTTAAAAGCTCTATTTTTTGCCGCTGTAATCAGCTCGCATTTTTTGTCAAACCAAGGTTTATCAGACGAACTTCGTTTGATGGAATGTGGAATATACATCTCCATCCCCAGGAGAATAATCTCTGATACCGACTCCGCGCAAGCGTTAACATCGGAGTTTCCGAAGCACACCTCCGACCATGGAAAGAATGCGAAGAAATCTCGCATATCGTCCCAGTTAGCGGCCCCATACTTCCATACATGGCGAAGCTGCCTAGGCCGGTTATTCGCTTGATATGCAAGTGCTTGCGCGACAGATACCAAGCAGTGATCTGAGTTTCCCAGTGGCGCAGAAACCTCTACGGTATAAATACTCGGTTCGGATGTCAAAAACAGATCCAGGGTGTTCGCATGATCGCCTCGGGCATCCGGTACTCGCGTTGAGCCAAGTTGTGGCTTACAGCAAACATCTCCGCCAGCCTCCCAGCCTCGTCGGTTCTGTTAGAATGTAACAACCAGTCGGAATTGTGCACATTAAAATCGCCAAGGACAATAATTTCAGAAGCTGGGTGGTTGATCTGCATCCAGTCGACGGTATATGAAAGATGTTCGAAAAATGTCGCTGGTCGATCGTCATTCGGGGAGCGGTAATATGACCAATTTGCTCATCGGTTTCAAGGAGGTGTATGACGGTGCGTTATCGTGATGGCACACAACTTTTTTCTTTGCCATATGGATGGTTACAACGAGTCTCGCCGTGCTTCCTCAATAGTGAGGGAAGAGCGAGTAAGTGGAGAGTTAAAAACGTTTTTCTTTTGGTTTGTTTTATTATTTATTAGTTTTAGTTTACCACTTTGTTTTAAAGCAAAGGCCCACTGTTCCGTGGCAAGGCTGCAACTCTTTGGTTGGCTGCTTAACTCTGAATTATTTTCTATGAAACCACTCTTTTTGTACCCATATTATTGGCGGCGAATGGCAGACGTTGCACTCTATTCTTCTCCACTTGGTATGACTCCAAATGCAAGTCATATACCGTGCCGCAGTTCCGCTCAGTCGGCTTTGACACACATTGAGTGCAGTTGCCTGGCACGACTCATTTGGGTTGCTTAATTGCCACCCCCACTTAATTAATATTCGTTTAAACTATATTTCACTTAATTGGTCCACTTAAAGTGCAGTGGCCTTGGTTCAAGCAATTAGTTTCGTCACTTCGAATTACCGGTGGCAATTCGTCATTATCCATGTGGTTTTCTTTCATAGGCGTCAGCATTTTTATGGGAATTCCCATAAATTGTCATGTTCCATTGCATTTTTGCAGGCGTTGCAAATTTGAATGTTACAAACATCGACGGTGCTCGTTCCATTGAAATTGAATATGAAGTGTTCCACTTGACCTGTGCCGAAGTCGAGATCGCATCCATGATCCATGATGAATATAACGCCACTCAAACACGTCACTCTCCAAAGGATGTGTAGTATTCCACTACATAAACCACATGTAACATACTTACACGCATTCTGCATGCGCTCACACACAGTGTACTCAGAACCATTTCTTCTTTTATTACCTACCTGTGACGCACAGTCTAATAACCTTGCCCGAAAAAACAAATTATTATGGAAAATTTAACAAATCTTACTTCCTAAATACGGCCAAGACGGGATCACGGTTGTAGTGCCGATGATGATCATGACGCACAGTAATTTTCCGATCTATATTTTATATCCAATTATGAATAATTCTTACGGTAACACACAAGGGCACGCATCAGCATATCAAAGTATTAAAAGCATGCGCCATACCAGGTGGCATGGGATTCTCTAGTGATTACTGACGCCTGCAAATGTGAAACGTATGAATAATACGAGGGCAGGTCAATAAGTTTTTAGAAAATGTAGACGATTTTCTTTTGTTTTCTCATGTAGCTAACCTAATAATGACGCATAATATTGTCCAGTTATCGTTTGTCCCTTTTCTATATAGTGAATGGGGATAATACCACGTGCATCCCAAAACACAGTAGCCATAACCTCTCCAGCTGATTTCACCGTATTTGCATTTTTTGGAGCCCGTTCGCCTTTAACAATCCACTCTTTTGACTGCTGTTTCATCTTGGGAGTGTAGTGATGTATCCACCTTTCATCTACAGTTACTAATCTGTGGTATGCTATGCTAGAGGCGTCAGCGCGGACGCAGGTTGAGCACAACACCACAGATTGTTCACTGAAAACTAGAGTACAACCGCGAACACAATAGCTCTCCAAAGAAAACAGCGTAGTAGTTTTGATGTTAAAGTTTTTATTTCTGCGAAAATCCATTACAATTAAAACAATATTGTGCCTTTATTTGTTCTGTAGACTCGATTTTAATTTTCACTGTGCATTTGTTATTTTCGGTGTGGTACACGAACTCTATGAATCAACGTCACATCCGTATTTGGCAATCATTATTTAAGTAAATTTATTCCTATAAAATATTAAATTCACTCCCACAGAACTTATGTTTCTCGGCAAGAACTCGACACGCAAATCTGACTCCCGTTCTTTTTGAAGTTACGACGGGACGAATAGCATGACTGCTGAGACTTGATGTCTCTCCTCGCCGGATGAATTTTGACTCTGCTGGTGCTGGACGACATTGACCCAACCTCGGTAATTGCGATGAGTTTCTACGCACATCATCGCAGGGGAAACCATCTTTTCTTCGCCCTAACGACCAATGAAAAACGATCTGCATTCCATTGGAAAGTTCTCATGGACGACGTCCAGGGTAGTTGAATGTCTTTACCTTGGAAGAAAGGCAACGACATGCGTTGGGCGAAGGAAAGGAAAAAGGAAAAACACATATGCCACAGGTCAAATATGTTGATCGATGCAAGGACCGGGCATATTGCCGCCGTCTGATAGGGATAGGTTTCATGATTGACGTTAAGTCAATAGAGCCTTTGCCGACACTGGCTAGGCACAGGGTAGATGGGATAGTGTTTGCTTAAAAAGTAACGAGGGACATGGTTATGAGGGCAATGTTTTGTTTCTCCCATTACCGACGCGTATAGCGTCATTTAATAGTTCCTTGCATGTAGCATATTGTTGGTCGGTGGGTCGAGTGCATGTTTGCTCAAAACAACAATCGATCGATAGTAGGTAGGTAGCTATGGCCACTCTAGGATTTGTCTATCTAAAGATCGACCGGTGACAAGGGTGAACATGTCATGCAGCATGTGAGGAAATGCTCCTCGTCTCTGCATATTGACATGTTCCATGTTTATGCCGGTTATCTGAAAGGACAACCAAATTGCATTTCAGATCATATACGCATCAATTATAATGTAGGCAGATTACCGACTTCCCATCGGCCGATTTGTCGTATGTGTTGTTTGTGTTAAAACAACACTAGAAATTCCTATAGGCGGCCAGCAATGGTTGCGCTGTAGGTTGTTGATTATACAATCGACCGATGGTTCAGCGGTGATGGGAATAAACATGTCATTCACATGTAAGAGGAAATGCTTCTTCGCATAGAGCATTGGCCTGTGCATGTATCGATGCTGGTTACCTGATGAGGTAGCTGAATTAGCTTTCGGGGTTTATGATGCGTTAGATGCTGGTGAAAGTTTGATGTCATGGCAAGGTGGGATTCAGCTCGACGAGGGGTTTTTGTGCCACTTTGTATCCTTTAGATGGGTAACATCACGAACCGATTTCGATAAGTACCGCTTCTTCAAATTAACGTACCTTCCGGATGGCTGTTGCGTTGGTGATTTACTCCCTTCATTCGGTGGTTGCTTCTCCTTCCTGTCGGGCCGAATCTTTTTTGTCTTTATTTATGTCCTTTTGTCTTTATTTTTTTTGTTTTATATCACTAATTATAGAAGATCGACTCGATGCTCCGAATCTTCCTCGTCTTTATTTTCTGTCCTTTTGTGTTTACTATTTAATATTTTATTTCACTAATCATAGAAGATCGACTCGATGCTCAGTTATGAAAGTTCAATTGCTTCTGCCAGGGTTTCTGTTGAAATTGTACGGATACCGTAGTATGAATTGTGATATCATTCACTTAGTTGGAAAAGAAAATACACGGCATGTTTCACTTTCATAAGTTTAACATTTTATTCCACTTGTAATACTTTTTTGCAATTTACAATTTACTAGTTTGATAACGACTCTAAGTTCCAGCTTGTCACACGACCAATTTTAACAACACAACGCGAGTAAATCGCTCGTTCGCGTCCTTTTATACTGGGAGAAAAATTTACCTCCACCTTACCATATACAGATTCATTGGAATTTGGTTTCCGCTCGCGTTGGCCTGAACTCCCTTCCAGCGAGTCGTCAGGTGTACAAGTATATAATGGCCAGGTAACAGCAAATTTGCTGGGAAGGGTCATTGTAATTAAAAATATGTGTGAAAATATTCATCGTCCCCATTAAGAGCATTTCGTAATTATTTTGGGGTAACAATTAGGACATTTGCGAGATACGGGATGAAAAGGGTTGGAAAAGTTTGTATGTACTTTGTCCGCTTGAGTTACGACTATTCCTAACGCTTTTGGGATAGGATATGTTAGTGTCCTCGCGTCCATGTCCTCGCCCGACACCCAATAATTCCCTCAAATTTCACCTCTGTGCCTGTAAAGGGAAGACAAATCGTCAAGTAGCTAATTTATATAAAGTATAAAAATTAGCTACTTGACGAATTGTCTTCCCTTTACAGGGAAGGCTATTTTGGCGAGACAAGGACAGATGTGTCCTCCATCTTGTCTCTGGCTTCTGGTCATCTTGCGATAACCAGAATCACCCACATCCGTGAGGATGTTGGGCCCGGTCTCGAGATATCTGAAAAAGAAAAAGGGGGGGAGGTATCTAAGGATAGTGTGGACAGGGTTTGTTCGGATGTTCTCTAACTACTTGGATGGAGGGTTGGTGGGAAAGAAATCGTACAAGACCGGCAGGTCTTGAGTGCGGTACGAAACGCAGATCACGTCTTTGGCGTCTGATAATCTGCGCTTTGGTCGGTGTGTGTGTGTGTGTGTGTGTGTGTGTGTGTGTGTGTGTGCTTGTGCTGTCTTGTACTGTGTGTGCGTGTTTGTAGTGTGTCAGCAGTAGACCCTATGGGATGGGTCCAGGAATCCTCTATTATAGAGGAGAACGTTGTTGGGAAGGGTGCTTTCTTCAGTTTTGTACTGAAGAAGAAACTGTGGTGGTCTGATCCGAAGAGATTGGGAGAGAGAAGGGTCAAGAACGCAAGATTCCCGTGCAAGTGGGTTCTCGCTATTCTGAATGCTTTCGAGGTAATTATATGCTAATTCTAGCAAGTACTCGTCTTTAGGGATAATGAAGGCACCTTCGTGTAGGTGAGAGTTCGGGTAGTGGTGCCCATCAGGCCTTCTGTAGTGGTTGGTGCATCTTCTGAGGAGTTTTCTTTCACAAACTCGCAGTCTTTCTATTTGGGCCAAAGATATGCAGGACCATACTGGAAAGGCGTATGATATTCCAGATCGGATTAGCTGCTTATAGCAGAGAAGCTCAACTTTGGTGTCAACTTTGTTGCTCCACTTCAGGATGTTGTGCAGTTGCTTAGACCGACATAGGCCCCTTTGAAGAATGTGGGTGACATGTTTGATGAAGTTCATTTTTGGGGTTGATCATGAATCCAAAATGTGCAGCCCTTTTATACTCTGTGGCAACAGAGATTTGTTAAAAATTGTATTTAAAAATTCCAAGAAGCCCAAACAAGATTTTGTGTGCTTCAATTGGAGTACGATTCTCGGAAGTGTATAGGACTTTACTGGAATAAATTCCTGGAAGGAGAAATCATGAAATGCATTTAGAATTAGGCATTTCATAATATCAACGGTTATAGGGTATTGAATCAATGCACGAGAAATGGACTTTCGTTTAAATTTAGCGTGCGTATGATTCATTTGGATTGGGGTGTTGTAATCCAGCGCCGTGCTTCCTCGTTGGAGGGAAGAGCGTGGACCTTTTATTTTTTATCTATTAATATTAATTAAAACTCAGGATTCTTCTTTTACTCTTCTTTTCGAATTTAATAATTTAAATTCTTTTCTTTATTTACTTCTCTGAACTTCGAACTTCTGCTCAACTTCTCTGAACTTCCAACTGAACTTATTTTTGTCTGAACTTTTAACTCTAATCTCAACTGTATATTCTTTCCTCAACTGTTTTCTCAACTGTATCTTTTTCTCAACTCTCCTTACAATGAATTTTTCTCTCTTCTTATACAACTTAGTGTTCTAATCTACTGTAAATTATAACTTGAATAAAATCAATTTTATCAATGTATTACTTAATCTACTGTGACTTCTAATTTTGAACAAACTTTGAACAAAAATCAAAGAGCTATGTTTCGAATGAAAAAAGGGGCATGTATGAAGTGTACTGAAACTGACTTGATATAGAATATTGTGGATGTTTATTAAGGATATATATTAAGTGAGAATGTTAGATATGTTAAGAGGATGTTTTAAGGAAGTGTTAGATAAGTAATGAGATTCAGTGTTAAAGTTAATAATTATAAGGACAGTAGTATTCTGGAATACTACAGGGGTGTAAGTTACTTGGAATTTGAATCAATGTGCGACAAATTAACTTTTGGTTTAACTTGTCGCTCGTATGATTCACTATGGGAATTAGGTTGGGATTATAGGTAATATTTGGGATTTGGATGGAGTAGTGATTTAGGATCACTACAATATGGTGGAGAGCAGTGATATTCCGCTGTAGTTTTTGCAGTCAGATCTGTCGCCTTTTTTGAAGATGGGGTCGAGTATTGAGTTTTTCTATTCTTCCGGGGTGACTTTATAGCGTATTGCGACGATAGTGAAAAACGTGTGGTTCGAACTAACGCTATGATGCTATGAGTTGTTATGTTATCGCTATGGTATACGGGTCTGATGGTTTGTTTATTCGAATTTCCTTTCGGTGTTCTTCACTATTTACACCTGCCGTGTGAAAGTGGCAGCAACAGTTTTCGTAGTCTCGTTACTTTTCTAACACTGCCACAAACAAAACAAAATAGTAGGAGTAATAGGGAACCGCCGGTCATTTTCTTGTATCCTGTGCCATTGGTAGCAGTAACTTTCAATACCCCAGAAGCAGTAGACGACTCCATTACGTGTGCCAGCATTCTGAATCGAAATCTTCTGCTTCCTACTATCTATAGACTTATGGTACACAATAACCAATTGAGCAGACACTTCACCCCATCGAATATTATACACCTTCGGCGAGACCTTAAGCGTATTGCGACGATAGTAAAGAACGTGCGATTCTAATTGACGCTACGACGGTTAGAATCACTAAAAAAAATCCAATGCTCAACACATCAGGCCACTGCCGCGTGTACGAATTCGATTTCTAATGGAGAATTCGAGGCAATGGAGTCTATCGAAGCACGTGTGAGTTTATTGATATCCAATAACGCATGTTTTGTTTGTTCACAAAGCCATAAACCAAGAATGGTTTTTCGAAGAAATTCTCGTATCGTCTTGAACCTTTGAAGTCTCGAATCGGAAAAGATTGATCGCTTCAAATGATCATGAGACTTACGTTAATTTGACCTTATAAAGGCTAAGATCTTTACTAAAAATTCGTCAAAATGTGGTTTGATACTATTATAGCGTTTTGGGACGATAGTGAAGGCCGTGTGATTCGAACTGACGTTATGACTGTTAAAATCACAAAACACTGAACCAATGCTCAACACATCAGGCCACTGTCGCGTGTACGAATTCGATTTCTAAACTCAAGTACACTCAACTGATGTGGAATTGTTATGTTATCGCTGTGGTATACGGCTCTGTTGGAGACGGAGCAGCACACGACTGCCGGCTGGCGGACTAAGCATCGCACATTTTATACTCTGGCCCTCTTTGTTCCTGTGACAACATGCGAACGAGGGAAATCGACAAAAAAAACGAATACAAGCAGCGGTAGTTGGGGAGTTGAGGCGAGTACAAGTCATGCAGTCAAACGCTGCTAATCCGATCAACAAGGAGATTTTAACAGTTTGTTAGTCAGCAATTGTATTTAAGGTAAATAAAAATTCGAAACGAGTAAAACGAGTTTACAGGCTCTGGTGAATTTTCTTATTCGATTTTTCGTTCGATGTCCTTCACTATTTGCTTGTGTATTGTGTCTGTATCTATTAGAAACGCCACACTACTCCCTCCTCAGTAACTTTGTTACGATCAACTTCGTGTGCGAACGACGGAGCGAGAGAACGTCAGAGCCGTCGAGTGTGCCGGTGCTGTATACGGAAGTCGCGATCGTGTCGTGAAGTTCTGTTTTACTATGGGCAAGTGTGGGTAGATCACGGTCGGGGCTGTTGTGTTAAGCAAGGACAGTGAAGAAGCTTGTTGACCGGTTCCTACGGAATCCGCATTGGTAGTCTCCCCATATTTCTTCTGCGTACGATGTGATTTTCGCCAGTATGACAAAGTCATATGGTTAGGAGCAATGATATTCCTCTGTAGTTTTCGCAGTCAGATCTGTCGCCTTTTTTGAAAATGGGGACGAATATTGAGCTTTTCCATTCTTTCGGGGTGACTTTGTTGTCCCATATTGTTTTGATGAGCTGGTGGATCTTTCGAGCGGTTGTCTCCCCTTCATGCTTCACAAGCTCTGCCGGTATGCAGTCGACTCCGGGAGGCTTGTTGTTTTCCAAGCGATTTATTGCGTCTACAATTTCGTTGAAAGGGCGCTCTGGGATCTGAGACTCGGCTGTGTGTACGTCTGGTGCGTTTTATTGTGGTTGATGGGTGCGCTAAAGTACTGCTTCTATCTTGTCACGATATTGTTTGTTTCTATGACCAAACGCTATAGGTTCGCCTTTCCCGAGAGAAGTCTAATAAAAAAAAAAAAAAAAAAAAAAAACAGCCACTTGCGTCTCGAATTATTTTGGCTCTCCCTCGGTAGCCATTTTTAATGGAATTTATACCGGCATACATACCTCTGGTGTTCTTTGCTCTGGCAATTTCTGGGATTTTTTTCGAGCTGAGTCTTCTCCCATTCACGTTTTTTGCGTTTGAAAAGTCTCATTGTTTCTTTCCGAATTGTCGCGTATCTTTCTACGTTGACTTCATCATATCTCTCTAAGCGGATCACTCTAAGTCGTTTACGTTCTTCGGTCTTCGCCCTGCACTCATCGTCAAACCAACGCTCGGACGTAATTGTTTTCTCAAATCCTAATACCTTTTGGTCTGTTTGTTTGATTGTGTCTCTGATTGATGTCCATTTATAGTGTCCACACTATTGGCTGCTTCTTCCTCACTGCTCCTATCCACTAGGATGCTAAATCTATTTATTAGTCTTTTAGTTTATCAATGTCGAATATATATATATATATATATATATATATCTTTGCCCAGAAAAACAAATTATCATAGAAAATTGAACAAGCCTCGAGACTTGCTAAATAAGGCAAAGACCGGATCCAGGTTGCAGTGCCGATGATGATGATGATATATATATATATATATATATATATATATATATATATATATATATATATATATATATAAAGAATGATCTAGTCCGGTCAATTAAAAACATACGAGGGAAAAGGTAAAAGGTAGCCATAGAAAAATATTATCCCTGTTGTGGTCTATTGAATTATTTATCAGCTAGGAAAGGGTTTTTTTATTTAAATTGGAAAAACAGTTAAGGTGACGATATCACGAATGTTAATCGTTTTGTTTCGTTTGCACGAGGGTGGAGTGCGTCATAAATATGCAGCAAGACGTAGGCAATACATTGGCAATACATAGGTAATACATATCTTGGGTTCTTTAACAGAATTGTACAAACTTGCATTTTCAATGAATTCTTGATTCATTAGAAAAAGGTAAATTACAAATAGTGGAAAAGCCAATGTCGCACTTGATTGTTGCAGACATTTAATGGCGCCTTCATATGTAAGAGGAATCAATGGATTTCCCAATTGAAACAAGTACGGAACAGGCTTAGGGATATATGAATCCGGACGCGATTTTGTGGAGAAAAAGCAGGTATTGGGGAAAACTACGAACCCATCATGGTAAATTTTCCAATGCTTCAATTTAACTAATATCAAAACGACAAAACACATGGAGAACGTTCGACGTTTCGACGTTGTTCCTAATTTACATTGTGTACATATCATCATCATCATCGGCACTACAACCGGGAACCGGTCTTGGCCTTATTTAGCAAGTTCTGAGGCATGTTAAATTTTCCATAATGATTTATTTTGTCTGGGCAAGGTCATTAGTCTTGCGCCAGGGGCTCCCCGACGGGGAATCGAACCCCGGTCTCCCGGGTGACAGGCGGGTATACTAACCACTATACTATCGAGGAGCCCATTGTGTACATATAGTGTGAACTTTTTAACTTAACATAAACGCGTTTTAAAATCATCTGCTTTGTATTACATAAGCTAGTGAAGAAAAGGTCATCATCGGCACTACAAGCGGGATCCGGTCTTGGTCTTATTTTGCAAGTCTTGAGGCTTGCTGAATTTTCCATAATCATTTATTTTTACGGGCAAAGTTATTGGCCTTGCGCCGAAAAAGTGAAGGTAAGCTTGCTTCTTTTCAAAGGTAAGGTTATTTCTTTTCAGTAGGAATGTTTCTCGGTCTGAAGAAACCCGACGAGCTTGTAAAAGAGCTCATAATTAATATTTAAAAGAAAAATCGTTAAAACTAACTAATGCAGTTGTTGTCTCATATTGCAGAAAATTTGAAATACGTTTTAAGCATATAACAAAATGGATTTTAAGAAAAATACACAGTGATGTTTCCTCGGGCTCCTCGATAGTATAGTAGTTAGTATACCCGCCTGTCACCCGGGAGACCGGGGTTCGATTCCCCGTCGGGGAGCCCCTGGCGCAAGACTAATGACCTTGCCCAGACAAAATAAATCATTATGGAAAATTTAACAAGCCTCAGGACTTGCTAAATAAGGCCAAGACCGGTTCCCGGTTGTAGTGCCGATGATGATGATGATGATGATGATGATGTTTCCTTTAATGATTTGCCGTTCAGGCACGTATCTTTTCGAAAAGAACAAGCGTGGAGGGAGAGTGCCCAGGACAGGGAACGATGACGGAGTCGAGTTGGTGAGGTCAAGAACTTCCGGGTTCCTACAGGCCAATAAATAATAATAAAATAATAATAATCTTTTCGAAAAGTGGAACCTTACATCACCTTGATGAAAGCAACTGTGTTGAAGCCGAGGACGTTCCAATTTTGAACACTCATATTAACTCTTTGATTGGGGTGAGCACATATTCCGAATCGCGTAAAATGCAGCGAGGTTAAGTCTCACCCTGTCGTAATCAATCACAATTTCCAGGAGATGTGTACGTCCAAAAGTGGGATGCGATTTGATTGAAAACACTCTGCATTGTATGGTGCTCAATAGGAGGCAACATGAGGTAACGTCACTAATAAAATATCCTGATGCAATATGTCTAATTCTATCATTATAAATGAGTTGGAACAGAACGTTTCGAAACGCGGACGTCGGTAGATTCAAGTGATAGGTTGGGCAAAATATTTATTATTAGGCAAAGTGTTTATTATTGAGTTCCGTAAAATTCTATCAAGTAGCGATACCTAGACTTGTATCACGAAAATTCTCTCAAAAATAGGTTGTAATGCCAAAAATGTTTTTCTTTCTCTTTAAATACACCTGTACAACGTCATCCAGATTGAAATGGTTCCTACCTAATCGTCTGAGCTTGGATTCACAGGGTTTCCGCTTGAAAGCACACTAATTGGACGAAATGTAAATATATGCACATCTTTACTTCCTATTATACTTTTCTGCATATCCATTTGTAGCTTCTATATTGAATTTCGTGACCAGAATATTGCTTGTACCCACCTACAGCGCTCAGCAGGAAGGATTTTCTTTTATTTTTACATGTATTTTCTAGGACAGCATCATTAATCTTTTTCTTTAACAACTCTCAATTAATTTTGCCAAGTCATAAGAAACTTTATGACTAACTATAAAGGCATACAACGAAATTTCTCATAAACTTCTGTGCGGTTAACTAATCATCTTTCTATCTCTTTAATAACCTGAACGATTGTACAAGTGAGGATAGAAAGAGGAAAAAAGTACAAAGAAAAAAACAAAGTAGCAACTGTGAAACAAGTCTATCCTATTTATAACTTGTATCAGACGTTTAGAACGGCAACAAATTCATTGAAAATTTCCGCCACTCTCTAACTGATTTAACATCACCATACTAAGTAGTTATGTACAAAGTTGTTTAAAAGACGAAAAAAAAAACAACAATAAAAAGCAAACAAAACAAACAAGATAAATAAACAATCCCATCAACATACTCATTAGCATAAGCTCGCCAAGTTCGGCGAGTCTATGTGACAAACTTTGCGAGGGGAAGCAATAAAAAGGAACTTGAAATAAATACCAGACAATAAATGTCGACAATGACGACTAAGCTCCTTAATAAAACAGGACAAACCTGGCAATATCCATTTACACAAGAGGATAAGCGGATAACCGCAAAACAACATCCCGATATTACTGAGTGAACATCCTTAATAATACGTTTGTTGTTTTTATTCTCCTTTCTTTTTCCTGCCTTTTCTCGTTGGCCTGAACCGAAGGCAAGGATATACAAGAGACGAGCTATTTAAAAACAAACTCCTTTCAAATGTGTTGCATTAAATATAAACGTATACACACCTGTATATCTAAGGCTTAGGTGAGTTTCTGACATCAAATCTTCACCCATTTTGTAGAATATAGTTAGATATTAGGAAGGACTAAAGCACAAGCACGAATAGATATTTAGGTTAGGTAGATGGTCAAAATGCCTACGATGCGATACGCCTATTTCAGGACTACGACAACAAACTGGGGCCAAATTGCAGGACAACAGGACAAAATGCAATAAAAACTGAACAACAATAGAAAACTGAAAAAAAAAAGATATAAAAAGGAAAGAGGAAAATAAGGAAGCCGGAACGGGAAAGGACCTTCTACACATTTCCATCCAATACCTGGTTACTAGATCCAATAAGAAGTAAATCGTCACCGCTATCAGCTAATACACTGTGAGCAGTCAAAGTAATCTAACAAAAAAAAAAGCTCCTAACCCTTCAAGCATTTGAGAATCCAGTGGCTATGCGATACAACCCTTTCACTTGTACACATTCACGTATAAATATATATCAATGCATGGAACTGTCCGTCGTCACAAAAGGACTACATGATGTTCAGCCGGCATTTCAATTCCTTTTCCAACGAGTGTACTCATGTACATATGTATGTGCCTACTTGTATATCCTTATGAATGGCTCATGTTCCTGTTTGTTATCCCTTTTGTGGAACACACTAACTCTACCATCGTACACCATCACCGGTCACATCTTCAGTCTCTTGTCGTCTCATCGCCTTTGGTAACCCGGAAGTAAGCCTCCCGCCTGTTGGCGCTCTCAATGATTGTCCTGTAAACCTAAGTCTCCGTCAAATCGGGGATATTGCTGGGATTTGTCAATTGTCAGCTATAGCCATAAGGACACGCTGTCTTGTCCTTTCCATTTTAACCTCTTTCTCTCTCTATCTTTTTATTTTGCTTTACCTCTCGTTCTATTTGGCTTTTCCTATTCCTACTGCTCGCCTTATATTTCAAAGCTTTCGCAAGTTGCCTACATCACAATAACGATATTCAACCAGGACTCATCGAATATATTCAAACTTCATCATTTCCATCCTTTGAAACTCTCTCTTATCAATCTACAAGGCAAAAACATCCTCGAAGAGAAACTACCAGGTTACATCTCATATAAAACTCTCACTATATGAGATATCAACACCGTGGGAGGAGTATAACCTGAGCCATTTTTAAAATTTCCCCACCATAGTATCAAAAAAATATCACTCATTCAGGTAGGCGGGGCATCCAACCAAATCAATTTGACACACCCCACACAAACGGCTGAAAGCCAACCCTTCAATCAGCTGTTGAATGCCATTCCATGTCAACCCCCACGAGTGCAGGAAAACATAATAATTCGTTTACGGCTTCGACCAATCGGAACACTGCGCATGTGCTACCTTCAACCAACAACGGCATCTACCGAACGGCCCGGCACAGGTAAAAAGAGACCTCAAAATAACTGATGTCTATAAAAAGACCATCACTCGAAAACCGGAATACACCGAGCTAAATTGGTAGTAGTAGCGATAGTATTAGTATTCACCTTGTACAAACAGCTGCGTTAGGGGCGGGCTGAAAATTCGATTGATAGAAAACACAAATACCCCGCCAATGGGAATACGTCGGTGTAGTTGTGTGCATGGCCACATCCCTTGTGAAACCTGCTTGAGTCGTTTATGCATTCAAGTGTATCAGTTTTGGGCTGCGTCCACAGGCACCATCCAACGAACCAGTTAGTGCTTGAACGTGAGTACGTGTGCATCGCGTGGCACGCAGAATCTAAGCCCGTTGGTATCACGTATCTAATTCACCGCAGTGCTGAATGGTTTCTCTGCAATAATTCTCCCGCCAACTTCGTTGCGCGAACAAATATCCGTGCGTTTTTGTATCTGTGCTTTTCTTATTCTTTTCCTTTTTTGTTTTGGTGTTTTTTCTACCATTCGCGACAACTGTTTACCACCCGCAAGGACGACACCGTTCATAATACCGATATATTTAACTTTTGAGTAGACACTGAAGGCAGTCGGATTCCTGTTTGAGTTTCTTCTGCTCAATTTATTTTCTCTTCTCCTTGATCCTTGCGACTCTCTTACTCTTATCCCAACATATCACATCATCGTCAACATCATAATCATCATCGATAACATCGTTTCAAATATCCTAAGTGGTAATTTATTTATGTATCCTTGGCGAGTGCAATAAAAAGTTCCGCCCCCAACCCCATCGAGTGAGCGTACTCATAAAAATAAACAAATTTTACGCGCGAAACTTGTCCACACAATTTGGAATGGTGTGATTTATTGACAAGGATCATATCCTTATACAACAATGATGTGTATTTTATAGAGTTCAAAGTGACACCGGAAATAAGGAACAACAAGTGTAAGGACAGTGTAATGTGGTACGCCGAGCGATGTAGCGGCCGCGATTTAGGTGACTATCTAGTGTACGGATGTTGGGAAATGTGAATCGTGAATCCTTTGTCGATGTCCTTATTGCCGATTCAACGCTGCACACAATTTATTTATTTATAACAACCGGAAGGATAACACACACACACACGAGACACACGAGCAGATTAATTAATAGATCCCTAGTGTATATAGCCGTTTTGAAATTATCGTTATTATTTTGTTTTTATTGTTTGTTTTTTGTCCATTTCTGTTGTTGTTGTTGTTGTCGCACTCGGTGGCGCGTTAAAATTTGTTTGAACGATTTTAGGACTACACCGAAATGGCGGCATATGCGCAGTTCGGATATGGATATCCGCCGGCAAGTCAGGTAAGTTACACCTACCTAAATATTTGAGATGATTTGTCAACTTCTTTCGAAAACTATTTCACTTCGCAATCTTAGGAATTCAGGTCAAAACCCGAAATACCTTCTTGTAAACTTTCTTCCTTTATAAATCTCCAAAGTTCCACAATGACCTTCAGACTTTTTTGTTTACAAATTGACGTGCAAGAAAAAGGTTAGAAGAAAACAACAGGCAAAAAAAGAATTCTCAACAACCAGAAAAAAAGACCTGAAAAAAAAAAACAACGAAAACAATGAATTTTTGTGATGATCCAGTTTCTAGATAAAAAACGAAATTTCAAATAAAACACACGAATAAAATAATAAAATAGCTTTTATGAACTTTTTATCGCCACTGTAAATCTGAAATGACCGAAGAAGTCACCATTTCGTTTTGGCTGTTTTATATCTCGCCGTCGTTAATTGACTCTACGGTACGCTGTTATCCTTGGGTCCAACAGATGCGCCATGTGACCGATGTCATTTTGTTTTTATGGTATTACCCTCAAACTTGTAATAACAGTCGTGTCTCTCAACTCACTGCAGAAAAGTTTATTACGAAAAACAAAAACAAAACCAAAACCCCCAACATTTTTTTATCTAATTGCTAGTTATCTTTCGCGGAAACACTTTAGCTACCTATGACCACAAAATGAAACAAGTTTAGAGCGAAGCTTTACCTGAGTACGTTCCGGTTTTAGATTTGAAACGATCATGACACCAGATGAGCGATTTAAATTCAACAAAAGTATCAACGGATTTTCGATTAACGATCTACGGCTCCAATTATATATTTAAAAGATTCAGATATCGCTCAACGCATGCTGGACCATGTCGTAGGAGTGTGAAGCCATTAATATCAATCGTTTACCACCTTTTTACTAACGAATTTATGAATACCGATTAACTTTTGTGACGCGGTTCATGAGATCCAAGTGGAAGCGGAACAGAAATTAGATCAGGTCAACCGAAGGAGAACAGCCATTGGTGGCATTTTAAGAGATACGAGTTTTTTTTTTTTTTTTTGGGTTTTTGATGTTGTGTTGAAAGTTTCTTCCAAGACATGGATGAATTCTGGACTCCATACAGGTCTTACGTTTCAGAATCGCTTTTGTAGAATGAGGAGTCATGAATAATTCTGATGGAATTCTTTTCGATGGTCTGAAAGGTAAAGTGGTCAAAAACCTCCGCACTTTCACAAAATTCACGACAAAACCCATCAGTACCATAGAACTAGATCCATTCCACATTCTGACTTATTGCATCTCAGTGCACTAAAACCGGCGAATCTGTGACTAAATTTGTTATGGACCTGGGGCTTCGATCTTCCTAGACCCGATCACCAATGCTTGGCTACTCTTGCCAGACGCGCTGCACTTAAGAGCTAACACAAATTGCTAGTGATAAACACATTTTGTGTTTGTTAGTTTAAGAGTGGTCAAGGATCCAAATAACATGTACGCACTCGAGCAATGTGAAGCTGTGTTCACGGATTGTAGAATCATCATCATCATCATCATCACCGGCACTACAACTGGATCTGGTCTTGGCCTTATTTAACAAATCTCTGCACCGGTCCTGATTTGTAGCCGATGTCATCCAGTTTGGCACTCCCAGGCTCTGGGCGTCCTGGTCTACGCCATCCCTCCATCACAGACAAGGTCTGCCGCGCTATCGCCGTTCATATATCCTGCCACAAAGGACTTTCTGGGCAGGCTCCTCTCCGCTCATTCGAGCTAGGTGTCCCGCCCACCGGAGTCTACTGAGCCTGATTTTTCTTACAACATTAGCTTCAAGGTAGATCGCGTACAACTCATGGTTGTAGAGTCTCCGGAATCGTCGGATTGTAGAATACAGATCAAAAAATGAAAGGAATCGGGCGGAAAATAAAAAAATCCGGGAGTCAAAATGTTTTTTTTTTTTATTTTTTTTTTTATTTTGTACAATGAATTATTTTATTACTAATATTCACACACTGGCGCAAGGCTAATGACCTTGCCCAGACAAAATAAATCATTATGGAAAATTTAACAATTCTCAGGACTTGCTAAATAAGGCCAAGACCGGTTCCCGGTTGTAGTGCCGATGATGATGATGAATATTCACACAGTCGCATGAGATAAACTCAATTCAATTCAATTTTTATTTGGTAGATAATTACATTTATGGTATATTTTACAACTAGTACTTAAGAGATTTAGGATAGCAATATAACGACAATAGGACACTTTTAATGAATCATACCTGGCTAGCATATTCAGCAGTGGAAGGACGAGGGTAAGGTAAAGGGTCGCAGAATTCGTTAGACCATCGTTTCACGAATTCGAGAGCAGGATTGACTTTCCGGATCGTCTCATCAATGTGAGAGAGGAAGTTAAGCTCCCTGTCGCAAAGGATCCCAAAATCTCGAATAGATTCGACAATGATCAGGGTTGGTTATGAAGGGTCTCGGTGTGGGGATGAGTGAATATGCTGACGCCATGAGTGAATACGCTTACGGAAAAAGTTTATAGATTGGCATTTGGCGATGTTGAGTACAAAGCAATATTTGTCACACCAAATCGAGAAGTCGTCAAGGTCTGATTGCAGCAGTGCATCATCAGTGGCAAGTATATATAGGATAGGGCCCATGTGGCTTTCTTGTGGGACCTCAGAGGTGGCAATGAAGGGGTTGGATATCATGGACCTGAACCGAACGGAATAAAGTCTATCCTTTAGATAGGAAGAAATCCGTTTCAGCAATCCAGGTTCAAAGCCGAAGGTGGATAATTTGAAGAGGATACGATTGTAGGAGATTTTGTCGAATGCTTTACTGAGCTCGGTTGAGACATGTCGACCTCGTTACCGTGCTCTAGTGCTGAGAGTGTAAAGGAAGTGAACTCAACAAGGTTGATTGAAGTTGATCGGCCATTGAGAAAAAACCATGTAAAAGGATTGTAACGAAAACTAAGACATTCGTATAGAATGCTTTCGAAAGTCTTGGCTAAGTGGGAGCGTTTGGCGATGGGGCGGCAGTTGGCTTCTATCTAAGGATAGTGTGGACAGGGTTAGTTCAATTGTTCTCTAACTACTTGGATGGGTGGGAAAGAAATCGTACAAGACCGGTAGGTCTTGAGTGCGGTAGTAAACGCAGATCACTGATAACGAATCAAAAAAAAATGGGTGGCGAGAGGGCCGACTTTGGCGACACAAGGACAGATGTGTCCTTCATTTTGTCTCATCCACATCCGTGAGGACGTTGGGCTCGGTCACGAGATATCTGAAAAAGAAAAAGGGGGGGGGGGGGTATCTAAGGATAGTGTGGACAGGGTTAGTTCGGACGTTCTCTAACTACTTGGATGGAGGGATGGTGGGAAAGAAATCGTACAAAACCGGTAGGTCTTGAGTGCGGTAGTAAACGCAGATCACTGATAACGAATCCAAAAAAAAAAAAAAAAATTGTGGCGAGAAGGCCGAATTTGGCGACACATATGTGTCCTTCATCTTGTCTCTGACTTCTGGTCATCTTGCGATAACCAGAATCACCCACACCCGTGAGGATGTTGGTCTCGGTCTCGCAGCATCTGAAAAGAGAAGATAAAAGGGGGGGGGGGGTATCCAAGGATAGTGGGGACAGTGTTAGTCCGAGTGTTCTCTAACTACTTTTATAGAGGGATGGTGGGAAAGAAATCTTACAAGACCGGTGGGTCTTGGGTGCGGTAGTAAACGCAGATCACGTCTTTGGCGTCTGATAATCTGCTCTTTGGTCGGTGTGTATTAATAACGAATCCTAAATGTTCCGCCCTTTTATACTCTATGGTGACAGATATTAACAATTTTACCTAAAAATTCCAAGAAGCACAAACAAGATTTTGTATGGTTCAATTGGAATGTGATTCTGGGAAGTCAAACGAATTTGTTCAAACAAATTTCCGGGATGTAAGATCATGAAATGCATTTGGAGTTAGGCATTTCATGATGTTAGGATTAATAGGAATTGAATGAATGTGCGACAAATAGATTTTTGGTTTAATTTGTGGCGCATATGATTCACTTAGGGAATATGATTGGGGTTTTGGTTTGCGCAACTTCCTGAAGGCACAACCATGAAATGCATTTGAAGATACGCATTTCATGACGTCATTCAGGGGAATTGCTTAACGCACAGTATAGACATAGGGTTCGTACCGTGGCCCGTCTTTTGGGGGAAAACTACTTTAAATGAATATTAATGGGAATTGGGTGAGAATAGTGATTTAGGATCACTACACCCTTCTTGTGGATGAGGGTGACGAAGGAGGTTTCCCAAATGTGGAGGAATACGCCTTGAGAAAGTGAGAGATTGAAGATCAGAGACAATGGATGAGCATAGCTTGAAGAGAATTGGAGGAATACCATCGGGGCCGTATAAACTCGTCTTTGAGTTGCAGTAGCTTAGATTCAATTAAGAGCAGATCAAAGAAGTTGTAGAGAAGGAACCCGAGGGAGCAGTTAGCCAGGGAGTAGGTAACCTGATCAATGAGGTCGGAGTTCTTGTTTTTCCTCAACTCTTCGAGAATAAGTGCAGGACAGAGATCAGCTCCAATGACGAGATCGACCTTGTCGTTCGATCTAATATTCGGATCTGATCAATGACGACATAATACGATTGCGGCCTAAAAAAGTTGATTAACATTCCACGGTAACACTCGCCATTTACTGAAACATCATTTTCCCCATTATTTTCGAAAAAAAGGTCCAATAATTCCTCCAACAAAAAATTTACACCAAGAAGTAGCCTTTTTGTATGCATAGGCTTTCCGGCAATGGTCTTTGGATTTTCATTAGCCCAAATACGACAATTTTGTTTATTCACAAAACCACTATGGTGACAATATACTTCACTAGTAAAGATAATATTTCTTGAAAAATTCCCATCAATATGTGTTTTTTCGTGCACCCAATTGGTGAAGACACGGCGCTTCAAATGATCAGAAAGCTTCAATTTTGAAGTTGATTGAGTTTCGTTAGGGTGTGGTGACAAATCCTTTCTCAAAATTTAATGTAATGTGATCGTGGTGAGGTTCAGTGTAATGTAATCGTGGAGTGGGAGACTCGGGGGGTTTGGATTTTCGGCCAGAATGGAAGTGGTTGAATTCTTGACCGCATTTGCGCGAGTTAATCTCTCACGTCTACTCATTCCAACGAGACGTCATTTTCAACAGCTCTTTGTTTAAAATCACATCAGGTGATTAATGTTAAGTTAATGACGTACTATAGTTCATGTTAAGATAACGATCTAGTTTTTTTACACCAATGCGCGCACAAAAGGAGATTTTGAAGTACCCTTAAATGTCAGAGCACAGTGCGAGCGGATTGAGAGGAAGTGGATAAGGAAAGGAGGTGTCGATGTATATTGGTCTTGAATGTCTGGACATCACAACGACCAGGAAACACATAGTTGATAACAACGTAGTAGAAATAACATGTACATCTGGCCTAAGCACTTTCTTTTGTACCGAAAACTTAGGGTACAGAGTGTCGAACTCGGGCCGTATCTCGGAAAAGAATCATTTTTTGTATAATTCAAATAAGCCAAAATTAACTCACGCATCGCACCAATGTTATCGCTTATATGAGGCGTACATGTGCTCGCACTGATGTTTTCACGAATCTGTTACCGACCCACTTTCTCTAACTTCTTTAACTTTGGAAACAATTTTTAAACTTTCACTCGCAATTGGTCGATCACGTTGACCAAAAAAATCGCGAGTGACCAACATACACCTTTACTTGAACTACCATTTTCATAATAGGCTTCGATAACTCTAAAACGTTCTTGACTTGTTAGCCTTTCTATCGTTGGAAATGCCAAAGTCTTGTATATAAACGAAAACGATTGGTATCAACAAACTGGTAATCATTAAGCTCCGTTTATATTTGAAATATTTCTTTCTAATTGGAACAAATTTTATTAGCCAATGTACCTACTTTGGCCATGCAACACACACTCCGCTGTTAAGGGAACATATAAATACCTTATCTGACGGTGAAGGCACTAGTTCAATCTGTGTTGGTGTTTTTTGTTTTGTTTTTTGTTTTATATCCACATTTATTTAACAAATTAATTACATATTATACTTAAAACTAAATGTTAACTTCCATTTTACAAATATCATTCTTATATTAACTTACTGGCTCTTCGGATTCACTCTAAATTATACATTATCATTTTTCTTATGCCTTTCGGCGTACAATAACGGTTTTTATAACATGTCACAATAATTGATATGTTTTCTTTTTTAAATGTATTCTATTTTTTTCTACATCCTGTATTATTTACAATTTTTTTTTCTTTGTTAATTACATATATAGGGGGTTGACACGCAAAAAATAAAAAATAAAATAATGAAACAAAACGGACACACATATTATTATTATTATTATTATTATTTATTACAATGCAAGTAAATTACATGGTAACTTAAAACTAATAGCACTAGCGACTAAGGCTTTCGCGGACACACATAAACAAGGTTAAAATAATGAAACAAAACGGACACACATAAACAAGGAATACAAATAAATATAAAAAAATAAAAAATTAAAATCAAATTAAAAACGATAATAAAAAAAAATAAAAATAATTGGGAATTAGGGATAGGGGGAAGGAAAGCGGTGCGCCTGAGTGGCATACTATGTTTGGGGAGATGTAGTCCTTTCTTTATCACTGATCCACCACCAGTTGGGATGGTATCGGTCTTTTATTGATTTATCTCTTTCACCGATCACCAAACTAAAACGCATGCTCTCTGGAAAATTAGAGACATCGTTATCGTGGAGAATTCGTTTTCCCTGGCACCACGGAAAGCGTGATAAATAATAGGGACTCCACGTTTGTCTTGGATAAGCCCTTTTTTATCCAAGAAAGGGAACGCTTCTGGGGGAATGAACCCATTCTGGAGAGTACTCTCCATATACATACCATTGGGATAGAATGCTCCCGAAACGAGATCATTTTCACTGCACATTGCCCTTGTTGTGTGACCACGAATAATCTTTATAATGAAGTTATCGATTCTGTTTAGTCCTGATTTGTCATACAGGACTTTATTGGGATAGTATTTCTTATACTGCGACTCTGGGGTTCTGTACATTCCGAAGCAGGAACGCAAACACTGTCTCTCGAACACCCGAAACCTCTCCATGTAAAATGGCGATATGTTGTACCATATCGGGCAGCCATACACCAATATTGGTCGGATGAATGCTGAGTATGAAATTATTTTCACCTTGGGGTCCAGCAGACTACTATGGAAGAGTCTTCGTGTCATTGCGTATCCGTTTTTAGCTGCTGTACGAGCAGTTGCTGTATGCTTCTCAAAGTAAAGATACTGATCAAGCCAGATTCCAAAGTATCTGACTACAGTTTTTACTTGTAGAGGAAGATTATTACTTCCTGCAATTTAAAATGTTTTCCAATTCCGTTTTGTATCCCTCGATGCACTGGACAGTGGCGTTCTGAAAAGGATAGTCTCTGTTTTCTGGAAATTTATTTTTAATATCCAGTCGTCGCAAAAACGTTTGATATTGTTGAAATCATTTTGCAGATGTCTGTTGATGACATCAATCTTTTCTTCAGATCTGTACACCACAATTTCGTCGGCATACGCAATAGCATGGTTAAGAGAACCCACTAGACCACTAGTGTAAATGTTAAATAAAATGGGAGAATTCACTGCTCCCTGTTGTAGACCGTTTTTGATGTGGAAAGTCTTGTTAAAGATTATATCTCCACGTTTCACTACAAATTGTTTACCCATTATCATATCGTAGATAATGTATAATAAATATTCGGGCATACCTAGATTTGATAACTTATATACCAGGCCTTCTAGCCATACGGTGTCGAAAGCCTTTTTAAAATCAACCAAACAGGCCCCTGTGCATTGTCGCTTCGCCTTGTTCCATTGTATGTCGGAAACAAGTTTTGTCGCAGCATGAACTGTGTCATGTCGCGAACGGAAACCAAACTAATTGTTTGGAATAATACCATTTTTCTCACACCAGTTAGTCAATGCTTTATTTATAATTTTCTCGAATATCTTGCTGATGTTCGGAAGCAAACTAATCGAGCGAAGATTGGCTGGATTTCTCCTGTCCTTGCCCTTTTTGGGGATGGGATGGACTACTGCAGATTTCCATTGGGTTGGATAATATGCATTATTTAGAGCGTTATTGAACAAAATAGTGTAAACCTTCACTACTTCAAAAGGTAAATGCTTTAGAACAATGTTTGGAATACTAACTATTCCAGAAGATTTTTTGTTCTTAATGGACCTAAGAATGTCCGTCAGTTCATCCTTGTGTACAAATATGGTAGTGTTTAGATCTCTTAGCGGGGAATCCGCTCTATTGTTTTCACTAAAGATAGTGAAACTTCGACTTAAGAGACGCCAATTGTTAAGTTCATTGCGTAGCGAAATATATTTTTGGAGAGCCCTATTCTCCAGGTCAAGGTTAGAATGAGCCGATTCGTTCAATCTATACACTGCTCCGAAACAAACGCCAATTGAGTTCGCCTTTTTTTCGGATCCTCGACTATCATGAACTCTTCGTTAGAGTTGATGTGTTCCAGGGTAAGTCCTGCGTTCAGCAGAGTTTGACAATTCTCGGGAGTCCGTGGAACTCGCAGACATGGGATGTCATTATAATCTTTCCTTCGAAAGGCTTTATTTATTTGTGGGAACATATTCGGTCCACTAGCTTTAATGGCTTGAATTCTCTTGTTCCATTGTTCATTAATTACTGATCTATAGTTGTCACGGATCAGTTTTTGAAGATTTTTAATTAATGACTTAATTGTTTTTATTTCCTCGCTATTTGGATCGCTGAATTGTCTATAGAGCAGTTTTAACTTAGAGAGCAGAATACTCTTTTGCCTATACAGCTTGTCGATCGTGGCGTTTCTATACCGGTTTGTATGACTCTCGGAGTGAAACACTTTTGGGATAGAACGATTCATTGTATTACTAACAATGTTGTTCATTTTTCATTTTTCATTTTTAAAACATTTTTTATTTTCTTTTTATATTCTTAGTTTCTAAATTATATGCTAGACAAAAAATGCTTAAATTCTAGGTTATCTTATATAATAACTTACTGGTCCTTCGCAGACGCTCCAAGCTAAACATTACTTAACAATTGTATAATTTGACTTTCGGCGACAGAACTTTGTGGGAGTACTTAAGATTATTTGAAAGACAAAGAAAAATTTGACAAACTTCGTGTTAATTTTTTTTGTTTTTTTTTTTCTTAAAATCTAACTTACTTAACTTACCTAATTTTTTTTTTAATTTTTAATTTTATTTAAAAACACTTAACTTAACTTAACTTAAATCCTTTACTACCCTAATTCTAGAAAAGCTAAGTCTATGTAAGCTGGCTGATGATAGTATGATTCTATACCGGCATTGGTATCCAGGTCTTTATATGCCATTCAACCACCAGAACTGTTGGCGCTGTCCAATACTATCGTCCCGGTCTCTGTGGTAGATAGCCCCACTGAAGCGCAAGAGCTCTTCTTCGGTGCGCATTACTTCCCGGTTGTAGCACAATCGCCCGTCTACGGATGATCTACTTACATGATAGATCAGCAGAATTCCGGATCTATCCTGTATGTCCAAGTCAAGGAACGCCTCTGGTGGAACAAAACCGTTGCGGCGCACGCTCTCATAGTACAGAGTGTTTAGATAATAGGCCCCGAAAATTAGGTCATTGGACGAGCTTATTGCTCTCGAAATATGTCCTCTGATTACTTTAATCATAAAATTATCCACCCTATTTATGTACGCTTCATTATATAAAGTCTCATTTGAATAATACTTTTTATAGTCCGATTCCGGTGTCCGATATAATCTGAGACAACTTCTGAGACACTTCCTTTCGAACACCCGAATCTTTTCCATCAAATTTGGACCTATGTTAAACCATACTGGACAACCATATATGAGCATTGGCCTGATTAGCGTCATGTAGCATATGACGTTTACCCTGCTGTCAAATTGGCGACTGTGAAATAGCCCCCATGTCATTCCTCGCTTTTAGCAAAGCAGCCTCTACATGTCTGTTGAAATACAGTGGTCTAGCGAGATGCCAAAGTATTTAACTAAATTCTTGGTTTACAGTTTATCTCTATGCGGTCCCACGATAACTAGCTTTCGCCAGTTTTTCCTTGTGTCGTTCGTGGCTTTATATAATAGTTTCTAAATAGAATGGCTTCACATTTCTGGAAGTTTTTTTTTTTTTTTTTTTTTTTTTAATTGGTAGATAATTACATTTATGGTATATTTTACAACTAGTACTTAAGAGATTTAGGATAGCAATTCCTTTACAACTATAATCTTAAATCTATATAACGACAATAGCACAATTTTAATGAATAACAAATAATAAATTAAGGGAAAAGTACAATAAAAAACCCTTATTTGAATCTTAAGACTAATATTGCACGAGCTTCCGGTTATTTTATATAGTAATGACCTCGATATAATTTTCATAGACAGAGTACATATGTAGTGATTTAGGATAACGCAAGACGGGAAACGAGAACATTGTCAGAAAAAGAACAATTGACGAAGAAGTTTCGATTGATTTTGTCAATAAGGAACTCTACCGGTTTAACGTTAGCGTTTTCATGTAGTTCATGTGTCGAATAATGCCATGGCAAATTCAGCAACATTTTCAATATTTTATTTTGACACCTTTGCAATTTTATTTTGTGTGTGCGAGCACAGTTACACTATACAGGGGCCCCGTACAGGAGTATCGCTTGAAAAATGGTTTTAAATATTATAATTTTATTTTCGATGCTAAGCTTTGACTTTCTACACACTAATGGATACATAACTCTTACGACTTTGTTTATTTTGTCAATTGTGGTAGTGATGTGTTTTTGAAAGATAAGTTTTTTATCTAGAATAATACCTAGATATCTACAGTCTTCGGACCAATCAATATCAACTGCACACATACTGAGTTTAGTGCCATTTGGTAGGTAGCAGTGTTTCCTACATCTCGAAAACCAGACAGCTTGTGTTTTATTACCATTTATTTTTATTTTCCATTTCCTGTAATATACTGCTAGTTTGTCAAGAGCTGCTTGCAATGAGTTGTAGACATTAGTGAATAAGGCACCCGAAGAGAAAATGGCCGTATCATCGGCAAACATAGCTACCTGAATGTTTTCACCTAGACATGGTAAATCTGCGACAAACAATGTAAATAATATGGGACCAAGGACCGAGCCTTGGGGTACACCATGGTGGATTTGGTGAGTAGAGGATATGTCGGTTCCTAAACTCACAACATATTTTCTCGAACGAAGAAAGCTCTGGATAATTTTGATAAGCGGTATTGGCAGCTTAAGTTTTAGTAGCTTATAAATCAAGGCATCGTGCCATACCGTATCAAACGCTTTTTCGATGTCTAGAAGAACCAGTCCCGTTGACTCCTTGTCGATGAATTTACCAGCTATGTGGTTTTTAATGCACAAGACTTGGTGGATTGTGCTGTGACCACCATGGAAACCGAACTGAAAGTTTGGTAAGATGTTATTGTCTTCCATAAAACGATCAATCCTTTCCTTAATGATTTTTTCTAAGAGCTTACTTAGACAGCTAAGTAGACTAATAGGTCTGTAGCTTTCGGGGCTGTTCTTCGGTTTGCCGGGTTTCGGGATAGGTATTACTTTTGCTGTTTTCCAACAGTCCGGAAAATAACAATTCTTGAGACAAGCGTTGAAAATGAACATTAAATAGTTACTTGCAGCAGGTGGAAGTGCTTTGATTAATTTGTTGTTAATATTATCGAGACCCGCAGCCTTTTTTGATTTCGATTTTTTTATCAATTCTTTAACTTTGCTGATATTAGTTGCGTAAGTACTTCCAGCTGGTGTTTGAGAAAGTACATGGATAGTGTTAGCAACTTCAGCTTCAGTATACGCGTCGCTTAGATGCATAGATATGGAGTGGTTCTTACTAAACGTGTTAGCAAGTAGGTTCGATTTCTCCACTGAAGAAATAAACAACTTGTCGTGAACTTTAAACGGAGGAATACTTGACCCTCTCTTTTTCATAATTTTTGATATTTTCCAGAACGGTTTGCTAGCTTTGTCAAGAGAGGAAAGGTGTTTATTCCAACACTTGTTCCTATATGTTGGGATTTCGTTTTTAATGATATTATTTAAGACTTTAACATTAACTAGAAAACAATCGATTCTATAACGCAGCCACTTTCTTCTTTCAGAGTTTCGTAGCCTAATCAGGTGTAAGATATTTTCAGGAAGCGGTGCCTTATCAACTGGAGCAGTGGAACATTTAGGTATCGCAAGATCGGCCGCTCTATTGATAACAGAAACAAAATTGTTACATAGGATATCAATGTGCTCGCTGCAGGTTATAGAATTTAGGCTGGTATCACCTAGAACCAAGTTCGTGTTTATATATGATTTATAACAATTCCAGTTGGCAGCGGAATAGTTGTGGTATAAACTGGTACGATTTACAACTACTGTATGATTCACTGTGAGGCTGATCGGAAGGTGGTCTGAACTTAACGCATTTAGAGTTAATGGCACTGTGCAGTAATTTGGAATATTAGTGATATATAGATCAAGAGTTGAGGGGTTCTTGTTAGCACTCGCTGGGATATAGGTGGGGAGAAGGGGATAAAGTATGGAAAAACTTGGGCTGGATTCAGCAACATCTAGTAAAATGTTACCCCAGCTGTTTGCCCTAAGACAATTCCACGACTGATGTCTGCAGTTTAGATCACCGCCAATAACTACCTTGTTTCGAGTGTTGACTCTATACAATTTTTGCAGATCCCGCTTAAAGTAAGTAGATTTCTCTAGGTTTCTATTTCCTCCAGGGAAATAGACCGAAAAAAGACTCACCTTGGAGTTGTCACTTAATGTTACATCTATACTAATTTCCTCAATTAACTTAAAGCGCAATGAAGGACGCAAGGAATGTTCTATACATTTTTTCACAACAATGGCGACACCTCCACCACTAGCATGTACCCTGTCTAGGCGATAACATATGTAATTTTGATGTGAGAAAGAAATGTCTTGTTTGAGCCAGGTTTCTGAAACAAGTGCAATGTCAATATTAAAATTTATCAAGAAACTAAAAAATTCATGCTTTTTGTTTTTGATGCTTCTCGCATTCCAAGTTATGATGTTAAGAGAGTTTCTTAACATGTTTTTTCCGAGTATATGTACTTAATAGCTAATGAAGTAATGACGTTAAATTGGTCAGCTTTAGTTTGACAAGCACTAAGCTTGGTTACAACTTCATTAAGAAGAGAGTTTATCTCGCTAAATGAGAACAGGTTATCATTAGTTAATGTTTCTGACGGATTTTTCTTCGTGTGTGTCGTATCACTGTTGGAAGGTTGCTGGGTTTGATGGAGGCCAGATTTCTGGAAGTTGATCTTAAGTTTCCAGTCATCGCAATAGCGCTGCACGTTGTTGAAGTCTCGCTGTATTAAACTATTTATGATCTCAACTTTCGGAGCTGTTCTGTAAATGATGAGATCATCTGCGTACGCAATAGCTGGCGGAAGTGCATCTAATAAGTCGCATCGGAGAGAGTACCGCGCCCTGTTGCAAGCCATTCTTGATATTATACATTTTATTAGACGTCACGTTACCATTTTTGACCACGAACCTCCTGTCCTTTAACATATCGTAAAGTACATATAGTAAAGGCTTATGTATGCCATGTCTGACCAGTCTGTAATATAACCCTTCGATCCAGACGGTATCAAAGGCTTTTTCCAAGTCGATCAGACAGGCCCCTGCGCATTGGTTCCTACATTTATTCGATTGTATGTCAGAGACCAGTTTAGCTGCGGCATGTGTGGTTTCATGACCCGCCTTAAAGCCAAACTAGTTATTTGGAATAATGCTGTTGTCGTATACCCATTTTAGCAGAGCTTTGTTAATAGCCTTTTCAAATACTTTACTGATGCTTGGGAGTAAACTTATCGAACGCATGTTCATTGGGTTTGTGCAGTCTTTGCCTTTTTTTGCGAGGGGCTGAATGATAGCCGTTTTCCAACGCGCGGGATAATATGCATTATTCAACGCGTTGTTAAACAGGACCGTGTATACATCTATTGCCATTGGGGGCAGGTTCTTGAGTACGATGTTAGGTACTCCATCTATTCCCACTGACTTTTTGCTTCTTAAAGATACTCTGGATTCCTTCCCTTGTGATTTAAAGGCTATTAGCCTCACCATTGGCATTAATGTCAATTGACAGATTATCGTCACTGAATTCGGTAAAACCCGGATTCTCCGATTGCCAATGTGAAATTTCATTCCGGAGGTGCAGGTGATTCAGTAGAACTCCAGGTCGTGATTTCGGCGAATGCTTTCATTCAACTTGTACATTTCCTGAACGACAGCTCCCACAGCGTTCACCTTTTCCAAAGGATCTTCGATTACGAAGAGCTCACTATTGAGGATAGCGTTCTCTGCATCTATGCCAATGTTGGTTAGCAGCTGCTTGTTTACATCAGTACGTGGAATTTGGAGACACTGAATCTAGTTTTGATTATTTCTCCTGAATATTTTATTTATTTGCGGGAACATATTCGGGTTATTAGTTTTTATAGCCCGAATTCTGTTGTTCCAATACAAATTTGTTGCTAATCTATAATTAGCTTTAAGTAATTTTTGGAGGTTTTTTAATCGGGATTTCAGTGATATTATCTCCTGCTCTTGTCTGCCTGTAAACTGTCTGTGTAATTGTTTTAGTTTCGATAGCAGTCTGCTCTTTTTCTTGTGGAGTGCGTTTATTGTTGTGTTTCTGTACATGTCCGTAAACTGTTTCTGTTTCGTCTGTTGGTGTTGAGTAGTCTCAATCGTGAGTCAATTAGCAAGATATCTAAGAACGATCTACCTCTAGGGAACGATGGATATTCGGTAGCTAGCAGGTCAGTTCTATATTCAATATGATACTGATCTAACCAGCCAGCCAACTGATTTCCTCTGGCATTAGATATATAATTTCCCCAATTTCTATGCTTGGCGTTCATATCTCCCCCTAGGATAAAGTAGTTCTTTTGCAGGTGCAAATGTAAGCATCGAAAGAGTATCTCGAGTTCCGCTATAAATAGGTTATGTTGGTGCTCCTCAGGTGCATAGACCGCAATCGCATACAAACCCCTTCCATGCTGAGGGGGTATGCGTACGATACAGGCTTCCAGCACCCGGAACCGGCGCACTTCTCCACTATATATAACTTTATGATGGATTCCTTTTATAATAAAGATTGCGGCACCCCTCCCTTGAGTGGAGTTAGGTCGGTCTCTTCGCATAATATCGTAGTTTTTATGCCATATCTTGTGTCTCTGGTTTAACTTTGTTTCCCCCGCCAGAAGTACATCAGGTTGTTCATCTTGCAACAGGTTGAAAAGATTGGCTCTTCTCTCAGTTCTTATTAGTGAGTTTACATTCACGACAAGAGCTTTTATTGATGTTGTGGTTAGAGGGTTTATATTGACTTTTTATTTAGACTGGGCAAGTGCGAGTAGATCTCGTTTATTTGATTTTGCAGCTGTGACATCTGTCTCTGCAGATTGAGCAGGACCGTGACCACGTCTGTTTGCGATGTTGTTTCAGTCTGTGTGGGAGTATTTGTGGCTACCAATGTTGCAGCCTGATTTGGTGGTCTCCCACCCGGCGCAACTTGTGCGTACGACCGCTGCGATGTTACGAGCATTGTTGTAGTACGAACTGGCTCTGTGTCATACTTCTTGCCATTATTTCTCGGAATTTAGGACATCCTTGATAATTAGCGGGGTGTCCCTCATTCCGACACACTGCACCCTTTAGAAGGGTTTTGTCTTCTACCCTTTCTTTTCCCAGTGGGCATTCTCCTGCTTTATGGTCCTTTCAGCGTTTTACGCAACGGTGCTGCATTTCACAGTTCGCCGCCGCGTGACCAAACATTTGGCAGCGGACACATTGCAGGATGTCTCTGCCTTTTTTTAATTTCTCTCATGTGACAATTTGATGATCCAAGACTGTAATTTTTCTTAGACCACCAATTCTACTGCTGGGTGTTAATTGAACCAGAAAGAAGGGTAGCTTGCGGTTTTCCCTTCTTGCCTTGGTTGTGGTGAAGGGTTTTACCGTGGTAAACTCGATATCTTCGTGCTTCAGATCTTGAAGCATTTCGAGCAGAGCCTCCGGTACCATTTCAGGGTCGACACCCTTTAATAGAACCGTTAGGCACTTTGTTTGTTTCCCGTCAGTATCATAGAACTGGATCCATTCCACATTCTGACTTATTGGATCTCAGTGCAGTAAATCCGGCGAATCTGTGACAAAATTTGTTATGGAGCTGGGGCTTCGACCCTCCTAGACTCGACCACCAATGCTTGGCTACTCTTGCCAGATGCGCTCCACTTATGGGCTTGTGGGGTTTCTTCAAGGCGCCGAAGAACCACCCATTACTTTAACCCCACCTAACCTTCCTCTACCTTTTCAAGTCCATGGTATTTACCTGCAACCAGGCAGCATTAAGTTACCCTTCAATAATCTTAAATACCTGTAAAGCATCCGATGGCAAGATCATCACCTTGCCACAACATCATCCACATCGATGTATCCCTTAAAACATATTTGTTTCCTCTGGTCGGCACCCATGTCCATTGCCAACCATTAGAAAAACTTCCACGGTCCCCTCGTCGGTATTCATGCTAATCATTTTCACAGCAATCTCGCTGTGTTTGCTTTTCTCAAGCAACCGCTGATCCCACGATCATGACATGCAAATCGCTAGCTAATACAGCTGCAACCAATTATCTAGGTTCGGTCGCATAGGCGATAAACCAGCAATGAAACGGATGCGATCCTTATGTATTTGCATTAGCCAATCCAAACAAATGCGCATCTTAGCGCTTGCCCTTTTAGATACCATTACGGTATAATTTTTCATAATGATTTGTTTTTTCCTCCTCCAATTAATAAACATTCCCCAATTCAGTGTTTTATTTACCTACCGGGTATTTCATCAACTGTTTGCTGCTGAGGAACACCAACATCAGTGTTTAATTCGTGACTTCATTCATTGTGAACAATTCCTGGGTTTTCTGCTTCTCGTGGATAAACGATTTACAGCATAATAGCGGTGGTGTTTTGTGGAACCCACATCCTTGCTGATGCCATCATAAACATACACCCACAAGCTAACACAAATGGCTAGTAATATACACATTTTGTGTTTGTTAGTTTAAGAGTGATAAAGGATCCAAATAACATGTACGCAGTCGAGCAATGTGAAGCTGTGTTCACGGATTGTAGAATCATCATCATCATCGGCACTACAACCGGGATCCGGTCTTGGCCTTGTAGCGTCTCTAACAGATACACACACAATACACAAGCAAATAGTGAAGAAACCGAACGAAAATCGAATGAAAAAATCCATCAGAGCCGTATACCATAGGGATAAAATAACAATTCACATCAGTGGAATATACTTTCGTTTAAAAATCGAATTCTAAACACGGCCAGTAGCCTGATGGGTTGCGCTTTGGTTCAATTTTTGATGATTCTAACTGTCATAGCGTCAGTTCGAATCACACGTTCTTCACTATTATTCCAAACGCTATAGCCTTATTTAACAAATATCTACACCGGTCCCAATTTGTAGCGGATGTCATCCAGTTTGGCACTCCCAGGCTATGGGCGTCCTGGTCCACGCCATCCCTCCATCACAGACAAGGTCTGCAGCGCTGTCTCCTTCCATACAACCTGCCACAAAGCACTTTCCGGGCAGGCTCCTCTTCGCTCATTCGAGCTAGGTGTGCCGCCCACCGGAGTCTACTGAGATTGATTTTTCTTACAACATTAGCTTCAAGGTAGATCGCGTACAACTCATGGTTGTAGCGTCTCCTCAATCGTCGGATTGTAGAATACAGATCAAAAAATTAAAGAAAACGGGCGGAAAATAAAAAAATCCGGGAGTCAAAATGTCGTTATTATATTAGGTGCACAACTAAGTTCCCAGTGTTTGTCAATAGATGCTCCAGCAATAAGTGTTGGTCGATTTCGACATATCCAACGTCAGGAATCAAGCTTAGACATACGGTAAACAAACCGCTTTGACACAGTAGTGATTTTGTTTGGCGTCATGTACTTTTGGTTGTGTGAATATGTCTGATGTCGTGCTAAATAATCGTCATTTGCGGGAAGTGTTGATTTTCTTTTTTCATTCGAAGAAAACGGCGGCTGAAGCGCATCGAGACCTCCACACAGTTTACGGAGATTCTGTTCTAAGTGAAATAACGTGCCGTGATTGGTTCTGTCGCTTCAAAGACGGCGATTTCGATGTTGATGACCGTCCGGGTGAAGGAGGGCCAAAAACCTTCGAAGACGTTGAATTGGAGGTATTGCCCGATGAATATCCATTCCAAACGCAACAAGAGCTTTCATCAGCATTAGGAGTTACATGCCAAGCCATTTCGAAGGGAATGCGTGTGTTGGAAATGATTCAAAAGCAAGGGACTTGAGTTCCTTACGATTTGAACCCAAGGAACGTCGCTTTTTCGCCTGTGAACAACTGCTCCAGCGGCAAAAAAGGAAGGGTTTTCTTCATCGCATCTTGACCAGTGATGAAAAAATGATTCATAACAGTAACCCAAAGAAAAAAAGTCACGGGGACTGCCTGGTCATATTTCTACGTCGTCTGATTCCACGTTCGTAGAACTTCTGATCTTTATCGGCAAAAAACTGAATCAAGTGGAATCTCACAGCGTCATCATCATTGAAAGTTTTGCACAGATCGAAATAAATGGTATTCTGATGGAGCAATGTCAGGGCTATATGGATGTAATATCAATTTCCAACCAAGCTCCAATAATTTTTGGCGAGTGACCAAAGATGTATGTGGCCTAGCGTTGTTCTGGTGAAAAATGACACCTTTTCGGTGGACCAACTTTGTCCGTTTTTCGTTGATCGTTGTATTTAATCCGTCCAATTATTAACAGTACCCAAGCGTATTGATCGTCGCTTCCTTGGAAGCAGCTTAAAATGCACCACACCTTCCAATCCCACCAAATTGTAAGCAAAATATTCTTTTGATGGTGGATTGCGCTGGCTCATCAAGCTTGGGCCAAGATCGTTTTCGATTGGCATTACTGTAAACAACCCATATTTCATCACCAGTGATGATTCGATTCAAAAAAAGGTCGGATTCATTACGTCTAAGAGGCAAATCGTAAGCGTTGATCCGATTTAATCCTTACAAGTATCAATAGACGTCAAAAATAAATGATCGTATCGGGTTCTCGGCTTCCAAGCATCTGACTTTATTTAAAATACTTCACACTATGTTTAGATTAAATTGAAATCGTCGAGCGGTCACGTATGTACCTTACTCTACTTCATAATTATCTGTCCTTGATGTTTTTCTTGTTGCTACCTTTTATACTATCGATTTATCAGTTAGCAAAAATAATAAAAAGGGTTTGTGTGTCTATTCATGAGCAACAATAATGATAAAGATTTGTGTGTCTATTCATGATTCGCACGCAGTTTTAGATGATTTTTGTTCTTATGATGCAGGCTTTATAATACCTGGACTTCTTTGTAAAGTTGATTATATGTGACATTATTAAAACCTGGTTGTTAAGTTGATCCTTAAATTTTCTTTTTCAGTATGTCTTTTATTTGGTTTTTGACCGGCACATACTTCGTTTTTCTTCAATTTGCTCATTTTATAGAATGATTAACGTAGTTTATCCACATCAAGATAAACAAACATAGGGTTCATACGGTTTGTTATCTGTACGTTTCATGCGTTAACTTGCGCTTCGTTGAATGGATTTCTCTCAAATCATGTGGAACCCAACTATCAAACTTTTTAACAAATTTCATACGTTTTAAATGCTTCTCGATCGCTGTATGTGACACATTTAACTTTTTTGCTATCTCTCGTACAGTTACATGGCGATCCGAGTCGATTGTGGCTTTAATTTGATCATCATCAAGCTCATCTGGTCGACCTGATGGTTGTTCACCTTTCAGTGAAAAATCTCCGGAACGATATTTGTCAAACCAATTCCGGCACTATTTTCCTTTTAAGGCTTCTTTACCATACACATCAAGTAACTTTTTAGCAGCTTGCGCTCCGTTCTTTCCTTTACGGAAATAAAAAAAGTAAAATATGACGAAAATGCTCGCTGAATGAGACCATTCATATATTCAAGGAACGCCTCTGGTGGTACAAAGCCTCTCTTATGAAACAAAGTGTTTGGATAATAAGCCCCGAAAATTAGGTCATTGATGTCCTCTGATTAATTTGATTATAAAATGTGGATCATTTACCCAATTATGTTGGAATCATTATATAAAATCTTATTTGGATAGTACTTTTTATAGTCAGATTCCGGTGTTCGATGTAATCTGAGAAAAGTTCTGAGACATTTCCTTTCGAACACCCGAATCTTTTCCATCAAATTTGGACCTATGTTAAACCATACTGATCAACCATATATGATCATTTGCTGATTAGCGTCATGTAGTCATGTAGCATATATCTTTTACCCTGCTGTCCAGTTGACTACTTTGAAATAACCTTCTTGTCAAAGTAAACATGTTTCTAGCCCTGACCAAGGCCGCCTCTAGATGTCTGTTGAAATACAGATACTGATCTACCCAGCTGCCAAGGTATTTAGTCATACTCTTGGTTTCTAGTTTACATTCATGCAGACCCACGACTACTAACGTTCGCCAGGTTTTTCTTAGGTCGTTCGTTGTTTTATACATATGGTTCTAAATAGGATGGCTTCACATTAATGAAAGTTGTTCTTAAGTTTCCAGTCGTCACAATAACGCCGTACTTTAGTAACCTGTTTATGATCTCACCTTTAGGGGCTGTTCTGTAAATTATGAGATCGTCTGCGTACGCAATAGCACGCGGTAGTGCGCCTAATAAGTACTATACTATTTATTGGCCTATAGGAACCCGGAAGTTCATGAACTTATAGCGTTTGCTACGATAATGAAGAACGTGCGATTTGAACTGACGCTATGACGGTTAGAATCACTAAAAAATTGAACCAATGCTCAACACATCAGACCACTGCCGCGTGTATGAATTCGATTTTTCGACACTCAACTGATGTGTAATTGTTATGTTATCGCTATGGTATTCGGCTCTGATGCTTTGCTTATTCGAATTTCCTTTCGGTGTTCTTCACTATTTGCTTGCATATTGTGTGTGTGTATCTGTTACAAACGCCACACTACTCCCTTTTCATTAACTTTGTTACGATCAACTTCGTGTGCGAGCTGGGGAGCGAGGAACGCTCTATGACTCGTGTTAAGGGTTGCCTCTCCTCCATGCTTCATAAGGTCTGCCGGTATGTAATCGACACCAGGAGCCTTGTTGTTTTTCAATCGATTTATTGCGTCTATAATTTCGTTGAAAGAGGGCTATGTGATCTAAGGCTCGGCCGTACATACGTCTGGTGCGGTTATTTGTGGTTGATGGGCACATTAAGCAGGTTTTCAAAATACTGCTCCCGTCTTGTGACGATACTGTTTGTTTCTGTGACCAGACAGCCGCTTGTGTCTCGAATTATTTAGGCTCTCCGTTGATAGCCATTTCTAATTGAATTTATGTCGGTATACATACCTCTGATATTTTTAGCTCGGGCATTTTCTAGAATTTCTTCGAACCGAGTCTTCTCCCATTCACGTTTTTTCCCTTTGAAAAGTCGCAGCCTAATAAGTCTCTAAGGTAAATGTTAAAAAGGATCAGAGAAAGTACCGCTCTTTGTTGCAAAACATTCTTGATATTATACGTTTAATTAGAGTTCACCTTACCACTTTTGACCACCCTTAATATATCATAAAGTACATAGAGTAAAGGCTTATATACGCCCGTCTGACCAGTTTGTAATATAACCTTTCGATTCAGACGGTGTCGAAGGCTCTTTCCGAGTCGATCAGACATGCACCTATATTGGTTCTTACATTTATTCCACTGTATCTCGGATACCGGTAAAGCTGCGGCATGTGTGGTGTCATGACATTCTTAAAGTCAAACTGGTTATCCGGAACACCGGAAGAAAATCAAATAAAAAAAAAAGCATCAGCCATATACCCAACAATAATATAACAATTTCACATCAGTTCAGTGTACTTGAGTTTAGGAATCGAATTCATACACTCGGCAGTGGCCTGATGTGTTGAGCATTGGTTACATTTTAAGTGATTCTAACCGCCACGGCGTCGTTTCGAATCACATGGTCTTCACTATCGTCACAAACGCTATATCCTCACTAAGTCAGTTACGCCACTGTTCCCTGTTCTGTGCACCTTCTCTCCATGCCTCGCCATTTGGTCCGATTTCATCAAAGTCACGCCTGGTATTATCCCCCATCTCCATCGCATTCTTTCTAGCAGTTCCTTGGTCTTCTATCTAGAATTCTATGGAGGCGTATTGCAAGTAAAACAAGAATCGTTTTATTTAATATTTAATATCCTTTCGTTTTCTTCTTGACCCTTCCACAAGCGCTTCCTTCGTTTTTTTTTTTTTTGTGTTCTACTGCCACATACTTCCGTTCTCTTTTTAGTCTTTTCTACCGTCCCCTTGTGCTTTCTTCTTCTTAACTATTTCTGCTCTATGCTCCTCTTCTTTAGGAACCCGAAAGTTTACGTATCAGAAAATCGAAAATTCTGCGGTTCCCTGTTCTGTGGAGTATACTTCCATGCTTCGCCATCCCTCACATTGCCCTCGATCAGTCGCCGTGTCCTTTCACCATACTTCACATTCAAGTTTATTCCGTGTTCTTCTTGACCTTTCCACAAGCGCATTTTTCTTTTTTTGGCCCTTCCACAGGTGCTTCTTTCCTTTTTCTTCTTGGCTCTTCTACAGTTATTTACTTTCTTCCCCTTTTTGATTTTTCTACCGTCGCATTCTTCCTTCTTCTTTTTAACTTTCGTTCTACTGCATCATCCTTTCCTTTAAGTTCGTTTCGCCGCCATCACATGCTTTCTTCTTGTAGGCTTTTTTGTCATTACATTCTTATTCATTATTGTTCTTGAATTAAATATTCTTCTTGATTTTTCCACCGTCTCATCCTTTTTTTTTCTTCTCGGCATGTTCTCTGGAATATCTTTTCTTCCTCTTACCTTGTCCACTGCCAAATCCTTTAATCTTCTTCTTGAGTTAAATGTTCTTTTCGACGGTTTCTTCTTGGAATTTCCTCCGGAATAACTTTTCTTCCTCTTGTCTTTTCCACTGTCAAATTTTTCTCTCTTCTTGTTGACTTTTCCACAGGCTCGTCGTTTCCTTTTTTTTTTTTTTTTTGAGAGGGGTTCCCCTGTCATATTCTTCTTCCTTCAGCTTCTTGGTAACATCCTTCCTTCTCTTTAGCTGTTCTAATGCTACATTTTCTTTCTTCTTCTTGACGTTTCCACTGCCATCGTTTCTTTTTCCTCTTGACTGCTCCATATGCGCATCATTCCTGCACTTTTCACAACGGTTGTTTGCCTTAAGGTTTATTCCCTGAGGTGAATTTTCCGATTTCGAACATTGTTGTTTTCTTAGATTAATTGGTCGTTGAGTATGTTGAGGTGTGGATTCATACATCGGATAAATGTTCCCCATATTCATTGTTCTACATTTTCGAAAACCTGGCGACGTAATTGCTCATCCATAATGTTGGTGGAATTATGTGTGATGTTGATTTTTTTTTTACACTAACGCGCGCACAAAAGGGTATTTTGAAGTACCCTTAAATGTCAGAGCACAGTGCGAGCGGATGGAGAGGAAGTGGATAAGGAAAGGAGGTGTCGATGTATATTGGTCTTGAATGTCTGGACATCACAACGGCCAGGAAACATGATCAGGTAGAACATTCCACATTCGTGTGGTTCGGCTAAAGAATGACTCTCTATGTTTATTTGTGCGCCTGAAATCTACTTTTAACGTGAACTGGTGCTCATTCACAGATTGACGGGTATCGCCGGAAAATGTCTGAAGGGGCGGAACACATTCAACAAGTTCAGTTGAGCAACGACCATGGTAATACCTATAGAAAAGAGATAGGGATGATACGTTGCGCCTGTGTTCTAACGACAGAATTGATTGACTTACGGATTCTGCTTGTGGGAAAATCCACTGAGATAGAAGTGATCCTGATGATTTTTCATGAAAAGTAATCATTTACTGCGACCACATGATTCAGTTCTTAAGTTAATTGTACCTTGTACCCGTGTAGGCACAAATCCTCTGTCAAAACTTTTAACACTGTGCTTGGCGCAAGGTTCAATTCCTGGGTACGATGACAAATTGATGTGTACACATGCTTAGGCACAATATCGTGCACGATGCGGCGATGGTCTCGATGGTACGGGTCAACCAATGGCGTCTTTTCGGAAAATTCGTCCCTCATAGACCTAGTGGTTTTAATTTCTGTACGATCCTTCAAATTGTGAGGTTGGTAGGAAGATGAAGCCGGCCGAAAAGATTTTATTTTTTTTACGCACATTTTCGTATAAAGTTTGCATTATTTTAAGACGTATTTCTCTATAATTCTGTGGCATTTTTAATTCCAGTCAAATATCCTTTCTTTAGGTAGATTACACTTTGGAAACATCTCCCTTAACCTTTTTAGTAGCAAATTCCGATGTTCGGTTGCTATTTGAGTTTTCGCCATAAAAATTTGTTGGAAGCTTTGATTTTAATTGTTTCATTACGTTGATTCTAATCACATTTTTCAACTTTGTGCTATAATTGGTGAATCATGTACTCGTATGTAGATGCAGCAAAACACCCTGGCTTCACCGCTCAGTTTGCTGAGCTTAACTCCCCGCTAAGGATCGGCTCATTCTACATGTTCCGCTGCTCTGGTCAAAATGATTGTAATATACTTACAGCGAAAGGAGCAGTGTGGCGATTCCAAGAGAAATACACGACCACGCAACCACAATGAAGAACACACCATAAAGGGGAACAAGAAATCGTCACCATTTTCTGGCTTTGCTTTGAATGGTGTCAAATTTGCCTCCCATGGAAATTGTGCTGACGTTCTGCAAGGCGCAGGACAGGTAACGCTTATTTTACTTTCACCAGGAACGCTTATTTTACTTTCACCAGGAACGACGAATTTACAGCGATGAGTCAGCGCCCTGAGATACCATTTTTTCTCGACCAGTTCACAAGCTCCTAAAGATCCTCAAGGGTTTCTCCCAACTATTTCACGAAGCCTTGAAAACCTGGGCCACATTTTCAGCCTGGTCTTTGTAACAAATAATTGTAGCTCCTTGTATGATCTTTTAGGATACTCTATTACTACTCATAAATCTCCCTTGCTTCAATTACAAATCAACTTGTATTTCGTAAAAATCTCGACTGTGTTGGAAGGAAATCTCTACTGTGTTGAAACTAAAGTAAAATATCTAATTCGAAGGAGATTTACGTAAGGGGCTTAATAGGTATAAAAAGAACTAATTCAATATCTGCATTCCTTTTTTTAAATTGAGTTTCTAAATCAGTAAGTTATTCTGCCCCACCCTATACTAGAAATAATCAAGCATATACGAGACGATCCAAACTTAGGTGCACTCGCTTAAGTTTCTTATTACCAAATCATCAAATAAAGGACTGCTGTTCAAGTAAAACGAAGTAGAACTCTCGGCCATGCTGGCAAGGCGATCTCGACCCCATAATTCCCTGCCCGTTTGAAGTGACTTACACCATCAAAACGGCATTCATTTACTCAATAACGCTGTTAAATGCCATATGCAACTCTTTATATGTGTTGGTAGATGTTAACCCATGTTATATCTTTGCACACCACACACTTTGCACACCCCTTGCAATAAATAACACTCTTTGTTTTTTAGAATTTAATTAAACTAACCCACACTGATCATCATCTAGTTCATAGTTTCTGTCACATATATTCCCTAATCTAGGTCGTTACTTTACAAAATACCGTGACAATTCGAATCTTCTTTTAAGTTTTTTACTTAAACTTCTTCGGTGAACACTTTTTAATCGCGAACCAGAGGATGACCGTTTCGGACAAAAATCCCGAACCAACAACTGACCGTCGCGGTCAACTATCTCGAATCAAGGCCATCCTTTTTGTCTTAGTCTCCCCGAACGAAGACTTTTTCTTATATCCTGCAGATCGAAGGATATGTCCTTTTGCCCGCATGGCCCTTTTACCAACCGCCATTTCCTTTCTTTATCTTTCCCGGCTTAGGATCAAAAGAGGAAACACAAAGGAAAAATCAACAGAGGATCCTGCTAATGGACATTTACGATCCTCTATGTCCGTGGGCGCTAAAACGAACTTGTGGTTCATTTTATGGCGCAAGTTGTTTGTTGTAGAAGAATAGAATAAGATATTGCCTGTGGGAAATGGTATGGGTAAACAAACCTTTAAAGGATCATAAAATTGCAGACGCGCATTTTATGAATCTCAACAACTTTACTTGAAAATTGGTCATCTGGTCCGCAAATTTGGGTCCAGGGGATTTCGCGTGTTGCACATATGGTTCATTTTTTCACGTCTTGGATTTAAGTTAAATTTAATATGAGCAAATTAACCGTATAGTTCAATTTGTTTGATATTGAACTGATATCGCGATATTCAATGTATGCGCGATTAATGGTGCAGACTAGCTCCAAAGAAGTAGGTATTGTAGTAGTTTGTTCAGGGAGCGTGTCTCCTTGTCCTGAAAAAGATGAGGGATCTCTATAGACCGGTCCTGAAAAACGTCCTACAAAGGGGTCGTCGCCGTGCTACCTCAGAGCCTGAGGGAAGAGCAACGCCCTGTTGTTGGTGCTGCCGCTTTTACGGCTTTTACAGTCCTCGTCTCCGCTGTCTTCCGCGGGGGTAGGTGATACTCAGGATCTAAAAAGGAGTGTTTTTGTGGGGGTACCACAGCTCTACTCACCAGCTGTCAGCTTCAACAAAACTATTAAAAAGTCTCGCTTTTCTTCGATATATAAAATGTGTTTTATTAACTCAAACTCTTTGCATCTATAAGGTTTTTCTGCTGGGGCACTTCCTCCAGGGACAATGAACGGTAACTTCTGCGGTCGCGAGATCACTCTACTGTTCTTTTATAAAGGGAAACACATCGAGATTTGTATCTCAAAAATGCACAATTTCGTACACAAATCCCGATTTTGGTATCCTGAGTGAGATGCTCAGTGTTTACTTAAGATAAGAATTCAGTTTCCTGAATTCTTATGAAACTATTGTGCAGATGTGGATGTGTAAAAGGGATTCGGGTTTTTGTTTGTTCAATTTGATGGAATTTTTCCAGATTGAGATAACGTATCTCTGGATTTTGAATTTTGATGATGCCGTGGGTCAAATGTAAAACGATAAACGAATATTTGATTCGTTTATTGTGAATTTTGATTTTGATTGGGATTTTGGATTAAATTATGCCGTGGGGGCAAATGTTAAGCGATAAACGGATGTTTGATTCGTTTATTGCGAATTTTGGATCTAGTTTGGGTTTTTTAGGGTTTTGATTGGATTTTGGGTTTTAGAGTATTATTGCTGGGATTTGGATGTAGGAATGGGGGAAAAAGGTGGTAGGGCTTTTTAGAGCACTACAGTATTAAGGGTTGAGGGTTTTGTGCGTAACACCCACGCAAAACACAATTTTATTTTACGCATGCCGTGGCTTATCTGATGCTAAATTTGTGGAGGAATTTTACATGGGTACTTTAATAAGTTGCTGACGGACCATTAATTGGAATGACCAAATTTTAAAACTGTGAATAATGTGACCAAATGTATGCGATTTCAAAAGAGATGCAAGAAATACTTCACTTCAACCAATCTGGCCATAGTTTACAATGCGTATGTTATTCCTGAAATAGAATTCATTTCCTATTTTTGGTCAATATCCAGAGTACAAGTAAACAAATAGCATAATTCTTTAGCCAAAAAATACGTGTGAATGCGTGCCAGATCATTTGTTGGTCTCTGAAATATTTACGCATTCAAGACTAATGTACGTAGAGACCTCGTTTTCTTAGCGCCCCTCTTATTCTGCTTGCACTGTGTTTTGCCATTAAGCTGTTGTTTTTTAGCACATTAAAGTTTCCCAAGTTTCAACACCGGTAGAATGTGTATAAGTTGGCAAAAGTTTACACCACAAACAGTGAAAAAAAGCAATTTGCGCACATTTTGGAACTCTTGTTATTTCTATAGTATTGTGGGGGTTCTCTATACTACATGGAGAACCAACCCACTATTTCCGCCTTATTTCGATCGCTTTCAGCACGTCATATCACCCCTATCCCACCGTTTAGTTGATTCACCTGAAAAGCATGTTGCAAAAACGGACGCATAGCCGAATTCATTATTCTATGCAAGTAATGCATAATCGAATTCAGCTACCTTTCTGCCATACGGCAACTCCAGTCCTCTAACCATGAGATTTCCACCGGAAATTCCAATCCACGTGGTTAGCCGAATCAAACGACGATGTTGCATCATCATCCAATTGCTTGGGTAATTACCGCACTCCTTAGCGTTTTCCCACGGTAATATTACCCTAACCAAAGTAGCGTCACTTCAACTTTCCCCAGACACTTCATTCGCTGGGGATCAACGATCTCTTTTCGCAGGCGAATAGCACCAGCTACATTTTCCTCTCCTCCATAATTCGGTCTCCCCACAGTTCAATGCACTCTGAGATCACCACAGCCATCGCACTAGGGCAGTAGGTCATCGTTAGAAGCTGCATTTGACACAAGCACACAAGCTAAGCCAACCCGAAGTTATTGCGTTCTCTCTTTTGTTCTTTTCATCCTTCGCATGCCCAGAGACTGTCGAACGATATTCACCCCGCTGAGACATGCAAATGAAAGGATTGATGAGAAGAGCGCGATGATGATTGGCTAATAGACGTGTGAATGCAAAATTAAAATTTCATCCCTAATTGGGATCAGTCGTTTTACAATCTTCCTTGTGATCGTTCACATCGCTGGCCAAGTCGAATTCCATTCCACGTCGAGTGTGCACACTCCACACAAGTAAAGTTTGTTTCATCAGGTGTTAAAGCCGTGTTCAGTTTTATTATCTGTTTGTAATATGTTATTTCATTTACGTCCATACATGCGATTTCTTTAATTTTAATTGGCGATAATAAGAAGAATTCGGAACGTCGTTTTTTTTCTCTTTACGGAAACTTTTTCAAAAGTGATAACGAAACCAATAAAAGGAAAGTCAATGATAAATATCAGTGTTACTTATCCATTCGGACAAATTAAAACAAATCACCATTTATAAACAATTTCTGTGGATGTAATTTATAAACAGCTTCTGTGAATTGATATTATAAACTATTTTAAGTAATAAAAATAAAAAAAAGAATATATCAAAAACATATCAACAACCGTGAATTTTATTTTACTCTCTTTTGACGATTTGTGGATAATTTTGTGAACGAGTGTTCGGCGGAAGAAGTGTAGGGGATTGAGTGAACTTAGTGCTCTCGCTTGGCATACCAACATACCAATCGATGCACTCCGAGATAGTTCGAACAAGTTTTCAAATCATAAGTTTGCCTGGACAGTTAGCAGCCTGACGGGAGTACCTCCTTGTTACGCCCTTAAACAAACACACCTCATATAATCCCAAATTTACTCATCATCTACCTATTACTGATAAAGTCTTTTTCACTTTGGCCAATTAACAACCCTAAAAAACCAGCGAACATTTTCAAGGTCCCTAAATGAAATCTAGTAATCTTATTACAAATGACACCTCGTATACTAAAAGATTAATGTCAGTCTCATGATAGTTTTATATTTATGATTAATGAGAATGATCATGTCATCTATCATCCTTATGATCACCGAAAAAACGATATTTCATTATACTCAAGATCGTTTCAGAACCCAAACGAACGCAAAAAGCATAAATCTTAGTTTAGACGAAAATATATAGATAATACATTTGTACATCTATTCCGACTGCCTCTAAAATTAGTTAAACATCTCTATTGGACTTCCAAAAAAAGCGGCCAACTGTTTTTGACTCACACCCACTATCTTCAATATTCGTGGTTCAACTATTTTCGAATACGAACAAATAAGCTGAATCTTTTTTCATATACAAATTACATTAAACCCGTGTACCATGTACTCCATTAGCTCCCACGACGATTTAAAAAATGACTGACTGTAGAATATTCTCTGTAGGTAGACTTACGATGACGTGTGTCAGAGGAATGTCCAATTTGTAGCAATTATTCTTAGCCTAATCAAGTGTCAAAAAATAATGTTCGAAAAATATTTCGACAACGTTCTTGACTAAGTATGTTCCCGAGATGAGTGCTGTGACGTAAGATGAGGTGTAAACCGTCATCGAGGTTTCTATTCTTGAGGTAATGTGACATATATCAAGTAGGCCCAGTTTAGTTTCCTGATTAGTTTGATCGGTTGGTGTTAAGTTTTGATAGCAATTGGTTTTTACTCGACTTTTGAGTAATAAAAATAATCAATTTGCTAGGTCGGGTATTTTGATTTGTAGGTATCAAGTTTACAGATTGAGACACTTTGATGCGTTCTTCAAAAACCGAGTTAATTTATTGATCTATCTTGATACCTTCTGTATTGAGCTTTGTCTGTGTCTTCTTCAATTTTTAATAATTGAGTCCAAACATTGAGACTTTTATTCGAAGGTTGAATTATTCTACGAAAGTGAATATCCTGTCTAGCAATTATTCAATTTTAAGACGTTCGACGATTTGGGAGAACTTTTTGCTGGTAAACTGTTGGACGCTGTTTTGAATAATGTAAAAGTAAAACCCTACGAGGGTGCAATGTGTAAAAAAGCTCTTTAACACCGACAGGCAAGTGTATGGTTTATGCCAAGTTTCAAGTTTTACGTCAATGATCTATGATAATGTGTGTTGAGATATTATTGTAAAATAAACACCTTCTGACAATCGTTGTCTTAGGATAAGTACATGAATAATTGTGTGACGTGCACATCTCTCTTTAGTTGACAACGCTGCCGATTTTTCAGTTAGTTTTTTCAAAGGAGGTTGTGGTGTTTCTAACAGATACACACACAATACACAAGCAAGTAGTGAAGAACACCGAACGAAAAATCGAATAAGAAAATGCATCAGAGCCGTATACCACCTCGATAACATAACAATTCCACATCAGTTGGGTGTACTTGAGTTTAGAAATCGAATTCGTACACGCGGTCAGTAACCTGATGCTTCATTGCTTCGCTTCTCAACCGTTTTATCATGTGTTCAATTCACCTTCTGCACTATCCTTGCTTAACACAACAACCCCGACGTGATATGTGTACACACAGCACACACTTTCCCATAGTAAAACAGACCTTCACGACACGATCACGATTTCCGCATAGAGCACCGGCACACTCGCCTGCTCAGATGTTCTCTCGCTCCGTCCTTCGCACACGACGATGATCGTAACAAAGTTACTGAGGAGGGAGTAGTGTGGCGTTTCTAACAGATACACACACAATACACAAGCAAATAGTGAAGGACATCGAACAAAAAATCGAATAAGAAAATTCACCAGAGCCTGTAAACTCGTTTTACTCGTTTCGAATTTTTATTTACCTTAAATAAAATTGCTGACTAACAAACTGTTAAAATCTCCTTGTTGATCGGATTAGCAGCGTTTGACTGCATGACTTGTACTCGCCTCAACTCCCCAACTACCGCTGCTTATATTCGCTTTTTTGTCGATTTCCCTCGTTCGCATGTTGACACAGGAACAAAGAGAGCCAGAGTATAAAATGTGCGATGCTTAGTCCGCCAGTCGGCAGTCGTGTGCTGCTCCGTCTCCAACAGAGCCGTATACCACAGCGATAACATAACAATTCCACATCAGTTGAGTGTACTTGAGTTTAGACATCGAATTCGTACACGCGACAGTGGCCTGATGTGTTGAGCATTGGTTCAGTGTTTTGTGATTTTAACCGTCCTAACGTCAGTTCGAATCACACGGTCTTCACTATCGTCCCAAAACGCTATAATAGTATCAAACCACACTTTGACGAATTTTTAGTAAAGTTCTTAGCCTTTATAAGGTCAAATTAACGTAAGTCTCATGATCATTTGAAGCGATCAATCTTTTCCGATTCGAGTCTTCAAAGGTTCAAGACGATACAAGAATTTCTTCGAAAAACCATTCTTGGTTTATGGCTTTGTGAACAAACAAAACATGCGTTATTGGATATCAATAAACTCACACGTGCTTCGATAGACTCCATTGCCTCGAATTCTCCATTAGAAATCGAATTCGTACACGCGACAGTGGCCTCATGTGTTGAGCATTGGATTTTTTTTAGTGATTCTAACCGTCGTAGCGTCAATTAGAATCGCACGTTCTTTACTATCGTCATAATGCGCTTAAGGTCTCGCCGAAGGTGTATAATATTCGATGGGGTGAAGTGTCTGCTCAATTGGTTATTGTGTACCATAAGTCTATAGATAGTAGGAAGCAGAAGATTTCGATTCAGAATGCTGACACACGTTATGGAGTCGTCTACTGCTTCTGGGGTATTGAAAGTTACTGCTACCAATAGCACAGGATACAAGAAAACGTCCGGGGGTCCCCTATTACTCTTTCTTTTATTTTGTTTGCGGCAGTGTTAGAAAAGTAACGAGACTACGAAAACTGTTGCTGCCACTTTCACACGGCAGGTGTATGTCGTGTCTTTGATCTCGATACTATTTTGAATCTGCGGTAGTTGTTAGTTGAATACTGACAACGTCTGATGTTGAGTAGTGTTTGTGGAGTTCGTTATGACTAGGGATCGGAATGAGTGACAACATTTGTTGTCAATCTATATTAACACATTTTTTGCAAGAAATATCAGGTCACCAAGGAAGTTTTTAAAACAGACGTGACTTTTCATACTATAGTAACCCTACCCGCCGCTGGACATACATGTATTAGAGCTTTTTTGAAAGCATATTCATCGGTGCGTTGCATCGGTCGACGCAGAAAACAGGTGGACAGTGTAAGTCAAGAAATTCACACTTAAGCATGGCTGTGTCCAACGCAATTATTAGGGCTTGTTTACTGTACGAGTTTTAATTGCGTGCAAAACGTGCCGATGCAGCAAGAAAAAATGTGAAGAGTTCGTAGAGGGTACTGTTAGTGAACGAACAGTTCAAAGGGAGTTTCAGACCTTTTCGAATGAAAATATTACCCCTGAAAATAAACTTGGATCAGGGAGTCCTAAATCTTTCGATTTAAAGGCAATAATTAAAAACGATTCTAACCAAACTTTTTTTTTTTTTTAAATTAAATATACCTCTTTCAGTAGAGGCGATCCTATTCCGCCCAAACGGGGCCCGAGATGCCACCAAATAACCGTTGCAGTTCTCTTTTTGAACAGTTGCAGGTTGTAACGCTCCGGGAACACTCGCGAAGGGAAGGGCGTTCCACAGCTTTCCCGCTCCGTAACGAAACGAGTTCTGGTGCAAGGATAATCGCGTCGTCGGGAGATGAACTGCCAATTGGTGCGATCCGTCGGATTGTCTTGTGGACCGCATATAAACCGAATTGCGCGGAACAATACCACGAATCTCAGAAGAACAGTACCCGTATCTGTAAAACAGACAGAGGTCGGCCACGCACCTTCGATGTGATAGCGGTTGTAGTCCCCGATCAGGCGAATAGCTCGTCTCTGTATGCTCTCAAGTAGATCGAGGGTATGCTTAGGAGCCGAGCTCCAAACATGAGAGCAATATTAGAGCGCGGGTCTAATTAGCGGTTTATACAGATAAGATGACTCAGTTTTCCTGAGGCTGACCTGGCGATGCTCGACACGTGTTTATGACACGATACATTCCCATTTCCCGTGACACCGGGAAATTTCAAGCTTTCCCCAGATTCGAGGGCCTGGCCATTCTCTTCAGCTGTGGAACCGATGACCCCTTTTTCCTAGTGAATGTTGTATACTGGGTCTTCGTTGCATTAAAGTCGAGGAGATTGGCCGCTCCCCACTGCAGGACCTTATCCAGATCCCGATTCAGAGAGTCGATCTTGCTGCATCTCAGCTGGTGTGACCTTGATGCACTAATCCGCCGGTCACTCGAAAAAGAGGTAACAAGTGTACTATCATCCGCAAAACTGAACATCGGTTATTCGTTGACTCCAACAAATCATTTATGTGCAGCAAAAACAAGGTTGGAGCCAAAATAGAACCTTGGGGCGCCTAGTCAGGAACTTGCTCGCCGGCTTGGGGTAAGCGATGAAATAACTCATGTACAGTTGGAAATATTATAGCGTTTGCGACGATAGTGAAGAGTGTGTGATTTGAACCGACGGTATAACGGCTAAAATCAGTAAAAGATCGAACCAAATTATTTCAGAAGGTACTATCCTTATCTCTGTGTCGGTCCGGGCCATCAGCCATACATCCGAAACATAGTCGAAGATATCGCGGAATGTACAGCGTGACGAGGTGGAATCTCACCCCGGGACCGACTATCACCTAAACCAACCTTTTTTCGAACCGGTCCATCAGCCAAGCTGGCCAGGGATTTCTTCCGACCATTTCAGGGAGCCTATAGTTTGAGGGTGTGGTATTTCACCGAGCGACGGGGCGTTGGGGCTCCATTTACCACTCGGCCTTTAGTCGTCTCTTACGACAAGTCGGCCTAGCTGTGAGTATATACTAACGCATTTAGTTTGGCTATATTGATTAGGTCGACAAGGTGGTTCCTTTCCGGTACGCCATCCGATTACTGCACACTACGGTGAATGTTGGTTGCTGGCTCACAGCTCTCACCCGGTTCAACCCTCCTAAGCTAACCTGGGCATCGTGTATCTATCCATGGTACCCATATTGATAGGGAGTTGTCATAAACGTAAATTTTTTGCACAACCGCAGTAATATACTATATAAGTTCAATCGAAAATGCTGTGGTATTATGGCAGATAGTAATATATTTATTATTTATATAAAATTGCGACAAGTTCCGGTTCCGGCAATTAATTCAAAAGCTTTGGGGTCTGGAAGGACTGAAATGATTTGAAGTTTTTGATAAATAAAATATAATTAAATAATAAAATGAATAAATAATAAAGTAATTAAACAAACAAATAAATAAATAAGTTAATAAATAAACAAATAAATAAATGAATAAATAAGTAAATAAATAAACAACCAAACAGAAAATAAATACGTGAATGTACATATACTTTATATATAGTACCTTCTCGTACATGTTTTGTACCAAAATGTCCTTAGACGTTGAACTGTATCAAAGGTAATCCATAACCTTGCATTCATTAATTTAGTAAAGTAACAATTGACAAACGTTTTTTGTTTTAAAATTAGTTACCGTTAGTTATTTATATTCTATGACCATTCTTACTATTCAGGTGAGATAACTATAATTGAAGATGAAAATGTTAGAATTATTGTTGGTGATAATAAGTCCACCTTATCTCCCAAGGCTCTAACTTATGGAGTCACGATTGAGATAGGAACCGAAATCGATATCGGGAAAGATGAAACAATCGGCGAAAGAAAACTTGGTGAAAAATTAATTCAATAGAATTGTTTTATCTGTTGAATGCAGACCTACACAATGAAGACTGATAGACATTTTGAAGGGAGCTAACGTAACTTTAAGCTAGAAACTTAAAAATTACTTATACGTTTAGCATGAAGTGTTAACTATGTGGGCTTGAACAACGTTTTCTACTTTGCTGACTAAAGTGTTGACTATAGCTCCTTGGTTGTATATGGGTCTTAGAAAGGTGTTACCGGCCACTATTAGCCACAGTAACAGATGAGTTAAGCAACATGATACGAATGTGCATAGATCTTTCATTCGGAAGTGGTATGTGGGTAAATTGGGAAAGTCCTCTTCCTAAAGCAATGCCGACATCCGCTATTTGATGATATGGTGATTTTCTTATGTAATATGTTTAATAATTGACAGCTGCCTATCAAACGGTCTAGCCGATCGAGCGATTGTATTAATATGCTTAAAAAGCCCTTTGAAAACACAAGTCTGACACTTGAAAGGGGCGTTTATATTAAATGGGCATAAATGACATTGCTAAGAGCTGGGCCACTCTACTGTATTCCGTGTTCTCTTGAAAATAAAGAATTACAAATATGGAAGTTCAATACGGACGCCGAAATACTTGTACTTATTTATTCATTTAAGTTTAGAGTAAGGCTATTCGGCTTTTTCTATCTTTACACCTATTTATAAATAAATTAATGTCTGTCCCAATGGTGAAGATTAGAAGTGCTTGGAGTGATGTTTTAAAGAGGTTTTTAACTGGTGCAAGTCAAATACAACCCATCGAATGGGAGAGTTTACTCAACATCCAAGAGATCGTTTCACTGAGGCCATAGTCAGTTCGATGCCGGTCGGTTTGAGATTAAAGAAGTGAACTTGAGTTTTACCCGACAATCAATGTTACTATTGAGCAGTTGATGAATAGTACAGTCTAGGCTTTAACTGTAGGTCTAATTTTAATACAAAATCGAATAAAAAGAATTACGGCATTTATAAAAGTTTTATTTATATTTTGATGAACTACAAAAGAAGAAATTTTAATTATATAAGGTGGCGCAAAATTAATCATCCAAAATTGTTTTTGAATTACTTTTTTACTGAATATCAAAAATGATTTTGAGTGATGGAAATCTTTATTTGGACCTTTACAATTTTTTCTGTTAAGTGGAAAAGATGATACTCATCAAGTGGCTGCCGCCAGTGTTGCTAAACATTTATACCCATTTTAACGCATTTTCCATGACTTTCCGCAAGATTTCCGGTGATAACTGTTCGCATTCCTGTCGAATATTCTCCTTAAGGGCTGCGATTGTGTTAAGCTTGTTGGCTTAAACCCGCGACTTCAAGTAGTCCCAATGAAAGAAGTCTGGAATGCTTAAGTCGTGCGATGTCACTGACACAGCCAAAACGGGAGATTACTCGACCAGGAAAAGCTTCCTTCACAATATCCATTGTGCCTCGTGCTGTGTGTGCGATTGCACCGTCTTGTTGAAGCCACATGTTCACCAACCCTGCTCATCCAATTCCGGCAGTAATAAGTCGTTTATTATGGCCCAGTAGCGTTCGCCAGTAACAGTGTCCACATTTCCGATGGCGTCCTCAAAAAAATTCGGCCCAATCATTCCTCCCGCGTGAAAGCCGCACCACACAGTAGCTTTGAGTGGATGTAATAGGTCTTCGTGCATCCCACACGGATTTTTAGTGCCCCAGAAACGAAGATTTTGCTTATTGACGTAACCGGTTAAGTGGAAATGCACCTCGTCGCTCATTAAGATTTTCGACACAAAATCGTCTTCAAAAAAATCGATACAATTATTCCACGCTTTTGCGGAGTATAGCGCTCCATTTCTTGTCTGTTTGTATACTGCAGCTGTCTAGGTCACGAATGTCAAATATGATTGACGTACGACGCCATTTTCAAAAGTTATAACATCTTCCGATAGGGTGATTAATTTTGGGCCACCCTATATATGACTTTTATGGCGCAAGGCTAATAACCCTGCCCGTAAAAATAAATTATTATGGAAAATGTAACAAGCCTCGAGACTTGCTAAATAAGTTCAAGACCGGATCCCGGTTGTGGTGCCGATGATGATGATGATATATGACTTTTAAGAATGTCGTTGTTCAAATGACTTCCACAGCTTGTTGAGATTGTTGAAGTCATATTCGCATGACAATTGCAAATTCTTAAAAACACCTTGACAAGTTGGAATGATATTGATTTTCCGTACAACGTTTTGTTGTAATTGATGTACTATTGTCGAATTGCTTTTATAGATTCTTGATATTAAGTATCCCCCTAGCCAATAATCACTCGGAGTAAACTCCAGTCTCCATGTTTCCTCTTCGTGGTATGGGCTTCGTAGAGAATATCTTTTCCAAGAGGTCCATGAGTACTGTTGACGGGTTCCGCCACTTTTATTGAATTTTAAAGTGCCGAGATCAAGAACCATTCAAGTATTTGGCAATAACTCCCATGGCAGTCGTATTTTCATTTTCAAAAAGTAAGGTATGATATCCCTAACTCACATTGCAAGCCCACATAACAAACTCAGGGGCATGGAAAATACGTTTGTCCTTCTGTCGGCGATTATTCCAGACCGAAACTGGCAATTTTGTTTGCCGACGAGACTACTGATATACAGTGGAATTTACTTGAGTTTAAAAATCGAATTCTAAACACGGCCAGTAGCCTGATGTGTTACGCTTTGGTTCAATTTTTGGTGATTCTAACTGTCATAGCGTCAGTTCGAATCACACGTTCTTCACTATCATTCCAAACGCCATAGTAGGACTCATTCGGCTTCAATTCTTGTGTCAGTTGAATTTTCTACGCTTTCCAATTGCTGAATATTGTGTTAGAACAATTGTCGAAATTTCCCAGCATCATATTGGAAAAATTAAGTTCTTCGCTCCGGCATCTGTTCAAATCACTACAGGTCCCCTTTTTCGGAATTGATTGGGTATTCGTTGACTTCTTTCTAATTGGCAATTTCGAAGCGGTTTAGCGAATATCACTTCAGAAGAATAGGGAGAATGACATCCGGGCCAGAGGCTTTGTCCATGCTATACTCTTTGAGTGCTTGGGAAATTGTACAGGTTCGGAAGTGAATCTGACCCATATTCAATGCTCTAGTTGAAGAGAAGCAGAAATGACACCAGGTAGTATGTGTTAGACAAATTATTTTCGCCCAAAGTGTAAATATATATAATGTATAAGCGTTGAGTGTAGTCACTGGATTGCCCTCGGGTTTTGTTGAAGACCGGGGGGTCGTTCGCCGCTTCTTAACTTACTTCACCTGGGTCCGTGGATGTCTTCGCTGTTCGGCCCACTTCCCTAAAACCCCCATAAATTCGACTCAACTTATAACTTTCGCTAATGCCAGCGCATTAGCACCTTAAGTGCTTTACGCATCTAGGTTAGTGTTGCGGATTCACTGGATGCAGCCAGTGAAGTCGCAAAGGAATGCTGCCCTTGGCAACATTATAACAAATGTCAGCAATTAGCTGACATAATCGAATTTGGTTGTCAAGCAACCAATAACAAAATAACAATTTTCTTCTTCGTTAACTGCTCTGCCCAGTCAGATGTCCTAAATAATCGTTGTAAATCCGATGAATCAAGATAAATAAACACATTAACTAATAGGAAACCTATCGGCGTCGAGTTCTTTTATCAAGAGGGACGAATCTTTCAGGAATTTGCTGCCACAATCGAGGTATTCGGTTTACTTTTGCTTTTGTAATAATGCCATTGCTTTGGCAAATCCAGTTCATCGTGTGTGTGACCACATCTGAAGATATTCCCCAACGATATTCATCACGTCAGGAGACCGCATTGTTCCTGACGCCAGCCCACAACACAACAAGAACCCGGTGTCAGTGGAAGGTGTGTTCAACGCTTGTTGGGCACACAGTTATCATATTTATAATCTAAAAGTCCCTGTAAAAGAAAACTTACCTCTCATGCATCTCTTCGCATACAATTCCTGTAAGATTTCTTTTCTACCATTTCAGGAATCCGAAAACCTATTCGGCACCTTCGGTTCCCAGGCAAATTTCAACTTTCCCACATCTGCACCGCAATCTCCACCCACCATACCTGAAACATTTCCTTTTACAAGGACATTTAATGCATACAACGCATTCGCTAAAATTGTTTTTACAGCTGCAATAGACCGACCCGCGATTCGTTTGTCCAATCGACAAACAATTCCTGCATCCCAATCATTATCATCGGAACCGAATCCTCTAGCATTTTCTAGTATAAACAAGAACTAGGTTCCCATACCAGTCGGAGATGCCATAAACCATATTCCTACGCATGTAAACATGCATAAGATCCAACTCATTGTTTGTTTTCCCACTTACAAACAATCTTCAATTTCTTTTTCAGCCGCAACTAATTACCCTGCATATACAAATGCAGCCAAGGGATTCGTTTCTGCCACCAAACCCATTAGCACCTTTTTCCCAACATCTATTATAGCGACGATGCACAGCGTAAACATGACCTTCATTATCGAACGAAGCATTTGGTCGCTTCTTCCTTTGTCTTTGCCGCATGCCTGCTTCGTTGTTCTATTGCCTTCGAGCACGTGTAAACAACATCGGATCTGAATGATCACACACATGCCACCACGAGCTCCATTACGAGATCTGGTTTCCTATTCCACCAAGAGAGACTTTACGTTTCTCTGGTGGTAAGTAAATACCTATCCTTAGTGGATAGGATATCTACCACCACACCACAAACTCACCCCAAACGAAGGTTTTATCGATGCCGCTCCCTCTCCTCGACGCGAAAATATCTGAAGTCTGGTCGTGAAAGGAAGTGTTTCATGAAAATTAATTTAATAAGTTCAAGTGAAGTGTAAAAACACTAACATATTTGATAATGGCTAGGAACAAGTTAATAACAAAAGTGAAACAAAATAAAAATTAATTAAGGACAACTTGTGTTTTTACTTGCTCCTGATGTGAACGTTGCGTCGTCAAGTTCGGTTTGTGCTTTTCCAGTTTACATCCCCGTGGAACTTTGTCTTTGTGATGCTGGTGGAGGGAAGTGAACCGAGTGCCAATGCCCGACACAATACTTCCTTCCCCACACGCTCTCATCACGACGGAAGCCAAGATCCTCGAAGTTTGTAACCAAAATTATCCACTGAATTCACAAAAATATCTATTGATGTTTTTGAATTTTGCTTTACTTTATCACACAAGCAAACTGTTTTTTCTTCCGTACACTTTTCTCCTTGGGGAAACCCTTGTTGGAGGAAGTAATAAACTGTTAAGCGCAGTAAAATTCTTATGGCACCAAATCGTAAAGTTATTTAAGTTATTATAATACGGCTGATGTTGTTTTAAAACTTCGCGTGCAACAACCTTTCATCGAGGCTCTGGTGGGAATGGCCCTTCATTTCTGTAACTTACGCAATCAGATATTTAGCGGCGTTGTTGGTACAACACTCTTTCTATTGTCATTAAGGTTATTCGGTTTTTCTTGGAGTTTTGTCCTTTTAACGAATTTGTCGTACGATTTCTGGGTAATTATATTCCGATTCGATTATGATATTTAACGATTCCACAAAACATTGATTGATTACAAATTGTTTAATTCTTTATTTCTTCTTTCTTTGCTTTCAATTCACACTTTCAATTTAAATTATTTGAGATGTTCCCACCCGACTAACAACACACATTCTCTTGACGAATAGCCAACAACTATCAACCACTCTACTTTGTCCGCTCGCGGCCTTTTTATACTGATCGCCCTTTATATTCCCGATCGCTCACTCATCCTAAATTTCCCATTCCTCCACCTACTAAATGGGAATAATCTCTCGCTAATTTACTCAGCAATCAATGAACCCAGAGAGAATGGGAAAATTGCAACGGAGAGCAGCTTGTACTAGGGGTGGATTTGGTTTCGCTTGTAACGAAAAGCGAAACCAATCCTCGTTTAAAGGCTTGGGTAAATATCGGAATGCAGAACTACGAGTGCATTCCGAGAAGGGAAAATGGAGAGGGTTGAGAAGTATACTCAAGCATACTTTTCACCGGATAGAAGCTGTGGCGTTTCTAACAGATACACACACAATACACAAGCAAATACTGAAGAACACCGAACGAAAATCGAATAAGAAAATGTATCAGAGCCATATACCATAGCGATAACATAACAATTCACATCAGTTGAATATATTTGAGTTTAAAAATCGAATTTAAAACACGACCAATAGCCTGATGTGTTACGCATTGGTTCAATTTTTCGTGATTTTAACCGTCATAGCGTCAGTTCGAATCACACGTTCTTCACTATCATCCCAAACGCAATAAAGCTATTCCCCAGCGCGGCTGTACTTCTTAATTCTTAAGGGGGGACATTGGCTTGGGATATGGTTTTGCATTGGAATGTGATGATCGACTAAACTGTTTCGCTATGTAGAAACAGCGTCGTCAACCCATTTTTTGCTGTTTGTTGTTAAACAGTATGATGGATTTTGGTAGTTTCAGGAAAGGAAAGTGATATGGGGAATTTATGGAATCCTTTTTTTAGGCAGAAGGACGTGCATCGGGGTGGGGGGTGGCTATTAATATTGTAACATATGGAACATTTATTTTTTTTTCATTTTTACAACATATTTTATTTTCTTTTTATATACTTAGTTTCTTAATTATATGTTAGACAAAAAATGCTTAAATTCTAGCTTAATTATCATATATTATAACTTACTGGTCCTACGCAGGCGCTTTAAGCTAAACACTACAAGAATAAAGTATAATTTGCCTTTCGGCGACACAACTTTGTTTGTTGCTGTATAAAATGTGGAACTGGTTGCCAATTATGCAGCAATTGTATACACCACAACTTACACTTTAAGCCATGAATAGTACATTGGTAAACGGGCAAATCTTGGGCTATAGGATTGGAATGACACAGAAAATCAAAGCCACCTCAGATTAGGGCGCAAGCTGGAATCCGCAATGGATGAGTGAAGGAGGTTGCCGTATGTTCTATACCCTTATAGCAGCTGCGCCATTGAATCCCTGCAGAAACTCAAGTCATAGTCACTCCAAATGAAATATTCGTCACCCCATAACCATAAATCCACTAATGATAGCAAATTATTCGTGGGTATTGATGTTTCAGATACGTAATCGTCATCATCATCGGCACTACAACCAGGAGCCGGTCTCGACCTTATTTAGCATGTCCTGAGGCTTGTTAAATTTTTCCATAATGATTTGTTTTTTCCGGGCAAGGTCATTAGTCTTGCGCCAAAGGCTCCCCGACGGGGAATCGAACCCCGGTCTCTCGCGTGACAGGCGGGTATACTAACCACTATACTATCGAGGAGCCCCAGATACGTAATAAAGGTGAGAAAAAAAGGACAAAAGGAGGGAATCCAGTGAAATGGATGAGAGTCTTTCCTTTCCATTGTACTTCACTCATGTGTAGTTCCCTTCTTTCACACATGCCCAGGGGATATTGATCGCTTTCCTCTCTTAGACGTCATTTAGACCTCACTCTCATACCACATTCCTGGGTTGCACTTCACTGCCGTTTTCCGTTTCGCACTGCACTTTACATATGCAGTCGGATGCTTGTCTATACCCACTACTTTATTTTAGATTCCACCCGAAATAATGAATGCAATTGAGCATATCGCATTTATTTAGGACAACGATGCCGGATTGGACCAGCGAAATCCCAAATGGCGATTCCGATGCCGAAGCGGACGTGTTATCCCGTCAGTAGGTTGACTGATATTGAATAAAGATGACTGAAGGATGCAGCGTTTACGATTGTGAGCTTGAAAGCATCTACGTTGGACTTCAAAAAACCCCAAAGAAAAAAACAATAATTTTAAACCGCACTAGTTGAGGCGTCAATTTTGATCACCAAAACAGAACATTTCATGACCACAAAATGATTAATGTGTAGCTTCTACTTTTTATAGCGCTCCACCTTCAGCCGTTAACGTATTTTTTATAATTTGTCCTTGGTAACATTATATCGGATAAATTGAGCAAAATTAAAATGTTGCGTACATTTTGGAGCACTATAGAATTTTGCGTCAAACTAGTGACGCATGTGATTCAAATCCATCCTGTGAAAAGGTTAGAACCAAAGCATGAGCATACTAGTTCACGGCCGCGGGGTTTTACAACTCATTACTTAAGCTGTGGATTGGTCTAATATACAGCCCTGATGAGATTTTTCTCAATTCTCTTTTGTGCTGTCTTTTTTTGGAGAGCACCAGCTCTCCAATTTTCTGGAAATAGGGATATAATACCGATTGTGCCTATTTCAACTTTGTGGAGACTCTACGGATCCCCCACAGGATCAGAGGACAGCACTATGAATTAAACCACTCATAGCCTCACTTCCAAGTATTTGAAAGTATGTCATCTAAGATACGGTGTCTATACTATCTGTTGATGACACTGTTAGTTCTTATTGCGCATATTCGCTGTCTGTACTTACTTTTGTCAATGTCGCATTCCTGTCGCTTCCTGCTATTTATGACATCCGTACTAAAACACTCTGATTGGACAAGATCAGCACTCGGCGGATAAGTATGTAGAATAAGGCAATTGGAGGGCATGTGGGATATATATAAAACACTTGTTCCAAGTGCACAATATTAAACATTACACGAGTACTATTAATTGATTTTATGAAATTCTGAAGCTATTTATCGGAACATTTGTGTTGTTGTTGAGTTGTTATCAAAAGGCCAGAACCAAAAATAAAGCGGGCATTAAAATTTTATATTCAGGATGCAGAATTCTTAAGGATTTAAGATTCCTTCAAATACGATTTAAGTAATATCATTAAGACCAGACCAAATTTTTATTCTTCGAACGAACTTATATAATCAGTGCCTGAGGTCAGCCGCCTATCAGAATTCCTGTGACGGTATTCGTTTAGCCTCAGTTTATCGCTATATGCGTCCATCTGAGAATAATTTCGTCTCTTTCACATTTGATTACCTCCACCACAGTTTCTTAACTTATCAGTGTCAAGAATCGTTATATCAACAATCCAGACGATCGTTGCCTGGCCCGTTGGCCTTAAGCGACACTCGTGGACATTTAAAATTTTGCAAATACCTCTCACCATTATCTATGCGATGGTAAATCAGAAGCAACGAGAAATCGTGATCGTTAGCTCTGGGCATTCAACAACTACAAGTACTCTATCGAAAAATATTTCCCATGACGTTTTGGTTTTTACGTTTTTTTTTTGTTTTTTGTTTTTTCTTTTTTTTTCGACCAGGTTTCGGATATCCCAACAAGCCAGGGCGATGCATGTCTTCTGTTTCCGCAGCTTACGCCTGGTTGTACATCTCTCTCCTTATATTGGTGGAAACAATCGCTAAATCTTACCTGTGAATCAATGTCGTGGATTCAAATATTACAACCGTCACGGTGTTTCTGCCACACTCCTCTGCAGGCCAATAACAATAAAAACCTCATTAGTGGGTAATAAATTCAATTCAACTCATTTTGTATCTATAAATATTAAGAAGTGTCAGGGATGGGATGCGAGAAGCATCGACGAAATTTCACGCCGCCAAAAAGAATGAAAAACGAATTCACAGAGGAAACACAGAACGCAAACCACAGGAGAAAAAATAGGCGAAGAAAGAAAACTGATCGTACCGCCGATCCGCATTCGCCAGATAGAGATTCCTTCTTGATTTATGAATTTCCAGCATAAATTACTCATCAAGTATTGCGAGTTGACAAAAAAAAAGAATCCTTTGAACGTGACAAAAACAGTCACCCGAATGTCAAAATAGCGATCGATCCTCGAATAATCTTCACGGTGAAGAAGGGCAGAAGAAAGGCAAAATAAGAAGCCACATAAAAAGCAACATTCGGGCGAGTATAAATCATAAAATTCATAACCGTTAACTGACAGGCCAAGTCCAAACATAGAAGTCAGACTTCAAAGGGAGTTCACGTTGGGATGGCAAGAGATGGTCAATCTGATCGGAGGATCAACAACACACACTGGGCAGTCAACACATCGCCGGCGCTTCACGAGCAATCGTCATCGTCATCATCCTCGGTGTAATCGTGATCTTGACCGTCGTCAAGTTTTTCAAACTATCATGACGGATGTGTTAGGTAGAGCACTATAGATTGGCTGAGCAGGTTAATCGTTTGTGCGATATATTCTCTGCACTATTAAAATGGTCCCGGTTGTTCTACACAAATCTGGATCTAGATAGCTGATCGGGTCTTAAGCCTAGTAACGGGGATGAGTAGCATGTTATCCGCGTCCGCACTCACCTTCTTGTACCTATTATGAATTATTAATTAATTAAAGGCGCACTCGCTGCTTCGTGGTCCACTTGGTAGGCTGATCGCGTACGCCGCCAAGGTCCATATACGGCTTATCTTATCGCACTCCCATAACCGTTCCAAGTGAAACAAATTTCCTATGCGGAATTGGAATTGCCCTGAAAGCTGGACATATCTCGAATATGTGTTTTTGCTTGTTTGCCACACCGGTTAACCTAAACACAGGCGCAAAAGGCAATCAGAAAGGAGCTGAAGCTATGATATCAAAAGAAAAAAAAGGGATGACGGGGGAAACACAGCAAACTGCTGGGACAAGAATACGTCATATAAGGGAAAAGGGATATGTGTGCGTTATCCATTTGGCAGGATATACAAAAAAATATAAATTAAAAAAAAAACAATGCGCCGATATGCTCACAATTTCCGTGTCTCGCGTATAATTGTCAGGGAACAAGGGAACGCCAAGCGACAAGCTTGGAACTATGGACCGTCCCGATTGGTTCTAGATTGGCATCGCTTCCATCAAAAGTTTTGACAAGTTCGCAGATGAATTGTGTTGATGGAAATTATATTGGAATCACGATGCATGATGGGAATTCGTGATGACATTTCATGCATTCCTCTGTATGGCATCGTTTTTCTCAGGCCTTGTGCTTCTATGCATTTCGGTTTTTTGTTGGAGACCTTTTTCGCAGGAGCGCTCTTACCGAGTAGAGATGACTCTTGATGGGTTTCATATTGGTTATGTGAACTTCTGCAATGATGGTCGTAAATCATTCAACATACATAGTTTTCCAGTTTGCGTTTGGGGATTTAATTAAAAGCGTTCTTGTGTTTCATGTCTTAGATAATATTGCATTGCAATATGGCTTCCAACCATTTCCGGAAAAGGGCACAAATAATTACAATGTTTCCTGAGAATGAATGATCGACACTTACTACTGATTACAGTAAAAAATTTCAAGTCGCCGCACTAGCAGGAGTTATACAATCACAACCTTACAACAATTTGCGGCGCTTGCTGCAGTTTTTTTATGGGAATGAAATATATTTCTTATTGTCTTTCCATAAAGGGGTATAAGCATTAATTGAAGGTATGTGAATGTGAAACATATGGGCGTATTGAAACATATGATTGAGTTGAAACACTGAATTATGTTGACAACGTGTACTTCGCGAAGGGTTCTCGAAAATAGCTTTAGTTGGAAAACATCTGAATTGCACCTAAGAGGTTTTATGAGTAAAATGTTTACCTTTCTTAACAAATTGTAAACTAATTAAGAAAATAGTAAAGAGTGCACTTACAATTGAACAAATTGATCAGCTAGTATTCCATATATGAATAGAGAGCAAAATGACCGGCGGCGCTGCCTGAACAGACGGTCGAACACCTGAAATTGTTCAGGAATTTTTCACAAATTTCCCGAAATGAATAACAAATTAGTGCTCAAGCCCCAGTTTAATTGTCTATTTCACATTGCCAATAAGTCAACTCACCATGCTAATACATCGAAAACCGTCCAAAAACATGACAAGATCAGGAGGCGCAACTCTTTATCTTTTACAGATACTACCATTGTTGCTGGAAGTTTCTGGTGAGGAATCCGATTTATTTGTGTTGTGGCGGTTCCGCCAAACTCCACGGTTCACTTACCTAAAAAAACCCCATAACTCCCATCCAATCACATAATTTCGCTAATGCAATTGCATTAGCACCTTAAATGCTTTACGCATCTAGGATTATCTAGGGTATAATCTAAAAAGCTTCGGTAAAAGAATTCTTACCTTTTCTTGCATTCCCTTCGCATGCAAATTCCTGTAAGAGTTCTTTCTTACCTTATCCTAAATTCCCTGTAATAAAATTCATCGGTTCGCATATCATACGACCGCATATCGGGGAATCTTACCCTTGAGTTGGCTAATCCCAGCCTCAATATGTGTACATAAAAACTATCTATGCACACATCGGCTGTCGACCCCTTTAGCCAGCGATAAATAGTCCAACACCAGCTGCGTGTAATTAGCACCATCCATGTTGAGACTATATCCCTAACTCACACCATGAGTAAACAAAAGACCGCTGTCCTTCAGCAGGCACTCTGGCGATACGCAAACAATTCAATCATCCTAGTATCCCAAATGCACCTACCATCTAATGTTTACTCAGTTGAACTCTCAGGCCATAAATTCCTTTTATTCTACATAGTTCTGGATTCCTTTCCCACTAACCTCTCACAAAAACAAAGAACTCCACGATCCCCTTTTCCCTTCTTTGTTTCGGGTTCATTTCCATGACGTTGTGTATGAAAAAAACCAATGTGATCTTCACTCGCACATACACATACATTGCCAAGTCTTTCTTCCTCGTTTTCACCACGAGAGAAATGCTTTCTCTCTTGGGAAAACTCACCCCAAAACGATTAAATATCGTTGAGTCAAATCCCATCCACTGACCGCAATGGTCACGCGATATCGTACTCTCCGGTGCGCACGGAGGCGCGAATATCCCACTGAGTCGTGTGTGTAATAATTTAATTTTAATAATAAGTTAAGTGAAGTATCGGAAATTTTTTTTTGGTAGTACGGTGTGCACTAAAATAAATTTAAATCTACCTTAATTGAACCATTAAATGAACAATATAAATAAAGAAAGCTTGGAACAATAAAATACATCAGTACGTTTCATTACTTGTGTGCAGCTTGTTAAGTGGGTGAACAATTTATGATGGAGGAGGAAGTGAACGGAGTGCCCATGCTAGGCACAATACTTCTTCCCCACAGTGCCACATAAACAATTCCTATTGTGGAATGGCAATGGCGGAGGTGAATTTGAGACAAAATTATAATTCACAATCACATCGTGACAATGGCGACAAATTGAATTTGGGTTGGTCATATAATTCAGAGTCAGTTCGTTAGATTCGTGAAGCGTAAATGGTTATCAGCCCAAATTCATAGTTAAGTCTAAGATGAATAAATAAACTAGATACCATCCACCACATTGTGAATATTTTTTTATACTACATTAACCACAGTGAATAAAGAAATTGAAAATTCTTATACCACATTGTGAATATTTCATTTATACCACACTATATATACAATAAGTTTTCAATTTATTTTTTAGATAAAAAATAAATTGAAAACATTTCATTACAGGACACCTGCTCATCTCTCACCAGGCTCACATTATTACACGCGAAAATTACCACCCAAAATATGTACCCCATTATAATGGGATTCACTTAACGTGAATTCTTCTGGTTAATTTTTTGCTGGTCAACATACCAAATTATTTGTGGGTGGACCTGTGAAAATCTACAAGTCCTGTAACATCTCTTCGTTCGTAAGCATATCATTAATTAACGTTTCATATACAGAAGTGTTTCGAAAGTGCTACATTTGGCTATTATTTAAAAATAGTAGTTGTTGGGTTTGCCGTTCCTGAGAGAAATATCTGAAAATATGCAAATGTTCGTTGGTTTAAAATCTTAATTCTCCGGAAGTTCACTGATTGCTTTAAAATTTTGACACAACGCGTGCTTTTATAAACCTGTGCTATATATATACTTCGCCTGGGATAGATAAAAATACCTCCATGAAAATAATACTAGATGTTGTGTGAAATTGTTACTCCGAAGTTTTGAAAACCCCAAATAAATCAAAATGAATGCTACATTTACTACTAGGGTCGTGTTCTGCTTTTCGAATAGATCATGAGGAAATATACTATAGGTTATTGAAAATGCGTTGTTCGAATACCTGCGCTAACAGCCGACGTACAATGAGTCAGATATCGGAAAATGTCATAAATTTAATACAACTTTGAAGTAGTGTAATAGCAATAGTAGAACAAAAATAGTATAACAGTAACTACCATAACCAGAATACTATAAGAGGAAAACCTATAATATTTACTCGTGTAAGAGGTAGGTAGTATATACTATACACTATGCTTGTAGTATATGAGATTGCCGTATAAGAGTTTGCAGTGCAAGGATTTGTAGTATAAGACTTCGTAATATACGAGTTCGTAATATAAACGTTCGCGATATAAGAGATTGCGGTAGAAGACTTTGCAGTATAAGAGTTCGCAGCATAAAAGCTAACCGTATGTGAATTTGCAGTGTAATCGTTTGCAATGTAAGAGTTCGTAGAATGAGGATTTTCAGTAAATGAGTTTTAAGTACAACATCTTTCAGTATAATTGTTTTCAGTTCAAACGTTTTCAATACAAGAACTTTCAGTATAATAATTTTCAGTATAAACGTTTTCAGTATGTGAATTTTCAGTACACGAGTTTTTAGTGTAAGAGTTTTCACTATAATCGTTTTCAGTGTGAAAGTCTCCAGTATGAGATTTTCAGTATACGCGTTTGCAGTCTAAGAGTTTGCAGTATAAGCGTTTGCAACATAAGAGTTTGCAGTATAAGAGTTTGCAGTCTAAGAGTTTGCAGTATAAGCGTTTGCAGTCTAAGAGTTTGCAGTATAAATGTTCGCAGTATACGAGTTTTCGGTTTAAGAATGTTAAGTATATGAGTTTTTAGTGTAAGAGTTTTCAGTATACGACCTTTCAGTATAAACGTTTTCAGCACAAACGTTTTCAGTATAAGAGTTTGCGGCATAAAAGTTTGTAGTGTAAGAATTTTTGGTATAAGTGGTCACGGTATACGCCGTATAATAGCTAATCTCGTACGGGTAGGCAGTATAACACCACGGGATATACCACTAAACCGGTATGCCAGTTATGCTTTAACTTATACGGTCTCGTAACAGTATTATTATAATATCGGCGACGCATTAGAATAAGTCGTTTCTTGGCAGTCATGGGGTGTCCCTCGTTTAGCGGAAGAAAACATTTTTCGATGCATTACAAAAGAATTGACTGTTCTGCGTTGTTCTAGTGGTACGGTTGCGACATGTCCAGTTTTTCCGAAAAAACAGGCGACCATTTGCTTGGAAGTGCTTCGTGCGCGAACAACTTTTGTTGGATTTGGCTCATCTTGAAACACCCAGACAGTCGACTGCTGTTTACTTTCGGGCTCATACGCGTAAATCCACGATCCATCACCTGTCACGATGTCATAGACGTGTTTTGAAGCACCGCGACCGTATTTTTTGAGCATTTCTTTCGACCAATTGACACGAGCCTTTTTTTGGGCGATTGACAAATTGTGTGGGATCCAACGCGAACAAATTTTTTTGACGGTCAAATGTTTATGCAATATTGAATGTATGCTGGTCCCACTAACGCCTAAGGTTGTCTCAATCTCACGATAGGTCACATGACGATCTTCCAATATCAGTTCTCGCACAGCATCAATGGTTTTCGAACTACGACCACGATTGAATTCACCATACCATTGATAAACACTGGTCCTTGGAGCTTCATCGTCAAAAATTGAATTAAGTTCATCCATGCACTGTTGCTGAGTTAATCCACGCCGAAAGTTGTAAAAAATAATCGCACGAAAATGTTGACGATTTAATTCCATTTTTGGGCCGAGATGAATCTTTTAAGTTACTGTAAACAACACAAATAGCGCTCGTATGTCAAAACGTTCTGAGTGCGTATAACCTCAAAAATGTCCAACTTTACGACAGAGCTGTCAATTTCCGGATTGCAACACTAGGGTTGCCAAATCCCGAAACATAAGAGGCAACCCTCGTAAAAGATTTTTTATAGCGGAAGAGAAAGAGAAGAGGAACATTTTTTTCTAAAAGGACAGCCGGGAGTCCATCAGGTCCAAGGCTGAACTCGTCCTCAATTACATGATGCTGAATAATTTGAGTGGTGAAGGGGCCGGGGGAGAATTCGGGCAAGTCTTTGAAGTAAGACCGGCTGGGTTCGAAGGAGATGTCCGTGAAGGATTTATTGAAAAACGAAGCAAATAAGTTGGCAATAGTTAGGGGGTCGGTTGAAGTAGTCGCGCCATTAGAAAGGGAGTTAGGATAGGCGTCAGATTTACAATTGTAATTTATAAAATGGAAAAAAGATATGGGGTCATTGATCAAATTGGATTGTGTTTTTGTGAGGTAGTTGGAGTAGAGGGAGTTGTAGAGCTTGGTAAATTTATAAAACGAACCGAGATAGTTGGAGTCGTTTTAGAAGGAACGCATTTTTAGGAAAATGTTCCACAAGTTATTTGACTTGTTCCGAAAAGTGCGGAGTGTGCGGTTGTGCCATAGGGGCGATGAAACCGATGACCTGTGACGATAATACGGGACATATAAGGCGATGGCATAGCAGATCTCCTTACAGAGAGTGGCAGTAGATTCTTCTACCCCCAGATGATCAAAGCAACACGCTGTTTTGCTAAGATGCTCATTTAGAAGGCGGAAGTTACTTTGTGGAAGTTGTAGAAAAAGCTGTCATGAGGTAGAGAAGGCTACGTTTCATTATCAAGATATAGCGATAAGAGCAGCGGGAGGTGGTAATTATCAATGGTAGAGAGGGCGTGTGGACTAGGGGCAACTGAGGACTTGTGTGGGTCCGTTGTGAACACGAGGTCCAGTTGTCTCCCCATATGATTTGGGACATTGCTTATTTGGCGGAGGCACGAGTCGGTGAGACCGTTTATAAAATACGTTCCTTGGAACTTGTGGGGTTTGAGAAGTAGAAGGTTTGATCGTTAGCTAATGTCCATTCGAGAAGGGGGAGAAGGACATTAGGGGGAGGTTAAAATCGCCAAGGAGACGGTATCGTCTAGGGAGGTGCTTAACTCGGTTAGGGTATCTACCGCTTCTATTGCGAGTTCGTATCACACGACGGGTCGTGAAGGAGGTATATAGAAGCAGATAATGAATAAAGACTTAGGGAGCTTGTCGATTTTTATTGCGACGTAGTCAAGATCGAGAGAAGAAGAGATGGCAATTATGGCATGGGTAATTGGGGCCCCCTCGATAAACGTTGTCATCGAGAAAGCATTGAAGGGGGAAGGAATAGTTCGAGACTCTAAACCCTGGGGAAACGGTTGGTCTCAGCCAGAGCGAATATGTCGGGGGGGGGGGGGGGGGGGGGGGGTGCTCCTTTCAGAGTCGATTGTGTTTTGGAGCGAGATCTGTAAGTTCTGATAGTAGATGTTTAGGGGGGGGGGGGCGTATCGAGGGTATTGAGAGCATGGGGGGGGTGGGGGGGCGACTGATTAGGGTCGAAAGTGCTTGTCATTATTGGGATAGATCATTTTGTTATCGATATATTGGCGAAATGCCGAGAGATCTTTAAGCACTTTATTAGGGAGCATATTGAGATTTTTATGGAAATTAATAATCGGGCTGTAAAAGATAGGAAAGTGGGTGGGTAGACCATCCTGCTGGATGGAAGCCATTAGGCTGGTTTCGTTTTACCTTCATAACAGACAGAGTCAGATTTGTCGTGGAGGTATGAAAGATAGAGGCGGGCATTCTCGTAAGTCATTTTGTTTCTAAATTTAGACAAGGCATAACGATTGTCAGAAGAATTAATGGTTTGCTGAGTGAGTTTGACAGATGGGGGTAACAGTGGGTCCATTAAAGGTCTAGGGGGGGGGGACGTAATTCTTGGTTAGAATACTAATGAATGCAAAAATGTCAGTTTGTAGGTCCAGGCGCGGTACAAAAACCGTTTTTTCTGATCGCCGGACGAAGAACATTGTTTTATATAATAGCATTATAAATATAATATATATCGACGTTCACAGCATGCGTTTTTTTTTAACGCAGTCACATTGAAGTTGAACCACGCTATTATTATTTGTTTTCCATAGTCGTCGTAGGTGACTTATTTAAAACTATTCATTGTTTTAGAAAAAATGAGTTTCCACCGAGCTAGCTTAGTGAGTCTACATACATACATAATTCCCTCGGGAGCACTAGATTCGTTGGAGACTATTCTTTGACGGTTTATTAATGAAGATTTAATAAATCAAGTGCCAGAAGACTGATGGCGTCAACGGTACCGTCTGTAAAAAACGATTGCGGTTTATCTTAACACTGAGGGTGTGCTTGTTCCACATACCGGAGTCAACTACCTACTTCCTGGATATAAGCTCTAAGGGGTGTATCCACCACAATATCTGTTTTAGTATTTGAAAACCTTTAGTAATAGCCCTGTGAGTAGGGCGTTAGAATAAACTCACAGCTAGGGCAGCTTGTCGTAAGAGGCGACTAAAGGCCGAGTGGTGGCCGGGGTCCCAACGCCCTGTGCGCCCGGTGAAATACCACTCCACCAAGCTTTAGGCTCCGTGAAATGGTCGGGAGAAATCCCTGGCCATCTTTCGGAGCTTGGCTGATGGACCGGTTCGAGAAAAGGTTGGTTAGGTGGTAGTCGGTCCCAAAGTGAGATACCACCCCGTCACGCTGTACATTCCGCGATATCGCCGAGAGAAATCTTCGACGGTGTTTCGAATGTGTGGCTGATGGCCCGGACTGACACGGGGATAAGTCATGATGGTGTCTTCTGATATAAAGAATTCCGGAGCTAAACTAGTCTCCCATTCGGATCTCCGGGGGGGACTATGTCAAGGGGAACATCATGCAGATATCATGATAAATAATGGAACTTTGAGAGGTTCGTCATCGCATAACCGGGCTAGCTCTCGAGGTTCGTCCCACGCTCGACTGGTGACGGCATTTTGTAACATCAGGGGCATCGGTTTCACCAATACCAATGTAAACGCCGTCCACCAATATTTGCAAACAATGAAACCTGATATCCTTGCCCAAACTGAGACCCAGGTCGATTCGTCAACTGATTCGACATATGTTCGTTGCTCAGGATACGACTTACATTCGAGATTCCATTTTAGGGGCGGAGTCTGCGTCTTCGCACGGTCCGATCTGGCTTGCCAGAGGATGGAGGCGTTGGTACCCAATAATATGGACATCATATGGTTGAGGGTCGTGCTGAGGAATTCCGTTAAATTTCTTTGTTGTCTTTACCGCTCCCCGAATGACGATCGACCTGCGACATTTTTCGAACATCTTTCATATACCGTCCACTGGATACAGATCAACCACCCAGCTTCTGAAATTATTGTCCTTGGCGATTTTAATATGCACAATTCCGACTGATTGTTACATTCTAATAGAACCGACGAGGCTGGGAGGCTGGCGGAGATGTTTGCTGTAAGCCACAACTTGACTCAACTCGTGGGGGAGCCAACGCGAGTACCGGATGCCCGAGGCGATTATGCGAACGCCCTGGATCTGTTTTTGACATCCGAACCGAGTATTTATACCGTAGAGGTTTCTGCGCCACTGGGAAACTCAGATCACTGCTTGGTATCTGTCGCGCAAGAACTTGCATACCAAGCGAATAACCGGCCTAGGCAGCTTCGCCATGTATGGAAGTATGGGGCTGCTAACTGGGACGAAATGCGAGATTTCTTCGCATCCTTTCCATGGTCGGAGGTGTGACTCGGAAACTCCGATGTTAACGCTTGCGCGGAGTCGGTATCAGAGATTATTCTCCTGGGGATGGAGATGTATATTCCACATTCCATCAAACGAAGTTCGTCTGATAAACCTTGGTTTGACAAAAAATGCGAGCTGATTACAGCGGCAAAAAATAGAGCTTTTAAGCAATGGCGCTCCAATCCCACCGATGTTAACAGAACGAATTTTGTTAGAATCAGAAACGCGTGCAACCAGGCGATTGATACCGCCAAGAAGGCTCACAACGACAGGGTGATCAATAAGCTCCTTCGGTGCCCAACTGGTTCGCGCTCCTTCTGGTCAATGGCAAAGGCTGCCAGCAGTAACTTTGCTCCCTCCTCTTTCCCTCCGTTGGTGACAGACAGCGGGACGTTAGTCACGAATCCAAAAGATAAAGCTAATGTGTTCGCGAATTTATTTTCCACGAATTCAAACCTCGATCCTGGCCTTTTGGAGCCACCTGTGATCTCGCCGGTACAGTCTTCCATGCGGGATGTGAGATTTCGTCCGCGCACTATTCAACGCATTCTACGTGAATTGGATTGTAGGAAGGCAACCGGCCCGTACGGAATACCAACAATAGTCCTTAAGAACTGTGCTCCAGAACTATCGCCGGTTCTTGGCAGACTCTTCCGCTTATCTTATGCACGGAGGACCTTTCCTGCCTGCTGGAAAATCGCTCGAGTTCAGCCAATCCCAAAGACGGGAAAAAAGTGTCTCCCACAAAATTAGCGTCCGATAGCACTACTGTCTATTTTATCTAAGGTAATGGAAAAAGTCATCAATACAGAGTTGGTTAAGTATCTGGAGTGCAACGGTCTTCTGAATGATCGTCAATACGGATTCCGTGGCAGGCGGTCCACAGGAGACTTTTTGACACTTATAACCGATATATGGACATCTGCGATTGAACGGCATGGTGAGTCAAGAGCGGTCGCATTGGATATCTCCAAGGGTTTTGATCGTGTCTGGCACGGGGCATTGCTGAGCAAGCTTCGTTCATATGAACTTTCCCAACAGCTTTGCGACTGGACGAGGAGTTTCCTCGAGAATCGATCGATCCGGGTTGTTGTGGACGGCCAGTGTTCGGATCTGTATCCTGTTAATTCGGGGGTGCCCCAGGGTTCTATTTTGGCTCCAATCTTGTTCTTGCTTCACATAAATGATTTGTTGGAGACAACGGATAACAAAGTGTTCAGTTTTGCGGATGATAGTACGCTTGTTTCCTCCTTTTCGAGTGATCGGCCGATTGGTGTATAGCGTTTGAAATAATAGTGAAGAAGTTCGTGTGATTCGAACTTACGCTATGACAGCTCGAATCACGAAAAAAATTGTACCTAAGCGTTACACACCAGGCTACTGACCGTGTTTAGAATTTGATTCCCAAACTCGACTATATTCCACTGGTGTGAATTATATTAATTTATCGCTTGGTATACGGTTCTGATGTATTTTTCTTATTCGATTTTTCGTTCGGTGTTCTTCACTATTTTTGCTTGTGAATTGTGTGTGTATCTGTTATAATTGCTACAGGTGCATCAACGTCGCATCAGCTGAGATGTAGACAGATTGACTGCCTGAACCAGGATCTAGATAAAGTCCTGCAGTGGGGAAAGGCCAATCTTGTCGACTTCAATGCAACGAAGACCCAGTATACAACATTCAACAACAGTTCCACAGCTGATGATGAGTGGCGGGCCCTCGAGGCTGGGGAAAGTTTGAGATTGCTCGGCGTCACGGTCTGTGGGAATGTATCGTGGCATAAACACGTATCGGGTATCGCCAGATCAGCCTCAGGAAAACGGAGTTATCTTTTTAGAGCCAAGAAATACTTTACTCCGGCCCAACTTCTTCTCCTATATAAATCTCAAATTAGACCCGCGCTCGAATATTGCTCTCATGTTTGGAGTTCGGCTCCTAAACATACCCTCGACCTACTTGAGAGCGTACAAAGACGAGCGAACCGCCTGATCGGGAACTCGGCGCTGACGTCGGGACTGCAGTCGCTATCACATCGAAGGCGCGTGGCCGACCTCTGTCTGTTTTACAGATATTATCACGGGTGCTGTTCTTCGGAGATTCTTGGCATTGTTCCACGCAATTCGGTCTATATGCGCTCCACAAGACAATCCGACGGATCGCACCCGTTTGTGGTTCATCTCCCGACAGCGCGAACATCCCTGTATCAGAACTCGTTCCGTTACAGAGCGGGGAAGCTGTGGAACTCCCTTCCCACGCGAGTGTTCCCGGAGCGTTACAACCTGCAACTGTTCAAAAAGAACTGCAATAGTTATTTGATGGCATCTCGGGGCGCCCACTCGACGCTATAGGTTCGCCTCTCCCGAGAGAAGTCTAATATATAAAAAAAAAAAAAAAAAAAAAAAAGCGGCGCTGAGTGATTCGGAGTACTTAGCGTTATGCCGTGCTAACTGTTGTTTAGATATCGGAATTTGTCCGCGGTACCCGTTAGGAGTTCTTTTAAGCAGAGGATTATAGTGTTATCGATCGATTTCGGATGGACAACATCAGAGCCCGATGTCGAAGAGATAAAATTGGGGTATTTCAATACAAGGTGTCGCCAAATTCGGACCGATTAATAATACTTTTGGCTCCTCAATAGTATAGCGGTTACTATACCCACCTGTCACGCGGGAGACCGGGGTTCGATTCCCCGTCGGGGAGCCTCTGGCGCAAGACCTTGCCCGGAAAAACCAAATCATTATGGAAAATTTAACAAGCCTCAGGACTTGCTAAATAACGCCAAGACCGGTGAATAATACTTTAACCACACAACACAGACATGTGTATATATCATAGATAAGGGTATAGTGTGTATAATATGGGCATTAATTATGTTTGTTCCGTTGTCCAACTGAGTTGACTCCCAACACTCGTAAATCCGTTGTCTTATATTGTATAAAAACCCCAACAAATAGACCATTCAAAGGAAACAACGATCCTTTCTGAAGCTACACTGAATGTGCTCAGTATGTTTATGATGGTGAGTATCCAGAAGGAAGTTACAGAAAAGAACAGTCAGATCAATAAACACTTAGCACTACGCTCACTCAATGCATTTGAGAAACCTGATAGCACCTTCATCGATATTCCTAAACCTCTGTCTTCTAAATATATACGTACGTCATTAGGCCACCAACGGAAACGGGTTGAATTCAAGGCGTCCAAACTGGAAGTTGCATTGAATAACTGGAGCCATTTCGATATCGCTACTTTAAATTCATGCATTTGTCTTTTTAAATGGCTGTTTCAAATCAACACCACAAAGACTTTTAATGAAACGATCATTGTATATGGCAGATCGGATACTTAGGAACATATATTGCGAATTAAACGATTTTTTTTCTAGTTTATTGATTTTTTTATCGAAAATTATCATCAAATTTAAAAGCTTGATAAACTGGCTTTCGCTGGAAAGTAGTTAACATTCTGCTACAGATAAGCTAATCTACATGCCACCGAATAATATCGGAGCCGTTTATTAGTTTTATTTCGTTATTCACGTGCCTATTGTTGAGTAGACTTTGACTTTCTGATTAAAGTTGTTTTTCAGGCTTATAGGGTCAGTTTACCATGGTTGTTTGAAATTAATGGGTGAAATAACGATAATCACATTCGCTGGGGTTAAGATATTTTGAAATAACAAAAATAGTGTGTTAATAATAATCAATAATTGATTGTACGAATTTAAAAAAAATTCATTAGTAAACGTATTTTTTCGATAGCTCTACAGAACAAAAAAAAAACTGCCATGGAAAAATGTATTTGGAAATACATTTTGAAATTAAATTCAATGTCTGTAATTTGCCATAATTTTTTAGGAATAAGTACAAAGTTTACTGCCCAACCGATACTTGAGCCTACATGTGTGCAACGAGGGGTGTAACTAAATCTCGTTCTCTTTAATGTCACTCAGTCGAGGAATGATCAATTCAGCAAGTCATTGAACCCGAACGACGAACTTTGATGAATAACAAAACATGTAAGAAAAATAAATATTTAAAACAAATAAAATGAAATTAAAATAAATTAGAATCAAATTAAAGAAGAAATTAGGTATACAAATATATATTTTTTATATACGTCTCTTAAAAACTCGAACCTATAGCACTGAGTCAATGCCCTTTCGAGTTGTTCTTCAACAGTTGCCAATTATAGCGTTCTGGAAAGACTTCCCCTGAGAGGGAGTTCCATAGCTTTACCGTTCTGCAACAAAACAAGTATTAATAAACTAGGGATGTTCCCTTCAAAGACGAATCGTAAAATGTTACACTATTCGAGCGGTGGTCTACTATAATTTGTAGACCAGACGGAGATGTGCCGTAGCGAAATAGCCTTTAACTGTGGAAATGTCGGCCAAATTTTTTAAGGCAGACTTGGCGATGTTCGACAGATGTTCAGGCCATGACGCATTTTTACTGTTTGTAAAAACGGGCAAATTTATGATTTTCTATGATTTAAAGTTTTAAGTTCAGTGGGGCTACCACCCCATTTATTGGCTTAATTCAAGCAGCATAATTACCTACAACTCAAGTATAGGGTGGGCCATAAAATTTTCCAAATGGCAACACTTGATTTCTTAAAAACCGTTAGAGGAAGGGGCGCGCTAGTGGCAGGGAATTGCTTATACGTTTATTACGCCCCGCCACTCGCGCGCACCTACCGCTAACGGTTTTTAAGAAATTAAGTGTTGCCATTTGCGAAAATCTATGGCCCAATCTATATATATATATATATATATATATATATATATATATAAGCTACAACCTAGAGAGCTTAAGAACTATCTTAACTAGGCTTAACCTAAGGTAACTAGGACAAATTAAAAAGTCACTAGTAGGGTCGAGAGGTGGGGGGAGGTTATAGTAAAATGTAGAAGCGCCGCTTAAGATTGCTGGTGAGAATGGTTTAGGAGGGGGTTGTTACGGCCACAACCACCCATCCCATAATACTTATTCCTTTGGAGCTAGTCTCCACCACTAACGGCGATACACGCCAAAAACATTCCACTTAAAAGAATATGACATTTAGCTAAATCAAAGCATTACCCTATACACCTCGTCCCGCATAAATTGATAGCAAGCAAATCAAGCTAAAACGTGCAATTTGCGCTAATCAATTAAATGCCAAGTAAATTGAGCTGAACGCTAAATTTACTCACATAAAAGCTGAAAGATTGATTGATTGAGATCATTGAACCAAGGATTCACCCAACAAAAACTCCTAAAAGGTAAATGTGCGGACCAGATGCCGTCGTCCAGTTTTCGTTCTAACCAAATTAAGTTAGAACAAAAGAAAAGGCAATAAAGCAAAATAAACATGCGGCTCGGCACCATTGATCCTCCTTCATGAGTTTCCCACGGGAAAATTTCATTAGGCAAAAGAAAAACAATAGGCGAAATAAACGCGCTATTGATTTTTCTTTGAGTTTAACACAAAAAAAAGGGGACCAGGCAAAAAGGAAAGATCCTTTGATCTCGTGAAAAAAACCAGGTTTCACACCTAGGAAAAAGTACAATGGAAAACGAACAACGATAGTGGGATGAGAGTTGTTGTTCGGGCCATTGTTGAAGACGAGGCTGGTTTTGGGATCAAGTCCGATGAAAAATTGGACATCGATAGTTGTGTTTCGGGTCAAGTCCAGAACGGACGTAAGTTGGTTTTGAGAGTTGGTTTTTGAATCTCAACCGAGACGGTGAGATATAAAAAAGTGGGTTTTTAAGAGTTGAGCGGAACGGTTCCGGGTGTCAGTGTTAAAAAGGACAATTTGTTCACATACTGTAAAGAGCCGAGAAAATCCAAATGTAACTTTTAAATAAAATTTAGTTTCAATTAAATAATTAATAAAAATAAAACCAAGAGTGTTGTTGTTCAAATGTGTAATAAGTGCGTGGTGTTAAATAGCTAACATTAAAGATTCGTTTTAAATTTAAAAAACAAAGATTGTTTTATTTTAAAGGTGTTTCAAGTGTAGGTGGTGTTCAATGGATTACATTACAGGGTGCTTGAGAGTATGGGTAGAGAAGTTGTGCGCGTGGGGGGGTAGGTTGCACCGGCGTACGGCACCGGATTCACTTCAACCCTCACCATCACTTGAAGTTCACTAATGTATAAGAAATGTCAACAAAAATCCGACATCGAAAGAAAGGATGATTAAAAGGCACAGGTGTATTTTATTGATAAAGTTTTCTTTATTTTTGAAGGTCAATTGTTCACAATTCTATCGGTTAATTAAACGTTAATTATGGAGATTTCTTTATAGTTCTAAAATTCTATTGTTAACTTTCACATAAATTGGTGGGTTTTCTTAAAGTTCTAAAATCCGATTGACTAATAGCACATTCCTATCTCACCACCGACTTTAAAAGCGACTCCACGTAACTGATTTAACAAAACCACAATTAATTTAATTACACTGACTATCCTTAGACCACGGGAATCGACACTCAGCGCGCACACTTAAAAACTTGAAATTGGTCTTTTCATATTGTCGTTCGTACTCACGTAGAGACGGTATTTGACTTCTTCGTTGTGCATGCGTACGCCGTGAGGGATAAACTCTGACTTCTTGTCGTGATGGTACGCGACGAGGGATAATTGAACAGAGAAAAACTGGAAGCGCGACGTCCCCGGTACGTCTTCCCTGTTTCGTAGTTGCGATCTGACTCTACCATGAATCTAGATGTTGCTTCGCGCGGATATCTCTATTCGAGATTGCACACATATAGAGAAAGAGCCTGTACATGGAAAGGACAGCATTTCAAATATAGACTGAAGTCGCATAAGGAAAAGCGGCAACAACAACTGACTAAATTATATTCGAATTCAACTCAGGTCAGCTGTGCAAATAGATGGTCGCTCGTATAGCGGCCGAAAAAGGTTGTCATGTTTAAAATAGCGATTCGTTGATGCAGGGTTAGATTTCTCAGTGTTATGTCAACAGAACGCTATTTCGAGGATCATGCGCTAAGATACGCGTTTGTTTGCCCTAGCCAATGGTATATGGGTTGATTAGGGGAACGATACCGTGGGATCTGGATGATTACACAATGGCGGTTTGTGTATTTATCCACGTCAATTGTGCATTGCATTGGTAACGAGTCCAGGGTCTAATTCCAGTGTGAATGTTTACACTGGCAAAGAATTCGGCTCTTAACAGCTAAGTGCGAGTTGCGCTATGCTTTGTATTAGCGAACAAGAATACTCGGAAGTATTGGTCTGTGTTTGATGGGCATGTGGTCGCCCATAATAACTGATCGGTTCATGACAGATGAACCGAGACGGTTTAATTGATGCTATGTATTTGATGCCATGACAAGATGGTAATCTTGCCGTGGACTTATGTTTCAGGATGGATTGTTGAAGGGAGCTTTGTAACGCTCGTATACGGTAAGCTGCTTATGGATGGTGCAGGTATTTGCAGGGTATTTGCAGGTTGGGGACGGGGAGTTGGATTAAGACGGTGGGTGGTTCTTCGGTTGCTTAAAGATCCCCCACAAAGTCGTAGTCGAACAAAGTGGAATCGGAGTTGACATGTCTCAGCATCCGCGAAAGGGGTTCATTCAGACCATAAGAGGTCCGGTGCGGGGGGGGGGGGGGGGGGGGGGTACAGAAGGCGGAGATTACGCGTATTTCGAGGGTTTGTGTTCAGAGGAATTAAGTTAAGGAGGTAGGCGCAGTCGACCGAGCCCGAGAGGAGCCGATGAATGAACATTATGTCTGGCACGACCCTGCGCTCCTCAAGGGTTCTGAGGTTGATTAATTTGAGGCGGTTAATGTACGGGGGAAGGATTAATTGGTTTTCCCGTCCTAGGCCTCGGAGAGTGAACCGAAGGAAGCGACGTTGAATACTTTTGATTCTACAGATATGGATGTTGTGATAAGGAGACCATAACTGGGTAGCATATTAAATCAGTGGACGGAGGGGAGCAAGATAAAGGGATCGAGTAACATAAGGGTCGGAGAATTCCTCAGACCATCATTTCACGAATCCGAGGGCAGAATTGGCTTTCCCGAACGTCTCATCAATGTGAGAGAGGAAGTTCAGCTCCCTGTCGCAAAGGGTCCCAAGAGCTCGAATACTTTGGACAATTTTCAGGAGTTGGTTATGAAGGGTATAGGAACGCGAGGATGAGTGAATGCGCTTACGGGAAGAGATTATAGATTGACATTTGACGATGTTAAGCACAAAGGAATTTTTGGTCACACCAAGTCGGGAACCTATCAAGGTCTGATTGCAGTAGTGCAGATTCAGAAGGTGATGATCTTGTATAACTTGGTATCATCAGCGTATAGGGACAAGCAGGAATTTTTGATGACCTTATCAATGTCATTAGTGGCAAGTACAAATAGGTGGCTACTTTGACGCTGCTATTCCTCCGGCACTGCTCGTTAATGATCAATAACTCTGAGTACCCACACCCAGTGGGTTACCGCCTTCGCATTCCGATTTGTAAAACTTGCATTTAGGTTGAACTTGGCAACGTTCGCTCTATGCCCTTTCCTTTGGCATTTCAAACTGGTGCCCGAGCGATCTACTTCGCATTTACAGAATTTTGCCAGCATTTGAAGCGCCGTACGGGTATTAAATAGGGTCAATATCTGACCCTTTTCTCGTGGTGGGTTGATCATGGCTGCCTGTGTGCCATCGGGATTCTTTTTTTTTTTTTTAGCTTTTTGGAGTCGTGTTCATTGCCAGGAACTCTGTGGTGATTTCTGCCGAAAAATTTTCGACAGTCGATCATTTTTCTCGAGCTCTTTTTTCACCCTCGTTTTTTTTTTTTGTGTTCATTGCAGTGAACTCTGTGGTGATCGTTGTCATAATTTACTCGACAGTGGTAAATTAGTTCAAGATTCGATACTTGACCATTTTTCTTGAGCTCTTTAACACTGTTTTCTTTTGCGTTCGTTACAGTGAACTCTGTGGTGACCGTTGTCATAATTTCCTGGACAGTGGTAAGTTAGTTCAAGATTCGGGACTTGACCATTTTTTTCGAACTCTGTTTTCACATAGGTTTCTTTTTGGAACGTCTCTTGCACTTTCGTCTTCAGTCTCAGTGGTGGCCTCTAGTCAGTTCTAGCAGTAGAATTTTATTTTGTGTTCCCACACTTCGGACTTTGTACTTATGAATTTCAGCATACCCGCAGATGTTTTTTCCTTAGTTTTGACTACTGTAATATTGTTTAGGTGCGAGATTCTTTTTTTAATGCGTGCTTTAACTGTTACTTTTTAGGAACCTCTTCACCCTTCAAGTTTCCCATTTCTTTTCTTTATTTTTTGGAAGATTGTAGACCAGAAATTATTATCGTTTTGCTCAAGAACTTTGGTCTCATGTATGTGCGTCTTTTTATTATTTTATTCAGTTTGTAAGATTAGATCACTCGCATTAACAGGCTTAGAGACTGTGGGTGGATAGTCATTATTATAATAAATAGCGGACGGAAATTCGACTGTTTAGTTAGATAGATGGGCGGTTGAACAGATGAGAAAATTACACCGCAATCCATGGATGTTGCGCTGGTTTTCGCGAAACTCTTGGGTCATTGCAACAACTGTAAACAACAACAAAAATGAAACAAAACGTAATAATACTCATAGTATACCCTGGTAGTTGCTCCTTGATAGTATAGTGGTTAGGATACCGCCTGTCACGCGGGAGACCGGGGTTCGATACCCCGCCAGGGAGCCTCTGGGGCAAGACTAATGGCCTTGCCCGGAAAAAACAAATCATTATGGAAAATATAACAAGTCCCAGGACTTGCCAAATAAGGCCAAGACCGGTTCCCGATTGTAGTGCCGATGATGATGATGATACCCTGGTAGTGATAAGAAAATTACACCTGAATTCATGGATGCTTTGCTGGCTTCCGCGAAACTTTCGGGCCATTGCAACAACTAGAAACATAAAAGAAAAAGAAATAAAACGCAATAATACTCATAGTATACCATGGGAGAGATGGGAGAATTACAACTCAATCCATGGATGTTGCGTTGGTTGCCGCGAAACCCTCGGGTCATTGCAGCAACTAGAAACAAAAAAAAAACAGAAACAAAACGTAGTAATACTGTGGTAGTGATGGGAAAATCACACATCAATACACGGATATTGCGCTGGTTTCCGCGAAACTCTCGGGTTATTGCAACAACACAAAAAAAAAAGAAATAAAACGCAATAATACTCACAGTATACTGTGGTCATCATCATCATCGGCACTACAACCGGTATCCGGTCTTTGCCTTATTTAGCAAGTCTCTCCACCGTATCCGGTCCATATAGAGACTTGTTAATTGTCCATTGTTAATTGTCCATTGTTAATTGTCCAATTGTTTTTCCGGGCAAGGTTATTAGCCATGCGCCAAAGTATACTGTGGTAGTGATGGGAAAATTACACCTCAATCCATGGATATTGCGCTGGTTTCCGCGAAACTCTCGGGTCATTGCAACAACAAGCAATAAAAAAAGAACAGAAAAGACACAATAATACTCATAGCATACCGTCGTAGTGTACACTCACAAAACCTAATAATATGTAGAAGTAATTAGGAAGCAATTAGACTTATGTGAACTTACACCTACGTGCATACTTAGCGCCACATTGCCTGGTGTAATCCTCCGTTATATGTGATGTGTTCGTGTGTACTGTCCTGCTGGACCCCTGCTGAACTTATCACTCAATCTCGCAACGGATAAAAGCTATGTTCCGAAAACAATGATATTTGCCTGCTGCGCCAGATGCTTAAAGAGAGGGAACCGATTGAAGTATTTGCTCAAATAGAATACAGCTCGATGTCGGTCTAATACCCATTCAAAAATTCGTTCAATTATAGTTATTGTTTCCCCCGCTTGGTAGAAACCTTGACGTGGTGCGGGGGCTTAAAGTACAATGAATCACTCAGGCTATGCTGACGGAAACATATGCTCCCAGTAGGGTCACCCATGTCAGACAGGCTAGCGAGGAGTAACACACAAAGATCTACCACCCATAATCCAGGGTGTTACGCGTCACCGTGCCCATTGGATGGTTTGTAGCCAGGGGTATACCGGCTGTATTATAACGGCGCCTCAAAACGGGGCTCTGATGTGGCGGACTATTTGAAACCCCAAGTCTCGTGGGATCAAAAATGAATAACCAATATACACAAAACAATCCCACGAAAAACCCGGTAGGCGTAGGTGTGATGAGCCGACACCACCATAAGGGAACAAATCATCAAGAAAACACCGACTCGGCAAAAAGAGGACGTAGGGAAAAACTGAAAAAGCGGGATATACGCGTCGGCACGTGGAATGTTCGAACGTTATATAAACCAGGCGCGATACAGACGGTCGTAGTGAACGCGAAACAATATAAAATGGACATCGTCGCGCTTCAGGAAGTTCGACTCCCACATCAAGTAATCGAAACCAACGGGCTTACACTGGTGTGTGGAGGTACCGATACACATAACCTCGGAACTGGCTTCATCATAAGCAAGAAGATTACGTCCCATGTAAAAGATGTGCAATTTATTAATGACCGAATATCGGTGCTAAAAATACAGGGCCCATGGTACAATTATGTATTTATAAACGTACACGCCCCAGCAGAATCTACCGACGAAGAAACGAAGGACACATTCTACGAGACCCTAGAGAAAGTATTTGATGGGATCTCATCATTCGATGTTAAAATCCTCCTCGGCGACCTCAATGCGAAAATTGGAAAGGAAGATGTCTTCCAACCAACAATAGGTAAAGAAAGCCTACATGACGTTTCAAATGATAATGGTATTCGAATTATCACGTTCGCAGCGTTAAAAGATCTGGTAATGAAGAGCACGATGTTCAAGCACAAGCAAATCCATAAAGCCACATGGATATCACCCGATGGCGTAACGCGTAACCAAATAGACCACTTCCTCATAGACAAAAGACACCACTCGAATATCCTTGACGTAAGATCATATAGAGGAGGAGATTGCGACTTCGATCACCTTCTAGTGATGGGCAAAATTAAAAGTCGGCTTGCAGCAAACCCACATGGACAGTCTCGGGAGACGGGCAAAAAGTTCGAGATTGATAAACTAAAAGACCTACGCAAAAGGGCTGAATATCAAGACGAACTAACGAATGGATTTAGCATCCTAGAGAATGACAGTAGTGAGGAAGAGGAAGCCAATAGTGTGGACACTAAATGGGCATCGATCAGAGACACAATCAAACAAACAGCCCAAGAGGTATTAGGATTTAAGAAAACATTTAAGTCCAAACCTTGGTTTGACGATGAGTGCAAGGCAAAGATCGAAGAACGTAAACGCCTCAGAATGATCCACTTAGAAGCATATGATGAAGTCAACGCAGTAAGATACGCGACAATTCGGAAAGAAACAACTAGACTTTTCAAACGCAAAAAACGGGAATGGGAGAAGACTCGGATCGAAAAAATCATAGAAAATGCCAGAGCAAAGAACAGCAGAGGTATGTATGCGGGCATAAATTCAATCAAAAATGGCTACCGAGGGAGAGCCAAAATAATCTGAGACACAAACGGCTGTCTGGTGACAGAAACAAAAAATATCGTGACAAGATGGAAGCAGTACTTTGAAAACCTGCTCAATGTGCGCACCCATTAACCACAAATAAACGCACCAGACGTACATACAACCGAGCCCCAGATCCCAGAGCCCTCTTTCGACGAAGTTGTAGACGCGATAAATAGACTGAAAAACAACAAGGCCTCCGGAATCGATTGCACACCGGCGGAGCTTGTGAAGCATGGAGGAGGGGCAACCGCTCGAAAGATCCACCAACTGGTCAAAGCAATATGGGACAAGGAAGTCATTCCGGAAGAATGGAAAACCGCAATAGTCATCCCCATTCTCAAAAAAGGTGACAGATCTGACTGCGAAAATTACAGAGGAATATCATTGCTCCCAACCACATACAAGATATTAACAAATATCATAATGGCAAGAATCACACCGTACGCAGAAGAAATAATGGGAGACTACCAATGCGGATTCCGTGGGAACCCATCAACAAGCGACCAGATGTTCACAATAAGGCAACTGCTGGAAAAGAAGTGGGAATACGGAGAGACGGTTCACCAACTGTTCGTGGACTTCAAAAAAGCCCACGACTCAGTCTCAAGGCAAAGACTCTACCATATTGTGGTTGAGCTGGGGCTCCCGAAAAAATTTGCCGCCCTCATTCAAATCTCCACGAACGAAAACAAAGGGCGAGTTAGAATAGAAAACCACCTCTCAGAACCATTTGAAATCCGGGACGGACTAAAACAAGGGGATGGCCTCTCACCATGCCTTTTTAACCTTGTCCTCGAATATGTTATCAGAAAGGTACAAGACGACAACACGGCCGGATCATCCCTGAACGGCGTCACACAAGTGCTCGCGTACGCGGACGACATCGCCGTTCTGGGCGATAATCTCGAAACTATAAGTAAAAACTGTGAAATCATCATGCAAGCAGCAGAAGAGGTGGGCCTAGAAATAAACGAAGACAAAACGAAATACATGATTACGACGAGAGCAGGTGGACCTCAGAGAACACATATAAACATCAGGGGCAAGATATTTGAAAATGTCAAAGAATTTAAATATCTGAGTACGATACTGACGGCCAGTAACGAAATGTCGAAGGAACTTAACAAGAGACTACATTCCGGCAACGCTAGTTGGCACGCAGTCAGTAAACTGCTGAAATCCAGACTGCTATCACGTAACATAAAGCTCAGTGTCTACAGAACCATAATCATGCTGATTGTTCTATATGGATGCGAAACATGGGCTCTCACAAAACGGGAAGAGAACAAATTGCGCGTATTCGAGAATAAAGTTTTAAGGTGTATATTTGGCGGTAACTATGACGAGGCGTCAGGACAATGGAGGAAACTCCACAACCACGAATTGGAAGAGCTATACCGCAAACCTACAATAGTGAGAGTGATCAAGTCGCGAAGATTAAGATGGGCTGGACACGTGGCGCGAATGGGCGATGATAGGACCGTGCATAGAATTCTTAACGGTAAACTAACGGGGAAGAGACCGACAGGACGGCCGCGCCAGAGATGGGAGGACAATGTTAGATTGGACCTCGAGGAGATCGGATCGGATGATCGAACGTGGAAGGAGAGCGCACAGGACAGGGAAACTCAGACTCATGTGAAATACACCTTAGCGACTGATAAATATTTAGGAAGAAATGTGTGCAGTGGACGTTTTTTAAAACCGCAGTTTTATCTAATGACAAATCGTAGAAATAAAGTTTTGGAATTCATATTGAGCACCCTGTGGAAAGCAAAACTTTATAAAAATCAAAACTGGGTCTACCTGCTACTAGAGTACACTAAGTGATTTTTTTTGGACCCTACATACCATGGAATGGACTCTATTCTACCACATTGTTACCAGCCAGAGATTACATGCGTTTTTTGAATAATTTTATATATTTAAAATATTCCATTTTTGTGTAGTACACGAAGGTAGCACATCTAGGGACAGCGATTAACTAAAACCAATGCGATAGTTGTATCCTCTCTTGTCCTTGATCAATCTTGATCACCTTATGGAACCAACTCTTAAACTTCTGCTTATTAATGTTGTGCAAGTACTTGGACCGAATGGTTGTTTTCTAAAAGAACCAAACCAAAAAACACGAGAAGAGGCACACTGTGCCGTAGAATGGTCTGTGCTTTCGAGGGTAATTACCGACGATAATCTTTAGCCATTATTTTAATTATATTCATTTTGTTACTTCGGTTATTATGATAATGTGCCAGTACAAGTTTTTCACCATCATGGAACAACACCGAGTCGGCTACCATCGCGGCAATTATTTCATAAAATAAGGTAAAATCGAGATAGATTGGTGAGAAGAGAGGCCAGAAAATACAGCGATGAAGGAAATGACGCGACCAAGTCTGACTCCTAATTGTCCTCAGGCATAAGAGGAACTCTAGCCTAAGTTGGTCTTTGTTCCATGCCCATAGTTGTCCTATAAACTACTTCATAACCGCGAGGAAAGCAACATTTCTGAATGGACCCCGTTCCTATCAGTGTGGGGCTAATTATAAACACAACGCGTATATTGGCCAGATTTAGGAGTGCTATCACGTACCGGCGATGCGCTTAGAACCGATCAACTGGCTAACCAAGAAATTATGCTAATTAACGGTTACGAGGGTTTTCCAAAAAATCATAATCACGAGTGAAAATCGCAGCTACCCTTCCGCGCATTTTGCAACTGGTCATTATTATGCAGGAGCAACAAACGCAGAATGTTTCTGCCAGATACGAAAACCGACTGGCGAAAAACGAATAAAAAAATTATCATAATTATAATTTCGCGGGAGAGTTTTGTGTGCTGTGCCCGAAGGAGCTAAAGCGTTTCTGGTGCATCCTAATGGATTGCAAGGCGATAAAATCCCCTTGATTGCGAATATATCAGGGGCTATAAAATTGGAATCGTCGGAACAATAATGGGCCGACGACAAATGAATATTTGCCCGCAAACCGTGGCATCATCTATGTCTTGATTGTAAACCTACATAGCTACTGGGATGTCCTAATGATGTAGATGATGTCGGATCGTCCGTGTCGATGACGATGAGGACATCAACGGTGATATTACCACCACCTCAGTGCTTGTTGTTATCTACCAAATTGGAGTTGTAAATGTTTATGTGTCCCGATATCATGGGATGTAATGTCCCGAGCATGACTACAAGGAGCCGGAGTGCGGCATTGGTAGCAGGATGAGGCCAGGCACCCACGAAGGTGACTGGGAATGTAATCATTAAAAAACTGGATTGCGTGCCGATAATAACGGGCATTTTCAGGTATTATTATGCCGAACAAAAAGTTAAAACATTAAACCGTTTTACCTAGGAGACTGAAGAGAATCACATCTCACTCCCAGAGGTAACGTTTAGGCATGAAACTTGGCCATTTGCCGTTACGACTTCTGGAGGACGTTCCTTAGAACGCCACATGCAGCGATTGCTGTTGCCTTAAGCGCTGCCATCGCTATATTCAATGTCGAATCAGAAGTGCCTGTTGTGTCGTGGGCAGGTTGGGCAGCAAGTTAATTCATAGTATTTAGGAATGATTAGATACGAGGTGTTAAGAAGTACCTTTTCATTGGCGTTGTGCGGATTTTACGGGCTACATGCTATCAAGAGGATTGTTGGGCGTTAAGGTACCTAATAATCGTCAAGTGAATTGCTCATCTCAGTGGTAAAAGGGTGAATTTACTGGATAGCGAGCGATTATCGTTGCCAGTATTTGAACAGATCGTATTAAAGCTAACAATTGATAGACTTGCTGCTGGGAACTGGTAGAATAGGGAAGGGAAAGTTTTGTTAAAATGTGAATTCCTTGTTTAAATGGGAAAGAAACACTTATCTTATGGTTTTATGAGGAATAAGATGTTTGCTTTGAGTGTCAATTGCCTGATCTGCTCAGTTAATAGAGTCTTTAACGGGAGGCATGTTTAAATTGTTTAGTAATTTGTTTTCATTACTCTTTTGGGAAGGTTGAAAATTAAACCCAATGCTTTATTTTAATTTTAACATATATTTTAAAGCTTGTTGAAATGTACGTCTGTTTCCAAAGCTTGGCTGTTTTTAAAGGAATTCTTTAATTAAATGAAAAATAATCGCAACTTAATAAAATCTTATATTTCAAAGGTAAAATCTACTATAGGCGTGTTGTACAAATGCATCACTCCTCGCAGTCTAATTAATATTGTAGCCCAGACAAATATGAAAATATTATCCAAGTTGTTATTCTTGTAATATACACACACTGAAAGGTATATTAATATGCTTTGTAATAGGAAAAAATAAGGAAGAAAGGGGTTTGTCCATGTAGTGAATATACGAGCCTAGTTTGATCAATCTGTGATTTTTAAATGGATTTTTAAAAAAATGGGGAGGCATTCCAGCAGGACAAGGTGAAGTTGGTAGTAGTAGTGTAGTGATTCCAATAAACACGACGCGCTACACAAACAGCCCAACGAAGTACAGCACCAAAAGAAAAATCGAAAAAATTATCGGACCCATATACCATAGTATATCAGACCCATATACCATAGTATAATTTTAACTATATCAAGTTTTGTCAGACGAACCTAAGAAGTCGCTCGATCCCGGACCTGTTATAATTATTATTAACAAATAAATTCTAGAAAGGGACTTACTTGTGAAATGCCGAACCACTGGTTGGGTGGCGTGGACCGCTTTCCGTGGTGTAGGGGGTGTTGACGTCTTGAACCCCCCCTGTGTGTTCACATTTGTTTGGCCCGCCGAATGGTTTTTATAATTCTTAGTTTATTAAAAATATTCTTTAACAATTAATTGTTCACGTTTCTTGGTCGGGAAATTTTACTGTCTTCCACGGCGAACTATTTCTCACTAACTGAAAAACTTCTGTCACAAAGTATTTCTCATTTGTTTTTTTATTCGTCGCCCACTTTTTATTCTAATTATTAACAAGTAGTATTTTATGTTTTCTACTTGTTGTAACAATTTTTATTATTTATTATACTATTTATTGGCTTGTAGGAACCCGGAAGTTCATGACCTCACCGACTCGACTCCGCCATTGCCCCGTGCACCCCCCTTTCACCCTTGACCAGACAAACCGACCTACTCAAGGTCAAACCTAATATTGTCCTCCCATCTCCGTCGCGGCCGTCCTACCGGTCTCTTTCCCGTTGGTCTACCGTTAAGAAATCTACGCACGGTGCTATCGTTGCCCATTCGCGCCACATGTCCTGTCCATCTTTATCTTCGCGACCTGATTATACTCCCACTATTGTAGGTTTGCGGTATAGGTTTTTCAATTTGTGGTTGTGGAGTTTCCTCCATTGTCCTGCCTCCTCGTCATATTTATCTCCAAAGATACCCCTTAAAACTTTATGCTCGAATACGCGGAATTTGTTTTCTTCCCGTTTTGTGGGAGCCATTCAACTTGTTGTTATAATTATTATTATAATTTCTCAAGAGGTAGAGAAAGAGAGAGTGTGGGTGTGAGACCTAACAGGCCTAACTAATAATACGTAGGTGGGCTGAAAAGTTTCCGATAACAACGTGAAGATAGCAGTACTCGTCAATAAAAGCTAGTGAATGTAGTTATGCATCTTTTGACAGTTACTCACCAAGCCATTTTTGATGCGTAGTTTTTATTTGATAGTCGTTTGAGTGGCTCGATATGAGTATTTTTGTGAAAATGGACAAAATTGAGTATCGAGCAGTCATAATTTTTTTGTTTTTGAAAGGTAACACGGCTACACAAATCAAAGATGAGTTGGACTCTTTGAATGGGGACTCTGCGCCAACATTTACCACCGTGATATTTTGGACAGCTGAATTTAAACGTAGCCGAGAGAGCTTGGGAGACGATGAACGTTCGGGACGTCCAAAAACCGCTACAACTGACGATAACATCGCTAAAGTTCACCAAATGGTGCTAGATGACCGCGGAATTAAAGTGAGAGAGATAACAGAGGCTATGAAAATGTCCAAGGAACGTGTTTGCCACATTCTAAGTCAAGATTTAGGCATGAGAAAACAGTCCGCGCATTGGGTGCCGCGTTTGCTCACGTTAGACCAAAAACGTGTTCGAATGAACATTTCCAACGCTCTGTTAGTGCAGTTTAGGCGTAATAAATCGGAGTTTTGGCGCCGATTAATTACTGTCGATGAAACTTGGATACACCATTATACGTTCGAAACAAAAATATAGTCAAAACAGTGGACTGCAAAGGGGGAATCGGCTCCAAGAAAAGCAAAAACCGTTTTTTCGGCTAGGTATCTTAATCGATTAGCTTCAAAAAGGATAAACCATTACAGGGGCGTACTACGCATGACTACTTGATCAACTGAAGGCAGAAATGGTGGAAAAACGGCCACATTTGCAGGAAAAGAAAATCTTGTTTCATCAAGACAACGCGCCGTCTCACACCTCAGTGGTTGCCATGGCAAAAATCCTCGAATTACGGTTTAAACTGCTTGACCATCCACCTTACTCACCAGATCTTGCCCCAAGCGACTTCTTGTAGTTCCCTAATCTAAAACTCGCGCTCGGAGGACAGAGGTTTTCGTCAAATGAGGATGCAATCCCCTTCGTGAACAGTTATTTTGCAGAGAAAAACGCCGAGCACTATTTTGACGGGCTAAAGATGTTACGCACAAAACCCTCCACTACCTCTTTGGAGGTAAGCTATACCATTAATCGCGCATACATTAAATATCGCCATACTAATTCAATATCAAACAAATTGAACTACACGTTCAATTTGCTCATATTGAATTTAACTTAAACCCAAGACGTGAAAAAACGAACAATATGCTCAACACGCAAACTTCCCTGGTACCAAATCTGTGGACCAGATGACCAACTTTCAAGTAAAGTTGTTGAGAATAATAAAATGCACGTCTGCAATTATATGATCGTTTAGAGGTTTGTTTATCCAAACCATTTCCCACAGGGAACATTTTTCCCATTCTCCTAAAACAAACAACTTGCGCTATAAACCGAACCACACGTTCGTTTTAGCGTCCACCAACATAGAGGATCATAAATGTGCGTTAACACGATCCTCTGTTGATTTTTCCTTTGTGTTTCCTCTTTTGATCCTAAGCCGGGAAAGATAAAGAAAGGAAGTTGGAAATTAGCATTGTTAATTATGTAACATTCCCACGTACTGACCAATTTTACATTGATCAGCCCAGCAAAAAATTAAAATGCAAACTTGAATGAAATAGCCCTGAATATTTTGATGTTGTAAGGATATTAATAGTGTAAGGATTCCAAGAAACACACGAAGACGCAACTCTAGTGCAGAAAACAGCAACAAAAAACAAAAAAGAAAAACCTAGCAACGCCCAGCTTGAGTAGCGAGTTGAATTGCCCTCGCACGGTTTTATGTTCTGATGGTCGGATTTAATCTTTCCATTGCAGGTTCGAAATACACTTTTCACTTCGTCGCAAAATGCTATATATACTGTTTATATATATAAAGAGAAAGTACGTCGCCAGTCGATGTAGTACGCCAATAGGAACAATATGTTGGGTTTCCCAATAAGGAGGATATGTTTTTAAAATTGAATAAACTAGAAAATATTCGAAATTAAAACGAAACGTTTTTCTTATTTTTTTATATTTTGAAACGCAACTATTAAAAGTTAAACTATAGTACTACCAGTATTGGTGTGTGGGAAATTGGAAATACACGACCTCACTAAATAGGGTACGACAACGATCGTTTTCCGGCGCATTTTCAAGTAAAGCTGTAGAAAATACAAATGCGGATAGTCACTTTTTTACCATTATAAATACGAGGGAGAATCAAATATAAAAGGTAATTTCTTTTTATACATTTAGTGAATATTGAATATATATTTAGTGAATAATGTAACACACTAATTATACTACCAACATTTTTCAATATTGTATCCTGCGTGGTCTACACATTTTTGCCACCGATTTATAAGCTTGTTCTTAAAAAGATTTAGGGCGAGTTGTTAACCAATTGCACACGTGCTCTTCGACTTCTTTATTACTTTCGACTTTTTTTCCTCCAAATGATTCCTTCAAGGGTGCCAACTAAAAACAGTCACAGGGAGACAAGTCTGGGTTATAAGGAGGGTGTTCAAGAGTTTCCCAGCCCATTTCTTCCAATGTATCCCTTGTAAAGGACGCGGCGTGAGGCCTGGCATTGTCATGAAGAAGGATGACATTTCGAATAGGCTCACATCGTCTTTCGTTTCGATATGCGGCTTTTGGCGAATGTAACAACTGACAGTAGTAAGTTGCATTCCCTGTTCGTTGTTCGTAAAGAAAATCAATCATTAAAACGTTGCAAGAACTGCTCCGACTGAGAGACGAGTTTCGGTCTTCACTGGGTAGCTTTTATCCTTCCTTTTCCACTCTTTACTTGCCATGTTCGTCTCCGGATATAATGATGTACCCACCACATGCGACAATATGCTTCAAAACTTCCACTGATCTCCGACTTGACCTGTTTTTGATTTACGGTCAATAATCTCGAAACCTATCGAGCAGTAATTTTTTTGAACCTAAGACCATCAGTGATAATGGATTGAACACTTCCATAGCCAATACCCACTTCTGATGAGATTTATCCAACAATTAAGTGGCTATTAGTTTTAATAAGCTCGCGAACGGGGTGGATGTTTTCATCTGTACGACTTGTCTTTAGGCGTCGATCATGACTTTAGTTTTCAATACGGTCTCCCCCACTTTTAAACTCTCTGGCCCATGTATACACACGATTCTGAGAAGGTGTATCACACCACACTGTGCTTTGAATTGGTTTAACCCCTTCATTTGTTAGACATTTTATAATAATCCGTTGCGCAACAGACGTATATACCTGTTGCTCGCTCATGGCTATATTGACTACAAAGTCGAGTGCGACCGCCAGCCAACTCGGTGCCCCTACTCTTCATAAACCAAACAACAGCCACACACAAGATTACCTAGCTCGCAACTTGTTGCTAAGCAAAAAGTGAAATTACCGTTTATATTAGATTCATCCGCGTATACCCAGAATGAAGTTTTAAAAATATATCGTCCCTATTGGGGAACACATTATTCGATTTTAAAACTATATCCCCCGTATTGGGAGATATGACAAATCATCCCTTTTAGGAAAACAGATTTTTTTTTCTTTCCATTTTCATCATCATCATCATCATCATCATCATCATCATCATCATCACCGGCATTACAACCGAGATCCGGTCTTGGCCTATTTTGACAAGTCTCTCCATCGGTATCCGGTCCTTATCCGAGACTTGTTAAATTGTCCATAATAGTTTGTTTTTCCGGGCAAGGTTATTAGCCTTGTGCCAACCTTTCTCAAGATGTCGCTGCATGCATTGGTTCACTACTTGGCGGGTGACAAAGTAGCTATCCAGGGGTGTCACGTGGAGACTGCATGTCAACTTGGATTGAATAGGGACAAGGATCGTCCTGGCCTTCGCCGGGTTGAAAGCAGAGACTTTGACCTGTATGTTCGCTCCCACCTCCCCTTCTTTTAATCTTAATGCTTTTTTTTTTGTGTTTCGGTGGAAAGGTGGAAATTTACAAATTTACAAAAAATACTTCTGGACTGATCTAGACGCATGTCGGATTTTTACCGACTAAAACCACCTCCCGCTAGCAGATATTTCCGTTCATCTCCGTGCATCTTTCTTTTAAATATTTCATCGAGGACTGGTCTGGAGTTACTCCTCTCGTCGCTTCACAACTACTACATTATGTCCCATAAAATATCATCTGTTACGGACCATGCTTGTTTGGAACTTAGCCTGTATTCGGTTACCCCTATCGGAGTAGTTGTTCTTTCTATAAGTCTCTCGAAAATCATTCGTGTGGTCTTGAATCTCACGCACTCTGTGAGTACGTGTGTGTCGGTTCCGCCAAACCCCACGGTACGCTTTCCTTAAAAACCCCCATAACACCCACCTTCCCATATAATTTCGCCAATGCAATCGCATTCGCCACACAAAAACGCTGCACACATTTAAGAGATCAAGCCCATGATCTTAAATTCCCGGTTAAGAAAACTTACCTTCATACATCTCTTCGCATACAATTTTCTGTAAGAATTCTTAACCTTTTTAGGAATTCCATAACTCCCATTATTTCCCGCCAATGCATTTGCATTTGCCCCAGAAAACATTTCCTTTTCCAAGGACATGTAACGCTTTCAAGCATTATCTGAAATTTCTAAAATAGTTCCTCAATGTGCACATGCACCATAAATACACAACATTCGGCACTCATTGTTATCAATTGAAGTGCAAAGTCGGGCGGCTTGTTTTTACAGCTGCAGCAAGCCGACCGGCGATTCACCATCAATAGACAAACAATCTTCAATTTTGTTCGTCGCCACAAAACGAACGACCCGACACATACAAAGTCATGCAAGGGAACCGTTTCTGCCGCCGACCCAGGATACGATATACAATTTCCATTGTATAAAGTATCGCATCCCATTTTAGCACCTTTTTCCTTTTCCTAACGTCTATCATAGCGACGTTGCACAGCATAGACATAGAACAGGGATCGCCTTTGTCTTTGCCGCCCGCCTGTTTCGTTGTTCCACTGCTGTCGAGCACGTGTAATTAGCATCGATCCGAACGATCGCACACATACCACCATGACCTTTATTACAAGATCTGGTTTCCTATACTACCAAGAAGGACTTTACGTTTCTCTGGTGGTAGGTAAAAACGATATCCTTATTGGAGAGGATATCAGTGAGTCTCATTACAACCATCGAGTGTGCATCGCGTTTCCCCTAGGTAGAGTGCGTATGGGGTGCGTTCGGAGCGCACCCCAGAGTCAAAGTCGGGTTCTTTTTCTAAATATAAAGCAATAAGCGGTACCGTGCATATATATAATCATAGTGCTAAAACAAAAAAATTAAGTATTACAACCAACAGAAAACAATAAAGGGTGATTACTTAATAAGCCGTGTGTTTAATTTTCCGGCTGCTGTCCTGGGTGTTTTTTATTTACTTTGGTTTCCTGGTGATCGTTCGTTGGCAGGCAGCGGAACAATCGTTTGTGACAGTGAAAGTGGTAGGTTGGTAGTAGAACTCGCGTCCATGCCGGCGCCGCGACTACGTACCCCCACACGTGTTCCACATTTTCTATTTTGCCTTCGCAGTACAAGCAGTATGGGTGATTGACATGCTTGTACTTGTGCAAGTTTTGCCGAAAGTATCCATGTCCTGATATCACCTGGGTCAGCTGGTATTTCAGTCCGCCATGTTTTCTTTTCACCCAGTATTCTGTATCAGGTATCATGGTGTGGATCCATCTTCCTTTGGTGGAGGAATCTCACCATCGTTGCCATTCTCTTTGGCTTGAGATCCCTAATTGTAACTGCATTCGCCAGAGATCCTCTTGCGAGACTAGGATATCAACCTCCTTAGCTGCAATGTTGCAATGTCAAGCGGTTTCCTTCCAGCCAGGATATTTATGGCATCTTCGGATACTGTTCGGAATGCGCAGCATACACTTAATGATGTCAGACTATGTGCAGGGTTCACCTCCCTCATGTACGACTTACACTGTGTGGCTCCTGCCCATATGTGAGTTGCATACATTATAATGTAGTTGTTGATGCTGGTTATCAGTTTCCTTATGTGGGGTCGGGGTGCCCCAATATTGGGTAGCAGTCTTGCCAAAACATTGCGTACTCCTGCTGGTTTTTCACTCGTTTCCCGTAGGTGTTCCTTTAAGGTGAACCTGTCGTCGAGAGTGACACCAAGATATTTAATATAGGTACTGGATCTGATGGTTTGTCCTTCTATTTCCAAATCAAAGCGTTCCATTTTCTTGTGGCTGTTTATTAAAACTGCCTCCATCGTATGTGTGGCTAGTTTCAGTCGGGTCATATCAGTTAAACTAATTTGAATGGAAAGTAAACCGAGATTTAAGATGAATTAATGTGCAATCTGTGGTTGATGATCTTGGCAGAAAAACTTCGTGAGAAGGAGGAATGTTACTCTCGTGTTCATTTAAATGATATTTGTGGTAATATCCGTAAACCATGGCATATAAAGACCTGGATACCAAAGTCGGTATAGAATCACACTATCATCAGCTAGCTTACATAGACTTAGCTTTTCTAGAATTAGGGTAGTATAAGATTTAAGTTAAGTTAGGTTAAGTGCTTTTACATAAAATAAAAAATTAAAAAAAAAAAACAAAAATAGGTAAGTTAAGTAAGTTAAATTTTAAGAAAAAAAAAAAAAAAAAACCAAAAAAAAATTGACACAAAGTTTTTCAAATTTTCTTTGTCTTTCAAATAATTATAAGTACTGCCACAAACTTCTGTCGCCGAAAGGCAATTTATACAAATATTTAGTAATGTTTAGCTTAGAGCGTCTGCGAAGGACCAGTAATTTATTATATAAGATAATTAAGCTAGAATTTAAGCATTTTTTGTCTAGCCTTTAATTTAGAAATTAAGAATATAAAAAGAAAATAAAAAATGTTTTAAAAATGAAAATGAATCCGTAAACCAGGGACAGGAGGGCATACCTTTCCATTCCTTGCTTTTGTTGCCAGGTAATGCCGGAATAAATTTTCTCAGCCTTCTATCTGCTTTACTGCTTATTACTGTTCTTTATTAAGTATGTGCAATTATATTATAAGGTTCCTCGCCAAATATGGGATATATATTCCAATTTTGACAAAATGTGCATTTAACACATTATTTGTTTACACTGGTGTAGTTCGACTGAAGAACGATGGCCTGTGTTGTACGACTTTAACTATGAAGCCGTGTGCATTTTTTGATTGATGTCTTTCATCCGCAAATATTTGAGGAGAAGGAATTTATTTGTTTACACTCGTGTGGTTGAATTGAAGAACGATTACCTGTATATTTCTTTTCGACTTTAATATAAACCGGCGTGCATTCTTTAATTGATGTCTTTTCCCGGCAAATACTTGAGGAGCAGGAATAGAGTTGACTAGAATCACGTTTGCCATAATTTACGTAGAACATTGAATGCTAAGGCCACATACAGTCTGGATTCTAATGGTGGAATTAAAAGTATCGAATATAAGTCTCTTAACGGCTCTACTGCTCCATTACGTTCTCCCTCAATCACATCCATTGATAGTTTAGAGGCTCCTAACTAAGTATAAGAATTGAACTCCAACCTTGAATAACGTGCACCTTGAAAATTGTGGTGGTCATAGATAATGAAGTATTTTTATTGTTCTTATTATCTTGGAGTATTTTAGAATTCAGAGTTGAGTACAGCTCGAGGTTGAAGATACGGCTCGAGCATATTCGGATAAACACGAGAACCTGAAGGCTTCGATTATGTGCTCATTCTAGTTAAGGAGAGGCGTGAATTGATCGCCCCTTAGCTTTAACTGAAAAAATTATTGTGGACAAGGACCGCAACGCTTATTTAATATACCCTAAATCTATATTATAAATACATATTTATCCATTTGCATTCCGTTCTGATGCAAATTTCGAAATTTGTTGACTCCTTAATACGAATCCCAGACCTCTTCAAAGTCCATGCAGTCCAAGGTGGGGTTGGCCGTTTCGGTCGCCTTAACATCTAAATTTTTCAATTAAATCCATTTTATTTGATAGGTCGGCTAATTCGAAGACCTTTCTGTCCCGTCAAATAATTTGCATGTAATTAAGGGTAAAAGTCCCAGTCGACGGCACATCACAACAGCCAGTCCCACTTTGTCGCTGTCGGTCGGTGACATGTGGTACGCTAACAAAGGAATGCCGCGTCATCGTAGATATTTTTTATTCTCCTTCAAAGGACTACACGCTAGTCTGCCCACATAGGATCCCTAGAGTTGGTTAAGACAAGACAATAATAAAAAAACAAAAAACTAAAACAAAAATGCAATAAATAAATAAAATAAAAATACAACCGATAGGCGAAAGAGCCTTAGGAGCCATCAGAACATCCCTAAGTTTTTGTGCATTTCCCTTGTTTTATATTTTTATTTTGTGTGTGTTCTTGGATCGTTCTCCTTTGGACGTCGTTCGTACTCGTGTTTTGTTACTGTTCGGTTTTGAGGACATGCTCTGGTTGCCACGTACTTGGGAACGCGAAATGCAAAAATCCAACCTCAACTAGCTACCCAGTACTTTCGGTGTTCCTTTTTTTCTGTATTTTATGCTCGTCCTCTAAGTTCCTTGTTCTATTTTTCTGAACTTCACGGTTGTCCTTTATTTTATTCTTTTTTTATATGAAAATCTTACTGTGATGCAAACATTGTTGCTTTGAGTGTAGACATTAAATCGTGCAACATCCGAAACTGCTCCATACCTTGCCTCGATGCTTGATCTGCTGAGAATTACTTATGTAAAAAAGTTCATAGACTTGGGACTAAGGCGTGACAAGGTAGAGTGGTCCTTTTATTGTTTCCATTTTGAATACTAGTCTCACCGAAAATCTTTATAGTAACCCGTGGATTTTGCTTTTGATTTTGGTCATCAGAATTTATGGACTGAATTTAACTTAAAGTCATTAGAAATTATACAAAGGAAGTCACAACTGATTGGTGGTAAAGGCGAGAGATGGCATAACGTGAACGGTATTCGATTTTCCATACCGAGGTATATTAATGTTGGTATTTTAATTTTTCGGGTGGTTTGGGCTTGTTGATTTTCCATAAACAAAAGCCCAGAGTTGGCAGTGATTGAATTTATTGACTTACTATCAAAAAGTACAAATTCTTTTGTACATTCGAATAACACTTGTTCTGATAAACAAATTTGTCGCTAAACAATTTACGGATTGATGCGCGGTACTTTATAAAAATTGAGATTACAGTTTGGAGCACGTTTTCCTTTCACCATTAAATTTCCCTGGCTTTTTTTGAACCCGTCACCAATTTCGAACACTTCGATCAGTGCCAACTTCGACTCTGAGAACAGAAAAGGAAGGTGTGAAGTTGGGACAGGTTCAAGGAGGTGTTGGGTAAGATCAGCTGTCAATTGATCAATTCTCAACAATTAACCTGTGACAATTTGATGTCAATCAAGTTGTCTTATTTTAAAGATACAAACAGGAAATTTAGGGGGCCCTTAGGCGGAGTCCTGCTAGTTTAATTCAGGTATTAATTAGAAATGGTGGTTACTTATTTGTGGCTTCTATTTTTTTCCTTGGAATCGAACCCCGATCTCCCGCGTGACAGGCGGGGATACTAACCACTATACCATCGAGGAGCCCACGTACATTTTATATTAAGTCTTAATAAGGCAAAGAGACATTTCTACCATACCGACGATTGCTTCACTGTGAATTTACCTGCTTATTGCTATATGGAGATCAGAGCGGCGTCGAAAATTTGCGAAATCGTGAATAATATACCATATTTCATAAAAAAACAATTTCCATAAAACTATAACAAACGCTTTTCCAAGTCCATTATTATAACTAGTTTTGTTACATTGACCATCAATATTATTGAATTTTATGATTTTGGGCCTCGTCTCCCATTTACATGTCTTGCTCGCCGGCTAGTGTAATCGTATACATCAAATTCCCATCAAAATAAGCTGCTCCCGAAATCGTTTAGCTCTGACTATTTTCGTATAACATATATCTCATGAAATGTGCCATAAAATTAACAAGTCAATTAAATTATTGATACAATCCCAATGCCTGGCGCTACACGCTTTAGTACACAATAATTTATGAAGAGCACGCGACGTATCTAATTTAAAGATGAGTGTCAGAAGTGTGTGTCGTAATTGTGCACCATTGTATAGAGTTTGCCTGGGAAAAAGGTTTGCCAAATGTTTCATACCCGACGAGCCCGTCTGACGACTATAATAGCATCAATAAAACAACCAAGTATTGACTTGTGTCATTGTCATGTGTGTGCACAGTGACTACATAAAAAGCACTTAAGTTTGACGTGAAAGCGAGACAAGAGTCCACAATTTCATGTGCGCAACTACAATTGTTATAATGACATTAACACCGACATCAATACAAGTGGAATAGAAGCAAATGGAGCCAAGTGGATGGAGTGAAGCCATCTTTTCGCCGGATACGGCCCCATGGCAGCCGTAACTGCAGCAACGTCAACCCTCCTATCTACTGTTCACACCCCCATATGACAACAATAAGCGGTATACAGCCATGAGCGCGGTGCAAATATGGATTACATTCCAGTTGACAATAATTACTGTTTTCATTCGACATTATTGTTGTCAATTTGTTCGTTATCCGTTCAATTCTATGCCTTCGAGTGGGCTGGGTTGTGCCAAGGTGGGAAGACCTATTTGGCGATACTATTGCTTTCTTATTGGACAAACTTGTATTTATAGGGCTTCACAGTTTACCTAACCATTTTGTAGACTGTCCGATTGGCTTCAATTAGGTTCGCCGAAGAGTGATTAATGGCGGAAAAGATAGTTGAACAGTGTTGAGTTATGGGTACCAGCCGGGTGTGGTGTACAAAGGTGGATTCAATCGTTTTCGGAGATTTCAAACGATATACTAGGCATTGGGAGAAATTTATTGCAATGGCATGGGATTTGTAAACAAACAGCTTTTTTAAGTGAGGCCAAGCATAACGTTTGGTGAGCCTCTTTGAAACGATGTGGGTAGTAGCTAGACGATATTCCCCTAAGATTTGGAGGCAATGTTTGTAAAGTAAGTACCTACTTTGTGATTGACTTGCCGAATAAAATGGGCTAACCTATTTGCGATTTTTTTAAAATTATTTTATAACGACTTAAATGATGTAGAACCATCCGAAAAATGATACTCAATATCAACTGTAGTCCAAAAATCCTTTCAAATGTTCCTCAAAACCAAATTTCTGAACCAAACTCAGATGCTTCGCAAGGCTTGTGAAGGTTCGTGCCCAACGTTCAAAAGTCTTTCGAAGCATCTGAGTTTGGACGTGTCACCCGCAGTAACATTTTGGATTTCTAATACTAATACTATAATACTGTGACGCATATGACAATCAGTACTAGAATATCCTAGAAAGTCCGAAACAAAGTACTAGAATATTCTAGAAAGTGCTGGAAAACTGGAGACTATGAACAATAGAAAATTCGAGGCTATAGAACGGACGGAAACGAAACACCGAATCAGAAGGAAGAAAAACGGTATAAATTCGTCGCACGCAGATCGGGAAGAAGTAAGAAGTAAGCAGTAAAAGACGCGATAAATACGGAAGCGATAAGTCAAGGAATTGTTAAGTGTACGGTAAAAGTAACGGTTGTTATTAACGGACTAATAAAGTGTTGCACTAATTCAAAATCGATTTAACGGCTCTTATTTATTAAAAATAATTAATCCAGGGAACCCTAAGCTCGCTACAATACTTAGCAGAGTAAAAATAAAAAAACAGCAAGTAATTATTTTGAATTTTTTATGTTGTAAATCAATTTCAAAATTTCAAACACGATTCCCTTTAAAACCATATTTTTCCACTCGGCCTGACAAATAGCTTATGCAATTTTCATTGGTCTGACTTGAAATTTGAACTGTAGAGAGATAACATAGATGTTGAAGAGAAGTAGCCACCATTCGAAAAATTGATACGCAGTTACGTTTTTTACAAACGTCAGTTTTTTGATAAAAAAGTCTAAAAAAAAAAAAACTTTAAATTCGTGTCAATTTAATGATCGTGTGAACTTAGCTAAATTTAATGTAGATTACGAAAAACATTTTTTCATGGATCAAGGTACAGATGAAAAAATTATATCCATCATTCTAAAGTTCTCCTACAAAGTCTGTGCGCCGACATTTTGGAAGAAAAAAAAATTGCACACCTCATTGTATGTACAATATAATAAACCCTCAAATTTTCATTTTGATTGTTTTATAGCATTATAGAAAAAATCCCCAAAAAGCTCTTATTTTCGACCATTCAAACAGGTGTAACCCCTTAAAGTGGTAAAGTGAAAAGTATTTGTCTTTGGTTTTTGTTTTCTTGTTTTTTTGTTGTTGTTGGTTTTTTGTTTAAAAGATGCCTTGGGGTCCTAAAAATGATATAGCAAAAGATTAGGGGTAACAAAAATGTTTAAATGTTCAAATATTCAATTCTGTCGCAACGCCTCTCAGGTATGCTTTTGTTTTGTACAGTTTGTGAACCGGTATAATGTTGGCCGATTGAGAAGGGACTACCCCCAAGAGGGCTAAGGATTTACCTGAATCATTATAGAGGGAATCGCAGATTGAACGTTTGTACGAATATTATATAATTTTTTAGTATTTAAAACTTCAAAGGCGTTCCTTTCTATACCACCTTTTTGGAACTGGTCGCAAACATAACCTGAACAGATCTCCGCCGATCGATCTGAAGTTTAGACTATATATTCCAAAATGCGTTCTCAGTGGATGGAACTAGTATTTAAGTAGTATTTACGCGTTTCTCTCGATACCACCTTTCTTGAACTGTTCGTGAACATAACCTGAATAGATCTCCACCGATCGATCTGAAGTTTTGACTATATATTCCAAAATGCTTTCTCTGTCAATGTAAGCAGTATTTAAGTGGTATTTATATCTTCAAACGCATTTCTCTCGATACCATCTTTCTTGAACTGATCGCAAACATAATCTGAACAGATCTTCACCGATCCATCTGAAGTTTAGTCTATATATATTAAATGCTTTCTCTATCGATCTAAGTTGGATTTTTTTTTAAATTGCAGTCTTTTCTTACAAACAATTATTATTAATATTAATTAAGTATGTAACAATTTTTTGCTTGTAACTTCAGACTTTCTGTTTAAAAGTAGACTGAAATCATTATATCGAAAAATTCGAGCGGGCGTATCTTATAGTTTTGTTTTTACACTAAGGTGAGCACAAAAGGCAAGTTTGGAGTACCCTTATATATCAGAGCACAGTGCGAGCGGACGGTGAGTAAGTGGATACGGAAAGGAGGTATCGGTGTACAGACCAATATACAATTCCTTCTTTGGTGGGCTACAATTCCTCCGTTTTCACTGGTTCTTGTCGGGAACCTCATTAGTGTTTTGTTTAGATTCACAGCCTTATCTTATATCTTGCTGATTTTGTAGTGCTCTGAAAAGCCCTACCATTTCCTTCCCCCACACATACATCGAAATCCCTACACCTAAACTTAGATCATTCAAAACAATCATCTAAATTCAAAATTCGCGATAAACGAATCAAATGTTGGTTTATCGCCCTTGCACCCAACTCCTTATAATCATCCAACTAATCCACAAATCCATTATCTCAATCCAGCAAAATTCCTTGTAAACGAATCAAATATTCGTTTATCATTCATACATTCAATTTCCTATGATCCTCAAACAAAAGTAATCATATGGTAAGTTGAATCAGATGTTCAATTTCCATACTCACGATCGTGTTTCCGAGAATTCGCCTAACCGAATTCTTATCTCAAAATACAAACATTTAACTCCAGCCGAGTATCTTTCTCGAGATACTGCTCGCATTTTAATGCATTTGGGATACAAAATCCCGATAAGATTTGGAATAAAAGGGTGATGAATTTCAGATTCGGAGTCAGTCACCCTCACTGGCGGTCCCACCATCAACGGAGGTGGCACTTGTATACTAGTTAATAGCGAACTTCGCCATGAAGCTATTGTCCTCCCACATTTCGAGTTTATAGAGGTCTCCGGGTTGAATTGCATCGTGGTGATTTCAGTGTGAAAGACAGTGAGTGCTCTGGTAGACCACAAAAATGTGAAGACGAGCAATTGCAGGAGTTATTGGACGATGACCCAACTCAAACTTAACGGCAATTAGCAGAAGGATTACGGGTGTTGTAAGAAACCAAAAGCAGACATTTACGAGCAGTGGGTAAAACCAATAAACTCGGTAAAAGGCTCCACACGATTTGAATGAACGTCAAATGGAAAATCGCAGTCATTTGTGAAATGCTGCTTCAACGCCATGAAAGCAAATCATTTTTGCATCGAATTGTGACGGATGACGGAATATGGATTTATTTTAAAAACCCGAAGCGGAAAAAAACGTGGCTTTCACTTGTCAAAGCCGGTCCTTCAACATCAAGGCCCAATCGCTTCGGCAAGAAGACCATGCTCTGTGTCTGGTGTGACCAGAGCAGTGTTGTGTATTATGAACTCTTGAAGCCTGGCGAAACCCTTATTACATAACGCTATCGTCAACAAATGATTCATTTAAACCACACATTACGCGAAAGACGACGGGAATGGGCCAGAAAACATGGCAAAGAGATTTTGTTATACGACAATGCGCTGTCTCACACAGCAAAACTAGTGAGACACCTGGAAATCGCTTGGATTGGACATCTTTCTGCACCCGCCGTACTCCCCAGACTTAGCGCCATCTGACTATCACCTCTTCGTATCAATGAGGCACACGCTCGCAGAGCAGCGCTTCAGCGATTTCGAGGAAGTTGGAAAATGGTTTGCCGCGAAAGACCCGCAGTTTTTCTGGCATGCTATTCATAAATTACCTGAAAGGTTGGCGAAATGTGTAGAAGGCGATGGCCAATATTTTGAATAAAAAAATTAATTTCCCTAGAACATTATGTATTCTGTTTTTTACCAAAGAAACCGGAAAGAACGTATGCACATACCTGATACGTATGAGAAACTCAATGTACTATCAGTAGCAAAAGAGTGAATTGTGTTATGGCTAGTGGACATGAGATTATTTATAAAGATGAGGACGAGAGTGGGTCAGAGTACATAGCCTTGGGGAACACCTGCATTATTTTGATTGGTGGCTGATTTTATACCATTAAGAATCACTTAGATTGAACGGCCAGAACGATAGCTTCTTATCCCTCATATCAGGGAATTGTCCACTCCGTAGGAATAAATGCGGACAAAAGGGCTGGATGCCAAACTTCTTTGAAGGCTTTTGAGATATCCAATGCAACAACCTTGCTTTCGTCGAAGTAGTGCATGGAATGGCTCCACTCTTCGGTAGGGTATGCCATGAAGTCTCCTGTGGACCTGTTGCTATGAAAGCCATATTGACAGTCATTGAGGATGTTATTTAATTCCAGATATTTGGAAAGTTGACGGCTAATGACTGATTCTAATACCTTCGCAAGAAAAGAAGCTAATGCTATGGTCGATAATAAGAAAAGGATAATTTGTCGCCCTTTTTGGGAATTGACTGAATGTTCGCTCAGTTCCATCTATTTGGGAAGTGGCTAGTAGAATAAGGCAAGTGAAATAGTTTCCGCAGTAGTTTAGCGAGTGAAGAGGAACATATCTTTAAGAGCAATGGGGGAATGCAGTACGCGTTTGGAAGTGAATCTGGGCCATGGTGTGCTGCTTTTGCTCAAATTGAAATGCAACTGGTGAGATATTTGGCAGCTTCGAGTTTGCTGCAAAATATACAGCAATTAAATTCGTTCGCCTCCTCTATTGCACTAATGACTGGTCTGTTATCGACTATAGGGGAAGGAATGGATGAGGATACCGAGTTTTGGATGTTTTTCACGAATGCCCAGACGTTTCTACTACCTGCGGGAGATTGTAGCATTTTTGTCTCAATCTCTGGTCATGCAAGAACTTTGCAAGCTGAATATGTCCATTGCACTCTCTTGAATCTTTTCCGGTTTTCCTCAGTATTATTTGATTTATACAACCGGAAGCTCAACTCCTTAGCGTTAATGGGTTCTCTGCTCAACGCTTTAGTTCTTAATGGCTTCTCTGCATCAAACAACATATTTCTGTTGGGTTTGATACTCTTTACCCTGTGTGGAATTAAGCTCCTCCTGCCCACTAGAATGTCAATATGTCCGCCATAGCATCAACATCGTTATTGAGGAAAAATAACGACCAAAAAAAATCGTTCAGACCTTCCTAGTTGGTTTTTTCGTGGAACCGTACTACTCTTTTGGGAGTTTTCTCGTTAACGTTGCTGTTGGGTAGAGGAAATTTAGCTGACACGCCACAGTGGTCTGAACTATCCAAGTTCGAAGAAACTTCAATATTTATTTGTTCGGGTGGGAGGCGAGGACCAGGTCCAGGGTGTTGGCGGAATGACCATTTATGTCTGCTGGCAGTGTTGGCTTATTGACGACTTGAGTTAAACTATTTGAAACTGCAATGAGCTGGGCATACTGACCGTCAGGTCTTGTGTGTGCGGGGTGGCGGGGTAGTTTTTAAGTTAGCTCGAAAGTCTATGTATACCTTTATACCACTTGTACTAAGCGAAATAAAATGAGGATCAGCCAATTCTTTTGCTGATGGGTGCCAGTTGACATTTCCTTTATCCTTCGAATTGCAGGATAAAGCTTTATTGATTGCCTAATCAAATATTAGAGTTTATTTTCTTCTTCTTTTTTTTTTTAATAATCATCATCATCATCATCGGCACTACAACCGGGAACCGGTCTTGGCCTTATTTAGCAAGTCCTGAGGCTTGTTAAATTTTCCATAATGATTTGTTTTTTCCGGGCAAGGTCATTAGTCTTGCGCCAACCCGAGTTCTAACATTAACTCGATACAATTTTGTGGAAAACCTCCCAAAATGAAACTCAAAGCATCCAAATTCCCAATGCTATCACATGTTCTAAAAAAAGAAGGAGTTCCTCCTTAAGACCGGCACCGTCCTCATTAACGCCAACAAATTTTCAATTTTTCTTTTGTAAAGGATGCGATTTTCCTTCAAGAATGTTAATGGAATACCGAACCTAATCTGTTTTATAGACAGATCCTTGCCTTTGTGTAAGCCGGTTTTGTTCTCAGAAGATTCTTTTACAATGTTGTGGTGATTCGACAACTGCAGTGGATCGAAAAATGTATGAGCGCCAGCATATACCAGAGCATTAACGTAGTAATCAGAGATTAAATTGGTAGTAACATATCCTCGCATTCGCACGGTCGTGGTCTGATTTGTCAATATTCGGTTCCAACTTTTTCATAACATTGCAAAAATTCTTCACTACTCCAGTGCAAAACATCATACCGTCATTATGGGTGTTTAAGGCTATTCCAAGTTCTTTACTAATCGCCTATAATAATATTCAATATTTTGTTTCCATTATTGTGTACATTTTCCATATACTACGACTTGCACGAGGTCGACTTTTCAATTCTTTGCCTATGGAATCCATCTGGATGAAAGGGCTTCTTTAAATATCACATGATCGCAGGAGAACTGATAATCTAGCAAACCAATAATAGGTATATAGCGATCTGGGCTGGTATTATCAGCACCTAGATAAGTAAGAAAGTAATGAATGATCAGCAGAATCGTTCGAAATCACTCTACGTGAGTTGCATGTGGTGATAAATACAATGAGTCAATGAAGTCTCACATCACCAATGACCCATCACCATTTATTATCTTAACTGCGGTAAAACGTTTCCGATACTCAATATAAAACACCGTCACCTAATTATGACATAAACGAATGGATGAACTTCCTGGAATGCATAGGGAACTAAAATGTAGGTTGATCATGACCATGTTCCATTGGCAACACACACGCGATCGCCATTGTCATGCAAGCGCACCATAGGACCACAATATCCGAGGGGATTTGAATATATGTCGAAGAATGACAATCATTAAGTAATTTGATATCGAATTTTATTCAAGAGACCTTTTGGGGTATAAAATGCCTTTTCAGTTGGCCGCTAACTTATCCTTTCCACGCCCAGGTGCCTGCGGACGCCAACATAGTATTTAACGTTGCCATTGCAGCGTCATTGGGAAGTTGACCGTGATGATCGTGATGATCATCAAAATCGTATTGATCCAGCGACCGTGAAAGAAGTGGGGTACCTCAGAGGGGGAACTAGGAAACCACAGAACATTAAATAAAATCAAAAAACATACGGTCCAGCTGTAAGGATGCGACGGATACTGACCGAATGATAACTCGACCAGTTCTGCAAGTGGTATCCGCTTTGGCAGGCACCACCAGAGATAACCGAAGAGAATGTTTCTCCAGTTTGCCATTCGCTCAAATCTGATAATATAAAAAAGAAATTATAATAAAAAGTTGTGAACCGTCGCGATGGGGACACGCACATATTGAGGTATAGAATAAAAGAGAGATAGAGGAAGATCAAGAGCGAGAAAGACAAATTGGCTGGGGCTCAATCGATCTACAGGTCGATCGAGGTCGACGTCCTTTCCCTCTTGTCCTGTTCGGATTTATTTCTTTTTATCTGTTTTTATCCGATACCTAAGACTCTTCATTATTTGTCTTCGCTGCCAGAGTTAAATTCTGCTTATCTCTCGTCGGTTTTTTGTCCTCCTTTTGATATCAACAGAAATTAATAAGATGCGACGGCATTCATGATTTGCCTTCGTCCGCAACGTATCCGTGAGTCAAAATAAAGTATCTGTATGGTGGTGCGGCATATTGTATTCTACCTGCCGAAGTTAAAACGAATCACTGGTCATTGAAAATGTGACAGGAGCCGTTGCTTGTCGTTCCAGAAGCGATCTGTTCGGTCCATCCTTCGGACGGTGTCTTTTCTGTCTTTCTTATTCTACTCTCCTCAAACGAGACCTCGATTCTCCGTCTAATAGTAAATGAAGTGGAAATAGGTTTTGGAATAGAAGAGGCTCACAGTCTACATAAATATTTTGACATTGCAGTCAGAATCAATCATTTTCTAAGCATCATAGACGTTTTGAGATCCATGAGATTTTATTTAATTCCCTTTTATTTTATTTTCAGCTTCTAGTTGGTAGCGGCGGCGGAGGTGGTGGAGGAGGTGGGCAATCAACTACAGCTATATCTAGTGCTCAATCACCTATATCTGGGGCAAATGCTCCATCGTTAAGTCCATCCGGTGGTTCGGGGACTGGTATGCCGGCTGGTGCCCTTAGTCCTGGTGGAATATCGCAAACATCAAATGCAGCACCCGGTGCCGGTACCTGCTGTGAGAATGGCCGACCAATAATGACAGATCCTGTATCAGGACAAACAGTTTGTTCGTGCCAATATGATTCGGCACGATTGGCGCTGTCTAGTTACTCGAGGATACAAACAGCTGGTGTCGGTGTCTACGGGACACCATACCCATCGACTGATCAAAATCCTTATCCTAGCATTGGTGTAGACAGTTCGGCGTTCTATTCACCACTGGTAAGTTAAATTTTATTGTTTGCAATTGTTCGTGAGTCATTTTGTCCTTTTGTCAATTGGTAGTGAAAACAAGTTTAGTTATCTGCGACATCTTTTCATCTTTGTCGTTTTTACTTATCTGGGGTCTAAGAATCATGGCGACATAGAATTTTTACTCGCAAATGTGGATGAAATTTTTGGGTTAGGTATTTCTAGAACCTGCATTACTACATAGAATGCCACCTGTATTTCTTTTTCTCAAGGGTCCTTATGTCGCAAGATTCGCAGTGTACCTCTTAACAAACTGAGTTTAACTGGTATCACCTTAGAAAAGTACGATCCACACTACTTGATGTTTAATCTATTCGTCCATTTTTCCTGATTCAAATTTTGTGAACTCTATTTTGCTTGGAAGATACATTTTTTATATTCATAAATAGCAGGCATTAGACAGGACGAAAACTGTCCCTCAAAACAGCGCTTGGTAAAAAATGTCAAGCAAAGGTATCAACAAAACAGCAACTCAACGGTAATCTACGTCGTGGGTGGAAGCGACACTAACGCCAAATTGCGTCTCTATTAAATAATAAAAAGGATCTTTGGAACTGGGCTCAACGTATAATCTGAGCTAAGTACGAAAATTAATGCTAAATTGTCAAATTAAGAAGATATGATCCAATAATGCTTTTATGTGAAACGTCGCATTACATCCGCCTTGATAAGGAAAACAGTCACTTCAAGTCAAATCGATTATTATGCTTCACCCAATAAGTCTATATAAGAGTGGTCGTCCAGCGTTATATCTAGACCGTAGTTTTGTGGTATGAGCTCTGCATTTTGCCAAGTCTTCCACATTAAAAAAAAATCCTGTCTGCTGGAGAGTTGGAATACACTCTTAGTAGAACCACTTTATGGAAGAGATGTCTATAGTCTGAATGCTGTGAATATATTTATAGAGCTTTGATATATACTCTCATGGCATTTTATAAAAAAAGGCGATCAAAGTAGAACTTCATTAATATTCCTATATTGTATAGCTTTGGAACATATATATCGAATAGAAGACCGATAGCCGAGTGATGTGAATGTATGTAAAGGGTGATCCTCTAAGATCTATACGATGAAAACATTTAACAAAACGGCGGGTTTTCATCTGATTTCAATAATCATTCGTGTAATTGATTAATTGACCGAGAACATTTTGGTAATGGAACAAAACATTGAACAAATATTTGCCACGTACCGGAGACTGACTTCGTTTCGCTTATCTACATCTTTAGTAAGATAATTGCTCATCCCCTGTCTCTATGCAAGCCGCTTCAATCGCTGAGTTGGTAAGGAGGTTATGTCTTGAGTTTGATTGTGCAAACGTAGATTCAATCGACGACTCTTGCTATTCTGCAATTCGGCACAATTACTGAGTGGTAGGTAGGGTCGCAAAGCCCAGCCGCCCGGCGAAATACCACCCTATTACGCTAGAGGCTCCGCGAAATGGTTGGGTGAAATCCTTGAGCATCTTTCACAGCTTAGCTTATGGACCTGTGGCGATTCCGCCAAACCCCACGGACCACTTACCTGAAAAACCCGAATAACTACATCCCAATCGGTATAAGTTTTCGCTAATGCAATCGCATTAGCACCTAAAATGCTTTACGCATATAGGTTATCAAATTTATAATCTAAAAGTCCATGTTAAAGAATTCCTACCTTCCATGCATCTCTTCGCACACAAATTCCCTACAAGAATTCTTTCCATTATACGGGTGCATAAAAGCAAAACCCATTCGGTGCCTTCGGTTGTTAGGCAAATTCCAACCTTCCCACACCTGCACCGCAATCTCCCGGCAGCAAAAACCTTTCCTTCCCAAGGATAGTTAATGCTTTCAATGCATTACCTGGAAATGCCTGCAAAGAATTTTTCCTACATGGGCATTCATACATATATCAATGCATCTCTGCATTAGCGACCAAGAACCGAATTTCCAATTAGTGCAGATATTCACACTAGAGTTCGATCCTGGCGTTGCCATAGATGCCATGTACAATTGACACAGATGGTATATACAAACAATCATTGTGTAATTATCTGAATTGCTTCGCAATGACTTGCAACTATCGATACAGCTGCAAGCACTGTACCCAGAAATGCTCCTTTGTTTGAATCTCCAAACAATCATCGACTTCGCGCGTAGCCGCCGGATTGAATTGAAAGCATAAACAATGCAAATATAGAATCCGTTTCCCACAAACGAATTTCCCTGCATATACAAATGCAAGCAAGGGATTCGTTTAGTCCACCAACCCATTCGCACCTTTTCCAATGTCTATTCGTACATTTACACAAGGGCATCACTCATCTAAGACTTTTATGATGCCCTCGTCTCATCTTTTCTCTTACCACATTTCTTCGATGCATCGTCGTCTATTTATTTAGACGCGACAACGATCTTCTCGATCCCTTTGTCCTTGCCGGCTGCCTGCTTTGTTTTGCCATTGCCTTCGCGCATGGGCAAACAACACCGATCTAAACGATCACACACATACCACCATGACCTTCATTACGAGATCTGGTTTCCTATTCCTCCAAGAGAGAATTACGTTTCTCTGGTGGTAAGTAAAAACATATCCTTAGTGGAGAGGATATCTACCACCGCACCACAAACTCACCCCATTAGCGAGTCGGCCCTGCACCAGCCGTTTATCGCTGAGTCTTATTACATCCGCCGACCACCACGGTCGTTGCCGCTCCCGCTCCCCGGCGCACGCGGGGACGCGAAAGTCAACCGCGAGTCGCGCGAGTAAGGTTTTGATATACAAGTCGTCGGTCCATTACAGCGGACGTTTGCGCGTATTTTCATTGTCTAATTAGATTAATTCACGACTTCAATCTATAAAATTTTAAAGATATTAACGAAAGTTAAATAAAATAAAAAATAATTACGAACAACAGAACAACTTGTGTTTCAATTTCTATCTGGTGGATGGTTTGTCGTGCAGTTTTGCACAAGTTGGTGGACAGTGTTTTTCTTTCCTCCCGGTTGTGTACCAACGTGGCGGCGTTTCGTTCTCTTGGTTCGGCGTATTACTCGGAGGAACATTCATGATGGAGGAGGAAGATGAACGGAGTGTCCGTGTTTGGCACAATACTTCCTCTCCACAGACCCGATCGAAAAGAAAAAATAGCATCTCAGGGCCCTCACTCATCGCTATTGGTCCGCCTTTCCGGTGAGAAGTACATTTAAAAAAAAAGCAATAATTGCCGCTTTTAACGGAGAGAAGAGTAAGTGTATAAAGATATGATGAGGTAGAGCATTCCACATTCGTGTATTTCGGCTAAAGAATGACACTTTTTTATTTGTACACCTGAGGTTGACTTTAAACGTAAACGGATGCGCATTCACAGATTGGCCGGCATCACCGGAAAACGTTTGAAAGGGCGGAATACATTCAGCAAGTTCAGTTGAGCAACAACCGTGGTAATACCTATAGTAAAGAGACAGAATAAAACGACTCCCGGCTGGGTCCCCAATAAGTTTCACTGTTCGCCTTTGCATCCTATCGAGCACGTGTAGCCCAGTTTTAGATGCGCCTGCCTATATATGGGAGTTGAAGTTCAGTTGAACAACGACCGTGATAATACCTATAGAAAACGGATAGGCATGATACGTCGTGCGTATCTTCTAACAACAGTTCATGAGTGACTTACGACTGGATCCCCAATAAGTTTTACTGCTCGTTTTTGCATCCTATCGACAGGTATAGCCGAGCTTTGAATCCGCCCAAGTAAATATGGCAATTGAACTCCACTTTAGGACGGATGTGCGCCTTGTAAATAGTGGTATCTCTTAAAGAACCCCATACATTTGCCTGCACTTTTCGCCACTTCAAATATTTGGTTGTTCCAATTAAAAGTTGAATTAATTCGAGTGCCGAGGATTGATAGTTGCTTGCCTTCGTCGATGCAGGTGCTGTTCATCGAAAGTATATTTACTTTGGGGTTCGCCTTTGACGACAAGATGCAGCACTGTGTTTTTAATGTATTGAATTATACTCGGTTAGATAATCCCAATCTATCTATCTTGATGAGGTCGGAAGTCAATTTATTAAGCATAACCTGCTGATTGGTAATGAGATTCAAAGAGTTTGAACGGAAGTGTTCATATGAGTATGAGAAACTCAAGGTACTATCATTAGTAAACGAGTGAATTAAGTTGTGAGTAATGGACGAGGGATCATTTATAAAGATTTGAAGAGGGTGGGTGAGAGTACATAACCTTGGGGAACACCTGCATTAATTTCATGGGGGGCAGATTTGACACCATTAAGAACTACTTGATTTGAACGGCCGGAAAAATAGTCTCTTATCCATCGGATCGGAGAATTGCCCACTCCATATGAACGTAATTTAGACAAAAGGGCTGGATGCCAAACTCTGTCGAAACCTTTTGAAATTTCCAATGCAACAAACTTGCTTTCACCAGAGTAGTGGATGGAATGGCACACTTTTCGGTACGGTACGCCATCAAATCTCCTCTGGACCTATTGCTACGAAAGCAATATTGGTGATCATTGAGGAGGTAATTTGATTCCAGATATTTCGAAAGTTGACGGCTACCGAGCGATTCCATTACCTTCGAGAGAATAGAAGTTAGTGCTATGGGTCGATAAGAAGAGAAGGACGATTTATCGCCCTATTTGGGAATTGGCTAAATGTTCGCTGACTTCCATCTGGCAACGGCCAGTAGAATAAGACAAATGGAAGGGTTTCCGCAAGTGTTTAGCGAGTGAAGAGGAACATTTCTTCAAGAGAATTGGGCCAGCGGATAGGTTTGCGTTTAGCTCATTGAGTGCCCGGGCAACAGTACGCGTTCGGACGCGAATCTCGCTTATGGTATGCTACTTATGCTCAAGTTGAGCCGGAACTGATGTGGTATCAGACAGCGTTGGGTTAGCTGCAAAATGTGCAACAAGTAGATTCGCTTTCTCTATTGCACTGGTGGCTGTTCTGTCATCGACTATAAGGGAAGTAATGGATGAGGAGACCGAGTTTTGGATGCTCTTCACAAATGCCTAGAGTGTAGTATATTTTGTTTCACTTTCTCGTCATGCAAGAACTTTGCGCGTTGGATATAGGCATTGCAGTCATTTCTAGCTCTCTTAAATCTTTTCCGGTTTTCCTCGGTATTGTTTGCTTTATACAACCGGAAGCTCAACTCTTTAGCCTTAATGACTTCTCTGCACCCGGAATCGAACCGCATATTTCTCTTCGGTTTGATACTCTTTACTCGCATGCGCATGCCAAACAGAATCGTGTCCGGCAATGTGTCCACTATGGAGTCAACTTCATTATTGAGGACAAATCAGGACCAATTTAACTTCCCAAAAAAGTCATTCAGACCTTCTCAGTTGGCTTTCTCATAGAACCATACTGTTCTTTTGGGAGTTTTCTCGTAAGCGTTGCTGTTGGTTAGAGGAAATTCAGCTGACACGACACAGAGGTCTGAAGTACCCAAGGGCGAAGAAACTTCAATTGTGTACATGTTTGGGTGCAAGGTGACAAACAGGTCCAGTGTGATGGCGTAATGACCATGTATATCTGGTACCCGTGTTGGCTCATTGACGAGTTGAGTTAAATTGTTTGACTCAGCAAAGAGCTGAACATACTGACCCTCAGCGGTTGTTGTCCGGAGTCGCGAAGCCACTGAGAGGTGAGGCAATAATGATTACAATGTGGAGATATAGGATCAAGATCTTATCGATGGAATCAGATAGAGCATCACATTCGTTGAAGGATGCGTTTCTATCCAAATTTGGGCTTCTGTAAAAAAAGCAGTAATGTATAATAAGCCTACGAACGTGAAGTTTTAGCCACGAGTAATGAAATTCTCGATTGGAGCAGAGCCCATATTGGGGGAGAAGCTGATAAGCAATATCACTTCGTATATATGTAGCTAGACCACGATATGGAAAGGACAAAGGCACTAGGTTATAACCGAGTATAGTAAAATCGGAAATGTCTGTTATTACCTGAGTCCCGCTAAGTGCAAGGATTGCTGGTTTCTGGTTACCGACGAGGGCAGACACAGTGGACAAATTGCATTTTAGGCCACAAATGTTACATAGATCGATGTGAAATTCCCGTTCCATTGAAATGGCCCGACACAGAAAACCAATACCGCCTCAGAAAAGTTTGGAAGTCGGACCCGGCGATAGATAAGCGAAAGCAACCACTACAGGTGTTATGCCCTTGTAGAAGGTGCCCTACTAGATCCGGGGCAAAATCCAAATCACATCCCTTTCGTGACAAATATTACGCCACTCAAAACACCAAAAACCCTCAAAAGATTATAAATCAATCGAGAGTATCGATGCCTGAGGGACACAACAGTGGTGCGAAAAAGAGGAAAACAGACACAAGGAAAGGAAAGGGTCTGAGTTTTCCCGCACTGTACACTTCCACACAATTTTCAAACTACGGCGCGTATTTGTGTTCAGCAACATTGCCAGACGAACTCTCGAACAGTAAGGACGCAAATTTAACCCGTATTGTGCAGGGAAAGAATTGTGAACACAAAACCGCGTGTGAATATTTTATTGCGGTACTGTGCGTGTTGTAAGTGTATTGCTTTTGTTAGTGTACTTTAAATTAACCGGTTCCAAAGTAAAGCAAAAGAAAAGAGAAATAAATAAAAAATGGCCTTAGGGCCAAAGCAGCACACCGGCAACAGATTCGGTATGTTGCAGGAAACGTCCTTGGGTGACGTCCCCGTCAATAAAAAAAAACGGCAAGCATTTAGTCCTATTGAATCGAACTTCCCGGAATTACCAACAAAGACAAGTGAAAAAAACCCGAAATTTATTCAAATTGTTCCTAATGACGCGACAAAACCTCTGACCGGAGTGAACGTATTCGTGTTAAAAAGAGCTATAGACTCAATTAGTACACAATATGAAAAAGTGTCCATGCTAAGAGACGGTTCAATTCTCTTACTAGTGAAAGATGAACAAACAGCTCTACGTTTTGTAAATACCAAACGGTTCGATCAACTATGTCCGGTAACAATAAAGTTGCATCCGAAATTAAACCTCTCGAAAGGTATTGTTTACGCACCATACCTAATTAATGTTCCGGAAGAAGACATCGTCCAAGAAATGAAACCTCAAGGAGTGGTAAGTGTCCATAAATTTAAAAAATCGCAAAATGGCGAAATCAGGGCCTCCGGACTAATGTTGTTTTCATTTGACCGCTTCAATCCACCGAGTAACATAGAAATCGGATGGCACAAAGCCAAAGTAAATGAGTATATCCCAAGACCAATGCGCTGCCGCCAATGCCAACTACTCGGACATACAGCCAAATGGTGCAAACGAAACCCAGCGTGCAACAACTGCAACCTTCCTCCACACCCCGACTTAGAATGCACCCGAACCCACTGTGCCAACTGTCAAGGCCCTCACCCTGCTTCATCACCATTATGCCCCCAATATATAGAAAACCAGTCCATTCTTGAAATACAAACGAGAAATAAAATTTCTCTATCCGAAGCGAAACGGATATATAGGGAACGAAATCCCACGCCATCAAACAAACCAAAGGAATCCTATGCCGCACTTCTCAAAACAACAGCCACACATATAACACCACCAATAAAAGAAACTACAAAACAAAACCCAACAAAAACTACACTCCAACCAACATCGACAAACACTTCATTCATTTCAAACTGCGCTTCTACATCTGCAGAATACCGTAAAGCCATACAAAACCAATCACCTCTAATCATAAAACCCACAACAACCAACCGTAACAACGAACCTATACCTATTAAAAAAAACACTAACATAAAAATAAATGAACCCACCATTCAAGAATTATTAAACTCCCCACTCCCTCACAATAACCACATATAACCCTAACACTCCCAACGAAAGCACAGTCTCTGTGTCTCGAGAAAATCCCAACTCGGGCCGAAGCACACAGGGCTTCGGCTTGAATGGTTCAACACTCGAGACACGGAGACTGAACCCTTACAACAACAAAATCCCCAACAGCAGCAGGTTTAATATACACAATAGCATTCATGTCCATAAACTCACAATACTACAGTGGAATCTGAACGGACTCAAAAACAATATGCATGAGCTCCAAATACTCATCAAAGATCTGAAACCATCCATCATAGCTCTACAAGAAACGCACATCCGCCACGACTCTCGGGCCACAGGACCCAAAGAATACGCGGCATTCTTTCACAACCTTACGGAAAATGTTGCTTCTAAACATGGTACAGGTATACTTATACATAGATCAATCCCACATAAACTTATAGTAGTAAACTCTGCAATCTCGGTCGTAGCAGTAGAAATAAATATCGGCAGAAACCTCACGATAATATCAGCATACACCCCCACATCCCAACCAATAACGATACACGATCTTACCACTATCACAGATAGCATCCAAACACCGATACTTCTCCTCGGAGATTTTAATGCGTGGAGTTCCATCTGGGGATCTTCGTCCACTAATAAAAGGGGAAAAACCGTAGAGAAATACATACTGACCGCAAATCTAGCACTACTCAATAACGGTAGCCATACACATTTTTCCACTCACAAATCCTTCACACATGTAGACTTATCACTAGCCTCACCTCAATTGGCCCCAATGTGCACTTGGAATACTTTACCCAACCTGCACGGGAGCGACCACTTTCCAATCATAATAAACATTAACACTAGCATGTGTCCCAAACCCTCCAAACTTCTTCCTAAATTCCAAACCGAACTTGCTAATTGGAGTAAATTTCAAAATATAACTACCCAGGCACTAAGTCAACATGTAGAGAGTCAAAATATTAATCAAGAAACAGCCATAATCACTAAAGCAATCCGAATAGGAGCAAATGCCTCGATACCACAAACAAGTCGAAAACTCCATAAGGCGGTAGTTCCCTGGTGGAATCCAGTATTGGACAACCTAAGGAAGAAAAAACAAGAAGCCTGGAGAATTTTCAAAAGATTCCCCTCCGATTTTAACCTAATCAATTATAAAAAGTTAAATGCTCTTTTTCGCAAAAATGCCAAGGAAGAAAAAAGAAAAGCCTTCCAAACATTTACCGAAAAGTTAAATCCGAACTCCACTCCCAGAAAAATCTGGGCGGATATAAAAACGCTAACTGGGCAGTATCGTCCCCTCTCAATAAAATGCATGAACACCGACTCAGGCACTCTCACATCTCCCCTTCAAATTGCCGACCATCTCGGCAAAACATGGTCAAACTACGCAGAAGACGTAAACTTCCATCCGTCATTTCTCTCTGCCAACAGAGACACAATTAGCCCGTCCCCTCACACAAGCCCATCCTCTAAATTAATAGATCTCCCGATCAATAAAATTGAATTAGAGTCAACCCTACACGGCGCCACAGGTAAAACACCAGGATATGATCGAGTCGATTACATAATGTTAAAGAACAGTCCACCACTCCTGAGACACCGAATACTCCATCTCTTCAATAACATACTCCAAACAGGTGTAATTCCACAAGTGTGGAAAATAGCCACAATTGTACCCATTCCAAAACCCACGGGGGAACCGACTTCGGCAAAAGGATATCGCCCAATATCGTTACTCCCATGTCTAGGAAAAACATTTGAAAAAATTGTAGCTAGACGACTCAACTGGTTCATGGAGAAAAACAATCTAATAAGCATTGAACAGGTTGGTTTCAAGCAAGGACGTGGAACGATTGATGCGCTACTCCATATCGACAACTTCATCACATCTTCTTTGTCAACCAAAAAGCATACAACAATTCTCTCCATAGATTTTGAAAAAGCGTTCGACCGGATCGGTCCTCATGTGATTTTGAATAAATTAGCGCAATGGAGAGTTGGTAACAATATGTTCTACATAATCAAGTCCTTTCTTTCTAACAGGAAGTTTAGAGTCAAAACAGGTGGTGCATTCTCACAAATATACAACATAAAAAACGGTATTCCACAGGGTTCTCCACTATCAGTCCTATTATTCGCTATAGCCTTTGACGGAATAAACGACATTCTTGTAAAATATAAAAACATAAAACACTGCCTCTACGCTGACGACCTAGTTATTCTAACAAACGTAAACGATCTCAACGAAGTACAATCTACCTATTCAGAAATACTACACGACATCACTAATTGGTGTAAAACCTCAGGCGCAAAGATCTCCCTCGAAAAAACTAAAATGTTACACATTTGTAGAAAAACCAGCTGCAGCAAAAACATCACACTTCCCTTTCAGAATCACACAATCCCTACAATCCAATCCATGAAAATCCTCGGTATCCTCTTTGACAGTAAATACAATTTTAAAGAACATTGTTTAGCACTTAAGAAAAGCCTAGCTGCAAGATTAAATATTGTAAAATACCTAGCATATAAGAATGGATCTGCACATACTAACACCCTTATTAACATAACTAAAGCCATCATCCTATCTAAAATCGACTACGGACTAATGATATACGGAAAATGTAGCAAAACGACGCTGCAAACAATAAAATCTCCCTATCACGCCGCAGCTCGAGCAAGTACCAGAGCATTCCGTACTACACCAATTAAAAACATCCTCGTCGAATGCGGTCTCCCATCTATAGAAAAGAGACTAAAATATATATCAGCTACACTTGCTTACAAATTTACAATGTCTATAGCAACCCCCATAGTGCAGGACATCCGAAAAATTTATAAAAAAAAGCGAAGGTCGAGATACCGCTCAGGGCTGGAAAGGGCCATCGATATAGCCAAGGAATTACATATCCCTATAAATATTTCAAAACCCCACCGCACACAACACCCTCCATGGTTAATTCCGAGAAATACAATCTTAGATGACCTGTCCCATTATCCAAAACATTCAACAAATCAGATAATCTATCAAAAACTTTTCAAGGATACCATCGACAAACATCAAAACTGGAACCTGTTTTTCACAGATGGTTCCAAAAACGAATCAAATGTGTCATTTGCTATAGTCAACGATCGCAAAGAAATAATCAGAATGGGATCACTTCCCACCTTTTGTTCCATCCTATCAGCGGAAGCAACGGCAATTTTGGAAGCAACAAAACTGATCCAGAAAATCCCAACGATTATCTGTACTGATAGCCTTTCAACTCTAAAAGCAATAACCAACGTAAACTCCACAAATGCTGTCATTCGTCAAATCCAAGATAACATTATTAAGAAAGCTAATAAAATAAAGCTACTTTGGACCCCCGGGCACTGTAACATTAGTGGAAATGAAGCGGCCGACGCGGCCGCAAAACTAGGGACAAAGTCGCCTCTCGTCTCCTTCTATTACCCTAACAAAACGGACATAAGAAGACAGGTAAAAAATGCCCTTAAGAACGTGGAGGAAGAGGAATGGCACCACTACACCCACCTGTACAGCACTATTAAACAGGACACCAAACCCGTTACTTACCCAACAACAGTCTCAAACAGAAAAATAAAATGCTTCCTACGACTCCGGCTAGGACACACCAAAATCACACACCAACACATCCTTACAAAAACCAGCCCCCCACAATGCAGTAACTGCAACAACCAAGTCCCACTTACTCCACATCACATCATATTCGACTGCCCAAAAGTCCAAACCATCGCAAACCAACTGTTTGGAAACGACACCTTCAGCAACATTCTGGCAAAACCATCAGAACAGAATATCAACTACACATACGAATTACTAACACTTACTAACCTTCATAACAAAATTTAAAGTAACTCGATATTAGCCGAAAGCCCTAGCAGCTAGCGCTATTTAGAATTAAGTTATTGTGTAATTAATTACATTGTAATAAATAATAATAATAATAATAATGTGTTCAGCAAGCGTCGAACGTAACTTCCACCAACAACTGTATCTTGTTGGTGGGCTGGGAAGTGACTTCAGGAACAATGATCAGCTCCTGACGTGCAATGATGTTGATTCCGTTGGCTGGAATCAATTCGCAATTGAAATGCTGTTAAAAAGAATGATTACCTCAATTTGGTTGACGGTGGAAACCCCAAAATTCATCCTCCAGACTAGAAGAACTCGGGTGATGTTAGTTTCACTATTGTTAAAGTGTGTTTATTTACAATGATTATTAGGATGTACAAAGATTAGTAAATTGCGATCTGTGTCGCACGAGAGTTCACGAAGAAGTAGAATTTTCTTGATGACAGTTCGTTTTAATTCAATTGTTGTGTCTGTCGTTATGACCACTGTGTGCTGACATTTCTTGATTAGTTGTCGTTGACGGCACTCAGTTGCGAATCCACTGACTGCATTCAGTTGAATCCGCCAATTATTGGCGAATCATCTGACCCCAGGGGATGGTCGTCCGGAGCTTGGTCGGGGGGTTTCTCCTCCAAAGGAAGGAGGCTTATCTTGGCGATGGGTCTCGTGAGTGTGCCGGTAGCGGTCCGCAGTCCACCCTCACGTGGATGGTCGATTGAGAGAGAGCCGCCCGCCCTGAGGAGCTCTGAAGACTGAAGGGTTTTGGACGGCCCAGAGGGTTGGTGATGACGCGATGGTCCCCCTCGTCGCTGGGGGCCGTTACGTTTGGTGGTCACGGACCTGGCCATGTGATCTGGGTTGGAGTTGTAAGTTCGCAACCCATGATCAGTAACCACCTGATGGCCTGTGATTGGTCTCACTAGCTCGAGGTCAGTGGTGGAGACGAGTGTTAGCGTCCCGTCCGAAGTTAGCGGCCGGTGTGATGCGGCCGTTGGCTGAGGCCACAGCGTTTAGTCTACGCGACCTCTGGTGCTTCACTGAGAGGCGTATTGGCTGATTGGGACTCGATCTATCCCTGGACACTGGAGAGTGCCGCCCGCCAAGCGACGCATTGCACGCTCCCACTCCTCGTCGGGTGGCTGCTTTTGTTAGCGGCCGCTCTCGGTGATTTTGATCCTTGACATGAGCTTCGCCACCCGGTGTCTCTGATTTGGTGTTGTGCCTTGAAGCCTTTGGGTGCGCAGGCTCCTGGCTCTTCAATTGCCCGTTGTCCATGCGGCGGTTCAGCGGACGAGAGGTATGTCCTATGGTTGGTTCACACATGTGGGCGGTGGTGGGCGGTTGCATGTGCCTCGTTCGTGGCCTCCGGTGTCGGCGTCGACGATGCCTCCTCTTGGTCCTCTGACGGGAGCTGCAATCAGCAGTCGTATGGTCGACCAGTTCCTCTGGGTCGGAGTTGTAAATTCGCAACCCACGAAGAACGGCCACGTGACTGGTCAAGAGTTTTTTACCGTTGGAAGTGCCTGGGCCGGGCGAATCTGCACCGCTCAGTATCCACCCCAAATGAGTGTCCTGGGCGATGATGTCAGAGTGGTCGGACTTCCTAAGTCCTGCTTTACTGATGGCCGGGACACATCGGTGCCGATGATCATGTCCATCTTTTCCCTGGAGGGGATGTTCAGGTCGGCAAGGCCTGTCGCGATGCCGAGGTCGCCGGGCAGGAGTCGAGGGGGTGGCACGTAATCTGACATGTGGTGCAGGATAAGACCGTGGGTGTTCAGCCCCGAGTGCCGTCGTGGCGAGGCAGTATCGTGATTGACGACTGGGCCTTAGCGGTGTGGCAGCCGGCACCTGCGACTCCGTGAACTGGGATGAACCACGCCCGACGGTGGAGACGCAGACGCTGAGCGGGAGATTCGGATATAAACGTTACCTCGGAGCAGTGGCCCAACAGGGCACGGGCCTCCGCCCGGCCTTGAGCCCCTGATTTGATGATGATGCCTGCAGTAGTAAGGAGGGTCTCCCGCGGGTGATGGCCGGTTAGGGTGTGCGACGACACTCCAGGAATCTGGCAGTCAGGGGATTCGGGGCTCTGGACTGGGGGTGAAGCGGTGTAGACCGAGAGACGCGTCCTTTGGATGTTTGGCTGTCGTTATGACAACTGTTTACTGACATTTGTTGAATAGTTGTCGTTGACGGCATTCAGTTGTGAATACACTGACTGCATTCAGTAGAATCCGCAACAGCGCGAATCCCATTAATATTACTGCACTACACTCGGACGCGATTGTGGTGATCCGTTTGTTTGCTTCGGATCCCACAGAATACTTGACGCGCGAACCGATAGTGCAATTAAGATACCCTAAACGGATTACACAATTGATCCGATGGTACAGATCACGAGGCAGAGGCACACGTAGTGACTAGTTGGTAGTTAGTTTATAGTGTATAGTAGCTCCGAACCACGGTCAAGCATTTCCCTTAACCATTTCACGGTGCTCATTGGTTATTGGGGCACAATTTCGTCGGGCGGCTGGGGCGAATTTCTGTTAAGTGAATGAAATTATGGTGGGGGCGGGCACAATATTTAAGTATTTGGGAGTGGCAGTTTTTGCGTTTACCACTAGTCATTATATATATCCATCTATATATATATATATATATATATATATATATATATATATATATATATATATATATGTATATATATATATACATATATATATATATATATATATATATATATATATATACATATATACGTATATATATACGGAAGCAAAGTTGTACACCTATTACATATATATATCTATATATATATATATATATATATATATATATATATATATATATATGTATATATATATATATATATATATATATATATATATATATATATATCAGTTTCTCATACTGAAATGTATGCTCTTTCGGGTTTGTTGTTAAAGGTCCGACTTTCGGATACACAGAATTTTTCTTCACACATTTTCAGCGGTATGAAAATTGCTGGTCATTTAAGATCAATTTAGGTCTATATCTCATCTTCGCGGTCTCGATTGGCTAGCCGTTCGTTTTTTGATATTTAAGGACACCACAACTTTCATTTTGCGGGAATATATTAGAAAAAAAAATCATATTCATTTCCATTGCACAAATTGACCGAACAAGAATCCCATTCAAGCCATTAAACCTTCATACTTTTGCTGGCAGACGGATAGAGCCGAAATTGATCATTAACAATACATTTTACTTTAGTATATTTTCCTTTTGAGGAACTTTTGAGGGATCGACGCTCAGGCAAACGATTATTCAAGAACATTTGAGTTTGATTGGGCAAACGTAGGTTCAACTGACTCTTGCTATTGTGAAGTTCGACACAATTACTGAGTGCTAGGTAACGTCCTAAAGCCCAGTCATCCGGTGAAATACCACCCCATCAAACTATAGGCTTCGTGAAATGGTTGGGAGAAATCCTCGAGCATCTTTCGGAAGTTGGCTGATGGACCCGGTCGAGTAAAAAAGCATCCCAGGGCGCTGACTTTGCGTTATAGGTTCGCCTTTCCTGGGAGTAGGAAAATAATTTTTTTATTTAATTTTAAGGAGTATCTTTGGGGCTAAATATGATGAGAACACGGGACAACGGAGGAGGCTCCGCAATCGTGAATTAGAGGCACTATACTCTAAACCTACAATGGTGAGAAGAGTAAGGTGGCCTAGGCTTGTAACAAGAATGTGCAACGAAAGAACCGTGTGTAGAAATTTTGATGGAAGACCAATGGGAAAAAGACCATTAGGAAGGCCGTAACGGAAATGGAAGGACAATGTAAAGCGTGACCTTGAAGAAATTGGGTCAAGTGACGAAGCATGGAGGGTAGAAGCACAGTCCAGAACTTAACTCCCAGGTTCCTACAATGATGATGATGAACTTTGAGGAGTTTTGCCGTCATCTCCTGAGTACGATACGAGTAAATTAAAAACGCAATTAATATACATTTTATTTGATATATGAAACAAAAAATTGTAATGAATTTGTCTAAAAAAAATTAGCTATTATTTTCTTTAGATGCCGCGTCAATTGCTGAGTTGGTAAGGAGGTTGTGTCTTGCGTTTGATTGTGCAAACCTAGGTTCAACTGACGACTCTTGCTATTGTGTAGTTCGGCCCAATTACTGAGTGGTAGGTAGGGTCCCAAAGCCCAGCCGCACGGTGAAATACCACCCCATTAAGCTGTAGGCTTCGTGAAATGGTTGGGAGATATCCCAAGCATCGGAGCTTGGCTGAGGGACCCGGTCGAGAAAATAAAAGGATTTCAGTGCGCTGACTTAGCGCTATAGGTTAGCCTTTCCTGAGAGAAGTAAAATAAAAAAAAATAAAAAAAAACAAATCTTGTTTTTGTAACGACTTCCACATACGTTGTTCGTGATGATAAAGATCAACTCCTTGACGAAAATGTATTCTCGTGAAGAAAATTTCGATAGCTTAGGACCCAAAAGCCCCTGAGCATCAGGAATTACCACTAAAATGTATGTAAAGTGCTTTTACAACAACTAAGGAACTGATTATCGCTACAAACTATTCTAGGTGCATAGTTTAAGCGCAATTAATGAACCTATGACATTTAAAACGATGTTCGCTACCATATAAGCTTACAACATAGTACGACTATTTATATGGTATCCAATTTCTTCAAAATCTTGACTACAGATCCACACAAACAATATCGAGATGGTTTGTTTCTTAATCAGCTCATTTCTGCCTTATTATATGTTGAAACCTTTTTCAAACCCGTTTTTATAATAATGCCCACGATATCAGGCTCGACTTCCTAATCGGTATCCTGGGGTAATCGCAATAATATAGCCGAATGGGGGCAGCCGAGACTATTAAAAGAACTAACCAACGACCGCAATTACAAGTACAACTCTCTGTCAATAAGGATACGCATTTCAATGTTAAATTGCGATGATTTGATCCGATTACTAGTCAATGTCTACATGTGTCACAACGACAGGCTGTAATTAATAATTTGTCGGAACTTTCTCATCGGTGCTGTAACGTAAGGGGTGAGCTTCTCATTCAACATTGGCTGGTATTTTACTGTCTATTGGAGCTATCGAAGCGACCGTCACTCATCGCCGCCTCGCAGAGGATATGAAGTCATTAAAATAGACAGAACCCTCCACACTTCACACTGTTAAATAAAACAAAAGGAGCACCCAACAGATGATGATGGTGGAGAATCTTTTTGTTAAGGTCCGAACATAACAAAGTATCGAACGGATGGGAGCTGCATGACCACCGATGCAGCGATCCACGCCACACTTCGCATTCGTAGGCACGCATATAAATAATAGAAAAACTAGTGAAACTCTGCAACGAAAGAAGGCACGGCATTGGCTATACAGTGGGGTGCAAAAGATACTTTAGCAAATGCTTGGGCGCACGGCGGGCATCATGCGTTTTGACGGGTCCCACAAGATACCCGTCTAATTATTTCACACTGTCATTTAGAATGTTTACAACCGCTAACTGGTTATAAGAGTGGGTTTGACTCTGAACGGTTGCTATAACAATTCCAACGGTTCGTATTGATTGATTTTGGTCTCGTTAAATAGATGTAGTTATATTGACTAATAGCGAATGCATCCAGCTCACCGCCCGTGCTCGCATTACCTTCGCCGATTATGACGGACTGAGGTATCACTGGCGTTACGAAGCCGACACCCGTCGTCTTAATCTAATCTAATTATTATTGGTCATTGCGGTTGTATACTCAATTAGTGGCGCAACTCGGGCGCACACTTGAACCACCCAGTCAAAGGAAAACTCTTCCGCCACCGATTTTAGGAAGGCGAGCATTATGCCAATAAATCACAACCTCGATAATCGGTTATCCGTTGGTAAAGTGCTTAGTACAAGTGAAAATGAACGGGTTCGACAGGTCAAGCTGGTTTCGTAGTCAAAAGATTGAAGAAGACGCATTTCGAAGAGAGACTAGTTTCTAAAGTTCGGAAAGCAATCGATTTCTTATCACGACTAATGTGTCAACTTGATAGTGAGGTTAAGCGACCAGGTAAGGTTGGGCAGTTAATTTGTGACGCCCACAAATATTTCCGGATATATATGTGATGGTCAAAATATGGTCCAGTCCTAGGGTGACTTAAATAAAATTATAGAATAAGGTCTAGACCCCGAAGAGCGTTCCATTATATAATCTATGAATGTTTTATATTTGGTATGTTCCGTCATATGCTGGTTTAATGGATTGGACAGAATGGGCAGACAGTATAATGCTTTCAAGTACTCTCTTATTCAATTTTGAAGTGAAAACGCTTGTTCTTTGTAGTGATTATTTCAAAATTTTCCTTTGTGAGAATGTCGGACTTAGGACTAAGTTATGCTTTGGCATGTTATTTCAACCTTTGAATATGATAGTTGAGAATAGCTTTAGTATAGCTAACTTTGCATATAAAGTGATAAAGCAGCACTTTGTCTTCTTTGAACTAACTCTCATGAATATTTAAAAAAAAGGTGTAATAATATATAATCGGCTTTTTCAACTGCGTATATTTTTACTTGCTTCAATTTGTTTTTATATATTTTTTTATGTTACAGTATCATTAATATACCCTTTTATATTATAAAATAATTTTCTCCGGGCGGAGAAAAACTCGCCATATCGTTCAGAGACATGGGAATGGAGTAAAGTCCATAACCACGAATTGTAAGAGCTTTACTGCAAACCTATATTAGTGAGAGTAATCAGGTTGCGAAGATTAAGATGGGCCGGACTTGTGGCGAGAATGGGCAACGATAGAACCGTGCGTGCAATTCTTGACGGAAGACCAACTGGGAAGAGACCGGTAAGGCGACCACGACGGAGATGGGAGGACAATGTAAGGTTTGACCTTGAAAAGATCGGATCAGATGGTAAAGTGTGGAAGGAAAGTGCACAGAACAGGGAACGATGGCGCAGCCGAGTCGGCGAGGTCATGAACTTCCTGTTCCCTTTAGGCCAATAAATACTATGTTTGTTTATAACTCTAAGCAGTCCGCGTGTAAACCGAGAAAACTTTGTCGTAGGAGACAGAACCACAAAAAGGGCAAAGTGAACTTGAGAGTAGCTTTATTAATTGATGTATTGATTGACAATTATTGACCGATGGTGTTTACTCGATGAATGTTGATTGTAGACTGACGAATTGGCATAACTGCCAATTTAAAAAGCGACGCTATGACATCATCGTGGTGACAATGATGACCAGTTGGTGCCAGCTGCTGCGCAACTGGTATACATGCGAATGTACTAGATTTCTCCAGTACATTCCAGCACATTTAATTGCCAATCCGCAACAACTAATAGTTGCTTTTCTTGGGTTGAATCGAATTTTCCATGTACCATAATATTGATACGGCACAAGACTAATAACCTTACCCGTAAAAATAAATTATTATGGAAATTTAACGAGCCTCTAGACTTGCTAAATAAGGCCAAGAGCGGATCCCGGTTCTCGTGCCGGTGAAGATGATGATGATGATAATGATAATATTGATACAGTTCGTCTAGGTGGTGGATGAGACGATTTATTGTGAGTTTAGGACTTATGGATAGCGTCGACGGAATAGCATGTTTTGTTTATTCTCCTATTCATTGGGAGAGGAAATATCTAAAGCATATAGTGAATAGGATGGGATCTTAAATGAAGCCTTGTGGTAAGCCCGCAGTGGTGTGGGAAATCGGGATAACATTCTTGTTCCAAACGCACTCGGGTGTGGACTCTCATTGCCCGACTATTCAGTTGCCGGGTACAAACAATTTCGGACGCGTGTGAACCGAATAAGTATGCTAAAACTCGGAGAGCCGGACTAGACACGCATTTGCTCCTTACGCAGCCGCGTTCGACTTTTGGTACCGTTGGTGCGCACGCCGCGGTGGTTAAGGTGTAACTTCGGGTAATGCGAGAGCGATGTGAGCTCGGCGGTTGCTGGACAATGAAATGACTCATGGAAATTGAAAATCCATTGCGTTGTGGTAGTGGCATCGTAAACTCATTGTCACTTCCTAAGAATCTAGTGGAAGAGTTGCTATGCCTATGCATATGAGTTTAGTTCCAGCGAATCCTTCCCGTATAAGCTAAGTTGGATTCGTTGGTTGTGTATACCAGGAAATTGAAATTGCTTGGGTGTAAGAAAGGGGTATCGTTTAGATAGAAATGTTAACCGAGATAATTTCGGGGGAAATGTGCGCGGTTTAGTTGGTTGGTAAGGTTCCGTTGAGGATTTGAATATACGCTTTGTTAGGGCATATGAACTTCGGAGAAATGTGTGCGGCTTGGTATACTTGCTAATGTTCCATTGAGGATTTGAATATGCATTTGCTATGGCATACGAATTTCGGGGAAATGTGGATTGCTTGGTTGCTACGGTTAGCTCCGATCCTCATCTCTCCGGCAGTAATTATGGACTAAACACACCCCCACTTATCCACACATTACTATTTGTTAACCATAGGATTGTTTAACGACATTTTTTCCCGGGATTTATAAGAATATGGACCTCCTCATGATTTTACGTGTAATCTACTCTGTATCGTTTTATTTATTAATGTAGCTTCTCTTGGCTCTATTATATTGCATAACTCATATTGCTTCCCCCATCTTGGCTCCTTTATGTTGCCTGTGTCATGTTGTGGGTCTCTTACCGTTTCTTTCATCGAATCTCCTTCATACCGTGTCTCTTTAAATCTTTTTTCTTTCTTCATTCATGACAAAATTTTAAAGTAGGGCTCACGCGTTTTTAAACACCCGACTTTTTTGGCGGTGGCGGTTCAATCTTTAATCATTGTTTTTTTGCCTGAGGAAAACCTGCGAGGGTTCTCTATACTACATGGAGAACCAACCCATAATTTCAACCAAATTTCAAACTTATTTCGACCGCTGACAGCGTGTCAAAGCAACCCGAATTCCTACCACCAACCTATTTACCTGTACAAGAAGCATGGCCCGAAGTCATTTATTCATTTAGTTAATGCACAACTGCATTCTGTGTTTTCTTGCCATACGGCAACACTCCTGCATTAACTCAAGCGATTTTCACCGGAAATTCCAGTCATTTTGGTTGTCAACAACCATGTACGACCAAACGACGCGGTTACATAATCATGCAACGGCTGGGGTAATTCCAAATTCCTCGAATTTGATTCCCACGATAATATTACCCTAGCCAATGTAGCGTCACTTCGGCCTTTGCCAGACCATCTATTCGCTTGGGATCAATGATCTCTTTTTACAGGTGAATAGCGCAAACTACATTTTCCTCTCCTTCACAATTCTGTCTTTCTATAGTTCTGAGATCACCACAATCACCGCACTAGGTCAGTGGATCATTCTCAGAGGCTGCATTAATAGACACACACTAAGCCAGATCAACCCTGGGTTATTGTACTTTCCTTTTGATTTCTTCATCCTTTCTACACCCATCGACGTCGAACGAATACGCAAGTACTTATTCACCTCGATGAGCGTGGGGAATTGAAGGATGCACAAGAGAGCACGATTACCATTGGCTGATCGTTGTGCAAAAGCAGAAATCCCAATTTCCATCCCCAATTCCAATCAGTCGCTGTTCAATCATTACCGCGGTCGGTCACGCCGCCTCTTAAGGCAATCTTCATCCCTCGCGAGTCAGTCGATATTCAACCTCTGAGGAGTATAGTCAACACGAAGTCGAATATTAAGCCATCGCTGCCGCAGTCATTCGAGTTTTTGGAGTCCCTGGCCGGAATTAAAAACAAAAGGAATATACACGTTGTCACGAGGTGATGCGTTTTGTTCGGAATTTAAGTGCCTAAAATCTAGAAAAACAAAAATAAATATACGTATATAAAACCAGTATAGTATAGTCGCCTGTCACGCGGGAGACCGGGGTTCGATTCCCCGTGGGGAGCTTCTGGCGCAAGACTTAAATGACCTTGTCTGGAAAAACCAAATCATTATGGAAAATTTAGCAAGCCTCAAGACTTGCTAAATAAGGCCAAGACCGGCTCCCGGTTGTAGTGCCGATGATGATGATATAAAACCTCAAAAATCTATATAAACTCAAGAGATATCAAATAATTAAATTTACAGTTTTCCCAAGCTATATTCGTTAATGTCCAAAGACAATAAGAAAAATAAAAACCAGAAAAAAAACGTAGTTATGTGTTAGTGTAAAATAAAGAAAAGAAGACATTTACACAACAAAACCCCCAGTGCGTTTTATTTAACTTATTCTCCTCGGGTGAACAATTTACGATGGAACAATCGGTGCATTCAGTGAGGAAGAAAGTGAACCTAGTGCCCGTGACATGGTACCCGACCTTAATTTTTAGTGTATCCCATCCTAGTACGCTAATGTACTGTGGGATGCATCCCACGCACAAGGATATAATTGGCTGTGCCGGAGATGCGATAAGGATAATGTTGAATTTTTTAACTCTATTCGTTTCCCTCTCTTCTTCACCTTATGCACCCCCCCCCCCCCCCCCCCCCCCCCCACACACCGCACCTAAACGCTCTATATCTCTCTTCTTCTCTTTCTCTCTCTCTCTTCTTCTCTCCTTTGTTTACCGTCACTGCTGTATAATTATATATGTCGTAATGGGCCGTAGGGTACCGTAATCATCTTAAGAGTGAACTTGCTTATGTTACCGCAGTTCTTAAGGGAAATGGTCGACATAAACTGTAGGTACAAGTTTTTATATCCTCAACAATCTCCCCCTCGTTCTCCACCGCGACTATTTTCCAAGTTCCAGTTCTGATCGCCTTTTAACCTTGTTAATGAATCAATTAGTATGAATTTCACTATAAAATTATTCTAGACCATCCGATGCAACACTCAAGTGTTTTCCCCCGTCAAACGGGCGACGAACAGGTGTGGAAGGTTGTTGACGCAATTTACACTGCAAGTCAATTTCTCCGTTTGTGCGTTGCGATTGTCTTTTTTGTGGTTGTGTCCGCGTTGCGCAAACTGTAGGATGCCTCTTTTAGGAACGCATTCCTGTTAACTCATTTGCAGTTCTCCACATGGACGTTAATTTTCTTCTTTTACAGGGAAAAGTTAATTAGAACAGTTCACATTGCATGTAAGTGGCTGTAGCACTTGCCGGTTATGAGCCGCACCAAGGGCCCGCGATATGCGGCTGAATACACTTTGCCCATCATCACGCACTTGTGATGCCAGTGCTCTATTTAATTATGATGTCAATGGGAGTGTGCAAACAGAGATGTAGATACAGCGCAGATACGAACTCCCATACAATTCAGCTTTAGTACCTATTTTCTTTTTTTCATGTTTTTTGTTTTCATATATTTATTTGCTGTTGTTGTGTTGTTGGATTTATAATATGTAATTCACGAACAGTAGCTGGCATCAGATGCGATTGTTAAGCTCTGCGTAAATTGAGTGTATCCGAACTATCAGTCTGTTGGTGTTCTATTGCTGGGGAGGCAAGTGTGTTGATGGTTTAATAGAGTGAGATAGTGAGGAATTTAAATAAAAGAACAAATCCAGTCTACTGTGATTCGCCGCCATAATTAAATGAGTTAATTACTAAGCTGCTAAAGTTAGCTGTTCACTATCAGAGTCGACACGCTCCTTTCATAGAGAACCAATAAAGTGGGTAAGCGTATAGGTCTAGTGAGTGGTTCATGCATCTGTGTCATACCTAGCTGCAGTTGTGTATGCATTTGGGTTGAGACCTGATTGGCGTTTTCCATGCGATCTACAAGGTGTATGGCTGCAAGAGGTTTTGAAGTACACTTTAAAGTGTTACATGTGCGTCAAAAAATGCTTGGATTGGGAATAGCCATGGATTGATAGTTTCCCTTGTTGATTAAAAGTGAAGCGTTTTATATGGACTTTTAAAATTGCTATTCTTTTTTTTTTATTTAGATTGTTAGAAAACTAATAATTTTTCTATGTTTGAAGGGTGGAATATAATAACATTTTATTGATTCATTTGCTTATGTATTGATATTTTATTACGTGCTAGGCGCCTTACATTTACAATATTTATATTATTATATATTTACATCTACCGCTAACACTACAACTAATGTTGATTATTTACAACTACGAGGGAGAATGAAATATATACGGTAATTTATTTTTATTCATTTATTGAATAATATTACACACTAATTATAATATCAATATTTTTCAATATACGAGTAGTCCCCTGCGTTATCTACACATTTTTGCTAAGCAAAAAAGTAAAATTACCGTTTATATTAGATTCACCCTCGTATTTACAATGTTAATCCTAGTTTTTCCTAACCTTACTTTTTAATTCAATTGTAGTTTCCCATTGTCGTTATTTGATGTGTGCACATGTCCGTACTTTTTAGATTGTTTTGTTGTCGGTTGTCCGTCTTTATTTTATTGATATATATATACATATATATATATATATATGTATATATATATATATATATATATATATATATATATATATATATATATATATATATATATATATATATATATATATTTATATATATATATATGTATGTATATATATTTTTTTTCTTATAATATATAATTTTTTTCTTACAATATAATAGAATGCAGGTCAATAAGTCTTTAGAAAATGAGGACGATTTCCGTTTATTTTCTCCTTTAGCTGACCCCATAACGACGCATAATACTGTCCAATTATCGTCTGTCTCTTTTCCAAATAGTTCATATACGAGGGTTGCCTTTTATATTTCGGGATTAGAGAACAAAAACAAATATTGATCTTCGAAAATCACTTTATTGTTTTTCAAAATATTCCCCATGAAGATCTATACACTTTTGCATGCGTTTGAACCAATTTCCGAAGCACTTTTGCCACTCTGATTGAGGTATCTCCAACACATGCATTCTGAATGCAGCAACCGCTTCTTCAGGTGTCGAAAAACGTGGACCTCTCAGTTTGTTTTTTACGTACGAGAATAAAAAGAAGTCATTCGGTGCCAAGTCAGGACTATACGGCGGATGACCCATCAAATCGATGTTTTGGGTGCTCAAAAATGCAGTTGTCGCAGCCGATGTGTGAGAGCTCGCATTGTCGTGGTGAAGAATGATCCGTCTTCGGCGGTTGGTTTTCCTGATTTCTTGGAAGACAACTGGCAAACAAATGGTTGTGTACCACTCAGAATTGACTGTTCTGCGTTGCTCTAGTGGTACGGTTGCGACATGTCCAGTTTTTCCGAAAAAACAGGCGACCATTTGCTTGGAAGTGCTTCGTGCGCGAACAACTTTTGTTGGATTTGGCTCATCTTGAAACACCCAGACAGTCGACTGCTGTTTACTTTCGGGCTCATACGCGTAAATCCACGATTCATCACCTGTCACGATGTCATCGACGTGTTTCGAAGCACCGCGACCGTATTTTTTGAGCATTTCTTTCGACCAATTGACACGAGCCACTTTTTGGGCGATTGGCAAATTGTGTGGGATCCAACGTGAACAAATTTTTTTGACAGTCAAATGTTTATGCAATATTGAATGTATGCTGATCCCACTAACGCCTAAGGTTGTCTCAATCTCACGATAGGTCACATGACGATCTTCCAATATCAGTTCCCGCACAGCTTCAATGGTTTTCGGAACAACAACTGATTTTGGACGACCTTCACGAAATTCATCTTGGAGTGAACTACGACCACGATTGAATTCACCATACCATCGATAAACACTGGTCCTTGATGGAGCTTCATCGCCAAAAATTGAATTAAGTTCATCCATGCACTGTTGCTGAGTTAATCCACGCCGAAAGTTGTAAAAAATAATCGCACGAAAATGTTGACGATTTCATTCCATTTTTGGGCCGAGATGTATCTTTTAAGTTACTGTAAACAACACAAATAGCGCTCGTATGTCAAAACGTTCTGAGTGCGTATAACCTCAAAAATGTCCAACTTTACGACAGAGCTGTCAATTGCCGGATTGCAACACTAGGGTTGCCAAATCCCGAAACATAGGAGGCAACCCTCGTACTTAATACAACGTGCATCCCAAAACACAGTAGCCATAACCTTTCCATCTGATTTCACCGTCTTTGTCTTCTTTGGGACCGTTCGCCTTTAACAATCCACTGTTTTTACTGTTCCTTCGTCTCGGGAGTGTAGTGGTGCATCCATGTTTCATCTACAGTTACTAATCTGCGCAGAAACTCATCTGGGTTGCGACCCATGTACTCCAAAAGCTGCCAGCTGAGAGCAAATGCGGCACCCATCTCCCAGATATTTTTTTTTATACCCAATTTCATCATCATCATCGGCAGTACTGTGACGGTGTTTATTTGGCATCAACAAGGATGCGGGTTCAACAAAAACACCACCGATGTTACGCAGGAAATTGCTCTGCCAAACACTGTTGTCCACGCTAATAAGGATGAAATAAAAACACACTGGTAGTTGGGTGGACTGGTAAAACTTTATTTTGTTCGATTTATCGTTTAATTAGATACCACAAGTAGGGTTTCCCTCGCAGGCGTAGAGTTCTATTTGATGACACGACGTTATTCACGACACATTTCAACATCGCTTGGTAAAACTTTACTTTGATTAATTTATTAACATAAACATCATTCACAACAAATAACAACCGACGGAAATAATTCTCGACTGATCTGTCCAGTCTGGGGGTTGAATTCGGACTCTCTAAACGCCACGTCCCCGGTACGTGTGCGTTTCGCGGTGGTTACGATCTGACTCCTGCGGTCTTGGGTATATCATACGGTGCCACCGGGATTTGGCGGTAAGCCCTAGTGAGATCCAGGGTGGTGAAAACATTGCAACCTCGTAGTTTATACGAAAAGTCGTAGGGGGGGGGGGGGGGGGGGGGGGTGCTGCGTTCAACAGCCCGTAATCACCGCATGGGCGCCACTCACCAGAACGTTTCTTCACTAAGTGCAGTGGGCTTGCCCAGGGGCTGTCCGACGGTTGACAGATAGCTAGTTCGATCATATGATCGAATTCTGGGCGTGCTGCGCGTAATTTCTCGGGAGCCAGTCGGCGTGGGCGCTGGCTCACCAGGGGACCTCGTGTTTCAATGTCATGAAACACAGTTGCTTTGTGTCGGCGCTGATTAGGTAGAGGAATTGTTGTACGGACCAATTCCTATACCATGGCCTGTACATGAAAAGGACAGCATTTCAAATATAAACTGAAGTCGAATAAAGAAAAGCGGCAACAACAACTGCCTAAATGACACTCGAATTCAACTCAGGTCAGCTGTGCAAATAGATGGTCGCTCGGATAGCGACCGAAAAAGGTTGTCATGTTTAAAATAGCGATCGTTGATGCTGAAATAGGTTTCTGAGTATTATGTCAACAGAAACGCTATTTCGGGGTTCAAACGCTAAGATACGCGTTTGTTTACCTTGGTCAATGGTACGAGAGTTGTTTAAGGGAACTATACCGTAGGACCTCATCATTGGCATGATTACACAATGACGGTTTGTGTATTTATCAATTGTGCATTGCATTGGTAGCGAGTCAAGGATCTAATTCCAGTGTGAATGTTTACACTGGCAAAGAATTCGGCTCTTGGCAGCTAGGCGCGAGTTGCGCTATGCTTTGTATTAGCGAACAAGAATACTCGGAAGTATTGGTCTGTGTTTGATGGGCATGTGGTCGCCCATAGTAACCGATCGGTTCATGCAGGCGAACCGAAATGGTTTTAATTGATGACATGGCAAGATGGTAATCTTGCCGTGGAATTATGTTTCAGGTGCAAGATACTGACGGGTAGCTTACGCTGCTCGATTACAGGTAAGCAAAATGACGTTGTTGGGTGTGGAAAGGCGGGTTGATTTAAAGCGAATGGGTGGTTGTTTGTGAATGCTTTAAATAACCCCCACACTACAACCGGGATCCGATTTTCGCCTTATTTAGCAAGTCTCTCCACCGGTATCCGGTTAAATTGTCCATAATAATTTGTTTTCCCGGGCAAGGTTATTAACCTCACAGAACAACGGTATTCTCAACAGTGGCTCAGAAGAAACCGTATTTTTGGGATGATGTTTCTGATAGATACTGTGTTTTGGAATTTCTGTATGATCTTCCAAATGAAGAATTTCTGACCGAAAAAAAGAATTATGAAATGTACTAAACATTTTTGAAAACCCAACACCTATTTTCTTAGAAGGTTGCCTTCTTTTAAATTGTTGTTCGACTGTGTATCACTGCATGGCCGCATGATTCAATTTGTGAACCCCTAAGTCTCGAAAAGAGAAATGAGTAGCAAGTGGCCTTACGGGGTCGTTCTAAGTGCATATTGTATACCTCTAGTGAGAACACGATTTATATGGCACCATTGTTGCATTGAAGTTTATGATATTTCGTTTAACAAATTAGCTTAGATCTCGATTATAGGCAGAAATTGGGCTTCACCGTTTCCAAATATTGGGAGACTCTTAAAGTACTGAACACCGATTCAAAATGTTGGTAGTAGTTTTTAATAATTTCTAGGCGTTGCCCAATTTCACCACGATAAAAATATGAACCTTGATAGACGTTTTCACATTGACAGATCTTGAAAAATCCCAGTATTGTTAAATGAAAACAGGCGTTTTTTTTTGGCCGAGTTATATTTATTTCTCAAAATATTTGCCTTCGAAGGCGATACACTTGGTATAGCGATTTGCCAACATTTCGATGCCCTTTCTGTGGTACGAACCATCCAAGCCCTCGATATACGCCTCGGTTTCCGCAATGAATTCCTCATTCTATACGAATCTCTTTCCTTGGAGTCACCACGTGTGGTTTGGGAACAGATAATAGTCACTGGGGGCCAAGTCTGGAGAATACGGTGGGTGACTAACCAATTCAAATAGTAATTGGTCGAATTTGGCCATCACTTTCAAGGATGTGTGTGACGGTGCGTTATCGTGATGGTACACAACTTTTTCTTCGCCATATAGGGCCGTTTTTTCTTTATTTTGTCGTTCACTTTATTCAATAACGCTGCATAATACTCTCCTGTGACTGCTTCTCCCTTCTGGAGGTAATCGATGAAGACTGTGCCATGCGCATCTCCAAAAACGGAGGCCATAATCTACCCGGTCCGCGTTGGTCTTCTGGCCACTTTGGTCCACTTTCTTGGCTTTCTAGCCACTCTGCAGACCGCCTATTGGACTCAGGCGTATGGCAGTGGACCCACGTTTCATCTATGTCCCAAAAACCCGGAAAAAGTCCACTCGATTACACTAGTTAACGACCACTACAGAGACACCATACAGACATCACACATTCAGTGCATGACTTTGACAACACAAGAAATTACCACGACTTTGATAACACAGGAATTTGGACTCTTATGGAAACTCTTGCTACATGGTACATGATACATGATACGAATCCCTTGGCAACCAAGATAAGACTTAGTTCCAAGTATAAATACCGAATGCAAAACCCAGAACGAGGTCCATAGATCCAATAAAAAAAAGTAGCCTTAAGACGTGAAATTACTAAAGGACCCCGGTTCCCATAAAATATTATTTTTTGTCTTTTGTGAGATTGATAAAACTATCTTGCTGCAACAACGTCAAACCGGCCGTTAAATTATCAACGCGCTGCTGTTTTTGGTCGACAGTCAGTAAATGCGGCACCCATTGCGCCTATAGCTTTTTTATCTCCAAAAGATCGTGCAAAATGTATGACCGTTTTTTTTTTTTGGGATGCCCACGACCTCAACTAACTCGCGAATCTTCACTTTACGATCACTCAAAACGATTCGATCCACTTGCTTTACGATTTCCGCATTCGTATCCTCGTTTGGCCTTCCACAGAAAGCTGCCTCTTCGGTGCTTGTACGACCCATTGTCAACGCACTAAACCACCGATAAACTGATGTTCACAAACGGGCAGATGATTTGGCATACGGAGGTTTGGTGAAGATTTGACGACCTGACATATTTTGCATACTTTATCTCCATTCCCTTTTCCCTACAGGAGGAAATGGGATTCTCGTGTGGAGGCGAATCGTCGTCACTAGGACGTCCCTGGGCTCCTCCGCTTGCCTTTTGGTTCTTAGCTTGGGTGCGCGTTACTACCTTCCACTGTTGTAACGAAGGGGTTTTGTGGGGGTAGAATGATGAGCCAACGTATGGTACGCTGTTCATTCGTATCCCCATCGAGTTCCTCTGCAAGAATTGTTCACCCGAGAAGATGAAATAAATAAACGCACTGACAGTTATTTTTGGGTTAATCTTTTTTTTTTATTTCACTTATTAATATTTTGTTTTTATTTATATAATCCAAGAATACTGTTGATATTAAGCAGCAGAACGTAAGGCACGCCAACACACTAAGTGAGTACGCCACGGTGGCTCTTCCACGAGTTAAAACAGTGTGCATTTTAAAATCGAACAATAAAGACTTGCTGACCGAACTGAATTGGAATGGGTCTAATTTAAAATCAAACTCTTTTTTAATTATTTAATGGGAATTGTTGTTGATACACAAGCTGCCGACAGACATGTCTTTCTTTTTTTTCTTGCGCGCGAGCGCATGCACCCGCATGCGACCGTGGTGATGGTTATGTAATGACTGACACGAAAAGGGATGAAATTGGATAATTTCGTTTTTGCAATTGACAACCAAAAGAGAACATACTTCTGCTATCTCATTGCCACGCTCGTCGATGTGTGGTGGATTACATCGGTAAATTGATGATCGAAGAAAGCGGGAGAATGAGAGAACAGAAACTCGATGTATGATTATCTTGGGGTGGATTTGGTTGTATATGCATGAATCAATCTAGTTCTGAGCGAAACCCATAAACCTAATTCGGTAATATGGTGGACTCAGAGTACATTGATCTGTACGAAGACAGAACTGTGAAGGAGGGAAAAATTAAGCTGATGCCATTCACCTGCGAAAAGAGAGTATTGATCCCCAGCGAATGAAGTCTCTGGAGAAAATGGAAAAGACGCGATTCCTGTGGAAATCTCATGGGTTAGCGAAATGGTATTGCCATATGGCGAAAATGATAGCTAAACTCAATTATGCATTGTCTGCATAGAATAATGAGTTTAGCTATGCGTCCTTGGGGAATACATGCTATTTCAGATGAATAGCATATAAAGGGGAATGGTGAGAAATGACGCGCTGAAAGCGGTCGAAATGAGATATGGAATTGTGGTTGGAATTGTGGGCTCGTTCTCCATGTAGTATAGAGAACCCCCAGAGTTTCATCAACCGTTTGCGGGATGCGGCTAAGAGCATCCGCATTGGTATTGTACTTACCGGCTTTGTATTCGATTTGATAATCAAACTTCGATAGTTTATGATGAAATCTGGTTAAACGTGAGGTGGGGTCTTTCACGTTAAAAACTCCCTTCAGTGGGGTATGGTCCGTGTACACCGTAAATGGCAGTGGGCATTTTTAGCCGCCCGCTCAATGGCTAATAACTCCTTCTCGATTGTGGGGTAATTCCTTTCTACCTTATTGAAGGTGCACTGGCGTAAGCGATAGGCTAGTCTTTGACTATCTCGCCTTTGGACAACACAGCTGTCCCACCCTGTTTCAACTAAGTTATACATTTTGACACTAAAAGTATATTAATGATCTTTTTCGGGATTTCATTACAAAAAAAAACGAACATTGCAGGGATAAAACCTTCCAAAATGAATTTCAGAGTCGGTAGGTTCTTTAATTTCAAGAAGTAAGTAAATTTATTAACCTATCTAGAATCAGTTTTGAATACATGCTCAGATGCAATTGTTTCACCATAACAGTACGCCAGCTCAATATAGACAAATTAGTGTCAAAAAGTCAACAATGCCAAGATGTATGGGAAACAAAAGGTTAATAAAGACGTAAAACGAATTCATCAAAATATTTATAAAGAAACTAAAAATATTAGAAAATTTGCAGTAGATACTTAGAACTACCGATATGTGTATAAATTATTTATTATTCAATTACCTGTTAGAGTAATCTCGTGCCCGTCGACATCAAATGTCAATGGTCCTCATCATTTGTCACTGACTCCGTAACCAAGAAGCAAGACGAACAAACTGATAGGGAAATACCTGGTGAATATAAAATTATAAAAAAAGCTCGATGATTAAATATTAGGTTACAGTCATTGTGTTGGTAGTTATGCCGAGTAATGCCCCTACCCTGCTATCTCTGGTAATGTCAATGTTTTACCTCGTGTTAACAAGTGAGATACTAGCTGGGTGTTGTTGCTTCTTTTTCCATTGCCCGATTGTACCTTTTTTTTTTGTTCTATATTGTGCACTTGTTTTGCATTTGTTTTCGTTTTTGCATGGTTGCACTATACACGCACACACCGGGGCAGGCGCATTAGGTTTCCACAGTGTTAATTTTTTTATTCGCCTCTTCTTCCCTTTGTCATTTGTTAAGTATCTGAATGCTTGCACTTCAATTTGATGCAGAGGGATGGATAGATTGCCTTTGAAATTGAATACAATTCCTTGGACAAGTGTATCGGTTGCCGGAGGGATCGAAACGGTGCAGATTAGATACTTTAATTTAATTGTTAAACCGAATGGTTTTAGGTGCACACAGAATGGCATTGCGGTTGTATGTTGATTCCCCAGTGGAAGCAGGATAGGAGATACTTTATAATTCTTTAACCGAATAGACACAAGGACATGTCGTAACAATTAAAATGGCGTTCAACAGACACAGAAGCAACGCCATAAAGGACATTTTAAATGTCACCCGTTTTGTCGGTCTCCCGTTCTCCACCCAAGTTCCACATGACACTTATACAATGGCACTTAGTGAGGCAAAAGTCCTCAACACATATCTACCGGCAATTTGGGGCCGAAATGAGTTCAAGTGTTGGCAATGAGCGCTTAAACTAGTTACAAGTGCATTAAATGTATCTTAAGCTGAAGTGAAGGCTACATTCTGTTCGGTGTGGATTCTAAATCCGAATGGTAGCCCCACTATGAAAACATCTGCCCCCTATGCACCACAAGGATTAAGCGTGCAGCTTAAGTGTGGATTTATGCTAATAATAAACACTCCGCAAGTGCATAAGTACGCGAGGGGATAGAACTTCACACACACATGTAGTGTATGGCTGTGGCGTTGGCGGCAACGGCGGGTATGTATTGGCCGGGATGAACGGTTTTTACCCCTTCGTTCTTCGGTTTAAGTGTCAACTTTCACCGCACATTATCCATAAAGTAGTCGTCCTTTGGTGTTATCCCTCTCGGGAAGGTCCTATGCTGGCTCTTGTTCATTGCCTTACCACGTTCCTCCCTTTCGTCCGTCATCTCTGCCACTACGTCGCTCGCCTTCCCCCTTCCCTCTTGGGTACATTTAAGTTTGTCGACGGATTAAGGAAGCTAAACTTTATCCTTTCTTTCATGAGCATAGCTCTATCTGATGTCGTGTGGATTCATTTATTTCAAGGAATCGTTTAGTGTTTATGGCTCGTCAACAGTGTTTATTACGACTTGACAAACCGTAGTCAATTCTGATTAATTATAATCAGCCGGAACGTCAAAGACATCTGGCAATGTTGCCACTTTACAAGAACTGCTGTAGCAAACAATTCCCCTTTATGTTTTTTAATCGCGTTAACCACGCTGCACTACTATTCTGGGGGATCAGTACGTCTACGAGTAATTACTTTTAATATTCACCGATTTGCATAAAATCCTAATTAAGCCTTAATACGTAGACTGACCAATTAATTCAGCAAACTCGTACCAACACTGATTCCTCGGCCGTTGGGCGGAATAACTAAGTGCACACACAAGTGCTCACATTCCATGATAACGTGCAGAGCGATGCGTTTCAGGTAATTTCTAAAACCAGGAACGAGCCAGTAATTTTCTTCCGCTAACCGAACAGATGGGATTGGCAAAGGATTAGGATCAGGTGACGGCCCGGTGACAGACAAAACGAAGACATGATGTGCACTGAACGAGAGTCTTAAGTCATGTAAATGCATGTCAATGGCATTATGCTGGCGACCTGGTCCCAGTAGTCATACCTTCCAATGAGTACCTACGACAAACTACTTCAAACTATCCCGGGGAACATGAATTCGCGGCGACTAGCAATGTGTCGATGAAGAAATTAACAAGCAGAAATTAAATTCCGTTTCGGTGATAATTGAACAAAACTAAGGCATAGTTCGGCAGGTGGAAAGCGGTGGAGCGTGAGACACTTGCACAGGACGCCTTTTCGCGAGGTGGCTATACGTGCAAAGCCGTGTGCCGGCGACAACCGCAAGGTGTTTTAGTTTTCACCCCAAAACGTGAAATAGGGTGAAGGAATTCTGAGGAATTCCTTGTAATAAAAAACATTTTTGCTAGTGTATATTTATGCGTGCGACACGACATGGTCTGGTTTTACTTAGTTTTGTCGCGGTGTCATTATAAGAACTGGTTTTTCGGAGGTATGTTTTGAAATTCCCTTGATTACGGTGCCACAAAATGTAAGGACGACCGAATGCAAAGCATTGGTTGTCATGGAAAATGAAGATTGAATGTTTAGTGTTTGATAAATATCGATAAATTGGTGTTGAGTGTATACGTTGTAATTCGTGCCTACTAAAGGGGATATTAACATCTATAAAAGTTTCATGTCAGTGTCTAGAAGTATATGTAAACCCATGTGGAATTGAAGGCGAATTGATAACGATACAAAATTTGGAGTGGTGTGGTTCTGTCTCCCTCGGCTGAGGAATGAACTGTTATGATCATGGAACCGAAATTATGTGAAAAGCAGTATCATCATCATCATCGGCACTACAACCGGAACCGGTCTTGGCCTAATTTAGCAAGTACTGCGGCTTGTTAAATTTCCCATAATGATTTGCTTTTTCCAGGCAAGGTCATTAAGTCTTTCGCCAGAGGCTCCACGACGGGAAATAGTACCCCGGTCTCCCGCGTGACAGGCGGGTATACTAACCAGTATACTATCGAGGAGCCGAAAAGCAGTATAAAACTTTAAAAATAACAATAATAACCGATGCAGAAAATTCCACGTGTATGCCAAAATATTGTTGCCATCGCCATGTCGTCGGATTTCATTGGTTTCACCTTCGAAAATCCTATGTTTTGATTTCTCCTCCATTTTTGAGATGAAGATTATTATTATCCATGGTTCGTCCACAGTTACTTATTGACGCAGAAACTCGTTAGAATTCCCACAGAAAAGCACCAAAATATCCTCAGATTCGATCACAGGAATGCGTTTATTCTGCAGTGAGTGTAAACCCTGCACCCAAGCTCCCGTGGCTCTGTTCACTTTTGTACAGCAGTTTAATAACTTAGCTTAGAAAAGACAAACCATTTTCGGTACTGCGAGTGGTACCTTTCAGATATTCTACGTAATTATTGAACCACCTTCTCATAAAAGAGGAAAAATGTAGAGGGGAGGAAAATCGACCGCCAAGAAAAATGCGGAAAACTTCTATTCTTCGTGCTATGTCTGCAAATGAATTAAATTATGTCGATCTTGGAGAGGGCTTCGAGCACCTATTGCATAGATTGGAAGAGGGTGCACTGAGTGGTAGGTAGGGTTCCAAAGCCCAGCCGCCCGGTGAAATACCATCCAATTAAGCTATCATCATCATCATCATCATCATCATCGGCACTACAACCGGGAACCGGTCTTGGCCTTATTTAGCAAGTCATGAGGCTTGTTAAATTTTCCATAATGAGATGTTCTTTTTTTCGGGCAAGGTCATTGGTCTTGCGCCATAGGCTCCCCGACGGGGAATCGAACACCGGTCTCCCGCGTGACAGGGGGGTATACTAACCACTATACCATCGAGGAGCCCAATTAAGTTATAGGCTTCGTGAAATGGTTGTGAGAAATCCTCGACTAACTTTCGAAGCTTGGCTGATGGGCCCGGTCGAGAAAAAATAGCATCCCAGGGCTCTGATTCGGCGCTATCGGTTCGCCTTTCCTGGGAGAAGTTAAATAAAAAAAGAAGAAAAAGAATCAGGGTTGAATCGGATTTATTTGAAGGATGCTTTCCGTCGCGGTTTATCACTAATGTTGTTCTTGTTGAAGCTATTAATTAGTTTAATCATGATGTGTAGTGAAGTTTAGGTGGAATTTTCGGGTATGGTATGTAAAGCAAACCTACAATGGTGAGAGTAATCAGGTCGCGAAGATTAAGATGGACCGGACATGTGGCGAGAATGGGCAACGATAGGACCGTGCGTAGATTTCTTGACGGTAGACCAACGGAAAAGAGGCAGATAGGACGGCCGCGACAGAGATGGGAGGACAATGTTAGGTTTGACATTGAGGAAGTCGGATCAGATGGTCAAGCGTGGAAGGAGAGTGCCCAGGACGGGGAACGATGGCCCAGCCGAGTCGGTGAGATTATGAACTTCCGGGTTCTCATAGGCCAATAAAGAGCAGTAAATAGCATGTAAAGCAACCATTTGAATGAGTCCTAGTCCATGTCCCTCCATGAGAGATTTTGATTTTCTCTTTCCGTTTTTACTTTAACGCAACTTCTCCAATTGCATTATTCTCACCCAAGTGTGCGAGTTCCTCGGCACCTCATGATCGCTTTTCGCCGTTACGGATGTTGCATGCACTAGATGTGTTTCTCGTGTTCATTTCGCGCATGTGGTTGTATTATGGCGGTTCCGCCAAACCCCACGACCCACTTACCCGAAAAACCCCCATAACTGCTACCCAATTCCTTAAGTTCGCTAATGCAATCACATTAGCACCTTAAATGCTTCACGCATTAAATAGAGCAATTTATAATCTAAAAGTCCCTGTAAAGAATCCTTACCTTTCATGCATCTCTTCGCATACAAATTCCCTATAGGAATTCTTCCATAACTAATCATGAATCCCTAAATCATCCGGCACTATGGTATGCCAAGCAATTCCACGGCCTCGGCAGCCTTTTGCCCAAGGGACAAAAGCAAACACTAGCGTCTAGTGTCATAAACCGAATTCCTTCGCATGTAAACATGCATAAAAATTCGATCTCATTTCGTTCAGCAAGATACGGTACACGACCACCCATCGTATACGTAAATTGCTTTAGCATCACCAGTATAATAGCAACACGGCTATTTACCCAGCTGCAATAGATTCACCCTTGATTTGTTTTCCAACGAACAAACAATCATAACTTCGTGCTTAGCCACCAAACGAATTATCCAGCATATACAAATGCAAGCAAATTCGTTTCAGCCATCGACCCAAGATACGACATACAATTTTCATTGTATAAAGTATCGCAACCATTAGCACCCTTCCCAATGTCTATTCGTATATTTACACAAGGGCATCACTCATCTAAGACTTTTATGATGCCCTCGTCTCATCTTTTCTCTTACCACATTTCTTCGATGCATCGTCGTCTATTTATTTAGACGCGATGCAATTCATAGACAACGATCTTCTCGATCCCTTTGTCCTTGCCGCTTGCCTGCTTTGTTTTGCCATTGCCTTCGCGCATAGGTAAACAACACAGATCTAAACGATCACACACATACCACCATGACCTTCATTGCGAGATCCGGTTTTCTATTCCACCAAGAGAGACTTTACGTTTCTCTGGTGGTAAGTAAAAACATATCCTTAGTGCAAAGGATATCTACCACCACACCACCAAACTCACCCCAAACGAGGGTTGAATCGTTGAGTCCAATTACATCCGCCGACCACCACGGTCGTGCCGCTCCCGCTCCCCGGTGCGCACGGAGACGCGATAATACGGAGCCATTGCCGTAGTGAATTTTATTCATCATCATTTAAGTTGAGCGGTCGTTTGTAGATTTTTTTTTCGATTCCGGAGGATTTTGTTAAAAGTCACATTTCATTGACTGGACCAAAAGAAATACATTATATTAATTAGTGTTAATATTAGTTTGCGTCAAGTCCAATAGTGTTAACAAAAGTAGTGGTGTTTATTGAGAGAATAAAACTAAACAAAAATGAAATCAATGTGTTTAATTTTCCGGCAGCGGTTCCTGGGTGTTGGTTATTGATGTGTTGTCCTTCCCGCCGGTGACGTGCAGTTTTCGTTCGGTGCTTTAGTGGCGAAAGTTTTATGATGGAGGAGGACGGTGAACCGAGTGCCCATGCCTGGCACAATACACGTCCTCCCCACAGTACTTTTCCATGAACCTCCTGAATAACTCATGGAATTGATATTGACGCCTAAACCCCTTCTCTAAGCTCCGAGATGTGATCTCTTCTTGTATCCAAAACTTTTCCAAAGAGTCATGCACCTCGGTGATAATATGATGCCTGTTTAAACGTCTTGTTTTACCGAAACCTGATGATTTTCAGCGTGCTGCACAAGTGAGTACCCAGCCCAAGCGGCTAGTTTAGTTTAGTGGGACTACCACCCCATTTATTAGCTTAATTCAAGCAATATAAGTACTTATAAGCTAAAGTATATGTAGGGTTAGAAACTGAAGAATGTAAGAACAAACTCAACTAAGCTTAACCTAAGGAAATCAGGACATATTATGAAGGCAGAAGTAGGAATGGGAGGAGAAATAGGTTAGACAGGAAAGTGTGGATAGTGCCGCTTAAGATTACTGGTGAGAATGGTTTGGGAGGCGGTGCTTGAGAGTATGGGTAGAGAGGTGGAAGTCGAACAATGTGGAATTGGAGTTGCCATTTCTCAGCATCCGCGTGAGGGGTTTGTTGAAACTATAAGAGGTACGGAAATGGGGGATGTAGGGGAGGCGGGGATTGCGCGTATTTCTAGGGTTTGTGTTCAACTTTCGCGCAGTCGGCCGAGTCGGAGAGGCCCCGATGAATGAATACCATGTCGGCCAGGACCCTGCGCTCCTCAAGGGTTCTGACGTTGATTAACTTGAGACGGTTAATATACGGAGGTTGTAGTGCCGATGATGATGATGATGAATATACGGAGGAAGGATTAATTGGTTTTCCCATCCTAGCCCTCGAAGAGCGAACCAAAGGAACCGACGTTGAATACTTTCGATTCTACAGATATGGGTCTTCTGATAAGTACCATACCTGAATCATACCTGGCTAGCATATTCAAGTAGTGGACGGAGGAGGGTAAGGTAAAAGGATCGAGTAACGTAAGGGTCGGAGAATTCCTTAGACCATCGTTTCACGAATTCGAGAGCAGAATTGTCTTTCCGGGTCATATCATCAATGTGAGAGAGGAAGTTAAGCTCCCTGCCGCAAAGGATCCCAAAATCTCGAATATATTGGACAATGATCAGGGGTTGGTTATGAAGGGTATAGGAGTGAGGATAAGCGAATATGCTAACGGGATGAGTGAATACGCTTACGGGAAAAGGTTATAGATTGGAATTTGGCGATGATAAGTACAAAGCAGTTTTGTCACACCAAATCGAGAAGTCGTCAAGGTCTAAGTGCAGCAATGCAGAATCAAGTGGCCACGCGATGATCTTGTATATCTTGGTGTTTTCAGCGTATAGGGACAAGCAGGGAATTCTTAATGACCTTATCAATGTCATCAGTGGCAAGTATAAAAAAGATATGACCCAGGTGACTTTCTTGAGGGACCCCAACGGTGGCAATTAAGGGGTTGGATATCATGGACCTGAACCGAACGGAATAAAGTCTATTCTTTAGATAAGAAGAAATACATTTCAGCAATCCAGCTTCATAGCCGAAGGTGGATAATTTGAAGAGCATACGATTGTGGGAGATTTTGTCGGTTGAGACATGTCCACCTCGTTATTGTGCTCTAGTGCTGGGAGTGTAAGGGAAGTGAACTCAACAAGGTTGATTGTAGTTGATCGGCCATTGAGAAAAAACCATGTTGCCTTGGTGAAATAAAAGGATTGCAACGAAAACTAAGAGATTCGTAGAGAATGCTTTCGAAAATCTAGGCTAAGTGGGAGAGTTTGGCGATGGAGCGGTAGTTCGCCTCATCGTTTTGGGTTGTGGACGTTATATTTTTAGTAAATTTTTTCTTACCTCCATACTGTAGGTACTGTGGGTCCTTAATGGCGGGATTGGTCCTGATGTGGGTGTCTGTTCCAGCTGAAGGCGTGAGGACGGTGTAAAGAGTGTGTCCAAGCTCTTTAGCGGGAGCCTCCCTGATCTTCTAACATGCATTCCTTACAGGGGCTTGTTGTTCCAGGCGTTAGTCCGCAGCAGGTGATGGACGTCAATGGTGCCACCGGCCTTTGCCGTCGGTGTTGGGCGTGGTGGATAGTTATGGCGGTTGAGGAGTGAGGATACCCGTGGCAGTGAAATATTAATGAATAAAAGACGATTTATTTTTGTGGTTTATGACGATTTATTGATTTAAATTTTACTGCTTTGACTTGCTGACATCAGCCGGCCTCCGGGATTGTACTGATAACGAATCCAAAAAAAAAAAAAAAATGGGGTGGCGAGAGGTCGACTTTAGGGAGACAAGGAGAAATGTTCTTTCATCTTGTCTCTGGCTTCTGGTTATCGCAAGATGGTTATGACCCACATTCGTGAAGATGTTTGGCTCGGTCTCAAGATATCTGAAAAGAAAGGGGAAAGACGTATCTAAGGATAGTGTGGACAGGGTTAGTTTTTGTGCTGTCTTGTACTGTGCGTGTGTGTTTGTAGTGTGTCAGCAGTAGACCCTATGTGATGGGTCCAGGAATCCTCCATTATAAAGGAGAATGTTGTTGGGAAGGGTGCTTTCTTCAGTTTTGTACTGATAACGAATCCTAAATGTGCCGCCCTTTTGTACTCTGTGGCGTAAGAGATTGGTTAAAAATTTTACTTAAAAATTCCAAGAAGCACCAACAAGATTTTGTGTGGTTCAGTTGGAATGTGATTCTGGGAAGTCAAACAAATTTGTTCAAACAAATTCCCGGGAGGTAAGATCATGAAATGCATTTGGAGTTAGGCATTTCATGATATTGGGATTAATAGAAATTGAATGAATGTGCGACAAATAGATTTTTGGTTTAATTTGTGGCGCATATGATTCATTTATGGAATATGATTGGGGTTTTGGTTTGCGTAACTTCCCGGACGGCACAACCATGAAATGCATTTGAAGATACGCATTTCATGTCATTCAAGGGAATTGCATAACGCACAGTATGGACATAGGGTTCGTACCGTGGCGCGTCTTTTGGGGAAAAAGTACTTTATATGAATATTAATGGGAATTGGGTGAGAATAGTGATTTAGGATCACTACACCCTTCTTGTGGATGAGGGTGACGAAGAAGGTTTCCCAAATGTGGAGGAATGCGCCTTGAGAAAGTGAGAGATTGAAGATCAGAGACAATGGATGAGCATAGCTTGAAGATAATTGCAGGGATACCATCGGGGCTGTATAAACTCGTCTTTGATTTGCAGTAGCTTAGATTTAATTAAGAGCGGATCAAAGTAGTTGTGGAGAAGGAGCCCGAGGGAACAGTTAGGTAGGGAGTAAGTAACCTGAGCAATGAGGTCGGAGTTCTTGTTTTTCGTCAACTCTTCGAGAATAAGTGCAGGATAGAGATCAGCTCCAATGACGAGATCCACCTTGTCGTTCGATCTAATATTTGGATCTGATCAATTGCGGCCAAAAAAAGTTGTTTAACATCGCACGGTAACACTCACCATTTACTGAAACATAATTTTCCCCATTATTTTCGAAAAAAAGGTCCAATAATTCCTCCAGCAAAATTTCACACCAAGCAGTACCATTTTTGAATGCATAGGCTCTTCGGCAATGGTCTTTGGATTTTCGTTAGCCCAAATACGACAATTTTGCTTATTCACAAAACCACTAGGGTGACAATAGGCCTCACTAGTAAAGATAATATTTTTTTGAAAAATTCTCATCAATTTGTCTTTTTTCGTGCACCCAATTGGTGAAGACACGGCGCTTCAAATTGTCAGAATGCTTCAATTTTGAAGTTGATTGAGCTTCGTTAGGGTGTGGAGACAAACCCTTTCTCAAAATTTAATGTAACGTGATCGTGGTGAGGTTCAATGTAATGCGATCGTGGGACGGAGACTCGGGGGTTTCAATTTTCGGCCAGAATCGTAGTGGTTGAATTCTCGAGCGCATTTGGGCGAGTTAACCTATCACGCTTAGTCATCCCAATGATACGCCATTTTCAACAACTCTATGTTGAAAATCACATCTGGTGATTCATGTTAAGATAATGATGTAGTATAATGATAAGTCTCTCTTTGTTTCATGTTAAGATAACGGTCTAGTTTTTTTACACCAACGCGCGCACAAAAGGGGATTATGAAGTACCCTTAAATGTCAGAGCACAGTGCGAGTGGATGGAGAGGAAGTGGATAAGGAAAGGAGGTGTCGATGTATATTGGTTTTGAATGTCTGGACATCACAACGACCAGGAAATACATGGTTGATAACCACGTAGTATAAATAGCATATAAATTTAGCCTAAGCACTTTCTTTTGTACCGAAAAATTAGCGTATAGAGTGTCGAACTCCGGCCGTAGGTCGGAAAAGAATCATTTTTGTTAAATTCAAAGAAGTCAAAATTAACTCACGCATAGCACCAATGTTATCGCTTATATGACGCGTACACGTGCTTGTACTGATGTTACCGACCCAGTTTCTTTAACTTCTTTAACTTTTGAAACAATTTTTACACGTTCACTCGCAATTTGTCGATCATGTTGACCAAAAATATCGCGAGTGGCCAACATACATCTTTAATTGAACTACCATTTTCATAATAGGCTTCGATAACTCTAAAACGTTCTTGAATTGCTAGCCTTTCTATCGTTGGAAATGCCAAAGTCTCGTATATAAACGAAAAAGATTGGTATCAACAAACTGGTAATTATTAAGCTCCGTTTATATTTGAAATATTTCTTTCTAATTGGAACAAATTTTATTAGCAAATGTACCTACTTTGGCCTTGCAACAGACACTCCGCTGTTAAGGGAACATATAAATACCTTATCTGACGGTGGGGGCACCAGTTCAATCTGTGTTGGTGTTCTCGCTCTAAGGGGGACAATTTACTTTCAATACCGCTTGTACCTGGGGACCTTGTGAGAAACTTTTCCGACCTTTTTGTGGTGTTCGAAGTTCCTTCATATTTTCTGGTCCCCATCGACCGTCTTTCGGCATATGTTGTGTTGACGACAGTATTATCTATTATGTCTCGGCTCCTGCGCTCAATATCGCTTATTGACTGTTGAATATTGACCGAACGCTGAATGTTATTGTTGAGGGTAAATAGTTTAGAATAGTCGGACACCACCGCAATCGCTACGTGAAAGCAGCATATGAATATTTTGTGGATTCAATGTAGACCTAAATAATAACACTGTAATAAATGAAGTTTTTATTTATAATATTTACTTCCTCAACGTTCTTTCACGCCCCACTTCTTAAGCACCGACGAACACCACTGTTTGTTTTCTACTCTTTGAACTCATCCTTATTGTTACATCTGACCACCTACCAAGAGTAGAGTAGGTATATGTTTGTCATTAATATGTCGCCTTAATCAGGAATTGTTTTTTATGTGTCGCTCATTCCCATGTTGGTTTAACTATCTAGCTTGATGACATGAAACGCCGAATTTCAATGTTGAGTATACCTGCACTTCGCCCAGATTAAATAGCCACACAGCAAGATAAAAATGAACGTCTTATTTTATCGCAACACAAACCACTGTTGGAAAAATTAAATAAAACTAGAGAAGCTTTAGGCACTCTTGTAGCCGAAGACTATAGTGCAAAAATAAATGAACTTTTAGACTTGGATAACTCGCGTTATGCTACTCCCAAATCCGAACTTCGCGAGCGTCAACTCTTGTATTTTTGGAAAATGTTCTTCATGAATCGAGCCAGTTTTAAGATTAATTCGATGGTATGTTCCGGGTCCTATCCACCACTGTTGAACAAGTCATCTAGCTAGACCCAGTCTCTTTTTTTTTTAGACTTCTCTCGGGAGAGGCGAACCTATAGCGCCGATTGGGCGCCCTTGAGAAGCCATCAAATAACTCTTGCAGTTCTTTTTAAACAGTTGCAGGTTGTAACGCTCCGGGAACACTTGCGTGGGAAGGCAGTTCCACAGCTTCCCCGCTCTGTAACAGAACAAGTTCTGATACTGGGATGTTCGCGCCGTCGGGAGATGAACCACCAACGGGTGCATGATACATTCCCACAGACCGTGACGACGAGCAATTACAAACTTTCCCCAGCCTCGAGGGCCCGGCCATTCATCATCAGCTGTGGAACCGATGATCCAGTTTTCTTTGTGAATGTTATATACTGGGTCTTCGTTGCATTGAAGACGACAACATTGGCCTTTCCCCACTGCAGGGCTTTATACAGATCCCCATGCAGAGATTCAATCTGTCTACAGACGTTGATGCACCAATCGGCCGATCACTCGTAAAACTGAGCACCTTGTTATCCGTTGTCTCCAACAAATCATTTATATGAAGCAAGATCAAGGTTGGAGCCAAAATAGAACCTTGGGGCACCCCCGAATTAACAGGATACAGATCTGAACACTCGCCCTCCACAACAACCCGGATCGATCGATTCTCGAGGAAGCTCTTCGTCCAGTCGCAAACCTGTTGGGAAAGTCCATATGAACGAAGTTTGCTCAGCAATGCCCCGTGCCAGACGCGGTCAAAAGCCTTGGAGATATCCAATGCGACCGCCCTTGACTCACCATGCCGTTCAATCGCAGATGTGCATATATCGGTTATAAGTGTCAAAAGGTCTCTTCTGGACGATAGCGTTTGAAATAATAGTGAAGAAAATCGTGTGATTCGAACTGACGCTATGACAGCTCGAATCACGAAAAAAATTTTACCTAAGCGTTACACATCAGACTACTGACCGTGTTTAGAATTTGATTTCCAAACTCGACTATACTCCACTGATGTGAATTATTTTTGTGTTATCGCTTGGTATACGGTTCTGATGTATTTTTCTTATTCGATTTTTCGTTCGGTGTTCTTCACTATTTTTGCTTGTGAATTGTGTGTGTATCTGTTAGAATCGCTACAGGCCGCCTGCCACGGAATCTGTGTTGGCGATCATTCAGAAGTCCGTTGCACTCCAAATACTTAACCAACTCTGTATTGATGACTTTTTCCATTACCTTAGATAAAATAGACAGTAATGCTATCGGACGGTAATTTTGTGGGAGACACTTTTTTTCCGTCTTTGGGATTGGCTGAACTCGAGCGATATTCCAGCAGGCAGGAAAGGTCCTCCGTGCATAAGATAAGCGGAAGAGTCTGCCAAGACCGATAGTTCTGGAGCACAGTTCTTAAGGACTATTGTTGGTATTACGTCCGGCCCGGTTGCCTTCCTACAATCCAGTTCACGTAGAATGTGTTGAATAGTGCGCGGACAAAATCTCACATTCCGCATGGAAGACCGTACCGGCGAGATCACAGGTGGCTCCAAAAGGCCGGGATCGAGGTTTGAATTCGCCGAAAAAAAATTCGCGAACTCATTAGCTTTATCTTTTGGATTCGTGACTAACGTCCTGCTGTCTGTCACCAACGGGGGGAAAGAGGAGGATGCGAAGTTACCGCTGACAGATTTGGCCATTGACCAGAAGGAGCGCGAACCAGTTGGGCACCGAAGGAGCTTATTGATCACCCTGTCGTTGTGAGCCTTCTTCGCGATATCAATCGCCTGGTTGCACGCGTTTCTGATTCTAACAAAATTCGTTCTGTTAACATCGGTGGGATTGGAGCGCCATTGCTTAAAAGCTCTATTTTTTGCCGCTGTAATCAGTTCGCATTTTTTATCAAACCAAGGTTTATCAGACGAACTTCGTTTGATGGAATGTGGAGCATACATCTCCATCCCCAGAAGAATAATCTTTGACACCGAATCCGCGCAAGCGTTAACATCGGAGTTTCCGAAGCACACCTCCGACCATGGAAAGGACGCGAAGAAATCTCGGATATCGTCCCAGTTAGCAGCCCCATACTTTCATACATGGCGAAGCTGCCTAGGCAGGTTATTCGCTTGATATGCAAGTGCTTGCGCGACAAATACCAAGCAGTGATCTGAGTTTCCCAGTGGCGCAGAAACCTCTACGGTATAAATACTTGGTTCGGATGTCAAAAACAAATCCAGGGTGTTCGCATAATCGCCTCGGGCATCCGGCACTCGCGTTGGCTCCCCCACGAGTTGAGTCAAGTTGTGGCTTACAGCAAACATCTCCGCCAGCCTCCCAGCCTCGTCGGTTCTGTTAGAATGTAACAATCAGTCGGAATTGTGCACATTAAAGTCGCCAAGGACAGCAATTTTAGAAGCTGGGGGGTTGATCTGTATCCAGTTGACGGTATATGAAAGATGTTAGAAAAATGTCGCCGGTCGATCGTCATTCGGGGAGCGGTAAAGACAACAAAGAAATTTAACGGAATTCCTCAGCACGACCCTCAATCATATGATGTCCATATTGTTGGTTTCCAACGCCTCCATCCTCTGGCAAGCCAGATTGGACCGCGCGAAGACGCAGACTCCGCCCTTAAAACGGAATGTCGAATGTAAGTCGTGTCCTGAGCAACGAAGATATGTCGAATAAGTTGACGAATCGACCTGGGTCTCAGTTAGGGCAAGGATATCAAGTTTCGTTGTTTGCAAATATTGGTGGACGGCGTTTACATTGGTATTGGTGAAACCGATGCCCCTGATGTTACAAAATGCCGTCACCAGTCGAGCGTGGGCCGAGCCTCTAGAGCGAGCCCGGTTATACGAAGACGCACCTCTTCCGTTCCATTATTTATCATGATATCTGCATGATGTTCCCCTTGACCTAGTCCCCCCCGGAGATCCGAATGGGAGACTAGTTTACCTCCGGAATTCTTTATATCAGAAGGTACCATCATGAGTTATCCCCGTGTTAGTCCGGGCCATCAGCCACACATCCGAAACATCGTCGAAGATTTCTCTTGGCGATATCGCGAAATGTGCAGCGTGACGGGGTGGTATCTCACCTTGGGACCGACTACCACCTGCCACAACAAATTAAAGAATAAATCGATGATAACATGGCTATTGTAGATGACTTGGAGAAAACGAGCTCAATGAGCTCCAAATGATGTGATTGGAAAGGCTTGAAATAAATCTAATCCAGCTGTAGGGGATATTAAGAAGAAGAAAATATTACAAAAACCCAATAGCTTATGGAATGAGGTACAGAGAGCAACCAAAGATCGTGGAACTGCTCTTAATGAAACACTAAAATTAGCAGAGAACTTTTGGAAACATCTTAATACCACCATGAAGACATGGAGGAGACTTTATCGTTCCAGAAACCTCCTGCTGTTCAACCGCTAGACATACAAAAACAATAAGTGGCACTCCAAGAAATTCGATATTACATTGACCAAATCAACCCGGAAGTCGAAGAAGTACGCTGCATGGGTAGCAATTTAATGAAACTTTGTGGTGAACCCGACAAACCTGAAGTTAAAACACATATTAAGGATTTGGACAATGCATGGGATAACATCACTGCCGGGTGGGCAAGGCTCGAAGGAAACCTCATCGACGCTATGAAAAAAAGGCATGGAATTCCACGACACCTTACAAAATCTACTCAAGTTCCTGGCAAAGGCCGAGGACCAATTTGGCAAATTGGGGGCTGTTGGTTCCGATATTAATGCTGTTAAAAAACAAATCGAGCAACTGAAGGCTTTCAAGGAAGAAGTTGCCCCACACATAATTGAAGTTGAAGTTTTAAATAAGTACTTTTATTGTTGTATTACCGACGATTCTAGTACTAACAGTCCTGCAGCTTGGTTCCAACATTTGATTCTTCCATGTCTTTTCACTCAACGATTTCCTAATTGTCTTACAACATTATATGGCTGTTTTAGTGATATCAGGACGACCCTGTATAATTATTTTTTTTAGTCATATCACCCATTTATAACGATTTTTCTCGTTACAGAGCAACCCCTATGCCTTGAAAGAAAGCGGACCAGCTTCGGATATGAGTGCGTGGACATCAGCTGGATTACAGCCAACAACCGGATACTATCCCTATGACCCAACTCTAGCTGCTTACGGGTAAGTTTACACCATCTCCTTCTCTTGCCCCCAACAATACCAATACAATAAACAGTCCATAAATTTCCGAACATCGATTCCGAATACTGTGATTCTCTCCATAAATTACCCCACTTCCACAGTGATTACGTAGATTTACGTTAAACGAATAAAAACAAGCGCGCGCTCCACAATATCTCACGCATCGAAACGCATAAATCACAACGATTAAATAATTATTGCTATTATCAGTCGATCAGATTATTGGCTGAGACCCTAAAGAGGGCGGTTGAACTATTATAGAGGAGGCGGCTGGTATTTAATGCGGGAAGGGTGCCAACGAGCGACGACAAATAAATTATGAGAACGTGTCTGGCGCTCGAGCCGAAAATTATAATTTATTTATCCATTGAATGGAAATTAACCGCTTCGATGGGGTCAGTTTGGTTGCAATTATCAAGTGATATCTGGTCGCGATTGCTTTTACTTCCGACCAAACCGACCGCTGGAGATAGCGACCAATAAGGGATGTCTCTTCGTCAATTAACGAGCCTGTGGTTATCTATTTCACTAACAAGCGGTCGTAAATTAAATGTATATAGAACGGATGGAAGTGTTTGATATTTACTTGGGGCCAATCGTGCACTTGACCTTAAACGACGGGGAGTTACGACATAAGGCAGACGTCGTAAGAAAGCCGTTATTTTCCTGAAGGAATATTCAATGGTTGGATTGGCGGCTTTTATTAGGGAGCGTTTAATATGTTCAAAGTCCAACGGCACCACGGGAGTAGGACAATTCTTGTACTGTTCTAGAAATAGTCCGATATTTCATGTAGGAGTGAAGGAATGAATCATTAGTGGGTCAAACACAGTGCTCATACCTCTAAGAAGGTTTTCTGTTTACTTATTCGGGAAGATCTAGAAATGTATTGACCTTTCCGACAGACCCTTTCCGAAGGGTGTTTCCAACTTCATGGCTGAAATCATTTTGGTAAAAAAGATAGATTTTCAATGATGAATTGTACATTTTCTATTGAATTATCACTCTATAAATTCCTTACTCCGAGTATATCAAGTAAATGGCATTTTTATTTCCTTTTTTTTTCTTAGATTCTAAATAATAGGCTAGACAAAAATGCTTAAATTCTAGCTTAATTATATTATATTATAACCTACTATATACTACTACTATAACAATTTTAGTCACGATGGAGCGCTTCACGAGACAACTGCGTGCTTTTTATGTAAAACCATTCTATAAAAAGAACGATTCCTACGTTACTGTACGACGCCTATTTAAATTGAATACGGATTACGCCGTGTAAGTGAGTTAGCAAGTGTTAATTTAATCAAAGCTTGGGTCAAAAGGTTCGATCAAACGGGATCGACAACGAATATTAAACAAACAGGGCGGCTACGTTCAAGAAGAAGCGATGAGAACATTCCGACCATCGAAATGCAGCAAGTGTCAGCGATTGCTGAAGTGCCAACGATGAGACGGGGCACATCTCGAGAATGTCATTTGAAAAAAAAATAATTTCAATAAACGTTTATCACGTTAAATAATAATACAAATAATAAAAATAACATTTGTAGTTTTATTTCTATTCATGTTTCAAATGTGCAAACGTTTATGGCCCACCCTTTACAATTTGCCTTTGCGCACAATGTTTTTTTAGTTATATAATATTTGTTATTATTATTATTATTATTTATTGTAGGAACCCGGAAGTTCATGACCTCACCGACCCGGTTTCGCCATCGTTCCCTGTCCTGGGCACTCTCCTTCCACGCTTGACCATTCGATCCGATCTCCTCAAGGTCAAACCTAACATTGTCCTCCCATCTCCGTCTCGTCCGTCCTACCGGTCTCTTTCCCGTTGGTCTACCGTCAAGAATTCTATGCACGGTCCTATCGTTGCCCATTCGGCCCATCTTAATCTTCGCGACTTGATTACTCTTAATCTTCGCGACTTGATTACTCTCACTATTGTAGGTTTGCGATATAGCTCTTCCAATTCGTGGTTATGGAGTCTCCTCCATTGTCCTGCCTCCTCGTCATATTTACCTCCAAAGATGCCCCTCAAAACTTTATTCTCGAATACGCAGAATTTGTTTTCTTCCCGTTTTGTGAGAGCTCATGTTTCGCATCCATATAGAACAATCGGCATGATTATGGTTCTATAGAGACGGAGCTTTATGTTACGTGATAGCAGTCTGGATTTCACCAGTTTACTGACTACGTACCAACTCGCGTTGCCGGAATGCAGTCTCTTGTTAATTTCCTTCGACATTTCGTTACTGGCCGTCAGTATCGTTCCCAGATATTTAAATTCTTTAACTTTTTCAAATAGCTTACCTCTGACGTTTATTTGTGTTATCTGAGATCCACCTGCTCTCGCCGTAATCATGTATTTTGTTTTGTCTTCATTTATTTCTAGGCCCACCTCTTCTGCCGCTTTCATGATGATTTCACAGTTTTTACTAACAGTCTCTAGATTACCGTCCAGAACGGCGATGTCATCCGCATATGCGAGCACTTGTGTGACCCCGTTCAGGGATGATCCGGCCATGTTGTCGTCTTGTACCTTTCTGATGACATACTCGAGAACAAGGTTAAAGAGACACGGTGATAGACCATCACCCTGCTTTAGTCCGTCCCGGATTTCAAATGGTTCTGAGAGGTGGTTTTCTATTCTGACTCGCCCTTTGTTTTCGTTCATGCAAATTTAAATGAGGGCGGCATATTTTTTTGGGACTCCCAGCTCAACTAGAATATGGTAGAGTCTCTGCCTTGCGACTGAGTCGTGGGCTTTTTTGAAGTCAACGAACAGTTGGTGAACTGTCTCTCCGTACTCCTACTTCTTTTGCAGCAGTTGTCTTACTGTGAACATTTGGTCGCTTGTTGACCGGTTCCTACGGAATCCGCATTGGTAGTCTCCCAGTATCTCTTCTGCGTACGGTGTGATTCTAGCCAGAATGACATTTGTTAATATTTTGTATGCGGTTGGCAGCAATGATATTCCTCTGTAGTTTTCGCAGTCAGATCTGTCGCCTTTTTTGAAAATGGGGATGACTATTGAGGTTTTCCATTATTCCGGAGTGACTTCCTTATCCCATATTGTTTGGATGAGCTGGTGGATCTTTCGAGCGGTTGCCTCTCCTCCATGCTTCACAAGCTCTGCCGGTATGCAGTCGACTCCGGGAGCCTTGTTGTTTTTCAATCGATTTATTGCGTCTACAACTTCGTTGAGAGACGGCTCTGGGATCTGAGGCTCGGCTGTATGTACGCTTGGTGCATTTATCTGTGGTTGATGGGTGCGTACATTGAGCAGGTTTTCAAAGTACTGCTTCCATCTTGTCACGACATTGTTTGTTTCTGTGACCAGACAGCCGTTTGCGTCTCGGGTTATTTTGGCTCTTCCTCGGTAGCCATTTCTAATTGCATTTATGCCGACATACATACCCCTGATGTTCTTTGCCCTAGAATTTTATAGGATTTTTTCGATCCGAGTCTTCTCCCATTCGCGTTTTTTGCGTTTGAAGAGCCTCATTGTCTCTCTCCGAATTGTCGCGTATCTTTCTGCGTTGACTTGATCATATCTTTCTAAGTGGATCACTCTGAAGCGTTTACGTTCTTCGATCTTCGCCCTGCACTCATCGTTAAACCAAGGTTTGGACTTAATTGTTTTCTTAAATCCTAATACCTTTTGGGGTGTTAGTTTGATTGTGTCTCTGATCGATGTCCATTTAGTGTTCACACTATTAGCTTCCTCTTCCTCACTGCTCACATTCTCTAGAATGCTAAATCTATTCGTTAGTTCGTCTTGATATTCCGCCCTTTTGCGTAGGTTTTTCAGTTTATCAGTGTCGAACTTTTTGCTTGTCTCCCGTGACTGCCCATGTGGGATTGCTGCGAGGCGACTCCTGATTTTGCCAATCACTAGAAGATGATCGGAGTCGCAATCTGCTCTTCTATATGATCTTACGATATAATATATGTTGGAACGCTCATAATCTTTAGCAAACGGAAATTATTTGTAATACTGATTATTTGGAAAAATTACATTCAGGAAAAATGGAGTCTTTGGAATACTGAGTCCATGGAAAACTATGTTAAAGCAATTGACACTCTTTGAAAAACCGATCTTCTTCAGTGTGTGAAGAAAACTATTATAAATATATGGAAAACTAAGTCTAACGAAAGTATGAGAGCAGTAATAAAGACCTTCAAGTCTTCAAGTATTCAAGCATGAGAGTATCGGTGTTGCTGAAAAGAAAAACTGAAAATTGTGGGCGGCGCTTTTTCCAACGACGTCGCAACTTCCCGTAGTGGACTGTACATCCGACACTGGCCCGCTAAACGAACTATTTTCGTTAGCGAATTGTACTCCCAGAGCCGGACTCTGCTCTGGATGAAAGGGCGCTGTAGTCTTGCCCAGAGCAATTCACTGTGACCTGCGAAACCAAAAAAAGGGCGAAAGCGAAACAAAACAAGCAAAACATGCCGATACAATTAGCTTATTCTAATTGATTATTTATTTACTATCTATAGCTCAGGTTTCTTATTATATAATCTTCGCACGCTGATTTCTTATCCTTTACCATTAGTTCTCTTTAAAATGGTCTCGTTAAGGCGGTCTGTTGAGGAGTTCTTGTGACCACTCCTGGTGTTCTAAAAAAAATGGAAATAAATGGGGTGGCGAGAGGCCGACTTTAGGGAGACAAGGACAAATGTATCCTTCATCTTGTCTCTGGCTTCTGGTCATCTTGCGATAACCAGATTCACCCACATCCGTGAAGATGTTGGGCTCGGTTCCAAGATATCTGAAAAGAAAGGGGAAGGAGGTATCTAAGGATAGTGTGGACAGGGTTACTTCAATTGTTCTCTAACTACTTGGATGGGGTGATGATGGGAAAGAAAGGTCTTGAGTGCGGTAGTAAACGCAGATCACGTCTTTGGCGTCTGATAATCTGCGCTTTGGTTGGTGTGTGTGTCTTTGTGCTGTCTTCTAATTTTTTTTTGTTTTTTGTTTTGGGAGGAAGGTGGAAATCTTCAAAAGATACCTCCAGACCGATCTACCTCCTCCCGCCAGCCTCATATTCCCGTTGATCCCCACGGAACTTTCTTTTAGATATTCCGTCGGGGGGCGGGACGGAGTTTACCTGTTACTCCGCTCGTCACGCCGCAACTGCTGCACCATTTCACCGAGAATACCATTGGTTACGGACAATGCCTGTTTTGAACTAAGCATGTATTCTATTACTCCAGCCGGAGTAACTATCTTGTACTGTTCGTGCGTGTTTGTAGTGCGTCAGCAGTAGACCCTATGGGGTGGGTCCAGGAATCCTCTATTATAAACGAGAATGTTGTTGGGAAGGGTGGTTTCTTCAGTTTTGTACTGAAGACGAAATTGTGGTGGTCTGATCCGAAGAGATCGAAAGAGAGAAGGGTCAAGAACGCAAGACTCCCGTACAAGTGGTTTCTCGCTGTTCGGAATGCTTTCGAGGTACTTGTATGATAATTGTAGCAAGTACTCGTCGATAGGGATAATGGAGGCACCTTCGTATAGGTGAGAGGTCGGGTAATGGCGACCGCCAGGCCTTCTAAAGTGGTCTTCTGAGGAGTTTTCTTTCGGAAACTCGAAGTGTTTCCATATGGGAAAGGCGTATAATATTCCAGATCGAATTGGCTGCTTATTGCAGAGAAGCTTAACTATGGTGTCAACTTTGTTGCTCTACTTCAAGATGTTGTGCAGTTGCTTAGACCGACCGAGGCCCCTTTGAAGAATGTGGGTCACATGGTTGATGAAATTCATTTTTGGGGTATAGATGATCCCAAGATATTTCATCCTGTCCTGTGGTCTAGTCGTAGTACCTCCTATTTGTATTCGGATATTCTGTGAATATCGAGAAGGACTCCTGGTGTTCTATCGTTGCGCTCGCTTTATATAGCACGCAGCTGTCTTCTTGTTCGCTCGTTTCGCGAGTGCTGTTTTTCTCGTTTGCTCGTTTTCTCCTGAGTGGTTTTTCTTGAACTCGTTTCCTGAGTGCCTTTTTCCTCTCGAGTGGTTTTCCGCATTTCGGTGTACAGCTGATCGTCGTGCTTCCCAGGAACTTGGTTGCTGGTGCTTGCCTTGTCTTTCGTGGGAAATCGCATCGCCAACAATGGGAATATTTTTTTTTTCAGTAGAAAATCATCAACAATATTTCGGGGCCGATCTGATCGCATGACGCATTTTTATTGTCTAATGGATCCAAATGTATGACCGATTTTAGCAACTAATCGATTCAAACTTAAACCCTCTTCCATCAGTATGCATTCCCATTATATATTGCGGAATCTTCTGTTTGGGTTTTCCTTCATGGAGTGTATTTGAGTTTATCTATCTTCTACTCGTTTCGCTACATATGCTACGTTTCAACAGTTCTTTCTTTTTTTTTTTTGATATACTGTGTTTATTTGACCAATAATCAATATTTACATTAAGTACTACAGCTAACTTCTAATTCCGGTGATACAATTATTTACATATACGAGGGTGGCCTGAATAGTTTCCGACTTAACAAAGATACAAGACATTTTTTCTTAAAATGTATTTTTATTTTTCTACATAGTCTCCTTGTAACTCTACACACTTCTCCCAGCGATGCTCCCATCTCTTTAACCCATCTAAATAGTACTCGGCATTTTTCTCTGCAAAATAACCGTTCACGTGGGTGATTGCCTCCTTATTTGACGAAAATCTCTGTCCTCCCAGCGCAATTTTTAGATTAAGGAACAAAAAGAAGTCGCTTGGGGCTAGATCTGGTGGGTAAGGCGGGTGGTCAAGGGGTTCAAACCGTAATTCGTGGATTTTCGCCATGGCAACCTCTGAGGTGTGAGACGGTGCGTTGTCTTGGTGAAACAGGTTTTCTTTTTCTGCAAATGTGGCCGTTTTTCCGCAATTTCTGCCTTCAATTGGTCAAGTAATGACGCGTAATATGCTCCTGTAATGGTTTTTCCTTTCTGAAGATAATCGAATAACATAACTCCATGACTATCCCAAAAAGCAGTCGCCATCACTTTCCCAGCCCAAAAACAGTTTTGCTTTTATTGGAACCTATTCGCCATTTGCATTCCTTTATTTTGACTGTATTTTTGTTTCGGGCGTATAACGGTGACGATTCCAGAGACGCCACATGTAATGGTTGTAAGAAAAATCAAGCTCGGTAGACTCCAGAGGAGCCTGCCCGCAAAGTCCTTTGTGGCAGGGTGTATGGAAGGAAACAGCGCGTCTGCGATGGGAGGATGGGGTAGACCAGGACGCCCTGAGCTTGGGAGTGCCATACTGGATGACATCGGCTCGAAATCGGGACCGCCGGAAAGATTCGTTAAATAAGGCCAAGACCGGTTCCCGGTTGTAGTGCCGATGATGATGATGATAAAGATGTATAATGGTGTATCCAAGTTTCATCGACAGTAATTAATCGGCGTCACAACTCGGATTTATTGCGCCTAAACTGCGCCAACAGCGCGTTGGAAATGTTCATTCGAACACGTATTTGGTCTAACGTGAGCAAACGCGTCACCAACGCGCGGACAGCTTTCTCATGCCTAAATCTTGATTTAGTGACAAACACGTTTTTTGGGCATTTTCATAATCTCTGCTATCTCTCTCACTTTAATTCAGCGGTCGTCTAGCCCCATTTGGTGAACTTTAGCGATGTTATCGTGAGTTGTTGCAGTTTTTGGACGTCCCGAACGTCCATCGTCTTCCAAGCTCTTACGGCCACGTTTAAATTCAGCTGCCAAACATTTTACTGTGGTAAATAATGTCTCCATACGCAGAGTCCGACTCATCATAAGCGTATTGCCTTTCAAAAACAAAAATTTAATGACAGCTCAATACTCAGTTTTATCCATTTTCACAAAAACACTCACATCGACTCATTAAAACGACTGTCAAATAAGAACTGCGTGTCCAAAATCACAGAAATGTTGGTGAGTAACTGTCAAAGGATGTACAACTACATTCACTAGCTTTGGCATTGTTATGTTATCGCTATGGTGCTCTAATGCTTTGCTTATTCGAATTTCCTTTCGGTGTTCTTCACTACTTGCTTGTATAATGTGTGTGTATCTGTTAGAAACGCCCCACTACTCCCTCCTCAGTAACTTTGTTACGATCAACGTCGTGTGCGAACGATGGAGCGAAGAACGAGCGAGCGAGAGAACGTCGGAGCAGACGAGTGTGTCGGTGCTCTATGCGGAAATCGTGATCGTGTCATCAAGTTCTGTTGACTATGGGAAAGTGTGTGCTGTGTGTACACAGATCACGTCGGGGTCACCAATTATCGCGTTTGCGATGATAGTGAAGAACGTGCGATTCGAACTGACGCTATGACAGTTAGAATCACTAATAATGTAACCAATGCTCAACACATCAGGCCACTGCCGCGTATACGAATTCGATTTATAAACTCAAGTACACTCAACTGATGTGGAATTGTTATGTTATCACTATGGTATACAGCTCTGATGCTTTGCTTATTCGAATTTCCTTTCGTTGTTCTTCACTATTTGCTTGTATATTGTGTGTGCATCTGTTAGAAACGGCACAACACCCCAATGATATCCCAAACCTGTCGCAAACATGACCCACGATATGTTTTACAACATATGCCACTTGTTCGACAACATATCTTACAACATAACGCACCACATGCTCCATAACATATTATCATCATCATGGGCACAACAACCGGGATCCGGTATTGGCCTTATTTAGCAAGTCTCTCTACCGGTATCCGGTCCTTATCCGAGACTTGTTAAATTGTCCATAATAATTAGTTTTTCCGGGCAAGGTTATTAGCCTTGCGCCAGCTCCATAACATGTAGGACATGCTAAAAAATATATAAATGTCGAACTTTTTATAAAACCTCCCTCTTGAGGGTATTCGTCTTAAAAGCGTTTGCTTCAGGTAAACAACATGATTTTGACATGTCATAGTTTGTATATTTTGTATTATTTATACCAATACATCAATGTTTAGGTTTTCAAGTGCAGTAAAAATCCACACCATATGTCCCTTCGCATTTCACACATCATCAAGTGATTCTAATAGTCTCAAGGACTTCCAAGTATGAAACCTGTTAGTCTTACTCGTATATATATTCACTCTATATAAACCATCTTTGACATAATCACTTCTGCATTGGTGTAGTTTATGTAGCCTTGATAAAATTAGGCCTGATATCAACCTCCGACTAACAGGCTCTCACTACTAATGTCTGACTTTGAATCTTGTACACAATTGATGATAACTATATAATCACGATATCTTACCCAATGCTGAATATCTCTTGGTGGTAATTAATCAGAGACACCAGTAAAAGCCCTGTGTTAGCAGCGTGTAGTACAATCGCGGGAGGTGAGTTGCAAGGAAACCCCTTTTGTGCGACTCACGCGGAGCCTTGACGTCGCTATCATAAATCAACTCGCGACAAATTTACCTTGTCAACTGTCGCGTTATTATGCAAGTATTCGTGCTCTTGATTTGTTTTGATGGAGCACAGAAAACAATGTACAAAAAGAAATTCATAGAAACAGTTTAATGTGTTTCCCGCGATACAGATTCGCGATACAGGTTCACTTCAAAAAAAGAGCATTTTAAGAGATGTCCGCCAAAGGAGAACATCGTTGCATTTGGTGGAGTATGATATAGTGGTATTGATCAGCAAATCGATTACCTCTCACCCAAGGCCTATTGGATTTGCATTTATTTACATTTAAACCTACAAACGATGGTGGATGACGTGATGGTAAGGGTTGAAAAGGCTGTTGTGGTACACATATCCTATAGAGTAGACATGTGTGAACTTTGTATACTATTTTAACTCCTTTCAACCGCCCTAACGAATTGAAAACATCAATCCACCTGATGAAAATTAAACCAGATACGGGAAGGGGCTTGTGTGGGCTGAAACGATGGATTTTATGTGTGCATCATTTGTTGGAATAATTGAAGACTGTCTACTCTTTGAAGTGAGGGCGCATGGTAAATAAGGACGGTCGCCATTGACGTAGCGGGATCCACCACCCCAAAATGCCGGATAAATCATTCACTAAACGGGGTGTGTTGCGCACTCATTTATTAACATTTTTTTCCCGATTCCTAGTGAGTGCGAAGAGAGACAATAAGGGTTTGGAAGTCTAAATATTGCAAAAGAGCCACCCTCGCAAGAATTGAAATCATCATCATCATCATTACCATCAGAGATATCCTCGTCACTGTCGTTGCCATTGTCGGAGTCGTCGACATTGGCGGCATCGTTCGTCAGATGAGGGCGCATCCCATTGAGTGATGTCAATTAGATTGATTTGATCGGCAAAGTATAGGGATATGGATATCAACGGGGTTGTGATTTATCTGTGACGTTGAATCAGAATCAACCTCGTGACTTATGCAATGCATACACAATCACAACTTCCGTGATGGGATACGCGGTACATACTTGAAGTTGCGGCAATGACTCAACAGCCCCATTGAGTCTTTTTATCTGATAACATGATGTATGTCGCTGGAGGGCCATGTGAATGGAGCACTCATAGCCTTCATACCGATGAATATGGCCCCCGTTTGAGAATCGAGATGAAGGAGGCATATTGTCAATCGACAATCGACATGCGAGGCTGCGTGACGTGTGTGTATCAATCAGAATTCCACCCGTCAAATGACAAATTTAAACAGCGCCATCTATTCCACGGTCGAGTTAATGGGTCTTTGTTTTTTACGGAGCCAGACCATAAAAGTGAATAAAGTGAGAGTAAAATGTGTGTTTTATTGGCGTATTAAATCCTGTAACAGTTATAAACTGACTCCTGTGATTTACGAGCACTGTTTGCGCCCAAAATGTACCTACTCCACACGTCAGCATTTGCTTCATCTACCACACAACGACCAGTTCCTCTAGCAATTGTTATAACTTAATAAAAAAAAAAGAAAAGAAACAACGCGTCTGGCAATCGACCGATGGGAACAAACCGATCCAATTGGAGTTTTGATTTATTTTATGTTTGCTGTGACATCCCACTCCGGTTTTGGTTTTGCTAGAACGCTTACGTTAGTCTTCCCTTAGTCAGGACTCCGATCATTTGTCAATTCGGAACGAATGCAATTCAATTTCTGTTGGCATACCCTCGTTGCGTTCTCCATCAACCCTTGTTGTGTAGGTTGTGTCACTGTGTAGGTGATCGGAAAACCACAAAAGTAGTTGTTGCTTGAATTTCAATTAACAAAAAAAAAGAGGAAAGAAACAAGTCAAGAACCCCAGGTGCTCGAGTGTATGAATGGAACACCTTTGAAGGGTGTCAGCCGCATCCGACACAACTTGCGTGACTATAGTGCCGTTGTTGTTCATACAGTGTTGCACACTATTTGCAAGGCACTCGAATTGCTTGCATCCACTTGAGTTGGATCTTACGTTGTTGCCATAATTGGGGTAAGACTGTTGACCACTCAAGTAGCTAACTATTGAGATTTGTTTGGAAATTATACTATCTCCGTTGACTTTGGTTTTCCTTGGGAAATTGTGTTGAACAAAGTGTTTCACGCAGTCTCATCTACAAAGAATACCGGCACTTGAAATTCGTTGCAGATAATGTCCACCAAATGGGTGGTTTGGAAGACAGTAGATATGGCATATACTCGTATAATGGAGCGTTTGTAATATTTCAACCGTGGGGAATCTTTCAAATTGGTATGGGTAAAAGGGATTGATTTTTTATTTCCAAATGTACCATTTAAAGTGATAATTCCAGCAACTTGTAGAGCCAAAACATCGTGAAGAAAATCGGTCATTCTAATTAGGGAAGGGAACAAGTCTTGGTCGTATTGGTAACCAAACTACGGCGCACTTTATACAAATGTATGGCATTCAAATTCAATAGGGCGTGAAAATTGTGTATGTGTTTCTTGCTAACAACTGAAGTTAAGAGTCTATTTAGCCGAAGGTTTCAAAAGCTTTTAACTCCAACATCGAGTTACGTCGTCTTTAAATACTCTACACAAGTGTAATGTTATAGTTAAATTCTCGCCAGTTACACCAGTGGTACCAAACAGACCCCAAAAAGAATGGAATGGCCCTACGAGAAACTTGGACGATTTTAACGACTTTTTGGGGAACCAAATTTGCCGTATTGCCTACCCTGGAACGACATCAATCATATAGATGACACAATAACAGTTATAATCGTACTTGGTTTGCACTTTATTTATTCCACACAATAAAAGGAATATCAAACCAAAGTCGAGCACAGTGCGGATTGAAGTGAAGGGAGATTAGAGCGGCATGGGAAAGAAAGGAAAAGAAATCATCACTGCCGTATAACAGAGCATTAATGTAGGGATTCACAAATTAAGTAGATATTTGAAACGTCACCCCTTTCACGCGGCCGTGGCTTGATGCATCGATGTTTTGGTTCTAACCTTTCTACAGCATAGATTCAAATCAGGTTCTTTACTACATCCTGGCAAGGCGCTATAATCTTCCACTAATTCAATGTATTTTATCAGAAGATAAATCTTTTTATATTTCCCATCCCATGTGTGCCAAAAAATGTCTTTCTTTGTTTAGTTTAGTTTAGTACAGCGAGGCAAAACCCTATTTGCCTTAATAACAGCAATATAAATAAGTTTATGGACTAACTTAAAATCTAGAGTATAAAGAAAAACAAAACAAACAGAAAAAGAAGAAGTCGAACGGGTTGGTAGGCGGCTGGAGAAGGGTGAGTGTATGTAAGTATGGCATTTGTGAGTCAGCGTGAGTGAGCGGTATAGGTGTGGGCTGGTAGGGGTCGGGGTTAGGGAGCAGGAGGAGTGAGGCTGAAGTTGAGGGAAGGCATGAAAAAGTGTAGGGGATTGTTGTGTGTGGGTGTGGTGGTTGGGGGGGGGGGGGGGGGGGTAGGAGGGGTATATGGCGTTTGCAACGATAGTGAAGAGCGTGTGATTCGAACCGACGCTATCACGGTTAGAATCACTAAAATATAGAACCGAAGCTCAACGCATCAGGCCACTGTCAGGTGTACGAATTCGATTTCTAAACTCAAGTACACTCAACTGATGTGGAATTGTTATGTTATCGCTATGGTATACGGCTCTAATACATTTTCTTATTCGATTTTCGTTCGGTGTTCTTCACTATTTTCTTGTGTATTGTGTGTGTATCTGTTAGAAACGCCACAGGTATGTTTGGAGACTGCGTTTGAGGGCGGAAGTGGAGAAGTTGAAGTCAAAGGAGGTGAAAGAGTTAGCCCTTTGTAGCTCACGCAAGATAGGTTCGTTACAGCCATAAGCGGTGTGATGGGCGGGAAAGTAGATGTGACGAGGGCTACGTAAGTTGCAGGGGTTTGTGTGAAATGTTTTGGAGAAGAGCAAGCTTGGCCAATTGATAGAGCCTGAGAGAAGTCGGTGGATGAAGAGAATGTTGCCATGAATTCTGCGTTCTTCCAGACCATGAATCGATTTAACCGATGTTCTCTGTAAGTTAAGTAAGGACGTGACGGTTCAAGGCAGTTGTTTTGGCACCAAATCGAAAAGTTGTCAAGATCAGATTGGAGAAGTGAGGAGTCTAGGGGAGAGCGGATTTGCTTGAAAAGTTTGGTATCATCCGCGTAAAGCGAGATAGAGGAGTGATTGATACTAGAGCCTATATCGTTAATGGTTAGAATAAATAATAGGGGACCGAGATGACTGCCCTGGGGAAGCCCTGAAGTTGGAAAAAAGGATTGGAAGGGTGGATCTAATCGCACCCGGCAGATTCGAATATATAGTATAGTAGAAAGGAGTCCACTTAATCAGTAGGGGTTCAACGCCGAGGGCAGATAACTTAAAGAGAATGAGGATGTGGGGGATTTTGTTGAAAGCCTTGCTGAAATCGGTAGTGACTACGTGTGTGGGATGAGAATTCCATAAGGTTTTTTATACTAATTATGTGAGATAATGTTGACCATCAAACTTCCTTGTACCTCTCGTTGCGGTGACAATAGTGATTTTTCTAAGCCTCCACTTTCCCATTGGATTCTCTCCTCTTTCAAATAAATTTCAACAACTTTTCAGTCAAGTTTCTCAAGAAATCTTTGGAAGTTAATGTTTCGAAATGTTGATGAAAACGTTTCTTGTGCCTCTCCTTATGCTAGTGATGTAAAACTTTTTAACACCTTGATTCTGCCATCCTTTAAATAGAATTCGATGGCTTTGCAGTCAGATGACGGAAGAGCTGCCTCAGATTGCCAAATTTCAACCAATTTCCATTTTATGAAAGTGCATTCACTAAACTTCCCAATTCTATCTCTTACATAATCAACTCTTAATCATCGACCAATCAATTCACTATCTTGCAGTTTAATCCAGCGCCCTAATAAAAATCTTCTCAATCTAATTGATTTAAGTGCAAAACGCAGAAATCTAAGAGACCTTTCGTTCATCCACTGTTTTCTCTACGATTTGGTTGACAAAAACAGTCACTCCCAAATACCATTTTTGCATTTCCATTTTTGCCGAAGGAGACCTGGTATCGCACTAGGCTATTCAATAAGTCTTTGGCCGGATACATAGAAGTCATCACTATGTTCAAATCCATGTTTTTCAAAAGTACTTTTCCGATTAATAGTTACTGTTGATTCTTGAGCAGAGCACCATCAAATTCTTGGGGTATTATCCCCCTCACGAGGATAAGATTCGTTTACGCTGAGTTTTCACGTGTGCTTAATCGACATAACGAGTTATTTGTGTGGAAAACAAAATGCGTCAAACCTGAGGAGATAATCAGGTGATGAAACCAGAGAGTCCAGATTCCCACACCTGGAAAAACCTCTATGATGGTTCCCATAAAACCAATAAATACGTCGGATCCTTGGGCATCTCTCGGGATTTTCCTGAACTTAGTGGGGCTACCACGCATTTGTTGTCTTAGTTCAAGCAACACGTCTGAGAGGCCTAGTCGAGCAAATTTTCTCTCTTTGGGCGCTGATACAGCGTTGTAGGTCCACGTTTTCTAAAAAAATGTGTAATGAAATGATTTAATTTGGGGATTGGTTATATAAGACTTGACACTTTGCCGCATGTACATAGTGGCTCCACGAGGGTATAAATAACACTCAAATAAAAAAGGGAATATATTATATTTAATGCAATTCAAATTTTCTTTTGGTCCGATTAACTCGAAAATTATACAGAGAAACGTTGTTAGGACTAAATAAAAATTGAAAACTCACTCTATGGTCACACAAAAAAAAAAAATTCCAAAAAAACCAATGCATAAACAGATTTTTTAATAAAATTGTCGAGTTTATATCATGAGAAAAACAGAGTAATATTAACTGTAAACCAATAAGCAACAGTTTTAAATTAAGAATATGTATCAGGGTAAGACCTGTTGAACAGCCCAGTACTACCGACTTGCAAGGTGGTACGGCGCTTATGGCTTAAATTCTACCTTGGCTACGTGCAGAGTTACTATTCAGGCTTATATAATAGTTGAAAAGCACGGAATTTTCAATTATTTGTTTAACGTTAATACTCAACAGTTCTGGCAAAGTCAACGATCTACGATGTCCTGGACGACTACTGGCGTCAATTCTTCTACTCAAATTATACTAAAGCCAGTCTCATAAGCTTCCCAAACACATAAAAATTAGATATAGTCCTGACACAGGACTACCGGACGAGCATTTAGTAATTCTAGAAAGTGAAGCTTAAACTTAATTTCCAGGCAACACATTTTTGTTCAAATTCGATAGCGTCCTAAGTTGAGAGATTTCTGCCTTCTAGAATTCTTATTGTGACCACCGTTACATCATTCTAGAAACCTTTATTAAAAGATTGACCGTGACCTATGTAAAAATACTTTCCCCTCAACCTTACCTGAATATGCCATATTATTGTATACGAACTTGTTGCCTCATGTCCTTTGAACTTTCCGTGATGTTCTAATGCTTCGCTTCAAAGCTGTCAAATCAACCCACGAAAACCTAACCCCGTCCTTACCACTCATCAACTTGACCCCGACAAATCACCCAATTAAGATCTTCACCCAATTACCACAAGACAGCTAAATGCCACACTTAAATGAAACACAATCCTCTGCAAATATCCACAACTGTCGACACAAGAAAAATTTGCCTCCCTCAACTTTGACTCAGACATTGTAGTCTCGTAGTTTCTCTTCACCCTCAAACTTCAGCTTTAACATTCATCGCCCGTAGAAGGAGATTCAAGTATCACTATTGCCTCAAAATATTCAACCATCGGCCGAACGTTTCGGTGAAGGGAGAAATTCTTGTTTATTTTTTTCTGACAAATTCAATTTTATTCCCATCGACGACGATAAAAGAATGACATTACTTGGGCTCTTTCCTTCCCGACACCATTATACACTTCCTTGATTCAGTCTTTCGTTTACTTGTGCTTTTCCCATCAGTGTTCGTCTTCGACTCCATTGAACTGTTACCATTGAAAGGGAGTAGAAAATCGTTAGCCACCCACTTTTTAACCACCCCCAAGAAGACCGGGTGCGCGTGGATACGTTTCCTACCTTTGGTCCATCTTCATTTACCGTGCGAGGGAAGTAGCCAGATTCACTTTTTCATTCGACACTTATTGGGTTTCATCGACTTGCTGTTGTCGTCGGCGGAAAAAGGACGAAGTTGGATGGGTGGATTTGTGTATGTGGGGACTGGCTGTGCACAGTGTTTTACTTTTCTTTTCTTTTTATTATACTCGTAGGGATTGTACTCTTAACCGTTATAATATGATTTCTTCATCGTAGAATGCCGGAACGTGAGTTGTCGTGTAGTACCCGAGCGGCAACAAAGAAACAATCAACAGGAGGATATAATCCAGAGAATACAACATACCGTCTGCGAGTTAGAGACCGTGGCAGTTAAATGCTCCTTTTTTCCAGATGTTGGAAGGATAAATATGTTTCGGTTTTCTTTGGTTTATCATTCTGCTTTCACTGCCATAGCAAATGCATAGTAACCGATTGTGATTACAAGATTTGATACGACCGTAGGGTAGATGGTTCTACATTTTATTTCATATTTTATTTAGAAACCCGATGTAACAGGTCCTTGGGGGCTAACCGCAAGGGTGGCATGTATTTTATTGCGGAATCTAATATTGTTTCTAAATGACAGTTTTGGAAATATGAAGTTAATATTGTAAGAGAACTTTTAACCACGATTTTACAACGTTAGACAACTGATTATTTCTAATGATTCTGTGGTGACATCAGTATTTCCTTGGCCACAATCGAGTCAGGGAAAAAAGATTCAGCTTCATCATATGGATTGATGATCTAAAAAGTGACTCCCAATGAATCACGAAAAAAAAAAATAGTGAGAAGAGAAGCCGGGAGAAGCTGAACAGCATCGTCCGACAAATTGCAAAATAACTTTGAAATCACAGGTAAAGAAATAATGCATTCGTACAAATCTAGCGTGGTATGTATATTTATACGGACCATCGTTCTAAGTATAACATGGATGATTCTCTTCAGATAAGAAAGATTGTGACTCTTCGGGAATCAGCCGTTAATGATTTTCCGATAACATCTTGAAATGAATTCGGAAGATTCAGCAGGGAAAGAAACTTTGAAAGTGTCGATGCTATCTTGCATAATTGCAAGATGACCGACCTGTTGAAAGTACTTATTGATATAACAATTCATTTTAGTTAACCCCGACAAAAAAAAAACAGACGTCCTTTACCATATCGATACACATGGTACACCGGAAAGTCCAGCAGATCCACGGCTAACACCGGAAACTACAGGAACTATGCCAAGCCCGCAACCGATCGAACACGGTATAACTCAGTCGTTGGACAAAACTTGTCCACCTCGTTAAGAAACCGGAAAGGGGGAGTACCGACCACGTGGCTATTATGCTACAATCGCTGAACTCTGGACCGATGGTCCACTGCCTGCATGGCTTTTCCTATATGCTGTAGGGGTGCCCGGTCTTCTCAACGCTCGATCTACCGAGAACTTACCACTCGATCTCGGTAGTTCCAGGAGATGTGCCAAAAAATGCCCATTAAAACACCTTTTATATCTGAGTTTAAGGTTACGACATTCGGTATCACGGAAGATTCCAACGATTTATCGATTCGGTCTTTAAATAAATATACTAGCATCAAAAGATGTCACCAAAAGTCGTTCTCGCTTGAAATTAGTGTGTAATGCCCGACCAAAGTTTGGCCACGAATTTCCCCTCGGAAAACCAAAGGGCGATTACTTAGGCCACTGTATCGGTGGGCAGGTTGTTCATCCGCTACTGAAAAGCATAGACGCGTTAATGCTGATTCTTTGACTCGCCAATGGCTGCGAGCTTCGGCGTCACTAGGGCATACCAAACTTCTACCCGTAACACTTTGGAACACCCCAGATATACAAGCACATCTCAATGACTACATGGTAGTGGCCAAAAAGAACATTAAGCAACAGTTTGGATAGAGTCGGCTCATAATACTTTCCGTATATTCAAAGGCCAACGCTACTTTGTTGCGATACCCCATCAAAGGGTAACCATCGCCTATACAGTGTGACGCGTCGAGCACTGCAATGGGGGTCCAACTTGAGCAGGTTTGCGATAGAAAGTTGGAATTGCTGGGTTTCTTTTCGAAAACACTAAACCCAACCCAGCGGTAAAACAGTAGCCAAGATCAAAAGTTACTTGCTACAAACAGCCCATGTGAAGTACTTTCGACACAATATTGGTGGATTCCACCTCACAATTAAGACGGACAACTGATTTTCCCATTCCGTAAGAAGTCGAGAAATGTAACGACAGTTCGACTTCATCGGATAGCTCTGCACTAAATCGAATACTTCGCACAGAACATTCTCACGGCACTATTCAACAACGGCTTGGAGCAGGCACAGCAGGCCTGTCGCTCTGATAACAATGACATGGAGCAGGCACCGAAAGCTCGAGTCACTATCGGTCGCCAAGACAACTTTAGATTGGCATAAACTCCCGATTAACGACGCGCAATATCATTGATCCGTATATCCCCGAAAAAGATCGATGTGGTGTTTTCGAGATATAACAAGTTTTCAAGTCAAAACTCGGCTCTGCATACTTGAACGCATCCAATTCGCTCGCCATTTTAGGTATATGTAGCTTAGTCATTCCTGTTTTTATGTCTAAGTTTTATTTATTTACAAGCTGTCATTCCGTGCGCATCAGTTGTATAAGAGATGGATGTCGATAAACAACATTTACGCCATTGCATTCTATTCTGTTTTCAAATAAAATCAAAAATTCTGCTCTAGCTATGGACATGTTTAATTCGACTTTGGCTGAACATTCCGTGAATCATTCAATAGTAAAAAAGTGATTTGCATTATTTCGTTAAGGAAATTTTAGTCTTGAGGACGCTCCACGTCTATGTCCAGTAAAAAATTTGACGACAAAGAACATGCATTTTTTACTGGATGAAAATCCATGTCAAACTCAAGAAGAGCTTTCAGAACAGTTAGCAATTTCTCACCAAGCAATGTCACTTAATCTTTTTATAAGTATCTTTTTCATCATCATCATCATCGGCACTACAACCGGGAACCGGTCTTAGCCTTATTTAGCAAGTCCTGAGTCTTGTTAAATTTTCCATAATGATTTTTTTTCCGGGCAAGGTCATTAGTCTTGCGCCATAAAGTTGAATTTGTTCAAAAATGTCGTGTTTCTACTTGCACCCGCTTCCCATTGGCATAGTGGCACAGCGAACACCGCCGAGAGGATGTATGACGAACCACAATTTTACACGTTCGTTGGAAGTAACATCATTCCAAACGGTAGAGCATCGAGAAAAGGTATTCTATTCGATGTGGATCTTACGCTTCGGTGTCCCAACAACACCCACCGCAAACCGAGGGAAGAAGTGCGAAACAACAAATTTCAAGCAACTGGCTAATGAATGCCCGAAGAATTGCTCGACCGCCTGCCTCGTTGTGTTCAACAGGATGATTGAGCGATTACACCGGCCTTACTTATGTATGAGGGTGGAGGAATATAAAGGATAATATTACTTTTTTACTTAGCAGCAAGGTGTGAGTTCGATAATCTTGTGCGTAGCCGTTGTTCGGCTTATGAAGAGTTAGGGAACCGGCTTGGTTGGTGTCGCGCTAGACTTTGTAGTCAGTACCATGAGCAACCATTAACAAATGAAGGCGTTAAATCCTCGGAAATTTGTTTCTCTAATAAAGGCACAGTTTGTTATATAATTAAGTTCATTTAATTATCACCCGCCTATGAATAATTAACATATTGTGTCTTCACGTGCATATCCTCCCCTTCCCCCCAAATCACCAATTTCCCATTACAATAGAATATTCCCAAATACAATAGTTAAATAATTTAAATAAAGTAAAACCCCTATTTAAAAACCTCAATCCTATTGTACATAGCCATATTCTCTCTATTAGCCATAGTCAACCCTACCAACCATAGCCCAGCCCCCTATTAGCCAATTCCGCTTCCTAGAAATAACAATAGTGGAAGCGGAACTCAAAAGGATATGAAAACGAAGGACGCGAGATTTCCTTCTTGTTAAACATGCGTTGAAAGATTATGGTCCGTCGCTCCAACGAGATATTTAAATGAGATAGAGTTTTTCAGTTAAGTCGTGTTGTGACTGTTGTTTTTCTGTCTTTGCCACCGAAAACTAATTAATGATTAATTTTACCTGTGATTGCGCAAAGCTTTTCCTTTATTGCTTGCAAGTCGGTCGATGATCACCAAGCGCCAACGCCGTAAGTCAAATTATAACTGTTTTGGTTCCAAATACAAACTCCAATAATTAATCAAATGCTGGTCTTGTTGCTGAACTCCTAATACTTTCTTCAACTTCCCCAATCCACTCGACGTCTTCACTCGGCTTAGACAAATTAGTTTGTTTTTCCACTCCTCCACAAGCACCCTTATCTAAGTGATATGAATGCTGCTATAGCACTATGCCATTTTTGTGAAGCACATGGACCTTGTGCTATCTTTTGTACCCAAACTTTACGTGAAACAAAACTTGAAGACTTGTCGTTCGAAAATCAAATAATCGCCAACAAATTATATATATACAAATTTGACAAAGACAATCATAACTTTATTACTCTATAAATTTCTTTTTCTGCTGTTTTTTCCCTTTGTTCTTTCCGTTGACAACAACGTTTCTTTTTCTGTCTTTTACCGACACCAACGGAACCATACATGAACCGAACCTTTTACCTCCTGTCTCTCTCTCACTTCGCTCTCCACTCACGTCCACTTCGAAAAACAAATTCGAACTCGAAGAACTGCACGATCCACACCCGAATCAGGGTGGGTTCAAAAACTCACTTCAGGATCGTACAATTCTTCCACCACCTTACCATCGTACTATTTTAAGACAAAATTAAATGCAAATTATTAAATGATGGTGGTGGCCGACGTACGTAACACACCTCCCCCCCGCACAAGACTGCGTGCCATTCTTAGGAGAGGAATGTCACGCCGGAGAGTGGACGGCGGAGAGCAAACAAACAAACAATTAACAAACCAATCAACAAATAAATAAATAACTAAATAAATAAATTAGTCTACATGCTTAGAGGTTAATGTTAGTACGTTTTAGGCTACCTATATACTAGGGTTAGTAAAGATAAATAAATAAATAAATAAATAAATTAACTAACACGTAGTTATTAATATAAGAGGGGGGAACAACAGACCAGCGCTCCACAAAACCAATGACAACACAAACGACCCCGGCGGGTCCGACACTTAAACGATGGTCCGACCGAAAGCTCGACCGCCCACACGATCCGGTTAGGACCACCTCGCTAAGGCGAGGCGATCCCCTCTCGTTCAACCTCCGAAATGTCACCCGGCCGGCAAAAGCGTCCCGCTCCTATATATTTACTTTAATCCTCCTCTTTTGGACTCGGTACTTGCCTCGGTCCATGGGTTGGTAGATCGGGGGGTTTGTCCCGTTTCGACGGCAAAACCTACCATCACCCGACATTATAGTGCGCTTTCGCACTTTCATATATGCGATCCAACCCCCAGCACTGGGGTTTGCCTCTGCAGTCTTCGCTGGGACTGCGCCTGCAGCATTAGGCCTGGCCTTAAAGACTTTTCGTCAGACTCTCAAGTTGGTATCCCTCGACGAAGGTCCTTTACAAGGACGAAGATTCCGGAGGGTAACCAGAGTCTGGCCAGCTAGGATCAGGGGCTCCAAGTTATAGGAAGGCGTATCCTTCCCTTATTTGTTCGTTTATATAGAACGTTGTCTATAACTATATTACCAACGTCCGCTGTTCGGGGTTCATCCGGATGACCTCGTGGGTAGCACGTGGTTGAACAGCTTTTCGCAGCCCTCCCCTGTATGGGTAGGGTCTCCGGGCGAGTACCTGCCGCAGTATCGACCTTAACAGGTCCCTTTGGCACGTCTCCCCGTTTGGCTGCCACACGCTCAACCCTTCCCGTCCCATAGTTGACAAATTGAATGGAGAATGGCACGGGATTTACGGTCGTTCGGGGAAAAACCAAACAACCACCCGGCCCGTCTACCTTACAATTCCGAGACAGGAAGTCGTACCCCAACAATCCGTCTTCCTCCAAACCCGGCAAGGAGTCTACTATTTGGAAACTGCAGGGAATCTCATGGTGCAACTTGAAATTCCCAGTGCAGCAACCCCTCGACTTACCTTTGACAAACAGCGCTTGGAGCGTTGTAGATTTATGCACATCCATGCCATATCTAGGATGGAGTGCCTTCAGCTTCAACAGGCTGATCTCAGCGCCGGTGTCCACGATTAGGCGCGTAGGGTTGCTACGGCCAATGTCTAGAGGGAGAGCGACAATCGGGACTCGAGTCGGCGAAAGCTGAGAACAGCTGGAGCTGGTTTTCGTTTTTAGTGCGGTCGGGTAGGATCTTGCCGACCCGACCTTGGGGAGTTTCCCGAACTCTCCCATTTTGCTTTATGTCGACACTCTGCCGCCTTGTGAGTGTGTCGACCGCAAAACTCGCACAATGCTCCGCTCCTCCGTTCAGGAATATTCCGCTCGGGAGTCCCACTGGACTCCGAACTAGCGGAACTGGAGCTATTCTTTCTGCCCACTTTGGGCCCAATGCGCCGGGGCTGCCATTCCCGGCTCCCCGCGCTGCCTGATGCGGCATCATGCCTCGCATCCGTCTTTGAGGATTTTGAGTCCATTGAGTCGGGTCGCCTACCGCCACCGCTCGACACGGACAGTCGTCGCCCATCATCTCCATCCACCTTCCGAGAATCCCTACTTTTCGCGCTATCATTACCGGCGCCTTGATTTCGCCGACGCTGCCTCCGACGCCCTCTGCGCCTATTTCTCGCGCTTGCCCCAGTCTCCACACGGGTGTCTTGTTCTCGGCTCGCAACAGGTGCTGTTCCGGCGTGCCGCTTATGGGGAGAACCCTGGGAATGCTGTTGTTTTTCCCACCTTTGCCTGTATTCGCACCCGCGCAAGCTATGACCCTGTCGGCCACAAAACTCGCAACAGCACCGGACGCTGAATACTCTGGGGCCTGATGTCGCCGGCCCGCCGCCCGTAGACGGGGGCTGCGGCTCTGGTAGGGCTCTCCGCTGAAACTGTGGTCGCTGATAAGGCGGTTCCTGCCGTGCGAATCCGCCCTGCTGACCTCTACCCCTGTATGTGGTCTGGGGACCGCGCGTCCTCGTCGGACGATCCGGGCAGTCCACTATATCGTGGCCATACCGCCAACACTCGCGACAGAAGGGAGTGTTTCGTCTTTGTAGACACTCGTCGTACACGTGACCCCTCAGATTGCAAAAATTGCATATTGTCTGGGATTCCAGGGGGTGCGCCGATCGACCAACCGGATCCCTGAACGGATTGTCCCGACCCGATCGATCCTGTGGCACATACGTCCCCTGAGCCAAGCTCTGCGACTCTCCACTCTGGCTTGGCATGGCATTTGACCACGCTCCCTCGCCAGAGGAGGCCGGAGCATAGGCACCAGCATCCCGTCGATAATTGAGAGGCCCGTACGACTGCTCCCGAACGAAATCCTCCTCTCCCCGTCGACGACTATCAGGCTCTTCGGCCGGCAACACGAATGACACCGCCCGGGGATCCAAATTCGATAACACCGGCGCCGGCGCCGCGGTACAATCCCTAAAAGTGGAGGATGAACTTTCCAAAAGGGTCGAGCAACTTCCCGGTCCTAACTCTCGCGTTTCCGACGCTCGCTCGGCGATTCCGTGCCGCGCATCCACAAACAGGTCGTCCTGCCTCAGCATTTCCCTTCGAGCTCGCTCGAATCCGGTTAGGTGGTCCACCAGGCTACGAAAAGGGACATTACCCAACGTGAGGAGGAAGTGCTTTAGTCCTTCCTCCCTCAGACCCCTTACCAACACCGGTTTGGCCATGCCCTCAAGCTGGCTGGCGAAGACGGACCTACCCTGGCGACCATAAAAGCGCTCAGCTGCCTCCTCGCACCGTACCACGGCCCGCTTCACTCGGGAAACAAAGCCTGTGGCATCTTCGGAAGGAAGTTGTCGCATTTTGGAAAGTTGTGCACACAACTCCTCATACGACACCCGGGGTTCGTAGGCCTCTCTAAGACGCTGTTCCGCTTCAAGGAATGTCGTGGGTGGTCTCTCTTCGAACATCCGATAGGCCTCGCCGCTCAGCCTAGAGGGCAGCCACCGGAGGAAGGTATGTTCCTCCTCCACCGCCAGCCCATCCAGGGTCCTTCTACAGCCCTTGAGAAACGAAGAGAGTCTCTCGGCCGTATCCGGGCCCTCCTGTCCCGAAAACATGGGGACCGCCTTCGACACAAGGTCGAAAACCCTATCTGTGCCCAGCATGGTCCGTACAGGACATGGTTGTGGGCCCAGTTTAAAATACGAGGGCATCGGCGTGTCCTCCATGCTCCCGACAGGCTGTTTACCGACGGTGGGAGGGGGGCGCGTTGGCGATCGTTCGTCCACAAACTCGTCCCGCGAATCGTGGAATGCCTCCGGATCCACCTCGTCAACCGGCGGCTCGGGAAATGCCTCGGGTCGTGCCCGGGCAGGGGTGCCCTCTCGGACATCTCTTTGACGCTGCCTAGTCTGCATTTATAGGACCTTCTTCCAAACCTAAGGTCACCTACACCAAAGTTAATCCCGGATACCCCGCGGAGAAAAGAAAAAAAAAAACAACCTTTGAGGGAAAACAACCTCGTCGCCGACAGTATCCACCAACAGAAGGTGTGCGAAAAACAAAGACAAACACGCTCCCAATATACAACAAGACGCCGGCCGACGAACCTTCCTCCCTCACAATCACTATAGGGGCCCGATGCGTAACAGGGAAACCCGGAACACCAGAAGAGGTCAGCCCGTAATCAAAAACCCACTAATGTTTGGGACTGAAAAACGGTGCACTAATCGACAAAACAAACGGTCGTGCAATGAGAAAAAGAAACACACACTACACCCGTCGGTCACAATAAACAAACAAAAACACCATTCTACCAACAAACGCAGTTCTCAGCGGGCGAGAATTGGAGAGAGAGAAAGGGCTAAGCGAATATAATGACCACTTTTTGGTCAATTTTGTAACACAACAACGAAAAGAAAAAAAAAAAAAATATTTAAACTAAAACCAAACGCGCAGCCGAAAAGGAAAAAAAAAACAGAATCACAATTCCAAAAAAAAAAAAAACATTTTCCATTAACATTGGCGACTCAATGTAACCAATCAATAACTAAATCAGCCACACTAACTTAAAGCTAAAACCAAAACACTTCTACTGAACTTCTAACAAAACTCGCACTTAACACTAAAAATAAATAAATAAATAAATAAATAGCAGTATTGGCTAGTGTACCAGAAAAGAAAGAAAAAGGGGGAGCATCTGTACAAAATTGTTGCTAATAATTCAACTGGAATTCAAAATAACATATAAAGGGACCGCATCAAAACTTCAAACAAAATCACCATCAGCGGGGTATACAAAATTTGAAAACAGAAATAAGAATATTACATCCAGTATCATTCAATGTAACAAAACGGAGTATTTAGGAACACTCGAAAATTAAAATATAAAGTTCCACAACAATACAAAAAAAACTTTCTCGACAAAACTGGATTCACAATCGCATTTGGGATCTCACAAAATTTCGGTCTGGTGATGCTACTGTACCATAATTCCTAGTTGTAAACGATGGAAATCGCCAAACGCCACGGAAAAGAATCATCCGCAGCGCCAGTTCAACGTTGTCCCGCCATTTCATTACCGCTCCTGTGCCAGTTAGCAGCAGTATACTGTAGTTTTGAAACTGTTTGGTATTTGGTAGGCCAGATTTTGATGTTTCACAGGTTCTTTCAGGATTCGGGCTTTTCGAGCGCTTACGAGTTTTTCAACCTCGGGCTTCCTCGAATCCTGTCCGCAGCGCCAGTTGTGGCAGTTGTTTTTCTGTCTTTGCCACCGAAAACTAATTAATGATTAATTTTACCTGTGATTGCGCAAAGCTTTTCCTTTATTGCTTGCAAGTCGGTCGATGATCACCAAGCGCCAACGCCGTAAGTCAAATTATAACTGTTTTGGTTCCAAATACAAACTCCAATAATTAATCAAATGCTGGTCTTGTTGCTGAACTCCTAATACTTTCTTCAACTTCCCCAATCCACTCGACGTCTTCACTCGGCTTAGACAAATTAGTTTGTTTTTCCACTCCTCCACAAGCACCCTTATCTAAGTGATATGAATGCTGCTATAGCACTATGCCATTTTTGTGAAGCACATGGACCTTGTGCTATCTTTTGTACCCAAACTTTACGTGAAACAAAACTTGAAGACTTGTCGTTCGAAAATCAAATAATCGCCAACAAATTATATATATACAAATTTGACAAAGACAATCATAACTTTATTACTCTATAAATTTCTTTTTCTGCTGTTTTTTCCCTTTGTTCTTTCCGTTGACAACAACGTTTCTTTTTCTGTCTTTTACCGACACCAACGGAACCATACATGAACCGAACCTTTTACCTCCTGTCTCTCTCTCACTTCGCTCTCCACTCACGTCCACTTCGAAAAACAAATTCGAACTCGAAGAACTGCACGATCCACACCCGAATCAGGGTGGGTTCAAAAACTCACTTCAGGATCGTACAATTCTTCCACCACCTTACCATCGTACTATTTTAAGACAAAATTAAATGCAAATTATTAAATGATGGTGGTGGCCGACGTACGTAACAGTGTTCGTGTGCAGTTCGGGAGAAAAATTCGCAATAGAAAAAGAAAGATTAAAAACGAAAATAAATCAAATATCGAACGTTGTGAAAATTCATTTAAGAGAAACGAATAGAAAGATTGATTCAAAACGAACATTGTGAAAATTCATTTAAGAAGTTTGGTGATGATACACTGTCTCAGAATCGTGTCTATACATGGGCCAGAGAATTTAAAAGTGACCGAGAACGTATCGAAATCGAAAGTCATGATCGACGCCCAAGAACAAGTCATACAGATGGCAACATCCGTGTCGTTCGAGACGTTATTGAAAGCAATCACCGTTTAACGAGACAAATCTCATCAGAGTGGGTCAGCTATGGAAGTGTTCAATCCATTATCCAAAAAGCGAGGTATGCCCGTCCGAGATGTCATCCTTCTTCATGACAACGCTAGGCCTCACACCGCGTCCTTGACAAGAAATAGGCTGCGAAACCCCTGAACACCCTCATTATAGCCTAGACTTGTCTCCTTGTGACAATTTTTTGTTCGCACCCTTGAAACAATCAAATGGAGGAAAAAAATTCGAAAGTAATGAAAGAGTCGAGGAGCGCGTGCTCAATTGGCTAACGACTCGCCATAAATCTTTCTACGAACAAGGAATATTAAAGCTTCCAAATATATTGAAGAATGTTGTACTGTATAGTCAGTGTGTAACATTATTCAATAAATGTATAAAGAGAAATTACCGTTTATATATGATTCACCCTCGTATCGCAATAACAGCCAATAGCTCGACACTCTGCCTGCTATCCTCTTGGGTCTGATCGTCGAGGAGGACCTGAGTACATCTGCAGCTAATCTGACGAACTTAAAAACTTCCCAGTTCCTGTGATACGCTCTCGTGATGTACTACGCTCTCGTGAGTCATGTATGACTTCTAGCGTTTGCGACGATAGTGAAGAACGTGTGATTCGAACTGAGGCTATGACGGTTAGAATCACTAAAAATTGAACCAATGCTCAACACATCAGGCCACTGCCGCGTGTACGCATTTCGATTTCTAAACTCAAGTACACTCAACTGATGTGGAATTTTTATGTTATCGCTATGGCATACGGCACGGATGCTTTTGCTTATTCGAATGTTCTTCACTATTTGCTTGTGTATTGTGTGTGTATCTGTCAGGAACGCCACAGACTCATTGTACAGGAAAGTTGTTAAGTACTGTACATCTCTCAGTAATGTTTAATCAAGGCGAACTACCACAAAATCAATTACAATGTACCTTCGACCTATACGAGCTCATGCGAAAGGTTAATAGCTGCACACTGGGCAAGAAGCTACGAGTATTCATCCGGTAATGGATGATTGCACACATGTTTTAGTCAGGGTGGATGTGGTAAAAAGGTGTCTCGAGCCCGTAAGGTTAATAGCTGCACACGGGGCAAGAAGCTACGAGTATTCATCCGGTAATGGATGATTGCACACATGTTTTAGTCAGGGTGGATGTGGTAAAAAGGTGTCTCGAGCCCGTAAGGTTAATAGCTGCACACGGGGAAAGAAGCTACGAGTATTCATCCAGTAATGGATGATTGCATACATGTTTTAGTCGGGGTGGATGTGGTAAAAAGGTATCTCGAGCCCCCCTACGATGACTGATAGCGAGTCTTCGACGGAATTGGCGATCGAGTGCTTTCAATTGACGTCCAAAATTTACATACAAATCGACGAAAAATAGCCCAGTGTAAGCCTTGTTACCTTGAGCAAGTAGTGGAGATGGCATCAAAAGAGTCACAAGTAAGGAGAAAACGACATTCAGGGACCCCCTGGTGAAAAAAACTCGCCAACGTACAGCAACCAAGTATCGCATCATCGCACAGCAAATCCAGTGAAAGCCATTAAAATCCTGCTCGAGGCAACGACATGGCAGAGCGCTTGCAACAAACTTGAAAAGGAGGATAACAGGTACATTTTAAAAGTACAGCAGTCGCCAATAGTACATGCAGCAAAGAATCAGGGCAAGGTCACAAAAATAATTAGGGAGTGCTGCTTGTTCTTCTAGTACCCAAAAGCCGACCCAAATGGACAGGCCGTCTGCCAGGGACGTACTAAAGCCTTATACAGGTACAGTTCACTACAGTTCCGTGGCTATGTCACTGAAAAGGGAGTACTGTGGCCACATTGTAATTTTCTTAGCCACAATCGCCGATAATTCGACTCACGGGAAAAAGAATCCCGATTCATAAATGGATTAATAATTCAAAAAGCGTCGTTTTTTTAATGAATCGCAAAAATAATAGTGAAGAATACTGCGAGAAGCTGGACAGCATTTTCTGACGAATGGCGTTCTGCTTGTGTATATGTTCGAAAATACTCGACTCGAATACGCTAGTCAGGTCTGGTCCCGTATCAAGTGACTCACATTCGCAGGATTGAGGGTGTTCAACGCCGTTTCTTGCGCTTTTCCCACCGCATACTAAACGGGAAAATCCGCTGATTCTACCACCATACACAAGCCGACTCCCTCTAATCAATCTAAACACACTTGAAGAGCGCAGAGCCCATGCCGATATCATATTTGTCCATCGCCTTCTGTCTGGCTCCGTCGTAAATCCGCCCCTTCCCATCAATAACCCCTCTACCCCGCAATCCTCTCCTCTCCCTCCATCAAACTAGTTCTCCCCTACACCTTTTCAACCCCATCCACCCCCCCCCCCCGGCCCCCTAACCCCCGCCCCCGTACCAGTTCCTACCCATGCCCTCCACTGTCGCACAAAGGCCGCGTTTACCACCCCCACATACACTCGCTCTTCCCTGGCCTCCTACCTCCCCTATCGCCCAGTAATCTTCAACTTCCCGGTTTTCTTCTCCTTTTTTTTCGATTGAAAAATCGAACAAGGTCTTAACCACTACTCTAGATTTTAAGATAGTCTGTAAGGTTTTATGTTAAGTTAATTTTAAGCTTGCAGTAAGCTAAATAAAAATGGGGTTCCGCCTTCAATCAATCAAAAATAACCAGGCGATATAATTGCTCATCCACGATATTGTGTGCAACGTTTAGCTCTTAAATGGTGTTCGGCTTAGCCGCATACACTTTCTAATTCAAATATCCCCAAAGGAAGAAGTCTAACAAGGTGCAACGCATGATTTTGGTGACCAGTTGTTGGCCGCCATTTCAGTAGACAATGGATCCACGAAACTTTTAGCGCAGATTCCCCATCATTTCTTTCACTGTGTGACAAGTAATCCTATTGTAACCGCATTGTCCAAATCCATTCCATACAGGTTTGACCGTAAAATGCCTTTGTTATGTCCCGGTATTGTTCGCGGTTTACGGTAACTCCTTATTCAGCCTTGTTTTTGAAGAAATACGAACGGATGACGCCGCTATGCAAAAGACCATACGATACAGTCCCTGGGTGACTCAACGAACGCTCTTGGGTTTCCTTCCGCTCAGATGTGATAATTTTGCTTGTTGACATATCCACTGTTTTGGAAGTGTACTATGTTTCTGAAGATGATTCTGCGCGAAGGTTAACCATTCATTGCAACCCTTTCATGCATCCGCTGAGCACACTGGTGACGTTACTTAACATCGACAAACGTCAGTTCCTGTGCGTACATGATCTAGTACGCGGGCACACTTATTTCATTCGTCAACATTTTGAACTACAAGGGCAGGTCATTAAGTCTTTAGAAAATGAGGACGATTTTTTTTTAATAATGACGCATAATACTGTCCAGTTTTCGTCTGTTCCTTTTTAAGATAGTCAATGAAAATAATACCATGTACATCCCAAAACACAGTAGACATAATCTTTCCAGCTGATTTCACCGTCTTTGCCTTCTTTGGAGCTCGTTCAACTTTAACAATCCACTGTTTTGACTGTTCTTTCGTCTCGGGAGTGTAGTGATGTGTTCATGTTTTATCTACAGCTAATAATCTACATAGAAACTCATCTGGGTTGCGACGCATGCACTCCAAAAGTTCTCAACCCATCTCGCAGATATTTTTTTCATACCCAATTTATCATGCAAAATTGAAACATGGAACAAATTGGAATTTCACAGATACCTAGCGAGGAATTATGTTTACTAAAAACAGACAATTAACGATAATACGAGCGCCATCGAAGGGGCCTCTAAGGACTTATCGACTTAGCCTCGTATGCGGTCCATCCAAAGTTCGATATCTGGGTATGATCCGTCATATCGATGTTTGCGGATGCTCAGAAAAACTCTCGCAGAACAGCAGTATTCTCAATAGTGGGTCGGAAAAGCCGTATTTTTGGGATTACGTTTCTCATAGATACTGTGTTTTTTAATTACTGTATGATCTTCCAAATTGTGAGGTCAATGATTCTGACCGAAAAAAGAGAACGAAACATTTTTGAAAACCCAACACCTATTCTTTTAAAACATTGCCTTCTTTTAAATTGTTGTTCGGCTACGTATCACTGCATGGCCGCATAGTTTAATTTGTGAATCCCTAAGTCTCGAAAAGAGAAATGAGTAGCATGTGGCGTTACGGGGTCGTTCTGAGTGCATATTGTATACCTCTAGTGGGAACACGATTTTTATGGCACCTTTGTTGCATTGAAGTCCATGATAGTTCGGTTAATGAATCAGTTTAGATTTTAATTATAACCAGAAATTGGGCTTCACTGTTTCCAAATATTGGGAGACTTTTAAAGTACTGAATACCGATTTAAAATGTTGGTAGTAGTTTTTAATAACTTCTAGACGTTGCCCATTCGTGAATTCACCACGATAAAAATGTAAATGTTGACTCACAGATCCTGAAAAATGTTTAAGGGAGCGTACGTATTATACTGATATTGTTATGTTCCTTTTGAAAATCCCTTTATTGGGGAGAGCTCCACCCATTTTAAATTTTTTATCGGTCCATTAGGCAAGCCGCAAAAGGTGGTCAAAACTTTTCTTCGACCCTTTCACGTAGATGGGAGGACAATGTCAGACGTGACTTTGAGGACATCGGATCGGTTGCCGAAGGCTGGAGACAAAGGGCACAGGTCAGGGTACGGTAGCGTGATTTCGCGGAGCGTGCAGCATATTTGGAGGAAAGTAATATGAACTAAACAGTAGCTCTGATTGAAGAGTAGATCTGATAAAGAAAAACCGACTTACTTTTTCAGAGTGAATATCTTGCCAATATTCAACAAGAGTTAGCTATGACAGATATCTGCCAACGTATGTAATCGGATAATACATAAGAGAGGAATTAGTTTCAGGCGGTAGGGGTCCCGTGTTATGTTGACACCTTTTAGGACACGATGCGTGCCTATCTATTGTAAATTTAAAGTGTGCTTAACGATACTTCCAAACATTACCTATTCCTTCAACTTCCGAAAATCAATCTTAACGTAATCCTTACAACTACTCCCCTGTCTCACTGCAACTTGTGTTTCGTGGTGGCTACATCTATACGTAATTTCCTCATTCCTGAATAGTAATCCGTACAGTTTACCGTTCGCAATTGTAATTTTTAAAGTCTTTAATTTCGAGCACCTATATTAAACTCAAATAAGAAGGAATGGGGATGTACACAGGAGTATGTACTGTAAGTAACTGCCGTTCAACAACATATCTGGAATTCAACCCACGATCTGGCCCTTGGTCTAAAATAAATCTCTGGACATTTTTGTATTCCGACACAGAACAGACGGTTCACCACATTTCGGGAATGCCCAAGATCTAGCATATAACTCGATAGTGTGGTCAGCGGGTAAAGCTTGTTCCAATCCCTGCCCCTTATCCACATTTCTGAACAACCACAGACGCCTGTATCAACAACTTGTTCAATATATCCCCTTTGGTTCTGTGGTATTCAGATGGAAGCTCCGCAAATCTAGTTCTCCTGATTTTGCATTGGTACCTAGCAATTCTACAACAGTATTCCCTCAAACACAACACATAGAGATCCACACGTCGCAAACATCAACGGAAACCAAAGTACTCTATAGTTATGTTATGCGGTAAGAAATGCGAAAAGTTTGCACAGCGAATGTGTAATTTCAGTACTTAATACCAGGACTCTGCAGAATCGACGCACGTGAGTCCTAGAATCGTTTCCTTAGTTGATTTCGATGCTGTTTTTTAGGGTGTCCTTCGCTTCCACCCACTAATCGCATTCTGCCCGCCTTTGTGATGTTTCCTTTCATTGGATTTCTGCTTTTTTGCTATTTTTTTTTTTTTCGACTTCGTATCATCCTTGTCAAGGATGAGACTGACTTAGCAAGACGTGAAAGAAAAATGGAAAGGACGCAGTCGATTTTAGACGACCACATTTATGGTTAGATACTGGAGGTTTTCTTTTAGAGATCGCCCCTCATTCTAGCAATTGACGTTGCGACGTTGGAGAGAGTGATTCTGCACGTTGCCACATGTGTAACTAAAGTAGATGTTTACGGAAGGTAAATAAGGTGAGCGCGTGACGGCGCCAGAGTTGAGATGTATATCTCCCAAAAAAGAAACTGAGACTGGAATTCACAATTAACCTTTCAAGCTTAATTATCTGGGATCAAAATGAACGCTCCTATGATGCACATGAAGATATAGATACAGAGAAAAACGTACAGTGACCATAAATTATTTTATGCCATATGAGTGCGGTTTTACGTAATACTTAATCCCAAGTTTTCAATGACCAAGAAAAGTCGGAATCATATAGTTCCGCCTACGGTTTTCATTACTATATCGTTATAATCCGATCAGCTTCACTGCCAATGACACCCACGCGGCCGCAATTAGCAAAGGCACCAACCCCAGAAAAAAATTACTAAGTCAATTACTAGTAGCACAAATAACGTCTGAGTTTCATTAAATGAGTTAGAGGAACGACCGAAGTTCAAGCTGGGTCACATCGAGTTATGGTATGTGGTCGTATATTGTCTAAGGTCAAAGAGCAATAGGGCAAGACGTTAGTTAACTCATATTTAACTTAGAGCATCTATCTGAGATAAGTAAGTCAATTTGAAGTGTTTGAAATTTGAAGTCTGAAGTTTGAAGTTTGAAGTTTGAAGTTTGAAGTTTGAAGTTTGAAGTTTGAAGTTTGAAGTTTGAAGTTTGAAAATTGAATTTTGAAGTTTGAAGTTTGAAGTTTGAAATTTGAAGTTTGAAGTTTGAGGATTGAATTTTGAAGTCTGACGTCTGAAATTTTGAGTTTGAAGTTTGAAGTTTGAAGTTTGAAGTTTGAAGTTTGAAGTTTGAAGTTTGAAGTTTGAAGTTTGAAGTTTGAAGTTTGAAGTTTAAAGATTGAATTTTGAAGTCAGAAATCTGAAATTTTGAGTTTGAAGTTTGAAGTGTGAAGTTTGAAGTATGAAGTTTGTAGATGGAAGTTTGAAGTTTAGTGGGGCTACCGCTTAGAGCAATCTTACCCAAAGAGATTCTTAGGGGCTGGTTTATGAATTAATTTAACTGATCTAAGCGTGAACGGTAAATGGAGAGTTGTTTGATGTAGGTGTTTTAAAATCGGGGTGCTAAGTTGAGTTACCACTTAGCAGGGTTCGGAAGATAGGTGCGTTGAAGCTGTAGGAGGTATTTTTAGCTGGGGGCGGCGGGTAGTGTAAATCAGTTGCCAGATTGATTGGGAGGGGCAGTCGACTAAGTTTGAGAGAGGTCGCTGTATGGACAGAATATGGGGTAGGATTTGCTTTCTTCCAGGATTTCCCGATCCCAATCCCTAGAGAGTAAATCGCAAGAAATTATGTTAAATGCTCTCGATTCTACGTAAAAAAATCTGTTGATAGAGGGATCATCGCTGACTAGCTAATTCTAACAGTGGGTGGGCAAAGGAAATGTACAAGGATCAACTGACATAGCGGATGGAGAATTCATTAGACTACAGTTTCACAGACCCGAGGGTTGAGTTGGTCTTAAGGATCGGCTCGTCAACATGTGAGAGGAAATTAAGTTCTCTATCACATAAATTACCAAGGTCACGAATGGCTTGAGTGATAGTAAGAGTTTGGATATGAAGAGAATAAAGACGGGAAGGGACGGTATGCGCTCTCGTGAAAAAGTTATATGCTGGCATTAAGTGATATGTGACATTATTTTACCACTTAATTTTGCACTCCTTCAAACAGATCTTGACAACCGCGTTAGTGTCATAAAAAGAGCTTAAAGCTAAATATTACTTATCAAATGTCAGTATATAATCTTTTCACGAGAACGCATACCTTCTCTTTCCCGTCCTTATTTTGTATCGTCTGTATAGATAAAGACACCAAGGATGCTTAATGATCTTACTACCGTTGTTTGTGATCAATATAAAAAGTATATGGTCTAAGTGACTGCCTTGAGGGATGGCAGAGATAGCTGGAAAGTGATTAGATATCGCAGATATGAAACATACATTGTGGTGCCTATCTTCCGGGTAGGAAAAAATCCAAACTATCTGAATGGATTCAAAGTCTAAGGTGGATAATTTGAAATGTATAAGTTTATGAGAAATCTTGTCGAAAACGTTGCTGATATCGGTTGTAACCATGTCGACCTCGCCATTCTCTGGAGCTAACAAAGTTAAAAGTGTGAGGGAGGTGGAAAGTATTCTGTGTTATATAGGAGAAACGACAGATTTGCAATGGAAGCTTAACCTCTCATACAAAAAACTTTTGAAAAGCTTGGGTGTATGGCAACGTTTTGCAATAGGCCGAGCTTTCGGGACTGACGCAAGGCTAATAACCTTGCCCGGAACAACAAATTATTATGGAAAATTTAACAAGCCTCGGGACTTGCTAAATAAGGCCAAGACCGGATCCCGGTTATAGTGCCGATGATGATGATGGTGATGAGCGTTCGGGACAGAACATTTGCGTCGTTTTCTGGGTATAGGAGTGATGAAGGTGGTTTTCCAAATATTGGAAAATTCACCTTAAAAGTGGAATAAATGGGCAATTTTCGAAACGGGAACTGAGAGGATAGATGAATATGCTGGATTGGCGGGAGGGGGTTTAGAGCATTAAGTTATAGGGAGGCATTCGTGTTTTAAAATGGGGTACTAAGTTATGTTAACACTTCGCATAGTTGGAGAGATAGGTTCGTTGGAGCCATAAGAGGTGTGGGGTGGCGGGGGATGGTGTAGAGCAGATGGAGGTTGAATGTTACTTAGCGAAGTCGACTGAGACAGAAAGAAGTCGATGTATGGAGAGCGTAATCATCCCGACCTACGAGATTTCGTATAAAGGGTGGAGTCTGCCTCTTCAGCCGATCCGATTTAAGTTGCAAAAGGAAAAAAGTATTAGGACCCAATAACTTGGAGATCATTTGGATGAAAATCGTACTGATTCTTGTCAAATTGTTATCTCTGCCGCTCCCCGAATGACGATCCACCAGCGACACGTTTCGACCGTCTTTCATGTACCGTCGAGTGGATAAAAATCAACCACTGGGGGTTTGTTTTGGGTTTCCACCTGCATCCAATTACTGTCCAAGTCTTTTACGGTTGTCATAGAGAATCCACTTTTCATCACAAGTGACTATCCGGTGCAAAACCGGTTCAGTTAGCTTTATAAATCTAAGACATGCGCAGATTTCCAGGCGCCGGGGTACCTACTTATCGAGTTTCTTTACCTTTCCTATGAGAGAAAGGTGTCGACTTATTTTCATTGGGGATACTCGCATGCTTTGTGCAGTCTCCACACTGATTTCGTTGGGTCCACATTCATCGTTGCTGTTAAAACATGGTTGTCAACTAAGGTTTCCGGCTTCCCATGTGGTTCATTTTCGAGGCTTAGATCTCTCGAACGGAATTTTCTAAACCAACGTTCTTTTACCACTACATATTCAAGTGCGTCATTAATGTTCTTCATTACCAATGACGCATTATGTCCCATTTTAAATTCATAAAGGAAGAGGGTTCGAATTTGAACTGCGAACAGCACGGTAAACAATTTCTAGAAAAATAACCGCACTTGTAACGAAACCTAAAATTCTCACAGGTCAAGCGCACGTACTACTTTATTTTATAAAAAAAGAAAATTTAACATTCTGGAACAGATGTTCACTCGAGAATTTTTTATTTCCGACTGAGCGACATTTCATGTGGTACAACCCAATACCTTAAATGTTCAGTATAGTTTCACCTACCGGATCGCTTTGCAAATAAACAGAATCATCTAAATAATATTTCGATCTCCAACGAATAGTTACCGCGGTACTGTGGTACCTGTGCTTCTAAATATCCGCCACGGATATATTAATTATTGTTAATATAGCGTTTGTTTTGTTAATACAAAATTTTAATAAAATAAATGTTAATAGCATATATAAATGTATATATACATATATATATATATATATATATATATATATATATATTTATATATATTATATATATTTATATATATATTTATTGGCGCAAGACTAATGACCTTGCCCGGAAAAAACAAATCATTATGGAAAATTTAACAAGCCCCAGGACTTGCTAAATAAGGCCAAGACCGGTTCCCGGTTGTAGTGCCGATGATGATGATGATATATATATTTATATATATATATATTTATTTATACAAATATATATTATTATCATTTATTTTATGTAAATTGTTTACTAACTAAAAAAATACTAAAAAAAATCTAAGTAACTAAGTCAAAAGTAAATTAAAAATATATACTAAAATCTACATTAGCATTTGTACTGATACAAATTTTATTGCATCCTCACGATATTGCCACCTTCAAACCACATCGGTGGAAATAAATGTATCAGCTATTGCATCATTTATCTATCGCTCGCACTTGAAGCCTGTTCCATCAACCGAAACGTCTGGTTATATCCAATTTTGACTAATTTGTTCAACAATCATCTGCAATTACTTATGGCGACAACAGAAAACCAAATTGAGAGCTCACCACTGAGCCAATGAAACGAAGCATTGGGTCTAGTCCAACAGCAGGTTGTCCAAACCAAAAATGCTAATGCACACATGTCCAGTTATTTGGATTGGAAAATAAGGCCATCAACCATTCCAAAAACTTTATCTTAACCAGTGCACCACATAACACTCAACGTTCTTCTCGGATTGCTTATGGATTGACCAACGAAGCTCAAACGGCGAAGATATATCGATAAATCACAACAAAACCAAAATAACTCAGTTATGTGGGTATAAAAACTGACAAAATAAACTGATACTGAAGAATGATTTTATTTGGTACCACTTCGACCCTAACCACCCTTCCGAAGACGAACCCGTCGTCGTTCACCCTTCAACGTTTCCCCCCCTTTGTTCGGTCGTTTTTTTTGAGTCTGTCATCGAATTTCAAATTGTTTAATCTCTCATCAGGTCTGCATAAATTAAATCACTTCAAATTGGGGAAATGCCAGTTTTCCAGATTTTAAATCTTTAATAAACAATCCTAATCAATAGACGACGGGTCTTCACAACTTCGGCTAGGTATAGGCGCACACACATAGATAACGCCCTCAGTCCTGCTGTTTTCGTATGCTTTCAAGTGCCTTCGAGTGCCTACGTGAGATAATTCCATCTGTTTCCATTAGGAAGTCAGAGCTTGGAATTTGTATACTTTGTTCTTTTTCCGTGTTTTTGCTGTTTTGCTTTTCTTGCTTTGTTTCTTGCGTCAGCTGACGATGTCGACCGAAAAAGGTGAGGGGTGAAGGACACGCTTGGAGCGAGAATTCGGGGACAAGGGAAGCATCGGCGGATTGGGAGGAATTGCGGGAGTCCGGAAAATCGTGCCTTTGGCGTGCGGTGTATGTCAGATACCCAAGATACTACTCAGATAGAATGTATACTTGTCTACAAGGGAAGTAAAAAGAAGCTGGATGGCTACAAGGTAGAACGAGTGACTTAAGGGTCGATAGAATGGCGCACTTTAAAAACTGAAAACTTTCTCTCTCCATTCTTTTTCGCCTAACTGACTTCTTCAGTTTAATTTTTGTTGTCCCCTCGAAAAAGTCGCACATAGGCAAAAAGTTTTCCCAACTATACCCCCCTGACTTGGCCATCCTCTCCCTGCTCCCTTTTTCAGGCATCAGCAATGACACCGACAACAATGGCAACTACAATGACAACGACCCTCATGATGAAGTCATGAAGTTGAAACACTTAAGAGAACAATAATAATATTTAACACAGTCTCTGGCTGCCTCCGGATCCTTAGTTCCATCCCTTGGTCGTGTCATCACACAAAGTGGCACAGAAGTTAGTTTTTAAAAATTTATCTAAAATTTTATCGTGGGACGTTTTCGGGAGGATACGTGGCAGACCGATGGCTGGAGAATATTGGGAATGGAGGCAGATTCAGTGGGATGAGAGAAAATAAAAGGTGTCCCAAAATGCATGCAACAAACAGAAAGCTTTTTAAAGGAGAACGAGAGAAGAATATAATTCTGTTTAATTGTTGGATGGTATTGTGAATTGACCAAGAAACTGAAACCTTTCACTATTGACTGCTGAAGCCCTCTTGATATTAGTCCACCTGAACACTACTTTATCATACCATACACAATTGAATAATATGTATCACCTGCATGATGGAGTAAAATATCGATTTTCGTCGGGCCTATAAATTGAAGACGACTTTTGTGTGTGCATGTTATTTTAATACACATTCTAAGTCGTGATTCGGTATGCATGTAAACAGTTCTCGTTGGTCGCCATTTTGAGGTTAATGCTTTAAACAGTGTCTACGTAAATGCACGAAAGAGGAGAGTGTGCCTGCAATGTCCTCTATTCAATCTAGACAAGGATGATATTGTTACACCCTCTTGATGCGACTTGTCTGGTAGCTTGTCGCCGCATACTCGACGATTGAGCGGCATGGATGGAGAAACAAGAGATGTATCCTTTATTTTATGTAAAGTACAACCTCACAGATACAATGATGTGGATTCTATGGCATGTGGGACAAGGTATAATGTGTATACACATTACAGCCATTGCGCTACCATATAAAACAATATATCGTAGGCTCGATGCCGGTGCTGGGAGCTGGCGAAATTGAAAGCAAATTTTTCCACTGCAGGCGACGAAGTCTTCATTTTGAGTTCTTGTACTTGTTGTGTTCTTATTTCCCCCACTCGAGCCGTAGAAATTTGTTTGAATCAACTAAGAGTCCAGTCTCATCCTTCTCAAAAGTTTTGTCTAATATTACGATGCACATGTAAACGTGTTTCATGGGGAAGGCTTATGGTGCCACCAAAGGTCCATTTACCAGTCCAAGGCATTCTCTTGAAACGCAACCCCCTTATATTCCACTCCAGCCCTTGATGTAGTCATCATCATGACTATCATCGTGTTTATTGTGACGTCCACAGATACACGCAAACAATTAGCGCTTACAACATACACATGTACATCTTCGTTCTGCTTATTGCATGGTTGTCCTGCAAAAGTTTTCAATTTGACTTTGCCTTCCTTGCACCGCCGGGCTTCCGGTGGATTGAGGCTCACTCGAACCCATGCCAAAATATCAAATCTCCATAGATGCACACATTTACTCATCTACATATATCCTCGTCGATGAATAAAGCGGCTATTTGTATGCAATACACTGTCTATGGTTTTGGATGGTCAAGCTTGGCAAGGACAGATGCTGTGGTCTACCACTCGCCCTTAAGTTTGTTTGCCTGTAAGACCACCTCGATCCATTTACAATGGAATAGGCTGTACAAGTGTTTCATATTATTTCCTTAGTTCTGTACTTGGCTACCGGCAACAAAACTCATAACACGAGAGGAGATGAACTCGTACAAGGATGCACAAAACTGTGTGTTCCATTTGTGCGTGTACTTTAATGCACAGTGAATTTTATCCTACTCATTTCAACCGTCTGTTACTATTGTTGCGCATGGCTGCATGCAAGTTAAATGACGATACCAACCACATCGGTTGCTTCAGTTGCATTATGTTGGTCCCGTGAATCTTGTTTGCAAACGAATTTCATGTTCGCACACAAATTCTAGAGTTATCATTAAATTTAATAATAGACTAATGTCAGTCTGAATATACCTCACGTCCGAGTAGTGAAATGAACACTTTACACGCCACATTACGGAAGCTAAGGAACGCCAATGTCAGTTTCACAATATAGCTCTAGATATCCTCTAGATGTACAACAATTACTCCGTTAGCGGATAGGCATTTGTTTTTACCTTGCACGAACTTCTTTTCATTTGTGTGCTGAGGTGGGCGGCTATTTCACCCGCCTCCTGACAGCCAACGTGATATCGAAAGCTAACTGCCAGCAATCAGTTAGACCCATCAATTAAAATCAACAAATCCTTGCCAATTATAGTGGTTCAGAGTGTACTAACCTGAAGCGGTAGTTGTGTCCCTGTAGTGAGTAGCTAAATACGAACGTCTTAATAAGGAGCTAAATGGAGTGATATCCGGTTGTTAATTGAATGGATGATTCAATTGAATAAAGAGGTTTCTCTGCTGTTTCTGCCGATGGTTATGTTCGTCGTTTTCGGACGAAAATGGAATTTTTCTCAATCAGTTGAATCTGTTAAGTCAAGTGGAATAAATCAAAGAACAAGCGGTAGAAGCTTAATGACTCAAGCTTATATTAGATTAACGTAAAGGTGTCCTTAATTTAGATTCAGGAGTCCGAAGGTAAAAAATGAGTTGGCTGAATGACAGAATTGTGTAGAGATAGAAGAGTCGAATTTCTGAAAACTATTTTTGTGCTTATAGAATATAATTTTGTATATATATATATCATCATCATCATCGGCACTACAACCGGGAACCGGTCTTGGCCTTATTTAGCAAGTCCTGAGACTTGTTAAATTTTCCATAACGAATTGTTTTTTTCCGGGTAAGGCCATTAGTCTTGTGCCAGAGACTCGCCGGCGGGGAATCGAACCCGAGTCTCCCGCGTGACAGGCGGGTATACTAACCACTATACTATCGAAGAGCCCATATATATATATATAACTTAATATTTGGAGCACCTAAATTTGGTGTGTCAAAAAAGTCCTGAAAAGAAGTGTGAATTCAAATTACCAAAGAGAAGAAATATTTCTGTTTTAGGGTCACTTATATATCGCCACAATTTTTCTATATTTTTTCCTCCTTCATCCATCACTATCACAAGTGGAGATCTAGGGATATCACAGAAGTTTTTAATTTTATATAAAAATAAAATTCCTTATGTGATAAAATTTACATTTTTACTTAACAGAATGTCCAATACACCCAACATTCACTTAAGTATACTATTTTTCAATTAAATAAATACAACGCGCGTGGGAAAATTTTACAAATCCCCGATAAAGTTATCAAAATTCAAATTTAAAAAGGAATCGTACTTACAGGCAAGGGCAGACCTATATTAATCAAAATTTCCCTCACAAATAATAAGAACTCGAACGATGTGTTCCAATACCTAAAATCGTCTACAATCTAATAGTTTTCGCAACAAAATTTGATACAGAACTATAACAGCATCTAAAATGAAAATATAGTATTTGGTGATTGCATTTCTTAGTTATCATCTCTAGCTATTGCACCTTTCCCATTTTGTAAAACCTTAACAGCAACCCTATCAAACGATATATCTGGTTTTCTATTCCACCAAGAGAGACTTTACGTTTCTCTGGTGATAAGTAAATACATATCCTTAGTGGAGAGGATATCTACTGTGGGCTTTCTCTATATTACTTGGGGAACCAACCCACAATTCCATACATTTTTTCGACCGCTTTCAGCTATTCACCTGAAATAACATGTTTCCCCAAGGAGGCATAGCTAAACTTGTGGGTAAGAAGTATGTACCTAACAAGGGCACGGTGATTCCCTTCTTCCTCCATCATAGTTGTTCCACCGATACAATTTCACGATTGTTAGGAAGTCCGCCGAAAATAACAATCACAATCACCAAACACACTGACAACAATAGACGCCCAGAAACGAAAAGTACGATGCAGCAAAATGTCACTGAGGTTCCGCGGGAAAGAAAGTCAAATGCACTGTCCACCAAAAGAAACAAAACAAGTACATCGTCTCAGCAAACCGTCCACCAGAGGTAAAACCAAATGAAAACACTTGCGGCTTGTCGTTTGTAATTTATAACTTTTATTTTATCGGTAATTAAAGCACGCACGGTGCGGACTTAGTTTTAATTAATTTTAATATGGATTAAGCACTTCGACAGGACTCTTAGAAACCACACCGTACCGGCGCCGGTACGGTGGATGGCGGTGACCCGACCGCCTTGAAGGTTGGAAAACGACTCAACCGATATCCCCTCCGACAAGGATATCGTTTTTACCTAACACCAGAGACACGTAAAGTCTCTCTTGGTGGTATAGGAAACCAGATCTTGTGATAAAGGTCATGGTAGTATGTGTGGTGATTGTTCAGATCGATGCTATTCACACGTGCAGTGGAACAACGAAACAGGCAGGCGACAAAGACAAAAGGAAGAAAATGACCAAATGCGCCGTTGGTAATGCGGGTCATTGTTTACGCGATGCCTCGTCGCTATTATCGACGTTGGGAGAAAAAAGGTGCTAAAAGCAAATTGGATGTTTATGGCATCTCTGGCTACAGTAGAAACCGGGTTCATATTTGCATTAGGAAATGCTGGAGGATTTGGTTTCAGCGTCTATTGCGCTAATTATATGCAGCTGCTTGGGTTGTTTATTGATAAGACAAACAAAAAAGGTTGCCAGGTAATGTGTATGAAAAGGTACTTGACGCGGCTGGGAAAATAGTCGGCGCAATATTTATGGTCCCTGTCATGACGGTTACATTGAATGCAATCCGAATTATTTTGTTTACAGGAATTCATCTAAGGAAATTTGACTGGCGACGTAGATGCCGAAATTGATTGGAAATTCCTGGTAAGCTAATAAAGAAATGTTAAGGAGCAGTGGTATGCGAAGAGAATGCATGAAGGCAAGTTTTCTTTACAGGGACTTAAATATCATAGGTTTGATCTCTTAAATGCGTGCAGCATTTCAGGTACTAATACTGTTGCATTAGCAAACTTAAGGGAGTAGGGTAGTAGGTATGGGGGTTTTTCAGGTAAGTAGACCGTAGGGTTTGGCGGAACCGCTACAAACTCATTATCCTATGCAGATAATGCATAATTGAGTTTAGGTAACATTTTTGCCATACGGCAATACTATTTCTCTAACCATGAGATTTCCACCGGAAATTCCATTCGTATTGGTTAGCAACAACCAAGTCGAATCAAACGACGCGGTTGCATCATCATCCATTGGCTTGGGTAATTACCAGCATTCCTTAGAGTTTTCCCACGGTACCATTTCTCTATCGATTTTCATCAGATCATCCATTCGCTTGGATCAATGATCTCTTTTTGCAAGTGAATAGCACCAGCTAAATTTTCCTCTCCTTCGCAATTCTGTCTTTCTACAGTTCGATGACCTATGAGATCACCACTAGGTCACTGGAGCAGTCGCATACATGGCATTAATACACACATACTAAGCCAGATCAACCCTGGGTTATTGTGCTTTCCTTTTGATTTCTCCATCCTTGCTACGCCCATCGACGTCGAACGAATACACAAGTACGTTTCTACCTTGATGAGCGTGGGGAATTGAGGAATGTACAAGAGAGCATGATTACCATTGGCGGATCGGCGTGTATGTTAAAGGCAGAAATCCCAATTTCCACCCTAATTCCACCCAGTCACTATCCAATCTCCATCGCGGTCAGTCACGCTGACGCACGAGTCCAAATTTAGTAACGAAAATTAAAGTAGAATTAGTTCTGTCCGGTATTTTCGTCATAAAGTAATTAAGTGATTACTAAAGTTTCCTATTAAATTGTGCACTATAAAAATAAATTTCCTTCTAACAAAAATAGACAGGTACCGCCACCAAATCTAATTAAAAGGAACTCTAATATACAAGAATAAAAAAAGGAGAAAACCTAAAAACAACAAAATTCCCAGTGCGTTTTATTTTACATTCTTCTCCAGTGAACAATTTTTTTCTGCGGATCATCGTTGGGGGGGTTAAAGGAATACTTGCCGTACGTCGGCATCCATACTTCGAACCCCACACTACCACCACACCACAAACTCACCCCAAACGAGGGTTGTATCACTGAGTCTTATTACATCCGCCGACCACGCTAGTCGCGCGATCTCCCGCTCTCCAGTGCACACGGAGACGCGATATATCCCGGAGTCGCGAGTATAATACACCCCCGAGTGTATTAATAGTTTTCTCGTGCTAAGTAATCAAAAAATGAACAATAAAATAAAATCTGGTGGACAGAAAATAAATTGTATCCCATAGTGAAACTGCAAGTGTACACTTAACGTTAATTAGTTTTACCCCACTTCATTTAAAGCAAAAACATGGACACAGATAAATAAACGGATTAATAACATCAAAACAGAGCGTTTTATTAACTTTCGCTGTGGTGTCCTGAGTATGTGTACGCTTTTCCTTTGGCGTTAGGAGATGGAACTTTCACTGGCGATGGTTAGGAGAGAATCAGCGCCGTACGCCAGTGCACAATGCTTCTACCCTACAGGGTCCCAATGTCCTGCCGCCCGGTGAAATATGTCTCCATCAAACTATAGATTCCGCGAAATCATCCGGCATCGTTCACACGAACTTTCTCAACAACTTTGCGACTGACTAACGGATTTTCTCGAAGATCGATCGATTCGGGTTGTTGTAGACGAGGTCTATACAAATCTCTATTTTATTAATTCTGGGGTGCCTCAGGGTTCTATTTTAGCACAACTCTTTTTCTCCTTCAGATTAATGATTTATTAGAATCTACGGGTAGCAAGATATTCAGTTTTACGAATACGTTTATTATTATTATTTATTGGGCTGTAGGAACCCGGAAGTTCATGACCTCACCGACTCGACTCCGCCATCGTTCCCTGTCCTGTGCACTCTCCTTCCACGCTTGACTATCTGATCCGATCTCCTCAAGGTCAAACCTAACATTGTCCTCCCATCTCCGTCACGACCGTCCTACCGGTCTCTTTCCCCTTGGTCTACTGTCAAGAATTATACGCACGGTCCTATCGTTGCCCACTCGCGCCACGTGTCCGGCCCATTTTAATCTTCGCGACTTGATTACTCTCACTATTGTAGGTTTACGATATAGCTCTTCCAATTCATGGTTGTGGAGTTTCCTCAATTGTCCTGCCTCTCGTCATATTTATCTCCAAAGATACTCCTTAAAACTTTATTCTCGAATACGCGGAATATGTTTTTTTCCCGCTTTGTGAGAGCCCATGTTTCGCATCCGTATAGAACAATCGGCATGATTATGGTTTTATAGACACGGAGCTTTATGTTACGTGATCGCAGTTTGGATTTCAGCAGTTTACGGTCTGTGAGCCAACTGGCGTTGCCGTAATGCAGTCTTTGTTAATTTCCTTCGCCATTTCATTACTAGCCGTCAGTATCGTTCCCAGATATGTAAATCTTTAACTTTTTCGAATATCTTGCCTTTGACGTTTATATGTGTTTCCTGAGTTCCACCTGCTCTTGCCGCAATCATGTATTTTGTTTTGTCTTCATTTATTTCTATGGTCACCTCTTCTGCCGCTTGCACGATGATTTTACTGTTCTTATCTACAGTTTCTAGATTATCGCCCAAAACGGCGATGTCATCCGCATATACGAGCACTTGTGTGACACCGTTCAGGAATGATCCGGCCATGTTGTCGTCTTGTACCTTTCTGATGACATACTCGAGCACAACGTTAAAAAGACGCAGTGATAGGCCATCTCCCTGTTGTAGTCCGTCCCGGATTTCAAATGGTTCTGAGAGGAACAGATTACAAAATGGCGCGGCACAGTGACAACAGAACTATTGCTTCTGTAGAATTCGCATACACACTATGTACACTCCGACCTAAAAACCTATAACTTTGGAACCGCGTAAGATTTCGTTTCCAAATTTTAACATATTATTTTTGAAGTATAAAACTATCGATTAAGCAAAAAAAAAAATGATTTTTTGAACCGAACAAACCGGAATGTCCCCTTAAAACGGAATCAAATGAGACACTTTCATGTACTTGAACTATTCAAGGAATTAAAATGTTTCGAATTTGAGTCGCAAACCCAAAAACCTCCTTCCTATTATCAAGCATATTGATCCAAACCAGTCACTTTTATTCTCCTGGTCTTTTTTTCTGTACATTGTTTTAATACAAGGTGTAGGTATTATTAATGAGACTATCGATGTAACACACTAAATACACATGCGCGAAAGTCATACAACCGACAGCTGTGTAATGTGAATTGTTCTTTTACATGCATATATATTTCGATATTCATCATCATCACCATCATCGGCACTACAACCGCAATCCGGTTTTGGCCTTATTTGGCCAGTCTCGAGGCTTGTTAAATTTTCCATAATAATTTATTTTTATGTTATTAGCCTTGCGCCATATATTTCGATATTATCTCCTTAAAAATATATCTATCCGTACTTAACATTGTCCGAGACAGTGCTGTAAGTATTATCCTGCCAGCTCCTTGTTGACACTTTTAACACTGTTTCGCCCTTGTGGAATACTGTCCCTCATAGAGAAGGTCTCACGGTACACCGCTATTGAACATGAGACTCTAGAACAGTGGTAACTAATCTGGCATGTGAGCAGTGTCGTTATATACTAGCCACACGTGGTACTCTATTTCTATAATTTGTTCCTTTATTTCGTTTTTACATTTTTACTAATAATCGAGTACCTATGCAAGGTCTTTATATTTCAAGAATGGCGTCACAACGTAAAACCTCACGTTCAATCTCAATTAAACCCAATTTGTCATCTTCTTCATCAGTGCTATTCTATTGAGTTTATTTTTAAAGGTCTGTGTTTCCAAAACACCCTGTGTTAGCATCAGTTCATTAAGCTTCCTTTAAAAGCCCTTACTTATAGCTTGCAGACTTATGAGAACTTTGAGAAGATCATTTTACATATGTGACATCAAGAGGGTCGTTTTATTAATTTCGTATAAATTCATGGAGTAGTAGATTCTTACACAGCGCTCGCATAATACTAAAAATGCATCTGATGATACAACAAAGTGAAAGTATCTCGCATTAAGTTCATGACCTACAATTTTTTAGAAGTCTGACTGTAGTAAAAAGAATACAATGCCATGACGAAGTAACGCTAAACTCATACCAAGAATTACCAATATACCAACTACCTTCTGATACATCCCCAATTAATCCTCTACAGTGCCAAACAGATCATATGGCAAGATAAGTTCCATAACATCTACCAGACATGATCTTCCAATCTGGTAGCTGCAACACATCGAACTTTAACTCGCAACGAGTACCCTACAGCAATAGTGCAAATGTATCTATCGACTTGTTTACATCTTTGCCCTTTATGCGAAGTCAACATGGAAACAAAGATAACACACATTTATCCCATTGGGTCGCCTAAGAAGCCGCCGAGTCCAACACAAGAATGCCCACAATAAATAATATTCAGCCAAGAGGAATGCGTCAAGCAGAACTCCTGCCGTGAATTATGATGTTAAAAAAAAGAAAGCCACACGGAATAGCGTAGAAGTGAACGGCCATCGAGATAGAGGTAGATGACAGAGAGCTAAAACCATATAGTGGGGTAGAGATGTGCCAAGGTACCACAGAGACCCCATATCGATCATTTAATAAAGTCATGAAATATGTCCACGACGTCATATGGCGAGTATTGCACCGATTGCCAGCGGTCTTGTCCGTTCACTTTGACTTACCTTCCCTTTACCAAACAACTTACTACAGTCCAATGCGTTAATGTCGCTACTTTTTTTATTTTGCGTTCTCTTGTTTCAGATACGGCGCCGGTTATGATTTAGCAGCGCGTCGAAAAAACGCAACCCGCGAATCGACAGCTACCCTGAAGGCTTGGCTTAACGAGCACAAAAAGAATCCATACCCGACCAAGGGTGAGAAGATCATGCTGGCTATAATTACCAAGATGACCTTAACCCAAGTATCGACGTGGTTCGCAAATGCTCGTCGGCGGCTGAAAAAAGAGAATAAAATGACGTGGGAGCCGAAAAACAAAACGGACGATGACGATGATGCAATGGTGTCGGATGAGGAAAAGGATAAAGATGACATTGATACTGATAAGGTTCGAGATCACAAAGGTAAGGAAAATAGTGTTCCATCCAACCAACTCATCCGCTTATATGATTACGTTTCTTAGTCCTGCTGTCATCCTATTTGCTTTACTTATCGTTTCCTTTTTTTGTCTTCTGTCTTCTGTCTTTTGTCTTAGGTTTTTTTTTGTCTGTTATTTTTGTTGTTGTGTTTTTGGAGCAACTCCTCCGACTGGGCTATTTGCGTTTAATTTATGGTGCTCCCATTTCAACCCCCTATTATTCATCCTTTCATTTTCAATTAACTGCTCTTAAAGAGATCCATGCCGCGCTTCAAGAGAAGGGCGAAAAACATTGGCCAACGAGAGTAGAATTCAATAGCCGAGCTGTACCATTCCGTTGCCGCACCATATACAGTAGAGACAAAAGACCAATCCATGTACTATATCTTATTAACCCTCGAGCCACCATAAAACACTTTGCATAATACCCACGTATACCGAGCTGACATAATAATAGAAACACATTACCATGGAAGGCGGCAAGGACTACAACGATGACTAGGCAACGACGCCAGCGACGCCGGCAACGACTACTGTAGAAGCTGCCCGTGCTCGTCTAAAAACGGCAGCAGTCCTATGAAACAAAAATACATTCAACCCCTTTTTGTCGTCGCGCATTACTGCCGCTTTATTATCACGAGCGCACCAACTCCAACTCCAGCCAGGATATCACTTTAAAGTGCGTTTCGCTAAACGTCGCTCTGATATGAACCAAAGAAGAAAAGGACCATCAATTGCACACAAACAAACGATTGCACCCTTTCTGCCGGCCCGTTGACTTAATTAATAGTCCCAAAAGTCATACAGCCAGATTCTGGCTTACCCCGTTCTCTGTTGCGCCAAATTAAGTTCAACCTCAATTGAGGGGTTAATCTATCACCCAAATAGACCGTATCATAGCGCATCTTCATCTACTCCCCAAACCGTCATTTGAAGGCACACCAGAGCCAAAAACAATTCCATCCCCTATTGTTTGTGATACCTTCGTACCCTCAACCTTCCGACTCGCATAAAATAATAAAGAGCCTCATTGTCATCTTTTATCACAAGGGAAGCTGTGCCCTCTTGTCTTTGCCGTTTCCAAAATACCAACACCCCCTGGGGTTGTGGCACACTAAAGCATATGCGTCCCTTTTAAGTGTCTACAGTCGTTGACTTTGACTTTCATCGCACTAAGGGTTGCACGCTTCAACGCCTACCAAGTCGAAGGGGATCAAATTTTGTGCGTTCATATAGACGACGATGCACTCGTCCTTGTTGAACATAAACACCAAATCTTCAGATCCTGCCCGTTACAAGTGGCATTCTCGTTTAATTCTAATCCGCTCAGCTAGCGGAAGTGTTATGTGGCACGCGAGCCTTTTAACTAATCCTTCCCAGATTTGCTATCGATATACTCCGTGTGCACTTGGCCACGAATGGAGTGAGACTTCGTTACCCAACAATATACCCTCCGGGGGGACCTCTTAACGGATGGGTGAAGGGATGGATAGATGGATGGATGAATGGTTGGATGGTCGAATGGATGGATGACTAGATGGATGGATGGGTGGCTGGGGAGACAAGGTTATGTGAAACAATGAATGAGTGGCCGCGAGGATATAGCGGTGGAATACCAAGGAATTACCAATTTAAGTGCTTTGGTAATTGATGTTATAAAATATTTATGACAGCTATAGTTTGGTTCATATGTTACGGTGGTGGGAAATTTCTGGCCTCGTGGCAGACAAATTGATGGAAGGCTCAAAATAAAATTGATAGTAGTTCCTTTTTTGTTTCTTCCACCACAGCACTGATATACTTATTCACTTGCTACACTGGTAGGGGGACACATATGAATAATTGTTATAGGCCGTGAATGTGTAGCACACAGCGGATTCTTTACCTTTCTTCCCTAGCTTATTATATCTGCTCAGATTTGTCTGCCCTTAATATTTAGTCTACAAGAAACTATGGAATTAAAGTTCTAGAGTTTAAAAGTAAAACTAACTGTTTTGGAAATTGCAACGCCCGGAGAGATATCAAGACGTTAATTGCTGAAAAACGTTTAGTAAGATATTTTTGTTTTAATAGGCTAAAATCGATTCATTGAGAATGCCTTTATTACTAGTAGATTTCCTTACAAGTGTTGATCAAAAAGTACCCGTTGTTGAAATGAACATTTTTTGCATTTTTTTTCTCAGCATAATCTTCTTTTAGGAAGATACACTTTTTCCAACCTTTCAGTCATTTCTTTAACATCTACAAAATTCGTGGTATGCGAAACTTCAAAATGCGATTTTCTCGGCGATAACCTCCTTGTTAACGCTGAACATTTACCCCCAAGCCATATTTTCATAATCGGAATCAAATACAAGAAAGTCGCAAGGAGTCATGTCGGATGAATACAATGGGTATGACAGCGATTCGTAAGGCAGTTCTTACAATTTGATCCCGAAAATTTTAAATGAATATGAAAAACACTGTTTTTTAATTAAATGAGGCCACGTCACCTTGATATTTCACTTTAGTATGGCCTAAAAATGGGTAGAGAGCCTCGCCTGGAGTCCGAAAGATCGTAAAACCCCGCCCTCCTCTCCGCAGACCCATACTTTTTTGCAGACCGGTACTGGATACGTAAAATATGTCATACTAGTCTTCGGAGACTTGTTATTCTTGAATTACTGTATTTCAGCTAATCAGCAAACCAGTCATATCTTAAAAAGTTTTGTATGACTTTGTACGGCTCATCGACGTGTCCCTGCGTCGCCAGGATGATGTTAATGCGGAGCGCCTAGCAAATCCCGTCCACGTCCAGTTCCACGTTAGTGGCGTTTGTAGACCTTTCTTTATACCCTATCACTTTTTTGACCTCTTCGTGTCAATTTTCTCCTTCAGCGTGTGTTTGTCGCTCTCTATCCTTCGCCGGTCACCAGCTTGAATAATCTGACTCCGCTAAAGATTTGTTGCATCAAGAACTCGGAGCTTTTTTTTAGCTGGCTTCGAGTGCCTCACGAAGATCGGCGCGGTGACGAGCTTTGTAACCTGCTATGCATGGTGTAAATCTATTCGGCCACCTATCTGTGGAGGAAGTACACCGACGTCGAGCGCCAGCCCTCCCTTTTAGTCATTGTTCTCGACTACCCGAGCCTCAACCTTCTCTTACTATCTTACGAACTATTTAAGCTCCGTTCGTAATTTTTTTATTTTTTGTTGTATTACTTTTTTGACGTTTGATTTCAATTTTTCTCGCTCGGAGAACTTTGATGGCGAAAAATATTTATAGCGATCATCAGAGTTCTCGAAAATTGTTTGAGAGAGATCTCTTAACAGTGTAAATCTGGCAAAAATAAAATTTGGCTGGAACTTTACCTATCCGCCACAGACTCCTTCAGGTCCGCGTTGGAAATACCCAAATACATCGCGCATAATTCTTCGATCGCCTTGCAGTTCCTTGATTCGTTTATAAAATACACGCCCCGTTTCCTTCATCTTGGCCCCGTACAATATCTTCGCCATTACCCCTTCCTCTGTGCCATCTCTTTAAATTTTGGGACCGTGAGGTTTGTGTCACTTCTTCGTACTTGGAATCTGTATAAGTTACTCTCAAACGCCGAAGCCATAG